>OZ038372.1:108428802-109785803 GCA_964036015.1 Leptarthrus brevirostris | reverse complement strand
AAACCATGAAAAACTGAAATTTATGAATTACCCTGTAACTCCCAAACGATTGAGAGTTCACCCCCCCCCCCCCCCCCCCCCCCCTGTCATACAATTTTTCGTTTGTCTAGGTGAGATCTATCACCCCACTCATTTTGGCACGTCAGATCTGAAACACCCTGTATAGTAAAACATAATATTCAATCTATAGCATTCAACGATTTATCTGATAAAGATAAGTGAAATGCCTTACCTTCAGTTGGCTTTTGTTTCCGTAGTTAATCAGACTAACTTAATTAAGCAAAAAAGTTACTACAGACAGCAGTGGTTTGATAGCGAATGCTTTATGGAAAACAAAAATTGCTTAAGTTACTAAATCTATTTAGGCAATCTAATAACGAAGAAATAAGATTGTTGTATGTCAATGCCAATATACAGTACAAAGCGTTATGTAATAAAAAAAGAAGAAAGAATATGTTCAATGTTGCGCGATAAAGCTGACGGAAGTAAGAGATACGAAAGATTGGTGGCGTTTGGTAAGGGAGTATAAAAATAAACAATTCATGGTGGGGACAAATATAAGTGTTAACAAATTTATAATGTAACTACATTGAAGACTATGCATTATTTCTCAAACCCTTTGTATAAAGATGATTTTTTAAAAGGAATCACTAGAACACTTGTTAAGTTCCAAATTATTTTGTTTGTTTTTTAAAACTCATTAATCCAACGCGTTTGGCCTTGTTATAGCATCATTAGGGAGAAACTGTGTAGCAGCATATCTAGCTCAAACAGACAGTCCATTAACGGGTTTTTATAATTAAAATCTATTTTGTCATTCAGCATGCATTTATTTAATTGTTTAGCTATTTTATTTCATAAATTTAAAGTTCATCTGACGTGTCCCCTCCATCCAAGTAATGGAGAACTTTAACTCAATTTAAACTTGTTTTGTTTCCTACTAAGTAAGCATTATGCTTCATCCCAGGAATATGCTTAAAAAATTTACTTTAGATTTATGAAATAAAACAATTATTTTTCTTGACATAAAAATCTCGATCTGTGATAATAGGCTAGATTTCGATATTTCTATTTCGATATTTCTAGGAAAGACTCTTTCTCAGATGCAGTCATTCCTTTCAATTCAAACAACGCTGGGGGGGGGGTGTTCATTCGATTGCCGGAATTGTTTTCTAGTTTGCTTTAAAATAATTGGAAAATAAAACTTACTTTGCGAGAATCAGGCGGGTTTCAGGAAAGGTTACAGCAGGTTTTAACTGCTTTTTTGTAAGTTTTAAAACTGCGCTTGACAAGGTGGATAGATCAGGGTTGTGTTTAAATGGCTATTGGTTTATTTGTTTGTTCTATAGTACATCTTGCAACTGACTTTTCGCCCATTTCTGACACCTAGGGGTGGGTGTGGTAAGAGAGTAACATGTAAAAAAATAAGCTAAAAAGAAGGGGCCAAGTAATGATCAAATTCTGATTCGCATATGAATTCAAAAAGTAAAAGGTGAAAATGCAACCATTTCAACGACACCTACAGCCAAATCAAAATCAAGGGCAACCAAATCAAAGTCAGCGACAACCAAATCAAAATCAAGTGCATCTTTATCAAAAACAAGCCCAACCATATCAAAATCAACGTCAACTTTTTCAAATATCATTCAACTTTTTACAATTCAAATACAAATTCTTTCACAATCTGAAACCATTAATTTCGTTGTTCTTGACATTTAATTAGTTTTTGACGAACATGGAAATAATTTTAATTTGAATAAATAAAAGTTCTTACGTGAGTTGACCTAATTGTTTTTGAAGTTTATTTGGTTGTATTTGAATTTGTCAAAGTTGAACGATATTTGAAAAAGTTGGCGGTAATTTTGATATGGTTGGGCTTGTTTTTGAAAAATGTGCACTTTATTTTGATTTGGTTGCCGTTGACTTTGATTTGGTTGTGGCTGACTTTTATTTGGTTCCCCTATATTTTGATTTGGCTGCAGACATTGTTGAAATGGTTGCATTAGAAGTGTAAATGCTATATAAATGACTTGCCAGATTTGGTGGGTGGGGGAATAGATTCTCAAAAACGTTTTCAAGAAATAATTAACGGATTGGCAAGTTAGAAAAAAAATTTGATATTTGTCGAAAAATTTTGTGAAATCGAAAGTTATTATCTCTAAGGGAAGTCCTCAAAGACAAAGAAAAGGGAGGTTCTACGAGCGTGCTGAGGTTGAGGTAGTTAATGAGTACAAATATCTAGGTACCTTTTATTCTTACACCGAAGTTGTCATTGCAAAAGTATGTAAAAGCGAGATCTCAGATGGCGAGAAATGGAATAAGCAGTGTATGGAGCAACTTTAGAGTTACAGTAAAAGTCTTCTAAACAATATCGATAGAAATATTTTGATAAGGGTATATCAAATATAGTAAAGAAACTAATAAGATTTTTTATATACAAATTATTGAATCTCCCACAAAATACTAAGGAGTTAAAACTGCCAAGTAATCATCTTCGAAAAGTATTAGATGAAAAAATAATAAAAAAAAAATATCGTGGTTTGAAGAACTAAATACTTTGGCGGATAGATATGATTTTAATATTTCATCCAGCAAAAAAATAGGTTAACAGAATGCTTTCGAAAATATTTTTGAATACTTTGAAAAACCCACGCATGTAAAATGCATTGTACGAGGAAGGGATAGGGATACATCATAACTTATAGTAAGATAAGCTCCTTGCAGTGCTCCAATTACTTTGTCGATGCAAACAGTTTGCATAAAATTAACTTTATTTTTAAAGGGAGAAGTTTGCTATCATTAAATAGAATAATTTGGCAAAATAGTAAAAGTACAGAATGAGCTTTGTGCAATTTCATTGCAAGATGTCCTTTACTTAAGGGGACATTTACATCAGTTGGACCAAAATTTCATGATTTTTTGAGACCGTATATCTCGTGAATGAACAAATCTAATCAATTGAACTTTTTTTTATTATTTTTGTACTTTTTTTAAGTAACATTTGCTACGTCGCCGATTCACCCCCCCCCCCCCCCCAAGTCCAACCCCCCCTCCGCGCCGTCAAAGATTGCCGTTCTCGGCGGACAAGTCCTGTTCTCGGCAGATTTCCTGGGTACACACGTGACCTAAAAACAAAAAAGTCAACATTTTTTTAAAGTTTATACCATAATGCGTGGTATAGACGTTTGGCAAGCCAAAATTCCAATAAAAAACAAAATGGCGGCCATTTGAAAAAAAACCTCGTTTTTTGGTCATTTTTTTGGTACTATTTTTTTATTAACTTTTGAAAAAAACAATCAAAATAAAAAATTGAGGTGTTTACCACAATGACATATGAAATGAATAATTAGAACGCTTTTGTGAAAAATCGCAGTAGCCGTTTGCTCAGAAACGCTGCCGAGAGGAAAAAATGTGACAAGCTGAGATATTTGGCCTTAAACATTTCAGTCGACTTCGCTTTCGCTTAGAAAGCAGTTGGGCGCTCGACGGGAGGCACGCCTCTTTAATGACCTGTAACTCGGAAACTACTCAAGATATCAATTTGGAATTTCGGCACATTATTTTTGATCGATATATCCATCGATTAAGCCAATAAAAAAAATGAATTTTTGGGTCCCAACTGATGTAAATGTCCCCTTAAAGAATTTAGGCGAAGATATTTTGAAAAACATGTTCTAGCCCACAAAGAACTTATATCATTCCTTACTGACAGGGATTTGGGATGTCCTACCTGATTTTTTTAAGTCCGAGCTGATCTACAGATATTTTCTAATATGTAATTGCTGGCATTTTAATAGTAATTACTGTTTATAGTTCTTTGTAATTCTGTTCTGCTTCTTTTTCTCTTCTTCTTTCTCTTTGAATAGTAGTTGAATGCGATTCGAATTAAAATTTAGTTAATATAATAGTTTAGTTTAGTAATAGTAGTTCTACAACAATCTTTATATCCGACTTTCCAAAAATAAGACCTAGAATGGGAATAAGTGAAGGAGGAGCTTAACTTTGGAACGCAAGGACCGAGTTGGAGGATTCTTCTTTTGACCGCCGTTTTAGCCAAACTTCAAGCAGTTGGTCTGGATCTTCACCTCTTAAAATAAATAGAAAGTTTTCTGCCAGGCCGTTTAATCTGTAAAATAATAGACGGAGTTACGTCTGATCCCTACGCAAGCAATGGCGGTGTACCGCAGGGTTCTGTTCTCTCACAAACCTCATTTCTTCTTTTTAGCAATATCTTTGGTTTCTCACTTAAAATCATACTCGCAGATTCGCCGACGACAGCGACCTTGATTTCGCGTACACTTTTGATTCTGTAATGAATTATCGTGGGAACTCTACAAAAATCAATCGAGAACGCATGCTTGGATCATTAAACAACGATCTTTCTAGGATCCTCGCTTGGGGCAGAGCAAACTGTATTACGTTTAATGCACTCAAAACGCAGTACTGTTTAATGTCTTAATTTCTGTCACGGAGTGAAAATACCCAATGTGTCCTCTTTAAACATCTCAGGTTTTGAGATATCCAGTAACCTTAGCTGGACTGACTATAAATTTTCTATTGCCAAAAATGCGATCAAATGCTTGGGTTTTCTAAAGAGACGTAGAAAATATTTCACCACGTCTGACTTGGCGCTGTACATGAGTGAATACATAGATACAGAGAATCTCTGCAGCACCGACGGATTGTCGGTTGTCTCTGACTCCTCTATCCCTACTTCCACGGCCATTGTTCTAACCGAATTGCTAGCCTGATTCCTTGTAGACACATCACAACGCGCGATACAAGAGCTTTAAGTCGCTTCTACCTCTATACTCTGCAGGTCAAATTTGGACATATCTTAAAATTTTGGGAATCTGTTTTAAGCAGAACAACATGAGCCCATTACCATCGACATCTTCCTCACAACTCTTAACCCTTACTAATAATTAAAATTTTTTTTTGAAATTTTTATTAAGAAAACACGGTTGAACGTAAAAAAGTTCAAGTTCAATTTAATTCCTTTGCGAATAAAAACTTGATAACTTTTTCTCATCCAGTGTAACAAAATTATATCCACATGTTATTTGCCAATGCTTTCATGGCTTGACAAGTATGATGCTCTTGAGGTCTTGAATAAGTTGCGTTGTATGTGAGTTTTCGTGTTTATCAGATTTAATATTAACTAAAAGTTTGCAGAAAAGCACAGTCAGCGAAATAAAGTGCAGTAGAGTGTTACAAAGTGTTATTTCTTGACATCTACGTTTATCATTTATCTTATAAAACTATAAATTTTAACTATGCCGAAGGTGCAGAATTATATTTAGATGAAAAAAAGGCTATCGTCCGGATGAAAATCGAAGGCTGTACCAACATTTTCATTGCAATATGTTTAAATCTACACAAATCTTCCATTGGAAAATGTTTGAAAAGCCGAACTGAAAGACGAAATGACGGGAAATTACCAAAGGCAGGACGCCCGAAGTGCACTACCGATAGAGAGGAACAACGAATTCGGAGCATTGTGCGAAATAATAATCGACTGTCTTTTTCAAACATCAATAATGAGCTGAATTTAAGTGCTTTAAGGATGACAATATGCAGGCTTCATTCTTCTGGCTACATGGCTCGTGTACCCCGACGAATACCATATATTTCCAAGGCGAACAAAGAAAAAAAGGATGAGTCTTTATAACATGTATGTTTTACAGGACTTAGATCTTTGGAAGACAATACTTTGGTCGGATGAAACAAAAGTTGAGATTAAATACAATCACGGGAAAATGATTGTTTGGACAAAAAAGGGTGAAGAATCTTCTTACAGTTGTACTGAGTCTACTGTCAAGGGACAAACAAGAGGGATTATGGTGCGGGGTTGCATGACGGCAAATGGAGTTGGCAGCATTGTAACCTTTGAAGGGATTATAAAATCTAAGATCTATTTAGATATTCTGAAAACTCACAGTATGAGAAAAGGACGTCGACTAGTTGGAGATAATTTTATCCTTCAACAACCGGTTTGCTGCAAATTTTGCTGCTAATTCGTACTTGCCATCGTCATCGCAGCCTCTTTCATCTCCATCACAGTGCACTAGTAGACAAAAGCCGCTACACTTTCGCACTCGGGAAGTTTTTAGGGTACTTCCGAAACTCGACGTGTCCAAAGCTTCTGGGCCTGATGGTTTCTCGCCCCTGGTTTTAAAATGTTGCGCTTCGACTTTGGCTAAACATCTGCGCAAACTTTTTCACCTGTCATATTCAACAGGAATGTTTCCAAATGCATGGAAACTTGCTCATGTCCAGCCGATACTTAAAAAAGGAGAGACATGCGACCCCTCTAACTACAGACCAATTGCACTAACGTCGATCATATCTAAAGTTTTTGAATCACTCATCAATTCTCAGTTGATGAAATATCTAGAAAATAACCATCTTATCAACGATTGTCAGTACGGTTTCCGCGCTGGCCGCTCAACCGGAGACTTACTAACGGCTCTAAGGGAGCGTTGGAATCATTGTCTCCATCATTTTGGTAGGTCCGAAATCGTCGCTTTTAATATTTCAAAGGCTTTTGATAGAGTCTGGCATGCTGCCCTTTTTGCTAAACTTCAAACATTTGGTCTGCACCCTACCCCCGTTAAATTAATAGAGAGTTTCTTGTCAGACCGTTCAATTCGTGTAGTAATTGACGGAGTTACATCTGATTCCTACGAAATAAATGTCGGTGTACCTCAGGGTTCAGTTTTTTTACAACCTTATTTCTTCTTTTTATTAATGTTTTTTTATCCCTTACTCTCAATCCTATCCATAGTTTCGCCGACGATAGCACCCTTAATATTTCTCGTACTCATTTGATTTTGTAATGAATTCACGTGGAAATTCTACAGAAGTCAATCGAGAACGCATGTTTAGATCATTAAAAACGACATTTCTATGGTACTCGCTTGGGCAGAGCAAATCGTGTTTCGTTTAATGCATCAAAAACTCAATGCTGTTTTGTGTCCCTAAAAAAACGCCAAGTTCTGCCCCAACTCATTTCAGTCGATGGAGTGAATATACCCAATTCGCCCTCCCTAAACATCTTGGGTTTTCAGATATCCAGCAATCTTAGCTGGACTAATCATATATTTGCAATCGCCAAAAGTGCGATGAAATGCTTGGGTTTTCTACAGAGATGTAACACCTGACTTAGCGCTGATCTGCAAGTACCACATTAGGCCCAGACTTGATTATAATTTCCATATTTGGGCAGGGGCCGAACACACCGCATTGCCCGCGTTAGACAAAGTCCAGCATAAGGCTATTAAGCTTATTGGCGATTCATCAATCTCTCTGGGCCTTGACTCTCTGGAGCATCCACGGAATGTCGGTTGTCTCTCACTCTTCTATCGCTATTTCCACGGCCATTGTTCTAACGAGATTGCTAGTATGATTCCTTGTAGACACATGACAACGCGCGATACAAGAGCTACAAATCGCTCCCACCCCTATAGCCGCCAGGTCAAATTTGGACGTACCGTAAAAAATCGGGAATATTTTCTAAGCAAAATGTGGAACAGTTTACCATCTTCTATTTTTTCCCGCGTCATATGATCCCGAAACTTTCAAACGGGGCGGGCGTACATCGACACCTCCTTCACTTAGCCTCCTAACCTATTTCCCTCATCCTTAATTCCTTTCCTGCCAAGGCTGTGCCTTAGCATCATAGGGCATCCCCTGAGCTTTGGCAACATCATATATAAAAAAAGACAACTCCCCCATCCATACAGCCAAGATTATCGAGGAACATTTTAAGCAGTCAGGAATACAACTTTTATACTGACCACTGCAATCAGCGGATTTTTAAGCAATTGAAAACCTTAAGTATGTGTTAAAAACAAGAATAGAAGAGAGAAAGCCCAAAACAATTCAAGAGCTTCGGCGAATTAGTTCTGGCGAATGGAATACCATCACTCCCGAAACGTGGTTACGTTACGTTCAAAGTGTAATGCACATACTGACTTTGTTGGGACAAAATTCTGGAGGATACACCGGAAATTAATCAAAAGTGGATATAATTTTGCTACAGAGAAATCGAATTTATAATGAATTAGATTTTGATTTTTTTTTTGCGTAATTTTGTTTAATGAACTACGATTTTGTTATTAAATAATATTTTTAGGTGCAGTATAAATAAATAATTTTCTCTAATCGATTTGGATGATACGTGTAAATATAGTATCTTGAAGGCATTTTTCTCAAATGCGCAAGGCATTCAGAAATTCAACTACTATCTGACTCGCCTTTTTGGTTTTGGACCTTTCCATATAAAGGTCAAATCCTTTACAATATTTATTTGTATTAAGTTGGATGTACAAAAATGAATGAAATGATAATAATAATTTTACTCACAAACTAAAAAGTTTACAAAATGAATTTAAAATTAATGTTATAATTTTTTTGAATAGCTACATACAAAATAATATAATATTTTTACTATTCGAATAATATTTGCTCCTGAAAATTCATATTTTCTCTAAATATTATAGCTATACTAAGAAAAATACTAACGCGGCCTTGAAATGTTATCAATTAATCAAATATAAGTATATGTACATGTAAAAAAAATTCACAGAGTTTTCTTTCGGCATTTATGAGTATGTACCAATTTATCTTTTCCATAATATAATTTAAGCAATTATTTAAATAATTTATGTAAAAGTTCATGTAAAATAAATAAGCTCGTAATTTTATTATAAAATCAGTTTATTTATTTTTTCATTATGTCTGCTACATATGCAGAAAAAATCGCGATTTCTTCATATTATGGTAGCTTGAAATTCCGATTTCCTTCAATTAACGACCTTAAAGTTCTTAATTGAAAAACATTTACCAAATTATTTTCACTTTAAAGTCCAATTTCCTTATTTAGAGAATTTTGTATTAAAAGTTGGTGATGTTCATTGACATTTTGTCTACAAATTGTTGTGTTAGGGTATTTAGTCTTCGAGGTATCCTTTTAAGGTATATTGTCTCAAGATATTGTTATGAGGGACCTTTAACACTAAATTGTCTTGTTAGGGCATTTAATAAACTGTCTTGCTAGGGCATTTAATAAATTGTCTTATTATGGAATTGTGTATTAATTATATGTTGACTATTAATTACCTCCGCAGCACTGTAGTCTAGAAACTCGAAAAAATATGAAAACGTTTTTGATTGAAATAATATCTAAAAAACGACAATTAAAAGCACCTGTTTTCTGGCAAATTTTATAAATTAATGATTATTAATAAAATTCTGATGGATTAGAATGCACGATATTGAAAGATTTGCAAATTTTTGAAATATGAAAATTTTGTAGCATATCAGTGAAATACAATTAGAAAAATGCTGAACTTTAGGTGATTGCAAACCACTTTTTCACTTTCGGAAGTGACTGTACGGGAAATGGTAGGAGTTAGACCAGTAGTGTTGACATTTTTGGAAAGGTCATTATCATCGTTGTTTTTTAGCGTTTGTTTGATGCGGCTGTGTCGGTAGAGCAAAAGATAAAAATAAAAGAGCAATGTGCGTACCATGAAAAACTGAAATTTATGAATCACCCTGTAACTCCTAAACGCTCATTCAAAAGGTGTTCCGAAACGTTGCTCAAAATTACAAAGATCATTTTTAGTTGAGCGAAAGAGATAGATTGGCTGCCAAAAACATGGATGTAAATGAATTCAATTTCAAAATTCGAAATGAAATTGCTGGTGAATTGAGGACATACAAGATGATGTCGTCAACTATCCGACCGAATTTTTGAACTCGCTGGATTTGCCAGGATTGTGGCCTCACAATCTTCAATTAAAGGTCGGATTGGTGATCATAATGTTGTGAAATATAAACCAACCGCGGCTTTGTAACGACACACGGCTAGCGGTGAAAAAATTACTGTAACGTGATCAAGGCAATCATTCCAAACGGAAAGTGTAAAGGAGAAGACGTCTTGATACCACACATCCCAATGATTCCGACTGACTTACCATTTGAATTTAAACGACTGCAGTTTCCAGTGCGACTTGCCTTCGCTATGAACGTAACTAAATCCCAGGGGCAGTCATTGAGTGTTTGCGGCATTAATCTTAAAAACCCATGTTTCTCGCATGGACAATTGTATGTTGCCTGTTCCCGTGTTGGAAAACCAAAAGCTTTGCTTGTTTACGCGCCAGGTAATCAAACAAACATCGTGTACCATAGAGCATTACAATGAAAATATGATTTAACACAATATTACTAAAGTACTGCAGTGTACGAAATAGAAAACTGAATTTTGTATTATAAGTAGTTGATGCTTATGATAATGACATTAATAAAATAGTTTTTAAAAAAAAAGTTGAACAGACTTCACAAAAAACGCTAAAAAGCATAAAATAATTTTTAATTTTATATCTATTACGACATTTTGGTGTTGGTGCAAATCAAACAAACCAAACAACTGCAACAAAAGTACTTAATCGTCCTTTCTTATGATCCCGTGAGCTGAAACGTTCAGGTATTATTATGTATTATCTTCAATTGTGGTTGTGTAGTTGTTTTATTTGTTAAATTTTTTGCTTTTATGTGAACTCGGTTCAACTTTTTTTTTAAAACTATTTTATTTTTCAATTCTTAGTGTCTTCTACTCTATATAACGAAAAAAGAACCATCCAAATAGGTCCACAGGTTAAAAAGTTAGGTTCAACCCCTAGCCCTCCCAATCCCACTAAAATTTTTTTTCTCGTGCTATCAATCAAGGAACATACTCTACTCAGCAGAAAAAGAATCATCGAAATCGGTCCACGCGGTACGTAGTTAGATTACCCCCTCCCTCTCCCCCACCCCGCACCATAGTACCAAATTATTATTCTATTAACAATAGGGGGTCAAACTCTATACAACAGTAAAAGAACCATCCAAAATTAGGTTCCGCCCCACCCCACCAATTTATTTTTTCTCGTGGTATCAACCAGGGAACATACTCTAACCAACAGAAAAAGAATTATCCAAATCAGTCCACGCGTTACGAAGTTATATTACCCCTCCCCCCTCCATCCACCCCTCCCCCCTCCATCCACCCCTCCCCCCTCCATTACAAAGTTAGGTTTCACCCCCACCCCAAACCAACCAAAATTTTTCCCGTGATATCAATCAGGGACCATACTCTACCCAACAGAAAAAGAATTATCCAGATTGGTACACGCGTTACGAAGTTAGACTACCCCTTCCCCCACCCTAGGCCCATTTTTTTTCTCCAATTAGCAATGGGGGATCATACTCTGTACAAGAAAAAAGAACCATCCACATCGGTCCACGCGTTACAAAGTTAGGTTTCACCCCACCTCCGCCCCCACCAAAAATTTTTTTGACATGTTACCAATCGGTGAACATATTCTATGCAACAAAAAAAGTATCAAAATCGGTAAACGTGTTACGAAGTTATAAATGTACACGTTCAACTTATAACCTCTTTGTTTTTGGGAACTCGGTTAAAAATACATAGAAAAGTACATTAACATTATTTAAATTTATTTTTGATATCACGGTAATTATTTGATAGTCAGTAAATAAAGTGGTCACTCTGAAATACGTTTATTTTCAATTTTTTCTTTAAATTACCCATTTGCGACTTTCACATCTGTTCTGGTGACCGTTACTGAAAACTAAAGATGTCAGAGTCGCCAGACTTTCCACAGACAATATCGCCAGATGGACACTAAAAAGTCGCCAAAATCGCCAATCTATAAATTTTTTGTAGCCATGATTATAGCCAAAATGTCAAAGTGGAAATCGAGATGGCAAATGTGTTAACACGGAAGTACACGTAAGTGCAAATAGTCACTTCCTTTAGCTTATCGCGATAATATTACAATAAATTGTTTTTTTATTGGGTATGCAATATACTGTGTTAAGGTACGAGTAATTTATTTAATTATTTATATTATTTCAATTATTTATATTTTTGAACTCGTTTTTACAAGCACAATTTCATTTGATTCCCATTTCACCTTAATGAAAATTAGACCCAAACATCAAAATTCAATTCCTATCTTCGTGCCAAATATTAACTCCCTATATGAAAGAGTTTCGGAAAAAACGCCAAAAAATTAAAGACTTCCAATAAAATGTTTTTCATTATCAAACTAAAGTTAAAGTGGTTCTCAATTGTAGATACTAACGCTTTCATCAGTGATGCCAACGCTCGTAGCACCTTATTATCTTTTAGAAGTTCAATTGTGTTTGAATCGTTTTGCAGTGATTGTACATTTGGTTACAATAGATCGGATTTTGACTCCGTTATAGATGACTTATTCAGGATGCTTAGAATTTTCTTTTGCAACTCGATCTCTGGATCAGGTTCGACAATTTTCGGTTGAGGAGCTGGAAGATCAGCTGCCTCGCCTAACTCAGCCTTTAATTGTAACTCACACCTTTCTTGTAAAACCGTTAAGGAACTATTGTCAGCAAGTGCGTTTAATAAAGTTTGAATCGCGTCTGGATCACATTCTTTTAAAGGAGGAGCAACTGAGCTATTTGGAGGAATGATTGGCAAAGCTGTCGCCAGTAATTTCTGCCTCTCTGCGCGCAATTTGATTTGAAAATCATTCCGAATTAAAATTCCGACTGATCAACTGCAACTGAGTTTTCAGTCGAAGTCAATGCCAAAATCAAATTTCAAATTAAATTGTAGCTTCAGCTTCTGTGATTTTCAGAGATATTTGCATGAATAGTTCAAATTATTATTCTCTATAAAAGGTAAAAAACGTAATAAATCTATACATATTCAAAAGTCCAATTACGTGTACCTGGTTAACGACAGTTATCTGTAGGATCTCTTACTTTTAATAAACCGTTTTCCATTATTTCTAACATTTATTCAAAATCCCAGAATTAAACTGCGAAAAAGCCGGCAAATAACTCATCAGACGTGCCGTAGAATTTTCTGTCATTTCCAGTTGCGGCAACTTTTACTCAAATTAGCTAAATTTTTTAGAAAATTCTGCTAAATTGATGTATATTACATTTGTAAATCTTTAGAAATTATTTTTTAAAAGGTAAATAATCTGTCAATTTTTCTTTCAAGAAAAATCGCCATAAAAACGCCTAAAGTCGATGAAAAATCGCCAAAAAAATCGCCATCGCCAATTTCATATTTTTTGTCGCCAGGGTTGATGAAAAATCGCCAATTTGGCGAAAAATCGCCACGTCTCGCGACCCTGAAAGATGTCATCACGACATGAACACTTTATAAGCGACGCCATCACCAGAACTTGACCAGAAAAGATAAGTTTGTGAGACTGCCACAGTCCAATAGCTTTTGACAGAACGACGTCTGTCGGGTCAGCTAGTAATTAAATAATAATTTAGTTTGCTGTTCTAAGCTTGGCGCACTTAATTTGACCTTAAAGGCAAACGGACTGTAAAGCATAGAATTTAGTAAAAATTGCATAAATAAGGTCGACTTAAATGATAAAAGTTAAAATTTTTAGTCGAAGTCAGCTTCTACTTTGACCATATCGTGTTTGTTCGAAGTAGACTTTTATTGTCCAAATCTATGCCATTTAAGTCAAATTAATTTTAGAATTGATGTTTCAATTACACAGCCTTCCACCTAATTAGGTGGATTTGACTTTGGACTGGATAATTTTTCCTATTTTGCTAGTTGAGTAGTTTCGTAACGCGAAGACCGATTTCGATTCGGCTGTACAAAACATGTCACGGACACTCATTAGAGAGAGATGGAAGTCTTACTTCGTAATGCGTGGCCTGATTTATGGAGTACGTTGCTGGACTAGCGCCATGGTAAAAATTTTGTATCATTCCTTTCTTTTTGTATCTTTCATTTCTTATACAGTTCTTCCTTCGCGCAATACATAAACTACAAGTCATACATTTTTAAAGTCAAATTTGGCGCTACCGTAACATTTCGAGATTCGTTTTCAAGCCGAGTATTGTGAATGTTCTCTCTGCAGTTTTTCCGCCAATTTATGAGTAGCGGACATACAAACCACTCACTCAACCTTTACCCAACCCCTTCCTCTTTTTTTGCCAAGTCTGAGTTAGAGAAAAATTTCGACCTTTGGCATCATCTTAAAAAATAAGTTTTATCAAAGAATATATTCTCTAATTATTATTTTGACTATCTCTTATTCTATACTTTTTGAATCCCACATTAAGAAAGCTTACACAAATTATTTGTGGGAGCATAAGAATCCCTTTACCCTTCGTAATTTGAGGAGCGAAAATCAGTAATGGATGAGTAGTTAAGGTTATTAACGCTTAAAAGTAAATATTTAAAAATCTTTTATTTTATAGACACACGTTCTTGAAAAGCGGTTATAAGCAAACACAATCAGGTCGATGGCATCTGTTCGATAATGAGTGCCAAATTAATTTCATTCAAACTCAATTCTGTGACATAAAAATTTAGACAGTTCGTTGCCAAGTCAGGTTGATTAGTCACGAGCGGCCCATATGCAAAATTGTAAGTGACTTGAGCAGATAAAGCACAAGTACAAAAATTCTATTGCCATCCAATAGTTGACAGAATTCTTCTAATCAAGATAAGATACTCTTGAACATATTTAAGAATTATTCTTACTAATTATATAATTATGCATACTTGAAGCAATTTCATAAATTCCGATTATTTTTTCCGTCGGTATTTACATACATACATTCCACGTACTAAAATCCTTAGATCTTCGGAAAATGAAACTTTGATATATTTAGATGCCCCATTGCTATGCAACATACGCGACCTTACTCCCGCAGTTACTATGAATAATTAATGGTTAAGCGCCAGAAAACCTCAAAAGTGAACGATTTCTTTACGTTTTTCCCTCATTTTTTTTTACAAAGCACAAAAATTTATTATCGCTGCCAAATTTCTTTCATCTCTAGCCGGCTATACTGAAACTGTCTAACTACATAATGGCACAGATTAAATGACGATCCATTCACGTTTTATCTGAGTCATGCAAATTTGTGTAGACAATTTGGTAGTATCTTATTAAATATCACGTTTTCTAAAAATACGTCTTAGTGATGATATAATTTGCAAAATTTTAGAAAAGAACGAATTTGTGATGAAATAACTGAGTTGACAGAACTCAAAGCGGTAATTGTATAATTGACGTAATGGACGAGAAACGTAATCGTAATCTTAAGTAATCTTTAGTAATAAAACTCTTCCTTTATCAAACTTTATTTTTATTTTTTATTCTTTGTTATTTTAATCAAACAAATTTCTCAAAGCGGCTAACAGAGCAAAGATGCAATAAATGTATGCCGGTGCAAGTATAACTGTGGCGCTTGCTCGGTCAGTTGCTATTTTTACTTGAAGGTAATAATTTTTTTGATTTTTTTTATTATTAAGAAGAGATTTTTATTATTTTAAAATCGAAAGCCTATTCAAATTTGTCTGAACATAAAATTAAATTACGGTTCTTTAGGACATACTTTCAAATTCAAAATAATTTAAGCTGCACCATTAATCCTGCAAGGCGCTTCTTTAATACAATTTTATGTATCGCTAAAGGACTGCCTGGCAAAACTGTGTTTATTTCGACCGCTTATATTTTTCTCCAGGTCCTCCGTCTTATGTTTATTTATTTATTTATTTATTCATTACAGATTCATAAAATACATAGATTACTACAAAATATATAAAATTTAAAACAAAGAATAGAAAACTACAGCCAGATGTAACAGTCGGACATCCAGACAAGAAACTCCACATCAGCCAAGGCACTGTCTTAGCAGACACTTCAAATTCCGCCTAGATATGTCCAAGTCGAAACTACCGAAGTGCTGATTGAACAGGCGGGACATCGACGTGACGGGCTCGTGCATGCCGTAAAGAGTACGGTGCCCTGGGACGAATAGGAAGTCGTGATTCCTCAAGGTGCGTTGAGGTATAGCAAAATTAACAGCCTCCAGTAATTCCGGTGAATTTATAGTTCCCTGCAAAAGATCGAACATAAATACTATTTTCGAAATATTGCGCCTCATTTCTAGAGAGTCCAACGAAATTAATCCCAGACGATCGGCATAAGAGGGAAGCACCCAATGATCATTCCAGGGAAGCCCACGTAAGGCAAACCTAAAGAATCTGCGCTGCACCGCCTCGATGCGGTCGATGTGAACGGCAAAGTAAGGGGACCATACAGGGCTAGCGTATTCCCAAATAGGTCTAACGAAGGTACAGTATAGAAGCTTGGTCAGGTAGAGATCATCAAGTTCCTTAGACCATCTCTTGATGAAGCCCAGCATCGAGTTAGCCCTACAAACAATAGAGTCGATATGGTCCTCGAAAGAAACACGAGAATTGAGGACCATTCCTAAGTCTCTCACCCTGTCAACCCTACCCAAGACAACGCCGCTGATGGAGTAGTCAGAGAGGACAGGATGTATTCTACGAGAAAAGGTCATAACGGTGCACTTGCTCGCATTTAAGGGAAGGCGGTTACGCAGGCACCAGTCGCTAAACACCGCCAAATCTGAATTCAGGTGGTCAACATCTGACTCATGAGAAACCATGCGGAAAATCTTAGCATCATCAGCATAACAGAGAATTTTACTACTGGACAAAAGAAGCGAAACATCGTTGATATATATGACAAACAGGAGTGGTCCAAATATACTACCTTGCGGCACCCCCGAGGTGAGAAGGATCAGGTCGGAAAGGACGCTGTGTACGACCTGTCACGTAAGACGACAACCAATCAACGAAACAGGTAGGAAAACCAAGAAGGGACATCTTATATACCAAGATTGCATGATCTATCCTATCAAAGGCCTTACTGAAGTCAGTAAATACAAAAAGGTTTGCCTCCTGCTTGATCCTGCTAGTACACTGGTGAGACGATGCTTGGTGCCCATTATTCCAGAGTCGGGTCATCACCCTGCGCTTCATATTGCTCTTTTTATTGATCCACTTATGATAGCTTCTTGTGTACCAGATGATGCTTGTTATAACTTCAGTAAGGCTGACTTCTCCGTAATTAACAACTGGCTCTCAGCTTGTGATTGGAGTAGCATCGTCAATGAACGAGACATTAATGTGGCCGTAAGATCTTTTTATAATTTACTGTCTATTTGTTTTACTTATTGTGTCCCTATTTCTAAATCGAATAACTTGCGTTCTAGTCTGCCTTGGTTTGATAGTTCCTTGGAACATTTAAAGAATATTAAATATAAGGCGTGGAAGAGGTTTTGTTCCTCCAGGAGCGACGATGACTATTTAACTTATTCCAATTTACGCAGTCAATTTATATCTGACTTAGTATCTTCTTATAATAATTATATTAATAGAATGAAAGCGTCCCTACGAGTCGATCCTAAGCGTTTTTGGAGGTTCGTGAACATGAAGCGCAATTCTGATGGCTATCTTCTTTGTCTTTCGGAGGCAGCGAAAGCAATGAGCCCTTGACGATAGCAAACCTTTTTACCGATTTGTTTAAAACTGCGGTTTTGGATGATATCTGTGATATTAGCTTTAAGGATTTTACCCATTTGACGAGGTTTCCACCGACTTCTCTCGAATCCAAAGACCTTTAACTTGACGAAGTTGCGATTTTGAAGAAAATCTCTACCTTGACTGATGATAGAGGGTTGTCCTTTAGTTACTAAGACTAAGGACCTGGGTGTCTGCCTCAATTCTCAATTTTCTTTCGAGGATCATTTTGATGCCATAGTTAACAAGGCTAATATGACTCTTGGTTTCGTGAATAGGTGGTCAAAGTAATTTGATGTCCCTTACATTACAAAGCTCTTATATTGCATTTTTGTCCGGCCTATTCTGGAATACGCCTCTCCAGTCTGGTCACCGATCTATGTATCACATATGAATTATTGTTAAACATTTCAAGAATATATTCTCAAAATTGTAAGTCCTCTAGTGCAGCTGTCGAGCAGGTATACAGCTTATTCACTTCTATTGTTCTGGTCAACTATTCTGTTTCGTGAATATTCTATTTAGTTTCGAGGGTTTCGAGAATATTCTATTTAGTATGAGAGAAAAGAGGCTGAGGACATTAAAGCTGCTGCAGGAAGTGTACTCTATGGAGCTGGAGTCGATGATTCTGTGTAAGTTGAAAAAACAATTTTTTTTCTTCACTTTTTTAGCTTATAAACTTTAAACGCGTTTTTCTCAAAACTACTTTTTCAAAGTCCGTGTTCACTGCCATTTAAAAACTACTAGACCGATTCATTTGAAACTTGGTACACATTTTCTACATATAAAATACCTCCATCCAACGTTTAGTTAAAATATTTTTTTTTACATTAAGGGGGTTTCCCACCCACAAAATGGCGGAATTTTTCGTGGAAAATAGCAGTTTACACTTTAGATGGCCACCAAAAATTTTTAAATGAAAAAAAAAATAATCGGAGATCGTTGGGGGGAGGATTTGATAATACTTTGACTAAATTTTAATGGTTTTTGATTTCAGATAATTTCCGACCGAGATACAGTGAACACCGCAAATTGTATTTTTCAAAGACGTTCTGGGGCAAGCTCTGTCACCGGCTTGTTTTGCAATATTTCTGCATGAAAAAATTACAGAATATTGTTAAGAGTATGCTTAATAATGTACAAAAGGTTTCAATAAATTTGCTCAATCCATTCCTTCAAAACAAAATTCACAAAAAAAGTGTTTTTTTTTTACGCTGAAACCCTTACGCCCCCCCCCCCCCCTGAAAGCTGTTCAACGGAGGTTCGTAAGGTTTGCCCTTCGAGGCCTTCCTTGGAATAACTCCCTTATATTACCTCCTTATGTTGATAGACTTAGACTGCTGCAACTTGGACACACTTGAAAAGAGATGCCGTAACGCCGGGATCCTTTTTGCTTTCGACTGCATTCGGGAGTCCATAGATTCTTCTGTTCTCTTGGCTTCTTTTAGCATATCGGTTCCAGCTCGCTCCCTGAGGAATCACAACTTACTTTTGTTACCTTTTCATCGTACTAATTATGGATTAAATGAGTCTATCACGTCGATGTCGCAATTTTTTAATCCCGCTTTTGGTTGCATTGATTTTCATCTATCGCGTAATCATGTGAGGAGTCAGCTTTGTTGAGGTTACTTTTTGGTTTTTACTTTTCACTTTGTTGTGCTTTTTACTTTTATTTGCTTTATGTTCACTTTAGCACTTTTGTTTTCTGTATTTATATTTTGCGAATTCTCTTCTTTTTCTTTGTTTTTTTATGATTTGTTGTACTGTTTTTATTAAGTTTTTTATTTAGTTTATTGTTCAGTTCTTTTTTGTAGTAATCAGCACATTGATGAAATATTGTAAATGAATAAATAAATTACAACCTACATTCCTTTGGATAATTTTAAACTATTTTTATTTAGCATTGGATTATTACATTATCATTACATGTCATATCACTATTTTCAGGTTTGTTTTGTCTAATCAACAATGAGATTTGTGCATCCACACCAATAATCTTACCATATGAAAAATATTTCAGGTAACCCTTGAAATCTGAAGTGTATGTTTTCGTATTCAGTATACAGTTTGTTTCAGATCTGGTGTGCCAAAATAAGTGGAGTGAAAGATCTCACCTAGGCCAAAAAAAAATAATTGAGATTGCTCCCCACTTGTCATAAAGGTGGAACGGGGGTGGGGGGGGGGGGGGGTTCTCAATCGTTTTGAAGTTACAGGGTGAGTCATAAGTTCGCAACTTTTAGCGTATGCGCATAACTATTTCATTGGAACTTTTGATCTATTCAACATCAAACAAACGGTATATGCGAAATGATTTGTGCTCTGTTGGCTTTCAATATTTCAAGAGCTGTTGGTTTGTTGGCATATACCATGGATTTAATGTAGCCGCAATGAAAGTATTTTAATTAACAGCTAGCTATTTGGCACGTAGCGCCATCCCGTTGAAACCATAAATCGTTCATGTTATTGTTATTGAGAAGGGTTACCCATATGGTTAACACTATGCCGAAGGTATTTTGTGCCCGAACCCCGGTACCGCAAAAGACTATCAGCCACCTTCAGTTAAGAAAGGATGTCTGTTACAGGGGATGATCGAACGACAGCCGGCATCCGACCCTTTTTATGCTCAGTCGGACAAAAGCATATACTGCATCACACTAGACAGCCCTATCCCGTCTTGGTGATACTTAGGGCGATTTATCTCAGGAAGGCAGAAATGGACAAGGCAACGGTTCGCAGAGAGGAAAGGTCCTACACCATGGAAAGATGGAAGCAAAGATGGAGAGAGGAGAACAGGGGACGATGGACAGCGAGGCTCATCAGTGATCTGGGCCCCTGGATCGACAGAGGGCATGGAGAGGTAGGTTTTTACATAACCCAACTCCTGAGTGGCCACGGGTACTTTCGTTCGTATCTTCACCGAATGGGAAAGGTAGCATCACCGGAGTGCCTCTATTGCCCAGGCCAAACGGACACCGCAGAACACACTTTCTTTGAGTGTCAGAGATGGGCTCCCGCGAGGGGAGCGCTAAGAGTCCACCTGGGAGGGGCGATCGCCCCGGAAACTACAGTCCAAGGCATGATCGCCGACGAAGAAACCTGCAATCGTACAGTCAGGTACGCGGAAGATGTCCTGCGCAGGAAAAAGAAAGACCTAGACGAGCAGGCCGCCGCAGAAGAGATGCTCGAATGACGGGCTAAAGGAAAGGACCTAGTTTGAAGTAATGTGGAAAACGGTTCCAGGCTAGTGGCCGGAGAGCAAGGGAGGTGTTTTAGTCGGTAAACTGCGCCACAGGAGTCCGACACTGCTGGGAAGGAGTGCCCCAGCGTGCATAAAGCATTTCACCTCCCTCACAAAAAAAAAAACACAAAAAAATCCCTTCTTGGTGATACCTTAGCCCAATGGTGACTGTAGCTACTGCTACATTATTGTAAGCATAGAGTCTTGCAAGTGCCTTGGTCGGGAATATTTCTCTAATATAGCAGCTGTCGATTCTTCGCCCAATCTTCTGTCACAGCTGAGGTTACCAGAGGGCTCGGAACCTTGGCACTGCGAAGATGAATCCCTTCTAACCTGCTCATTAGTGACCAAATTACCCTCAATGCCCGAGTGACCTGGTATCCAAAAGAACGTGATCTTGTTTTGAGTGGCCACTTGTTTTTTTATGAAGCAGCCAAAGCCCAGCGGACAACCCTATGATGCATAAGCGATAAGGCATTAGGGTAAGAGGAATGAGGGAAATTGAATGTCTTCTTTTTGCTTTGCTGCGAGCTAGACAACAGTCCAGAGACGGAATGGATTTTTAATTCATTGAAAATTTTCATTGAAAGACTCATAGGGAGGCCAAGGATGGAATTTGCGTCCATGGCGTGGCGATCGTGCCACTCAACTAATTGATCCAACTTCGGCTCCGGATCTTCTTCGAGGGAGACAATATTCTCCATAGTAAGCATCGAGGAAAAACATCATAAGGATAGAGCTTTGAGAGGTGTTTGGCTAGAAGTTAGTTAAGTACTTTATTGATGTTGAGAAGAGCGCAAATTGTAATATCATGGATTTCGACTTGAAAGAGACTGGGCCCTCCACACAATGAAATTAAAACCCTAGTGCTTTGTCCAAAACACCAGCACTGGCACCGTGAACCAGTTGAGGCTTCTGACGTCTAGCAACGTCCCAGTCTGCTCGTACAGGAAAACGAGTTGTGGACCTTCTGTCAAAGTGTACTTCCTTGATCATGTGGTTCATTATGATACACACATCTACGCAAGGAATGAGCTGAAGGATGCCCTTGTCACTAACTGGCATATTAGAAATATCAGACGTGAGCTGCACTCACAGAGCTTCAAATACAGCTGATTTTATGATGTAACAGGGGCGTGTGTCTAATTACCGCCTCCATGGCAGCTATTGGACAGGCCCTTTTTACTCCTGTTATGGAAAGGCAAGCACACCGTTACATCTCATTGCATTTAGCGGTTGCCGACAGGTGTTGAACTTTTTGCCAGCAGACCAAGGAAGCATAGGAAATAATTTGTTTGATAATCGTATTACATACCGGAATTACATCTTTGGTGTGGCGCCCCAATTCCTTCCATAGGGCTTGTGTAGCCTTATTTAGAGTAAAGTTAAGGTAAGCGCTCCAATTAAGTTTTTTACGGAGCGTAATGCCCAAATATTTGATCTCATTAGTCCTCTCATTACCATGCCTTAAAACGAAATTGGACCGAGGTTCAAATGATGCCTTCTGGTGAACGGCATAAGAACACTCTTGGCAGGGTTAATAGTGAGGTGTTCTTTAGCAAACCAGTCAGTAATGGTGCACAGAGCCGATCTCATTAGATCAATGACAGTCGAGTTGATCTTCCCCCTAATTATGATTGCAAGGCCATTCACATAACCAGCCACCTGGTATCGAAGCTCACTCTGGTTGGTTAGAAGGTTGTCTACTACTAGTAACCAGAGCAGCTCCGTCAGTACACCACCTTTTGGGCACCCGTTAGCTGCTTCCTAAGAATAGCATAAACAGCCTGTTACAGTAGGTGTAGGCGTCCGAGCACTACACATATAAAGCTGTTTTGACAGTGATAGCCACCAAATTCTGGTAAATAAACTTAAAAATTATTATCGGTTTAACAGTGATGCGTTAAAGTGTTTTCTTAGTTCCTTGTCTGACAGATTACAGCAGATTCATATTGACAAAAAGACGTCTTATCTTGTTCGCGTTTCAGCCGGAGTACTCATTGAATGAAACAATTCTCCATGCTTATTAATAATATATACCAAATCCTAAAATATTGCCACTTCCATATGTACGCTGTACATATTGTATGTACAGTTGCACATGCATATGCAGAGGCCTTTTGCGTTAATCGAGGTATCCCTGTGGTGATCTTCTTTGAATCAGCTAACACTTAATCCACAAAACTGTAAAAGAATTGTTATTTTTAGGGCGAATCCGGATACCACTTGTTTTACTTCTGTAAAAGTCTGTTCTATCATCATTCCTTAAGACAGCAAAGTAAAAAAAATTGGGAATGGTTATTAATAAAAATCTTGACTGGTCTGAGCACATTAACCTGGTGATACAAAAAATTTATGGTGGGCTATGTAGACTTTGGGCAACTGCTTACTTATTTAATAAATTCAGACGTCTCAAACTTGTACAAATTTTCATTGTTCCGATTATAATTTATGGTGATCTAATTTCGCAGACTTAGACTCTACGAACAAACGCAAGCTAATTGTTGCATTTAATGCTTGTATAAGATGTTGTCCTTCTCAGAAGATATGACCACATCTCAATTCAATGTGATATTTATTTGGTACGTCTTTAGATTCACATATTAAATATAACTTATGTGAGACTATTAACTTTGATCTCATCAGCATCAGTAATTATTCGAAAAGCTGCGACACATAAGTATATCTGGAAGATCGGGAAATCTTATTTTACTGCGTTTTTCATGTCTGATCACTGGTCGTTGATGGCCTTAGAATATACAATCAGGTTATGATTGGAATCAAGCATGCGGGTGGTGAGGGCAATTTTAAGAGGTTGGTATTTGCTTACTTCTGTATCAGGTAAATTTACATACATTCTTGGTACTATTTGTGTTCTTTTCATTTCTTCTTAGTTCTTCCGTTTCTCATTTCTTTTCTTATTTTTTTTTGTTCTAATTCTTGGCAAATTATCGTTTAATTCTTAATTAATTATCATTTATTATGTTTAATTATCATTTATATTTTGAATAAATGAATGAATTGAATTGATTCTCGGTTGATTTACCAGCGGTGTAGGCAAAGTTAAGGGAATATGGTTGATTCAGTTTGCACCTGATCTAAGGTTTTGGAGGGCTGTACAGTTACTATCGCCACCAGGGGCTTTAAAAAGGTGAGAGGAGGCCATAGACCGTTTACCCTTATTATTATCAAAAATGACGCTGAACAAGCTTGAGACCATACGGCTCAACGGAGACCCTTTGTTACAGGCCACATAGTGGCTTGGGCTTGGTCCTAGAGTTGATCTAGTAAAATGCACCTGTAAGAAGTATTCCAGGATTACTCTTTAGGTTTCGGTGTAGGTGTTGTGTTATTGTTCGAGTGTAAGACGTTACATTATACATTTCATTCTTGAAATATTTAAACAAAAGATCGCTTTTAAATAAAAGGTAATATTACGAATTGAAAATTATAAAATTATCCAAAAGGTATCATTATAGACATTATTTGGCGCGGTAAAGTTCTGCATTAATTTTTATTAATAGTTTTATCCAGTATTGTAAAGTCCTCAACGTCCAAGAAGTGCGTCGGTCTTCGCGGACGCTGCCCACTAGTTCCGCTTCCGTGGCCTTATATCTTATACCACCGCGCTGCCTACTTTGTATGTACCTTCTAGGCAACAGCTGGAAAATGTTAAAACTTTCAACCCTTGAAACTTACAGAGTTAAAGATCAAGGGCCATGGAAACTGCAGATAGTAAGGGTTCAGACAATGTTGCTGATAAACAAGATGATACCATGGATTTTGTTGTTGTAATGTCTTAAAAAAAAGTGTTGTGTAATTAAGTGATTGCAAATCAATAAAAATCTTTGCAAGGTAAAAGCAAAGACTACAATGAATGAATATTTTAATTTGTAATCCTTATGAATTTTCGTTGCACTGTGCCATTAAATTTTAATTTTTTTATACTCAAAAAAAAATTCGTATACTTCAAAATGCTGTGACTGTATTAGTCCTCTCAGGTCGCGATAAACTCTTTTTACGTATTTTACGTTACGTTTTTACCTCAGGCATAGACATAACTTGCAATTGTTGCAACCGTGTTCGCCTAAACTTGACTGACTTGATATACCTATACATGGTCACTGACACTGATTTTTTTACCAGTCCGGCCCTCATGTTACCTATCGCAAGTTCTATCACGACAAAAAAGCAGTTTTTAATATATTTTGTTAATTTGAAATAATTTTTTATCAAGAAAGTTTTACCTAAAGTATACAGCGCTTTTTGACCTATATAAACGAAGAGTTAATCATTTTTAATGAGTGGGGTGATAGATCTCATCTAGGCAAACAAAAAATTGTATGGCAGGGAGGGGAAGTCTCAACCGTTTGGAAGTTACAGGGTGATTCATAAATTTCAGTTGTTCATATTATACACATTACTCTTTTATTTTTATCTTAAAGTTTTGTTTTTTAATTTTTTTTTATTTGGGTATCAAGAGTATACAGTTAAAATTTGAGGTCGATTGGAGCAAAACTTCCGGAGATACAGCGTTTTTCTCAGATTTAGTTTTTTCAAAGTCAGTGATCACTGTAACTCAAAAACTAATCATCCGATCCTTCTTAAATTTTGCATACTTCTTTTATACATAAGGTAGAGGTAACAAAGTCGAGATTCTGTATTTTTTTATTATTATAATTAATTTTACAACAACAAATTCACCGATTTTTATCAATAAATTTTCATAAATTCAAAAAAGTCGTCTTTTTTTACTTCTAAAAATTGAAAAATAAGTTAAATAAACAAAATCTCGACGTTGGTACCTCGAGAAACTCATAAACTAACGAAATATTTTTGGGTTTTTGTCAACAGATGATAGAGTAATGAGTTGTAATGATCACCCCAAAGCAAACATTTTTTTTTGTGTACGAAGATTTCCTGTCAGTCCTTCAATTCACAATATTTTTACCCAACAATTTAACAGAAGACTCTTGAACTAGTTCTTAACTTACAAATAAATTTTTATGTACTATTATATTATTTTTGTTTGTTTATTAAAAATTTGTTTGAAATATTGAAAATTACCCAGTCCAAGGACTGTACTGGAAGGAGATTCCGAGAGAAGACTGGAATTTAGCACTTGGCTTTTTAAACGCGATATTCACGACATTGCGTTTCTGGGCCGAATTCTGTGAACAGATGAATCTCAATTCACCAAGGATGGTATCACGAACTTCAATAACCTCCATACCTGGTCGGAAACTAACCCACACAGGACAAAGGTGACCTCATTCCAGCAGATATACAGTGTCAATGTTTGGGCATTTGGGAGGACCATTCATTTTGGCGCAAGTGCTCAACAGTCAAGTTTATGCGGACTTCTTGGAGGATACACTGCCAGATCTAGTAGAGGAGATCCCTGTGCATAATTGAACGGACATGTTTTACCAAAAATTTCCTAACCGCTGGATTAGACGAGGTGCACCGATTCCTTGGCCTGCTAGATCCTCAGACCTTACCCCATTGTACTTTTTCTTATGGGGAACAATGAAGGATGAAGTTTATTCTGGCTGGCTGGCTGAAATAGGCCTTAAACAGGGACTTAGAAGGAGATTATTTGCATGCATCCAATGTGGCGGTGGTAAGATTAATTTTACTACGTTTTGAATTCAATAAAAAGGATATTAGAGTTAACATGAGTTTAGTTTCCTTAAATCGCAAATTTTCAAATATTTCTCGATGTCTTCTACTTACGAATTTCTACACCTTTTTTCTACCTGTGAATTTTAGGTAATCGCTAACCATTTTGTTTACTTTTGGAAGTGACTGTACCTGCAGTGATAGTAGTTAGATCAACATTGTTGACACTTTTGGAAAGGTAATTGGGATAGTAGTTTTTTAGCATTTGTTTGATGTCGCTGTGTTCGGTAGATCAAAAGATAAAAATAAAAGAGTAATGTGTATTCCATGAAAAAATTAAATTTAAAAATCACCCTGTAACTCCCAAATGGTTGAGATTGCCCCCTCCCTGTACAATTTTTTGTTTGCCTAGGTGAGACCTATCACCCCACTAATTTTGGCACGTCAGTTCTGAAACAGTCTGTATAAGGTTACTATTCAAACAAATAATCGGTACCGGTATTTTTGACAGCAGTAAAAACCTAATTTTTTCCAAAAAGAGTCAAATATAAATTTTTTAAATTGTTATATTGAAACATATTTTGCAAAATGGTTTTTATATTACTTTTTTTATTTAATTATTGAATTCGCCTTCATATCTTTCCTCTTTCAGAAATCTGTATAATAAAAATCATTTTAAATAATTAGAAGGAGCCCCCACCACATACTTGAGAAAATTTATTCCAATCGTCTATCGTTGATTATTTTTGCAACAAATCACTTGATTATAAATAATTTACACATCTTTTGAGATGAACGAAATGACATTTCAAACTTATAAATTACATACAAGTTGACTAAGAGTTTTCCAAATTGGAAAATTTCCTCTTAGCGACATTACCATTTAAATTAAAAATGGAATTATTGCCAGGAGATTTTTGACGTTTTGTTTGAAGCTTGCCTACTATTTATAGCTCTGCTTCAATTCGTAGAGAATGAAAAAGTTGTCATGTCATAAAAGTTATGCGAAGAATCTTCAAGCAATCAATTTTGTAATGTAATAACGTTAAACAAGGGTGAAGGGGGGTAATCCCCCCCCCCGGATCGGGCTTTCAAAAGGGGCCCCGTCATCTAAGTCATCAACAGAAAAATTTTCCCATTTTAATTATATATAACAAAAATGTTTCACGATCGAAAAAGTGTAATATACAAGACAGATTATAAATTGAAAGTAACTCATTCGATTGTATATGAGCCCGTAAACGCTCAGTCCCCGGCCCGAAATTCCTTTCGCGGGGGAGCGTATGTGGTACCCCCGGGCCCGAATTTTGTCTCTACGGGCCTGCTTTCCATACAGTAAGCCTGAAAATGTTACAGTATTATGGATTGGACATGCATCTAGTACAACTTTATACAACAAGATAATAAAAAAATATGCTCGTTATCTATAGAAAATCATTAAAAATTCTACTTGAAAATCTAAGAAGCAACTGAATTTAATTTAATATTACAATTATACAGGAGATGACGTCAAGTGGTAATAAATTTTTCATCAATTTTTCTTTTCATAGTGTACAATTCTTCTACCTTGATATCACGACCTTCTAAAAACAATTCATGAGAAATTATACACGCTATCGCTATTACGCAGAACAAAAAGTGCATATGACGTCTAAAGCGGTCATTCTCATTCCTATTTCATGGAGCTCTGCATTAGTTTCCTTGAGCAATTTGAATAATTTTTTAATTAAAATAACTCCAGGTCACGGAGCTCTGTTCACTCCATTAAGCTTATGAGACAGGAAGATGAAGCATGCAGTGGGTTCTTTACTATATGCAAGCGAGGCGCAAGAGGGGTATGAATAAAGTAGCTCTGAATAAAGGTGAAGTAGTCTGAATTTTAGAAAAGTTAACTTTTAATGTAAATAAAATGAAAATTTATGTACATAAATGTGAATCTCTTATGCTCTGTAGAAATGATAATGTACAGAGAGTCACAGTGAAAATTGTCTACTTGACTGACAACTAGATACGAAAACGTAATTTTTTTAAGTAATACTCAACAAATATTTATTTCAATTAACATGCTACTTTTACTTTGTTGGAATTTTAATAATAAGTGGAACGTAAATAATCCAAATGCTCTTAATAGTCATATGAATACCTACCTGAGAGGTTGGCAAGACTGTTTAACGTCAAAGAACATATTTTATTTCGGCTCTTGAGTTTTTGGTAAAAAAAAGTGTATTCAACATATTATTTCTAATACCAGTTTTTGTAATACAAAATTAACATCTGAAAAATAAAGAGACTTACCAGACAGAAAAGGGAGAAACACGAATAAATTTGATGCAAATTACAAATTCTGTAACGTGGAGAGATCTTCATCTGGCTGCCATTTTGTTACAAGTTCAAATATATCTTTTCCAGGTAAAAAGGCATAGTTTGCACACTCTCTAGTATATGTTTTGCTGAAGCAAATATTCAAACGAAACTTGTCTAACGCGAGATTTCATTTTACCGCAGATGCGGTGCAGATTCATCTGAATTAACAACCCAGTGCCAAGAACACAAGCAAACGACCGACACTGCGTATCAACACATCTTATCCAAAATTCACTGAAGATCAGGAAAAACAGCCTTAGTTAATAACTTCATCATCACAAAAGGTAATCTTTAATATTCAACAGTGAGGGTGATTTAAACACAAAAAGACGTGCGGATCAACTGTCACCAGAATTAATACCGAGCGGCAATACAAAATAATTAAAAAAATACCGCACAATGGCAAATGAGAAAGTTGGAGATCGAAGCATGGGCGAACTGCTGGATGCATTCTTAAAAATAATGCAAAACCAACTGTCGGAGTTGGCGACCAAAAATGAAAAGTGAACTGATTATGGTGCAACAGGAAAATGCTAATTTGCGAAAAGAGATTACTCAGCTCACAAACCAAAATAGTGAAATCTCAGATCGGCTGAATCGTCTGGAAACTAAACTCAGGCGTCAGAATCTCGTCTTTAGGGGAGTCCAACTCAAGTCAACGGATGATCCTAAAAAGGTGGTACATAAAATATGCACAGAAATTTTGAAATTGAAGAAGCCACTTGGGGTAAACAGGATTATTAAAGTTGGCCCAAAAGATATAGAAAGCTCATTTATATTGGTAGAATTTGATTCAGGTTCGGCGGCTAACAAAGTCTTA
Organism: Leptarthrus brevirostris; assembly: GCA_964036015.1. Classification (NCBI taxonomy): domain Eukaryota; kingdom Metazoa; phylum Arthropoda; class Insecta; order Diptera; family Asilidae; genus Leptarthrus; species Leptarthrus brevirostris. The sequence goes on along the minus strand of OZ038372.1, from coordinate 109,756,325 downwards.
ACGAGCTGTAAACAACTGAAAGGCACAAAAATTGTGATACACGGGGATTATCCGAATATTGTTAGACAGAAGAGAAGAACAATGTTTAAGATAAGACATGAACTACTTAAACTTAGAGAAGGTGTAACAATTAATAACGAGATAATAAATTGGAGATCTCCGGGTACCGATTTTCTTGGGACAAGATTAAGCTAATGAGAGGAAATCAACCAGCTCGCGATATAATAGTGGAGTTATTTAAAAATGTGGAGCAGGTCAAATGTATTTTGGATAGTTTTGAAAAGAGTCAAGTTAACGTATAGGGAAATATTGTCTGTCAATATTTATATTTGGATAAGGCAAATGAAGATTTAGGTATCAACGAACTAAGTTGTAATGATTTAAGAAATGAAAATGGTAAAATTGGTAGTAGTGAAGAATGACATGAGGGTAAGGTAGAAGAAGGAGGAAAACTTAAGATCCTTTCATACAATATAGCAGGTTTGAAAAATTAATTAATTTTGCTGGGTTTTTTCCGCAAATATAAGGGATTTTGATATTTTCGCTCTTTTTGAAACGCATATTATGAACGATAGCTTTGACAATTTCACAAAGTATTTTGGTGGTAACGATTTTTGTTGGGTAAGCGCCACAAGGACCGCACAGCATGGAAGATCAAGTGGCGGATGGGTAATAGGAATAAAGAAAAAGTATATGAGGGATAGTCTGTGTAGTTTTTTGAGGGCTGATGATATACCTTAACTGAAGTTCAAAAATGTAAATATAGTGCCGGTATACATTAACTGCAATAATTGGGAGTCTGATTTTAATACATTTTCCGACATTGAACACAGCCTTAAAAATGAGAAGATAGTTGCTTTGGGTGATTTTAATGACATTACCGGAAGAAATTGTTTTATCTCCCAAAATTTAAAAGCCTCGTAGAGCCCACTGAAAAGGCTAAAATAGGGCCCAAGTGATGTACCAGCTGTAGCCACCGGTCTACCTGTGACAGGCGACATCAAGCGACATCCGTCGCTAAACCTACTGCGGCAACCACTACTCCAGTGCCAGCGACATCCGCCGTAAAGTGCCAGCAGCAATAGCTGCTAAAACCTCTGTGGCAACAGCCACAAAACCAGCGACACCAGCAGCCCCGCGACTAAGTGAAGTCGTGAAAGCTGCTTCTACAGCAGCGCCACCGCCAAACCCGACACCTCCTTTACGCCCGTTTTTTCGGGCAAACCAGCAAACCAGTGTCACAACAAGGTACCGCAGTTAATACAGGCAGGGTAGTAGCAGGATCCAGCTACGCCCAGCAGGTGAGTGAAAGTTCGTATAATAAGAGTTCCTATATAAGTGTAGAGGGTAGTTATGTTACTCCTCGTTAGCCTCTAGCTGATTTGAGGAAGTTTCGACCCAAGTCTGTTGCGGGGCTTCAAAGGCTTTTCGACGTCCAGTGGCAAGACGACAGATACGGTATGTACTTCGAGCATCTCCGAGGAGTCACTCAAAGTACATATCTTCGAGCCATGTCACTGGTCGTCGCATTGGAGAAAATATTCTCCTTTGGTCTTGTTGGACGTGGTATGGTAGAGGTGTAAACAACCACCATTAATCCTGCCACCTAGCTTATGCTTGAAGGTATTGATGTGGGTGGTAGACACCTTCAGCCCTACCCGGTAACAGTGAAGCCGACGAGAGTCGTCTTGTCACGAGTCCCACTCCTCGAAGCCTTCTTGCGAAGGTTCGGTAAAGTTCAAGGTAAAGTCCGGGCAGTTCGATTACAGGGCATTTTCAGCTCTACTCGGAAAGCATACATCACGCTGAACGATGTGTGCTTCCGGACGGGTTCTACTGGAGCATGTCCGGGTCAAAGTCTTGGATAGACGTGAGCACCGAGGCAAAGGTCACGCCTGCCATCAGGTAGGGCATTTTGCTGCGAATTGCCCTAAGAGATCCGAGAGCGTGGCTGAGGTTACTGTGGAAAGTATCTCTGCACCAGCAGTGGCTCTATCGGCAGTGCCTACGCCCAGTGCAGTTCCCGTTCTCTTAGTGCAAGCGACAGCAAAAGTGCCTGAGGAAACTTCCCAGGAGATAACACCGAACCTGGCTGTAAATGGTGCTACGTCTACGCGAAAAGAAGTCGTGAACTCGCACGAGGAGTTCACCAAAATTTCCGATAGAAAGAGGAGGATGAAGAGAAAGGCTAAACAAAGGCCAGATCGAGAGGCAATGGCGCCTCCACCGAAAAAGGTGCAGGGAAAGACGAGTGTCTCGGCGGAGGAGGCCAAGACTTCCTCTCCAATTGTAGGAGCAGTGGAATCTGTGGATCTTATCGATGTCTTGTCGGAGAGCGAGGTGGTATCCGCTATGAAGACGGCTGGTCCTATTAAAAGCGGATACGAATCGTGCGGTAGTACGGCCTCGATGAGTAGCCGCTTTGAGGTCGACCCGAATTGGAAGAAATGCCGAGGGAGAAATTGCGTTTGCTCCTCGACACTCTTCATTATAAGAAGAGCGGGGAGAAGATCCTCGATAACCTCAAGCGAGAGCTTGGGGGTCCATCTTGGATTCTTCCCCAGTTGAAGCTCTTGATGGCCGATGCAAAAAAAAGAGGCAAATATAATGAGGTGTCGAGGTGCGAGCGCCTTTTCAACAAGGAGCATCGCCTCGAGCAACGGCTCGAGAAATCTCTTCATCCGTAGAGTCGAACTATCATGGTTTGAGTTCGAATATTGCCTTGAATGTGCAAAATAACATCGATTAATGCTGGGGGCCTCAGTGCACCCACACGCTTGCACGCAATATTTGAAGACATTAAACAGTGGAACACAGACATCGCACTTACACAGGAGACAAATTTTACTCAAGACACCTTTACACAATTAAAACGCAATACTATATTACACAAAGGTTACACAGTTTCACACTAACGTCTCCTGTATTTACAGACATCTACTCAGGTTTCGCGTTTTCCTTAGAATTCGTCTTGCGAGACAAAGTACTAAGGATAGCAAACGTGTACTTGCCGCATGAGTAGGATATTGCAAGACAGGTAATGGACTTCGGTGGTGAAGTTATCCTTCGGGGTGACTTCAACTACAAATTGGATTCTGCGCTCGACCGCCATTCCGGAGTTGAATTCAACTCAGTGAACGCGGGACGATTGCGAAACCTAGTCAGACAGCTCAACCCTGTGGATGTCTACCGTTGGCTCAACCCAACGACTAGGTCATACAGAAGGGTTTTCCGAAATGTCCATGGTAGCCTTTCGGGCTCAAGGATACACAGACTTTACGTCTCGTCTAGGCTTCTTAGTTTTTTCGATAGTGTCAATCATGAAGTTTGTTCACTTAGTGATCTCCTTCTTGTGTTGGACACTAGCACTTTGGTCGAAAGGCGAACTGCTTACTGGATATTCAACAATAACGTGTTGAATTCAGAGCAGTTCATTGAAGAATTTATTCAGTTTTGACATCAATGGCAAGAAAGAAAAAATGACTACGCGAACCTTAGTCATTGGTGGGATGTTGGAAAGCTTCAGAGTTGCTCATTTATTGAGACCAGATTTATATAGCAACAAATTTTCATTTCTATTTCAGGTGGGTATGTCTTATTCCGCACCTTTCCCCTTATATAGATCTTTTGCTAAGATGCCAAGACAAACGGTGAATAGCAAGAGGAGAGCAATTTTTAACGATCTCCTATTTAACGGAATCTTAATAGCTCGCAGTCTGAGAACTATTCACTCGCCTTAGTGAAGGCATTATTCAATAAAAGATGCATCAAGCATTCCACTGAATTACATTCGCTTGAGATAAATTAATTTTTTTAGGAGACAGACTTTAGCAGGTTTGCGCCGTTTATGTTCCAACAATGGACCCAATTACTCAGCAAAGGTCTTCTTGGACAAAATGAAAGCATTCGGTCTCTTGGAGACTGACCACCACAAGCGCAATCTATGACTTAAATAGTATTTAAACAAAGCCAGAAACAGATGAAAGAATATATAAAATATGAGGCAGTATATAAAAGAAGAAATTAAATTGGAATTAAATTACACTAGTCTACATATTTTTATTGCGGCAAATAAAAACCACCATTTCTATTGAATCCGAGTGACTTTGCTGGATCAGGTCTGGTTTTCGAGATAAATGGAAAAAACCTAAATAATGCACTCTTCCGAGAGATAACGCCATATATTTCAGAAGTAAGAATGTAATTTTACATGATATCATATCATTATCTTAAAAGAAGAGATCACCACAAAAATTTTAATGTATTATAGAACACAATAGCACTACTACTTTAGTTGGTACGGCCAAAAATAGCTTTAATTTTTTTTGCAATTTTTCAAAAAATTTCCAAATTTCACAACCCATAACTCAAACAAATGTAAGGGACTCAAAAAGTTAGCTCTCTTATCTTGTAGAAAATTTAATTACAAAAGAATTCAAGTATCGTGTGTCCATATTTCGGCTTCACTTTATAATGGTTATGTTACAAAAACAATAACACAATGTAAAAAAAGTTTTTTTAGGCAATTGGCATTTTATTAAGATTTGAACTTTACCATAAGTACAAAAATATTTTTTTACGATTTGTTTCATCTTTGCTAGTTTATTATTTTTAGGGATCATTTTCAAATTTTCAAAAATTTATTAAAAATATAAAAAGAGTGTGAAAATGTATTTTTTTATTTCGAAGAATGTTTTTTTATTTATTAAATGTCTTTCCAAAGAAAATTTTTGTAAGCAAAAATGTACCATTAATGAATTAGGAATATGCGTCATATTCACTCTATTTTAACGAACTTCCCAAAAATAAATAGTTCTGAGTTCGACCAGTATTTTTTTAAATTTCTTTTTATGTATGACCGGGTATAACTTCATTCCGCGTCGCCCGATTTGGATGATTCTTTTTTTGTTCTCCAATTGGTATCATGTCAAATGATTTTTTGTTGTGAGGTGGTGGTGGTTGAACCTAACCTCGCAACGCGTGGACCAATTTGGATGGCTATGGCTATGGGAAAAATTTTGTATCTAAGGGGAGCGAGCGTGTAAAAGGGTAGCTGCGATTAACTTTGTAATGTGATGATAGATTTGGATGATTCTATTTCATTTATGTAGAGCGCAGTACCTTTGGAATCGTTGAAATTGCTTTGTTATATGAACAGCGTTTTTCGAGTAGCAGATATAACACTTAAAACTTAATAATAAAATACCTAGCTAAAAAGAAGTTGCACCGACTTCAGTAAAAGCGCTAAAAAGAATAAAATAATACAAGTTTTTATATCTATTATGACATTTTGAAGTCGGTTTAAATTAGGCAAACAAAATAACTGCCGAAGATAGGACTAAAACTATCCAAATATTTCAGTTCACGAGATCATAACAAAGGAGGATTAAATATTTTTATTGTTTTATTGTTAAATTGCACCGACTTCAAAATGTCGTAATAAATATAAAATTTTCTATTATTTTATGCTTTTTAACGCTTTTTGTGAAGTTGGATCAACCTTATTTTTTAAACTATTTTATTATATTGACTCTGATCAGTCTCAAGAATGATTTCCCAGCAATAATCTCCGAGCAAGGATACATCCTTGATATCTTTTTTCTGGAGATGTCAGGTCCTAATAAAACATTTCTCTGCTCATGTTACAATTCCATAGATAAAAGAGGTATATTTGTAGTAAATGGTTTTCTAGGTAATAACAGAGACGACAACTAACAAGAGATAATAGAAACATTTGTTCATAATTATCACAAGATGATAACCAATATGTCTCCCAAAATGCATGTTCTGTATTCTCATTTGCAGTTCTTCCCCCAAAATTTTGTCGCTGTAAGCGATTAGCAGAGAGAAATGTTTCACCAGGAACTCATGTCTTTAGTAAAAATATATCAAGGTGTCTGGGATGCATCCATGCATCCTGATACTGATCCAAGTCAGAATAAAAAAAAATAGTGAGTATGCTGCATATTCCTCATTTTTATATCAATAAAAAATAAAGTCATAAAAAATAATGTTTGCTCTTATTGTATAGTGTCTTAATAAAATGAAAATTTTTTAAAGAAATCGAATTTTACATTGTTTTAGTTTATTTAACATAAAATTTATAAAATGAAACCAAAATATGGACACATTATACCTATAATTTTTGTAATTAAATTTTTTACAAGATAGGGGAGCAAACATTTTGAGTGCCATATATTTTTTTGAGTTATAGGTTGTCCAAGTTGAAAATATTTTGAAAAATTGCAAACCTGCATTTTTAAGCTGTTTTTGGCCGAAGCAAATTATAATAATAAATAATAATTTTTATTTTGATCTTTACTTTTTGAAAAAAATGTTGGAATGATATCATGTAAAATTACATTTTTACTTCTGGCCTATATGGCCATTTATCTCGTAAACCCGACCTCATCCAGAGAAACTACTATGATGGATTCAGCAAACAATTTTACTATAGAAGTCGTGGTTTTAATTTGCCGCAATTTTTCCTGCAGGGTAGTGCTGTTAGAGAATTTAGTGAAAAGATGTCTCAGATTTGCAAACACGTTGCACGAACAGAAGCTGAAATAAAGTAAAGGACTGAACATGTTTAAGAGCTATGTGTTGTTGTTCACTTATTGCTAATGGGTTTAACTCTCCAACACCATAAAAAATCACAATTATTATATTTGACAAAGGTTGTACAAAAATAAAAAACACGCGGGTTAGTTCAAACTTTTCGGCGGTAATGTATATATTTCAGCCTTATCTTTTGTACTTAAAGAAAGCTGCGAAGTTCGTTGTTGGTAATGTATAGATTCGATACGGATTCTTCCTATGACATTGCGTGGAACAAAATATTCTGCGGACCACTACGAATCTGCCGAAAGACACTAGTATAAGCTGTTCAAATTCGTTAGATTTGGTTACTCAGCATAACTTAAGCCCCATTAAGTCAAACAAATGATTTGTTCGATTAAGCAAAACTACATAGTGTTTATAGTTTTCAGTGTTATACAACGAATCAATCTTTAATACTAAGGAGTTAAGCAGTTATAATAAGATTAAGTTTAAGTCTAAGAATTTTCTTCGGACATGTCCGAAATGTAATTAGCTGCCCTTCAAAAACTGATTCTAGAACTAGTTACATATGCAATACCTTTCTTACCTACAGCAACTATTCATGAGTAATGAACGGTACTACCTAAGCTTGCTTAAGTAACGTGCTTATTTGCAAATGTTAACAAAAATGTGTAATTTAGCCTCGCCTTTTATAAAATCTGGACAGCTTGGTTTACCTGTCGCGCGAAGTAAGAAGTCGAGAGATGGAAAGTATTTTTCAATAAAAACAGATTCCACGAATGAGCTTACAGTTCAATAGTGGACGTAAATAATATGCATAAAATGCGACGGTTTCTTAGAAGGAAAATAAAAACCTTGAATTGGAAAACAGTGCTTTAATTAAATTTATGTGCCTGAGACCATGAGCAGAAAGTTTGTCCCCTGATTAAAATAATAAAAGCATCTTCACTGAACGTGAGCTTCCACGATTATTAATTCATTTGATAAAAAGCAAGTTCCGTCGTTTTCGCAGTAATCTATTAAATTCAATTCTTTGAAATTGCTGGGAAATCCCATTTAAAATTCCAAGACTTTGCAAACTTCGTCATCGGAAATCGATATAAACTAACTCTGCAGATTAACATATTCAGATTTATATATAATAAATATGAGTGGTATGTAATAGTTGAACATAGAGCTTGTAATACCTATATATAAATGTACTGGCTAGAATACCCAATTAACCGCTTCTATAACTAGTTGCTACTAATAACTACCAGAATGGACTCTTTTGCATGAGCCTAGGAACCAATTTCCTAACATATGCATAAAAAATCAATTTATGTTATCTACTGATATTTCCATCAAATATCTCATCTCTAGCTTGAGCACACCTACCATACGTCGATAATCAAGAGTCACTCCCCAAATACGGATCCTCTCATCGCTTCTGTGAAATCTGGACCCCAACGATCTTCTTCTAAATCTAAAACATTTCGGCCATAAGGTTATCGCCTACGCTGATAATGTTGCCTTGTTAACCTCGGGCAAATACTCAAATATCCTACCTGAGGTGGTACAGCATGACCTCTCGAAACTATCGTCCTGGAACAACAAATATGGTCTGGGGATAATTCCAGATAAAACAGAGCTGTTACTCTTCTCAGTGTTCACCCATTAACATCCTGGGGTCAAACTGAAACTAAATGACCAAGTAAAATATTTAGATCTTGTTTTGGATAGGAAAGCAAAGCGACGACTGCCTTATACTCGTGCAAATATGCAATAGACAAAAGGTGGGGCCTGGAGACACGAATTTTGCACTGGCTTTATTACAAAGTTATTAGGCCCGTCTTGTGACGTACCAGAAAGCACTAGAGAAATTTCAGTAGATGGCAGCACTACTGATCACAGGTAATCTTGGAATAACAAAGCCCTCAACACCATCCTCCAATTAGCGCAAGTGGAAGCAAGCCGCATCCTAAGCTGCCACCAGGCTCAATTCAGTCCAGACGTCTATACTACGGACATTCCTAAATTGTGGATGGAAGGATAACAAAATACATTGACTACACCATTACCTTCTCCCAACGCTAAGTTCCACTGCTCTATTCTCTCCAAGCAGGAATTGGAGGAAGCCCACGCCCTACTAATGGCTCTAAGTTGGAAGGTTAAGTGGGTGGAAGTGGATGTACAGGTTGCATCAGAACGTCAGAGGACAGAGCAATCTCATCAAGCGATAGCTGTATCTCTACTGACAGTCAATCAGATATGGCTTAAGCAAAATATCGTTAGCGTTGTCTGGGACGTCATCACGGGTCATTGCCATATAGTCTAGCACGCTTACAGACTCGGCGCGCCCTCAAATAATTTCTGTTGCCAAGGTGAGGAGGAAGAGGAAACCATTCCTCATTGCCTCTGCAACTGTACGAGAGAAACTCAGGAGCCGTTATTTAGGCACTCCCTCTATTTTGAGGATGAACCCGAACTATATTTGCAAAGTAGATACGTTACAAGGCCATTAGGGGCGGGTGCAAACAAATATCGATGATAAGAAATCCACTTTAAATTGTAAGTCCATTTGCAAAAAACAAATTGGTAAAAAATTTAATTATATAACTTAAAATATTATTATTCCCTATTTTATACTTTTTTAATAATAATAACGCAACTTTGCAATCGCCTCTTTTGAAGCTTAAAACTTTAAGCGGACGAGGTTTTCTAAGCAAATTGTCGATATAATTTTCAGATATAAGAAAAGTACATATCACCAGCTGTTGGATTATAAATGATTGGAATTTTTTGTGCAGTACTTTACCGAAACTTATTTTGAAATAGGACCTAAATTTCGATGCAAACTATAAACTAGAAGAAGAAGAGTGAACTGAAAATTCAGTCTTTTAAAATTAAATTTGTATTATAAGTATACTACCCATAAGCACAGTTGCTGGTCAAAATAAAGCGGTGCAGTTTCATAACATAAATTTCTTGTAATATTTCTCTTACCTAACCTTTTATTAGTATTTTTATGGATTTGCCGAAAGTTACCACTTTTTATTTGGGTCTCTTTTCGTCCTTGGGTCGCCGCCGCGCCGGTGGGTTTGAATAAGGGACCTTTGAGATTTCTTTACTAGTGAAACGTGTGGTAAGGTATTTCAAGTGCAATCATTCATAACATTCGCAACTTACGTGACTAAACGCACAGCTCATACCTGCCTTCTAAGAAAAAATTCTACCTGCCTACAAATTGTTTTTTGTAAATAACACTAATTTAAGTAGAGCAGTCGATGTGTGGTAGTAAAACGTTTACTGTAGGTCATAAAATAATTCTTTTGTAAACATTTAAAGAGAAAGAAATGATTTATTGTTGTACTTGGAATGGAAATTATATGATCTCCAGGTATACAGGGTGTTTCAGATCTGACGTGCAAAAATGAGTGGAGTGAACTCGCAACCGTTTGGGAGTTACAGGGTGATTCATAAATTTCAGTTGTTCATGGTATTACTCTTTTATTTTTATCTTTTGAAACTTCGGCAACTTTTGCCGACATCGAGCAGCAAATAAACACCATCGTAAGGCAGGACCCTGGGACGAGCACGAAACGAGTCGCAAGACGATTAGGATTATTATCATCTAAGGCTTGGAGGGTTATTTATCGAGAGGGATTACGTTCAAATCACCATCACCATCACCCAGCTCAAGGACTACTGGAAGGAGATGCTGAGAGAAAAGTGAAATTTAGCACGTGGCTTCTGGAACGCGACATTGACGATAGGGCGTTTCTGGACCGAATTCTGTGGACAGATGAATCTCAATTCACCAGGAATGATATCAGGAACTTCCATAACCTCCATAGCTGGTGGAACACTAAGCCACAGATGGCACAGGTTACCTTATTCCAGCACAGATTTAGTGTGAATGTTTGGGTATCATCGGCAACCATTTGGAAGGACCATTCATTTTGCCGCAAGTGCTTAATAGTGAATTTTATGCGGACTTTTTGGACAATACACTGCCAGATCTAATAGAGGAGAACCCTATGGATAATCTTAGGTGAATGTTTACCAACACGATGGAGTACCAGCGCATATGGCTAACATTGTAAAGGTAATACTAACTGAAAAATTTCCTAACCGCTGGATTGGATGAGGTGCACCGATTCCTTGGCCTGCTGGATGTCCATACCTTACCCCAGTGGACTTTTTCTTATGGGGAACAATGAAGTATGAAGTTTATTCAAGCCCAGTTAACAATAGGGAGGATTTAGTTGTCCGAATTGGGAATGCAGCGACGAAAATACGGGAGAGGCTGGCTGCAATACGCCTTAGACAGGGACTTAGAATAAGGTTGTTGAAATGCATCGAAAGTTGCGGTGGACATTTTTAACGGCTTTTGTTACTTATCAAGATTAATTGTAATTATTTTTTAATTCAATAAAAATAATTTTGAGTTAATATTAGTCTTCTTTTTTAATTTGTTCTTTTTATAATATTCTCCGATAGGATTTCTGCGTATAAATTGCTAAATACTTTCCCTACGTAGACATGTTGCACCATTTTGGAAAGGTAATAAGATTACCCCAATGAAAATAAAAAAGAGGTATACTTATTACATAAATTTCGGAGAAAATTTGAGAAAATGCTGAAATTTTGGAAATTTCAAAACATTTTTTTCAATTTTGGCCGTGACTGTACCTGCAGTGGTAGTAGTGAGATCAACATTGTTAACAGTTTTGGAAAGGGGTTATAGTATTTAGTATAGTATAGTAGTTTGAGATAGTAGTTTTTTAGCGTTTGTTTGATGTCGCTATGTTGGATAGATCAAAAGATACAAATAAAAGAGTAATGTGCATACCATGAAAAACTAACATTTATGAATAACCCTGTAACTCCCAAACGATTGAGAGTTCCCCCCCCCCCCCGCGTACAATTTTTGTTTTGCCTAGGTGAGATCTATCACTCCACTCATTTTGGCACGTCAGATCTGAAACAACCTGTATAGTAAAATGAGATGCAAACGCAGCCCCATTTTTAATATCACATAATATTTCAAAGTGAGAATCCCTTTGATAGTTTGCAATTAATAGTTGAAAATAGTGCAATTTTAAAATTTAGAATACGCGAACATAATTTTCTGTTACTGATTAAGTAACGAAAATTCCCTCAAAACAGAGCGTAAATATCATCCGAGATCGTTAGAAAGAAGATGAGCCTACTACAAGTACAAGGCGAATGGCGTGTGGGAGGAGTGAGTGCATCGACAGTATGAGGAGTATTACGAAGATAAGGAATTTACTCTTTCCATGGGACACCTTTACAGGAACAGGCCTCATCAACATGATGCAGCGCCACTCGCCAGCCCATTGCGCAACAAACGTATTCGTAGTGGTTGACTGGACATTACGGAAGTAGGTGGATACGGCGGCGCGGCGTGGCACTTTCCCTGGGCTGTCTCTTTCTCCGGACCTAACTCCACTTGATTTTTATTTGAGAGAAATGATAGAAGTTGCAACAAGAGATGAACTCATCACAAGAATTTTAGAAGCCGGAAAAAAAATTAAAAGAAAAAATAGCAATTGACTTAAAAATATCCATGAGAAAAAGAGCTCTGCTGAGTGTATTCAAAATTACGAAGTAGATTTTGAAAATATTTTAACAAATTAGTTTGACTTCCTTTTTAGCACTATTGCAAACCAAGCGCTTTTTAGGACTCCCAAAGTTTAACACAAAGAATAAAAAGATCAACAATTTGGTAGGCATGCAGAATTTTTTCTTAGAAGGGCAGGTGATGTAAGTTAAAAAAGGTAAAAGATTTTTATGTCTTTTCAATTTATTTTGAAGAAAAACACATTGGCCGCTATTTTAAACCCGAAAATAAAAAAAATTTAGGGAAAATTTTCAAAATATCTCCACTTGAAATGCAAAAATTGATTTTTTTCACAAAATTTAAGTTTGAAAGTCATTTGTTAAATCAATTAGCTGTAACAAATGTTACCTGCCAAATGAGATATTAGTAACGTCTATAACACTAAAACTATAAAAAATATGCGTTAAAATGTAAGACTGGTTAATTTCATCGTAAAATATATTTGTGCTTAGGCATGGGGGATGAAGGTAGACCCCCTCCCCTCTCAGAATTTTTTTCGTTTCTCTCCTAGATCTACCAGTTCCTACATTTTTGAACACGATGTAAGGGTCTTAGCAGATTTTAAGCTTAAGTATATTAAAGCATGTTAATTATAGTAGTAATAAAACCTGCTTTCGAAAATCAGGCTACAAATGCGACAACAGAGCAAGTGCTAAAGATGAATTAGACCCAGCAAATGCCTTATCTTTATCTTCTCTAATAAGGCAGGTTGGTTGTGACCAAGTTTTTGACGCCCTACATTATGCAACATGTGACAGCAATTTATATACGCATGACGTTTTGGATGGCAATATTTACCAGGAGACTGTTGTAATGGAGACTCTGGATATTGAATCCGAAAATGACAGTTGCAGCAAAACTGAAGAAGACAACAGTATTAATTCCCATCAAAAGGTCACAAAACTTATCAGTCCTTGCAAAATTTTGCTGTAGGAATAGGAGATCAGTAGACCTTAAAAGTTATTTCAAATTTGCGGTTGCATAACGAGAATATTATATTTTCTGTGATATAACTGCAACAAAATCGAATAAATGATTTTTTTTAACTACCAGATACGTTTTTCATTGTATGCACATTACTCTTTTATTTTTATCTTTTGATCTACAGAACACAGCGACATCAAACAAACGCTAAAAACTACTATTCCAAAGAACTCTCCAAAATTGTTAACAATGTTACACATTGAGAATCTTTTGGCAGACTTTGGGGAAGAAGTTTGGGGTGCAAAACTAAAGAACAACAACGAACGTTAGACTGTGCTTAAACATTCATTGAAAGCTGCCGAAAGACGTCGGAACTTTGTTATTTTCATGAAATCTCTTTGCAAAATTGTTATAAGGAATAATCTATATGCTACTTTTTTCCGTTTCTGTTTGATTTTTGTTGTTATTATATTTTATTATAATCTACTTTTGGTTAAAACCAAAACTGCGCGGCTATTATTTTGATTCCAGCTTTTCATAGATGTTTATGTTAATGATGTTTTTTAATTTTTTTTTTAATTTAATTTGAATTTGATATATTTATTGTACTATTTCTTTAGAAATAATCTTTATTATACCAATAAATTATTATTTAATAAATTGTCTTTGGATGTCTTAGTTTTTCCTATTTAAATCATCTATTAATGCCGACTGCTATATTTTTTTTATCGCAGCTGTATATAGGTACTTACGCATATGTATAAATTTATAAAAAATTCGATACCTACAAAAGTAAGCCACCTGTACTTGCTACGGCCGTGAAGTGGTCTAATTAGAAGATTTCACTGTATTTTGATCCTTTTTATTTTGTTTTTGTTATGTTTAGAAAAAGAGAGATGAGCCAAACAATATGGTTCAACAGGACTAGAGTGGAGTCTGCACGGGATCAAAGGAAGACGCTGAAGGTATTTAGATCTAGAAATCGTGGATAGCGTTGAAGGCGGTAGCGCAAAACCGGGCCAGGTGGCAAGTCGGTATAGTATACACTCTCTACCGCACAAGAGGTTACAGAAACCAAAGAGATATCTTTGAATAAGCATGATACTTTATTTTTTAAATAATTAAAAGCAATATGCTTTCATCAGAAGATAACAAGATATTTAGAATAACACGTTTCTAATAATTATATTGTTAGAAAAATCTTTCACTGTTTCATCCCGAGTAAAATTAAGGTTCGTCCAATCCTAGCCTGAAACAGACACGTACAGCGTCAGTACGCCTGTTTGGAAACCAAATGATGCACGGTATCCCTGAGTAAAATTTCTAGACTAGTAGACTAACATTTAAAAGACCGTCGATACCGACGTCTGAAATAACAAAGCAATCTCCGCAGTATCCGACAAAGTTTGTGCAGTTGAGTCTTATTTTTACTCGGGTTAATAAAGATTATGACTGAAACTGAAAAATATAAATATCAATCAATTATCATTATATATATCATTGTACTGACTCACCTTGTGAGTCATCGGCTATTTGGAACAATTATAATATCAGGTGGCCGATGATTCACACGTAAACACGCGTCTATTCGGGTGATGTTAAAGATAGAATGCAGTAACAGAAGTCAGCATTTATGGCGGGCATATTTTTAGATCTTTGTGACTGTAGCGGGAGCGTGCATACCCGTGTGGCGGGCATATTTTTAAATTTTTGGGGCTGTAGTGGGAGCGTGCATAATACTACCGGGAACATTTGTTCACTATGCGTGCTCACAACGGGCGCGTATATACTTTTCAAAATATTAACGGCTGTACTTGCTTTGGGCGTGAATATCCCAACTCAATTATTTTTACTCGGGATCATGGTCACCAAGAACTCTGTTCTTCTAATAATTCGTAAACTAAAAAATAGTTTATAATTTTCAAGTTTAAGAGCTTAAGGTGAAAGATTTGTTGAATATTTGGGAAGTATATATTTTATCTCAATTTATGATAATTTTCCATTTCCAGTTACATAGTTGGGTACCACTGGAAGTAGTACTAAATAGAAAACAAGATAACAATACTTGGCATCGGGTTTTAAGTCCCTGAAAGCAGGAACAAAAGGAGTTTTGACACTTGTCAATGGTCATAACAATCGTCACTTTACAGTATATAAAAGTTTAACAAAAACAAGTCTATTAAAATCCCCGATGCCTAGCCAGGACTACACAAAATACGTTAATGTGCACGCTTGATATCACCACTTAGATAAAATGAAGTAATAAATTTAATTTACTAGACTACTGAAAAGTCCTTCGCTCTAGATTTTATTATTAAGACAAACTATGCCAACAATAATTTTCTAATTTTCTGTTGTGTTCATAAATTCTTGTTATTGGCCTAAAATAAGTGACTACATTTATCATACTTTGTAAACTTTATAGTTTTCATGGACTTGCAAATGTTTTCCCCAAAACAACACTGTACACAATTTATGAAATATATTTCAATAATACTATTACGAGAAAAAAGATATATTGCTTACATTGTTTTGGTGGCGCTTTGACTGATGATTTCTTTGATATTTTTTCTAGCAAAATATTTTCCACGTCTGATAAAATGTCAATCCTTCCGCCCACCGGGCCGGACTTGATTTCTATAAGGAACGCACCCAAATGTCAACACACATAGCTGGAACTTGAAACTACGCAAAATGTACACTTGGAAGGATGAAATAAGGCTTTAAAACTCCTGGGCACACCGTCTCCACTGTAATCGATCAATAAAAAGAAAAATTACCGGCTTCTTTGCTTACACGCCGTGATTTTCATTTAACTTTAGCACCTAGTTCTGTCCAAAACTACTGAGAATTGAGAAATCGCCGTGAATAATTTCGAAAGAAGCACTTGCCACCTTGAGACACGACAACTGAAAAAAATTAGTTTCTGCGGCCGGCACAATTCTTGCAGAGCTTAGTGAAATGAAAAAGCTTTCTGAAGCTCAAAGGTAATGCTGCCGTCGTCTTATTTCAGTTTCATTACTGGGGATATGAGTAAGCGAAAGAGCACGTGCACAGATCCCCCAGCCAGACCATAGCACATGTTCTAAGTTTTGACAGAATCCCTTTCGTTTTTTTTCTGTCTGCCTGTTTGTTTGCTGGCTTCACTCTAGAACGAAGATGCGCAGTTCAACTCTTTCGGTTTTCGCACGTCATAAACCAGAACTCACTGTTTATTCCAATGCTTGCGTACCTTTAAAAAACTAATTCAGAACGGATTAAGGCATGTTCGTTCCTTGTCTTTTCTTTTTCGAGATTTTTTAAGTTCACAATATGATGAATTTTGAATTTTGACAGAATGTTGAAATATCCTCAAAGATATTATGACGTTTATCTTAATGAGTCATTTATCCAAAATCGACACTCATTTTAGCAGCCTGTCATATTCGCTTGCTTTAATAGGAAAATATATAAACGACAAATTAGAATTCAGTTTCTCCCGCCTTAACTCGGACAGAAGCATAGTGGCGAGTCTAAATAAAATAATACACAGAGTAAATTTAGTCTTTTAAAATTCTGTAAAATTTTTCTATGGATAGAGTAAATGCACTAATTTACGGCTATAGGAGTCCAATGAATTATTTCAGGGCCATTAATCATTGTTTATTTAATACAAATAGGGTCAGTGGAGCTGCCAAATTTAGAAAGCAAGAAATATATGTTTTTGTAATAATTATGAACAACAAATCATTAGAATATACTTAAAATATACTTTGTTTCAACTTAATGTAAAGTTTCTCGTATCAGTCTATTGGTTTTCTTTTTAACTTTATGAAATGCTCAAAATACCGATTTCACCCACCCGTTTTCGACCGCAAATACAACTTTAGCCCACCCGTTAACTAGTTATCGACCAATAACTGAAATGTAGTAATCATTAAAAAGGCAAATATTATTTTTTATTTATTAAATGTCAGCTTTAGGTATTTATGATTATATAAGGCTGTTTAGCTGTATTTGGTATCTTGTTTTAAACGCGCTGGTGTATATGGGTCCGATAATGCCTCCTGTGGCCTGAACCCAGACCAGCTCAATTCACACTTTTTGTCCGCAGGTATTCCGTTAGGGAGTAACAATTCAGATTCATTTACAGACCCGATTGTACAAAACAGCGCTATGGATCTATTGTACTTTCGGGGTATCCGTCTTGAGGAGCTGATACTTGCAATTATGTCTGTAAAGTCCGAGGCTATTGGCCCCGACTTTTTGCCGCCTCGCTTTATCAAGCTGTTATTTCCTCTAATCCTGCATATAATGAACACTTGTTTGACCACATCCACTTTCCCTAATACTTGGAAAACCGCTACCGTCCTGCCAATCCCCAAGAAAGCCAAAGCAACTGATCCCAGCGACTTTCGCCCAATAAGTATTTTGTCATTCTTATCTAAGGTTCTTGAGAAGCTCTTGTATAGGCAGATATTGGATTGGGTGGAATAAAATGACTTGCTGACATCCTGGTAGTCCGGATTTCGAACTTACTGCAGCTGTGAGACAGCAATATTGAAAGTCTCCACTGACATTAGGACTGCATTGAATGATGACAACTTTTGTACCCTAGTACTGCTTGATTTCTCGAAGGCTTTCGACTCTATTGACCATAACATCCTTCTCCACAAACTTGCTAATAATCACAAATTCACTTTCACCGCTATTACGCTGATTGGATCTTTCATTTCTGGTCGTCAACAGCAAGTTAAAGTAGGTGAAAATTGTTCGGGTAAAATGCCAGTTCTTTCCGGTATTCCTCAGGGTTCCGTGCTTGGTCCCTTTATAAATGACCTTCCTCAAGTTGTTAAGAATTCACGTATTCACATGTATGCTGATGACGTGCAGATATATTTAGACAGACCTATTGGGCTACTCGAGGATTGTATCGCACGCATTAATGACGACCTGAACAAAATATCTGAGTGGTCTGCGGGTAACTGTTTATTTCTTAATCCTGTGAAATCGCAGTGCATTTCCTTTTATAATGGTACACTGGCGGGTATTGAAATTCCTCCTGTTTCTCTGAATGGCTTTGTCCTTCCTGTTCTTAGAAGGGTTACTAGTCTGGGAATCGTGCTGAACTCCGAAATGAAGTGCTGTGATAATGTCCGCTTAATGCTTGGTAAGGTGTATGCTGGGTTAAGAAGGTTGTGGCTGTCGGCAAGTATTTTGAGTACTCGAATTAGATTGAGGCTGGTAAAGGCGTTGATAGTACCCTTTTTCAATTTTGGGTTGTCTATTTATCCCAAATAGGATAGTACCTGTGCTCGTAAGGTGCAGATGGCCTTCAACGACTGCACACGTTTCATTTTTGGACTTCGCCGATTTGACCATGTTTCCCAATACAGTTCGGTGTTGTTAGGCTGTCCTCTGGATACATACATAAAGCGCAGATTAATGATTTTTCTTTTTGGGATACTGAGTAGTAATACGCCGGAGTATCTTAGAAAATTTTTCATGCAACGCAACCGTAATATCTTAATTCCTCGATTCAATAGGTCAATTATGGAGGGTTCTTTCACTGTCCAGGCTGCCCGACTATGGAATAATCTTCCTACTAACATCCAGAGTTCTTGTACAGTCAATGCATTCAAGACGCTTATTGGTGATTATATATTTTGAGATTAAACTTCTTCTTTTTTTATGACGCGTTATCATCTTTGCAGTACATGCTTTTATAGCTTGGTTTTTAGAAATCAATTAATTAATTTTTCATTATTTTTGTTTGTCTATGATTGTTATCTTTTTTTTATGCTTGAAATTGTGTGATCTTTTCATCGATACGATATTATCTCTAGTCCCAACATTTGTATGATAGTATTTATAAAAGATTTGCAAATCTTGTGTACTTTTTCCTTGAATAAAGTATTGTATTATTATTATTATTTTTGAATTTTTAATCGTAAAAATATACAAAAGATAAAAAAAACTTCACTTTTAAGTAGTTTTCTAAGCAATTGTACAATGTCTTAAAATATCCATCATTTTGAAAGCATTTTAAAGTTTTAAATTAAACAAACTGTCCGAAACGTTTCTAAAGCTTCTAAGCATTCCTCTCCGTACGGTTTATCCTTTTCTGTTTACGCTCTGAAGAGAAAGCAAAATTATTGCCTGCCAGCACTCATGTAAAAAATTTCCACCATAAATAAACATATTTATGCTCAGAAATAAATAAAGTTAATAAACGGTTTTAATAATTCATTATTACATAAAAAGACACAGCTTTAAATAAGTTGGTCGAAAATTTCTGATGCACTGATGCACTTTTCGACGACAAATTATTAGGATTTAAAATGAACGAAGGAAATAAACCAAAAAATAAAGAAATATTCTTTTAGCAAAAATATTAATACCTTTATGACATTTTTACTAATGCTTTTGTTTAAGAAAAAACACGGAAATTTGACCTGTCTTCGAATACATATCCAGTCTTCGGACACGTGTGATTTTCGGCTTCCCTAGTTTTAAATACAATAAAAATAATGTGGACGAAAACTGTATTTTTATTCCCAGTATTTCGCTAATACTGGCGAGAGAGCAAAAACATTATAATGTACAGATTAAATCTTCGTCGAAATTATTTTTTATTATATTATAAATTAAGTGGGGCTCTTCCGGCTCAACGGATTAATTAACACGCTTATTTATCAACGTTCCACTTTAATGATTAGCTCTTATAAGTTGACGGGTAACAATATATAGACTATTCGCAGTATCACATATTAACACTTCGCAGTCTATATCACGACTAAAACTAACTCAGCCCTATTTATACTTTATATATACATATAAATATAATATATATATATATATATATATATATATATATATATATATATATATATATATATATATATATATATATATATATATACTATATATATATATATATATATATACATATATATATAATATATTATACCGCCCAAATGTGCAAAGTGTGTTTATTTGCTCCAAGTAGATCTTTTTGTAGATCTTGACGAAAAAATAAGATTAGTAAAAAAAAAGTTAGTCTAGAAGGAAAAACCCAGCCGAAAAAATGGATTAAAATTCATTGATTAATAAAATGAAATATAGATGTTCAGAAAAAATGCTGGAGACTGTTCTAAGGGATATTTTTATAAAGAATAGAAAGACAAACACTTTTGCCATACAAACTTTTGATTTACGAATGATATTTCATGATGTTATAGTTGAGAAAACTAAATTTTTCTTGAAAATGTTCGTCCCAAAAGTTCTTTAGACGGTTCTAACGAACTTTTTTGTGACCGCTAATTTTCTGGAAAATGCATAATTTTGTAGAGCATTAAATGTAAATTAATTTAAAAAATAATAATTTTTCAAAAAAAAAAAAAATTTTAAAAACAAAACGGTCAAGAAAAATTGACTTTTCTCAACCAGAACACCATGAAATATCATTCGTACACCAAAAGTTTGTATGGAAAAACTGTTTATCTTTCGATTCTCTTTAAAAACCAGACCAGACCAGTCTTCATTTCAGTAATCAATGATTTTTAAGCCTGGGTTTTTTTTCACTAGACTAACTTATTTTTTTGTGTATATACATATTATATATATACTTATATGTATATTTATATATGGTGGGTAGAATATGTTCACCGATTGGTACCATGTCAAAAAAATGGGTGGGGGAGGGGGTGAAACCTAACTTTGTAACGCGTGAACCGATTTGAATGGTTCTTTTTTTGTTGCTGTTCAGAGTAAGATCCCCCATTGATAATAGGAGAAAAAATTATAATTATATAATTAGATAATAGGAGAAAATTTCTGTTGGGTAGAGTATGTTCCCTGCTTGATACCACGAGAAAAAAGATTTTTGGGGGTGTAGTGGTGTGGGTGGAACCTAACTTTGTAACGCGTTGTTATCATATAACTGTTACAACACTTTATAGTCCATAGAAAGCTCTGGCACATTGACGTATTGCGCAGTAATGTGATGGCGGCGTTCCTCTTTCGCTTTCACCCTGTCCGTCAGACAGATGACTTGGCGATCATCTACAAATCCCACATAAGACCAAGACTCAAATATAATTCCCATATTTCGGCAAGACACATTGTACTCTGCGCGTTAAACAAAATCCTACGAAAGGCTATAAAACTCATTCTCGCACAATGGGTTCAGTACACAATCCCGTAAAAAATAATCCCTAACCCAATACACCGAAAACAAAAAACCTAAAAATAAAAATCTATAACAACAAAATCTCTAAAACAAAAAAATCTCTAATGTTAAAATCTCAAAAAAAAGAAAAAATCCGAAAAAAAAAATTTTAAAAATCCATGAATTAAAAGGGATCGAGATAAAACACAAATTTCAAAATAAATTCATACTTAACGCAATACCTCTAAAAATGCTAATTTGAATTTGTCATGTCTCTCGTCGCATATCTTTTATTTTTTTATTTGTTTTTATTTTTATATTAAAGACGGGTTTTAACTTCCTCTCCAGATAACAGATATTTACTCTTTACCTAGATTGCAACTATTGTTGCAAAATCAGAATCACTTTGCAAGGAAAATGTTTATATGCCAAAAGTTGTAGATCAAAAGCAGAAAATAAAAAGAGAGCCAATTTCTGAACCAAAATTTCTTGATGAAATTAGGATACAAGACGAAATACGAGTTGTATCTGGACATGATTCAAAAACGTACAACACATTTTCGACGGTGGTATGTAAAAACTAATAATCCTTATCTCATTATTCAAATTATGAATTTTATAAAAGAAAGATTTTGAATTTAATCCGCGCGAGTTACATCAGTAAAAATTAGCTGTAACCCTGAAAATGATCAAATTATTCATTCACCTAAAGTGAATGAAGTTACATCAGCAAAAATTAACTGTAATACTGAAAATGATCGAATGATTCACTCACCTGAAGTAAAACGTGACAAGAGATCACATTTCATTTCATATAAGATTTGAAATAATGAAGAGTTCTACATTCCCACAGAAACTTACCTGAAATAAAAGAAAAGGAAATATGTCAGCAAAATTAAACGATAAGAGAGGTAAAAATTTCAAAAGCTTAAGGTAACATGATCAAAATGAATTTCCAGTTTAGTTAGTCTTAAGTCTTTTTTTCTCTTTTATTTCAGGTAAGTTTCTGTGTGAAATTCGAAGCTTAATTCTTTCAAATATTACAATATATGAATGAAATGAAATGCGATCCCTTGCCACGTGTCAATTCAGGTGAGTAAATAACTTGACCGCTTTCAGGGTTAGAATGTCTATTTTAGGATTGTTGGGTATGTCTAAATTGTCATGAGTTTCATCTGTATTTGTTGTTTGAGTTTTGTCGATCTTTGTGACCATTACTATTATTGTAAACATTATTGCAACTACTAAAATTGCTGAATGAATTAGAAAAATCACGATTGTGTCTACGTCTACGATCGTTCTGACCTACATAATTATTGTATTTTATTTTGTTTCTTATTAAACCAAGACTAATTATATGATTCTCTTAATGTATTAACGTTTTCATTTAAAATCACTGAAGCTAAGTTAGCATCTATATTATTTTAAAAAGTTCTTAATATAATTGATTCATTTGTCTTAGGGTTGGTTTTCCGGTGTCGTACTCATATTTTTCATTTAGTTTCGCTAAATTTAATAAAGTACTCACTTAATTGATAATTTCTCAGTGAGAAAGCGTTCTGCTATATGTAGTTGGTGGTATGTTTCTTTTACGCCAAAGTTGCTTATTAGAGTTGATTTTATTTCATCCCATGCTGCCCGAACAACGTCCAGTGCTTGTCCTTGCAATGTGTTGATGATGACTCGTTGGTACACATATTGTTTAGCCTGGGAATGCCCCTCTAGGTATTTCAGAATGGAATCAACCTCTCGTAAGAAAGAAGTAAGCGCCACTTGTACATCTTCTCTGAATTCATGTATCCTTTGTGCATCATGTATCCTTTGTGCATTTTTTAATAAAATTTAAGCTCGGCCCGAACAGCACTAATTGAGATTCTCGTTCTTGTTCGATAAATTACACTGGTCAACAAGCTTCTGGTATTGGGCAACTGGGGGTCATTTCCGAAGTAATTTGCTGCGTAGAATGTGAATCTGAGGTCAACTACGTAAGGTTTTTGAGATATTTGAGGATATGTACTCAAATAAATGGGTGTTATGGCTATTTTTATTTTTTTGGTCGTTTTTTTCTAGTTGCATCATTTGAAACTACTCTTACCCTTCAAAATAAGCTATTGAGCGGTCACCTACGATTTTTTCTTTCAAAGTTGCGAACATTTTAAATTATGAAGTTCATATTTCATATAAATAGATATATTATGTTTATATGAAATATGAACTTCATAATATAAAATGGTCGTAACTTTGCAAAAAAAAGTCGTAGCTGACCGCTCAATAACTTACTTTGAAGGGTAAGAGTAGTATCAAATGATGCAACTAGAAAAAATTAGCAAAAAATACTGTACGTAACCCCCAAAATAGCCAAAAAACCATTTTTTTGAGTACATAACCTCAAATATCTCAAAATCCTTACGTAGTAGCCCAATTTTGACCTCGGATTCGGATTCTACGCAACAAATTACTTTGGAAATGACCCCCAGCAGCCCAACTCCAATCATCCCTTCATTTTTTGTTGACCTGTGTTATAATTAATAATTATTTAACATCGCTTTTTCGGATGGATAGTTTAAACCGACTGCGTCATTTATATTTTTATTAATCTGTTAGGAGAAAATAAAAAACCACAACTTTTAGAAATTTAGATTACTTTATTAATATTTTAAAAATTGCGACATTTAAAATTCGCGACGATCTTAAGACTGACTAAACCTACAATTCGTTTTGATAATGTTACGTTATGCTTCGGAAATTTTTGATTCTCTTATCGTTTTAATTTTGCTGCCGTATTTTCTTTTCCTTATATTTCAGGTAAGTTTCTGTGGGAAAGTGGAAGCTTTATTCTTCCAAATATTATATGAAATGAAATGTGATCACTTGTCACGTTTTAGTTCAAGTGAGTAAATAACTTGACCGCTATCTGGGTTACAATTAAGATTTGCAGATGTAACTCGCTCGGATTAAATTCAAAAGAGAGCGCTAGCACCAAGCGCCAGCTCCAAATTCTGTTTCCCACTTAAACTCGAAAAATCGTGGCAAGTTTAATAGTGTGCGATAATCTTTCCCACACTAAGTAAAACGGCATTGCAGGCGGCGCAAAATTATTTTGCTTGAGAGGGTTCTTGGCGCGTTTTTTAAACAACTTAGATACGTTAAAATAAATAAAATGTAAATACAAAGTTTACCATATAAAATTGGAAGTTCGTCTTCTCAATCTCAGCATTATTTAATTTTGGAATAAAATATCAAGCTATAAAAATTGCCTAATATTACGACTTCAATTAAAATTGATGAATTTAATTCGCCCAATTGCTCAATGATTACAATGTTTTCCCTCACATTTAATTTGTGTGGATTTCTTCAGAAATGATTAGATTAGTTGCACATAGTATCGAAAATATTCAATTTAATTTGTATCACTTCCTAGCCTCATTCGTTGAGCTGAAATAGGTTTTGATTTAAAAATGCTCTGAACAAATCACTTTCCCCTTTCTAGTATAAAAATCTAACTTCCAAGAACTTTTGCTACTGAAAGTTAGATTCCAAGAACTTTTGCTACTGAAAAAAGCATTTCCAGTTATTGAAAATATTCAGCGCTCGTTGAAATAAGTTTTCGTCTTGAAAATCTTCTTCCAAGAACTTTAAGCCACTTTTGGCGTAAAACTACATATTTTGGGAATCTAAAGTACAAGAAAACTAATCAATGTCAATATTTTTATTTTATTAACTGCATAATTCATAGTTACATAAATATAAAATTTAACGATCAAAAAATCTATAAATATTGATATAATATAAATTGTCGGAAACCCCTGCCAGATAAACTTTTCTCCATCCACCAGTGCAGAATATTCGCAGAACAGCTGGTGATCTCTAAATGAAATGTAAACAAAGTTTCATTTTTACGTAAATTATGAATATTTCGTAAATAATCTTAAAACTTTTCTCATTTCTAGATAACTGATTAATAGTAGCTTGTCTTAGGTGTGATAGAATATTCCAGATAGTCGACACAGGGTGTTATTTGGACAAAATTCCACTATGCACTTCACAATAAGTTTTCACTAAAACCTTGGTTATTTAATTAACAATTTCAGTTAAAGTGTATATAAATCTTCTTTCACTTCAACAATATATATTTTTTAATGATATATATTCAGGGCCGCCGACAGGGGGGGGGGCGAAGGGGTTAAACCCCCCGGGCCCGGGCTTTCAAAAGGGGCCCCGTCATCTAAGTCATCAATAGAAAAATTTTTCCATTTTAATTATTTATATAAAAAAATGTTTCACGATCGAAAAAGTGTAATATACTAGATAGAGTTTAAATTGAAAGTCAATCATTCGATTGTTTATGGGCCCGTAAACTCTTAGTGCCGGGCCAGAAATTTCTTTCGCGGGGGCCGTGTGTGGTACCCCCCGGGCCCGAATTTTGTCTCTACGGGCCTGTATATATTACACCAAATTCATTTAATCAGAACTTTTAAATCGGTCAATAATTTTATCACGTCAAGTAAACAGAAAAGTGACAGAACTTCGTTCATTTGATAGCACAACGTTTAATTTTGACATCACACGCATTAAAATCTGGCCAGGGAAAATCAGCGTATACATATACGTAAGGGCATCTCCATTAGTTTCTTCCTCGTAGATCATTGTCGATATCGAGAAATTTGTATCTGACAATATGATATCGACAAGGTTGCTGTCGACTGTCATTGACAGAGCTCACGACAATGTTGAGGCTATCGAGATTGCAACGAACCACCTACAAAACCTACAGATGGATGAAAAAAGGTTAGCAAGTTGAAGAATTTGTATCTGATTATGAAATTCTACTGCCGTTAATCTTCAGGTTTGGACGGATTAGAAATTATTTGCCAAATAGCAAATTTCATATGAATTGACAAAGTCAATTTGTCGATTCGATCAATCAAGTCGAGATATTAAATTCTCTCGTCTTATAAGCCCGAAACGTTCAACGAAGACGTACATCGACACCTCCTTCACTCAACCTCTTAACCCATTTCCCTTACCCTTAATTCCTTTAGTTTAGCATCATAGGACATGAGATTTGGCATTCTCGTATAAAAAGAAACAAAACAAAAATTCACACTTTACGGCGACTCTTGCCCCATCCACTCCAATTGGAATTGACGATACGAGCCGAGATGGAAATTTTGAAGGATAGGAGCTCATGAAATTTAATCGATCCTTTTAAACAAATAAAATCGAAAATTACACGGGAATAATAACGGATATGTTGAAGGGTTTTGAGAGAGATAAATTTGAGACTAGCGCACGCGAATGCGGTAGGTGGTTCGTCACCAAAATTTCTTTGAAAATTAACCTGCAAAATCGAATTTTATAGCAATTTCTAACTGAAAACCTAAAAGCAAGATTTATTAACATTGCTATGAACAACTATATTAAGAAACCACCAGAAATTTATGTCTATATTGCCAAATATGCAAAAATCAGGGTTTTAATTTTAAACATAACAAATTGTTATTTTATGTAAGTATGTTAAAAAAATCACAAATGCAAGATAAAAGAAAATTATGTAACAAGCAAGCAAATTTCACTTATTTTCAATTCAAATTCAATACTATCCCAAACAATCAGACTTAAAATTAAAGTGCCACGTAATTTGAAATGAAACGCAAAGATATAAATTGATAAGAAATTGTAGTCACTACATGGGTGTTTTCGATTTTGCTTCGGTGTTAACACTTGTGCCTTGAAGAAGCAAATGCATGTTCGAGATTGCGGTGCCATGACTCGAGTTTTGCTTCGGATTGTTCGTTTTAGCCACATTTTGCCCTTGGTGCTAGCACCGATTGCCCCTGGTTTGGACCAGGAACAGCTGTGACACTACTAACACAAATGAAGTAGATGAGTAAAAATAACTGGGATTGGGCTTGTGTGCTGCGATTTTTTATATTTAATTAATTATTTTTACTGTACTGTTATAATAAAAACGAGAGAAAATGAAAAATCTTTACTCTTTCCCAACCAACCAATGATTATAATAAATATAATTGCTGAAATTGCTGATTTTTTATTAATCTCCATAATTTTCAATTGCAATTTGACAGCGGGTGGCGCTAATAAACTCGAACACAGGGTTTCGCACTTGGAAGCAGATGACACTTTGGTGCAGGGTCACAGTAACTCCAGTTGTCCCCGGTGTTATGTCTCGGTGGCAAAATCGAAAACACTCCATATAACTTAACTTGGAAATAGGGGCATTTCACATGAAGCGGACAAGCAAAAAAATTTAAGTTATTCGAATTCCTTGAAATTTGGGTACGATACATCTCTATAAGTCCCTAAATGTGTGAAATGTAGTTACCGACTTACGGTCTTCTGAAAATTTGGCTAAGAGCTATCTAGGTATGACCTATTTCGAAGGCAATTAATCATATTAAGAAACTTATTTAAAAATAAATAAAAGGGTGATTCTCATAGGAAATTGCATGCCTCTTCACAGTCGTGGTATCGAATTCGAAAATCAAACGAAAAAATATCACATCTTCTATCGGTAGAATCCAGCATGCGCTCATGCAACGGAGCCCGCAGTGACGCTATTTTCCATCTCCTCAGCCAGCTCAATTGCCGGTGGAGGTCCCAGCAGAAAATCCGGCGAATAAAACTGCCTCGTGTGAAGCGGGCATTATAGAAAATTGCATGTTCTTCACAGTCGTAGTATCGAATTCCAAATTGGATTTTTTTTTTCATGTAAAAAAATCCAAAATTAATATTTAAAATTAAATTTTGACAAACTTCGAACATTTAAAATTTTTTTTAAATAGCTCAAAAAATAAATTAAAATGTATAGTAAATGCTTGTCAAGTTTCATAATGGGATCTACATTCGTTTCAGAGATAGTGTATTTAAACTAAAAATTTTTCATGTTTCCATACACAACAATCGCACCCGCCAAACGCCGACTACGCGCTGCACTGTGTGCGAATGCAGATCCCATTATGAAACTGAACAGGTATTTACTATACATTTTAAGTTATTTCTTGAGTTGGAAAAAGTAAAAACACTTGTTTTACTTCCACATAATAGGAGTAGACAATTTTTTGGGATGGTGATCGCTCAAAAAAAATTTTTTCTACTCCTATTATGTGGAAGTAAAATAAGTGTTTTTACTTTTTCCAACTTTAAATAACTTCCACCAAGAGTCTATCGAAAGGAAACTTTCTGATATTTTTTGAGCTATTTAAAAAAAATTTAAATGGTCGAAGTTTGTAAAAATTTAATTTTAAATATTAATTTTGGATTTTTTACATGAAAAAAAAATTAAATTTGGAATTCGATACCACGACTGTGAAGAGCATGCAATTTTCTATAATGCCGGCTTCACACGAGGCAGTTTTATTCGCCGGATTTTCTGCTGGGACCTCCACCGGCAATTGAGCTGGCTAAGGAGATGGAAAATAGCGTCACTGCGGGCTCCGTTGCATAAGCTCATGCTGGATTCTACCGATAGAAGATGTGATATTTTTTCGTTTGATTCTCTGCTAAAATTAAGTGAGAACCAATCGGAAAGCAGTATTTTATCACGTGGGTGACATGCGTAAAGTGTTTGTTGCAATGAATAAAGAAAATATGAATTCAAAAACTGAAAAGTGGTCTACGGATCAAATTGAGGCATTAATTGATGCTTTTAAAGACGAACAATGTTTATATTTATCCGATTTAGCAAGTTATCATAATAGTCCAGGGAAGTAAGACTTTTGACTTGACACTCACTCATCCAGCAAACCGACACGGTTTTCATGTAATATAAGCCTATAGAAATAACCCATATATAAATTCTACAGAAAATTCTTTCGGTGTTCGAGTTATAAACAATTAAAGTTGAAAAATTGCAAATTTTCGCGTATTTCTGAATTTTGTTGATAAACGAATTACATGAGCAACTATTCATAATAATCACTTTGTAGGGAATAGAAAAACCTACAAAATGAAAATTGTAAAAATGTTAATTTGTTGCTTAGAAAATCGCAAAAAACCATTAAAATATTAGAAAATTTCAATTAACAATAACTAATATAAAATTCAACGAATAAACTTCATATTAAGGTTTAATAGTGCTGAATAAGTGGTAAAAATTGCACATCGATTCGTTGAATAGTTTTGGCATAATTCTATTTGTTTATCGCAGAGAAGCTAATTTTGCAATAACGTAGTGCGCACAATTTCGAACAGAAAATGGTTTTGCGAATCTCATACTGAAGGGAGATGTTGCTCTACGAATACTATTAATTACAATATTGAAAAAAACATTTTGGCTATTGCAAAATTACGTTACAAAAGTATTATTATTTTCACCTTATAAACAAATGGAATGAATACGTTGCTTGGGCTTTTTTTATGTATTTCGTTTTGATTTTTAAAAAACTGGTATTTTTTCAGAAATTAGAAAAAAATCATCCTAGGTGCTTCCTGAACATCCACCTCTTAGGACGAATGACTTTTTCATTTTCCTCATCATTTTTTAAAAATTCGTAATAAAAAGCTGTGAACTAAATTAATTGCATGCAATACAAAGAACGGAATTGGTTCAATTTTAACAAGGCATATTTTATTTTAGTCTAGCTTTTAGGCTGCACGGGAAAAATACTTCACCCGAATCGAAGCAACGATTGCAAGTGAACCTACAATTTAAAGTGGATTCCGAACCACCCGAATTTTTTTATGCAACCCCCCCCCCCCCCCCCAATGGCTTTTCATCATAACCTGTTGTCAGTAAAAAACAACCATGGGTCGCTGGCGCGGCGGTTGTGGGATTCGAACCAGGTACCTGCGGGTTTGAAGGCCGAGACATTGTCACTTACTTCACCTACGACTATAAATGCATATAGGGATCGTTAAATTAACCCTTCTCTGTACACTCGAACAGGAGAATTTATGAAATTTGGACCAAATGGATTCCTCGATTGAGGTACATACAATGTACAATATTTTTGTTATTTCTTATTGATATACGAGTAGGTATATCTCTCTTAATGGTTGCTTTAATCCTTTTTTTTTACGATGTGGCCAAAGCCTAGGGGACAACCCTTTGATGCGTTAACATTTCTTTGGTGGAAGGGAATGAGGGTAAGGGAAGTGAGGAAACTTAAATGTTTTCTTTTTGCATTGCTTCGAGCTAGACAGCTATCCACTCCGTCTCTGGCAGCTTTTTAATTCATTTTTTAAAAACCCACGGGGAGAACTGGTCTCGAACCCGAGAAGCATGACATGGTAGTCGTGCCGCTCAACCTTGTGGGGGGTAGGGCGTCTACTACACCTATCTACACCTATCTCCACCTGGCCCAATTCTGCGCCAAAGCCTTCAACTATGGCTACGATTTGTTGATCCCGGTGTTGCGCGGTCGTCCGGATCGACGCCTAATAGGTGCATATAGGGATCCTAATAGGTGCTTTTGAGCAACCGTCTGAGTTATCTCAGTTCAGGAAATGTCAATTTTTACAGCTGGTTATGTAACAAACTTTTCCAATTTGAAATTTAGAAAATAATATTGCTTTTTATTTGCTAAGGACACTATTTCGTCCGTCGTATTCTTTAACTGAGACGTGAAAAACCAGTCTCACTTGCTCAGTTGCTCAATATGTGTATGGAAATTTTTTGTGGCTCAAAATGAACTGAAACGGTTTCGCGAAAGCATATTTCAACTGAGAAAACTGAGAATTCTCAGTTATCTCACTTGTCTCAAGTCGCGCGAAAACACCTATTGAAGTACATGGAAGTACAGTCAGGCAGGTGTATCTTAGATCAAACTTTAGGGAAGATTCATTTATAGCTATCTATTTAAACAAGATTCTTAATTATTATTACAATTCTTAGTGTATTTGATTAGATTTTGAAGATATTTGTGACCAAACTTGCACAATAAAGAAATTAAATAGGACAGCTTAGATTATTATCGAAACCATTTTGTTTTACTTCGTGATAAGATAACTATTTTTTACGCTTTAAATTGGATTATTTATTATGTATGTATGTATGATTCAAATTGAGGTGCCTTTCGGTATGCTGTATTATTCCTTGATGTTGATGAATAATACCACTCATACCCCTCCCCCAGGACTTTTAGTTTAGGTTCTATAGCCTGCAAAATTTTGCAGGACTCGGTGAATCCTTTTTGGAAAGTATTCAATAAAACTTTAACCTATTCTGTGATTTCAATCATTATTCCTTATTATTTGGATAGCAATTGATCCAGCTTTTAAACAAGTTGCTAATAGCTTCTCTGATTTTTCTCTTCTTAAAATTTTTATCATATATTTTCCAACATTTCATACTTTTTAATAAAAAATATCATTACTATCATTATTTCCAAAAATTCGTAATGACCAAGAATGAAAATGGGGTACAAGAGGGTAACATCAACCTAAACTTTGTCATGCGAGGGGGTAGCCCTTAGACCTCCTTCATATTTCAAATTTTCAGACCTAAAAAAACTATAATTAGTTATAATTAAAAAGAACTATTACAGTTATAATTTGTGCGTCAAATATACACAGAGTGTTTCGGATCAGGTTTGTTAAAATAAGTGGGGTGATAGATACTACGTAGCCAAACAAAACATTTTATGTCAAGTGGGGAGTGCAATCTCAACCGTTTGGGAGTTTCCGGGTGATTAATAAGTTCCAAATTTTCATGGTGTGCAAAATTCGGCATTTTTTCAAATTTTTTCCAAAATTCATGTAAGTAATATAACTTTTTTAAATTTTTATTAGATTTCCCGTCTTATTACCTTTCGAAAAGGTACAATATGTCAAGGTAGAGATCCGCATCCAATCCCTGACTACCTAATTATTTTATTGTACTTTATGTAGGGAATTCTTTAAATAAACAAAATTGTTAGGACAAAGGGTCGTAAATGTTTGTTTAACGTACACAGGCAATTAATTATAATTATTGCTGTAAAGAAGTTTGAAAAATGTTAGTGTAATTTTGTTTTATTGTCGATATTAGCTCGTATTAGCATTCGTATCCTGACGTTCTGTTACTAATATCTGGTGGAAATTTTCCTATAAAACAAGGTCAGCCAGCAAGAATATCGATCATAGTTGAAAAACAAATCAATAATTACGGATGATCTTAAACTAAAATTATTAAAATGTGGAAAAATTTACTTTTAAGGCATAGGCGTCGTAGACTGAAACAAAAAAGCTGTTGTACTGGAATATGACAGGAAATTCCCTATGTACTTTTTTCTCTCTCTAAGCCGTATACTTCTTTTCGGTCCCGCGGTTGAATGACTTATAGTCCCTGCTTAGGCGCCAATTTGGTAATGGTATTTTCTCTGAAGTCCAGAAGAGGGGATTTTCGAAAGTTCTAAATTTGTCCAAGGTTTCAGTGATTGAAAAGAACCAGTTACAAAGTTAAATAATTTTTTATTCGGTATTGTTCTTCTTATCTTCTATACATCTGTTGCTTCTTACAAAGTTCTATTTTATCTTTATTCGCTACAGCTACTACGGGTGTGAGGGACGCAACTAGTCACACTTGTGAAGAGAGAGAGAGAGAGAGAGATGCGCTAGAATATGAACGGTTGTACTAGTTTCGGTTAATCCAGCCGTCGGTGCGCGGTATTTACGGATACTTATATATCTCGAAGACTATTTTTATTTTGGAAGAAGTAGAATGACAGGCTCCACCACAGAAAGTCTAATAGAAACGGGTAACGCAAAGGCTAACACCACAGAAGGTCGGTATGACTGGAAAACGGACCGGGAACTACTATTAATTATCTACGGTACCGTTGACTGTTCATGTCAAATATAAACCACGAGGGCTTACTTGTGCTTGGAGCTTGGACTCTGTCGATTATGCCGCAGCGCTTATTCGATCGGAATCTGACTACTTTCGTGGTACTACTGCTCCAATTCTGCTTGGCGATGCTCGCTTTTATAATTTTGGCGAGGACTGGAATTATTCACCCGCCAAGAAATTTTCTATTCTTACTTGTGGCATTTGTACACATTCTGCACACTTAAGTCCATGGTGGCTGGAGTTTTTATGGATATGCACAACGAAGAGTTTAGACAAAAAGTAGAATGTCGTGAAAATGACATGGGCGACACAACTGATGGTTTGTGCCGGGAAAATTAAGGCAAATCTCCAAATTATCGTTCTAATTTTGTATCTTGAGCTATATCTGTGCTCAACTTCGAAGATCTGGTGCGGCTACCAACTTCCGCAGAACACCATTTATCGTGAGGATCTCAACACGCATAGCCTCTTATGTAGATTTGCTCGTTGGGACCGCAGGCGGAGAGTGGTCGTCGACTGGGCTGAGTAAGAAAAAGTATTCCTGCTCAATTATACCTCCCCCAAACTCTGCTCATCTTGCAACACCGTAATAACAGTCGCTTAACGTTTTCTTCCGCATTCCTAGACCCATCCTTAAATTATAGGACCCATAAGAACCCCGAAGGTAGCGATCAGCTTCCAATAGTGATTACTCCCCCAAGAATTGCGAGTAATAAAACTCAACCAAGGTACATTAAATTCGCCGTGAATTAGGAACAGTATGTATATAGTATAAGGAATTAAAGTCAAATAACCCCAAATGTTTATAGGAAAGCAGCACAAATTACAAGAATAATAAGGGCGTCAGCTACCGTCAGCATGTCTTGTATCAGTCCCATAGACCGCAACTGTGTAAATGACTGACAACATCCTTTGTCAAATTCGAAGCAAAAAATTTGGCATTCAGAACATTGCGAAGTCATCCTATTGAGATGAACCTGCTAAACTACCGTAGGGAGTCGGCAGATAGATAAGGGTAGCAGACAAACAGTCTTGCAACTCTTTTTCAGTCTCTCGACACGAACTACAATTCCGCAGACACGTGGAACAAAATCAAATCCTTTGCGAGCAAAAGTAATCCAAACCTTGTTGCCAATTTGCCAACCGGCAGTAGGACTATAAACAATTCTACGGAAATCGCCAACGAATTTTCACGATCATGTGCAGAATATTCATCAGATGGAGAATATCCCCAAGAAATACTGTTAGAACAAGAAAGCTTCATGTTAGCGGAGATTTCATATGCCACAGATGCTGCAAAAAAAACTCACCCAGGATATTTATTACCTTACATGACCTATCTCAAACTTCTGCAGTCATTAACTGAACAAAACACTTTATGTTCAAAGACAATATACTAATAAGTAAAAACGACGAACATGCGAAGTACTTAGTCAAGCGATCACAAAGACTGAACAATGGTGCAAGAACACAAAAGCCAAGCGCCCCGACACAAGGCGGAACTATTAATTGTGCCCTCAAAAATAAATCACTTGGAACTCGGCGGGGAAGAAATCCCCATCCAACGGAATATAAGGATAGGGGTAAACCTACTAAATCTGCAGGGAACCACCAAAGTAATAGAGGTCATATCATACCATACCAAGATGTATAGAAGCCTACACAAGGTGGACAATAAAGACCTGGAGATATTCACTATTTATAAGGCGGCATCGATGGCTCACGTTAAAGGCCTGGATGCAGTAATATACACGAAGTCCGTTCTCAAAACTATTTCAACAAAGTCACCGTAGGAAAGCATCAACTAACTGGCCAACAAAAAGCCCAGGAAAGGGGGAAACCCTACACAAGGTACTGAATACCACCTTGCGAGCTTAGTTATAAGGAGAGCGGCCAGAACAGAAATCTAAAGGAGAAAACAAAATGACTGTAGGGTGGAAAGAAACTCCTTTGCCAGACATTGGCCAAACCCTCCAAACTAAAATAGTAACATCCCGAGATGACTAGGAACAAAAAGTGTTTAGACTGAGTACAGGCCAGACAAAATTACACACGCACTTATGATATAAGTATAATAGGAGACTGTAAATAGAACATATACTGACCTACTGCCAACATACAATACAGACAGACAACGGGCATTAACCTACCCTTACTGAACTCCTATCCTATCAAGGTCCTTCTCAAGTACTATCCATACTACAAAATCTAAGACTGAACAGAGAAATTTACTATAGACAGAATTTTTCGCCGGTTTCGATGATTTTGATTCTGTTGTACAGAATACGCTTCCTCATTTATAAATGATAAAAAAAAATTCCACCTAGAGTGACTACGATGATTCTGTAACTATGATGATTTTCTCTTGGTGTATAGAGTACGGTGGCGCACTAGCGCGATCGTCAGAATTTTGTATCTAAGAAGAGAGTATGCCGCCCCTCCCCCCGCAAGTTAATAAAAGAACTAAAAGCCTAATTAATAGACCTCCTCCTCCCAGAAAGTTTAATAATAAAGTTCGCGCTATCTTTAAGTTCGGCTATTTTGACAAGTCGTGAAGTGATTTGTTAGTAAGATTTCAAGATCGAATATCTCGAAATCTAAGCCAGATATCAAAAAAATTTATTTAATATTTTCGTTTTATTTTGTAGTGTTTTATCGAAATTCATCGTCAAATCGGTGTGCGACGGAAACTAAAATAGTGCCGTGTACATATTTATGTAAATATCAATATAATTATCAACAAATTTTACATAACACAATTTTTTTTTACCCCCTTTCCTTTCGAGTCGCTAAAAATCCCTTTAGGTATTGTCATCTAGTATATAGTAGTGTCTGCTAAAAATTTGAAGCCAATCAGAGGGTTTTCTTAAATAAAATTTAAAATGTTTCTAGCACTCATTTTAGATGCGAAGAGGCACCAGGTCTAGAGCCTCACAAAACGTACCACGCAACATCAACAAATATTCATTTAAGGCCCCAACATGACGCTTCAAGACTTTGTAAAATTAAACAAAAGCTGCACCATGAAAAATTATTGCTAAAAAACCAAAAAGTCTTTCTAATAATTATTTAAAATAAGATGTAATTAATCGATATTGTGTCTATAATAAAAATTGAGAAAACACAATTCTAAAACCGCAGCCCACATGATGAGTAATAATTCTTGCGAATTTAATAAGAACTGTTATTTTTTCTTCATAAGTATGCATCTTGAGTCTTATCACAATGTTACTCCAGGAAATCATAATGTTGCTGAATTCTCGCCTACGTTACAAAGAATCTCTTGCTGCAGAAGAGCTGTTATCTAATTCTTCAGACCAGATGTTTTATCTCGGCCACAAAAGGTGTTCGTATAACTCGTGATTTACAGATTTACATTATTTGTCCAACTGTTTCATTCTTCCGTAGTCAGATGTTGCCTCATAACAGCGAGATAAGTGCATGTTATGACTCAAATTTTTTAATCTCTCGAAAAAGCAAGTACTGAACGTAATTCTAGATATACTTATATTACGTAAGATTTCCCTGCGTTTCTGCCACAGGTTTCTGTCGACTTCTAAGCGACTATACAGTGTGTTTCAGATCTGACGTGCCAAAATAAGTAGGGTGATAGATCTCGCGTAGACAAAAACAAAATTGTATGGCAGGATGGGGAGGGGGGGGGGGGGGGGGGGGGACTTTCAACCGTTTGGGAGTTATAGGGTGATACATAAATTTCAGTTTTTCGAGTCTTTATCATAAAAATTTTGTTTACTTAAAGAATTTGCTACCTAAAGTGCACTAAAATAATTTGGTAGTCAGAGATTTCTAAAAATGCGGTTTTTCTAATTTTTTGTCTACTTTGGCATATTGCACCTTTTTGGAAAGGTAATAAAACGGGCAATCCCATAAAAATAAAAAAGAGGTATACAAAGTACATAAATTTCGGAGAAAATTTGGGAAAATGCTGAAATTTTGGTAATTTCAAAACATTTTTTTCAATTTTGGCCGTGACTGTACCTGCAGTGGTAGTAGTGAGATCAAGATTGTTGACATTTTTGGAAAGGTAATTAGGATAGTTATTTTTTAGCGTTTGCTTGATGTCGCTATGTTGGGTAGATCAAAAGATAAAAATAAAAGAGTAATGTGCATACCATGAAAAACTTAAATTTATGAATCACCCTGTAACTCCCAAACGGTTGAGAGTTCCCCCCGCCATAAAATTTTTTGTTTTGCCTAGGTAAAATCTATCACCCTACTAATTTTGGCACGTCAGATCTGAAACACCCTGTATAGAACGACATTTGGAACCTAGATCGAGTGCTGTCGTCTGCCAGTATTTCAGTTGTTATATTTTTGAAATTTTAGCCTTACTCTGAATGGAAATATTTAACAAATAAATTTGTTAATTTCCTACAACAAAACACTTTAAAGCTGTAAAAAGGTGTAACTGTCACAAAGGTCTTAGGTGTTGCTGCTGTATATTTGGTTATTTGGTCTGAAAATATTGTCTTGTTTCATTTTAAACACAAATTTTTGAAAAATGTTTAGTTCGTGTACTTATTCTTAATTCCGAGTAAATCAGGTAAACTTTATGATCTGATTTAAATTACAACATAAAACATTCAAAACGGCGTGGAATATTAAGAAAGTGTTGGAAAATGTACTTAAAGAAGACTACAATACAGCGTTGTAAAAATGTCCTACTTGAAATGTCAATTAAATAAACAAACCTTGATAAAAGCCTTCCAGTCATTGGTCGCGACAAGTGAGAGGAATTAGTAGGAGTACCTTCTACTGTATGATAAGATAATTGGCGCTAGGGTTAGAGTGTGCGTTTTACTTTTAAAAAGTGTTTTAAGCAGCCCCTTTAAAGGCTACTTACCATCTACTACCAACACCAACTCAATCTTGCCCAACACTAGAATTTAGTATCTTAATGTATCCTATATGTTGCATTCATTAAAATTGCTAGCTGTATCAAACCTCTCATTAACACTTCCCCAGCAATTAGTAATTCATAACTTTATCCATCTGCCACTAAAATTTTTCGGTGAGTTCGCACCTTTAATTTGCATCTTCTTTTTTTTTTAAAGCAATCAAGCAGTAATGGTTACTAAGCAATTTGGGTCAAAACAAATCGAAATAACCAATAATGCAGGGTAATCAAACTTTTGTACCATACTAGAGTTCCTATTTCCTCTTTAAGAAAATACTTAACGATGATTTTGATTGGGCATTGAACAAATTTTCAATTAAAAAAACTAAATCGATGGAGGGAGAATTAATATAAATATACTGCGCTATTTAGTATTCAGGTTGGAAGTTTACAGTTAAGATTTAGACTATAACGGAACTAGAGAGCCCCCCCCCCCCCCCACCAGTGGTAAGGCCTCTAGTTATCCGGGCTAAATCTAAGATTTGTAAAAATTATGCAAGTAACTTAAAAGTTGTTGAAATAAGACTTGTCAATTCTGGCGAACAGAATGCAAGCATACTAAAAGTGTTAAAGCATCAAATAAATAAAAGTGAGTCAACTAAGTTTTTGTTTAAACCGAAACCCTGCGGCTGAGTGATCTTCTCTTCGGAATGCCCTCACCAGTCCTTCAGCTCAAAACAAAAGCACGTATCTAGGTGCCAGGGTGATACACAAAAAGCTCTAAACATATGTTCCTTATCAACTTACGCATAAGCAAAATGTGCGTCGCACGAAATTCTCTTCTTCATTGCGTATGGGCAATAGAGAGATATGGATCAGTAGTAGATTACATTCTGATTGACTTTTATCAAAATTACTTTCTCGTGGTCGTTATTTTTGCTCGTGGTATCTATCAGGGAACATACTCTACCCAACAGACAAAAATCATCGAAATCGGTCCACGTGTTACACGTTGCTCGACTAGAACCTACCCTTAAGTTCCTTCATTCCCCATACCATAATTCCATTCCGGCCAAAGCCATGCTAATGCATGCCAATAACTCAATACTTACTTACCCCGATAAAATCTAAATTTTAGCTTTGGAAACCTAAACCAAAACCAAAAAAAATTTTTTTGAGAGGCTTCAATTCCGCGCATAACAAATTTAAAAAATATATTTCATAATCTTTGACTGTGGAAATATGTGGTCGTCAGAAAGACCAAACTTTATGTAAATTAGAAATTCCTCGTCGTCATTTTCGAGAAAACGCATGTGACAGACAGGCGGACGGACGCAATAGTGATCTTATAAGGATCCGTTTTGTCCTTTTCACTGAACCTTGAAAAAAGTCTTTTTTGAAGACTTAAGAGGAACACCACTGTAAGTTGCTCAAAAAATTAGATTTTTTGAATTTGCTGGAAGTTAATATTATCAAAAGTTTGTTAACAAATTTTAAGTTAAAAGTTCAGAAATGACGTTGTTAGTAGTAGCGCGTCTCTCTCTGCCTCACGCGGCATTGCATATGTGCACACTTACTGAAAAACTGGCAAACGACCGATGACGGAGAACGTTCATCTTATGGGGCAGGTTGGTTAAGGTGGAGACCCAGGTTCCTCGCCAGTGTCCAATTAACATTAAGGTGTGCCGTTTTGTTACCACATATCGTGACCAGGCAGCCATTGTATGTCTTAGTTAGGATGTGAATAATCTCTCCGACTCTTAGCCTGGAGAGCTCCTTAAGATCGTTAAAAAAGAAGTTGCCTAGTGCAGAGTACGTCAGGGGGGAATACAAGTTAGTAAAGCAACTAAAGTCTCGACTGATTACGACGGGTTTGAAGGCACATTTCTAGGAAGTGTTGTGTTATAATTATCCCAGGAGGGTTTTCGCTGGTTGGTGTCATAAAGCGAATGAATTTTCTGAAATGTTTTCCGCTTACTTACCTTTCCTTTCATTTGATGGTTATAGTCAGCCGACCTACTAATCACTGCCTAATCTAATCACTGTATAAACACCACCTAGGCCACCATCCATGAATCTCCAATCACTATCACTAAGGCAACGAACAAGTCAAGTTCGACTGCACCCTTTAAATTGGCCACCTAGATAACATTTCTGGTTGCCACGACTTAGGCCGACACTACGCCAAAATTTTTATTACCACGGCTAAGGCTAAGGCTGAGTTGTAGTATGTTTGAAGCTATTTAATGTCCATTGCATATTTGAAATATTTGTATCCCAGTCTCGTCCGCATTCATTGTTTGACATTGTTGCTATTGCATTCTTTACAGTCCTGAAGTACCTCTCGGTTTGGCCATTAGCACGTGGACCGCCGTTGGACCGCTGTTAGCACATGTTTAATAGCGTTATTCATGCAATATTTTTCAAATTTTTTGAAGTGAATGATGATCCCTTAGAATATAGAACGAGAGGAAAGGCTATCTTAAGTAAAAACCCTGTACGTGTGATAAGCATTTTTGCTTCAGGGCCAAGTGGTGAGTGCGTTAAGGGCGAATGACGCCTGAAATGTTAAATTGTACCGAATGTCGCCTTGAAATCAAAGTCGTCTCCGTAATACTGAAATATTTGGGGCATAAGCAAAGTGTTTTTAAATAGTAAAATTAAGTAAATTAATAAAATATGTTCGGGCAAAGTTATATTATATTAAAAGTGTTATAAGAATATATTTTAAAAACACCTAATTTAAAATATTATCAAAATGAGTTGGCCCCTCCTGTATACAAGCATAATTTTACTACTTTCATGTCGAAACGCACACATCGCTCAGACTCTACTACATAAAGAAAAATGCTTAGATTTTTCCGAGTGATGTCCTTTCCTCTAGTTCTTTATTCTAAGGATGATCCCCTATCGATCACAATTTTTGTTGGCACGTTGAGATATTTCGGTCGTCATTCGAATCACCTCCTTTGTTGATGTAGTTCGCGCTGATTTCAGGATAACGAACTTCGTAAATGTGTCTACCAACCCGATGACTTTTTTTACTTCGGGGAAATGTACCCAGATGATCGCAGTGTATACTGTATAGAAGGGAATTGGTCGTCGTTCAGGAAGGTGTAAGTTGTAACGCGTATCACATGTTTATTGTATAGGCAATCAATACAGGACTACTAACTACTGGTTTCATATTTGGAAACCAGAATATTTTCCTCAGATGGTCCAAGGTTTTTTCTATACCACAATGCCCCATGAGATCGTAAGCTGGATTAATGATTCGGCATCTAATTCCATTTGGTACAACGAATTTATTGCCATTCGTAGTTTTTTCTTAAATTCTGCCATTGTCAAGTACATAAGTGCCTTTAATACCATTTAAGTTGCTGTGTTCTATAAAAGTGCCATCGAGTACTTTATGAATTTCATTCAGCCACGGATCCTGTTGCTGTAATATCGACAACCAATCTTCTTCTGGATCTGAGACTATTAAGACTTTATCCGCTACATTATTCACAGCAAACCCATTCTCGGTTATACAGCGACTTAATGCATCAACGTGACCTGATTGCTGGCCAGGCCGGAATACTAATTCGAAATCAAACTCAGATATCCTCATACTCCATCTTGAAATTCCGGGATTAGGTTTTTATTTTCTTGGGTCAACCGTAGCGAATTGCAGTCTGTTATATAATAACTTTAAATTTCTTTTGTAAGAGATAGTACTTGAATCTCTCGAGACTTTCTTCCACAGCCAACGCCTCCAGTTCGTAACTGTGGTATTTTGTTTCAGTTGAAGTTGTTTCTCGACTAAATTTAGCGACGAATCCTTCCCACGTTGCATTAGAATTCCTGCAAGGCCATGACTACTGGCATCCGTATGTAGTTCGTGTTCAGACGCTTCGACATATAGTATAATGTGAGTACCGGTCTACTTTTGAGTATAAAGATGGGTAACTCAGATCTGAACCTGCTCTCAAAAGTGAGTCAAGTGAACGGGATCTCAGTTTTGTCCCGTGACGGATCTCGAAGTCATTTCTAAACATTTGCATCAGTTTGATTTGATTCTTCTTTTTGACTAATGACAATGAGCGCTCATAAGAAAGGAATATAAAAAACAGGAATACATGAAAAAAAAGAAGAACCTGGAACTAAGAGTTCTGCAAGAACTACAACTGAAGCGAACGCAACACTTGCATTCTTTGCTCTAGAGACAAAATGTCTTAAGTTGAAAATTTTTAGTGACTCTTTCGAACCGACTCTTGGAGCCGGATCTTTTAAAAGAAGCAGATCCGAAGAGCCGGTTCGCTCAAAAGATCCGTTTTTCCCATCTCTATGTGAGTATTTGTTTCAGATGTTGCAATGCATTTTCTGTCTTTTGTCCACTAAAAATCAACGCTTTTCTTCAGCAATTGATGAAGATGTTTGGCAATAGAAGCAAATCCCTTAACAAAGCGACGAAAATAACCCGATAAACCAAGAAATTGATGAACTTCTTTCACGGATTTCAGTCGTTTATAATTCTGGACTGTAGCTATTTTATGCGTTTCTGGATCAATTCCATGCTGGAAAACTTCATGTCCTAGAAACTCTAATTCATTAGGCATAAATTTAAATTTTTCAATATTAAGCGTAACCCCAGCTTTATGATGCTCTTTGAAATTTTTTATTAATGTCTCAATATGCTCTTCAGGTACTTCGGTTGCAACTAGTACGTCCTCCAGAGGTTGCATAATTTTTGCCATTAACCTCATGAATACTGCTGGAGAGTTTGTTAGTCCGACCCTTTTGTACTCGTAGTGGCCTTAAGAAGTAGTAAAAGCGGTAAGATGGCGACTTTCATCTGCGATTGGTATCAGGTGGTATCCAGACATTAAAGCTAAAATAGTGAAGTTCGTCTTGTTTGCTAACGAATTTAGGGTTTCTTCGATGTTGGGTACCGGGAAAGTTTCACGACGAGTGATGGCGTTCAGTCGTCGATAATCAAAACACATTCTTTATTCACCACTCTTTTTAGGCAGAAGCAAGACAGGACTAGCTTATTCAGAGGTATTGTTGAATGATATCTAGCCTTAAAAGTTTTTTGATTATATCTCTCAATGATCCTTTTAGTCCATATGGCACTTTATAAGGTTGATATTGAATTATTTTTCCCTCCTTCAAAACTATCTTCATCTCAACTAACGAAGTTTTCCCAATTTCCCCCATATTCTTGGCAAAACTTTTTCTGTATTGATTGATTACTTTTAAAAGATTTTCTTTTATATTCTCTAGTAACTGATCATTTATTCGTAATTCTTTTATGGTAATCTTCGTAAAGGATTGAATTTAGTCATTCAACGTATAAACCATATTGCGTTCATCATCCTTCTTAAGGTCTTCCACAGAAGGTAGAATTTCATATTTCCCCAAGTTTTTACGATTTTAATATCTGGCTGATCCATAAAATTTCTGCCAACAATCATTTGCGTTGTTTATGTCGTATTCGGAACTATAGTAATCTCAACTATCTCTTCGACATTTCCAATTTTTACGACTTCTTTACGTAAAATAGCTGTAGTTGGTGTTCCTCCAAATCCATAGAGTTTTGTGTTTGAGTGTTCCTCCATCTCCATAGGGTTTTCGTGAACACTTTTCCCAAATTAAATTGTTAGCTTCAGCTAATCCAATCTTCATTGTAGTACATTCACTACCTAGATCCAGATATGCCAAAAATGGATTTCCTTTTACCAATATGGATGTCCGTGGTGGAAAGTGCAAGTACCACGCTGATGATGACCAGCTTGCACTTTCGGTCGAAACATCCATCATATTTCTTTGAGCGCTCATATTTTTGAGCGATCACCATCCCAAAGTAAAATATTTACTCCTATTTGTTTAAGTAAAAAAGTTCTTTTACTTTTCATTTTTACTAATACTTCATTTTAATATTCATTCTCTAAAGAAGCGATATTATAAAAATATTTTTCAATGCATTCATCTGACTTCTTCCGTATGGTCATAATTTGCATTAAAATTGCGCTGTCATCACGTCCACTCGGAAAGCTTTTCACAATTTCCGTCTTTAACTCCAACCAAGATTTGACATCATTTTGCCGACTATTGTACCAAAATCTTGCTGCTCCCGACAACCTTATAGTGGCATAAAACAATAAAGATCGATCGCCCCATTAATAAATA
Organism: Leptarthrus brevirostris; assembly: GCA_964036015.1. Taxonomy (NCBI): domain Eukaryota; kingdom Metazoa; phylum Arthropoda; class Insecta; order Diptera; family Asilidae; genus Leptarthrus; species Leptarthrus brevirostris. The sequence goes on along the minus strand of OZ038372.1, from coordinate 109,712,242 downwards.
TATTTTTTTAAATTCTCGATATTTCTTACCAAGTCTGTTGGTGAAACATCGTTTCTGGAAGGGTCGAATTCAGGAAGCCCCCGCGAAAACTGTCCCCTCGATTTTCGTTTCTTGAACATGCTTCAAAATCGCTGCCCATATTGCTATTTGTAATGTTTATCTCGTTCAACGAGTGATTTTCAATTTCACTAGCAAGAATCTTTTCGCGTTCTAATAAAGCCTTCTCTCCTTTTTTAAAGTGAAATTTCCCATTTTCATAATTCTATTTCACTCCTATCTTTCTCTGCTCCTTGAGTTTCAGGGTTCTGTTGTCCCTGCTCGGGCGCCAGATCATTGGCCAGGTTTTTACCTTGTTCATTTTCTTGCGTATCACTCATATTGACTCTTGTTTTTTTTTTTTTTGATTTATACCGACATCTCTGCATTTGCACAATTTAAATTAACGTTATGATGCACCATAATCCCACGAATCTTTTTTTTCATTTTCATTTAAAAAGCACAAAACGCAGATACAAGTTTTTGTTATCTTTATCAAATAAGTCGTCCTTCGTTGTCGTTCTTCGATGTTTGTCTTCTTGATGAACTTCTCGTTGCGTTGTCTTCCTTTGATACGGTTGTTGCGCTACATCAGCCGTAGGTTTGTCGTTCTCTTAGTGAGTTAATAATTAGGGAGGGTATAAGAATAGGATTTGGGAGGCATTTGGGAATTTGGAGGATGCTTAGGGGAAGTTGGGTCCTAATTTATGGTGAGCTTTAGATTTTGGACTACCCTACCGTTGTGGAAATAAATATCTGAGTTTTCGGGCTTAGTGAGAAGCAGGGGTGATAAATATCAGAAATATTCCGGTATGAGAAGGTCCGGTAAGTTGTTTCTGAGGGAATTGGGATGTAATGGAATCTTTTCCATTTGTTTTGTCGCTGGGTGGACTGATATTCCTTGATAGGAGTGATGTTTGCGGCTTCATATAGCTCACTATTGGAATAATATTTGTGAGGCTCCTTTCTGTAGAGTCCCGTGCATGCACGGAGAATTTTCCTCTCGAGATTACCGAGGCGTTGCATGTAGCTTGGGACGATGGTGTGTCAAATAGGAAAACAGTACGTAATGACGGGTCTAATAAGTTGCTTGTAAAGCAAAAGTTTGGTTTTGGTTGAGAGTTCCTGACATCGATGATTGGGCTGAGCAGGCTGTAGGCGAAATTTGCTTTGGTAATAACAGCTTTGGCATTAGCATTGAATCTTAGGAGTTCATTGAAGAAGTTCGTTGAAGTTTTGCCTTCTGGGTCGAGGCAATAACTCCGCCATTGTAGGCGGCTTTGATTTGCCTGGATTTTGAGACTTGCCGGTTTCGCCCGGTTGAAGGTTTTCGAATAAGATAAGTTCAGATTTTGAGATATTTATTTTGATTCCCCACTTTTTATAGTAAGTTTGGAGCTTTTCGAGGTGGATGTTGACCTTATTTAAGGCTAAAATCGGGCAGCGTGATTGCGCATATGTTAAAGAGTCATCTGCGTACAGAAGTGTTGTGCAATTTTCATTTGCAGGTTGATCAGACGTGAACTGATTGAAGAGTATGGGGCCTAAGATTGATCCTTGTGGGATACCTGCCTCTACCGGTTTTAGTGCTGATTTTTGGCTATCTAGTTCCTCGTAGAAGTTTCTTTCCGTTTGGAAATCGTGGATTAGTTTGTTGTGGTGGGGTAGAAACCGAATTGGTTTAGTTTGAAAATTAGGCCATTGTTCAAAACAGAGTCGAATGCTTTTTCAACATCGAGAAAGCAGCTGACTGTAAATTCATTTTTGTTTAGAGCACTAGTGGCGTCAGTATGTGTAATGTTGAGTGTTGTGGCTTGAAGCCGAACTGAGATTCCTGCCGAATATTATTTTCTTCGCAGGATTTGTGATCTGTTGCTGGATGACTTTCTTAAAGAGATTAGTGAAATGGGTCTGAATTCCTTTATGTCCTTGGAAGAAGTTTTCTTTGGGATGGGGAGAATACGGGAGGTTTTCCAGTTTTTTGGAAAGTAACAATTGTGTATACAATTGTTGAAAATCGAAGAGAGAAAGTCGTGAGCTATTGGTGGGAACCTTTTCAAAACAGCGTTTGAGATTTGGTCAGGGCCACTCGATTTTTTGTTGTTAATGGTTTTTGTGAGAATAAAAAGTTGAAGAGAGTTTGTGAAAATGGATTGCTCTTGTGGATAAATTGCTGGATTATCCACGCTGAAGAAGGTTTGAGGTATGGATTCGGTATTATCCAAGAAGGTGTTTATGCGAGTATTCACCTCATTGCAGAAGGCTGGTTCGCTCAGACTTGAGTTGTCTTTAAACGTTCCTTGGAAATATGTTGCGAAGGCATCGCACTCTTCTTGTGGGAGAATGAGAACGGTTGTTTGAGTTTGTTTTGGGAAATTTGGGCTTCCTACAGCAGACTTTGTTGATATTCTCAAATGTCTGGGCGTTTGGTTTGATGTTCGTCTCAATATTTTCACCTTCTATTTATTCTTCCTTGAATAACACACACTCAAACCCTAAAATATCCTAGAGATACACCAAATGATCCTCAGACCTAGAAAACACACTTCTTGGTAGTGTTGTCTAATAATTATCCCAGGAGGGTTTTCACTCCACAACTACACAGAAAGCATTTCCATGTGAAAAAATCAAACTTATTTTTATAAAAATAGTTTTTTTCAAAAAAAAGTTGAACCGACTTCAGAAAAAGCGCTAAAAGCATAAAACAAGTTTAAAATTTATATCTATATAACCAAACAACTACAACAAAATTATTTAATCGTCCTTCGTTATGATTCCGTGAGCTGAAACGTTCAGGTTGTTTTATATATCATCTTTAATTGTGGCAGGGTAGTTGTTTTACTTCTTTAATTTACACCGACTTCAAAATGTCGTAATAGATATAAAATTAAAAATTATTTTATGCTTTTTAGCGCTTTTAGCGCTTTTTGTGAAGTTGGTTCAATTTGTTTTTTAAACTATTTTATTTTTCACTTTATAGTGTCTTCATATATGCGACTCGAAGGATGCTCATAAGAAAAAAGCAATTTCAAAAGTTGCAGAGGCAGTGCATTCTAAAGAATGGAAACAAAATTATCAAAATTCCGCAACATATTACGAAATTAGTCACGGCCACCCTTTCATACCCTCACCTTAGAAAATTCTTAACATTACCCTAGTGTGCCACCGTACTCTATACAGCAACAGAGAATTATCAGAGTCAGAGAATCATCGTAGTCACTCTAGGTACAAAAGTGTTATTATTTATCAGTCAGAAAACGTATTCTGTACAACAGAATCAAAATCATCAAAATCGGTCTATGCCTTATGAAGCTAAGCACCGCCCATCCTGCAACTCTTACCACAAACCAAAATTTTTGTCATTCAGAATCATCTAAATCAGTCCATACGTTACAAAGTTAGGTTACCCCTCCCCCCACCCCAACCCTAGGTCAACATTCTTCCATATAGTATTGTATACAAGAAAAAAGAATATTCCAAATAGGTGTGTAAATTAAGAAATTGCGTAACGCACCCTTCGTACACCACTATAAATTTGTATCGTCGTACCAGTTGGGCCACATATTCTACACATCAAAAGAAAAATCGCCTAAATCGGTGCACACATTACGAAGTTAGCCTACCCCTTTCCGCCACCACCCCACCCTAGGACCAACCTTTTTTCATTATTATCAATGGGGTATCATACTCAATACAACCAAAATCGCTCCACGCATTACGAAGTTAGGTTTTACCCCTTATCTCCATCGCCACCCCACATGACATGGTACCAATCGAGGAACATACTCTACCCAACAAAGAAAACATCATCCAAATCGGTCCACGCGTTACGAAGTTAGCCTACCCTAGTGTCTCATATTTATTGTCTTTACTTGAGTAGATTTATCATAATCTGATTAATTTCCGTACAAAAATTTCCGGGTATAATTGAAAAAAAAAATGAAAATTAAATCGTACTTCTCTCTTCGTACTAAAAAATAACGGGATATACTTGAAAAGGAGCTGAGCAAACGTGCGGAATTACAATAGTTCCATGAAGTTTTGCTGCTTTAGCTATTGAACTTCGCAGATCGCTTAGAGTAATTAATCGGGCGAATTGCTTATCGTTGCTGTGCATTTGTTACATTGAGTGCGTAACAGTTAAAATAATTTAAAAATTTTGTTAATTTTTTAATAATGCCGCAGGGAAGAACATTAAGTGAAGAAGAAAAGATAAAAGTATAAGTACGCAGGCTTGTCGAACCGTGCCATTGCTACAAAAATAGAAAGATCTCATAACCTCGTCAACATGAGATTGGGTGATTCCTACACCCAACAGCATCCCAAAGGAGGACATCAGCGACTAACGAAGAGACAAATATCGTCAATTTTTCGTCTTGCGAGTTCAAAAGAACTGACCGCGGGAGAAATGAAGGCAGCTTTGAATCTTCCCGTTTCCAAAAGACGTGACCTTATCATCGATTCAGCATTTTAAATGGACAAAAATACGAACGTTGCTATGAGCCGGAATTTTGGGGGCGGCACCGTTATGGTCTGCTTTCAGTTATACTGGACACACGCCAATATGTTAAATTTCCAGCAGAATTAATTCGGAAAAATACATAGAGCTCCTCGACGATGTGCTCATCGATTTTAGCGAGAAAATTCCAACAGGAAACTGAAAAATCCAGCACGACAATGCAGCTATTCACACATCAAAAGCTAAAAAGAAGTGGTTCTAAAGAGAAAAAATATGAAACAATTGGACACTGCTCGCTCTCCCGATTTAAATCTTATGGAGAACATATGGGGAATACTATCTCGAAGAGTATTCCGATATTCAAAGTAGTATTCCAACGTAACGGACTTCAAAGTAGCAATTAAGCAGGCCTGCATAGAAATTTCCGCCTCAGCTGTAGAAAATTTGATCAACAGCATGAAAACCAGAATTTTTGAGGTAATTAGGAATAACGATGCAAATACTAAGTATTAGTATAGTTCCAAAAAGTAATCGAAATAAAATTCTCGAAGTACTGAAGGAAATTAGGGGAGAACAACGCGAACACAATCAAAATGTTTTCAAGTTGTTGGAGGATTTGATTAAGAAGAGGGATGAGTCTGATAAGACAAAGGAGGAGCAATTGAAAGGGAAGAACACAATATTAAAACAAATGCTTGAAAAATTATAGGCAAGAAATATATGAATTTTTTACATATTTAAGAACTATTTTCTTTTTCCCAAAGTTGTTGGCATATAAAATCTCGCAAGGCCTTTCCACTTGTACCTATTTCAGGCGATACTGCAGTTTCAGGCAGTTCTATTTCTTTCTCGGCTTTAGTGAAATCCAGATCTGTTTCATTTGCTAAATTATGCATGACATAACATGCTCTTTCGAAGTGGCAAAGTTTCTTTAAATCTTTCAGCTTGCAGTAGTAGAGCTTCCGAAATCTCTGGAATGTTCGATAACAACTCTACAAGAGCTTAGTTTTATATTAAAATTGTTCAGTGCAGGCGTTAGGTGACCAATATCTTTGTAAGGCATTAATAAATTAGCCATTACTGGATATGCAGAATCTCCGAGAATAAAATAATCTTTAATTGATTCTTAACACCACCAAAATCATAATTTCATTGTATGAATAATACCTTTACAGTTACTTTCTAGTTAAGGGTAAATGAAAGTTTTGAAACACCCTACTGTCATGGACAGAGCCAGGATATCCGACGAAAATATTAATTTTATTGTAATCGCATATTGCTTGTAAGCAAATGCTTGTTTGTCCTTTTCTGTCTATGTAGTCATCTTTGCCTTTTTTGGTGGATAAATGACAATATGAGTTCCATCAATGGTTCCTAAAAGAATAAATAGTTTTAAATCTGAAGAATCATTCTTCGATCGTAACGGTTCCTAACCAATTACTTTGAGAAATTTAGTTTTTTCTTCAAAGTATTTTTAAGTACGTTCCATTTGTTTTGGAGTAGGCCAGCGAATCGCTTCTTTCGACAGGCTACTCAGGAATACAATTACTGTGCTAATTATTCTGTGGACACTAGACAACGAGATATCAAACCGGTCCTCAATATCCCGAAAACTACAGGCCTCGTGCCCGCCAAACCATAAATACAAAAGTAGATATTTTGATGTTGGAAACCTCTTATCGTATCGCAATTCTTCAAACGTTTTATGCTCCTCCAAACGTTAACTAAGTAAGTGGAACAGCTGGCGACTAACTCTTAAGTGCATTTTAAATTCTTGATCTGTATAGGATGGATAAATCTTTTCCACATAATCTCTTATGCAGGTTCTTTTTGTGCCATCTGTTGTGAGCTGTCCTAATAAACTTGTATTTAAAGGATTACTATTCAGTAACAAAGTGTTCAGTTCACTTTCATCATGCTTCATCTTCTGTTGCTAAAAGCATCGCTAAAACTTTTTCCTTTTCATCCCATCACTCTAGTTATCAATAATAAAAACATTTACAAATGTATCACCAAATTTAAAGCCTACTTCACAACATTTTCCTTGATCCGACAGTTAACTTTTAGGATAAAAAATTTTGATATGTTTTCTTCACCAAATTTCACAAATTTTTTCTCAGCTGTCACTCAAAACAAATCTGCTATTTCAGAAAATTGCAGCTGGTCGCTCCCGTACTGAAGTCAATTCACCCCCACCACATAAATAATTAAACTGCCGCCAGCTGCAGCTGCAAAAGTACGGGAACAGTCTTAATGTATACAATAAGAGTTTATAATTAAGTTATCTCTATAACTTATATTTTTAAAAATATGTCCAAAATAAAATGATATCTTGAATGTCTATAAATTATGTCGCATTTTGTCTTATGCTGTTCATTGGGGTGTTCTCATGCTGTCATTGTTTGTAACAGAGAATAAAATTACGATTTTTATTTCTTTTTACTCTAATCAAAACTATTAGATTTAATATTTGTTTGTGAATTTGCCAACAAGGTCGATGACAAAATAGAAATTCGCTGCTCCAAGTCCGAGTTCTTTATTTATTTATTCGTTGTCAAAGGCCACACCTGGCTGACCCTAGAAATAACATGTTTTTCAACAAGAAAACGAAACATTTGTCTGCTCTCTTTCTCGGGCCAAATTCATCAGGCCCACCCGGAAGTCATCCACCCATCCCCAGGCTTTGTACGCACATCGTCATTGCTGGTCGGTGCATTGCAGTGAACTAACTGTGGAGGGAACTAAGAATACATTTTTCTGTCAAGTTGAGATCTTCAATATTGTTCTGAAATTTACAATTTTTATTCTTTAAAGACTCTTGGATACCCGCTACTTAATTTGGCATGCGAAACTGAATAATATCAACAGCCGGATTTGCAGAGGTTAACTGGTAGCATATCTTAAGCCAGCTATACCCGTTTTGATAAATTGCGCACTTTTTAGATGAGTTTGTAATGAACTCAAACAAACTGAACCGCACTTGAATGTCGTTGCTCAGAAAACTCGCATTTATTTTATAATCACTGAAAAACTGTGCAATATAACTACATAATCGTTTGTTAGCTTTAAGCCTGCTCTAAACACTCAAAACCAAATATCTAAATAAGGAATGGATTTGAAAAAAGAAAAAGACTTAACTTCGCTGCGCTTAAATATAAAGGCATATATAGCCCTTTGCCTTGGCATACAGGAAACACGAAACACCTGTAATGTTATTTTAGATGTTTCTTTAATTAGAAGAGCACTTATTGTGGCGCGTCCTCTCCCCACAATCAGCACAACTCAATGTAAATAGGAAAAAAAACATTAAACAACTAAAGACCATGGTGCAAAGAATTAAAAAACTGAATAATTGAAAACATATGAGAAGCAGTCAATTTCACGATACCATACCACCACCGTATGATAATAGAAATCTTTGCAAGTACATATAATGTTTATTAATATATGAAAATTTTCAAAATGTCTGTTTTATGGAAGCATCAGGACTCAACAGAAAATAAAAGAACGGAAGTAAATTAAAGACTGCATTAATTCTGCTAACGATTCTGCAGAGAAACAACAGCTCAGAGCTGCATACCGTTCTCTACGCTAGGAGAGAACGTAAAAGAAGCGTCCTCCCGCATGTGAACCTAAAGAACTATGACTTGAGATTATAGTTAGCAGACCTAATAAGTAATTGTGAAATCCTGAGCAGTTGCAGCGTTTGGCGTGGCGTCAAGCAAACAATCGAAGATACTATTAACAATGAACAGGCACTCTATTGTAAGGGTTTTTCTTGCAGCTTTCACATTAATCCCATCCGAATTATCATTAGTCCTCTTTACATGTATTGTTCTTCGATTTACATCTCTTTTTCTTGATCGCGAGTAAATATGGACAGCTGTATGTAGAAGAGGTTTCCCATTATATTATAGTGTATCTGTGGGCTCCAAGTGACACCACTGGTAATTGCAGGGTTATACCCATGAAAGCTGACACAGAACACACGAGGAGTGAACCTCTTAAATAAATCCCCTAACTCCAAGGTTGTGGAGCCACGCTGAGGGAGTCTGAGAGAGGAACCAAATGAGGATGGGATTTCCAAATCCCCTTGGTGCCTCGCGCAGGATACGAATGCTCTCAAGCGGAAAGGATTGTGACGCTTGAGTAAGACGAGTAAGATCGATTGAACCGTTCAAGGCAGCAGGTTTAGATGGTATATTCCCAGCCCTGCTTCAGTGTGGCAGTGAGATTGTCGCACCAATACTTAGGGGAATATACATAGCATGTCTAGCAATAGGATATGTCCCGGTTTCGTGGGGAGAGCCTAAGGTCATATTTATACCAAAACCGGGAAAACAAACAATATACTGAGCCGAAGTCCTTTAGGAAGAATCTAGACTTTAGACCAGTAGAACTCTTTGGGGAAGAACTTACTATCTCGGGCTCGGTCAAGAATCTGTGGGTAGATTCAAGACTTACCTGCCAAAGACATATTGAGAAGATAATCCAAAGAGCGAACAGGGCTCTACATCAATGTGTGAGGGTGTGTGAGTGACGGAGGGCTATTTCGCCAAATGCCGCATACTGGATCTCCACTATGATGGTGAGACCGATTATATCATATGAATCGGTGGTCTGGTGGCCAAGTGCTTCAAAGGAAATCGTGAAAATGCAATTGAGTAAGGTTCAGAGGCTAGCGTGTGTCCCCATAACAGGGGTCTTTCGAACCACGCCGACAATGGCGTGAGAGCTGATACTGGGCTTGCTGCCTTTAAACATATATGTGAAGAGAACTGCTGCATCAGCAGCTCTTCCCATGGATCGGCATAGGCATAGGAAACTACTGGAACTGTTCAAAGATAAGATACCGGAATTAGAAATGCCTGTGGATGGTATAAGCAAAGTAAAGGTAATTAATAGGCACCACGAAACGCTTATAAGGGATGGGTCCCTCCCTGAAAACCGCCTAACCAACATTACAATTTCCACGGATGGATCCAGAATTGATGAGAGAGTAGGCGCAGGAATCTTCAATGAGGATCTGAATTTGAACACCCATCTTTGTCTGGGGGTATACACTTCAGTATTTCAGGCAGAGATGCTGGCTCTGATCTACGCACTGAATTACTTACTGGAGAGTAGGGTGACGGACAAGAAGATAGTGGTGGCAGTCGATAATCATGCGGTGATCACGGTACAGAGTTCAACACAGCGCTGACCTTGGAGTGCGTCCGTAAACTATCCGCGTGTGCCTCATCAAATGAGATGACACTGGCGTGGGTCCGAGGATACGCAGGGATTGAAGGAAACGAAAGAGTAGACGTACTGGGAAAACTAGGAGCTGCTTCGAGTTTCCAAGGTCCGGAGACGTTCACTGCCCTAGGCAGTGACACGGCAGTGGGCCTATTAGAAACGTGGGCCACGAGGGAATCCTGGGAACAGTGGAACGTCGTGGACTCGTGAAGACAGGCTAAGATGGCGGTTGTAGCGACCAGAAGTGTTGAACAGAGGAAGGTCCTGGGTATGAATCGTAGGACCTTGAGATGGCTACTACTAACAGGACATGGTAACTTAAGGTGTCATCTAAAGATGAACATTCTCTAGGATGATACATAGTGTGCAAGCAGAAGAAGAAAGCTGGTTGGACACTACTCGATGTAAGAAAAAGTGGCAGAGGTAAGGGAAGAAAACTGGACTAGTCCGGGTATCTCTCGCTGAGTGCGCAAGGGGTAGGGACGAAAAGTGACCCGGATAAAGTGGTTTGATTCGGCAAATCCCTAGAGGGGCGTTTTTAGTGAGTAAAAATCTCACACGACCAGAGACCACCTCTCACGCAAAAAAAATATCCCATTATTACCAACATAAAAAAGTCCTTTCTACTCGGGAGACCAATGTCACGTCCTTCACAAAGACAAACTGTTTGAGCCCTTTCAAGTGCTGAACGGAGTGAGACAAGCTTGCATATTGTCACCTTTGTTTTTTTTTATTGTCATTGACGTATTGTGCTCTGCCCTAGATAACCACTCATCCTGAGGAATTAGCTCGCAACCTTTTAAATACCATCCGCACCTGGATTATATCTATTCAACTAGCATAGTTGTATAGTACACGTGTCCGAAGCCCTGAATAAAGAAGATCGCAGTGCGGTGCTTAAGATCAAACCTACTGAAACCAGTCTTATGAGCTTGGAATTTAAGATACATGAAATTTATCTTGAAGAGTAGTAAATGGAGCATGTGAATAAATTTTGTTACCTCGTAAAGATAGTAACAGCAAATGACAGAGCTGAAGCTGATACATATATAGGTCCGCATCAATGCTAAAGTTGTATTTAATAATCTTGCTAAGATATGACGCAACAACATCTCCAAACACAGAAAACGACGGATTTTTGAATCGAACGTAAAACCTGCGCTATTGCACGGCTGTTCAACATGGGTAGTGTGGTGCTGTCAAATAACATCTTAGCTACAACCCTTTTTCAAAACGTTTTCGCCGGCGCATCCTTCATATCCACGGTAGGGAAAACATCGGTATTTAAAACCGAAACTTGCAATGCATGAGTCACATGCTGAGAAAATGTTCAGGAGGCCCACAAAGGATAGGGCTACGCCCTTTTGCCATATAGTCCAGCCCAACCTTTACGAACCAAACGACTTTAGGGCACAAGGAAGACGCCAAATTGGGCGGCCTCACAACATGTGAAGAAGATTCGCAGAAAAAGAGGATCCCCAATCGTGGCCGGACTTAAGCCTGAAACACATTCACTGCAGTAAATTGGACTTTGCGTTAGCCGTTGCGACAAAGTCCACTTTACTGCACATGCATTCTATATTCACTGCGCTAACTTTATTTTGACTGCGTGCCAGTTGATCTGATAGATTCGTAAAACGAATTTTAAATAGATTTGAAATTAATTCCGAAGTGTGTAAAAGTTGTATTTTTAAACTAAATTATGGAGGATATTCAATATGTTATTGCTGTATGAGCTGCTTACTTAGCATACATGAAAATAATCGATTTTGCCTATAGTACAGCAATTTTGGTTCCACGATAAATAAACCCAACCAAAACAAATGCCAATTGAAAAATTACAGAACCAAAAATTTTGTTTTTCTTATTTTTTCTACAGTGCATTCAAAGTTATTTGGTTGTCAGTACTGTAAAATTTGCGTCAAAATTAAAATTTTTCAAAGTCGAAGGTGCAGTTCATTTTGGCGCATCGGCTACTGCATTTATTGTGGCAACTATGAAGTTCATCCCATAAGAAAGTACGTGAAGTCGATGAACATAAAGTCGAAGTTGCAGTTACTGCGGTGATTGTGTCACGGCCTTTAAAGACATTGCCGCAGAATGTCTCAGAAGGTGTTTAACACGAGAGATCAAGACTCAACATTATTTTGACATGATTTAGCAATAGCGTATTGTGCAACTTATGTTTTATAGTGGAAGATACCAAATAAGATACGGTATATGTGAAAAGATTACAACCCGCAAAACTCATCTGAACTTCGCGCAATTGAGAAATATTGGCTAAAACAGAAATTTTTGGGAAAATATAGCAAGCAAATAAAATCCTTTAAAGAATATGCGCTTCTTTTCGGAAGAAAATTGAACAAAGTGACGCAAAACCTAAATCTACACAATTTGAAAGAAAATAGTTGTTGGACTAAATAAGAATTGAATAAATTTAATTTGAAATATCTCTTAAATAAAATTTCTTGTCCTTCCGAAAGCGTTTCCGGGTCAATGCATATCAAATCAATTACATGGTTGCTGACAAAATTTATTTATTTTTTACCCAAGTTTTTACTATAGCCAGAAAGTTGAAAACATTAATTTTTTAGATGTTTAGTGTTTTTTTTTGAACCGCCATTTTATATTGGTGCGTCAGCCTATTTTGCATTTTACAGAGGTTTGTGTTAAACGCTTCTTGGATTTTAAAGATATTCAGTTCAAACAAAAACCATGTTAAAGAGCATAAAATGTGCAATGGCCCTTATTGTTGAATCCGGCGGATTAAGAATTCCCGCCGCAAATAAGATTCACTTCCTCTAACACATCAAGTCTCAGATTTCATCTTTCAAAAATGTAATCAGCTGATGGTTTTTTTAATGTCAGGCGTAAAGGTGAAGTTATATAGTTTCATGTTAATTTTTTTACAAAGTTGTAAGTAATATTGCAAAAAGTTACGAACATTATAAAATAATCATGGACAGCATTGCGTTTTTTCGGATTTAGAAAACGATGAGAAGATATCATTAAGACTGTTACGAAGAACAAATACAGCTGAAAATTTGATTCTATTACCGGATTACGAGTTAGTTGACTAAATCTTCTAAATAAGGATATTGCTCCGACAGTGGGGTCCATATTCCGATTCCATTGAAATATTAATTAGCTGCTTGCTTAAGATTTCTTGCTAAAGAAAGCTATCAGCGTGAAATAGCAAATGATTTTAAAGTCACAATATCTCAACCAACCTTTTCTCAGCATTTAGCTAATATACTTAATATAATGGAAATAAAACTATGCACAGAATGGATAAAATTACACTTAAATGAGGAAATTTAAGGCACTTTTTGCCTCACTAATACCCTAAATCCGCAATGATCATATTGCGAATTTCAAACGTCAGAATAACTAAGCAGGAATCGACTTTTTCGTTTTCAATAATCAAGTGAATCGTCATTTTTCACTTCGATAGTTTTCGGTGATTACAAACTACCAAATTCGCAAGCGTTGTTCTCCCGGCGAATTCAGTAATAGTGCCCAATATCTTCTGTCTACTATAAAAAATTGGTAAATGTTAACATATTCAAACTAAAAACCTTTTCTTTTAAAATTCAAAATGTTAAAGATAAAACTAAGACTCATTTTTTTCTGGATAGTATACAACTTCCCTAAAAAGTCTCAGGCCTTAGGGTTATATCCTTTTTTTTTTAAGGGTCTCCAAATATTCTGATTTTTCGAAAATCGCGTTAATTCAATCTGAAATATCTCACAAGGGACACTAAAAAATAAAACATTTTCAGGAAACATTCGTGTTTAAAATTTCATTTCTGAGACCTTCATTAGTTTTTTAGTTATAAATTTTAAATTTAATTTTTTTATTTATAGTATACTACAAAGACTATATCCAAACAAATGGAAGATAAATCTTAGTTTTATCTTTAACATTTTAAATTTTAAAAGAAAAGGTTTTCAGTTTGAAAACGTTAACATTTACCAGTTTTTTCATTTATTTACAGTTAAATAGGCCTAGATATATACTGGACAGAAATTGTGTATATTTTATGCTCTTTAACATGGTTTTTGTTTGAATTGAATATCTTCAAAATCCAAGAAGTTCAGCGTTTAACCAAAAACCTCTGTAAAATGCAAACTAGGCTGACGCACTAATAATACAAAAGGCGACTCACATAAAAAAGACTAAACATCAAAAAAATTAATGAATACGTTTTCAAAAAAAAAAAAAATTAAAAATTCATAAATTTTGACAGAAACCTTTACAAATTAAATTGGTTGATTCGATATGGATTGTCCCTTCCACATTGTTCCGGGCAGACCGTTCAAAAGTAAATTTATATAATATCGTAAATATTACTGAGTAATAATATCTTGAGACACACATTGGGATTGGAACTTCAACTGCAGCTAGAGGATGCCCTAGAAAGGCGAAACAACTAACTTTCCTCAAATTAAAATTATACAGGATTTTGGCAGAAAAACAAGTGCGTTTTAATCAAAAATTCTTTTTTTTATAATTATCAGTAAAGTACCAATTTTGATATTACTGCTTCACTTAAGCAACGTTCTGCATATTTACAATAACAAATTAATTTAACATGTGCCCCAATTATCCGCTTGTTGCAAGGGAAAATTATCAAAGACAGTCTGAAATGGCTTGCATCAGTGTTTAAAGAAATGTATTTTCACTTGAAGATACAAATACGTCTTTGCATTTAAAAAAAAGTCACTAATCTTAGAAAATAGAAGAAATGTTGGAGTTAAAATTTGAGATTGCGATAGAAATGTAAACAAGATTTATTTTCTATGAAGATTTAAATATTGGCATGATTGGATGGTAAGGCACTTACATGTAGAAAATGTTTGTGAAAAAATATAGAGTAAAAATAAAATAATTTTAGTACAGCTAGTTTTAAAACTAATTCGGTGTAGCTTCTGGATGTCTTTCAAGCAGCATTGCTACACCCTGGCCGCCCGCCGCACATGCAGCAATAACACCAATTTGACCGTCTTCCCTAACTAATCGATTAGCCTTCAAAAAAAAAAATTGATTTAACAACTATCTAAATCAAAAGAAATTATAGTTCTACTTACCGTATGCATGCACAATCGCACTCCTGTTGCTGCGAATGGATGTCCGATTGACAACGAACCTCCCCAATTGTTCCATTTGTTTAAGTCTGGGGTACCAACTTTTTCGCTCAATCCAAGGTAGGTTTTACAGAACCAGTCGGAATCCAAAGCTTTCAAATTAGCAATAATTTGTCCCTGTAAGGTTATTTTTAGATCATATTTTATTGCATAAAAATGGGCATTAAGCTTACGGCAAAAGCTTCATGGATTTCCCAAGAATCAATATCTTTAAGAGTTAGTCCTGCCTTTTTAAGCAATTTTGGAATACCATAAGCGGGTCCAAGAAGTAACTGGTCAACTGGATCTTGAGATACGTAAAGGAAGTCTCTTAAATAAGCTTTCGGCTTAAGACCTAATTGTTTGGCCTTTTCTTCAGTCATAACAACACAAGCAGAAGCACCGTCTGTCTATTGTTTTGAGAATTTGAAAGTAAAGTCTGTTTTTGTCAGAGAACTACATACCAAGAATGAGGCATTTGCTGCTGTAATTGATCCGTGTGGTTTAACAAAAGCTGGTTTTAGTTTTCCTAAGGTGTCCATTGAAGACACTCGGATACCATTATCTTTGTCTACCGTTTTGTCTACTCCTGAAACTGTAAAATAGATATTCGGTATCAATTAGCAGTGAAATAATTCAATAAACTATACCTTTAAATGGAACAAGGTCCGTAAAGTAGCCCTTATCCTGAGCTTGTTTTGCGCAAGTGTGCGACCGCAGGGCGTATTCGTCTTGTTCTTGTCTTGAAACCTTAAAAGCTGCAGCTAAACGATCAGCAGAATGTCCCATAGTTTCCCCTGACGAAAATTCAGCCACCGCTGGTAACTAAATAGATTTCGTTTTGAATATTGCAAACCCAACAAAGACTAAATTGTCATACTTCCGGAATTAAGAAATCTGGTCTTATAGATGCTAATAGAGAAAGTCTCTGCATTGGCGTCTTTGCTCTGTTTGCTTTTAGCATAAGTGCACGCATTTTCCGACTATGACGAATCGGGACATCTGACATAAATTCCACACCTCCTGCTACAATAATATCGAATGTTCCTGTCGCAATTAAACCCATACCAGTTGTGATTGCCTAAGATTAGCCAACATTCAATCTAATGTTTAATGTATGAAATGGCAAGTTGTTTACCTGGTTCGAGCTAATGCATGCCATTGTTACTGTATGAGCGGGAGTTTTATCACTAAAACCAGCGGCTAATGCAGCTTCGCGACCAATGTTCGACGTTTTAACTTCTTGAATGACAGTTCCATAGACAATGTAGTCGATTAAATCTTTCTCAATTTTAGTCTTTTGCAGAAGACTCCTGTTAATAAGATTTATTTCAGTACAATATGATACTCAAAAAGTGTTGCTTCTTTTAAAACTATTATTTGGTTAATGTATAAAAGTAAAACTTTTTAACATTTTTTTAAATGTTACAATCATACTAAAACTTTAGCTAAACAAACTGTGGTCAAATAATTAAGACACTCAAAATGTAGTTGTTTTTATTATTAATTTATAATTTCGATTGATAATTTATAAAGAATATACTTTATATATACATCGTCGCGGTATGCTGTTCATAATTTTGTGCTATTGGGCTAATGGAACGTGATTACAGGCTTCTTCAATAATCTGTGACAAATTATTGAAATTGCTTTGTTTTTGTGATGCTACTTCTTCCTTTAATGTTCCTCGTAGATTCTCTATGTGGTTAAGGTCAGGACTTTGTGGCGGACAGTCAATTATATCAATAAAATTATTAGCTGGCATATCATTGTCAGCATACAATATACCATCGTATTCAACATTATGTTCTTATATTGGTGCTAGTGTGTAATATCGTTAATTTTCACAATAGGACCCACACCACGGACTGACATAGCCCCTTAAATAATGATGTTGCCACCACCATGCTTGACAGTATAACTAGTTTACTTCGGTTCAAATGCAAAGGATGTATAGAGTATATTCGCCCATTGGTGCCGTGACACAATTTTAAACAGTGGGGTTGTAGTAGGGGAGGATGTTAACGCGTAGACCGCTTTGGATGATTTTTTTCTGTTAGTGTATAATCCCCCATTGCTAATATAAGTATACATTTTTCTTTAGGGTGGTGGTGGGGGAAGGGGTAGGCTAACTTCGGAACGTGTGGACCGATTTAGATGATTCTTCTTTTGATACGTAGAACATGTGGCCCATTGGAGGTGTGCGAAGGGCGGGTTACCCAATTTTGTAATGCACACACCTATTGGGAAAATTCTTAGTGTAACAGTCAAAATATCGAGTTATACGTTAAGTGAGGCTTCGATCTTCAAATTTCTTCTTTGTTAATATATTTAGTTTTTTTATATATATGATGATGCGAAAGCTCAGGGGATGCCCTATTATGCTTAAGCACAGGCTTGGCAGGAAAGGAATTAAGGATGAGGGAAATGGGTTACCAAGTTTGAGCTACTTTTTCGCTTTTAGTGTTAGCTAAGCTGGATTCGGACTACCATGTCTTCACCGGAGCACATACATATGTACACAGAATATATACGCTATATAAATACATTTTCGATGAGTCGCAAAGTCTTAAAGAACTCTCCTTCTCATGGGATAAATTAGGAAGAACTGTAATCTGGCGCTTATTTAAAAGCCAATCCAGCATTCGAAACTTCTAGTACGCCTCGAATATTTCAGACTAATTATGTGTCGAAAACCTTTACCTATAAACATCGTACTACGAACTTAGTGGTAAGGAAGAGCAGAGTTTATCATATACAAAGCACGCATCTGAACTCTTTCTTCTCAACGGTGGAGTTATCTGTTGAATTTTGTACCTCATGCCAATTTATCATCTGTAGATACTTGTAAGAACACAAGAAATGCCAGTTCACATCTGCTGAACTGAGGTCCACATAGCAATATTGCTGTTTCGAAAAGTTGGAGAAGGTAACATCTTGAAATAAGGTCTAAACGCAGAGCTAATCTTAGCAGCGATCACTACATTCCACCGTTTTGCGCACAATACCTACTGCACCGCGAATTAAAGGTCGAAGGGGTACTTTACGTGTTGTCGTACAGAATACATGGACTTTCAGAAAACGGGAGCCAGCCATGATGAAACGTGATCAATGGCATTAACATTAATTTAACTGGCAATATTGCAATCAAACAACATTTCGCGACTGCCTGCCGTTCTTTACAGAAAGTATTAGGATTAGTATTAGAAGCGCTGCCACAGCAAAGGTAGAAATTTGTACGACATGAGCAAGACTTTGGCAGGGAAGGCTGCTGCAACTGAAGAATATTTAAAAACACCTACGAATACCTACTTGTTATTCAGGATAATATTTCTCTGTGAAATCTAAACATCCGTAGGCCGTCAAATACCTCGCCATCAAATCTTGAAGAATCGACACGCCGCGACTTTATTTCGAAAACGAAAATGCCAATAGATCGGCCATATACTAAGAAAAGTCTCAAACAACATTGCTGAACTAGCGGGTCCTGTGGAATCCCCACAGGACCTAAGGAAGACGGCCGCACCACATATGGAGAAGATCAGGTATCCAAATCAAAAAATCATGGCAGCAATTAAAGACGTACCAGGCGGAGTATGTGCTATGCCCTTGTGGGAATCAGAGAGATCACTCCATACGAAGTAAAATATTTCCAACCCTTGCATTGTAAATTCTTTAAATCTTGAACTTCTTAGTTCTCAGGACTGAAAAGTGTGTAACCTATTGAATTTACTAAGCGAAACATAAAGACAGTAATAAAAGGATTTGACAACATTTTTAATGTTACGGTCGCTCAGAATATTCATCTAATCGAAAGCAGAAATCTAAACGAATTGATTTCTGCTTTAGATTGGACGAATTATCTGAGGGAACGTAACATTCAAAATGTTGTCAAATCCTTTTATTTTTCTTTATGTTTCGCTTAGTATGTTTCTGTTAATACATCTAAATCTGGGAGGAATCAGTTTATTTTAAACGTTGTGGACTGGTTGGTGAACTTAAAGTTATGTTTCCTTGACAAAAGCGGATAAGTCACAAATTGGAGATTTTCAATATTCATCTAATTTTGTGAAGAAGGTTCAACTTTTTTTTTTAAAACTATTTTATTTTTCACTTTTTAGTATCTTCTACTCTATACAAGGAAAAAATAACCATCCAAATCGGTTCACGCGTTAAAAAGTTAAGTTCAACCCTCTACCCCACTGCATCCTGAGGGAACGATGACTACATATTGCATAGAATGCAAGTTTTTTTTATACCAAAGCCTAGGGGACAACCCTTTTCCACTAAAATTTTTTGTCTCGTGGTATCAATCAAGAAACATACTCTACCGAACAGAAAAAGAATCATCGAAACCGGTTCACGCGTTACGAAGTTAGACTACTTCTCCCCCACCCCCACCATAGGACCGAATTATTCTCCTACAAGCAAGGGGGATTACACTCTATACAACAGATAAATAACCATCCAAATCGGTCCACGCGTTACAAAGTTAGGTTCCACCCCCACCGACCAAAAATTTTTTGGGCATGGTACCAATCGGTGAACATACTCTACCCAACAAAAAAAGAATCATTAAAATCGGTCAACGCGTTACGAAGTTATGCCCGGTCAGACAACATAAAAATAAAAATTAAAAAAATATACACTTCGAACTTAGTACCTCTTTGTTTTTGGGAAGTCCGTTAATAACGTTTATTTGCAATACTAGCCATGTCAGACATATCTGCTTTTGACATGAAGCTACAGAATTATAACATAAGGAGCACGGTGCAAACCAGAATCTAGAACTAATCGAGATAGACAATCGCATCACATAAATACCTACACAATCTGTTGAGAGTATCAACTCCTCCAGGTACCTTTCCGTGTCATTCGCTACGTTAGAGAGGTACTAACTGCAGAATAAGTAATGGCGTCGATGAAGCATAATACATCCTGAGGGAACGATGACTATTGCATAGAAAGCAAATTTTTTTTCTTTTGAATGTGTTAGTGTTTATTTTTAAAATGAAGAATGGAATGTTACCTGAATATTTAAAAAGAAATTTGAATTACGTGAGTGATTGTCAGTCCTATAATTTAAGAAACTGTAATGACTTAAGATTAGGCAACTATAATAGGAAATATGCACAGAATATGTTAATGTATAAAGGACTGAAATTATTTAATAAGTTAAAGAATAATTTAAAGGTGGAGACAAATATTAGAATTTTTAAGATAGGAGTAATTGAGTTTGTTGAACAGAATTACTGAATTGCTGAACGATAAATGTATATGTTAGCGAGTGAAAATGAGGTTTATTGAATTGGTATGATTGGTGTAATGAAAGTATGAATTCACTAATAAATTTATTATTATTATTACTCTCAACCTTATTTATAGTTTCGCGGACGACAGCAGCCTAGATTTTGCGTAATATATCCAAAACCCAATGCTGTCTAATGTTCCTTAAAAACGGCCAACTCATTTTAGTCGATGGAGTGAATATACCCAATTCGCCCTCTCTAAACATCTTGGGTGATGAGATATCAGTTCAGAGTTCAGAGAGAGAGAGAGAGAGAGTTCAGAGTTCAGTTCTATGTTCGCTAACGAGTAGACGTGTTCCGCTTAAGCTCCAGATTTTTTAGTTGTGCACCGTTAACAATTTTCAAACTAATAAATTTCTAGTTCTTTTTTTGTTTTTGATAACACTCTTTTTGCAGACATTATTATTTTAATTTCTAATTTTGCGTTTCTATTTTTCTAAATTTATAAATTTTCTTTGTTAATACTCTTCTTTTTTTTGCCAACTGTAGTATTTAAATTCTATTGTTACGTTATTATTTTCTCTTTTTATTTCTATTAATAAATTTTTTGTAACTTAGTTCATGATGGTTCCACTACGAGGATTTTATGTTTTAAATTGTTATCTTATTACTTTTTCGAATCGAGTTGTCTTGTAGTACTGTGCTGATCGTGCCCCACTATATTATGAATACGGATAATCTCCCTGGTTCGGACAGGGTGGGAACTATGATGAAGATATTATGTAATCAGTCTTCTGGTCTAAGGGTTTGTACGCTAAATGCGAGAAGTATTCGCAATAAGATTGACGAGCTCCGCTATATTTTTTCTGATCCAAATTTACATGCAATTTTGATCAGTGAGACATGGCTGACTAATGAAATTCCAAATTCATTCATATCATTGCAGGGCTTCACTGCTTTTCGTAACGATCACATCGGACGCCGGGGAGGTGGCGTTGCTGTCTACGTAAGGGACTGGTTGAAACCCAAACGAATTTACTCATCAGTGGACCAGTCAGTTGAGTTTTTGTGCATCGAAATCTGTACAAATAATGATAGGTTTATAATAACTTCTGCGTACTGTCCTCCTAGTTGTTTTGATTGCGATAGCGCCAGTGAATTTGAGAATGAAATGTCCCGCTTAACTCAACGCTATTCAAATGTTATCGTGGGTGGGGACTTTAACGTTACCGTTTTCTATATTTTCTCCAGTCCATTAACCTTACCGTAGTCAACCACTATCCGACATATTTTAATTCAGAGAATCCCTCGCTTCTTGTTTTAATTCTTGTGTCAGACCGCGATAAGGTTCTAGCCCACAACCAGATCACTCCACCCAGCACTCTCGATCACGATCTCATGTTTTTAGCCTATGATCTTGCTGTAAACTCTAGTCCACCTCCTATTAGCTTTACGTACCGTGATTTTAGCAACATCGACCTGCCTTCCATGTTTGATGAATGTCTGCTTCTGCCCTGGGAAAACATACTCCGTTTTACCTCAGTTGACGACCAGGTTGATCTCTTTACGTCATTAGCGTTGTATTTATTTGACAAGTATGTCCCCCTGAGATCGAAATGTGTTGCTGCAACTCGATGCCCATGGTTCTCGACTAGGGTCAAGTCCCTTATCGCCGAGCGGGAATATTTATATCAGCGATGGAGAAGGGAACTGATGAGTCGAGGTCGTTATACAAATTCGCTCGCAACAGGACTGATACGGCGATACGTCGCGCCAAACAACAATTCTTTAGCACCAAACTGAGCACGGATCTTGAATCTAGTACGTTATGGCGCAATTTACGGCAGGCCGGAGTATACGGCAAGGACCGAATTCCATGCACCTTTAAACCTGATGGTCTTAATACTTTTTTCACTTCCGTAAATTATGTCCCTTCAGTAGCTCCAAGTCAGGTCGCCGTTTTTGATAACCCAACCAGTCCTCCGGTGATTAGTCAATCCACCAATTTGTTTTCTTTCCGTGCGGTCGATCTTGATGAAGTCGTAACTGCTATTAGCTCAATCAAGTCAGGCGCAACAGGACCAGACAACCTTTCACCTCGCTTTATTAAACTTTTATTCCATATAATCGGTAGGTATATTCACCATATATTAAATTCCTGTCTCACTAGATCTACGTTTCCCACTACCTGGAAGACTGCTATAGTTCTACCCATACCTAAGAAGTCCTGTCTAGAATCACCATCGGACCTTCGCCCTATTAGCCTACTAAGCTTTTTGTCTAAAGTTTTGGAGAAGCTTATGTATAGGCAAATACTGGAATATTTGGAGAAATATAACTTGTTAACATGTTGGCAGTCTGGCTTCCGAGCCTATCACTCCTACGAAACTGCCATTCTTAAAGTCTCTTTTGACGTAAGAAGCGCCCTTGATAGGAATTAATTAACCACCTTAATTCTTCTTGATTTCTCTAAGGCTTTTGATTGTGTTGATCACCGTATTCTCATCCGCAAACTTTCTTCTTGTTTTGTTTGATACACCGGCAGTTCAAATGATTATTAATTTCCTCTCGGGCCGTTCTCAACAGGTTAAGGTTGACAACACAGTCTCCTCGCGACTATATCTGAGGCAAGGCGTGCCTCAAGGATCAATTTTGGGTCCGTTACTGTTCAGTTTATTTATTAATGATCTGCCGTCGGTGAGCCGCGACTCAACTATTCATCTCTATGCGGACGATAGGTCTCATTGAGAACTGTATAGCTCGCATTAATTCTGACCTTGAAAGTATATGCATATGGTCCGATTATAACCATTTGCAGCTAAACCCTAGAAAATCGCCGTTTATCATTTTCTCCAACAGCGTAATTGATCAGTCTAATATTCCGTCGGTGGTTTTAAACGGGTATTCACTACTAGTTCTAGAAAAAGTTAAGAATCTTGGGACTACTATGAATCAGCAAATGAAATGCTGCGACAATACAAAGGGGAAGCTTGGCGTGATTTATGGTGGCCTTCGTAGGCTGTGGCTCTCGGCGCGTATTTTACCCGTCAGTACGCGTCTAAGATTAGTTAAGGCGTTAATAATGCCCCATTATACCTTCGGTAGTATGATCTACCCAAAGCTAGATAGCTCCTGTGCGTGTAAAATGGAAGTTGCTTTCAACGACTGAATACGTTTTGTTTTCGGACTACAGAGGTACGACCACGTTTCACCGTTCCGGTTGAGAATGCTTGGGTGTACATTGTCATCTTATCTCAAGCAAAGGGCTCTTGCTTTCTTGTACAATCTTCTTCAATCTAATAAACCGGAATACCTGAGTTTTCTTTAACTTCACAACATCTCAGCGTAACAGAAATCTTTTAATGCCACGCTTCTACAAATCTGCCATGGAAGATTCCTATCCTGAACAAATTATTCGCCTATGGAACACTCATCCTCTTAATATCCAAACATCGGGCAACATCAGTAACTTCAAGGCACTCGTTAAAGATCACTTATTATAATTCTTATCATTTGTTCTTTGTCTGGAATCATCAGTGGGTAATTGTTCAGTATTAAATTAATTTTTCTCAATTATTCAATTTAATTTTAATATTATTTTATTTTTCATACTCTTGTTAACTAATTTCATACCACCTGACTTAGCGCTTATCTACAAGTCCCACATTAGACCTAGACTCGAATATAATTCCCATATTTGGGCAAGGGCCGGAAACACCGCATTGTTCGCGTTACACAAAGTTAACGAAATTGCTAATCTGATTCCTTATAAACACATGAAAACTCGCGATACAAATTTGTTAACAAACTCAATACGAATCAACTCCACATTACCATACAATTTATACAATTTCAATCCCCAGTAATGCAAAATCATATGATTTTGATTATAGATTTTGCATTATTTCATTTTTTTGGCTGGAAATAATCTAATTGAAGTCCCATATATTAGGGAGAAAAGTAATTTCCGCAGTTAGCGCTATATTTGTGTTATTGATTCAGCGCCAATTTCTATCTATATGACGCGTAGAATTCAAAGAATTATTTCCAATTTGAGAAATAAATGAATATTGCATTGAAGTGTTGGATATAAAAGAAAATTATTGAAAGATGTCAAAACTTACAAGAGAGAATGCCTTGCCAGTTCATGGGGCATAAGTTTTGAATAGTCCGTGCCGGACAGTAAGAAGGGTGTCCTTACGCCGTCGACCAAAACGATATTCAGCCCTGTTTTGCTGGGTAATGTCTTCTTTTGGCAATTGGTAGCTGTCGTCGAAATGCACCTTAGAGCTAAAATAAAACGAAAAAATAAAGTTTATTTAAATTTGTTACGAAAGATCTTTGGAGGTAAATGGAATTTGGACTTTGGACGTGGAGTTCATAGGCAACAATTACATTATTTTGGCTTTATTTTATATAATTATTGCTCCTTAGATAATTATCGATGATATTCTGCTTCAAAGAAACTCAAAATTAACATTAAAAGCATATTTACCATTATTTTTCACACTTGCGGCTACCAATGGTGAAAATTGGTTTAATTTAGTCATATACGATGCCATATTTTTTATATTAATCAAATATTATGCAAATTGAATACTTTTTCCTATTAACACTTTCACTTATAATAAAAACTTTTAATTTTTACAAACTTTGCGACAGCTACAACCAAAAACCAACTGCAAGTGCAACTTTTGCTTGGTGCAGTGGTAAAATATTAGAGATGATGGATGGGCGATACGCGATACTGTACCGATATACCGGAGTATCGATACTTTGCTTTCAACTTCGATTTTTTTTAAATCGGTTCTGTCATCGATTTTCGATCCACTCTCTGCACAAACCCATTTACAATTTATGCACTAACACTTTTAAATTAATTTAGAGAGCTTTACAACACAACTACCTAGTAGGCGGATTAAGTTGGTTGCATTTCAGTTAAAATAACCGTCATTTTATTTATATGTTATTTTTAAAATACAATTCGCGTTTATTTAAGGAAAGACATATGGGCGAATGTAGTCCTCCTCTTCATATATCGTGTGGTTACCTACCAATTTCATTTTAAATATGTAGTGCTGCAAAAACATCATAATTAACTCAACGTTTAAATTGAACTGTTGCCAACTTAATCCACCTACTAGGTAGTTGTTTTTGTGAGCTCTTCGAGCTCTTTCAAAGCTCTCCAAAATTTTACTCTCTCTGTGCTTTTCGGAGTGGAACAGTGGACAGTGGACTGATGAAGTTGGCTCCAGTTGAAAAACATGATATTTTTAAAAAGATTAATGAAGGAAACTACCACCTTCGTTGCTAATTTGTATGTTGAAATTTTGTTTTAAACATAGAAAGATGCGGATATATTGCAATGCCAAGTATCGATACTTTTCGATTCGGTATAAATATGTTGATTTTGATTGAATTGAGGTGGATTTGAAAACGTCAAAGTTAATATTTAAGGAATGGATTTTTGTTGACTTTGATAGTAGATTAAATCAAGCTGACAGTACCATCTAGTGGAATTTAGAAAGAAACAGCCCAGGAACAAACCAACGCATAGATTCTGTATTTTTCTTAAAAAAATGGTTGCCGGGGAACGTTTAAACTTATTTTGTGCCGCTTTCCTCTCGATAGTTTTAAGATTAATTTCGTTACAACAAAACATCTTACAAACATGTTTTATATTTTTTACCGAATGTTGCTTATCAGTTCTAAAATTACCCCCTAATCGATCGGGCGCGTTGCATGATCGCTCCGCGCTTTGTCGAAATTCTCGGCATTATTTTCTTTTCGTGTGTTTTGTGTGTGTCTTTTACCTCTCCCCAACAGCTTGTCAGTCTATTACCAGAACGTAAGAGGACTTCGCACAAAAACATCCAATATTTTCCTTAACTCCCACAAATTCCCGCACGATATCTTTGCCTTAACTGAAACCAATCTAACACCAGGAATTCTCAGCAACGAACTATTCCTTCCAAACTACATCATTATCCGTGTTGACGGTTGTACAGGCACCAATGATCCACCAGGTCGCGGGGTTCTCATAGCTGCTCACAACCGTTATGATGCCACCCTGCTAAAGACTTCCGACTCTACAATATCAGCATTTGTATGTATCAATTAACACTGAATAAGTGTATTCTGTACATCCTCTGTTGTTACATTCGCCCCTCTCAACCTCTTGACGCCTACGAGCCCATAATTCAAGCGATCGATAACCTGCTTGAGAACGCTAACGCCTCCGATGAATTTATTTTATTGGGTGACTTTAACCTCCCCCGTATTCAATGGTCATTGTCCGAGGACTGTTCTCATTTTGTCCACCTTAACCAAAGAAGCCTCTTTTACCAAGTAGGAGTCAGGAACTTCCTGCACAGACAATTAGACTTAATCTTTTCTTCAGACCCACATAACTCGGCTGTCGCAGAAAGCAACCATCTGCTCTCCTCCCTCGATCGTCACCATCCACCCTTGTTCCTCGTTTGCTCCTACGAGCAACCTCATGCCGTTTCAAGCTCCGAGTCTTCTTTTTCCTTCAATTTTCGTAAAAAACTCTAACATTGGCATTATCCCTCAACATCTTCCAATTGACGTTGCTTTAGAGGCGTTCTATTCGGAAATACACGCTTGTCTTACACAATCTATCCCTCTTCTTCCTCGTAAAAACTGCTCCTCCTCCCCCGTTTAGTACGACAAAGAATTACGCTCTCTCCGCAACAGGAGAAATAAACGTTGGCAAACTTTTCTTTCAACCCAGACTGAGTCTGACTATTCTTCCTAACTATCTGCTTATACCTCTTTTTCCGAACGTTGTGATACCCTCTACTATAAGTACCTCCATATCCGACCCTTAGCGTATTTATAACTTTATTAATTCCAAGAAGAAATCAAATGGTTACCCTTCCAACCTAAAGCTCGAGAATACCTCTTCGTCTGATCCTAAGGTTATCGCCAACCTCTTTGCACACTTCTTCAGTAAATCTTTCAGTGACAATTCTCTACAACCCGGCCTTAACGAGGACGACTTTCACCCAGGTCCAGATGGCATTCCGGCCATCGTTCTGAAAAAGTGTGCCATGCATCTAGTTCAACCCCTTACTTTGCTTTATCGTCTCTCGGTCACTCAAGGGGTTTTCCCTCAATTATGGAAAAATTCGTATATTATTCCCATCTTAAAAAAAGATGCAAGAACGATGTGTCCCAGAGTTGCCAATTCGGACGATTTCTCGCCGATTGGGCTACATGAGCCATCAGTTGGGCGAGAAAATTTTGCTCTCTGCGACTAGGCACTTTTTGGGCGATTTTTCAATTCTTGCTGGGCGCTTTTGGGCTATTTGCTGCCACAGTAGAAACATTTTTGCTATCGAGTCGTCTCAAATTCTAGTTTTGTGCGAATAACTCTTTACTGAACTCCGAACAAGTCCAAACTGATATTTATCGCAATGGCATTTTTTCGCTCAAATTCAAAGTATGCTCAATGCCGTCGTGTTTATATCTGAAATATGTTCATTTTTAATCCCACCAATTGCAAATTGTATTAGCGTTAAAAATTTATTAGACTTTCTGGGAGGAAGAGGTGTGACTTTTAGTTACTTCATTAACTGTCCTCCCGCCAGAGAATATATTTGTATAGTAGTACATAAAAGCGGTACTTTTCAAACGCTGTAGTTTCGCATATTTTACGAATAGTAGAATAGCTGCTAGAAATAGGAAAAAGTAAAGAGAGGAATGCAGATGCATCTTATGGCCCAGGCCGATTTTAAAGTGATGAGTATCCCTTATTTAACTTTAAATCAATTTATTCGTAATTCACATTTTTAAGATTTTAGGTACCAATAAAAAAACTGATGATCAGATCCCAGTGAATCTTGGCACATATTTCAAATATTATGTAATCATTTATTATACTAACTATTTTAGTAATAATCATTATATTGTCCTTGGCATGACAACCTACCTTCTTCTTTTTAAGATTTACCGTAAATTAACCCTTCCTGCGAAAAAAAACTTTTAGACCAAATTTGTTTTATCCTTGTTGGAGATGGAGTCATATTTTTGTGTATAATAAACATATAGAGTTCGTTCTTATCTGATTTTGTTTGTCATGTTTGCGTTATTATATATTCCAAATTGTGCATTTCTACTACTATTAGGGGCTGCGAAATGCCAAAAGAAAAACAGGGGCTCATTTAAGTGCACCCAAGACTCGCTCAAGCAGATGTTACCTCAAGCTCATCCATATAGTTTCAAAATAAAAACAAAAGTTTTTTAAATTTAATATTGTTAATTATATACATATTAAATTAAGTAACTACTACTTTATACAACGCTTTTTTATTTACTAGACCTTTTGTCGAATGGGTCTGACCACACCTTCATATCTGAAAAGAAAAACAAACAAAAAATAGCTTAGCATTATACGCAGGAAATATTATTATTTATTAATATTAGTGATCCTATTTCCAAAAAAGAAAATATTATAAATTATTGTTAAAATTATTTATTGTAAAGTCTTCAATAAATAATTTTAGATAGGTCTATTCAGCCAATGTAAGGGCACTTTTTAAACCTTGGTGAGGTTGATGGCATTTTTTACATTTTCACTACATTTAAATAAGCCGTATCAGATTGCATGACAATCGACAGCGAGCGTGACAGCAATGTTCTTACTGGCTAATTCGAACTACGTGACCCGACGCAATAGCTGTCGAGTCATCTCAAACCATCTCGCGGGCAGCACGAACAACTTTTTGCTGAACTCCGAACTGAAGTTTCTTGAAATGGAATTTTTTTCGCTCAAATTATGATGCCGTGTATGTACAATCTGATACAGACGATAGCAAAATTTTGTTTTCGTCCCTGCGGTTGCTGTTGTTGTCGGCTGTCGTACAATTTGGTACGGCCATAAGAGTGCAACATCGCATTTTTAGTTCAAAAGAAGTTTAGGGGTGTTTTTTCATAGAATTAACCCTTCTAACTCAGAAGGCGCACTTCTAACGCTACATGCAAAAAACATTAGTAGCCAAAAACTAAAACACGGCCACACACAACAATCAGGGGTGCACGGACAACAAAAAACGCTTCAGCAAATCCTTAGTAAGAGTCAGGTCAAAAACAGGACACATATTCACGGCTCTACACATGCTATTTTTAGGCTCACGCATACCATAGTTAGATCGAGAGTGAACAACATGCAGTAAAGGCAATCTCCTTAAGCTATACGGGGTATGCCTATAAGAAATCATACTTGCGAGAGTGCAAGAATCTATGTTCGAGTTCAAAAGCTGGTGAATAGAGATTAGGTCGGTAACTCTACGTCATTCCTCCAACGAGTGCATATTAAGCAACCAGAGGCGATCCACATAAGGAGGAAGCCTGAGTGGATCATTCCACGGAAGGTCTCTTAGTGCGAACCTTAAAAAGTTCCGCTGAACCGACTCAATGCGTCTAGAATTAACAGCATAGCAGGGAGACCAAACCTGAGATGCATACTCGAGAATTGGCCTAACCAAAGAGAAGAATAAGTGAATTAAGGTTGTCCGGTTAGAAAATTCCCTTGACCACCGCTTTACATAACCCAGAACTGAATTACTCCTAGAAACAATGTAGTTAATGTGTAGAGTGAAATCAAGTTTACGGTCAAGCTTCACACCAAGGTCAGCAACGGACTGCACGCAACAGATATTAGTTTCCGCAAAAGTATAATTAAAGACGAGCTGATTTTGGTTTCTAGAGAACGACATAACCTCACATTTATCCAAGTTAAGCTGCAGGCTGTTAGGCCCACACCAGTTTTTGAATGTATTTAAATCATCCTGAATGCAAGAAGAGTCATAACTGTTGCTAACACATGAGAAAATCTTCATATCGTCCGCGTAGATTAAAACTTTGGATGCTTAATCAGAGGGACAATGTCGTCAATGGCAAGAATAACAACGGCTCCAGATGGCTATCCTGCGGTACGCCAGATGAAGCCCTAATGACTCAGGATGAAGTATCACGGAAAGATACTCGGTATGTCCTATCCTTTAGGTAAGAGCAGATCCAGTCGAGCATTAAAGGCGGAAGACCCAACTTTTCAAGTTTAAGCATAATCACAGAGTGAGGGAGCTTATCAAATGCTTTGCTAAAGTCGGTGTAGACACAGTCGGTCTGGAGACCCTCTTGGAAGGCAGAGATAATGTGGGATGAAAATCCAAGCAGGTTAGTTGTCGTCGACCTACCTGGCAGCAAGCCATGTTGATAAGATGAGATTAACCCCTTACACTGCCCAACCAACTGTGATTCGAACAACTTGGGTATACAGGAAAGCTTCGCGATTGGCCTATACTTGTTATTATGTTTTTGTGCTCCTTATAAACAGGAATTATAAAGGAGCACTTCCAGAACGTAGGAAATCTACCAGCCTGAAGAGATTTGTTAAAGATGAGTTCTAGTGGAGTGAGTAAGGCGTCAGAACAGGATCTCAAGAATGCAGGTGGAACACCATCAGGACCAAAAGAAAAGTCTATTTTAAGTTCCTTGACACCATCCATGATAATATCAAGATATATAGTGGGCAAAGCAATGGAGGCAGCGGGAAGATCCTGGATATGACCAAAATCTTCCAGGGCAGGCAGAAAGTTGCCTGATGAAAAGGCGCCCTCAAAACACAATGCAGAGTTGTCAGCTATATCAGTCAATTCATTAGCAAATTCATTCTTTTCATAGTGCAAAAACTCCACTATCTTGGATTCACTTCTCTGATCCACCCTCAAATCTATATTAAAACACAATGTCTCATGATCGCTAATTTTTAGTTCACTCGAAACTATCACCTCCAAATCATACGAATTAGTTAACACAATCGATTAGGGTTCTCGAACTAACAGTCACTCTAGTACATTGATGTTATGCCGAATAAGAAGCTCTTTCATCGAAAAAAGTGTATTATTGCTTGTATATTAGAATATTAGTATTAACAAATCGGTAAATATAAAATGCTCCCCCAAATTTCTGAGTAAATCAATTAAACAGACAGAGTATAAAGGATAACGTGCTGGCATTCTTCTTGAGTCACAGGAATCGACAAAAATCATGCCGGCAGTTTCCTCTAGGTTCAGAAAAATGTCAGTGGTTAGAAATCCCCTTAAATTTTAAATCTTTGCCATGTGAAATTCTGCTCTCGTTCATACCGTGAAAAAGGTTACAGAAACGAGAAAGAAAAAACAAATTGACTACACGGACTTAGTTTATTAGGATGAATTAAAAACGCTTCTTTGATTATACGTATATTAAAAGTCGTTTCGTTATGAAGAGGAATAATTTGTATCTCTGAAGCCAAAGCGGCTTACATCCGTGCGCTTAGTCTTAAAGGTTACTATTTTGGTTAGTTAATGTGGAGAGGTCTTAAATTATTCAGGATTTAGAATAAGTTTGATTCCAGCTGTAAAGTTCGTCTAGCATCTGCTCAACTATTATTGCTTACGTCTTTTTAAACTTATCTAAATTAAAAAACTGATATACTTACTTCCAGGTTGGATGTCTTCCTGTCGAATACCGGCTCTATTAATCTTCTGAATTTGTTCTAAAAATAAACAGTTTAGGTTACGTCTTTCTTTATTCGATTATTTACTGTATTTATCAGTATTAAGCATTGGGTCTATGATAATTGGATAGAGCGCTAAGCCTATAGATCCAACTACACCAGATATAAAGGCTACATATTTCCATCCCTTTAGCAAAACCATTGCAAATGAAAATTAGGGAATATTTTTGCTTTGACTGACACTGGCATTTGCATTTTGAATCAGCTGTGAGCTGATAGTTGCCAAACTTCCAGGTTCGTAAAATTGTAGGCAGATGTCGGATATGTTCCTTATTTAAGGCAAACCCCCCAAACTTCAATCCACGTTCCACATGGATTTTCAACATTTGAAGGGTTTAGGAGTATTAACACATTTTGTTATACAATTTTAATTTCGAGTTTAGCGACAAAAGTCAACCATAACTTTAAATGTAATTAAGAGTTACATTTTATTAATAATATAATTAGTAAAAACTGAACATACGGACACATGCAATAATTGAGCGAACCCAAAGGAGACTGCGGGTGTCAATATAATAGCACATCAGCAATGAGCCCGGAACTACTGATCTACAATAATGAACTAAAAGGGATATCACCTGGAAAAGGGTTGGCATTTTACTATAGGTGGTATATCCCGAGCGGTGAGTAAGTTTTGTAAAAGTTTGCTATGTATTTCGTTTTTCATTTGTAAGCTCCTAAACATAGAGTACTTGACTTGACTTAAAGAATTTGCAATCAAGAAATAAAGGTTCTAGATAACAGTGATAATTTTAAATATTTTGGTGACGTTTCCGGTCAGTGTTGCCTCTGCGGAAAGATCATTTTCGTCCTTGTGTCAATTAATTCAATTCAATTCAAATTGTCGTTTATTGGCACATATAGGGCACAATAAACTAAAGACTAACGCCAAGGGTGCCCAGCCCATATAGCGTGTACAATTATACCACCTTCGCTGTTCTAGTATTTTGTGAGTTTTATGTTTTATTTATGCTATTGAAATGAAATTTTACATAATTCATACCTGGTACTAAGTAAGTAAGTAGTAGGTACATATCTTTATAATAATACTATGTTTAACAATGATATTTTATATAATTCAGATCTATTTGTATAAATATTTTATCTATACTATTAGGAAAAGTATTTTTATACTTTAAACATAATAATAACTCTATATGATTGCTGAATCTGATTGCGGTGTTTTGCTGAATAGGTGTTGGTTAGTAAGGCGTGTATGGCCAACTCTTATCCTTCTCAGGATTTTCAGCTGTTTGGCAATGTTTCCGCAGTGATATACTGGGGCTTCAGTAGTAGGCCAATGGGTTCGTAAGAATATTGCGTTGGCGTCCCATTTGCTTTGCCACAGTCTTTGAAGCTCCGAGAGGGCGCATCTTTTGAGGAACTTAATGCTAATTGGGTTTTCCTCCTCTATATGCGGGATGTCTGGGTTCTGAGCTAGGTGCCTGCTCTATCGTTGCCCAAAATGCCGATATGCGGACGAGTTGGATAGTATTAGACGATACTATGGCTCTGCGAATTTCCGTTATAATTGGTTCTATCTGTTGAGGATTTTTAATATTATATATTTATTATTTCTTAAATCTCCTTCGTTGCCGTCTTCTAGCGCGCCCTGGTCTTCGTTCAATATGTGATACATTGTGCTGTAATGCGGTCTGCTTTGATCTATTGTATTGAGGGCGAAAATATTGGCCTGGGATTTTTTGACCTTGTCAACTACTGTAGGGATGCCTGCTTCTATCAGCAGGGCATCTATGGGTGTGGTCCTTAAGCAGTCAGTTAGGGTGCGTCCTACTTTATTAACAGCTATCTGCAAGGAGTTTAGATTAGTGGTATGGGTGTTGTCATAGAGCATAGGTAGTCCGCAGTTGACTACTCAATTTAATAGAGCAGTGACGATCCTCTGGAAAGCTGAATATGATGTACCTTTGCCACGGGCTTTAATGGTTTTTAGCCAGGTTATTAATCTTTATTATTTTCGTCCGTATGTTGTTTATGTGGGGTGTCCAGTCTAGTCTGTTTGTAACGGTTAGTCCAAGTAGTCTGAGTCTGTTTTGGTTGTCATATATCTGATCGTCGATTGATAGCGTTGGGAGGGCGAGGATGGGTTTGTTAGAGAAGGTGATGTATTCACCTTTCTCTATAGGAAGGTAAGCTCCTGATGTGTCGTACCAAGCTTGAGCTTGGACGATGGCATTTCTGAAAATATCTTGTGGTGTCGGCTCGTTCATTATAAATATTAAATTGTCCGCGTATATGTAGTGTTGTAGATGTTATACATCATTAAGCCCCTGTGAGAGGCCGTGTATGTATGTATTGAAAAGTGACGTGGAGATTGGTTATACTTGCGGGATTGAGTTTTCCAGGGTAGTTGTGCTCGAAAGATGTCCATTGACCCTAACTTGAAAGGATCGGGAAGATAGGAAGTCTAAAATGACTGTGGCGAATTTTCTGTGGATGCCCCAATGTGTAACTACGACGTGCCTGCATACCCTGTCGAAGGTCTTTTCTAGATCCAAGGATAGGAGATGGGTGTAACGTCTATTGACCATGGCACTGGCGATAGCATGCTCGAGTTCCAGCAAGAGTGAGGTAGTTCCTCTGCCCCTTCGGAAACCGTACTACTGCTGAGTCTGTCACTTCTAATATGCGGCCCGGTCTCCCAGCCAGGATCCCTTCAAGTACCCTTGATAGACAAGGTATCAGTGAAATAGGGCGGAGATCCTTGGGGGTATTGTTTTGAGAAGGTGTGTTTCTCTTACGAATAGGGATTTGGATGGCTTTTTTCCACATGTGTGGAAAAGGGCCCTTATCCATTATGTTATCATAAAATCTAATGAGACGAAGTTTGTATTCTGGCGAGGCATTTTTTATCATTCCGTAAGAGATTTTATCATGCCCTGGAGCTGACGCTTTGCAGTTCATAAGAGCAAGGCTTAGTTCATTAAAGGTGATGGTGTAGCTAATGTTTCTATTTGGATCGGGGCAGAAAGGGATATTGTCTATATTAAATGTAGATTTATTTCGAATGGCTAGAGCAGAAATGTTAGCGTTAGAAGAATACGATTGGCATTCATTAAGTAATTCTGTTGCAATTTCCATGGAGCCGGATATTATCCTGTTTTGATTCGTCAGATTGGTAATCAGTGTCGAAGCTCTATTACTGGAAATGAGCCTGACTTTTCTATATTAAGGCCAGGATCTATTGAATGGGCGAAATCCTGCCATGATTTCTTCTTGCCCTCCGTAATCTTCTTTTTGACGTGTGCTGACTGCCTACGATAGTTTATGATATTTTCTGTCGTAGGGTGCCTCTGAAACGCTTTCCAATATCTATTTTTCGTCCGTATAAGACTTAAGAGCTCACCAGTCATCCAAATTGGTTGGTTGCTGGGTTGCGGGTGGGAAATAGGGATGGTTTCGTTGGCAGCTGATCTTAGAATTTTTTTGATAACTGTGCCGCTTCACGATGGATGTTGTCGGATGTGATTTATCGGATGTAATTAAAAACGTGGTTATGAGCTTGAATGGGAGAAGACGGGTTGACTGGCTTGGCACTTTTGCTTGTTATATATTCTTGGGAAAAGTGAATAAATTTAAGTAGTTGCGAATTTTTATTGAAATCAGGAAATTACTTAATAAGGGAGATTTCAGATAGGTTGTCCCACGCTCAATAAAAGTCCAGATTGGCTCCTGACATGATAAAACGTGAAGTTAGAGAAATTTGGCCTTAAAAAGCTGTTTTTGTATGACCCCGCTGTTTTTGTTTACGCCCCTGATGAAAACCGACTGAAACTGATCGACTTACAACCCCTAAGTAAACGTGGTGATGTTTCCGACATTCTTTTCATTCATAAGCTTGGTGCCATAGACTGCCCTTCAATCCTGCAATTTATTTATTTATTTTATTTATTACATCAGATTTATCCACAAAGATTACTACAGCGCAAATATACTTATTAACTAAACTACAAACTAGAAGCCGAAGAACAAATTGATCAGCGACTGAAGGACAGCGGTTCACACCATCTACGACCACTCATCAACCGAGACACTGTCTGAGTATCCCCTTCAATTGCAGCCTGGAGAGGTTAAGGTCAAGATTGGCGAAATGTTGGTTGAGGAGACGAGACATCGACGTGATGGGCTCGTACATCCCATACAGAGTACGATGACCAGAGACGTGCCGGAAGTTGCGTTTCCTCAAGGATCGTTGCGGGATAGAGATGTTCACAGCCGCCAGTAAGTCGGGAGTATTTATTGCACCCTGCAATAAATCGAACAAAAATAATAGTTTGGAGATGTTACGCCTCTTTTCAAGGGAGTCAAGAAAAATCAGCCCCAAACGATCAGTATAAGAAGTCCACGGAGGGCAAACCTAAGGAATCTGCGCTGCACTGCCTCGACGCGGTTGACGTGAACGGCGAAATAGGGAGACCACACGGGGCTGGCATATTCCAACGCTAGCGCTACCAACGATCGAATCCACATGATCCTCAAATGAAAGGCGAGAATTGAGGACCACACCTAGGTCCTTCATCTTATCAACCCTGCATAAGGTAACGCCATCGACGGTGTAGTCAAAGAGGAAAGGACGTCTCTTATGGAAAAAGGTCATAACGGTGCACTTGCCGGCATTTAAAGGAAGGCGATTGCGAATACACCAGTCGCAGAACACGGCTAGGTCAGAGTGCAAGGTACTGCAGTCTGCTTCGTGAGAAGCAATGCGAAAAATCTTAGCATCGTCCGCATAACACAGAATTTTACTGTGGGTCAGGAGAAGCGAAACATCATTAACGTATAGAATGAAGAGAAGTGGACCAAGGATACTACCCTGAGGCACCCCCGAAGTGACGAGGATTTGGTCAGAAAGAGCTCCCCGAAACAAAACGCGCTGGGTACGACCAGACAGGTAAGAGGACAACCACTTTATGAAGCAGGAGGGAAACCCAAGAAGAAACAATTTATAAACCAGGATACCATGGTCATTCCTATCGAAAACCTTACTGAAATCGGTGAATACACAGTCGACCTGTTTGCCCGCCTCGATGGCCGTAAAAGAATAATTAATGAATTCGAAGAGGTTGGTGGTGGTAGACTTCCCCTTGAGGAAGCCATGATGGAAGGACCCTATAAAAGGCCTACAGTGAAATCGGAGAACGTCGCTGACGAGGGACTCAAAAATCTTTGCGGTATGGCATAGGCTGGCGATCGGTCGGTAATTGGAAACGTCGGACCTACTGCCTTTCTTATAGAGGGGAATCAACACAGAAGTCTTCCAAAGTTCAGGAAAGCGGCCAAATTGTAGGGACAGATTGAAAATATAACAAAGAACACTGGCAAGGGACAATTGGCACACTTCTTTAGGAAAGAAGCGGGTAAAACGTTGGCACCACCCGTAAAGCCTTCCGCCAAATTAGATATCTTTACGCATCTAAACCAATCCCCGCAACCTTAGGTCCACTCTCCTTTTCCGACTCGACCGCCATCGCACGAACTACGGTTAACGCTAACCAATTACCAAGATGCTACGAAAAGTCAACGACTTCTCCTTCTTTGACTTCCATCTGAGTAAATCATCCCTTCACAAAGCCTTATGTCTTGATCCCGCACATCTTGATCGCCTTTCTTAATTCTTCTTCCTCCCAGTTTGTATTTACCATAATTATAGCTCATAGTGTAGCTTATACTATTTATTATGACTTATCATTTAGTATTAGTATTATGTTATAGCTTGTATTTTTTTAATTTTTTTAATTTTTGTATTATTTTGTTATAGCTTGTATTAAGCTTAAGAAATAAATAAAAGGAGCAGATTACGCGCCGGAA
This sequence comes from Leptarthrus brevirostris, assembly GCA_964036015.1. Lineage (NCBI taxonomy): Eukaryota > Metazoa > Arthropoda > Insecta > Diptera > Asilidae > Leptarthrus > Leptarthrus brevirostris. Next base: position 109,674,720 of record OZ038372.1, on the reverse strand, counting down.
TAAACGGAGTGGAAGTAATATGTAAATACAAAGGAATAGGTTTAGTCGTTGATACAGGTTCTTCTTCTTCTCCTTTTTTTATTGATTTCAGAAAGGTGGACTAATTGCATTTATAAGTTTTGTTTAAATTTATAGTATTAAACTTTTGTTAATTAGATTTTCATATTTGTTTACACATTTATTTTAGGTTGTTTGTGTAGTTTAATTTTTCACTTGTTTAAGTATGTTTCAGTTTTTCCGGTAACGGTTAATTTAGTTTTCCACTTGTTTCAGTTTCACTTATTTATGGGTACATTAAATTTAATTTCACTTGTTTATATTTCTATATGTGTTAGTTTCACTTATTTTTGTTAATTTAAAAAAAATATTGTATTTTTATAAGTTCCGACGTCACTCCATAAAGACCCCACGCATTTCGCAACATGGCCGGCCGCTCTAGCAAATTAAACATTGATTTAATTTGTAGAGCAATCTGTCCAAAACACGTCTGATCATCATGGAGTCCATGACGGAACAGTGATACCTGATACAGGTTCAGGAAGCGCAGTTCTCGGTTCGGATCAGGAAATAAAGGATGGAAGACAATGTGCCGCTGGCGCTCGTAGCTGGCGCTGTAGCTAACTCGGAAATGTCAAATTTGGCGCGCGCCAAAAGTTAAAAATATTGAAAATATTGAGCGTCAGCGCCACATTCTGTTCCGCACTTACAATTTGAGCGTAAAGCTGGGCTTTCATCTGCTTAGAAAATGGATAATGGATAAAATAAACTGAATAATCCCAAGGTTTACACAATATTTACAATAAAATGCAATAATTTCCCAATAGATCACGTGATAAGAAAAGCGAACGTGAGTCCAGTTCTAATCGAGACGCAGTTATTGGTCAGCTGAACTTATCCCTTTTCCAACAAATGACCTGACTAATGTTGAAAGGAACCGTCTAACCGTTGGCTCTGAAGTAATCTAAGGGTGTACTTCTTTTTTCATTTCATGGAAGGAATAAAAGGAACAGAATACACACCAGAATAAACGAAGTGAAAGCAATGTGTAAACACAAAGGAATATTCCTATCAATAGAAAGCGAAAGTTAGGTTAACGTTTTTTAAGGTTTTTAAGGTTTCAGTTTCTTGGGGAAGTGAAAATCAATAGAGTCAAAAGAGAATCGTGCCATCGATGAGATCGGCTCAAATTTACCATAATTAGTGCGATGACGAGGCATATGCAAGAAGTTCCTCAAAAAACGAGAAGGGCTGGATATGCTGAAAGAAGCCAACAATTCAGTAGAGTCAATTGAACCCTTCAAGCGATTCAAGGCGAACATTATACAGGAATTGTGGCAATTATTTCTGTGGTCACAGGGAATAAGTTGGTAAGTCGAAAATCCCAACTTTTCGGGGCAGCACTTTTTTACTTTTGAACAATTCCTGTAAATCCATTTTTGGGAAAAAATACATTTGGTTAATAACAATGTGGTCGGAAAGTAGTAGGGTCATGAGTTACTTCTTAACAGTGCGTATAAGACATTGAAGATGACCACAGTACACTTATCTCCTATTGGCCATTTTTCGACTTGCCAAGTTAATGCAATTTATGTTAATGGAATTTATGTCGAAGTTTAATTCAAGTTATTTTTAATTAAGTTTAAGTTTTTTATATTTATAAATAAAATGAAATACAGTTTTCTTGGAAATGGAGAAAAGTTTCATTTATTTGAGAAAAATGTGAAATTCATTGGGATTAGTTTAATTCAATTGAAAAAAACTATCTATTCAATTGGGTTTTAGTTTTACTTAGTTGGGAAATGGTTATACTTAAATGTGAAATGGTATAATGCGAAGAGACTAACGGTGCCTGGGATCTAATTATGTACTTATGCACTATTGCAATTAATTCGTCTTTGCTTTGCTTTTTTTTTTTTAAATTTTTGATTGTATTTTCAACTTTGAGTGCTACACACAAATACTATGCCTGAAAGACCGAAATACTTTTAGTATCGTCTGGTAAGTAATATTATATCTTATATTTCGAAATCGAAAAGTTCGTTATATACAAATAGCGGTACAAAATGACATTTCTTAAACTGAGATAACTTAAAGCGGTTGCACAAAATTTTGCCTCAGTTGGCTCGTATTGTATTGTATTGCTATATTTGCTTAGGAAGTATTGAAATCGCAGTAAACAAACTTGTCTCCAAACTAATTAATTCATTGAATATTTTGACTTAAATAAAATGGCTGAAGATTTATTTTCAATTTGGAACCCACTCGATATTTCAAAGCGTGGGTTTCCACAAAATCTAGGCTCACATAATAAAAAATGCTTGTCACTTAAGCAGAAGAAAGAACTAAAGAAAAAAGTACAACAGAGTCGAAGGGAAGATTTGGAATATCTTAATGAACACCCAGAGGTAAATATCAGATTTAAGAAAACGCGATTGCTAAAATAGCATTTTAGATCCGCGCCATAATTCGGGAATTTCTTAATCAGATCTCTGATGCGTGTCCCGTTGACATACGGAAGTTTGGACGTCAGTTTTTCGGTCAACCAAAAGAAATCTTACAGGAATTGGTATAATACTTAATTCTGTCTAAACGAAAAAGTATTGTATAATTTTAGTAGGTAAATCAACATGTAAAAGACCTTGAAGATGTTCGCAGAAAAAATGTATTTGGAAGCTCGAGTGAATTTGATACAACTTCAGACAGATCTTCAATATTCACTCCGAGTTCAATTGGAGAGAAATGCATCTCGATTTCTATGTCAGAAGTTTTGAAGTTGCCAAAGTATAAATCTGAAGAAAATTTCGGATCATCTATATCAAGTTCTTCATCGTCGCAATCGAAGTCTGTAGAATTAGAATTTGAAGAAATGGAAGAGCAGAATGTTGATTGGAAATGCAGTGACTGTACTTGTGTAATAAAGTAAACTGTAGTTATTAGCAATAAATAAAATTTGATGTGATTTGGCATCGATTTTTTCATGAAGAAATATTTTTTTAGATATAAGATACGCATTGATGAATACAGTATTTAATAAATGAAATCTAAAAGAAGGAGATTTATTTACCGTTGAACTACCTTAAGCCTGCTCCACTTAAACAAGTAGATGTGTCCATGGGAATCCAACCTTCTTATTTACCCTGCTCTCATAGTCATCTTGCTTCCCTCAGAAATTTCAGCACGTAAGCCTCGAAAAGAAGTAACTACCTAGTAGTAGCCTACCTCTTTTTGTCGCCAGGGCAGGCTTCGACAGAAATTGTTTGCATCCCGACCCAGCCTTTTGTATGGTTGCCTATAGCACGTTACAAACCCTACTAGATTCCAGACATCATCTCAACTACCAGTAAGGAGTAACCTAGTTCTGTTCTTACTGTACACTGGCCACAGTTGTCTGATAGTACAACATGTATCCCAGTTAGATCACCGGATAAGGCCTGAAGATTTAGCAGGCCAAGGAATCGGTGCACCTCGTCCAATCCATCGGTTAGGAATTTTTTCACTTAGTATTACCTTCACAATGTTAGCCGTATGCGCTGGTATTCCATCGTGTTGGTGAAACATTCGCCTAAGATTATCCATAGGGTTCTCCTCTATTAGATCTGGCAGTGTATTGTCCAAAAATTCCGCATAAATTTCACTATTACGCACTTGCGGCAAAATGAATGGTCCTACCAAACGTTTGCCGATGATAACAGCCCAAATATTGCCACTGAATATCTGCTAGAATCAGGTCACCTTTGCCAAACTTTAGATGAAGACACTCCTAATCGTCTTGCGACTCGTCTCGGGCTCGTCTTAGGGTCTTGTCTCACGGTGAGGATTATTTGCTGCTCGACGTTGGCAGAAGTTCCCTAAGTTTCGGGTCGTTTCTCCCTGTTGTGTGAAGTTACACTACATGTTTCTCTTAACCTTTGGAAAGTCCGTGTAAATACCCCTCTTTGGGGTGCTCGCCGATTAGGGAATCTCTTTTGATATTCGAGTACAGCCGCTCTCTCTTTTCCGTCTACTACACCATAAATGTAAATAATATCCGCGCATTCCTCAAACGTAAATTCTGCCATTTTTTTAAAATAATTTTTGCTTAAAAATACCAGTATTTATTGATTTGTTTTTCAACTATGATAGGTATCCTTGCTGACTGATTTTTTTTATAGCAAAATTTCCATCAGGTACGAGTAACAGAAGGCCAGGATAGAAGGGTGTGAACTCTAGCTAACACAAGCTAATATCGGCAATAAAACAAAATTCCACTAACATTTTTATAACTGTTTTGCAGCAATAATTAAAATTAATTACCTGTTAATTCAAAACAAACACTTTCGACCCTTTATCTGAAAATTTTGTTTCTTTAAAGAATTTCCTACCTAAAGTGCAATAAAATAATTATAAGAATGCAGTTTTTCTAATCCTGTGCTTACCTTGACATGTTGCACTTTTTGGAAAGATAATAAGATGGGCAATCCACTAAAAATAAAAGAGAGGTGTTCTACTTACATGAATTTCGGAGACAATTTGGGAAAATGCTGAATTTTAGGTAATCGCAAACCATTTTTTTACACTTTTGGAAGTGACTGTACGTGCAATGGTAAGAGTTAGATCAGTAGTGTTGACATTTTTGGAAAGGCCATTAGGATAGTTGTTTTTTAGCGTTTGTTTGATGTGGCTGTGTAAAAGTAATGTCAATTACCTATTATAAATTATTTATATAAGTTATAAATTTATATATGCAAAATGTATTTAATTATCAATTATGAAATTTGTTATAGCTAACTAAGCAATATTTGTATATAAAAATGAGAAATAAAACTGACTTTGGGCACTGATTCTTCACTCCTTGAAGCGTTAGTTTCATTGTTGCGAATTCCCCCCACCAGCTGTAAGGGTTCCAGCAATAGCGGTACAATAAGTAATCTCCACCGTCAGTGGTAAGAGATTAACGTAATAATTCGTACAGTTATAATTACCCTTAGTTTTTTTTTAAACTAATTTTTACTAAACATATATAAATCTGGAATACTTTTCTCGAAAATATTATACTATATAAGAAAGTTAGTTTTTTTTTACTATTATTAAACTGCCATTCTAATAATGATACGTACATATTAAAAAACAATATTAAATTTTTTGAACCGACTTCCCAGAAACAGAGAGATTCTAAGTTCGACGTGTACATATACATATTTATTTTTATGTCTGAACGGGCATAACTTCGTAACGCGAAAAAAATATAGGTGGGGTGGAGAGTGGGGATGAAACCTAACTTTGTAACGCGTGGACCGATTTCGATGGTTCTTTTTTGTTGTACAAAGTATGATCCCCCATTGCTAATAGGAGAATTTTTTTTTTTTGCTGTTGTATGAAGCATTGCTAATAGGAGAATAATTTGGTCCTAAGGTGGCGGCTGGGGGAGGGGAGTGGGTTAGTCTAATTACGTAACGCTTGCACCGATTTCTATTGTTCTTCTTTTGAAGTGTAGAATGTTGTCTGGTACGACGACAAAATTGTTGGGTGGTGTGCGGAGAGGGCGTTACACAATTTCTTAATTCACACACCTATTTGTAAGATTCCCTTTTGTTGTGTGTTATATGTTCGCCCATTGCTACTCTATGGAAAGATATTGACATAGGGTTGTGGTGGGGGGAGTGGAAATCTAAATTTGTAACGCGCGGACTGATTTAGATTAATTTAGATTACTCTGAATGCATAGAGTATCTATTTGTATTCTGACAAAACTTGTGGCTTATGCTGAGAGTTGGAAGATGGGCGGCGCCTAGCTTAATAAGGCATAGACCTATTTTGATTCGGTTGTGCAGAATTCGTTTCCTGATAAATGATAACAATTTTGTTCCTAGAGTGACTACGATAATTCTCTCTTGCTGAATAGAGAAAAGTGGCGCACTAGGGTCATGCTTAAAATTTTCTAAGGTGAGGGTACTAAAGGGTGACAGTGACTTGTTGTTACTGCACTACCTCTGCAACTTTTGAAATTGATTTGTTTGTACGAGCAGCACGAATCAGCTCACGGAATCATAAGGAAGGACGATTAAATACTTTTGTTGTAGTTGTTTGGTTTGTTTACTTTGAACCGACTTCAAAATGTCGTTATAGATATAAAATGAAAAATAATTTTATGCTTTTTAGCGCTTTTTGTGAAGGCGGTTCACATTTTTTTCTTCAAAACTATTTTTTGAGAATTTAATTTTAACGCAACATCGCGATGTCTTTCTGGGAAGCTTAATCTCCGGGATTTCTATTTCCGGAATTTCTTTTTCCGGGATTTTGTATTCCGGGTTTAAGTGTTTAAGGACTTTTTGTGTTTTAGGATTTTGCATTCCGGGATTTTGTAACTTGAAGACTCCGGAATATTCAAATCCGGGATTTATTTAAAACCTTATTCTCAACCTCGTTTAATTTCAAACTAATTTACGTGTTGAGAAGTTTTGGTTATCCTTTTATATTAAAAATTAATATTTGAACAGAATTAAAACGATATGCACAATAAAATAGTTTTTAAAAAAAAGTTTAAAAGGCTAAAAAGCATAAAATAATTTTTAATTTTATATCTATTACGACATTTTGAAGTCGGTGCAAATCAAACAACTACAACAAAAATATTTAATCGTCATTGCTTATGATCCCGTAAGCTGAAACGTTCAGGTAGTATTATGTATTATTTTCAATTGTGGTACTGTAGTTGTTTTATTTGTTTAATTTGCACCGACTTCCAAATGTCGTAATAGATATAAAATTAAAAATTATTTTATGCTTTTTAGCGCTTTTTGTGAAGTCGGTTCAACTTTTTTTTTAAAAACTATTTTATTTTTCACTTTTTAGTGTCTTCTACTCTATCCAACGAAGAAGAAACCATCCAAATCGGTCCACGCGTTAAAAAGTTAGGTTTAACCCCTACCCCACCTCCATTTCACTAAAAAAAATTTCTCATGATATCAATAAAGAAACATACTCTACCGAACAGAAAAGGAATCATCGAAATCGGTTCACGCGTTACGAAGTTACTACTCCTCCCTCACCCAGCCCCCCACCATGGAACAAATTATTCTTCTATTAGCAATGGGGGAAGATACTCTATACAACAGCAAAAGAACCATCCAAATCGGTCCACGCGTTACAAAGTTAGGTTCCACTCTCCCCCTCCCCCCAACCCAACAAAATTTTTTTCTCGTGGTATCAACCACGGAACATACTCTACCCAACAGAAAAAGAATTATCCAAATCGGTCTACGCGTTACAAAGTTAGACTACCTCTCTCCCCCTCCCCTCAGCCGAAACCAAATTGTTTTCCCCTATTAGCAATGGGGGATAATACTCTGTATAACAAAAAGAGAACCATCCAAATCGCTCCACGCGTTACAAAGTTAGGTTTATATTTGTCAGCTCCTTCCAGTACACCTCTTAAGGGGGTAGCCAGGTTTCAATGACCTCTTTTTTCAACTACATTTTTTTAACATTAATCTTTATTTGACATTTACAAATTTTTAGTATGTTTTCTAACTAACTAACTAACTAACTTCCAAAAAAATTTTATTTTCATTTTTCATTAACATCCGGTTAATTTATGGCCGATCTGATGACGCCATGTTAAGAAACGGTTGCCATGATTTCTTAACTTTGGGTTATCTAAAACACAAAACAAAAATTGATTATAAAAGAGCACATAAATATCCTGAACCTCAGTTATGGAAAAAATTCATAAATAAACAAATAGTGCAAGTTTTTGTCATTTTTTCTTTTTTTTCTACATTTTTTAAGCAAGAACTGTTTCATATTGTTATTAAATATTATTTGAAAATCAAGACCGAGGTTCATGCGATTGTTAAGCTTTTTCTGAATATTTAAAAAAAAAATTGAATGAAATTGTCCTAGTAGATCGACTGGAATCGTGGCGACAACCCAAAAAAAATGTGTTTTGGGATAAACGCGTCTAAAAGATAAAGTGCGAAAAACACGTCTCATCGTCGAAATATGGGAATCAAATTATCTCACTTTTAATCAGCAATGCCTGCTCCGTACAATATTCCTTCTTCGTCCTCAAAATGCTCGTTCTCGCGGGATCTATCTGCTCTCATCTGTGTACGATGTTCTTTTGAGGCCTCGCAACTGCGGTCGTTCGCTCGTTGTATTCGGCGCTCGCTTGGCGGCGTGATTCATTTTTCGGCTACTTCTGATACGCTATGAGATCAAAAGTCGTTTTTATCTTATTTCTGAGGTTATAGAGTGACTAAATTATAAGAAAAAAAAAGTTCAATTTTTTGAAAATTTCAAACCTGGCTACCCCCTTAATGTCATGATAAGGGTAGAAAAATAATTAAGGTATTTATAGAGACCTAATTAAGTATTTAGTTTAACCTCTAGTTGATAAGCAAATATCCATACATAGAGTCTTCTTTTTGCTTGCACGGTTAAATATCTGAAGCTCGGTAAAAAATATGCAGTTTTCCATAATTTTAATATACATATACATATATGTTGACGGTTATTCAGTTAGTTATTACACAAATGAGTTCTTAACAGAATATAATATTTATTCAGATTAAAGTACGAAAATATACTCAATCATTCATTTCTACGCTTGCAATGCACAGCTTATTTTCAAGAGGACATCCGCTAACACAAGGGATAAATTATCAAAATTACCATACCAAGGTATAATCCAACCATTAAGAATATTTATAGCTAAAATGCTCTCTCAGGTAGGTTAATTATAATTTGCTGATAACATGAACAATGTAATACTTTGTATTTCGGAAAGTCAGCGACTTGAGATATACCATAGAGCCCGAAGTAAGTCTACCTACATGTCCAGACGGTAGCATTGTCAGATATAGTAGAAAACATATTGCCATTGCAGAGATGTATATAACGCTTCTAATATAACACACATAATACTGACCTACTTCAGATACATACGCAACTTATAAAATTGGCGGTTTCAATGTTTTGTGTGCTTTCCAATGAGTTCTTGCATTAGTGGCTGGGGGTGTAAATTAAAACTAGCTGGGACTAAATATTAACAAGGTAACAGAATATTGTCAACGATTTGAATTTTGTCAGGCTTAATTCTGAAATGATGTTTCAGATGAATAATACTTGACACTACAAAGAATTTATTTGTGAAATTTTTTTTTGTATTTTTCTATTATCATGTTATAGCTTGTATTAAGGTTAAATAAATAAAAGGCTGGGGGGGGGATATTGCAAGCATGTGTTTGTAGGGCACCGTTCCAAGCTCTTCGTCAACAAGGTAGTGTTTCCCTAATAGTGGAAATCTGTTGTTCGTAGGGCCTCGCGATACTCATCCAGCGAGACCAATATTATTGGTAACAGCGCGATTACGAGAGCAGAATTGCTACCTTTTTCAGGACGAGGGCAATAAAAAGAAAATGAAAATTCTTGACAATATTTCTTCACAAAATACCGTTTCACTTCACTTATTTACATTTATCACTTCATGAGTTCAAATCCAACTAACTAACTAGGCTGCTACTCAGCCCTATTTATACTACTTAACTTAATTCTAGAAACTTCTGCCACTTAGTTCTAGATGTTTCCATTATACATTTACACCTCACATATTCACCATAGATTCGAGTCGTCCTTGAATTTCCACGTTTGACATTTCCTTCCCTTGATTTCTGGCCACCTGGGGCATGCGCATTACACGGTTCACTAATTCCCTTTTCGTGGGCTACCCCGTGCACGTTACACGGCCCCCTCTTAGAACTGTTCGCCTCGAACAGCTTTCATCCTGTACGGCCTTTCTGAAGTTCTTCTGTTTCAGTAATCTTACATTGGCCATTGTACTTTCCGGCAACTGCTCCTCAGATCGAGGAGCAGTTGCCGGATTTCTCTTCTTCGAACAAACAATTAAGGTCGCCTATCTCGAATTCTTTATTGCTAGCCCTCTCTTGACTCTAAGATTTTGCTGATTTGATTTGCACATTTTTTTTCTAGTTGACTGTAGCTTAGCTGAAGATCCCTGTAATACCATTGAAGCCACTCCTTTTCAGAACGTAGACTTTGATTGCATTCTTCTGCCTCCTTCAATTTCTGTCGTAATTGAATAATCTCATCTTCTGCAGCATGAACCGTCGGGGTGTTAATTGACTTGTCACGTCACATTCTTGAACTTCTAGCTCCTTAGTCGTTTCGGGATCGTCTTCTGGTATAGTTTCTAGTGCGTCCTCGAAATCTTCCAATTATTGATCAATAGTCTGTAGTTCCCGTTTTCCTTGGCCCGATGTCGACAAGACAGTCAGTCTTCCTACAGGTTCGGCCTTCTCATCGGTGGTGCATTCCCAAAATTGTTCCAAATTGTTCTTGTACTCGGCATTTCCGGCAAGTTCTTAACTCGTTTTAACTTTGAAACATTTCTTTCTTCATTCGGCCTTCGCCAGCTGAAGGCTTGTTTTGCTGCCTCCCAAGCCAGAGCGTAAGGTCTGCTGCAGGTCACGATCTGGACTTCTCTGACGACCTCGTTGACATAATCTTGGCTAAACGTGTGATAAGCTAAATGTGTAAGCCTTTCTATGTCTGCACATAACTGTTGCAACGTCTCCATTCTTCTGTGTTGGACTCCGTAGCTGTAGACGGTAGACTTCTTGCATGTGCTACTTGCCGTATAGTAATTCTACGGCTTGTATTAAAGATGAGTAATCGTACCTTAGCTCTGCCGGTATAGTCTGTAGCAGTTCAGCGGCTGCTCCTCTGAGTGCCAAAATTAAAGCTGTAGCTTTTCCTCGTCAGTCCAACAGTTTATGAACTGCAGTCTGTAGGTTTTCCAGGGCGTTTGTCCGTCAAATGCTGGAGGATGAAGTCTTTTATTTAGGGTTATATCTGTAGATAACACTCCTGACTGCTTTTTCTTGATGCTCTCCAGCTCATACCTTATTGCTAACGTCTTTAACTTGCTTAATATTCATTTGTCCAGAAATTTCTACTTCTTCCAATCTCTTTTCTATTTGTGATTTTGATTCTTCCATTTTGTTTTCCATTTGGCTTTCGAGATTGATTTTGATAGAGTTTTCTATGGTCTCCAAAGTCTTCTCTACAATTGACTCCAGACCTTCAAACTGTTTTTGCATAGAAATTTAAATTTCAGTTTTCACTTCATCGACAGAGACTTTAAGTTCCGCTACTATTGATGACTTCAACTCGGTCGTCGATAATTTCTGTTCTTCAATGGATGCTCTTTACTCAGCTGTCGACGATTTCTGTTCTTCCATTGCCGTCAAAAACAAAAGTCTGTGGATCCTTTCCCACGTGTTCCATGGCTACTTGTAGTAACGTTACCAGGGCATTTTTATTTCCATTCGTAGGTAGGGAACGTTTATTTAATTCTTCTCTACTCAGCCCTATTTATACTGCTATGCTTAATTCTGGAAACTTCTGCTACTTTGTTCTAGATGGTTCCGTTACACATTTTCACCTCACATATTCACCATAAACATTTCCTTCGCTTGATTTCTGGCCACCTGGGGCATGCACATTACACGGTTCACTATTTCCCTTTTCGTGGCCTACCTTGTGCACGTCGCGAGCGTGACCGGACCGAGATTGGTCTTTATCTTGGCAAAATTGCGACTAGAGCAAGATTGTCTTTACCTTGAGGAGGCCCGGACCGAGATATGGCAAAATATCGGTCTGGTCTCGGTGCCGTGAAGCTCTATTTGTTCGTTAAGACAGGTCATTGGCACACTATATGCATCGGCGTCTCCTTATTTTTCAGGCACTGTCTACAGGTGTCATCCTCGAGAGTCTAATTTTCTTCAGATGACACCCGAAGTCACCGTGCTTTCTTACCCAGGGCATACAACTATATATCTATCGTGGTGAATTTCATAGGCTTAAATGACATTAGAGATTCAGTTCCGTAATTTAGATTCCTAATTTTGTAAAGTGTAGGCCAATTTAATTTGTTGTTGTACAGAAAATGTTTCCACGCTGCTACTATGAGAGACGTTTTGGACCTATAGTTTGGGGGAGGGGGTTGCAGCCTAACTTCGTAACGCGTGGATCGATTTCAATGATCCCCTATTAATAACATATCAAAAATTGGACTGGATGGGGGTGTACTAAGGTGGTACTAAGAGGAAAATGTTGCACCTGCGTGAGGGTATGACTAAGTTCATAATGTGTGGTTGGATTTGGATGATTATGTATACTTTGTATAGGGTACACTGCCTCAAGACCTGTTGGAAGCGCAAATAAGCAATGCAGGTCGAAAACCCCGCGAAGGTGGTTCTTCAAATCATGGTCTGGAAATGTCAGAAAGTTCTGAATAAGCAGGGAAAAACAAATCGAATAAATTAGATTAGTATTTTTTTGGTGTTTGGTTGCATTGAGTAGATGAAAAAATAAAAATAAAATAGTGATGCGTTTTCGATGAAAATTGCAAATTAATGAATCATCTTGTTACCTCCAAAAGGTTGAGATTGCCTTCCCCCTGCCATACAATTTCTTGTTTGATTAGGTGAAATCCACCTTCGGAACACCTTATGTGAAATACCCTGTATACTATTGATGGAAACTATCTGCAAAAACTTCTAAATATAGCATTTAGTTAGAACTTTCAATGAAAGCTATAACGAACACTGTAGCAAAAATAATTTATGTTAAATTTAGATATAACTCTGCGGAAACCTGTCCAATTGCTGTTAATAAATTTTTTTATTACATTATATTTTATATATTATTTTAATAATAATGCAAAAACTCAAGGTGATGCCTTATGATGCTGAAGCACAGCTTTGACACGAAAGGAATTAAGGATAAGGCCAAATGGATTAATAGGTTTTGAATGAAGGAAGTGACGATGTACGCTTTCTTTGAAAGATTCGGGCTCAGTACGACCAAAAACCTGGAGAGCATAGGGGTGGGAGCTATTTGAAGATCTTTTATCGTTCGTTGCAATGTGCTTACGAGAAATCAGGTTATCAGTTGGGTTACAATGATGACCGTGGAAATAGCGGTAGAAGAGTGAAACACGCGATAGAAGAGTTAAAGGCACCGACATTACGTCAATGCTTTAGAGACTCAATGTTCTCAGAGACATCTCTGTGACAATAGTTTAATAGCCTTTCTTTGAACTTTATCTAACGCGGCCAATGCGGTTTGCCTGACCTCTTTTCAAGTATAGGAATTATATTCCAGTCTAGACCTGATGTGGGCCTTGTAGATCAGCGCCAAATCCGATCGAGATCTGTTGAGTTAAAAAATTATATCGAATTCTATTCTAAAAATAATCCCGATCAATTATTTAATATCATAATAACGACAATGTTTTATTGTGCAGAAAAATATATTTCCTATAAAAAGAATTTTAACTTTTTGTAGAATAACTAAGAAATTTAATGTGCGAATCAAGTAAATTCTTTAGCTGTACTGTAATAAATACGGGTTGATTCCACGAAATAACTAAAAACAATAGTTCACGAGTGTGCAACAGGATTGTAAATATTTTGTTAAAAAATTGAGTGATTGAAAATCCTTATTTTCCTGTTTACTTTAATTTATTTAGCACGACGCGCGTTTCGAACACTTTATGTTCATTTTCAAAGTGCAACAATTCAACTGAGTACAAAAATCAATCTAATTTTGAAAATTACATAACTAACTTACAACAACCATTACAATAATAATAAATAAGTTAAAGCTCTACACATATTTAAACTACACTATCATACAATACAATAATATGTAATCTAACTAAACATTATTAAAGCTACTACCACTAGTCGGAGAATTAGCCGTTGTCCTAAACATTTTTGTCAATTTAATATCCACTGGACCATTATTGTCGTTTAAAGCCAGCTATTTATTCTTCGCGATGAAGACTGACTCCCAAACACACAGTTCACTGTAACTGTTGGCCTCCTTTATTAATATTACACTCTCTCCATCGATCGCATGCCTTCTCTGTTTTGGTTGACCACCATCCAATGTTGCATTTGCGTTCTTGATGTGTCTCGACTCTCGAAAGTGCTGTCCTGTCATTGCCGTTTCTAATGTCAAGGAAGTGGTGTCGGAATCTTTGCCTAGTCATTCCGATGTATTTTTTATTACAGCCTCCACAGTTGATTTCATAAACTCATTTCATAAACTTTTCCATGTGTGGTATTTTATCTTTTGTAGAGCCAAGCAGGTTTTTCAATTTTCTACTAGACGACAGTGCTAATTTTACGTTACATTTTCCCAAGCATCTTGCTAATTTATCGGAAATTTTTGGAAAATATGTCATTTTTATATATTTCTTTCTGATTTCTCCTTCCGTAGCCTTTAAAGTTGTCTCATTTTTGAAATTCATTTGTCGTTTTTTTCCTATCCATAATATTTTGTATGTTTTCAGTATTCAATCCATTAAAAAGTGCTAAACCAAAAATATTTTGCTTTTATTTTTCACGTCTTTCTTATGTCAATGGGATAGCATACATTCCATGGATCATGGAGTTAAAAGCTGCAAACTTATGTCTAAAACCATGAAATGAGTCGTTTATTATAAGCCTAGGTGAGTGTGTTGGTTTTCAAAAAATATGAAATTCGAGGTAATGTTCCTTTCTGATCACCGATAGATCTAAAAAATTTAAGACTCCTTCAACTTCTTTTTCAAAAGTAAATTTTATTGGCCCGTATTGACTGTTTAATAATGCTAAGGTCTTGTTAATTTTTTCCACTTTTTGGACCGCAAACACAACATCAACATATCTCACCCATACCCGTGGGATATCAGCATTCAAGCTTAATCTTTCTTCAAAATAGCTCATAAGAAGGTTCGCTAAAAATAGAGATAAACTATTACCCATAAGGTCCCATTACTTTGTTTGTACCATTCATTATTAAATTATAGAATTAACCCTTCTAACTCAGAAGGCGCACTTCGCAGGCAGAGGCCTGGAATCAATTGACCTATTCACCAGAATATAACAAATATTGAGGTGTATGAGGCTCCCATAACCCATGCAATAAAGTATTAGTAAACAAAAAAAGAGAAAACACTCCCAAACACTACAAAATTGGTGCAAAGACAACAGAGATCGTTTAAGCAAAACCTTAGTCAAAAGTTACCCTAGAAATCGTGCCGCCTACATACTACATTTCGCTTTCAAAGGCTTATCCAAAGCATTTCAAACAAAAAGAAGCAGCACAAACAAAACAAGGAAACTCAGCAACACAACATACAAACAGAGAGTCACGGCAGCACAGAAAATAGATAGTTCTTAAACAACACCTTACTAAGGGTTAAATCAAAATTAGGACAAGAATTAACAGCCCTACATAAACGATTCATTGGTTCATGCATGCCATAATTTGATCTGGATGGTTCAACATGCAACAAAGGCGGTCTTCGAAGGTTATGCTGGGACTGTCTGAAGAAAACCCTGCTAACAAGCGAACTTGAGTCTATATTAGAGTTCAAGAGCTGGTGAATAAACACCAAGTCAGCGACTTTGCGCCTTTTCTCAAGCGAGGGCAAATCGAGCAACTGGAGGCGGTCGGTGTAGGGCGGGAGTCTAAGTGGATCGTCCCATGGGAGCCCTCTTAGCGCAAATCTTAGAAAATTACGCTGCACCGATTCGATACGCTTGGAATGAACAGCGTAGTAGGGCGACCAGACCTGAGATGCATACTCAAGAATAGGTCTAACTAAGGGGCAGTACAAATGCATCAATGTTGGTATATCCGAGAACTCTCTAGACCATCGCTTAATAAAGCCCAAGATTAAACTGCCCCTAGACACGATATAGTTAATATGCAGAGCAAAGTCAAGCTTCCTATCAAGCTTTACTCCAAGGTCAGTTACGGACAGCACGCGACGGAGACCATTCATCGCAAAGTTGTAATCATAAACTTGAGAATTAGGTCTCCTAGAGAAAGTCATAGCTACGCATTTCTCAAAATTGAGATGTAAGCCATTATGCTCGCACCACGCCAGAAACGTATCTAAGTCCTTTTGAATAAGGGCGGCATCACCACCATCCTTAATATAAGAGAAGATCTTCATGTCATCAGCGTAGATTAGAACATTAGAGTACGTGATCAGAGGGACAATGTCGTCAATGGCAAGAACGAAAAGTAGAGGACCGAGATGACTGCCTTGTGGTACACCAGATGAAGCCTTGAAGATTCTAGAGGTAGAACCGCGGAACGACACACGGTAAGATCTGCCACTAAGATAGGATGAAACCCAGTCGAGAAGAACAGGGGGGAAGCCCAGCCTCCCGAGTTTAAATATTATTACGGAGTGAGGAAGTTTATCAAAGGCCTTACTGAAATCCGTGTATATGCAGTCAGTCTGCATGCCTCGCTGGAAGCCAGAAATAATATGGCAGGTAAATTCAAGTAAGTTAGTAGTCGTTGATCTACCGGGCAAAAACCCGTGCTGATTGGGAGAGATCAAGCCAATACACCGCTCCATAAGCTGCGAATACACAACTGATTCAAACAATTTAGGTATGCAAGATAACTTAGCGATAGGTCTATAATTAGTTATAATATTCTTATGGCCTTTTTTATGAACAGGGACTATAAAAGAGCACTTCCACAATGTAGGAAATTTACCGGCTTGAAGAGACCTATTAAAGAGAATCGCCAGTGGAGTAAGAAGGGCATCGGAACAGGACTTGACGAAGGCTGGAGGGATGCCGTCAGGACCAGAGGAAAAGTCCGATTTGAGTTCATTGATTTTTTCCGAAACATGATCCCGTGATATAAACGGCAGAAAATCGGGTGAAGCGGGACGATTCAAAATATGATCAAAATTATTCGCACATGGCTCAAAGTTAACTGAAGAAAAGGCGCTCTCAAAGTATGTAGCAAAATTGTTAACTATGACGGACACGTTATTACTAGAAGATCCCTCATACTACATCGTAGATGGGTAGCTGTTCGATTTCTTCTTCATATTAACAAATTTAAAGAAATTTCGAGGGTTATTGTGCATATTTTCGCGAACACTAACAAGGTATTCATTATAGAGCGAAGAGGATAGTGCCTTAAAACTTTCATAACAGGTCACAAATTCAGAATATGCTATAGCGCTATTACAACGCAAGTAATTTTTCCAGAGTTTGTTCTTCCTGTTCCTAAGACTGCGGAGTTCGGCATTATACCATGGGGGAGAGGAGCATGTAGACCTAATCCGTTTTAATGGAACAAGGGAGTTAAACAAATCATATATCTTGTTATAAAATAGGAAGGCGCAGACGTCAATATCATTATTATTCAGTAATGCCGAAAAATCTACTGAAAGGAGATTACACGTTATCTCAGAGAAGTTCGATCTCTTAAAGTCATAAGTATGGTGTTCGAGATTAGGATCTGCAATACTAGCACCATCGTAACAGAAGGAGACAAAGATGGGTGGATGAAAACTATCAATAGCAGATAACTGATCAGAAGCTAATTCAACTATAGTGTTAGTTGAATCAGAAGAAAACACAAGATCCAACTGCCTTCCCATAGAGTTCTTTACATTACTCATTTGGTGCAAACCAGAGGAAGCAATGGTGTCAAGAAATGTAGAGACCGCAGATGTGGGACAACATGAGGGAAGGAAGTCATCGTCATCACAGTTAGGTACCCATAGAACATTGGGTAGATTAAAGTCACCAAGAAGAAGAATTTCATCTTCAGGGTTCGTCATATTATAAATGAAGTCTAAACTAAGGGTTAGTGTATCGTAAAGACTGCGCCCTTCAGTATCAACGACGTTTACCAAGTTAGGGGGAATATAGCAACAGAGCAAATATATATTGAGCTTAGGCAGCGAAAGCCTAAGAACCAAGAGTTCAATAGCGAGTGAGTCAGAGAAGGCAGGAACATCAATTAAGCTGCAGTTAAAGTCTGATTTGCAGGCAACCAGCACTCCACCACCACGACACAGAGATTCAGAATGTCTATCCCTACGAAAAATCTGATAGGAATCATGAAGAATCTCTGCATCACAAAAAACCATGATGAAGCCAAGTCTCAGTCAACATGATAATATCGTAGCAGCAAGCAAGGGATGCTTTTGATTAATACAAATTGCCGTTAATTCCATGTACATTTTTGCCCTCCAGTCTTCGATATGTTGTTTATCAAGCCAATCTCTCAAAAATATTTTGGTCTCTTGTATCGGTAAACTAGGAAATAAAGCTTCTACGTCAAAGGAAATCAATACCTCATCATCCGTTACTGTGAGATCCTTAACTTTCTCCATGAACTCCAAATTATTTTGTACATATCTTCCAACGGGGTTATTCAATTTACTAAACTCATTCAATAGCCATTTTGCAATCTTAGATGTAGGTGCATTTACATTGGAACATAAAGGCCTTATATGCTCACCCGATTTATGAATGTTTGGTAGCGCATATAAACGAGGTATGCTAGCATTTGTAACTCTAAATTTTCTCCTCCAACTGGGGTCATCAACGTACCGCTCAAATTTTTTGAGAACTCGATCAACTTCGGCTTCCAGTTTTGCCAGTGGATTCTTCTTAACCTTTACATATGGCCCTTCATTAACTAATTTATTTGTCCTACTAAAGTAATCGTTTTTATAAATACATTTGGCCTGCCCTATGGTGTAGCAATTTTAACACTGATTTCGGCCCAATTTTTCCTATACGCGTCTTCTCGTCCGTAATCGGTTTAATTATGGACTAATTTATAACGATCCTTGTAAACAGTAAAAAGTTCCGTCGAGGCACAAGGGGTAGGGGTAATTGCACAAATGACACACTAATTTTATATACATAGCTTGCCTGTCATGAATTGATACATGTATGCATATAGCATGTAAACAAAATAACTATTTTTATTTTCTTCAGCGTCATTTTAGTAATGACGAAAATATTGAAAAATTGGAGAACATTGAACTTAATTCGAATTATCTGATCTGGTGACTCCCACGACGCTAAGCACAAAGTGCCGGTCACCGGTGCTCCATGACATTCAACATATTAACAACACTGCCCTTGAGTTTGCATTAACGAGGGAAACTCAAATGATTTCATTTATGTAACAGCATCCGTGGGATAAGGAATTTTTTATACGGTACTTCTAAGAACGTGGATTACATACAAATTAATTTCTGGCGGCTAAAATACTAAAACAAAAACGATCAATTTATTTTTTCTTTACATAACATTTTGTCTAGAACCTTAAAAATAACAAATAGCCTGGTTTATTTTAAATTAAATTTAAAAATCAAATATTCACACCATAGGTCTCTTGCGGTTGACTTTATGGAATTTCAGGTACGAAACACAGCCAAAGTCCATATTAAAACAAGGTCGAGTTAGTGAGGGGTAAATTTTGATGATGTGCCAACAGCTGTCAGAACAGCTAAGGGCTCTTGACGGACCTTTTTCCTTGAAGATGTTCTCTGAATTGTTTGACAAACACAACAAGATATTTTTGTCCCACAGCAGATGTTCTTATCCTCTCCTTAAGTAACTTCTTTGCCTGCTTAGAATGAATAATCCTATATTTTTCGCAAGACTACAGAGGACCCTTGATACAGTCTGTTGAATACATTTAACTTCGGCTTTTTACCTGATTTCCAGTTAAGCTGATTTTATTAAATTGTGTATGTCCCAAGGAAACTTATTTAGATGTAAACTTTTCTCAAAGCTCAGGCTACCCTGTCGTTAAATCGTTTATAAGAAATGTTTGAGCTTGTACTGAAAGTGAATGCCCTCATGAATAATGGAGGTCTACGCACTTCAAAAGTGGAGATTACTTTCGAATTTAGGATTGCAGGAGTTACGCAATGACACTCTTAAATATTTTTTTCAAATGAGATTGAAAATCTTAATATATTAGACCGAGCAGGTTTACTCATAAACAAATTTTACGAAGATTTATTTTTCGGCATTAAGGAACAAACATTTCTTGAAGTAGATTTCTTTTTCGCTTGAGTGGATTATATTTGGAGCTGTCACCATGGAAAACTTACTCAGCCGAAAGTATTTCTTGAAATGTATTTTAAGTATTTCTTTTGAAAAACCCTTATATTAAAATTACATTATTATGTCTTTTAAGAGAGTAAGGATTGGGTTTGGGGGTTGAAGATCATTTAATTTCTGTGGGGGAGCAGACAATTTTAAGTATTATTTATCTCCGGAGCAGAACGAGAGTAAAAAGTTAAAGAACGATTCAAGCAAACAAGTTATTTGTTCTCAAAAGTTGTTTTTAATCTGCAGGATGATTCGTAAATAATGATATAATGTAATGAATGTAAGGAGACTCCTCCTCCCCCCTTTATTAATCTTTTATTCATAAAATCGCAATTGAAAAAATTTTGTCTTCGAATAGACTTAAGCTCTGAAAATTTGTTATAACTCGTTTTCAAGTGTGACGTAGGATAAAAAAACGCGAGTTGAAATGGAGGGCATTAGATATTTTTAATAGTGTACTACATACGGTGATTCGCTTATAAATGGAAAATCATTGATGCTTAAATTTAAAATTATGAAGATTTGTTTGTACAATTTTGTGTGAAAGAAAAAGAACCCGAGTTTGGATAAGACAGCTAAATTTACATCGTCACAGGATTCTTTGAAGGAGCATTTCAAAAAATGAAAGAAATTGTCTCAGCACAATTTTTATATATGTTTGATTTGCTGTTGACATTATTAAAGGAATGTCTTGCAAAGTACTCTATTAGAACACCTATTTCACCGAGCTGCCGATTGTTTGTAACATTGCAACAGTGTAAGTTAACTTACATAAAGCAAGAAAACCTATAATTCTCTGAATTTTCTAGGTACATATCTCAAGGAGCGAGCCGGTAATTGTTAGCAGTCACCTTTAAACTTGCTTTTTCAACTGTAAGAAGAATTTTCTTGGAAGAAGCAATTTCGGATGAATAGAGTCCCATATATTAAGCGCTTCCAAGTGCAAATAAACTAAAGAGACTAACTTCAAAAACATTCGAATTTGCCAAATTGTGTTGGCGCAATAGAATCTCATCTTAGCTCACTGGAAATCTCAATCATCGAGTCTTTTAATCTTATGTTAAAACTTATTGGAGCTTTCTTTAGACTTTTCTTCCACTGGTCATCCTCTTAAGCTGAAGGAATATGTGGATATGCTTTCCATGTAACATGTCTGAGCGTAACATGAGGTTATCGTCATCGAGGACCACTACATGCATGGGAAAATTAAATAAATAAAATTAATAGTTTGCCATCTAAACATCAATTTACAGCAACCCCCGCCAAAATGGACGATGCGAATAGACACTGCCTATTTTTCATAGTATTATGGCAATTCACACGAAAAACATAACTACACATTGTTTTTTGATGTTGAAGTTTTGTATACGTGTTTCATCTATTTTTCATGCTTATTCATGAATTGCCACACAACTATAAAAAATAGGCAGTGTCTATTCGCATCGTCCATGTTGGCGGGGGTAGGGGGGCGGCAGCCCGCCAGTTAATAAAGCAACTAAAATCCTGATTAAAACACCTCTTCCTCCCAGAAAGTCTAATAAAACATTGATTGCGCTCCTGGAAGACGGCAACGGAATGGAATTTTGTGAATGAATGGTAAGCTAATTTTACAAAATTCAAACCAAATTTCCCCCCACCACTGCCCCACCCCACCCTATAGTTGGTCGAGGGTTCCCCCCCCCCCCCCCCCCCCCCCCCCCCCCGTGTGGTTGTCATCTTAACCTTTACCGTGATCGCATGCAGAAAATTTAATCGTTGCAGTTTGCTGCCGTTATTTCTCCAAGTATATGTCCGACAAACTCGACACTCCGACAAGTTCGTTCCTCGGAATCGTTCTGGACCTCGTTCAGCGTCTAAGGTTTAAAAAAACTTATCAGTGAGTTTTTTTTCTACTATGCCAATGTAACGGGGCTCCGGTCAAAACTAATCGGCTTTTTATTAACTCCACTGAGTCTGATTTCGATGTAGTATGCCTTACTGAGACCTGTCTATGTGTAGGGAGCTCTTTGACCTCTTAGATTCTTGCTCGTGGTCTTCCGCCGCGATTGTTACGGTGCTGCTCTAGCTGCTCCCGTTTGGCGGTGCAGTTTTGTGCGCTATTTGCAGGGATATTTCGTACTCACTCGTCAATGGTCCTGAATCCGGCGATTTTAAGTTCCTGTGTATTGCTTTGAGCTTTCATACGAGGCGGATTTATGTTTCTGCTATTTATTTTCGTCGCTTGATTTTTATAATTCTTTTGTCACCTCTGTTTCATCGGAAAAACTAGTTTGTTAATTGGCGATACTCCATTAAGGACGACTGCTTGCAGCCTCTGCTTTCTGCACCTCCTGGAATTTCTGCTTCCTTTATCCACGGTGCTCTTTCTGCCGGTATGTCACAGTCTTGTGGTGTTTCGAATCATTTCGGCAAATTTCGGGATCTTGTGTTTCCTACTGATCCGAGTGGTACCCAAATCGTCATCATCTAGCACTAAACATTATAATTAGTTTTGATCAGGTTATTTTTGATTCTGCTCTATCTTCTGATTATTGTTTTAATTTCAAAAGAGCTGAATCTGAATGATTGGCTTCTGAATTATGACTGTACTGTTGTTTTGAAAGAACGAGACATTAATAAAGCTATTTCATCTTTCTAATAATCATATATAAAGATTTTCTCATTGTGTGCTTCTCTCGTCATCTCTAGGCTCTAGGACTTGTCAACCATGGCTTAGAAGTGGCTTATAATAACTATCTATTACATTAGCAGAATGAAGGTTGCATTACGAAATGACCCCAAATTGTTTTGGCGCTTTGGAAATTCAAAGCGTAAATCTGGCGGGTATCCGTCTTGCTTACGGCTAAACGACTTAGCCAGTAGGGACTTCCTAACTATTGCTAACTTCTTTGGTGACTTTTTTAAAACTGCTTTTCTAGTCGAGAAATGTGATACTAGTGTTAGGGATTTTATTGACTTGACGAAGCTTTCATCGACTACTCTTGAGATCAACGACAACGACCTGTGGGACTTAAGACGTGTACTGTATATGTTCATGAATTGAAACCCGCGGTAAAATTAATAGATCTTTTTTACACTATACTGCTTACAAACTAATCAATACGCTAGGAGTGCTTGAGCGATACTGAGTCTGAGTTCGAAGTGTGGTAGACTCTGTTAACTACTGTTATATTGTTATTTGTGTGCATTTTAATTACTATAAGGTTGTGACAATGCCACGTTCTGTTAGTAGTTCTGCATGTGTGTCCGATCTGTTAGGGTTGTCACAGACCTTTTATTTGACGACGATGTAGTTTTAAACACATAGCTAATTTGACTGATAGTTTTACCAGTGGTTCAGATGGCATACCTTGGTTTACTTCATGTTTTCTTGAAGTGGGTATATTCTCATTTGACTGATCGCACCCAGCGTGTAATATTTCGTGACGCTTTTTCAAATGAAATTTGCAACTCGTCTGTGGTTCCTCAGGGCAGCCGTTTGGGACCGCTGCTCTTTATTATATACATCAATGATGTATATACTTTTTTAAAATTCTTCGTTATGCTGACGACGCTAAAATTTTTCGTTCTATCTCTGGTGTTGACGATTGCACTCTTTTAAATGCTGATTAAATGCGTCCATGTTGCCTTGCATACATGGTGGTCTAACAATCGCCTTTTCCTGAACATTGACAAGTGCATTGTTATGGGTGTAGTGATAACACTTTTTCTCCACGCGTAGTCTCTTTTTATTGACAGGCAACACTCTTAAATTTCGGAGCCACTAGTTTTATTTTATCCTATCAATACACACAATGCAAATGTTATCACTCACACTTAAATTTTAGAGTCACTAGTTTAATTTTGTTTCATTAACGCCTAATAATAATCACGGTTTAAATCAGATCTATATGATTACAATTTCTTTCTATGTTTCTTTTAATTCGATTCCAACAGTTAGCTTTTCGATCAGCTCTTTTCAAGTTTAAAACCCCAAAAAAAGAAACTCTATTACTTAATTCGATTCTACCACACTTTTACAAAGACTTTCCTCCGCGACCGACTTGTTATCATTAAAATATTTTAAAAAAACCAAATTTTAATAAAAACACTTGTATAAAAATTTTTTTAAACCAGACTCTGAGATTCTATTGTCATACGAAAGAGCTTCTGCTCTTTTTTCTTCGTTTTGGATTTTGCCTTTACTTCCAGGCAACAGCCGATGTAGATGACTAAAGGCAGTATTTCTACTTTGAAATTTTGAAAAAATCGATTTTTAAATTTTAAATCGATTCAAGCAGTCTAAGTGTACGTTTCCGCCCCTTAAACGTAACTACCTGAGCGCGGTAAGAGGACACTTTTCTATGAGAATGAAGTTTTTTTTATCATTCCTGTGCCTTATTGCTTTTCTATGGGAAAAGAATGTATAGTAAACTGAGCGACTTATTTTTCTCGAGCCACACTGACCTTCTGTAGCGTAGCCTATTGGTCATCCCGCTTACACACACCGACTTTCTGTGGCGTAGCCTGGTAGTCGTTGACGCTTACACTGACCTTCTGTGGCGTAGCCTGTTGGTCATCCCGCTTACACACACCGACTGTCTGTGGCGTAGCCTGGTAGTCGTTTCCGCTTACACTGACCTTCTGTGGCGACGAGGAATCCCAACCCGTAAACTTTCTGTGGCGTAGCCTGTCAGTCTAAATCCGTTCCTATAGACCTTCTGTGGCGTAGCCCACTTACACACACCAACTTTCTGTAGCTTGTTAGTCGCTGCCGCTTACACTGATCTTCTGTGGCGTAGCCTGTTGGCCATCCCGCTTACACACACCGACTTTCTGTAGCGTAGCCTGTTAGTCGTTTCCGCTACACTGAACTTCTGTGGCGTAGCCTGTTGGTCATCCCGCTTACACACACCGACTTTCTGTGGCGTAGCTTGTTAGTCGTTTCCGCTTACACTGACCTTCTGTGGAGTAGCCTGTTGGTCATCCCGCTTACACACACCGACTTTCTGTGGCGTAACTTGTTAGTTGTTTCCACTTACACTGACCTTCTGTGTTGTAGCCTGTTGGTCATTCAACGTACACACAAATCACCGTCGACGATCCGAACGTAGGACTACGTATCAAAGCTAGATAAAGCTAATTAAAATATCATCTCTCTCTCTCTCTTCAAAAATGTCGACTTATCTTTTACCTCCAGCCATCATCCCAGTATACATAGAAAGTAAAATATAAGAAAGTATTGGAGGAAATTGGAGAACATTGGACATTTAGACATACGAAAAACAAATACCTGAATAAAGAATTTATAAATTTATTTTGTAACTGAGTCTTTTCAATATAAAGAACCTTGGACTACCCCAGAGCTCTAGGCAACCCCTCTATTGAGGTTTCAGGGAAAATACCCATTAGGTGTTATTCTTAATTCTCACTTTTCTTTTCATGATCATATCGATTCTGTCATGAATATGACTAATGCTACTTTGAGGTTTGTGAAGAGATGGTCCAAGTAATTTAACAAACGATTCATTACAAAACTTCTCTATTGTACTGTTTGGTCATCTAACAATTCTACTCACATTAACATCATTGAGGCTGTCCAACGAATATTCATCCATTTCGCTCTGCATGACCTTACTTTGATTGATTCTTGCCTTATTCTATCGACAGGCTAAAACTTTTATCACTAGAGACTACTGAAAGAACACTTTGACTGCTTTTGACTGCCTGATGGGAACTGTCAATTCTCGGAGCTTCTTTGAGCCTTCAACATATCTATTCCGGCTCGCCCCTTTAGGTATCACGTACCTTACCACTGTATTAACTATGGTTTTAATGATCCTGTTCCCTGAATGTTAGCTAAGAATAAATTCTTAGTTACAATATTCTTAAACATACTATTTTGTTGTTTTTATTTTGTGTTATGTTATTAAGAATCAACTGCTGTAATCGATTTTTTGTGGTCAGACTTTACTTACTTTTCATCTTCACATTTTGGAAAAGCTTTGCTTTTTGTAAAATATAAACTTCCTGAGTCTCAATTGCTAGGGAATGGTGACGTAATGTTCCTTCACTAAATCGTTGGAGATGCCGCATTTCCTCTAAAGACATATTTACTGAGGCCCTACCCTGGAAGGCTCTTGGATGAAAAAAAGGAGACCTATAATAAAAGATTGCCAAGAGCTAGGAAAGCTATAGAAAATGCTTTTGTTATAGCAACAGTAAGATGGAGAATACTTAGACGTACAATGAATATGAGTACCTGTTGAGCTGAAAATGTGGTGAAAGTAGCAGTGGTCCTTCACAACTTTGCAAAAGTGCTTGACTTTTCAGATAGTCCACCAGAATGCACAGTTCACTGGAATGACGTTAACATAGTCGAAGGACTTCGGAGACCACTAAGCAGTATTCGAAATATAACATCAAACATTGCATTTGAGTGTCGGAATATTTTATGTGATTTGTTGAACCAGAACCAAACAATTACCTCACAAATGTAGTTAGGGTTTTGCTAAGGTTAGGTTAGTTGGCGGCCAGCAGTATTAAACCAGTCGGCCGCACATAGATCTTGATAGGGTCTGTTGTGACACTACTAAGAAGGAACCTCACCTACATCGATTTGGCACTACCATGTAGTGATTAGTTGAACCAGCTGCAGCTGCTGAGGATCCTGATTAGGTCCTTTAGCTCCAAGCTGGCGAACTCTTCTACTCCATTAAAAAAGTATGTGTCAAAGGCCTAAAATTTTCTCTTGGCTAGTCTTGGGCATTCGAAAATTAAGTGCTGAATGTTTTCAACTTTTGTCTCGTGCAGGCAACTCCTATAGATATCGTTGGCAGGAATACGTATGCGGGAGGTTTGACTACCTAAAAGGCGTTGACCTGTTATAACGGCAGTGATTTTATGGAGATTGCGGCAGATTCCCTTCAGTAAAAACGTCCGCTCCGGCCATCATTCCACTCCGGCCACTCTCTCCTTGATATGTCGCAGGTTGTCAGACTGATCTGAAAAGCTTTCAGGTCGATTTGTTTTTTTACTGAAATTATAGGCCATCCGATTGCTCTGTTTATTTGTGTAGGCTTTATCCGTGAATTTTCTTTTGCCAAAACATTGGCCGCCTTATTACCCGTCACATCGCTATGACCGCGCCTCCAGCGGAGAATCAACTTGTGTGAAGCCCTCAAGCATTGGATCCCGGTTTGCCACCTGTGCACCAGCAGTTATTTAATCCTGTTTGAGTCGAGTGCCTCAATGATTATCACTATTCAAACAAATTTCACTACGCCTTTGTAGGTCCTTGTGCGACACCAATGCTCTTGTCGTCCGTTCAATGGCCAGGACCTCTGCATAAAGCACAATTCAGTGTTCCGGCAGCCGATACGAGTTTTGTTGCGGCGGTCGAAGAAAAGCCCCGCTCAAAACCTGTTCTCCATTATTTAGCCATCGGTGAAGATTGGTATACCTGGCATTGGTAGCCACTGATAACCTTTCCACTCCTCCCTGCGAGGTTTTCTAATAGAGAAAACTTCCTCCAAGAAGAATAGTATAGTAAGTGCCTCTCCTGCAGATGATACCGTGGATTCCAGTGGGTGGAGACGGAGCAGTTGGCGTTGTACGAGCGGTAGACCCCCACAAAACTAAATGATCAAATATTTTACTTGGGTCTTTTTACCTTTAAGGTGTTACCCTTAAATTAAGGTGCTTCGAAAGGTCCAATTCATCTTTTCCTTGTGAACAGGATCATTTCATTTGCCCAACTATGTATAATGCCCAGAGCTCTTTCCGTTAGTTCACTTATGGTGCTTCAAACTTCCTTGATAGTAATAATACGATCAGGTCGTCCGTCCGATTTTATTCCGGTGCTCCCTAGCAACCTTCGAATTTTATCAATAACTTAGCCAGAGAAAAAGGGATGGAACTTCGCGCTGTGGAGTACCCTTACAGACTGTTGAAATCTCGTGCTTTCCAGTTTCCCATGTATCTGTCAGCTACTTAGTACTGCCTCGATCCATTGACAGACGTGAAGGTCTACTCCATGAGATCTTAATGCATCGGTGGTAGCTTCAGATTAAGGCACCGTCTGTGTTTAGAAAAGTACCCAATGTAAATTCGTGATATCTGATTGTTTCTTCAGTGGCGCCTACCACCTTGTGGAGCGCAGTTTCTTTTGACTTCCCTTTCGTGTAAGCGTGTTGAGCATTGCTAACACCACTGAAAAGGCGGTAGCGCGAAGAAAAAGAAATGAAAGAAAAGAAATCAATTGTGGAATTTTCCTTAAAGTTACTGATTGGCTAGAAATTTAATAACGTTAAGCCGCGAGATTAAAACTCAGGAAAATTTCGATTTCGGTCAATTTCTTTGTGAATGGTCATTCTTGTTTACGACTGAGTCAAAGATTACTTACTACTAGATAACCGGCTCCCTAAAATACCCAGCTAGTCTTGAAAAAGTAACACTGGCACCACAGGAAAACGAAATATATCCAGATTTTAAAGTCATAAGAATATACATGCAAATAAAGAGTACAGGTAGTGTGCAGTCATTTACTCCTGTCAAAATTATTTGAGAGAAACACTTACTTCTGTCAAAATTCTGTTCTCATCCGGAGAGAATCACATATTGCTGTTGATATTTGTAAGTGCATATATTAAAAGTATATGTGTCTCTTATCCACAAACTCTCCCGGAAAACAAATTTTAAATTCTGACTGCAGGGGTGCCCGATGCGGGAAATATACAAAAGCAACCAAAAATGTTTCACTACTTTGTTCGAAGCCGTTTATCTAGTATAATGTAGTAATCTTTGACTGAGTGTTAACATCTCTGTTATCACAATCATCTTTATCCAATATTTTTTTTCGGGCGCTAATTTTCCAACCATGCTTGATTAAACATTTTTTCCCGAAGTACTCGAATTATCGAAAAATGAAAATACATGTTCCGAGTTGAGATGTTACAGATGGTCTATCATTTTAGACAGTGCTTGGTCTGCAACTTGATCAATTTTCCGTTATGTAACAAGAGATTTTAATAATTGTAGATCATGATTGGAGGCCAAGATGGGTATGGGGGCATCGAACCGAGCTTTTATGGTACATAAATATTGTTTAGAAATAGACAAATATTTTTAATACCTTTTTTCTCTAAACCAGTTAATTATAATTGATCGTTGAAAAGGTATATTTTGAGATAATAAATGGTCTTTGCCATCCATGTAGCGTGATGAATAGCGCCAGGTACTCTAAAACAAATATCTTTATATGTCAGGTTGGTATCTTAACTTTCTTCCAAAACAGTATAAATACCTGTATTATAAGCTTCTCTGTTGTTTAATTTGACTTGGCGCATATTATAAAATAAATTGCGTAAGACTTGGCAATCATAAGATAACTTACTGCCACTGATTTGGTGAGACATACGGCCAATTAAAAAATCGCGGAAAAATACACTAAGCGAAATTTACTGCTTGATTGAATGGTAGAAAAAAATCGTATATACATATAAAGGTTATAAATATAAAGCACCCTCAATTTATTGCTTTTCTCAGAAATCAATGCAGGCAGACAATTTCTTTTTTAAGGTGTGGGTTTTCTTAGGTAATCCAACCACAATAATTAGGGGAGTTTCCAATTTTTGTTTTCAGATACCAATTTGTAGTCCTGTTTAGGGAATTCGTGTTAGCCCCAAAACAGTTCTTCAGGAGTTAAGATCATTTCTGCAGTTTTGAAGTATTTAGTCAATTTGTTTGTGAAGTTGTAAAATAAAGATAATGTGAAAACGACCATATTGCCGTAAAATTAAAAATTCGAGAACTTAGTGAAGGTGAAAGGACACATAGCCTAAAATATAAACATAAAATGTTCTCGTTATGCGGAGCGGACGACCATAAAACGATTTAAGGAGCACGTTCAGACAGAAATCGCGTAACTTCGGAACCAGAAGATCGTTTACTTATTCGCGATTGTCTAAAAATTCGCTGCTAAACGTCTGGTGAACTCGCTGATGCATACCTCAATGAACAAGGAGGTTTAAAAAATTGTTTTAAAAGAAAATTTGATCCGACTTCACTAAAAGCATAAAATAATTAAAAGTATTTAATCGTATTTCCTTATGATTCCGTGAGCTGACATGTTCAAGTAGTTTTTAACCGACTTCCCAAAAACAAAAAGGTTCTAAGTTCGACGCGTTTTTTTTTTTTTTTTTTTTTTTTTTTTTTTTTTTTTTATGTCTGACCGGGCATAACTTCGTAACGCGTCGACCGATTTTGATGATTCTTTTTTTGTTGGATAGAGTATGTTCCCCGATTGGTACCGTGTCAAAAAAATTTTTGGTAGGGAGGGGGTGGGGGGTGGGGGTGAAACCCAACTTTGTAACGCGTGGTCCGATTTGGATGGTTCTTTTTTTGTTGTACAGAGTATAATCCCCCATTGCTAATAGGAGAAAAAAATTTGGCCTAGGTTGGGGGGAGGGGGGAGGGGTAGTCTAACTTTGTAACGCGTGGACCGATTTGGATAATTCTTTTTCTGTTCGATAGAGTATGTTCCGTAGTTGATACCAGGAGAAAAAAATTTTGGGGCGGAGTGGGGTGGGGGTGGGGGTGGAACCTAACTTTGTAACGCGTGGTCCGATTTCGATGGTTCTTTTTCTGTTGTATAGAGTATGATCCCCCATTGCTAATAGGAAAATATTTTGGTCCTATGGTGAAAGGTGTGGGTGGGGGGGGGAGGGGTAGTCTAACTTCGTAACGCGTGGACCGATTTGGATAATTCTTTTTCTATTGAGTAGAATATGATCCTAGATTCTACGAGAAAACAAATGTTGCTGGGGTGGGGGAGGGGGAGGGGGAGGATGGAACCTAACTTTGTAACGGATGGTACTTTTGCTGTTGTATAGAGTGTGATCCCCCATTGCTAATAGGAGAATAATTTGGTCCTATGGTGAAGGTGGGGAGGGGGAGGGGTAGTAACTTCGTAACGCGTGGACCGATTTCGATGATTCCTTTTCTGTTCGGTAGAGTATGTTTCTTGATTGATGCCATGAGAAAAAAAGTTTAGTGGAATGGGGGTGGGGTAGGGGGTTAAAACTAACTTTTAACGCGTGGACCGATTTGGATGGTCCTTTCTTCGTTGTATAGAGTCGGAGACACTAAAAAGTGAAAAATAAAATAGTTTTTAAAAAAAAAGTTGAACCGACTTCACAAAAAGCGCTAAAAAGCATAAAATAATTTTTAATTTTATATCTATTACGACATTTTGAAGTCGGTGCAAATTAAACAAAT
Organism: Leptarthrus brevirostris; assembly: GCA_964036015.1. Taxonomy (NCBI): domain Eukaryota; kingdom Metazoa; phylum Arthropoda; class Insecta; order Diptera; family Asilidae; genus Leptarthrus; species Leptarthrus brevirostris. Next base: position 109,643,506 of record OZ038372.1, on the reverse strand, counting down.
AAAACAACTACAGAACCACAATTGAAAATAATACATAATACTACCTGAACGTTTCAGCTTACGGGATCATAAGAAATGACGATTAAATATTTTTGTTGAAGTTGTTTGATTTGCACCGACTTCAAAATGTCGTAATAGATATAAAATCAAAAATTATTTTATGCTTTTTAGCGCTTTTTGTGAAGTCGGTTCAACTTTTTTTTTAAAAACTATTTTTATATCATCAATTGTGGTTGGTTAGTTTTTTTGTTTGATTAATTTGCACCGACTTCAAAATGTCATAATAGATATAAAATTATATAATATAATTATCTGCACCTATGCTATAAAAAAGGTGTATTTTGTGTGCTTTTATCCATGTACGGCATCATTTCTGACCCACGGTTCTTGGACTAAAGCGATATAAATTTTCTACTCATTTTAGAGGTGAAGTAAATTCACAAAGCCGAGTTTAGTGTGATGAAGGAGGATATATTTCCATCAGAGATTCGCTCGCGATATCTGATAAATCCTTTCGGTCAGGAATAACTTTGGTTGCCCAGTTCGTGATCTCGACCTCCATGTCAGATGCTGTCTCATAAGCTTAGGGTCTTCCCTACCGCCAGTCTAATCCGCTATTCCTTTGGTTACCGAGATCGCGGTTCTAGCTACCGAAGCATCACGCTTGTATACTGATTCGGAATTTTATTTATCCCTCTATAGAATCAAAAACGTATTAAAATCACAGCACAATTCGTACTTGGCTTCTTTAAGAGGCGGCAATGATTCCTCTGTGAACAGCAAGAGGACATTCCTCCCCGTTGGGTTTGGTTCATTCATCCGAAGAATTTTCCAGTCCCCGCAGGGAATAGTAGGGTTCTGCGTTCTTAGGACCGCCAGTAGCTCCTTTGATGGTAGGATAGACTATGGAAGCCAAATTCTCGCTCTTGGACATTCAAGAATTCATCAATGCGTTCATCAGCTTCTCCTCCACTGGACTCAAGTGCTCTGCACTAGGCCTTCAAGCTTTGTCGCCAGTGTCAATCACCGCAAGGCTTAGCCTTTCGCCATGGTCAGCACCTTGGTCGCCTTCATGCGTTCCGAAACCGATGCTGTTGATGGCAGGACTGCCTTGGGATTATCTCATTCTCGCCCCATCTGGTCCTCACCGCACCCTTCTATTGGAATATATTGTCCCTCGAATACGCGGTCGGGAGTCTCTCGGCTTTTACGCAGTGCTAACGTCCTCGCCTATGGAACATGCCTTCTTGACCACAGTCCTTTTCGCGTCAAGGACACTTTCTCCGACGGACTCCGCGTTGGGTGGTTAACCCATATAGAAGACATTATCAGAGGCTAGGATCTCCCTTGCCCCCCTCAAAGTCGCACTATGCCTGTCTGGGATGGATGATGCGTTCATTTTTTCGAGCTCCTCAAAGGATTTGTGTGTCCTGCGACATCGTTCTTTCCCTTCATGCCCTCGGACTTCCTCAAATTTCGTATAATCTAAAAAAAGTTTCTTATAATCTAAAGAATTCCGGAGAGACATGAAATATCAAATCAATATCAAAAAACAAATTCCCCAAGCATAAAATCCAAAAGGTTATGATAAATCCCCCTATTCTATTCAAATCGCCCAAACACAAAATCCTTAAACTAAAAATGTTCAAATTCAGAATTCTCAAAACTACTGTGTAGGCACATTTTAAGTGCGAATTAAGTCCAACAGATTGATAAAACTTATAGTTTTTCGATACCACTGCCGTATTGTACCAGCAGTGCCATTTTAGTTTGCGAGACTGGCCAAAATAGACATTGCATTCGTACTCAGCACCCTCAATGTGACATTTTCAATTTATTAACGATTTTGCGATTTTGCCGCCATATTAGTGATAGCAGATTCATAACATATATAGGCCGTTTTGAGCCGGTTAGACGTAATCAAGGTTACTAAAAGAAATTTTTCCTGAAACTTCAAACATTCATGATTTGAAATTGACTCAAATAGTTTTTTGACACGATAAAAAATATTGAAAGAATGAATCTTAAAAATGACTTATTAATTCTGACTTCTTGGGCGTTTTGGGTTAAAATGACACTCTCTGAACCAGTTTATTATTACCTTGTATTCAGAACATTTGGGGGCTCAAACAAATGCCAGGTTAAATCTTAAATAATGACAAGAGGAATTTCCCAATGCAGTCCTATGGTTTACTATGGGAAGTGCGACTTATTTACTTCAATAATGCCCAGTTATCCGTCTTTACTTACTGGTTTGTATCTACATTTCTTTACTACGGTCTTAGCACGAATGCTAAGAATTAGATATTCAGATATTGTATATTAGATTTCAAAGAATATAAAACTTTACTGAAAGCCCAACTGCACTGGTTAATTTGAAGTTACATTCGCCAATTTGTTTAATTTTTAGGGTTCCGCACCAAACTGGTAAAAAGGGGACTCGTCTGACACAGCAGGTTGCTTCAGCAACTACTTATTCTATCTACTTGAAATTTGGAATAGTTTTAAATAATGCTTGTGCAAGTTAACTGCGAACTTTCATATGAAAGGGCTTCATTTGCACAGTATAAAATATATATTCATTTCAATTTATGCGGCATAGTATTCGATTTATGATGAAAAATGTCTAAAAAAATACCATTCCCACACCTTATCTCCGAAGTTTGCAAAGCGAAAAATCTGAAATAATTACAGTTAATAAAGGTTTATGTAAATATTATAGGAAAAATAAAACGATGTCTCTAACGAGCACAAGTTTTTAGAAATCAGCACTCTTTCAAGGTGTGGAACCCTCGCTGCGTGAGTCTGAATCGCACTTGGCGGGATTTTTTTAATGATATAACTTAAGTTCAGAAGACCACCTAGCTAGCGCTAATTAAGAAGCGAAGTAAGTGAACTTATTGCGATTACCATAAGAAACTCAAGAACAAATCTATCCATTAATTACACGGACACCGAATTATTTATCACCGCCTTTAATTACAATTCAATTAAACTTTTTTCAAAGAAAACATCACTTTGTACACTATCGGGATCGACAATAATAATATTATTACATTGTAGTACGTACACCAGAAGTCATAATGGTATGTACTTTCAAGGTTCAGTCATACACACCATTGTAATGAGTACCAAACATACTTTTATTAAAATATTGGATGTTTAGTGTTTTTTTAGAGCGTCAATTTTAGGATACTATATTTATATTTAGTAAAAGTTTACAATATTTTTAGCAAAACGTCGAGCTTATTTAATTCCACTCAAGTTTCGTTATCCTTATTCACATTTTTGTTTGGTGTTGCGCCATTGACGAGTGTAATCCACGTTCTGATTTCTCGTTGACCTAGTTGGAAGTGGTCTTGCAGCTGGTCTTGGAGCTGGTCTTGGAGCTGGTCTTGGAGCTGGTCTTGGAGCAGGATTTTGTTGAGCTTGCCATGCTTCTACTATCCGCCTTATAGGTTTTCTCTCTGGATGATCATACTGCTTCTGAGCAGAAACGAATGAATTGGGTGCATAAGGATCCCGCGTTGGACCTCGGGTTGGCAACTGATAGTTCTGTGCTAAACTAAAGGATGCCTGATATAAAGCAATTACTGCTACAATAGCTAAGATGAGCGTCCGAACCATTTTTCACGTTTAACGTTTGCAATAAATCTTTCACAACTGAATGTTACAGATGAGTCTCTTGTTTTATATAAACGATTTTAAGCTTAAACCGCCCCTGATATCTCATACATAAACTGCTGTTTTTATATATCTGGTAGTAGAATAATATTTATTATTTGGTACCAGAATTTGTGATGGTGTAGAAGTTCAAAAATTGAATTAACACATCTCTTTTTATCACAGGGGTCAAGAAGTTATATATATATTTAAAGTCATATGTGTTAAATTATAAGAAATCTTACAGTAAACAGACAGGGAAACCACCTAAAGATTACCATTTGAATTCGATAGTATTTGTAGGAAGAAATATAGTGTCCGCAATATACTGACCAAAACAAAAATAATGAATTTGTTGTCGATTCTATCGATCCTATTTCAGCCCAGGATTCGTCTTCCGTAACACTTCCTACCAACGCTTTAGGAGCACACAATTGAAATGAGCGATTTAGATTAGGTAAAATAACTAGGTTCAAGTTCAAGCAAGATCTTATTTTGCCAAGTTGCGGTACATCACCGCAGATAAGATAATATGTTTTTAAGAACTTTTTCTCTGTTGATATTTTCGGTGGTTTTCTTCAAACCTTTGTTATATTCATCACAAATATTTAAACATCCTTCACTAGCGTTATCTGCTTCACATAATGGATTAACTAAAGTACAAAACATAAAGAAGTATGCAACATCTTACTTTAAAGAATTAGTCAATAACTAACTAATTGACTAACGTCAATATACAATCGTGACTTGAGACTTTACTCCAGTAAAGCCAGCAAAAGCGTATTTATAATAGTTGTGCTGACTTTAATTGCAACATTGCAACAAGCCTCCAAGGAGAAATAGAAATTTTTGAGATTTGCACACAAGTTGAGCAGCTGTTTGCCGATCCTTCCAACTCTGCAGCACTTTACAAGACGATGTATTTATTGTAAAGATTGAAGATGCAGATCAGAGTTATATAGAGTTTCGTGAGCTACATGTATTCGGCCGTAATGCCTTCAGACTTGCAGGCGGACTAACACGCTAAACCCGGTGTTTCCTTCCTAACTGTGAGTACTGGTGGCAGGGTTTCAATCTTTTAGAGCGCTGGCTGGTTAGTTGTTGTCGGTAGAAGGAGCAGGAACACTATTAAATCAAACTCCCCTAAGCCAGGGTGTAAAGCGATTCCTTGCACATTTGATGATTTGCAGCCAGGAGTTGTATTCTAATGAAACCCCCTGATGATTACCGTTTCCCCTACTCTCACTAGAGCATTTTGAACATCTAGTGTGAACAATAACCTCGCCTCGGATAAAACTGATGCAACAATATCCTCATCCAGGGGGGCCGTCAAGGAATAAGTGGAAATCTTCTGCGAGAACCTCGGCTTTCTGACCGAAACTAGGGCTTTCACAACGAAACCTATTGAAGCCCCAGCTTTGACGAAAGCTTATGCTCTAAGCTCAAGGTTACCAAACCAGTCGCTCTATTTCTCTCACGTCCGCAAGATTCGTGCATGGTAGTGTGCTCCTTCAAGTAGAGCGTGAAGTGAGGGACGGATTGTCCGTAGAATACTCAGGAGATTTGGCAATGTCCCTCAAGATAGGCTTACAAAGAAGGACAAAACCTTTATTGATTAGGGAAAGAAATTCCTTTCCCATAACAAAATTTTCGCCATAGTAGGGCACCTCAACATCCAAGAGACTGGCGTGCAGTAGTCATTCTCTAAAAAGAAAGAGGTGGTTTGCTCCTTTCCCTCTAATTTAATGTCTTCTAGCGATGTTGTGAGGGACAACTTCACCCTGGCGATCATAGACAAAAGCAACGATGATAGAATCATCGCATCGAGTAATTGGAAGTTTGTAAAAATCGCGTTGCTGAAGGTCTATAAAGATGTATTCTCGAAGAACTCTGGACTCGATCTCTGATTTCGATCTCGATTTTCGATCTGTGAACCAAAAAAAATATTGGGAAGATCGAATTAAGTAATCCTGGTCTACCGACGTAAGATTGGAACATAGCTCGGATAAGTGAGACTAGAGCCAGCTGAAGACAGGCTATTGTTGTCCTTAATGAAAAAACCCTGGCTCCTCCGTCGAATGGAAGGGCGGTAAAAGCTATGTCTTCGGGTCCATTAGCCTTAAGGTCTAACAAAAGGACCTGAAGCGGACGTCACCTCGTTGACGAAGGAAGATGATGTTAAGAGGACAGCGATATACAGTCCACAGATGAGACGATCGAAGATATCTGCTCAAGCCTGAGCGAGAAAGTGAAGACGAACTTCCGCTCTCTTATGTTGAAGAAGGCGTCTGCGGCGAAGTGGAATACCCAGAAGAAATAATGAGCGAGGTATCATCTCCTAGCTGCAGCTATGTTGAGATTGGCGCAAATTAATCTTCACCATCCCAAGGCAGATGCAGATGACCTACCGTTTCGCATGTCAGAGAAAGAGAGGGGTTTGTTCTCACCCACGGGCGCCAATTTTTTGTACAAGATATTAGAATGTGGAATGTTCTTCCTACTGAGACTAGAAGAGGATGTGGCAGCATGTTCAGAGAGAAACTTCTTCAATTGTTTTCACAAAATCTGTAATTTGAAGTGAGGAAACGTGAAAGTCTTGTTTTTGCATTGCTGCGAGCTAGACAACAGTCCAGAGATGGAGTGGATTATTTTAATTTCTTAATAAAAGCTCACGGGGAGACCAGGTCTCGAACCCGGGACCCATGGAATAGCGGTCGTGCGGCTCAACGAATTGATCCAACTTCATCTCATAGTTCTAAGTTTATGTTGGTGGTTAAGTTAATAATTAGGTAAACTTAGTAGATTTCAATGAATTGTGCATACATATTATACAATCCATTACTTTCAGTATTTTTTAGTAAGTAGCTTTGCTTTTTCGCTTTCGGACTGGTCCGAATACAACAATACGCGTCCCGGTCTTTCTTGCAAAAATAGAGATAAGCCTAGACCTCCGTGATGGTTTCGGATATCAATGTCCTCAGAAAGGAATGTAGCAAGCTTTTAATGAAGCAAAAAAGAACTAACGAATTGGCTTTCTATAAGTTTAAAAAACTGGGAAGCAAAACGGAAGAGTTTTTGTGGTAAAATCGAAAGCACTTTGCGTAAGATCCTCTCAACTCGACCAAGTACTCCCAGCTTTGTAGTCAAGTAAGATGGTGGCTCATCTAGTTTAGAAAGTCTGGAACTTTTGGTTGACACTCACTTCCAACAGCTAAAATAACTGAACATGAAGCCAGATGGATTACTATCTCTGGTGGACTCGATTAAATCAACACTGGCCCTGACAACTTATCACCCCGTTTTATTAAAAAATTACTTGCTTGGATTGATGATTACATTCTCCACATTGTGAACACATCTTAAATGTCCTCCTCGTTTCTTGAAAGTTGGAAGTCTGCCACTGTGTTGGCTCTCTGGAGAATCGGTTTCTGATTTTCGTCCAATAAGCATTTTCCGCTTTTCCCCAAAGTACTTGAAACGATTATGTCCAAACAGTGAGCAAGTTGGCAATCTGGAGCTTTTCATAGTTGTGAGACGGCTATCTTGAATGTGTCCACTGACATAAGTAAAGTCTTTTACAATGATCACTTCATGGCATAATATGACTGGATTTTTGTAAAGCTTTCGATTGCGTTGACCATAGTTATGATAGCATGTTTCTTGTCTGATCTTTCCCAAAGAGTACAGCTCAATGGTGAGGTATCTGGTCTTTTGGTTCTATTATGTGGCGTACCTTAGGGATCAATACTAAGACCGCTTCTATTCATCCTTTTTATTAATGACTTGCTAATTGCGGTACGCGATGTGATGATGTTCAGATTTATTTAAGTAGACCTATTGGGCCCCTCGAAGACCTCATTTTTTTTTATATATGATGTTGCCAAAGCTCAGGGGATGCCCTATGATGCTAAAGCACAGCCTTGGCAGGAAAGGAATTAAGGTTGGGGGAAATGGGTTAGGAGGTTGAGTGAAGGAGGTGTCGATGTACGCTCCGTTTGAAAGTTTCAGGCTCATAAGACGAGGGAAAAACAGAAGATGGTAAACTGTTCCACATTCGTGTTGTTCTGCTAAGAAAAGATTCCCGAAATTTGACGGTACGTCCAAATTTGACCCGGAGAGTATAGGGGTGAGAGCGATTTGTAGATCTTGTATCGCGCGTTGTAATAAGTCTACAAGGAATCAGGCTAGCAATTTCGTTAGAACAATGGCCATGGAAGTAGCGATAAAAAAGTGAGAGACAACCGACATTTCATCGATGCTCCAGAGAGTCAAGACCCTCAGAGATTGAGGAATCGCCTCATCGAACGTATAAATTCTAATATTGGTAGAATGTATGATTGGTTAATTGCGAACAGATTACTACTGAACCCCGGAAAGCTCATTCAACATGTTTTCATATTAATGATTTTGTTTTAGGTAATGCCCCTCAAATAGTCTTAAATGGTTTTCCATTGCCAGTCCTAAGAAAAGTAACTAATTTTAGTTTTGTTTTGAGGCTAGGGCTGAACTGCTATGATTACGTAACTTCGAGGATTAGCTGTATCCGCCGCCTAAAATTGGCTAAGGCGTTGACACTGCTCCATTTTACCTACAGAAGATTGACTTTTACTCATTGAGACAGTACGTGTGCACATAGATAGGAGGTCGCATTTAACGACTATATAACAATATCACACCTTTAAGACTTGCCAATTGCAATCGGGATACTTACCTTAAGCGACGAGCCTTGTTGTTTCTGTTGAACCGAAATGTTTTAAGTTCGACAAGTATTTTTTAAATTTTTTTTATGTATGACCGGGTATAATTTCGTAACGTGTGGACCGATTTTGATGATTTTTTTTCGCATAGGATATGTTCTCGCATTGGTACCATATCAAAAAAATTATAGTGGGATAAGTTGGAGGAGGCGCGGTGCCAAATTTCGCAAGGCGCAGACCGATTTTGTACAGAATACCTTTCCTGATTGATTAATTATAAAGATTGACCACCATGATTCTCTGATTATGATGATTTTCTCTTGTTTATAGAGTACGGTAGCGCACTAGAATTTTGTATCTAAGATGAGGATATGAAAGGGTGACCGTGGATCGTGACTTATTTCGTAATATCTAGCCAGATTTGGATAATTCTGTTTTCTTATAGAATGCATTACCTCTACAACGTTTTGTTCGTACGAGCAGCATGCTTCGTATCGTATATATGAAGATAATAAAACGTGAAAAATTAAATAGTATCTAAAAAGGACTTCACAAAAAACGCTAAAAGCATAAAATAATTTTTAATTTTATATCTTTTACGACATTTTGAAGTCGGCACAAATTAAACAAACAAAAGAACTACCCAACCACAATCGAAAATACTATATAAGACTACCTAAACATTTCAGCTCACGGGATCAAAAGAAGTATGATTAAATATGTTTGTTGAAGCTGGTTTGTTTGTCTAGTTTGCACTGACTTCAAAATGTTATAATAAAAAATTAAATATTATTTTATGCTTTTTAGCGCTTTTGTGAAGGCGGTTCAACTTGTTTCTTAAAAACTATGTTTCTTCTTTTTTGTCAGTTAATATTTAAGTATTTTGTTTGGTTTAAAAAAAAACATATCTAGGGCCACTTTATTAAATTGTACAATTAGAGATTTTAAATCGTGTAATCGAGTATTTACCTGTAAGAAATGAATATAAATATGAACATATATGTCTTCACATTGCAAACCTATGTGAACGAATATAAATATGAATATATATGTCTTCACATAGCAAGCACTTCAGGCCAATAAGTCACTCCTCCTTCCTTATTAAAACCCTTCAGAGTCAATATATAGAATTAACCCTTCTAACTCAGAAGGTGCACTTCACAGGCAGAAGCCTGGAACCAATTGACCTATTCACCAGAATATAACATATATTGAGGTGAATGAGGCTCCCACAACCCATGCAAAGAAAAACATTAGTAAACAAAAAACCAAAACACGTCCAAACAAAACAATCAGGGGTGCATTGATAACAGAGATCGTTTAAGCAAATCCTTAGCAAGAGCCAGGTCAAAAATAGGACACATATTCACGGCTCTACGCATGCGATTAATAGGCTCATGCATACCATAGTTAGACTGAGAATGAACAACATGTAGTAAAGGCAATCTCCTGAACCTATACGGAGTATGCCTATAAGTAACCAAACTTGCAAGAGAGCGAGAGTCTATATTCGAGTTCAAAAGCTGGTGAAAACATACTAGGTCAGCAACTCTACGTCGTTCCTCCAACGAGTGCATATTAAGCAATCGGAGGCGATCCTCATAAGGAGGAAGCCTTAATGGATCATTTCACGGGAGATCCCTTAGTGCGAACCTAACAAAGTTCCGCTGCACCGATTCAATGCATCTAGAATGAACAGCATAGCAAGGAGACCAAACCTGAGATGCATATTCGAGAATTGGTCTAACTAAAGAAAAAAATAAGTGAATGAGAGTCTGTCGATAAGAAAACTCCCTTGACCACCGCTTAACAAAACCCAGGACTGAAGTACTCCGAGATACGGTATGGTTTATGTGCAGAGTGAAATCGAGTTTTCTGTCTAGCTTTACACCAAGGTCAGTAACGGACTCCACATGACGGATAGTAGTTTCCGCAAAGGTATAATCAAAGACAAGCTGATTGATGATCCTAGAAAAAGACATAACTTCACATTTATCCAGGTTAAGTTGCAGTCCATTTGAGCCACACCATACCCTGAAGGTATTCAAATCATTCTGGATGCAGGAAGAATCATAACTGTTTCTAACGCATGAAGAAATCTTCATATCATCAGCGTAGATTAAAACTTTGGAGTGCTTCATCAGAGTGACAATGTCGTCAATGGCTAGAATAAACAGCAACGGCCCCAGATGGCTACCTTGTGGCACACCAGATGAAGCCCTAACGACTCTAGATAAAGTATTACGGAAAGAGACACGGTAAGTCCTATTTTTTAGGTAAGAGCAGATCCAGTCGAGCAACAAAGGCGGGAAACCCAACCTTTCAAGCTTAAGCATAATCACGGAGTGAGGGAGCTTATCAAATGCCTTGCTGAAGTCGGTGTAGACACAATCAGTCTGGAGACCTTGTTGGAAGGCAGAGATAATGTGGGATGTAAATTCTGGCAGGTTAGTTGTCGTCGATCTACCAGGCAGAAAGCCATGTTGATTAGATGAGATTAACATCATAAGGATCAGTAATGTACACGATTTTCTTGATATTAACTCTGCTTTTAATAACGTAAAACCAGAGGCAATAAGGTCATCCTTATGGAAGCTGGAAAGATCCACGACAACAAGAAGCACACCTCAAGGAGCGATCCTCTTACGCCCGTGCAGACGGCGCTGTCCTATAACCTCAGGCAAACACCAAACACCATATTATCCTAGTTGAGGTCAAGCAACATGAGCTCTCGAAACTATTCTCCTGGAGCATTAAGTCAGGTCAGAATATAAAGTCTTGTAGCCTAGTAAAAGTGACAGAAGAAAAATCACTGGACAAAGTTCAGAGGATGGTAGTACCCGGTACATTAATGCCACCCTCACCTAATGCTGGTGGCATCCTTCGGAAAGCAAGCCGCATACTCAATTCAGTCCAGACTTAGACACGTACCGAATACGGGCATTACAAAATTACGGACCGTGGCATAACACCATACGTAAACCCTCTTTTAATAACGGCTTTTAGTTAAAAGGTAACGTGGATGGAGGTGTTTACTCGAAACATCTAAGACTTAGCATTTATTTTTATTGGCAGATTTTCCAGTATTTTTGAAGCAGAAATCATGGTTATATATGCAGTATTGGAATGTTTAAATGGCTTTAAATATAAATTTAATAATTTAATAATCTTAAACGACAGTCACGCTGCTAGTAAGTCTCTCACAGGAGTGTACATCTAATACTGCCAAAATATGTCACTGAATTCTGAACATACGCCTCACATGGGTACCGGGCATACTAATATTCCAGGTAACTGTAAATCCGTTGTCACGACTGTCATCTCGGATTATGTCTTTATAAGCAGATACGCGGATAGACTGCGCACACTGGAATGACTTCGGTAGAAGGTGAAACGACGAAGAACAGCAAATCATCACTCATTTCCTTTGCCACTATCCGGCTCTAGCTAACCGTAGAAACTGCAGGAGCTCCCCCTTAATAAGGAGTTAGCCGAACTAGGATCTGTTGATATCGGAGACCCATTTCAGGTCATCAGAAGCTCCAAATGGTTTAAACTTATCTGATATGGAAGGGAACCTAGCTCTAACGTGGTATCACAACGGGCTATTGTGGCCTAAGTGTGCCTTCCTTTTGGAAGTTGCCACTCTAACCTCATCTAACCCTAACCCATCTAAAAATACATATAAAATCTAATGGCAGTATCTCCAAAAATAGGGTAAATTATAAATAATTAACCTTAAATTCGAAATAAACGAAAAATGTCTTCAATAAAACAAAGAAAATTAATGAAAACTCCAATTATATGTGCAAAATACAGGAATTATTTTGTGTTAGTTTACCTTTCTTAAGCCGACCTCTGGTTGGGGCTTAAGAGATTATTCTGGTGGGGGCTTACCTGTTTAATAAGACTCAAATTTTAATAATTTATGTTCAGTATTTATAAGAATTATAATTGTTAATCTAAGCATTAGTTCGATCATAGGTGAAACAAGCGCTCGTCGTGTTTATTCATAATTTTTATGTTAACCTTGCAAATGCGGCTATGTAGGCATATGTATTAGAAGTATAATGACTGCTCGTGTAACTTGCAATCGATTTTTCTTAGACTATGCAAACAATCTAACATTTATCCTTCTCGCTGCTATGTTGCAATTCAAAGTCTGTGGACAATGGAATTGAGCTTCTTTTGTACACTTGAAGCAGCGTCAATGACAGTTACTGTATGGTTGGTTGCCTTTTTCGTGATTACATACATCACCATGATGGTCAGTGGACATCATAATGTATGAAGCTTAGTAGGTCGCCTTGTTTCTTTAGGTTAAGGTAGAAGATCCTTAAGATAGAAAGACAGCTCACTCATTGTGGTAGATAAAAAATATGTTTGTCAGTACACTTTTCATTTTATGTGATGTAGGTCTAAAAAAATTATTTCTCCAAATTTCTTAATAGGTTTTATAATGAAAATAAATTCTTAACCAATTTTGGTGGAAAAGGGGTAACTCTTTGTTAAATTACACCCCCCCCCCCCCTCCCGACCGCTCATAGATATCCTCGGCTCCCCCCGCTTGACACACACAAATCACAAAATCATAAGGGTTATATTAATCCCACCCGCCGGTAAAATCGCAAATGTGATACTGCTGATATCAATTTTCCTAGCAAAGGGATATGAGTTTGAACACTTAAATTTTTTTTTAAGTTGTGTCTCCACAATCCATAGAAACAATTGTGATTGATAGGTGCGAGGCAATTATTTACGTTTTGAGAGACTGCATTAAACTAATTTAATTTGATTTTGTTACATTTCAGCATATGCTACTTTTGGATTTTATTTTAGTTGACTAAAACTGCAGGTGAATGGCGAAAAGCGATGCAAAGCTATTTCAACAAGTTTCTGGTTTTCCAAATTGTATCGGAGCCATCGACGGGAAACATGTGGAAATAAAAAAGTCACCACATTCAGGATCTTTTTACTTTAACTATAAAAAAAAATCAGTATTGTTTTGATGGCAGGTGGAAATGCCAACTTAGTTTTTAATGGTTGATGTTCGCCAAAATGGTAGGTTTTCAGATAAGGTGTTTTTTTTCAACAGAGCATTCGCCAAATTGTTAGCGCAAGGACCTCAAAATTCCTGAGTCTAAAGTAGTGATACCTGCAGAACCAGGATTACCGTTTGTTTTCGTAGCGGACATCAGTAAAGCATATAAGTCGTCGGTGGTGTAAGTGATAACGTCCCGGCCTACCTACCTAATAATTTGAATGATAAATAATAAAAGTACTAATTAACAGAACGGAGTTGAATCAGTTGGTTGAGTTGAGGAGAATTTAGAAAAATATCCAGTCTATCTCTGGGTTATTGTCTAGCTCGCAACAACGCAAAAACAAGGAATTCAAGTTCCCTCACTCCCTTTACCCTAATTCCCTTCTGGATAAAGCCATGCTAACGCATCAAAGGGTTGTGCCCTAGACTTTGGTCACATCCTATAAAAATTCATTCCTGACTCACTTAGAAATATAATTTGTACGTGTACTGTGTGTAACTAAAAAGATCTCTGATGTTTTCGTATTATTCAATGGGTTCTAATTGTTTTTGATACTCTCGGTTTCGGTGTGGAAGCAGGTGAATGAACATACTGAAATTCCGTTACTTCATTTACAGGTATTGGTGGAGTAGCAGCAAGTGAATAAGGCGTTGAGGTTCTAAGACTTGAAATTGAAGACGCTGTTGACACGGTATGTAATATAAGCTGAGTTTCAAGAGAAGGATGTCTTCTATATCTTTTACAGCATAGAGTAGTTAACTGCTCGACCAACGACCAACCAGGTGAACCTTAGATGGGAAAACGCCCTTACATACCACTCGACCAGGTGAATCTGTCCTAAGCTGGATATTAAGCACTCCAACCGTTTAGTTTCAATGGTCAGAAGAAACCTAGCCGTAGTTATAGGGGTGATCAATGGACAATGCCTTATTGGTAATCATTCAAAGAGCTTAGGACTCTACTCAAATGACTTTTGCAGTAGCTGCAGGTACCTCTTCTGCTTGTGTTCGGCCTGGCACGCACGTGGAACGCCGTTTTAGATGCCTATTTCTTGGATAGTCTCTGAGATCTCGGGACGACTGACGTAAGAGAGATCTTCGGGGCTTCATCGATGGCGGCAGATGGTTTCACTAAGGACTTGTATCTTACTCCTGTGGCATCACAACGGACCTATTCGAGCTTTAAGTGTGTCCTTTGTTGGACGGCCACCCGTACCTACCTACCTATCTAAATGCTCTTTGCAGAAACTGTTTTTCGAGCAGAAGAATGTGGCTTGCCTCTTTTCGCTTCCGTTGATTATATTTCATTCTACAATGATAATATTAAATTAGCAACTCGATTCCATTCTCTTTTACATTCACATTAGTAGTACTTTCACATTCACAATCAAACATTTATATTTAAAATTTACAAGTAAGTACTGACTTCGAAATCAATTGTGGAGACTCCAGGAGTTTGGACCTCCTGGTCTTTTAAAAACTCTAAATAGGAAATATACCAAATTGATGGCGTATAAATATCATCTGATCCTGCCTTCCAATCTTACAGAACCACTAATTTTTTAAATCCTCGTACTTCTTGGTTTTATTTTTATGTTCAACACTTTTCACCTTCCATAATTCAGGTAAACTACAAAAAACTTCAAACAAGCCGCGCCATTTCATTATTTTCTTATTTTGTACAAGAGAAAACAAGTTGTGCAAACGCTGACGGAATCTTGAAACACATGTTTAGATATCGAGCTGGCCCCCAAAATATAAAAATTTTAAAAATTCAATTTGTAGCTACTGCTACATTACTCCCCCTCAGTGAAAACGTCCATTTTAAGTGAATCGTAAAATTAAGAATATGATGAATAATAATATTGTTAGTAATAAAAAAAATTATAATTGAAATTTTACTTTCTTTGTCTTGTTTTTGATTGGTGTAATTGTATGTTCTGTGTGTTCGATAAATGCTGGTTTTAGTCTGTCAACTGAAATGTTCGTTGCTTTACCACGGTAGTCGATTTGATAATATTTATCAAGTTTGTTTAATATTTTGAATGGACCTTCATATGGGTTTTGTAAAGAAGATTTGCTTCTGTCGATTCTAACAAAAACCAATTCTGTATCTTTTAAATCTTTAGGTACGTAGATTTTAGAATTTTGTCTTCGAGAATTTGAAGGTTTGAAGTTATTTATGCAAGATCTAATTTTACTTAAGAAATTTGATGGATCTTGAATTGTTGAATTGTTGTTAATGATAAATTCTCCTGGAACGCGAAGAGGTTGTCCATAGACAAGTTCTGCTGGAGAACATTGCAAGTCTTCTTTAATCGTGGTTCGGAAACCTAAGAGGACTGCAGGTAATTGTGTGACCCAATTATTTTGGCCGTCACGAGCGCGTGTGGCTGCTTTTAATTGTCGGTGAAATCGTTCTATCATTCCGTTTGATTGTTGATGATAAGGAGTGGTACGGATTCGATGTGATCCTAAAATTGTTGTAAATTCTTCGAATAATTGGGATTCGAATTGAGTACCCTGATCTGTGGTAATTTCTAGTGGAATACCAAAACGTGGAAAATATTATGTATATCTTTCATTGGATAAGCTTCTGGCCAACGAGTAAATCTATCTATTATTGTTAAAATGTAAGAATATCCATTTGAAGACGGTAAAGGGCCTACCAAATCTAAATGGATATGTTCGAATCTTGCTTTGGGTAGTTCGAATTTACCAATTTCTGATTTCGTGTGCTTGGTTATTTTGGCTTTTTGGCAATTGACACAATTTTTAGTCCAATTATTAATATCTGTATTCATTCCAGGCCAAAAGTACTTAGAAACAATAGATTTTCGTGTTGATCTAATTCCTGGATGAGATAAATAATGGATGGTATTAAAAATAATTTTTCGAAGTTCTTTGGGAATATATGACCGTGAATTAGTATTAGTAGAAACTTCGCACCAAATGTCAGACTCAGAAGTGTTTAATTTAATTTTTACAAGCTTATATTTTGAGTTATCTGGTCTGTTATGTTGGGTTATCAAAAGATGTGTAAGTTCTTCGTCACTATTTTGATACTCAGCAACAGTTTTTAAAACAAATTTGGTAATATTATGTTTTGAATGTTCGAAATTTTCGATAGAAATTCTAGATAAAGTATCTGCTATGTATTTGATTTGCCTTTGATATGTCTGATATCGGAGGTAAATTGGGTTATGTAGTCCAGATGTCTAGTTTGTCTTGGACTTCTTTCTGTTTTAGACCATATTGCTGAAATGAGTGGTTTGTGGTCTGTAAAAGCTATAAATTCTCGACCTTCTAGAAAATGTCTAAAATGTTTGATGGCTAGATATATTGCTTTTGAAAATGATTGTTTAATTTTATTAATTTGTTCTTCACATTCTCCTGGCCAAGAAAATTTTTTAGCGTTATTTGGTTTCTTTTTGAGAAGTAGAGCCAAATGAGTGTGAATTGGGTTTAGTAATTTGGCAAGATTTGGAATAAATCTATGGTAATAATTAACGATGCCTATAAATTGTTGTATTTGTTTAATAGAATTTGGAGAAGGAAAATTGTTAATAATTTGGACTCTGTCTTCTGAAGGTATGATCCCTTCTTTTGTTATTTTGAGACTGAGGAAATCCAAAGATCCAACTCCGAAAATGCATTTGGATGAATTGATATTGATTCCGAAATCTGATAGTTGTTTAAAAATTTGGTTTAAATTATTTTGATGTTCGGATTCAGATTTGCTGGCAACTAAAATATCGTCAATATAGACAAAAGCGAAATCTAAATTTTTAATGATTTGGTCCATGAATCGTTGAAATGTTTGTGCAGCATTTCTTAGATCAAAAGGCATCCTTGTGAATTCAAATAATCCGAGTGGAGTTGTAATGGCTGTTTTGTGTATGTCTTCTTTAGCCATTGGAATTTGGTGGTAAGCTCTTATCAAATCAATTTTTGAGAAAATTGTGCAACCGTTTAAGTTCATTGAAAAATTTTGTATGTGTGGTAATGGGTATCTATCCGGAACCGTGATTGCGTTTAGTCTGCGATAATCTCCACATGGTCGCCAATCTGTAGAATTTTTCTTTGCTACTAGATGTAGTAGAGAAGTTACTGAAGAAGATGATAATTGGCACAGACCTAATTTAACCATGTAATCAAATTCTAATTTTGCTAAACGTCTTGGACGAGAAAAAGGAAGTAGTCCTTTAGTTTCTATTCGATGTACTACGTTATGTTTAACTGGAATATCATAACGAGGTGGTTGCGTTAATGTGGGAAATCTTTGCAAAATTTTACCGTACTCATTACTGATTGCGTAGTAACGAGGAGTTGGAGTATTTACGTTTACCGTGATTCCACTAACACTTAAAGTTGTTGTACCGTCGAGTAACATTTTGTTTTTTAAATCAACCAGTAAATTAAATTTTGTTAAAAATCTGCTCCAATGATGGGATTGTTGACATTAGCAATTATATGTAAATGGGAAAATGAATTCTCTCCTAAGACCGAAATCTACTTTAAGCTGTTTTGTACCATAAGTGTTAATGGTAGAACCGTTTGCTGCGCATAAATATAAGTTAGGGTCTTTATTAAATTTTCTAAAGAATTCGTTAGGTACTACTGAAATATCAGCACCTGTATCTATTAGAAATTTGAATTGGTTTTCTTTGTCAAAAATGAATAAACGTTTAGAAATATTATTGTTAAATATATTGTTCACTGAGGGTTTAATTAGTTTTTTTTTGATTATTAATAGTTTTGTAAGAACACGGCGAAATGCATTTATTCGCTTTGGTACCATATTTATTGTGGTACCAACAATAATAATTGTTATCTCTAGATTTTGAAACTTGTCTATTATGTGAATTGTTTCTAGAGAATGAATGATCTCTCGATCTGTTTCTAGAACGTGAGTAAAAAAATTGGTTTTGACACGATAATCCTTTTATCAAATTTTCAAGATTATCTAATTTGTTTTCTAAATTATTTATTTTTGTTAAAAGAAGATTTTTATCTATAAAATTGTAATTTGGTTTTGGTAGATTTTTGTTTATTTCCGATATAAATTGAATTTTGGAAATATCAAATTTTGGAAATGTCAAATCTAAAGTTCTTTAATATCCTCTTTTCCGGATGATATTAAGGCTATGTTCATATTTGCCGGCAATTTTCTCATCCATAATTTTTTAATTAAAGATTTGCTAAATGTGGATAAATTGCCTGCAAGAATTTTCCATGGAGCGATAGAATTCGGAAGGTCTTCTATCTCCGATTTCGGTAGTAGATAGAAGTTGCTCTAACTTTTTTTCTTCCGATTCAGTAAATCGTTTGATTAGGGTATTCTTCAAACTTTCATATTTATTGAGAAGTGAAGGATTTTTTAAAAAATCTAGGACATTTGTTATGATTTCCACTGGTAAAGATTGAACAACGTGACTATATTTTGTCTCGTCTACCGTTATTCGTTTAGAAGCAAATTGGGCTTCGGCTTGAATGAACCGAGCTTCTGGATATGGAGTCCAAAAGCTTGGTAGTTTGATTGAAGTTGTGGCTACATAATTGTTTTCACTGTAATTTATAGCGTTTGCATGTAAACTTTGTTGTGAAAAGATTGACTCATCTTCACTAGTCATCATGAGTATATTTATGTACTTGTTTTTTAAAGTAAAATTTCACTTTTTTTTAATTGCACACTGATTTTAACGAAACTTAACTTCGCGAATCACCAAAATGAAAGAACAACCCCTTATTATAACTTTTAAGTTATATTATATTTCTTTCTTCCTATAGATGTAATCTTCTCTTTGATTGTTGATACGTTGATGATATTCAAATATTACTGGACTTGATTGTTGATTTGTAATAATGAGGATGCCTTATCCTGGGTGGGGGCACCTCTTATTAAAATTTTAAGTTGAATCTTGATGATTGCTTTAATAACGAGGATGCCTTACCCTGGGTGGGGCCACCTCTTATTAAAATGTTGTTTCTTGAGCTGTTAAATCTTCGTTGTCTTCTTTTTTTAAAATGAGAGAATACCTTACCTTTGGTAGGGGGTATCTCTATTTTAAAATGTTGTTTCTTTTTTTTTTAGGGTTGTTGATTCTTCGTTGTTTGTCCTTGTTTACTTTTTTTTAAAAAGCAGAAAGTACCTTACCTTGGGTAGGGGTACTTCTGTTTTTAAAAAAATTTTCTGGGTCACCAATGAAGAGGTTAAGTGATGTAGAGCTCCTTTTTTTTTTTTTTTATATATATATGATGATGCCAAAGCTCAGGGGATGCCCTATGATGCTTAAGCACAGCCTTGGCAGGAAAGGAATTAAGGATGAGGTTGGGTTAGGAGGTTGAAAGTTTCAGGCTGATAAGACGAGGGAAAAACAGAAGATGGTAAACTGTTCCACATTCGTGTTGTTCTGCTTAGAAAAGATTCCCGAAATTTGACGGTACGTCCTGACCTGGAGAGTATAGGGGTGGGAGCGACTTGTTGATCTTGTATAGCGCGTTGTCATGAGTCTACAAGGAATTAGCCTAGCAATTTCGTTAGAACAACGGCCATGGAAATAACGATAGAAGAGTGAGAGACAACCGACCTTCCGTCGATGCTCCAGAGAGTCAAGACCCTCAGAGATTGAGGGATCGCCGATAGGCTTAACAGCTTTACGCTGGACTTTGTCTAACGCGGACAGTGCGGTGTGTCCGGCCCCTGCCCAAATATGGGAATTATATTCAAGTCTAGGCCTAATGTGGGACTTGTAGATCAGCGCTAAGTCAGGTGGGGTGAAATATTTCTTACATCTCTGTAGAAAACCCAAACATTTCATCGCATTTTTAGCGATTGCAAATATATGATCAGTCAAGCTAAGATTGCTGGATATCTCGATACCCAAGATGTTTAGGGAGGGTGAATTGGGTATATTCACTCCGTCGACTGAAATGGGTTGGGGGTGAACTGGGCGTTTTTTAAGGGACATTAAACAGCATTGGGTTTTGGATGCATTAAACGTAACAAGATTTGCTCTGCCCCAAGCAAGGACCTTGGAAATGTCGTTGTTTAATGATCTAAACATGCGTTCCCGATTGGCTTCTGTAGCATTTCCACGTGAATTCATAACAGAATCAAATGAGTACGCGAAATCAAGGGTGCTGTCGTCGGCGAAACTGTGAATAGTATTGAGAGTAAGGGATAAGAGATCATTAATAAAAAGAAGAAATAAGGTTGGTGAAAGAACTGAACCCTGAGGTATACCGGCATTTATTTCGTAGGAATCAGATGTAACTCCGTCAATTACTACACGAATTGACAAAAAACTCTCTATCCATTTAACGAGGGTAGGGTGCAGACCAAATGTTTGAAGTTTGGCTAAAAGGGCAGCATGCCAGACTTTATCAAAAGCCTTTGAAATATCAAGAGCGACGATTTCAGACTCACCAAAATTATGAAGACAATGATTCCAACGTTCCGTTAGAGCCGTTAGTAAGTCTCCGGTTGAGCGGCCAGCGCGGAAACCGTACTGGCAATCGTTGATTAGATGGTTATTTTCAAGATATTTCAACAACTGAGAGTTGATGAGTGATTCAAAAACTTTGTATATGATCGAGGTTAGTGCAATTGGTCTGTAGTTAGAGGGGTCGCATGCCTCTCCTTTTTTAAGTATCGGCTGGACATGAGCAAGTTTCCATACACTTGGAAATATTCCTGTTGAATATGACAGGTGAAAAAGTTTCCGCAGAGGTTAACCCAAAGCAGAGGCGCAGCATTTTAAAACAAGGGGCGAGAAACCATCAGGGCCAGTAGCTTTGGACACGTCGAGTTTTGAAAGTACTCTAAAAACTTCGCGAGTGCGAAAGTGTAGCGTCTTTTGCCTACTAGCACATTGTGATGGAGATGGAAGTGGCTGCGATGAAGGTGGTAAGTATGAATTAGCAGCAAAATTAGCAGCAAACAGGTTGGCCTTGTCCAATGAGTCAGTAAAAACATTCCCATTATAAATGAGTGGTGATGTTGACGAACAGGTGAAATTGTTCTTTACGGTTTTTACTAGAGACCAGAAACCCTTACTACCCTTTTGGGTAGAAAAAACCTTCCGTCTGATGTTCTGGTCGAAATTGAACTTTGCCCGACTAATTGCTGAATTGCAAATATTCCGCGCATCTCTATAGATACGTCTCAATTCCTCTGAAGGGCACAATTTATATGCCTGGAAGGCTGCTTCCTTATTTTTAATGGCTGCGGAGATTAGACAATGGTCCGAATTACCCAAGGGAGACGTCACCGAAACCGAATATTTTTCTGGATGCGATGTTAGAAATAGATCTAAAAGATGCGCGTTGTGCCCCAAAGTATCAGGAACACGAGTCGGACACTCAACCAGTTGCTGTAAATTAAAAGACTCACTACATAACTCGACGTGTCTTCCAGACGGGCTTGTGGTAGAAGAATGCCTGAGCCACTGTGTTGTGGACGTTGAAATCGCCAGCAAGAACGATTTCAGTAGAGGGGGATATTTCCAAAATCTTATCGATATCGGAGGACAACTTATCAAAGGAACACACAGTGTCAGTGTCAGACATATTCAGGCTGCGGTATAAAAAACAAAAATGAATGATGTGCCGATAGAGTTTAAATCTAATCCAGACATAATTAAATTCTGGATTAGTAGAAGAAAATTGAGGGAAAAGGGAGAATGGCGCATCTTTTCTAACATAAACCGCGATTCCCCTCTGAGGAGAGAAGAGTGGCACTAAGTGATAACCAGGGATGTGATACTGATTAATATCAGAATCGGAAACAACCTTGGTTTCGCTTAGTGCAAAAACAGCCGGATTTTCCGCGATCAAGTGGCAGTAAACCGAAAAATGGTTACTTTTCAAGCCACGAATGTTGCAAAAATTAAATGCACATTTTTGCATTTTCCCGGTCTTAATTTGCCCAAAACAAAACAAACGAAAACGTACACAAACACAAGGACTGACGAACGGGATCCACAATTGATATGGGGCGTATTCTCAGAGCCCTAAATCCTAGAACTTCCTTTTGTATCTGAAATCCTTGAGATACATTATATTTTAAATTAAAAAAAAGTATTTCTTAATTTTATTTATTTTAAACTTTTTATTTTTATTTTAGTTGTTTGAAGTTTTATTGTTCTGGCTAGACTGAAATTCTATTTACATTTTTTTGTATCCTACTTTACATTTAATACATAGATAGTTTGTTCAATATTTTCTCTGTATAGAGTACAGTATTTTATTGTCAATGAATAAATGATTATTATATATTTCAAAGTGTTTGTTTTTCACACTATTCAAAATTTATCAAAGTCTACAGGTTGACTAAAATGTATTTGACAGTTATTTATCTGTACAGTCTGATTGGATATTATTAAAGTGGATTTGAATAAAAATATTTTATTAATAATATAATCAAACTTATGAAATTTTAATTAGAAATTAAAAATTAAATTTGTAGCTACTGCTACAATAACTCAAACAAAGTTAAATGGAGGTCGTATGTTCCTAGGGCGGTTTTTATTTACCGTTCCGTTTGTACAAAATTTCATTGTTCTAATATAAATATTTGGTGCTTAAATTGTTCAGCAAGTGGATTGCAATGATTTCCAATCTCCTTTGTTCTTTTGCAAGCTTTCCTTATTTCGAAAACTCTCTGCTTTATTTCACACAATTGTTCTCAACATGGTCCTAAATTGTAGTAACAGATGTTGTTCAATGACTGTATTTCTTTTGGGCGTATTTGTTTCCTTGTGGCCCTCTTCAATATTTGAGATTTTCTTCTGCGCTTCTTCATCAGGTGTCTGTAGTTCAACCTTTTCATCGATTGGGAGCGAACATAATTTAGCGGTTGGTCTCTTGGTCATGATACCATTTCTTGTCTTCCAGGCGACAACCCAAGTAAGACAATCTGATCAAGGATGTGCTTTGCTTACCATTTGCTTTCCTATAGATTGTAACAGCCTGCCTTAGCCAAAGGTTACAAAGGTCAGCGATTCCTTCACCTTGCGCGAGTCAATTAAAATAATTATATCGCGGATGCAGGTCAAACACAAAAACAAGAAGTTAAACAAAACTGACAAGTAGAACAATTTGACAGACTGAGACAATTGACAGGGCCAGGGTGTAGATAACCTAATTAAACGTATTTAAGAGAAATGTAAATTACATGTATAAGATTTGAAGAATTCCAGGACAGCATTTCATTAAGTGCTATAAAGTTAAGGTTGGTGAATTTTTAGAACAGTAATTATTTATAAAATCGTAATTGAAATATTAAAGCAAAATTAATATAACTATTGCATAGGTTAAAGATAAAAAAAGAGGTTATTGTGGAAGGTGTTACAGTCGGGTAGCGGTTGGTAGCCCTGGTGGGAACGAACGAGATGAGAAACGTGACAGGAAATGATGAAGGTTTTTTTTTTTTGGGAGAGGAGGTGAAGAAGGAGACGCGTGTTGATTGGGTGATGAGTTTGAAAAGCAACAAAGAAAAAGCCTGGAAAGTTAGAGGAGATTGTAAAAAGAAAAATCTCTAACGATCGCTGAGGAGGCGA
Organism: Leptarthrus brevirostris; assembly: GCA_964036015.1. NCBI lineage: Eukaryota > Metazoa > Arthropoda > Insecta > Diptera > Asilidae > Leptarthrus > Leptarthrus brevirostris. Next base: position 109,619,540 of record OZ038372.1, on the reverse strand, counting down.
TAAGTATTGGAGTGGTCCGTACCAACATCGTTAGCGACCGAGTCGGGTGCCTTGAACAAATTAAGGGGCCGCAGCAGTGCCGACGACAGCAGTTACAGGTGTACCGATCGAGTTTTAGTGGGGCCGCAGCAGAGCCGCCGACACCAGTTACAGGTGTACCGAACGAGTTTTAGTGGGGCCGCAGCAGAGCCGCTGACACCAGTTACAGGTGTACCGAACGAGTTTTAGTGGGGCCGCAGCAGAGCCGCCGACACCAGTTACAGGTGTACCGAACGAGTTTTGGTGGGGCCGCAGCAGAGCCGCCGACACCAGTTACAGTATCCACAGCAGTGTTCGCCAGAATCAGCAACAGACACAGGAGTTTGCCGCGCCAAAAAAAAAGCACCGCCACAGTCAGCAACGGGCCCGCAACGAGTAATCGTAGTCAGTAGCAAGGTAAATTTTAAGTAGAATTCATAATTATTATGATAAATTAAATGAAATAGCACGTTTAGATAAGATAGAGTAGACATGAAGTAGGGTCTTAAATATTGGATAGAATTAAGCACATAAAGAGATAGTTAGCACTTTCTTATTAAAAACTTGTTATAAATTAAAATTTGAAATATTAAAACAAAATTTTGAAGAAACGGACGGTATTTAATTCAGACGCTTGTAACCTCAAAGAAATTGAACTTGCAGTGCAAAAAAAGAAAAAAGAAAATCAAAGGGAGAATCGTTATAAGATTTTCGTCTTTTATTAAAACAAAGTTGTTCGACTTAATATTGTTCCTTTCTTTAGCCCACTTGAGTCCTTGGTGAAGTCTCGTCAATTCTTCCAGGGACCGTTTCTTCTAGAAATCTTGCTAAAGTTGGTTTAACAGCTGCCACCTTGATAGAGCGTGTATGTTTGATACCGTTTTGTATTGAATTGGAGGAGTAAGAAATGGATCAACGGTCAGAGAGTGCATTGGAGTTAGTACGTCGAGTTCATTTGATTGATTTGGGAGTGGACATAGAGCTCTTGAGTTTAGATATGCCTCAATGTTTGCTTATACTTTCGGTAATTCCTCAAAGGTTAGGTTCGTCTCTCTAACTATTCTTTTGAAGTGGTGTTTTACAAACTTTACGCTTTCCTTCCCATTTCCGCCAAAGTGGGGGGGGGGGGGGGGGCTGACGGTTTGTTTAAATGCCAGTTAATTTCCATGCTAGCTAATTCATTTGAGATTTTTTTCTTCAAATTCCTTTTTGAAGGCCGACGAACGAAATTTGGGCCGTTGTCGCTATATATCAGTACGCTTACATGCATACTTGAGTACTTGATTTGAAAGTTACTTGAAACTGAAGTAATAGGGTTTTTGACTGATTAACTTCAGTTAACTAAGTGAGTTTTTTGAAGGCACTTGTTGGAACATTTTCTTTTGTATAAAAATAAAACACTTGTTTTGTTCCAAAAAACTTAAATTTATTCGCGGTTTTTTATAAACTTTAACGACGCGTTTCGCCCTATAGAGGTATCATCAGGTTACTGACTGACTAACCTAGCTGATCTGGCCTTGCACTAGTTATTTGGTATGTTAGCGGCTCTAGTAACGGACTATTTAAATACTCATCTAGCTGATCATTAAAAATGTATTTATTTGATGCTATAGCTTTTTTTATCTCAAATTGTTCGTATTTATCCAGAATAATGCCTCCATTTTGTTGCTTTAATAATTTTATATTGTTAATATTTATATTATGTCTCATATTTTTTAAATGTTTAGATAAACCCGATTGTGCTCTGTCATTTTTGGCCCCAGCAACATGCTCCCTGTATCTTGTTTTGATTTTTCGTTTTGTTTTGCCGATATATATGCCTGAGCAGTCGTCACAGCTAATCTCATACACTCCGCTCTTTTCCACCGTCTCTACTTTAGGTTCAATTTTATTATTTATTAAAAGATTCCTTAAATTTCTATTATTGAAAAAAGCTGGTTTATCGTCGTATTCCTGTAGAATTCCCCTTAATTTGTCTGATGTTCCTGCAATATATGGCATTTTTCTCCATTGTATGACTTCTTTTTCTTGTGGAAAAATTAATTTAATTGCCCGATTTTTTGCTTTATTTCGAAGTAAATTATAAATTATTCTTTTATTATAACCATTGTTTCTAGCTATTTTAATAATGGTTGCAAGTTCAATATTAAAATTTGTCTGGTTAAGAGGAACATTTAGGAGACGGTCTATCATAGAGTGAAAAGCTGCTAATTTAGTATTCCACGGGTGATGGGAATCCACAGGAATAATAGCGTCCGAATAGGTTTCCTTTCTATAAATATCGAAATCGAGTTTATTTCCTACAGTTGTAATGCTGACGTCAAGAAAATTAATTTTATTGTTCCCGATTTCTACTGTGAACTGTATAGATGGTTCTAATTTATTTAAAATATCTTTGACGAATTTATTAAGTTGTCGCGTTGTGCCCGTCCAAATACAAAAAACGTCATCTACATAACGAAACCACACAAAGATGCATTTTAGCAAGTCACAATTATTTCTTTTAAAAAGGTTCTTTTCAAAATCGTTCATATAATATTCTGCGAAGAAAGGAGAAGCGGCGCTACCCATACTTAAGCCCTCCTTTTGAACGTAAATAGTTTTGTTGAATTGAAAATAATTCTGGCTCAAGCACACATTTATTAGAGATTTCAGCTGTGACGACTTCATAGGGTCAACTATCGTATTATTAATATCTCGGAAATAAACTACATACGTCAAAAGAAACTAATTTTGCATTATACGGTAGCTGTAAATGTTTTACTTTGTCAATTAATTCAACCGAATTTTTTATTGCATAGGCAGGTTTAAAGTTTAGCAATTCTGGGACAATAACGCTAATCTTTAAACCTAAATTTTGTGTTGGAGCTTTAATGGCTTTTTTAATTTTGTTACTTGAACACTAGATAAAAAGGCCTGCACTTTCTCTACATATAAATCCCTCTCCAGAACTACTATTGTATTTCCTTTATCTGTTTTAGTTAGAATCAAGTTGTTGTCTATTAATTTCTTTTTAATTGAACTTATTAATACACTATCATTTCTACGTCTATCATATTTATTTCTATCTAACTGATTTTTCAAAATTTTTGCACATTCCGCTTTACCAATTGTGTTGTTTTCATCTAGCGCCGCATCGATGTGAATGCCCAGGTCTTGACGTCAGCATTACAACTATAGGAAATAAACTCGATTTCGATATTTATAGAAAGGAAACCTATTCGGACGCTATTATTCCTGTGGATTCCCATCATCCGTGGAATACTAAATTAGCAGCTTTTCACTCTATGATAGACCGTCTCCTAAATGTTCCTCTTAACCAGACAAATTTTAATATTGAACTTGCAACCATTATTAAAATAGCTAGAAACAATGGTTATAATAAAAGAATAATTTATAATTTACTTCGAAATAAAGCAAAAAATCGGGCAATTAAATTAATTTTTCCACAAGAAAAAGAAGTAATACAATGGAGAAAAATGCCATATATTGCAGGAACATCAGACAAATTAAGGGGAATTCTACAGGAATACGACGTTAAACCAGCTTTTTTCAATAATAGAAATTTAAGGAATCTTTTAATAAATAATAAAATTGAACCTAAAGTAGAGACGGTGGAAAAGAGCGGAGTGTATGAGATTAGCTGTGACGACTGCTCAGGCATATATATCGGCAAAACAAAACGAAAAATCAAAACAAGATACAGGGAGCATGTTGCTGGGGCCAAAAATGACAGAGCACAATCGGGTTTATCTAAACATTTAAAAAATATGAGACATAATATAAATATTAACAATATAAAATTATTAAAGCAACAAAATGGAGGCATTATTCTGGATAAATACGAACAATTTGAGATAAAAAAAGCTATAGCATCAAATAAATACATTTTTAATGATCATCTAGATTAGTATTCAAATAGTCCGTTACTAGAGCCGCTAACATACCAAATAACTAGTGCAAGGCCAGATCAGCTAGGTTAGTCAGTCAGTAGGGCGAAACGCGTCGTTAAAGTTTATAAAAAACCGCGAATAAAATTAAGTTTTTTGGAACAAAACAAGTGTTTTATTTTTACTTCAGTTACTTCACTTAAAATTTTCTTGTGTTGTCTTTTTGCTATTTAACTTAAATAAACCTATAAATCGCAAAATGCAAAACCGATCATGATTTGTATTAACAACCTTCTTCTATTTTTAACCGACTTCCCAAAAACAAAGAGGTTCTAAGTTCGACGCCTATTTGTGTTTTTTTTGTTTTTATGTCTGACCGGGCATAACTTCGTAACGCGTTGACCGATTTTGATAAGTCTTTTTTTGTTGGGTAGAGTATGTTTACCGAGTGATACCATGTCAATTTTTTTTGGTAGGGTGGGGGTGAAACCTAACTTTGTAACGCGTGGACCGATTTGAATGGTTCTTTTTTGTTGTACAGAGTATGATTCCCCATTGCTAATAGGAGAAAAAAATTTAGCCTAGGGTGAGGGTAAGGGGGGGAGGGGTAGTCTAACTTCGTAACGCGTGGACCGATTTGGATAACTCTTTTTCTGTTGGGTAGATTATGTTCCGTGGTTGATACCACGAGAAAAAAATTTTTGGTGGGGTGGGGGTGGAACCTAACTTTGTAACTCGTGGTCCGATTTCGATGGTTCTTTTTCTGTTGTATAGAGTGTGATCCCCCCATTGCTAATAGGAGATTAATTTGGTCCTATGGTGAGGAGTGGGGGTGGAGTAGTCTAACTTCGTTACGCGTGGACTGATTTGGATAATTCTTTTTCTTTTGGGTAGAGTATGCTCCCTGGTTGATACCAAAAGAAAAAAAATGTTGTTGTGGTTGGGGTGGGGGACGGTGGTGGAACCTAACTTTGTAACGCGTGGACCGATTTGGATGGTTCCTTTGCTGTTGTATAGAGTGTGATCCCTCATTGCTAATAGGAGAAGAATTTGGTCCTATGGTGGTGGTGGGTGAGGGGAAGGAGTAGTAACTTCGTAACGCGTGGACTGATTTCGATGAATCCTTTACTGTTCGGTGGAGTATGTTCCTTTATTGCTACCATGACAAAAATAGTTTAGTAAAATGGAGATGGGTTAGGGGGTTAAACATAACTTTTTAACGCGTGGACCGATTTGGATGGTTCTTTCTTCGTTGTATAGAGTAGAAGACACTAAAAAGTGAAAAATAAAATAGTTTAAAAAAAAGGTTGAACCGACCACAAAGAGCGCGAAAAATCATAAAATAATATTTTTAATTTTATATCTATTACGACATTTTGAAGTCGGTGCAAGTTAAACAAATAAAACAACTACAGAACCACAATTGAAGGTAATAATACTACCTGAACGTTTCAGCTTACGGGATCATAAGAAATGACGATTAAATATTTTTGTTGTAATTGTTTGGTTTGTTTGATTTGCACCGACTTCAAAATGCAGTAATAGACATAAAATTAAAAATTATTTTATGATTTTTAGCGCTTTTTGTGAAGTCGGTTCAACTTTTTTTTTAAAACTATTTTATATCTTTCATATCCTTCATTTTCATCTTTGCATTTTCTCAAGTATTCAAGTCACGTTTACATGATAAATGTTAAGTCAATCAAAGAAAATTTTGTGATTTACTTGAGTCAAGTATACTTGAAGTTAATGCGCGTTTACATATTTTTTTGATCACTCGAAGTTTACTTGAAGTTTACTTGAAGTATGCATGTAAACGTTCTGTATGTTTTCAACGCGTCCATTCCTTACCGAAAACCGCTTGAACGCTGCCAAAAATGCTTCTGCTGTTAAGTCGCTAGCGGTAACCTAACTTTGTAACGCGTAGACTGATTTAGATGATTATGAATTCATAGAGTATCTATTTGTATTCTGACTAAAATTGTGGCTTTTGGTGAGAGTTGGAGGATGGGCGGCACCTCGCTTCATAAGGCATAGACCGATTTTGATTAAATTGTACAGAATAGGTTTCCTGATTGATAAATGATATTAATTTTGTACGTAGATTGACTACAATGATTATCTGACTACGATAATTCTCTCTTGCTGTAAAGAGTACGGTGACGCACTAGGGTCATGTGAAGAATTTTCTAAGGTGAGGGTATTAAAGGGTGACCGTGACTAATTTGGTAATATGTTGCCGGATTTGGATAATTCTCTTTCCTTTCTTAAGAATGCACTACCTCTGCAACTTATGAAATTGCAGAATTGCAGAAGAATGCTGCTCGTAAAAATAAAACGAGCAGCATTCTTCTAGTCGGATATAATAATTTTTAATTTTATATCTATTAAGACATTTTGAAGTCGTTACAAATTACACAAACAAAACAACTATCCAACCACAATTGAAGATAATATATAAAACTTCCTGAACGTGTCAGCCCACGGAATCATAGGGAAGGACCATTATATACTTTTGTTGTAGTTGCTTGGTTTGTTCAATTTGCATCCTCTTCAAAATTTCGTAATAGATGTAAAATAAAAAATTATTTCATGCTTTTTTGCGCTTTTTGTGAAGTCGGTTCACATTTTTTTGAAAACTATTTTTTCAACACAATCGGGATCAACAAATTATTACATTGTAATTCGTAACCAAAAGTCACAATGGTGAGTACTTTCGAGGTTCAGGTATACATGCCATTGTAATGAGTACCAAACATACTTTTATTAACAATTTTCACTAAGTAAAATAATTGAACATTAAGTGTTTTTTGGAGCATCAATTTTAGGATACTATATATTTAGTAAAAGTTTACAATATTTTTAGCAAAACGTTGAGCTTATTAAATACCACTCAAGTTTCGTTATCCCTCGTCACATTTTTGTTTAGTGTTTTGGTGACGAGTGTAATCCACGTTCCGATTTCTCGTTGACCTAGTTGGAAGTTGTCTTGTTGCTGGTCTTGGAGCTGGTCTTGGAGCTGGTCTTGGAGCAGGATTTTGTTGAGCTTGCCATGCTTCTACTATCCGCCTTATAGGTTTTCTCTCTGGATGATCATACTGCTTCTGAGCAAAAACGAATGAATTGTGTGCATACGGATCCCGCGTAGGACGCCGGGTTGGCAACTGATAGTTCTGTGCTAAACTAAAGGATGCCTGATATAAAGCAATTACTGCTACAATAGCTAAGATGAGCGTCCGAACCATTTTTCACGTTTAACGTTTGCAATAAATCTTTCACAACTGAATGTTACAGATGAGTCTCTTGTTTTATATGAACGGTTTTAAGCTTAATCCAATTGTACATGCTTTCGAAAACAGCTGTATTTTGATTTAACAGCACTCTCAAATATAACAACTTAATTTAACTTGCAGATAACCATTTCTAAGAGCGATCATAGTATGTCGCCGGCTCTGATGTCTCATACATTAACTGCTGATTTTATATATCTCGTAGTAAAACAATATTTATTATTTTGTACCGCAATTTGTGATGGTGTAGAACTTCGAAAATTGAATTAAATCATCTCTTTTTATCGCAGGGGTCAAGAAGTCATAAAACGAAAGGCAATCTTATAGTAAACAAACAGGGAAACCACCTAAAGATTACCATTTGTATGCAATCGTATTTGTAGGAAGAGTCTCCACAGTTTAATGACCAAAACAAAAATAATGAATTTGTTGTCGAGTTTATCGATCCTTTTCCAACCAAGGCTTCGTCTTCCGGGTTATCAACTACCAAAGCTTTAAGAGCACACATCAATACTAACTTGCCTTTCATAACAACCTAGATTAGCTCAAATTCAAGTTGATGCATGACCCTATTTTGACAAATTGCGGTACTTTACAACAGATAAGAGAATATTTTGTTTTCAAAACTCCGGTGGTTTTCTTTAAACCTTTGTAATATTTATCGCATGTGAACATGCGCTTTAAAATTTGTACACTTAATAAAAAAAAATATATATAAATAAATAAATATTGAAAACCACTATTTCTTACTTCATATTCCAATAAATATCAATCGAAATAGACTTACACATTCTCGAAAATCCTTTGATTTAGTTTCCGAGTCCTTGCTTTTCCACAGCTTTGGCGTACCTTTTATCATTTACGTCTTTCTAGGTAGGCTTTTCTTTTCTTCTTCGCAAATGTTTTTGTCATACGCATTTGGTGCACACTAAATAAACTGTAATAAAACTGTATAAATTGCCAACCGTTTCAATCTGGGTAATCTCAACCGTTTGGGAGTTACAGGGTGAATCATAAATTTCAGTTTTTCACGGTAAGCACATTACTCTTTTATTTTTATCTCTTGATCTATCCAACATAACCACATAAAACAAACGCTTAAAAACTACTATGCAAATAAACTTTCCAAAATTCTCAACAACGTTGATCTAACTCCTATCATTGCAGGTACAGTCACTTCCAAAAATGAAAAAAATGGTTTGCAATTACCTAAAATTCAGCATTTTCCCAATTTTTCTCCTAAATTCATGTAATTATTATACCTCTTTTTTATTTTTATTAGATTGTCCATATTATTACCATTCAAAAAAGGTGCAACGTGGCAAGGTAGACACGGGATTAGAAAAACCGGATCCTTAGAACTCCCTGAGTACTTAATTATTTTATTGCACTTTAGGTAGGAAATTCTTTAAAGAAACAACATTTTTAAGATAAAAGGTCGATAATGTTTGTTTTGAGTTAAGAGGTAATTAATTTTAATTATTGCTGCAAAAAAGTTATAAAAATTTTAGTGTAATTTTGTTTTATTGCCGATAAAAGGGTCAGTCAGCAAGAATACATATCATAGTTAAAAAACAAATCAATAAGTACAGGTGTTCTTAAGCAAAAATTATTAAAAAGCGGTAGAATTTACATTTGATTCACCAGGAATGATATCACGAATTTCCATAACCTCCATACCTGGTCGAATACTAACCCACACAGGGCAAAGGAGACCTCATTCCAGCAGAGATTCAGTGTCAATGTTTGGGCTGGTATCATCGGCAACCATTTGGTAGGACCATTAATTTCGCCGCAAGTGCTAAATAATGAAATTTATGCGGACTTTTTGGACAATGCACAGCCAGATCTAATAGAGAAGAACCCTATGGATAATCATAGGGGAATGTTTCACCAATACGATGGAGTAGCAGCGCATATGGCTAATATTGTGAAGGTAATACTAAGTGAAACATTTCCGAACCGCTGGATTGGACGAGGTGCACCGATTCCTTGGTCTGCTAGATCTCCAGACCTTACCTCATTGGACTTTTTCTTATGGGGAACAATGAAAGATGAAGTTTATTCAAGCTCAGTTAACAATAGGGAGGATTTATTTAGCCGATTTGGGAATGCACCAACGAAAATACGGGAGAGGCTGGCTGTAATACGCCTTAAACAGGGACTTAGTAGGAGATTGTTGGAATGCATCCAGAATGGCGGTGGACATATTGAACGGCTTTTGTTACTTATTAAGATTAATTGTAATTATTTTTAAATTCAATAAAAAGCATTTAAGAATTAATGTAAAATTAATTTTTTTAATTTGTTGATTTTTATAATACTCTCCGATAGGATTTCTACTTATAAATTTCTACATATTTTTTCTACGTGGACATGTTGGAACTTTTTGGAGAGGTAATAAGATTGGCAATCTAATAAAAATAAAAAGGGGTGTACTAATTACATAAATTTCGGAGAAAATTTGGAAAAATGCTGAACTTTAGGTAATCGCAAACCATTTTTTCACTTTTGGAAGTGACTGTACCTGCAATGGTAGGAATGAGATCAACATTGTTGACAATTTTGGAATGGTCATTGGGATATTAGTTTTTTAGCGTTTGTTTGATCTGGCTGTGTTGGATAAATCAAGAGATAAAAATAAAAGAGTAATGTGCATACAATGAAAAACTGACTGAAATTTATGAATCACCCTGTCTCCCAAACGGTTGAGATTGCCGCCCCTCTGCCGTAAAATTTTTTGTTTGTCTAGTTGATGATTACTTTAAAAATTTATCCGGGATTAAAAAAAACTGCGAGGAAAAAGGTTTCAACTTATAGAGCATGCTAATTCAATAGTGCGTTTTTTATTTAATTATTAGAACAAACCATGAATAATAATAATAGTACAATTTCAGAACTTTAATTTGATGTAAGCTTGAAGTTGTTACTCGATAGGTACAGCAATGCACCAAAAACAAAATCAAAAAAAGTTGTGTGCCAAGGCCTTACCAAAAAATTTAACGAGGCACGCAACCTTTTTTCTTTTTTACTCAGTAAATACTAAATTTTAAAAGTAATTCTAAGCTGTTCCGCCATTGGTACAGTTGCAGTCCATAAAATGTTTCAGAGAGGGGACATACCAAAATTGTGCAAACAGTTTTGCTTAGGCACACAAGGATTTTTCTTATGTTAACTGTGAGTACTAATATTTAAAAAACATTTCATGCTGTTGGTCGATCGGCCAGCTTTTTTGCGGCTAGCTCTTGCTATATAAGTCGTCAGTGGAGTAAGTGATAATGTGTCGGCCTACCAATTTGGACGTCCTAGGTTCGAATCCCACCGACGACAACTCATAGTTCTTTTCTGCTGGCAACAGATTACGATAAAAAGGACATGGGTGTTGCCGAGAAAATGTCAGTGGTTCGGAATCCACTTTAAATTGTAGGTCCACTTGCAACCGTTCTGCCGCCCCATGCCCATAATGATCTGGATCATAGTTGTTTTGTTTTAAGGAGTATGTTCCCCTATTGATAGTTTGAACAAAACTAAAATATTGCTGCATAGTTATGGGAGGGGGGTGTTTAGGGATGGAGCTTAACTTAAGAAAGCGTGGACTGGTTTATATGTTTCTTTTTTTCCGGTAAAAAAACATTGCTATTATGAAAAAAATTTGCAGTAAGGTTGTGGTGTCGGAAGGGGCTGTTTGACTAACTAAAAATCAAATCTTGTAATTAAATTCTCACCAAGTTCCCATTAAGTCGTCCACACATATGTACATATGCACTTCCAATAAAAATTCAGTATTATGGTTACATGGAGCTTTTTGAGTTTGGGATAATTCGATTCGCATCGATGTAGACTTTAGTTCTAGCTAGATGGATATCAAAATCGATAGTCTGATGATGGAGACAGAAGGTGCTGAAAGAAACTTTTCTATGAATTGTAGCAGGAGCCCATCTGAATTTAAAATACAAACTAAAAAGTAAAAAATAAAATAAATGTAAAGAACTTTTAAGTAAAACGATTCTATTTTCAAGTCTTCCATTTAGCGCTATAAAATAGCTTTCTTATCACTTCATACTTTTGTACAACATAAATTATCAAACTAATAATCTAATTTTAGGTACGTTGACATCATAATAATCACATAAAAAAGTCACAGAAAATGACATCATAAAAATCGTAATAAATACTACTATAATTATGGAATGTCGGTTGTCTTTCAGTCTTATGTCGTCGTTTCCACTTTTATTAAGAGCCTATTGGACATGCACATGATACGTACGGTTCAGCAGTGTTATCTCTAAAATATTTCGTAAACTACTTTTGCTACAGTGTTCTTTATAGTTTTCATTGAAAGTTCTAACTAAATGCTACTTTAAGGAATTTTTAAAGATATTTTGCATCTATATTTTACAAATTGGGTAACGACTTTGCAAGCACATATCCCGTGACTGAAGGGTTAAAATCAAAAGGTCCCAACACATTTTTGCATTTTAGAAGGCCTATCTAATAACTGTCCACTTTTTGGGGTAAGTAAAAAAAGTTTTCAGCGTACTTTTCACTCCATTTATCTATTTCATCTAAAATGGCTTATAAGATGACCGTGACATACCGACGAACCAACGGACACACCGAAACCTTGTTCCTGCGGAACCCTAGCAGCTAAACCTCACCTACATAAGCCCACGGATGAAGTGAAACTTCTTTCGTTTTACTCAATTAATAAAGTTAAATTAAGTAGGTGAAAAAGAGTAATGAAAAACATTAAATCAATCTTGAAAAAAGGTAAAACCACTTGTTTTACTTCCACATTATCGGAGTGGCAAAAATTTTTGGGATGGTGATCGTTCAAAAATATGAACGCTAAAAATTTTTGATGGTTGTTTCGACCTGAAAGTGTAAGCTGGTCATCATCAGCGTGATACTTACACTTTCCATCACGGACATCCATGACGGAAGGTCAAAACCTCAACTCCTATAAGTACTCAGTTTGAAAACTAAGTACGAATTTTATGAAGAGGATTTTTAGTCCATCAATTTCATAAAATACCAATTCTGGTTAAATATTGCTTTAACAGAAAGTTTCCTTTCAAAAAAATTTTTTTTTTCGAAAATTTTTGTTACTCCGATAATGTGGAAGTAAAACAAGTGGTTTTACCTTTTTTCAAAATTAAATAACTTCCACCAAGAGTCTTTTGAAAGGAAACTTTCTGTTAAATTAAATCAATGTTCGAAATTTACAACAGTTACTAGTGGTATGGTAACTACAGTATGATAGAAATATTCGGATATTTACTGTCTGTAGATATCTGGTAAAATCAGCGTTTATAGTTTGGTCGTGCAGCATCTTGCCTGTTTATCTCTTGTAAAATTCGAATACGTTCCGTTTCCTGGAAGAAGCGTAATTCTCATAAAAATTCTTTTTTCATAAATGTTCACTCGGGTCAAGTGTATTTTTAACCGACTTCCCAAAAACACAGAGGTTCTAAGTTCACCGCGTATTTTTTATTTTTTTAACCGACTTCCCAAAAACACAGGTTCTAAGTTCGACGCGTATTTTTTTTTTTTTTTTTTTTTTTTTTAATGTCTTACCGGGCATAACTTCGTAACGCGTCGACCGATTTTGATGATTCTTTTTGTCTTAGGTAGAGTATGTTCACCGATTGGTACCATTTCAAAAAATTTTTTGGTAGGGTTGGTGGGGGGGGGGGGGGGGGGGGGGGGTGAAACCTAACTTTGTAACGCGTGGTACGATTTGGATGGTTCTTTTTTTATTGTACAGAGTATGATCTCCCATTGCTAATAGAAGAAAAAAAATTTGGCCTAGGGTGGGGGGAGAGGAGAAGGGGTAGGCTAACTTTGTAACGCGTGGACCAATTTGGATAATTCTTTTTCTGTTGGGTAGAGTATGTTCCGGGGTTGATACCAGGAGAAGAAAATGTTGGAGGGATGATGATGGGGGTGGGGGTGGAACCTAACTTTGTAACGCTTGGTCCGATTTTGATGGTTCTTTTTCTGTTGTATAGAGTATGATCCCCCATTGATAATAGGAGAATAATTTGGTCCTATGGCGAAAGGTGGGGGGGGGGGGAGGGGTATTCTAACTTCGTAACGCGTGGACTGATTTGGATAATTCTTTTTCTATTGGATAGAATATGATGCTTGGTTGATACTACGAGAAAACAAAAGTTGCTGTGGTTGGGGTGGGGGGGGAGGGTGGAACCTAACTTTGTAACACGTGGACCGATTTGGATGGTTCTTTTGCTGTTGTATAGAGTGTGATTACCCATTGCTAATTGAAGTATAATTTGGCCCATGGTAGGGGGTTGGGTGGGGGGAAGGATTAGTCTAACTTTGTAACACGGGGACCGATTTGGATAATTCGTTTTCTTTTGAGTAGAGTATGCTCCCTGGTTGATACCACGAAAAAAAATTGCTGTTTTGGTTGGGGGTGGAACTTAACTTTGTAACGCGTGGACCGATTTGGATGGTTCTTTTGCTGTTGTATAGAGTGTGATCCCCCATTGCTAATAGGAGAATAATTTGGTCCTATGGTGGCGGTGGGGGAGGGGGAGGGGTAGTAACTTCGTAATGCGTGGACCGATTTCGATGATTCCTTTTCTGTTCGGTAGAGTGTGTTCTTTGATTGATACCATGAGAAAAAAAGTTTAGTGGAATGGCGGTGGGGTAGGGGGATATAACTAACTTTTCAGGCGTGGACCGATTTGGATGGTTCCTTCTTCGTTGTATAGAGTCGAAGACACTAAAAAGTGACAAATAAAATAGTTTTTTAAAAAAAAGTTGAACCGACTTCACAAAAAGCGCTAAAAAGCATAACATAATTTTTAATTTTATATCTATTACGACATTTTGAAGTCGGTGCAAATTAAACAAATAAAACAACTACAGAACCACAATTGAAAATTTACGTAATACTACCTGAACGTTTCAGCTCACGGGATCAAAAGGAAGGACGATTAAATACTTTTGTTGTAGTTGTTTGGTTTGTTTAATTTGCACCGACTTCAAAATGTCGTAATAGACATAAAATTAAAAATTATTTTATGCTTTTTAGCGCTTTTTGTGAAGTCGGTTCAACTTTTTTTTAAAAAACTATTTTATCGTAGGTACATATTTTGTGCAATAAGAAAAATATGTGAAATATTAAGACCTCTTTTCTTTGATGGAAACAAACAAAAAGTATTTGGCATATTTTTTAAATTTAAAAACAAACTTTTTTTTAAAAATGTGTGTAAATTTCGATGTTGAATAAACTTTTATAAAAAAATCGAACAAATGTCTTTTTGACTCCTCTTCTTGTTTCTCTATCTATCTCTAGTTCTCGTAACCCCTTGTGGGGCATGTGGCCAAAGAAGAGCTCCACCTGATTCGAGACAACGATTGCAAGTGAGATTGCAATTTAAAGTGAATTCCGAATCACAGGCATTTTATCTGCAACCCCATGGCCTTTTTATAATAATATGTTGTCAGTAGAAAATAACCATGGGTCTGGTGGGAGTCGAACATGGGTGGGAGCTAATGATTAGTAGGCCGACACGTTATCACTTACTCCACCGACGATGCTTCTTGTTTAATGAGCTATAAATATTGGAATCAAAAGAACCGTTGATTTTTCAGAAATTCATGTCTCAGAAAGTGCTTGAGAAATAAATTTTGTACTCGTAAAAGATGGGCATTTTTTATTACCCCTTTTTTGTTGTGAAAAGATGTCTTTTTTTATTCGCACGTATTATTGGCGTTAGAGTTATATGTGTATACATATCTGATCTTTGTGAATGTTCATTTTTTATTCGTTGCTTGTAATATTTCAAGAGACTATATCTATAGTTTTGAAAAATTTGTTAAATTATAGGAGGGGGAGGAGGGAGGAGTAGGCTTTTTACTGATTTTTATAATTTTTGTGGCAAGGAAAGAATGAATAGAATTTATTCAAACTTTGGGAGCATTTTATAAATATTTTCAAACAAATATTTTTATATTTTTGAATCATTTCTTCTAAAAATACATAAAATCAAAGCTGCCGCACATCGAAGGTCCTATTCAGACTTTGCTGTTTGTGTACACACACCACAGTTTTCATCTGCAATTAATTCAGTTTGAAGATAATTTTAAGAACATGTTTTCTTCTATATGAACTTAACTCTGCTTCTTTTATAACTTTTTTACAATGAAAAATGTATGTATTTTAAACAATGATATTACCACAAATGTAGGTTCCTATAGAGCGTACTAACTAACGTATCACCTTTTAAGCTTATAGGTAAGAAACTTTTTCAGTTACAGTGTGCGCAAGTTGTAAAAAGGTCGTTTCGAGAAAAACGCGCTTGAAAATTTATAATATTGAAAATTTGTATTAACTGGGAAGTTGTTAGTGTGGACCTCAAGGGTCGCACCAATGATGCGACTCCCAGAATCTGGACCCACCCCACTAGTTTTGAGTCATATAAACTGGTTTCCCCCTAAGTCGGGGCACTTGCTAGTATTTGTTCGTTGGACATGGCTATCGGCAATTTGGTATGTTGCACTCGGTTCTTCACTATTGCTGTCTTGAATTTTGTTGTAATAACATAAAAACGACACGGGATGAGGGGTCGGAACCTGACTTGGTAACGCATAGTCCTACCAAATTTCAGCACCAGAATATTGTATTTTCACCAGAATTGCAATTCGCGAAGTTAAGTTTCAAATCAATACAGAAATTGGAAGTGGGTGAAAAATCGATCACAAGGTTTGGATTTCTATTAGACATCTGTAAAATTCAGCAAAATCGTTCAAAAAAAGATGGATGAACCGAATTTGATAATATTTCTTTTGGATCATATTGACGTCAGTACGCGCCCCTAACGAAGTGCAAATAATTTTTTGTTTGCGAGATTTCGTGCAGGAATGAATTGACTATGTACGTAGGTGCATACACACATAGACTTTCTTTCCAAAATAGTGTAAAAATACCTTAGTGATTTTGAAACATAAAAATATATTGAAAATTTTGATTACATTTTCTAACCCATTATAATGTCTTCCCTTTATACTAGCCACTATAACTATATCGATGATGTTGTTTCATAGCTTTGAAACAATCTTATAAGAAAGTTTTCGTTTTTTTCTGAACACCGATGCTAACAAGACATTATTTCATTAGTGCGTGGACAGCGATCATTATTAATTTTTCAATTTGTTCATTGTCTTTTTCAATTCGGAAGTCTTTTGCATCGACATACTTGTTTACCATTTTTACATTAACATCATATCTACTTTCTTATACCTATTTACAAAATACATAGTTTAATAGATTTCATTAAAGTCAGATCGATTAATATTAAGTTCATTTTGCTTGACTGCCGGTCGGTTGTCGTTCAAGGTCGTACAGTGAACTTTACCAATGTTTTCCATATTTTATTACTTTTAAAAGTGCTAGATTTTATAAAGAATTAAAATCACTTTTATTTGCAACATAACCGTGTATACGACAATATCGATTAGTACTACAAGACAAAGTAAATAACTTAGTAATACAAGACAAAGTCGTAGGACGAACTTTTCATAATAAGTAATTTTTCCGCAAAAAAACTGAACTTTCTTTCCTTTCCCAACTAAAACAATTTTGTAAGCATGATGTACATCAGAACTTTTGCGACTTTATTGAAAATCGCCCGGAAAACACAAAGGAGATACAAAAATCTGGCTGGTTGAGCTTTTTAGAAGTTTATGTTTAATTTTATTCAACTATTCAGAGTCATAGAAATCACAAAAAACATTCTTTTAGCCATTTCCAAGCGACATATTTTAGCTTCATCGAAAAACGCGCTCTCTTTACGACACCATTGCCATTCCAAGCAAAAAGTTATCTTTCGAGTGGTTCCCCGGTTTTACTACCTAGAGATATTTATTAAATCAAAACACATTGCAATCTTTGGGCCATATTAAAATCGTTTGGACTCATAGGATAAAGTGAAAGGTATATAGTAAATAACGTAAACCAATACAATCTTTAAAGCTATTCAAAGCTCTTAGTTACAGAAATTATAATAATGTGCGCTGAAAAGTAACAGATACATAAATAGTCAATCACGGATAATATGTAAGGAATATTGTGGACTAAATTTCAGTGGATGTGACATGCTACTGAATAATAATTACTCTTGAAAATGGTTATCTGCTATTGAAATTAAATTGTTATAATATACTTTGGAGTGCAGCTATAAACAAGTAAAGCTGTCTTGGAAAGGTTGTATGCACAATCTTAGTTTAGAATAGCCAAACGTTGATATAAAAGAAGGAACTCATGTATCTGGATGTCATATAGAATCTTTAGTTCATACTTAAAACTTGAAAAATGGTGCGAATCTTATTCTTGGCTATCGTTGCAGTAATTGCTTTTTCTCAGGCAATCTTTAGTCTACCACAGAATTACCGGGCAACTACGCCGACGTCAACGCAGGATCAGTATACACGCAGGTCGTTTGCATTGGCTGAGAGGGAGCCCGCTTATCCTTCTAACAGCGATTCTATCAAATCAGTACCACGGGGGCAATATAGGCAAAATACCCCTGAAGCATCGCAACATACGGAATCAACTCAATCTAAATCATCGGAAAATCGGGCTACGGATGAAGCATATAAATCATGGGTGAATAGCAAACAAACACATTGTGACGAGTCGTAAGGAATCCTGAACTTGAGCGGTATGATATAAGCTCACTTTTTTGTCAAAAATGTTAATTATGTGTTAAAATGTGTAAAATATGTTTTCGAAATATATACGCAATACTCATTTTCTTAAAATTGCTAGTGCTGTTTAGTGGGCTTTGCAATGACGTGTACTTTTCTGTCACACTTGATATACCTTTTATGTTATTAAGGTACTACTGAACATTTAAAAGGTGTTTTTGAGTGACTTTTTAAAAAAAAATTTTCTCAGCTCCTTTATTAGATATCATACAGTTTTTTTTTAAAAAATTATTTAATATTCATAGAGTAAAAAAATTGCTTTTCAAATGTTGATAAATAGTCTAAATTATAGGTGGCGCCAAAGTAGAGTCCTCGAAAAAATTGTTGTTCTGCTGCCAACAGTTAATCTCCGTATTGGCTGGTTTAAAACAAAACAAAACCAAAAAGATTCTTAAAAAGGAAGGTCTTTCACAGGAGAATTAACCTCAATTAACGAAAAATCGATAAAAAAAATGGGAAAGGCAGGAAGAAAAAGTGACCGTTTTAAGCTTGCTAAAAAATTTGTTTATAATTTTTGTTGGCAAATTGAGGTAAATTCTCCTAAAAAATATGTCAATTAATAAAACACACCAAGATTTTTCAAAATCGGCCTAGCTAATCCGGAGATTAACTGTCAGTTGAAAAAATGTCATTTCGAGAAAAACGCATTTAAAGTTAAATACCTGTGCGGCGAACCAAGGAGACGCGCTCGCTTAATATCGATTTACTACAATTTAAAATTTGAATTTTTTAAAAATATTTTAGGAGGTGAGTTTTGAAGACATTTTGAGTCGAAAAAAAAATCGATTTTCTGACAGTTCAGTACTAGTATTGCGAATACAATTTCGGGCGACTTTGCTTATGACTTTAAGAGATCTAATTTCTCTGAGATAACTTATAATCTCCTTTCAATTGACATTGCTGTACAATAATGATATTGATGTCTGTGCCTCCTTGTTTAATAACAAGATTTATGATTTGTTTAATTCTTTTGTTCCACTAAAACGGAAGAGGTCTACCTGCTTCTCCCCCTGAGGTACACTGCCGAACTTTACAGGGCTTATTCTCTTCGCTCTATAAGGAAATTCCTTAGTAGTTTTTGCAGTAGTATGCATATTTCTTTGAATTCATCAGTATGAAAAAGACATGGTTGCTCGATTTCATTTTCATCTACGATGTAGCATCAGGTGTCTTTCAATAATAATGTGTCCGACATAGCAAATATATATTATTTTTCTGCCTCTTCTCCTCCGATAACTTTAAGCTTTTCGAGGATGATTTTGGTCATATTCTGGATCTCTCTGCTTCCTGTAACCCCTTGTGTAACCGATTTGAGACAACGATTGCAAGTGGACCTAAAATTTAAAGTGAATTCTGCACAACTGGCAATTTCTCTGCAACCCCCATGGCCTTTTTATATTAATCTGTTGTCGGCAGAAAACAACCATTGGCCGCCGTCGGTAGGATTCGAACCTGGGACTTCCGGATTGGTAAGCCGACTCGTTATTACTTACTCCACCAGACCGTCATATCATGGGATATTAATGCGGACAAAATCAGCGAACTGACGTACTGACGTCATTCCGTCTGCATTCATTAAGTTCTGTTGTGATGCCCCCCTCCCCAGTGTTGCAAAATCGGTGACTTTGTAAAGTGGGGTTACTACGTGAAGTGGGGTATTATATGAAATGGCTTTATTTGAACATTACAAAATATATTTTCATTTCCTTTTATCCTGCTTAGTTTTCGATTTACGATGAAAAATAAAACTGTCTAAACCCATCCCCATCTAGCAACGAAGTTTGCTAAGCGAATAATCTGAACACATTAGAGTATATAGAGGTTTATGTAAATATTATAGGACATAAAATAGAACGATGTCTCTAACTATCACAGTTTTTTAGAAATAAGCAACCTTCCAAGGTACAGAAACCTCGGTGCGCGAATATATGTGGATTATAAAATTTTTCATTCAAAAATTATAGTGCTGGACAAAACATTTGAAACCGAAATTTGGAACAAACATTTAAGTTTAATATTATACTTGTTGTATTTTGAACTAAGTTAAGATAATTGTTATACAACATTGTTTCACGTGATGTTATAAAGACAAAAACAGCAATAAACAAATTTAATTTTGCAGGAAACTAAAATAAGTTAAGTTTTCATTTTACAAAAATATTTGCAATTTTTATTTTAAATGTTTTATTTTTTAGTATTTAGTTGAACGATCCCGATTTTTATGCTTTGTGCACATCAAATGATTTACGTACTGATAGATAAATACCCAACAAAGTGAAAAAATTGTATAGCGCACTAAGTGAAATAATTCTGGGTAAGAATTATTAAACTCAATTCAAAATAAAAGTGTTCAACTAAACATTTTATTTCATACTACTACTACTACTACTACTGCATACTATTTATGGACATAAAAATACTTTTTTTCCGAGCTTAAATTATTTTTTGAAAACTTAGTTGAGCTACAATCACCAGAAATTATCGTTTTAGTATCTTTAACTTCTCCTACGTCCGAGGTATTTGCGATTTAGCAAAACAGCGTTCTCTTTTCGACACAATTACGATTACATTTAAATAGTTATCTTTTGGGTGGTTTCCCCGTTTTATTACCTAGAAATATTTATTAAATCAAAATAAACTGCAATCTTTGGACCAATTAACAGAAAGTAATATGGAATGGAGACTGTAGATTAAATTTCAGTGGATGTGACATTCTACTGTATAAGAATTACTTTTGAAACTGGTTATCTGGTACTAGAATTAAATTGTTATGTTTGGGAGTGCAGCTGTAAAAAATTTTTTTTGGAAAGCTTGTATGCACAATCTTAGTTTAAGCTAGATAACCGTTAATATAAAACAAGGAACTCATTCATGATATTCAGTAAGAAGATTCATTTCATACTTGAAACGTGCAAAATGGTGCGAGCATTAATCTTGTGTATCTTTATAATTATTGCTTTCTCTCAGGCAGCATTTAGTTTGCCAGAAAATTATTGGGCTACTACTGCCGTGTCAAGGCCAAAGGAGGACCGGCCCAATGATGACTCATATCAAAAATGGGTGAAGAGTAAACAAACACACTGTGACGAGACGTAAAATATTCTTATTGAAAGCAACTTGACTGGTCAATCCAAGCTCACTTTTCACCAAAAATTTTGTAAACTTTGGCAATATGTTAAAATGAGTAAATATTTTTTAAATATACATGTATTCAATGTTCATTGTCGTATAATTATTAAAGTTGTCTCATGAGGTTTATTTATTTATTTAAACAAGGATTTATTTATTTATTTAAGCTTAATACAAGCTATTACATAATAATACATACTACAATTACAAGCTACAACACAATACCAACACTACAAGCTATAATAAATTACGACATAATAAATAAATAGTAAAAGCTACAATATGAGCTCTAATTAAAGAAGATACGGGCTGTAAGGAAAAGAATACGAAAGGCGATCAAGATGGGCGGGATCAAGATATAAGGCTTTGTGAAGGGATGATTTACTCAGATGGAAGTCAAAGAAGGAAAGGTCGTTGACTTTTCGTAGCATCCTGGTAATTGGCTCACTTTGACCGTAGTTTGTGTGATGGCGGTCGAGTCGGAAAAGGGGAGTGGACCTAAGGTTGCGGGAATTGGTATAGATGGGTCAAGATTGCAGGATTGAAGGGCAGTCTATGGCACCACTTAATAGCTGATGAATGAAGAGAATGTTGGAAACATCATGACGTTTACTTAAAGGTTGAATCTGTCTACCCACGGAGGATCACGTAGAGCGAAGCAAATGAACCTACGCTGGACAGATTCAATCCTATTAATGTGAGTTGTTTGTGTAGGTGACCATACCTGGCTGGCATATTCAAGGAGAGGTCTAACGAAGGAAATATAGAGAGATTTGGAATCATAGATTGGAGAACTCTCTGGACCAGCGCTTCACAAACCCTAGCGCGGAGTAAGCTCTGTTAATTATGCTGTCAATGTGGGAACGGAAATTGAGTTCACTATCACAGATTATTCCGAGATCACACAAAGAGGTAACGATAGGGACTGGTACGTCGGTTAGCATGTAGACTCTCGGGGTGGGTGTAAGACGCTTGAGGGAATAAGAGATGGACTGGCATTTGGAGACATTGAGTTCAAGAAAGTTTTTCATGCACCATGTGGTGAAGGAATCGAGATCTTTTTGCAGGAGAAGAGAGTCGGTTGTGGAGGAGATATGTTTGATTATTTTCATGTCATCAGCATAAATGGACAGCTCTGAGTGATTGATAACACATTCAACATCATTTATTGTAAGGATGAAAATTAATGGACTGAGCTGGCTGCCCTGGGGGACGCTGGAACGAGCGACAATAGCGTTAGAAATGGATGAGCTGAAAAGAACATTGTACCGACGGTTGTTGAGGTATGATTGAATCTAGGAGATGAATCGGGAGGGGAAGCCTAGGCGATCAAGTTTGAACAAGATAACATTATGGGAGATCTTGTCGAAGGCTTTACTAAAATCGGTGGCGATAACATCAACATCTTTACCGTTTTCCAGGGCACATAGTGTTTTGGGTGCTTTCTTTAGGCAAGAGAAGGTGCACCAGCCCTGAATTAATTCCACAAGATCTTTTTTTAACAGAATTTAAAACACACTTTTTTCTTTTTGATAGGCTTTTAACTTTTATTTGGTTTAAAAATAACACACAACTTTTATCGATAATAAACTTAACTTCTGTTCTTTTAATGATGTTTTGGAGACGAAGTCAGTAAGGTTGGTGGTTGTAGATCTTCCTTTGAGGAAGCCATGCTGGGAGAGGGAGAAAATAGACTTACAGTGGAAGAACATGGAATCATAGACCAATTTTTCGAATAGTTTAGGTATAGATGATAATTTAGCAATGAGTCTGTAGTTGGATACATCGTTCATGAAACCTTTTTTGAAGATGGGAATAATATACGAGTTTTTCCATAAATGAGGGAAAACCCCTTGAGTGACCGAGAGGCGGAAAAGCAAGGTAAGGGGTTGAATTAGATGCATGGCACACTTTTTCAGAACAATGGCCGGAATGCCGTCAGGACCTGGGTTGAAATCGTCTTCAAGCGCGTTGATACTTGCGGCGATTAGTTCGGGATCAGGGTCGAAAGACGTGAACGACGTTTGAGTGCATTTGTCCAAGAATGAAAAGTAGTTAAAAGTAGTTAAGGTCAGGTTGTAGGGAACTGTCGCTGAAAGATTTACTGAAGAAGTGTGCAAAGAGGTTGGCGATAACCTGAGGATCAGACGAAGAGGTATTCTCAAGTTTTAGGGTAGAGGGGTAACCATTGTATTTCTTCTTGGAATTAATAAAGTTATAAAATCGCTTAGGGTCAGATATGAGGCTTGTTTCGATCCGTTGGAGGTACTCATAGTAGAGGATATCACAACGTTCAGAAAAAGAGGTATTAGCAGATAGGTAGGAAGAATAGTCGGACTCGGTCTGGGATAGAAGAAAAGTTTGCCAACGTTTATTTCTCCTGTTGCGGAGAGAGCGTAATTCCTTGTCGTACAATACGGGGGATGAGGAGTAGTTTTTACGAGGAAAAAGGGGGATAGATTGTGTAAGACAAGCGTGTATTTCTGAATAAAATGCCTTTAAAGCAACGTCAACTGGAAGATGTTGAGGGATAGTGGCAATGTTAGAGTTGAGGAGCAAGTGATTTAATTTTTCAAAGTCGCCTTTACGAAAATTGAAGGAAAGAGAAGACTCGGACTTTGAAAGTGCATGAGGGTGATACATACAAATTCTGATATTGTAGAGTCGGAGGTCTTTAGCAGGGTGGCGTCATAACGGTTGTGAGCAGCTATGAGAACCCCGCGACCTGGTGGATCATTGGTGCCTACACAACCGTCGACACGGAAAATGGTGTAGTTTGGAGGGAATAGTTCATTGTCGAGAATTGCTGGTGTAAGATTGGTTTCAGTTAAGGCAAAGATATCGTGCGGGAATTTGTGGGAGTTAAGAAAAATATTGGATGTTTTTGTACGATCGCATGTGCAATGGCATGTACGACTAAACATTAAAGTAACTAAATAATTTAGCGTAGAATGTACTAAATATGATAATTGAAGTGGTTATTTTAACAGAGCTCACATTTCACTGGAAATGAAAATGTAAAGAAATACGTTGATCCAATGATTGGGTATCATAGTGTGCACGCAGTGAATTTTAAATTGTGTTTCGTTCCGTCTTGCGCTTTATATCTGCCATTAAGGCAGACTGGATATTGAACAGTGTATATTTAATTTAGTTTACTTCTTTTACCATAATTTATCCCGGTTCAAAAAATTTGTTCAACAAAATGCAATGTTAAATCTATTACTTCGACTTTTCACAACCCGGACTGGCCGAGCCTTAGGATACACGCGTTCTGTTGGGTATGCGGTTCCAATCATGCACATTGTTTTATCGGGGTATCTCGTTTCAATTATATTAGGTAGATGAATTCAGTTCAGTTCAAGAGCTGAGTTCTTACGAAAACTTTCTAACTAAGCAGTTTCGTTAATGGCAATCATTTCCATTTGACTTGAACCGGCTGGAAGCCGGATTGGAATTGGATACTTTACTTGGTACCCGGTTTTCGGGTTTTTGGTTTGGTTTTTCCCAACATTAGAGAACACATTATGTTATTAACAGACCTTAATCGAAATTTTTTAAAGTAATTAAAATTTATTGTTACGCAAGCATTGAAACTTTGTTTTGAAAACATCATTATAAATTACAATCAGCCTTTTCACTGTTATTATGACACCTGGAAAAATGCAATTGTTTTTTTATATAGAACTCTGCACAGATTAGACGAGCCACTTAAAAAAGAGTAAATTGTTGTTGCTTATAATACACGTTTCTTTAATTAATATCGCAAAAAATAACAACTATTACACTAATCAAATGATAATATGAAACCAAGAGATTAAAATATAGTTAAGTTTTATAAACTACGATACGTGGAAAGTTCCTGAAAGTAATAACAAGAACAATAAAAATCATTGATTCCTTTCAACAATATTGTAGTGACTAAATGAATAAATAACTGCTTGGTTATTCTATCCGCAAAGTATTGACAAAAAGAAAGAGTTACTATGTCAAAATTCAAAGTTATTACATAATAAAAAACAAAACTAAAAAAAATAGTTAAAAAAAAATTTGAACCGACTTCACAGCAAGCGCTAATAAGCATAATATAATTTTTAATTTTACATCTATTAAGAAATTTCGAAGTCGGTGCAAATTAAAAAAACCAAACAATTACAACAAAAGTATTTAATCGTCGTTCCTTATGATTCCTTATGTGAGCTGAAACATTCAGATAGTTTTATATATTATCTTCAATTGTGGTTGGGTAGTTTTTTTGTTTGTTTAATTTGTACCGACTTCAAAATATCGTAATAGAAATAAAATGAAAAATTATTTTATGCCTTTTAGCGCCTTTTATGAAGTCAGTTCAATTTTTTTTAAGAGCTATTTTATTTTTTACTTTTCAGTGTCTTCATATATACGACTCGAAGAATTTCCAAATCCAGCATCATATTACGAAATACGTCATAGTCACCCTTTAATACCCTCACCTTAAAAAATTCTTAACATGACCTTAGTGCGCCACTTTTCTCTACACAGCAAGAGAGAATCAAAATCGGTCTATGCCTTATGAAGCTAGGCGTCGCCTATCCTGCAACTCTCACCACAAGCCACAATTTTTGTCAGAATACAAATGGATACTCTATGCATCACGCGTTACAAAGTTAGATTCCCCTTCCCCCACCCCAACCCTAGGTCAAAATTTTTCCATAGAGTAGCAATGGAGGATCATATAATATACAACCAAAAGGAATCTTCCAAATAGGTGTGTGAATTAAGAAATTGTGTAACGCCCCTCCGCACATCACCCAACTTATAAATTTTTGTCGTCATATCAGTGGAGCAACATATTCTAGACATCAAAATACATGGAATCAATGAAATCGGTCCACTCATTAAGAACTTAGACTACCCGTACCTCCTCCCCCACCCTCCACCTTAGGACCAAATTATTCTCCTATTAGCAATGGGGGATAACAGTCTATACAATAGCAAAAGAACGATCCAAATCGGTCCACGCGTTAAAAAGTTAGGTTCAACCCCCACCCCACCAACATTTCTTTTCTCGTGGTATCAACCTGGGAACATACTCTACCCAGCAGAAAAAGAATTATCCAAATCAGTACACGTATTACGAAGTTAGACTACCCCACACCCTACATCATCCCCTTTGATGATCAAAATGTTCCTCCTATTAGCAATAGAGATCATACACTGTACAACCAAATAAGAACCATCCAAATCGGTCCACGCGTTACAATGTAAGGTTTCCTCGTGGTAATAACCACGAAGTTAGACTACCCCTTCCCCCTCCCCCATTATAGACCAAATTTTTTTCTCCTATTAGCAAGAACTATCTAAATCGGTCCACGCGTTAAAAAGTTACGTTTCACCCCAACCCCCACCCCCACCACACTAAAATTATTTTTGACATTGTACCAATCGGTGAACATACTCTACCCAACAA
Source organism: Leptarthrus brevirostris (assembly GCA_964036015.1). Classification (NCBI taxonomy): domain Eukaryota; kingdom Metazoa; phylum Arthropoda; class Insecta; order Diptera; family Asilidae; genus Leptarthrus; species Leptarthrus brevirostris. The sequence goes on along the minus strand of OZ038372.1, from coordinate 109,593,027 downwards.
AAAAAGAATCATAAAAATCGGTCAACGCGTTACGAAGTTACGCCCGGTCAGGCATAAAAAAAATATACACGTCGAATTTAGAACCTCTTTGTTTTTGGGAAGTCGGTTAAAAATAGAAAAAGATTCAGTAATCTTAGATCCTCTAAATAACGTTGCTTTATTGCAAAATTTAATTGAAACTATCTAGTTTCCGCCACTTAGGATTTCAAAAACCTCCAGTAAATTCAGAAAAGCCATTTTAAAATATAAAACTTGAATCTTCTGGAGCATAGGGCATTTTTCTCTGAAGGTTCCGTACTTTCCTGGCTCCCATATTGCACCAGTTACATTCCACGATATCTCAAAAGTTATATCACTGATCATAGAAGTTCAGTAGTTCTTTGTTATATTTATCTACGCCTTTTCTTGATATAACATCGTGAAAATAGTTTCCACCTCTTATCACAGAAGCTATCGAGTAGAAGATCGTCTTGATGATTTCACCAAACCACCTTTCATTTATTGCACATCTTCCCCCTCGCTTGCTAAATATCACATCTTTCGTCTTAAGCATATTTACCACTAGACCCCACGATTTACTTACAGTATTCGGTAAATCTATTCAGCATAATTTGCTGCATATCTGGAGACTGCAAGCATCACAATATCTTTAGTCTCAAAATTTTGCGATTATGTCACCCACATTCATACCAACCAGAGTTGTAAAATAATGCATTACTTTGGTATTATATTATTTTGTACTGGTACTTTAAACTGAATTACTGAGGGAAACCATGATTCGTTATACTTCATTGGAATGTTGAAGTATACTTTTACTAAGTATACTTCAGCATTCCAATTTTGAAGTAAGTAATTTCTCAACTTAGTACAAATAACAAAATATGTCTAAGAAAACTATGATTTTGATGACTTCCCAGTGTTAATTTAAGTCGAAGAAAAAAAAGCATAAGTAAAATTAAATGTTTCGTCCTATTTGCCTATAAGTTTTTGATACTTTAAATACGAATTCCATCTGTGGGCCAAGGATTACATATGTAATATCTCTATGGCGATTCTCTCAGCTCTATCGAAATGTAATATTACAAATTAAGTGTAATACTCAAATTAAATTCCATACAATCAGCCAAAGATATTAAAAATGAAAGAAAAAGCAATAAGAATTGTAAAAATATTTATAGGTAGGGTAAAAGTGGGAGAGACGCCATAGTTATTGCAGGTGCGAAATTTTAAGAAAAAATGCAATATAATCAAATCGTTTATTTTTTGCAGGAAAGTTACTCTTATACACTATATAGTAAAAAAACAATTTACGACATTATTTAAAAAAAAAGAAATCTAGAAATTAAAATATCACAAGTTTCAAAATACCATCTCTCCCACACTATGTGGAAGAGATGCCATGACACGCTTTTTTAACTTTTTCTATAGCCATCTTTAAATTTTCTTCAGTCCACAGATCTCTGGCTATATTATGCTTCCTTACATATTTACTGGGCATTCTGAGATAGTAAATACCTAGTTCAAATTTAGTAGTAAAACACACATCATAGGTCTGTCTGTTTACTTTCGTGTGTAAAACGTGGGTAAAAATCAAGTAAAAATCCTTCTTCTTATGGAAAGAAAGTTAACAGACACTTTTTGGGTAAATGGATGGCAACTGAAGAACTGCCAAAAGAAAATTACAGTGCAAGTACAAGAAATCGTAAAAATAAATAAAAATGAAAAACAATTTTCTCGTGTTTATTTCAATTTTTATTTCTAAGCTGTAACTTGCTAAGCATGAATCAGCTGTTAGTTGTCAACCATGCAAGAAGAAGAAGAATTCTGCCGAAATTTTACCCACACTCATCAGCGTGTGTAAAATTTGGACAGAAGGGGAAATTACTCGACCGTCAAAGGACCCCGCACATTTTCTATGAAAATTGGTTCTCGGTAAAGTTTTTTCATATTTTGGTAATTTGCTCTTCTCGGTCAACTGATCCAAAGTCTCCATGGGCCCGAAGTCCCAAAGTCAATCGTTACCGAGATACAAGCCTTTGAAGTTCGGAATGCTCTAGTTTCCCAGTGAGTACATGAAATGGAGCAAAATCGTTTTAAGCATATATATATATATATATTTATATATGTATATATATATATATATATATATATATATATATATATATATATATATATATATATTGTACATATACCTATATATTCACTGAAGTTATTTTCACATCCTAATCTATCCAAGTCTTAAAGGAATTAGCAGTAACGATGAGGTCTACAAACTGAAGGAGGTAATTCATGAAGAAAAGTAAAGAATTACTCTCATCAACAGCAACATTTATTTTATCCAACATGTAAAAAGTATAAAAAAGCAAAAAAGTATATAAAAAATCGAAACCAAAAATAGTTCGGAGATTATAATAAAAATCAAAAATTATTGCATCACATAATATACTATGTACGATCTCTATACTGAATGCAATTTCAATTCTGAAACAACAACAAAATAACACATAGTTACGAATAGCTCTGTGAAGATGAGACATTCCGATCCCCCACGTCCAGTGTCGTATTCAGCAAAATATCATTCGGATATCGAACGTCTGGCACATGATGTGCATATTCTAGATACCAAAGAATACTGGACCATTCTCGCCTTCAGCTCGAACTTCCTCACCGGTCAAATATGCTATGAATGTCTGATGTTTGGTTGCGTTCCGAAATCTTGAATACACTCTAAATCTTATGAAGTTGTCTTCATTTATCGCTATATCCAGTTGGAGTTCATCGTTTTGGTCTCGAATCAGTTTGTCTTGTATACATGATGGCGAAAGATTGATCTGATATATGCCTACTGTTAAATCTCGCAGATAGTCAGCCGTGGAAAGTTTGGGATTTGTCCACCAAGTTTCCACCCTTGCTTGCACCATATTAATTGTACACGATCGTTGCAACATTTCCCTTGCACTCTCCACTAGCCTCCTGCATCGAAATCGGAAGATGATATCTATTTATCATAGCTCCGGCTAGTCTATAATAATCGCCAATATATTTGGGATTCTGAACATTAAACGTATGCTCGAACATTTTAAAGATGGATCTAGTATGCCCGTTCCTTGATTCCACAATCCACCGCATCTTCGTTATCAATCGAGTGTTGTTCGCTTGTTCCGGTGAAGGGAGGCTGGCATTTTATAATGTACACCCAAGCGTTGAGGAACGGTAAAGCATCGCGGTATCCTTTATCCACTAGAACAATATCTCCGTTCTCGAACCAGTTCCTTAAGGTTTGGACGTCCTCTTCAAATTCGTGTTCAAGAATCGCAGCATCATTATTTTTATGATCCGAAAAATATGGGCCCATTATATCTAATATGTAGCCATCGGTCCCTACAATTAATGTGTGTTTCAATAAATGCCGACGACCCTTGTGAATATGATTGACGAAGTGCGCGGAAACTGCTGCTCTTAATGACAATGACTTTAGGTTCTTGCGGCGTGAAGTTATAAAGTTCATTAGAAAATGGAGTGAAATGTTGCAAGATAAAATCTGACCTCCCCACGGAATTTATGCCAATATTAGCCGGAATAAATCGGGCAGCTAAAGATTTCCTTACAACAGAGATTGCCATACTCACTGATTGCCTACTGGGATAATTGAAAATTACCCTCAAGAATTCATCAGATAATCCTTGTCTCAATTTGCACAGGAATGTGAGTAGATCTCTTTCATTTACATACCTCAGAATGTCGCCTTCAGGAACAGGATCACAAATGTGAGAAGATCTCGAAATTGTTGTCTGTTCAGTGAAGATAGGCATTCCAGTTCTTGGTCGTCCAAGTGATCTATATCTTCTAATTGCAAAGTTGATGAAGTCATGGATCTCAGTTGATTCAAGAATATTTGAAGCTGAGATCTGAAGCTGATGTAGCAAATACTGTCCTTGAATTGTGTTATTTGGATGATTTTACGAGGTTGTTTTCGAATTCATAAATTGCACCGCCGCTTAGATAAATAATGACAATCCCTATGCCCACTCCTGGTTCCCCAGGGGTGCGGATAGTAAGGGAGTAACATATAAAATTACTTGAAAACGACGCTCCCTTACCCAAAGTCCGAGCAACGCGGGTACACGCAGCTAGTGTGTAATAAAAATAGAAAAGAAATATAAATAAAAATAGTCCTCAAACTATTTATCATCATGAATAGTAATTATTCTTGTAAGTTTATAACTTGTTAGGGAAAGAAAAAAATTTTGCAACCTAAATCTCCCTTATTTCACCTCACTTAGAAACTAGAGCATTCCAAACTTCAAAGACTTGTATCTCGGAAACGATTGACTTTGGGACTTCGGGCAAATGGAGACTTTTGATCAGTTGACCGAGAAGAGCAATTTATCGAAATCTGAAAAAAATTTACCGAGAACCAATTTTCATAGAAAATGTGCGGGGTTCTTTCTTCAAGTCCAAAAGTAAACAGACGCAGTGTGGACGAAGAATTTCGGTTTTGTGTAAAAGCTTTCGAATAAGCAGACAGACCTCATATAAGCCGTGGCGTCTCTCCTCATTTTGGAGGATAGATGCCATACAGTTAAAATATATATAACAATACGTAACGCACTCAAGGGTAGCCGAACAGGCACATGTCTAACTGAATCGTTACGACGGCAGCCTTGATAAATAGTTATTTTCAGTATAAATATAGGATGTGAAAGAGACATCGTGAGATAAGGAATGTGTGGCGACTCTCCTCATATGGCGTCTCTCCACTTTTATCCTATTTCAAATGAAATTTTTTTTAGTACCAGATTTAAGCATTACTTAATTTGAAGTCAAGTAATTCACGTGGAATGCATTACCGTAGGAACGCAGTATTTTACAACTATGATACCAACGACAGCATTAATAAACAAAGCGAAGAGTAGGGCTTAATAAACAACCATGTCTAACGTCTGTAATAGTCTCGAATCAATCCGAAATTTTAATACCATTTCACACAGTTGTAACTGTTCCCCAATAAAGCTTTTCGATAAGCTTTACTATATTTGTTGAAAGATGTAGAGTAGAGCTATAATCTTATATATTGGGATCCTTCTGTCAACCGTATCAAAGACTAATCATATTTGTCAATGTGGTCCACGGTGGGGTATCCCGGACGGAAGCCGGCTTGGGCTTCATTAAGCAGGTTGTAAGGGTCCACGAAATCTTCCAATTTGTATAGAATAATACCTGTAAAAATCTTTTCTATAGTTCAAAAAAAAGAACCCACGGTAATTTTTATCTGCCATCTTCTCTTTGGTTATAATATCATTGTAGTGTTTAAGGAGCTTCGATTGAAATAACTTGTTGAGTGCTTGTAAAACTCATATGGTATTCTGTCCATACCAGGAGCTTTACTTTCTTCAAGTCTATTCATTGTAATCAGTTGTTCAGTCATACCTATGGCTATGGAGTGGTAAAGCGGATCGCCTATTATAAAATTAATAGCGTATGAGATCAAATTGCTAATTTGATAGCAGTCGTTGGAAGTGATTAGCCAGCAAAGTTGGATCTAAGTTAGGGATGGGCGATCTTCGATTCGATCTCGAGAGATAGATCTTTAAGCCTTCGATTTGCCGATTTTTTAATCGATTTTACGTGGGCCATGATTTTTTGTTGCATTTCATCTTTAATTTGTGTAATAATCGGACGAATGTAAAAACATGTTAAAAGGATCGTAAATGTTAGATAAATGCGTTTGTGATTGCTATAATATTTTAGTGTTAACTGTGTAGTTTAGCGACTACTGCATGATTTTGTCATCGGTGGCTTGTTATGTTTTATTTCTGGTTTGGTGATTCCACAACGAGAAGGCAATAAGTTATTTGAAGAAAAATATAAAATAAGTGATATTCGAATGTGCGATTTTAAGTTTTTTGCTGCGAAGTCAATCCCAGTAAAAAAAATTACGTGGAAAACACGATTCGACGTAGTTTTATCTGTTTTAAAAAATGTGCACATTTGCACATGGATACTGCATTCTCTCTTTTTGCTCTCACATAACCGTTTATAGGCTTTGTTTTCCCGAAAGTAAATTTATCTTACTTCTTCACTTTTTGATTTCCTGAACAAACTCAGAAATTCCAAGAACTTCTCTCATGTGCATGTGTTTTCACACTTTAAGAAAAAATTGGAAGAAAGGAATTTTATATTCAAAAAATACCGTGGATTATGGTGAAATATGTTGGTATGAGAGTATAGTATGACTTGCATACAAATAAATCAGCTTTTTAAAAGACCAGCTTAACCGACGAAAAATAACATTTAATTTTATGTCTACTACGACTTTTGAAGTCGGTAAACAGTAAAAAAAAGCAAAACAACTACCTTCATATGTACAACAAGATATATTCAATATATACAAACTTATAATAATCCTCCTTCCTAATAATCTGGAATGCTGAAATATTTAGACAGTTTTATATCGTATCGATTGTGGATAGGCATTTGTTTTGTTTGTTTGATTTGTACCGAAATCAAAATATCATAATATACAAAATTAAATATTATTTTATGCGTTTTAACTCTTTCGTCGGTTTAACGCTCTTTTAACTATTTCATTTTTCACTTTTAAGTGTATGTAGAAATGCTACTCGAAAATGTTGCTCGGGGAACAAAGCAATTACAATAATTAAAAGAAATAATCATCCAAATCGGCCCACACATTACGAATTAAGACGATTGTTCCATCCCCGTCCGCTCTTTAGGCACAGTTTATAAGATAGTATCATTTACCAAACGTAGCCTGTTCACTGAGATGTATTAAAATGGAGTGACTTATAAGCTATCTTATATAGGAATAAAGTAAACAAATACTTGTATTAACGAAATGAAATATTTAATTTTAATCTTTTGTATTATTGTAAGGAAAATTTGAAAATCCTTGAAATTATTGAAGTAAAAATAAAGAAAAAAGTTTGTTCTAATCCGTAAAATGCTTACCTAGAATGAGATATAAAATTATTGTGAATATTGTCATCTATTTCTATCTCCTGCATTTGGTAGGTGTCGAAAAGGTCAAAGAAGAGTAACAAAGACCAAATAATTTTTAATATAATAAATTTATTTGTTACAAGTTTGTCACAAGTAATAATGCGCTTCAGTGTTTTCCGGTTGATGGGCAGAAAGAACTGGTGACTCGGCTGTTATCAAAGCTAGAGATGGATGCGCTGCATGTAACATATTGGTGTGCGTTTGTGTATGTGATTTTGATGAATAATATGTATAACTATAATCAATTTTCAACATCCTCTCCCGGCCATAACTCTAAGGGATACAGAAGTTGTACCGGACGTCGAATTCTGGAGCCGTTGGAAAGTTTAACCTCACAAGCCCGCACCTTACCATCGCGTCCTGGAAATGTTGATTCAACCAATGCCAGCTTCCATAAAATTCACGGGTGCATGGTATCGTGAACAAGAACGACATCACCTTTCTTTATTGTGAACGAAGATCCTTTAATAGCATGATGATCTGACCTAAGTTGCTGTAGATATTCTGTCTGAAAGCGTTTCCAAAAATAGTTTTTAAAAAAAAAGTTGAACCGACTTCACAAAAAGCGCTAAAAAGCATAACATAATTTTTAATGTTATATCTACTACGACATTTTGAAGTCGGTGCAAATTAATCAAATCAAACAATCATCTCATTATGATCCTGTACAAAGGCGGATTTTACCTGCTGATTGTTACAATTCTTGATAAATGATAAATTTTCGTAGCTAACGAACTAACGAACGTCGTTAACGCTAAAAATAAGATCATCCATGTAAAAGGAATTCTCCAAATAAGAGCAGGTTTCTGGAAAAACTGTCTTCTCCTCGCTTAAGTGTTGACGGATAGTAGCGCCTAACAAGAATGGACTGCAGGTAATGCCGAACGTGACACGAGTCATACAAAATTTTTCCCAGGGGGGAGCTTCCCCCTACAATCCTTTATCTTGCTTCCGATCCAAAAAAATCTATGAGTGTCAAGATCTTCCTTCGCCAATTTGATTTGTAGGAATGCCTTCTCGATATCCGCCACTAAGCCGATTGTTCCGAGTCTAAAATTTAAAAGAAGTCCCAATACATCTGATAGAAGATTACTTCCAGGAGAAAGTAAAGCATTTAAAGAAGCGTTTTTTCCCTGATGAGCTGATGCGTCGAATACAATTCGAACCTTCGTGGTAGCCTTGTCTTCGCGATACACAGCGCGGTGCGGAAGGTAGTAGAGTCATGACGGCGCGTCCTTTGCTTCGTGAAGATTCACTTTCTCTGCAATACCATCTGCAATAAATTCTTCCATGATCTGTTCGTATTCTAAAAGTCTATGCGGCTCCCGTTGTAATTTTCGAATCAAACTTATAAATCGTGCCTGCGCTCCTTCACGGAAACTATCAAGTACTGCATTTTCATCTCGCCATAGCAGACGAGCGTAGTATCGCTTCCCGTGCCTCCAGACATACTTATTGAAATACTTTTCCATCAACACTTCAGAGGGAGAACTCTCATTTGTTATACCAATTGTATGTAAATATTGGATTTACTTTCCTTGAGATTTTCTATGGAATATGTGTGTAAAACTACGGTTGATAAGCAGGAGTATTTTGCAGGCGATTCGATTGAAACAGGTCCCTGTATTGTCCAACCAAATATTGTGTTGACCGCTGCTAAATTTGGGGATAATTGTTCAAATACACCTGTAACGATATTCCACACATTATCAGAGCCAATAAGTATATTAATACCTTCATCAAATTCTTCTCCTTTCAAATTAATGTCAGCCAAGGAAAATTTTGAAAAATCTACATGATCAGAAGGCGGTGGTGCAAGATCATAACAAATTTTCTGTACTTCTAACGCGACTATGCATACACTCTTGTTGTTATATTGACTTCTCAAATTAAAACTAACCAAATTGAATTTTTGCTTAGGCGACGGTTTTTTACTGCCAAAGGTGAAAATTCGCATGGTCTGCTCACCCACTATCGGCGAATTAAGCTGCCGAGCTATGCTTTGTTTTATATAACTTATTTGACTGCCACCATCTATAATTAAGCGTACCAGAGATCCTAATGATTTTCCAGGATATATGGGCACAAGCTGTCTGTAAATAGACTATATATGAAGCGGAGTAATTATTTGAATATATATAATATAAAAATATAATATAATAAAGTTTTTTATTCACAATATTAAATATTTACATTAAATAACTAGTCCTAGTTTTAACTTCAAAAACAATGCTGACAATGGCTATGCTGTCTGCCAGGTTGATAATCCTTCACTTATGTAAATGGATTTTATCTCCGCTCAAAAATAATTTTAAGTAATTCATTATTCTTATTATATTACTAACTTACTAAGCTAAATTTAAAATTGCACCAATTTCACGCTACCATTTAAAAAGAGAATGGACCACACGAAAAAGATAGATAAGAACAAGAAAAAAAAGAGACAAGTTGAACCAAAACCTCCAAATCGAAGCAGTAATACAAATAAAAAGTCAACCGTTATATTCCGATATTAGAAAATGTCTGTAGATCAACGCAGATTTCAAAAAACCATATAGGGCATCCCAATCCCCACCAGTAAGGAACGATATAAGTTCATCGTGTGCACATTTCTTTTTATTGCAAGATGTCCTCTACTTATAGAATTTAGGCGTAGATATTATTTGAATATAAATTGAGAGTGTTCTTTGAATTTCCCGCAACCGCTGTTAATTCTAATGATTTCTTCTTGTGTTGCGTGTCAACTTCACACATTGCAGAGGCATGCCGCCAGTCACATTTTTGACACTTCAAATTCCTGCCCTTGCAGAACTTTGAGCAATGACCTTTACCAGTGCAACGGTAGCAGCGTCCCTCTCGTTTCAATAAATCTTTACGTTGGGGAATTGTCTGTGAACTATTACAGTTTTTGCTTATGTGATCACTTGAATCGCAGAAATAACATTTCACATTTTCGTGTGTAGTGGTAAATAAACCCGTAGCCGTTCTGTGTGATTTTATTATCGGTGTAGAGCGGGAACTCTTAACGTTTGATCTTTCAAGTGATTGTACTTCTCGCTTTAAAAATTTAAAAATTTGCTTTACCTGCTTATTACCGGCAAATATAATGGAGCTCTTGTCACTCAAGGCTGTCGATGAATCGTTGTCTTCACTCATATCGCCTGGAATCTTCGAGAGAGGTGAGCGAACGAGTAATGGCAATCACAGTATTGTATAGTTTTCGCAATCCCGTTAGGTCATTTGCAGAGTTTACGGGCGGTAGAGACATTAATCGCTGCATATTCCCTTTAATAAGCTGATTTGACTGACCAAACTCTTCTTGAAGAAGAGCAATGGCGCCATCGTAGCAAGCCACGGTCGGCGTAAATCCAGCTATGGTATCAGCAATAACGCAATAATAAAAAACCAATACATCCCGAAGGCACGAAGAGCAGTCACAAGTGTAAGAATTACATTATTAGGTTTAAATATTAACAGCTATTTTTACCGTTTTCCTTGTTTTGTTATTTTTAGACGTATCTAACCCAGATTGCGTGCATTTAGTACATAGAAGTGCTCTCTTAATTAAAGCCAAAAGTACCTACATTATTGTTATGTAATATCTGACAAAACAAAAACTAAAATTTTTAGTTTTTGTTTTGTCAGATATTACATAACCGTATCACGTTTATGTATTGTAGTGATTTAGATAACCAACTTTAGCTGGTTAGCTCTTTTTTGCGAATTCACTAGAAGCCTTTCTGATTGAACAGAGAATTTTCGTTTAGCCAATTTTGTTATTTGCAAAAAATGTCTTTAAATTATAGTCATTAATAAATACAGCATGTCTTTATTTGCTGTAGGTGTTTATGTAACCTTTTTGAAAAACACTGATCTGTGGGATTTTTGTCAGTTGTTTTATTCATCTTTTGATGCAATTAATTATTTTGTAACTTCTGTTTATTATTTTTGCACTCATAAATTTAATTACAAGGTTAATGGCGATGTTTGGCATTTTTTTCTTATGAAATAATTCTTTGCTTTTGACATAGATTCAAAACATATACATTAATGATCTTATTTCCAGAAACTCGCGATATTGTTGGAGATTCCGACTGTCAAAAGTATGAAGAAAATTGTCCTGGCATCCACTTAATTCTATGGGGACAATGTAAGTATCCCATCGATCGCGGGCAGGAATTCGTAGAGTATTGTCAACATGTCAACGCACTAACCGGCAGTTCGTTATCGGTCGCAACGCGAATGCACTCCATACGGTGTGGGACAGCAGGGACGTTTATGAAAGTGGTGACCTTCTAAACTATTTGTCTAATGAATAAATAGATATTATCAACAGGGGCGCAAATTAAATTAAATTATCACTGCAACCGGTTGTACACCTCATTCATGCTAGCAAGGTTATATACGAGTTCATATGCAACTGATTAATATTAAATGAAGCGTCACTGTCGGATCACAGCACATCAAATTTGACATTCCAGGACGATCTGGATACATTTAAAACAAGGTTATTCCAAGGAAATCGAATTGGAATAACTTTAGAGCTACAGTGACCTCGATGCCTGATCTATTAGTCATAAATATCAGCTGGAAATGGCAGCCCACCTACTCAACGATGTGCTACTATACTCCCATTATGAAAGCTACCTTGCAGTTTCAACCCAAGCACTGCGTAAAGGGCCCACAATGGAGAAGGACTCCTAAAGAAGCATGATAACATCATCACGAAGACCTAGAGAGATGCTCTAGGTATCTTTAGCAGGTCAGGTGTGGAAATTTGGCTGCAAAACCGGGGGCCACGCAAACGACTTGGCAATCATCGTAATGGATAAGCGCGATTCAACCGTCACAAATATAATGAAGTGCGCACTGCAAACAATCACTGACGGGTGTGTCAGTAAGGACCTAACTATAAATCCTACTAAGGCTGGCCTGGTAGTCTTAATAAGAAAGTTTCACGTCAACCTGACTGTGATCTCTGGTCAAGGTGATGTCATTGGATATTCTGATGAAGGTGAATATCTAGCTGTTACGCGCGATAAGCGACAAATTAGAATACCTACTTAAACGGCACCTGTCTGTAGGAGGGTCTTTGGCAGGACCTGGGATTTTAACCTAAACAAACTAAACCTGGTTAAACAAAACAACTATCGGACCAGTTGTTGCCTATACTGTCCTTGTATTGCTGATCTAAAGTTTAACAACGGACGCAATTGCCATATGCAACAAATTGCAACGACTTGGCTTAATAGCCTCTCCATAACAATAGCTATGCGGACTTGTTCAGCACTTCTTGTTCTAATATACCTAAAGTGTAATTTTAAGATTAAATATATGTTCATTTGTAGTTTAAGAACAAATAGGTAGATTATTATTTCTAATAATGCAATTATATGGTCAAGCTTGAATAATGCAAGAATCTCATCTTCAAAAATGCGACGTTTTCTCGTTCTCTATCATATTCATTTTTGATATTGATTTTTGTTTTGAATTATAGTAGAGTTGTTTTTTTTAAAGCACACGTGCAATTACATGCAGGATAATGCATAAAACATGAATTTTAGCAAGTTTAAAAGCGAATTCGGGATAGTGACATTTCAACGTCATTTGATTGGAGGGGGCAAAGTTTCGAAAAAATGACATCTGTATTCTAAGAGTTTCATTAAAAAAAGTTATGCTTCCTGTTGAAAGATTATCAGTGCTAATTAAGTTGACTAATTTTAAGAAATATATTGAATTTTTTCTGTCAAAAATATGTAAAAATATAAAAGAATTTCAACGCAGCCGTAGAATAATATATGTTTGTAATTTAGTCATTAATTATTGTAATATCGTCACTTTTATTTGTCCTTATTATCTTTGCAAACAATATCTGACAATCATACCTTTGTACTAAATCACACTTTTAAAATCTATTTGACATCCGCAGTAATTTTGTGACAATCTTCTATATCTTTCAAATGAATCGATAAAATATGGAGCACAATGGTATTACGTATGTTCAATTTAATCGGTCGAAAGTCCTAAAATAGTTTAAAACGCGATACATAGTTTCCTTTTTTGTTTAAGATTGTGTTCAAAAATGTAATACTTATGGCAATATTTTTTGCTAATCCAATTTGATATTCCGTCCACCATAAGTTAATCAACTGTTCAGTAGTTTGTAATATTTTGGGTTTCTCCTTAGGATATCGATAGGTTCGTGCTAAATTTTGTCCAGAATAACGAAATCTGTGTGTAGCCCGGCATTCATCATGAGCCATTATGCACCTTTCAGCATGCAGTTTAGAAACGTATTCCCGAACAAGCACCGAATTGAACACACACTTGTTAAATTCAACCTCTACACATTTTTAAATTTTTGCGTACTTACAAGGCAACCAGGTTGTCTGAAAGCAAACAATTTTGTTAAAATTCCTACCTTGGTTTCGGTTGACCGTAACCGATTTATAATTTCGGTTGTGGTCCCATTTAGACGTCCTGATTTAAAATAAAACCAGCATACAAATTATTTTTATATTTATATATATAATTTATTAACAATACTAGGGAATATAACGCTTTAAAAGTACTAATATATTACGAACACATTCAGAGGAGAAACACCATTTATCAAAACAGACATTAAAATCTATGAGTCAATCCAAGTCCACCTCCAAAATTGGTCTGCCTATTAAAGGGTCCTCCAAATGTTCTTGACGCACTTCCAGTTAAATCCAGGGTTGTTCTTAAGTCTGGAGATTTCCAAAGGTTGGCACTTCCGGTCAGATCCATTGTAGTTCCACCAATTTATGGTATCTGACTTGCTCCAAGTGTAGCTCCATGGCCTCTTACATGATTATAGTCCAAATTTCCGCCAACCCGATCGAACTTAAACCCGTTTTCTAAATTTGTCCTACCATGAAAGGCATTGGCATCTAGTTTGTGTGTATTATCATTTAAAAGATTAAGACGAACATTTTCTGAGAGAGTGTTTCCAAATCCAGGTGTATTTGTATGTGTTACAGAGAGTCCGTGACCATTTCTGTAATGAAGCAATGTAATAATTGTAATGAATAGAAGAATTCATTACGACTTACCTATTATAGTCAGCAAAAGCACCTGTTGTGACAGGTCCACTTTTTGTGTTGCCTGCCGCAAAAACGCCAGCGCCAGCATTGTGGTCGGGAGTTCCAATTCTATGACTTCCAACGAGGTTAACGTTTTGTCCACCATTTGGACATAGACACCGACCCGGAAAGTTGAGCTGAAGTAGCCGTTAAAACTACCGCTAAAAGCAAAACCATTCTGAAAGTCATTTCTTTGATTTTGTTAAACTCTAATAGAGTAAGATAGTAACTATATCGACTTATTATGAAAACTGAATATTCACCGCATAAATCGTTCTGGTTTTATATTAAAATGTCGTTTTAAGGGGATTCACCAACAAACGGGAAAACTTGAGCTTTTTCTTCATTCCCACATGATAAACACTTCGTTTATAGATGGATTTTCCCAGTAAGAAACGGTCTGATAAGAAAAAAAATTATTTCTGACATAAAATATATGAATGGCTTTCAGTGGGTAAATGAGATTTATTCTCAGTTTTATTAACAAGAATTTTTTTAGTTTACAAAAGTTCAAAATCTCTTCAAAAGAGTTATTTCCATATGCTTCAATTTTAAAAGTTTTTAATCTAAGTTGAAACAGATGGAAATGACAATAAATCTTTTAAAGATCTTTGTAATTTTCTAAACTAAAAATGTGCCTATTAATAAAAGTGAGAATTAATCTCATTTACCCATTGAAACTCATTCATATATTTTATGTCAGAAATAATCTCTTTTCTTATCAGAGCGTTTCTAACTGGGAAAATCCACTTGTGGCTATGTTTATAAACAAACATTCCAATCATGTCCGAGTGAAGGAAAAGCTCAAGTTTTCCCATTTCTTGGTGAAGCCCCTTCAAAAGAAAATTTTAGTATAAAACTCGAACGATTAATGGAGAGCATATTCAGTTTTCTTAATAACTCGATACAGTTCTTACTATCTTGCTCGATTAGAGTTTAACAAAATTACGAAATGTGTTTTAGAATTGTTTTGCTTTTAGCAGTAGTTTTAACGGCTACTTCAGCTCAACTTTCTGGATCGGTGTTTACAAATCCAAGTGGTGGTAGTAACGTTAACCTTGTTGGAAGTCATAGAATTGGGACTCCCGACCACAATGCTGGCGCTGGCGTTTTTGCGGCAGGCAACACAAGAAACGGCCCTGTGACAACGGGTGCTTTTGCCGACTATAATAGGTAAGTCATAATGAATTCTTCTATTCATTACAGTTATTACATTGCTTCATTACAGAAATGGTCACGGACTCTCTGTAACACATACGAATACACCTGGATTCGGGAACACACTCTCAGAAAACGCTCGTGTTAATCTTTTAAATGATAATACACACAAACTAGATGCCAATGCCTTTCATAGTAGGACAAATTTAGAAAACGGGTTTAAGTTCGATCGGGTTGGTGGAAATTTGGACTATAATCATGTAAGAGGTCATGGAGCTACACTTGGAGCAAGTCAGATACCCCAAATCGGTGGAACTACAATGGATCTGACCGGAAGAGCCAACCTTTGGAAATCACCGGACTTAAGAACAACCCTGGATTTAACTGGAAGTGCGTCAAGAACATTTGGAGGACCCTTTAATAGACAGACCAATTTTGGAGGTGGCCTGGGATTGACTCATAGATTTTAAATCCTTTATAAGAATTAACTGTCTGTTCTCAATGTGTTCATAATACAATGTAATTTGTGGAACTAAGGCTAGTGTCTAGTATTATTAATAAAATTTATGTAAATAGATTCAAAATCTGTAGTGTGGTCTTCTTATAATCGCTCAAAAAACAAATTTCAAGATAAGACGACATATAGCCTTCATGCGCCGTTGTGATGCCTCTACATTAGTTTGCGTGGGTTTACATTTTCTTTCGCTAAATCCAACTGCTCAAAACTTTTGATCATGTGACTTTGTATTGTTTGATTTGGTAGAAATATAGTTTTCGGGATATTACATAACTACTTACAATCAGGATTCTTAAACTGTCACCACACACACTGATAGATATTTCTCTCTTTATGCATTGGCATTTGGGAATTTTGTCTTAATGGATTTCGTATTTGGGAATTGAAACCTTAAAAATTTTATTCATCTGGGTATTTTTTCCACTTTTGGAATTTTTTGGAGATTTTGTCCCTTACTCACGATATACTCGTTTGTAGCCTTGTGGTTGCTAAATCTATTTGTGTCCAATATGATTTTTTAGATTTGATAAAAAAAGAACGCTAAATTTACATGTAGACAATACGAAAATCTAAAAATAAATATATTCCGCACGCAAAATTTGTTTTATGAAGCAGCTGGAAAGAAATAACAATAAGAAATTCAATATTAATGGGAATTCTATCAACAATTTTACCACAAAGACATTTATAATTTTTGCTTTTCTTTGCACAAGAACTACCCGGCTCTCCATGGGTGTATATATTTTCGCCATGTTCGTTATCATCGGAATAATTGCAAATTATATACTCTCGATAATGTTGACGTTCATCCTCGCATACTACAACTGCACATCCGACATATTTGATACGATCGTTTACCATCGCCAGAAAATGATTGTGTATTCCTTGACTGTGAAGTAATTTTTGTAGATTTTACTAATGTTTTATGTAAAAGTTATCTCCAAAATACTCTGACTAAATTTCTAAAAGAAGAAGAAAGAACTACACTTTCATTTTTGTCGTGTAAAACTTTTGTATGCGAGTGAAACATCAGTGTAGGGGACGGATAGATTGTTAATTTGTGAAATAAACTTAATATAAAAAAACTTAAAAAAAAAACATAACAGGAGTTATGTTTTAAGTGCCCGGAATATACTTTCACGTGTAAGTTTCTTCAAAATATTTGGCTAGAAATGGGCAGCAAACAAGGTCGACACATGTAAATAATAAGAATTAATCCTTCTAACTCAGAAGGCGCACTTCATAGGCAGATGCCTAGAATCATTTGACCTATTCGCCCCATATAACAATATATGGAGGCGAATGAGGCTCCCACGCCCATGCAAATAATATTAGTAATTAACACACGAATAAAATACGTCACAGAAGAAGAAATTAAAACGAGCCAAAGACTAAATTATAAATTGTAGATACTCCTTTTAAATGTCACTTTGTCCACACTAGCATCAAAAACGTCACCAATATCATTAGCAGACCTACACATGCGATTAATAGGCTCGAACATGCCGTAATTAGTGCGAGAAAAAGCAATCTGAAAAACTGACCGATTACGCAGGGAATAGGAAAGTTCTCTAGGCAAAACTTTGGAAGCAAGCACAACACTGTCTATCTTTCCCTGCAGAAGCTGATGCAAAAATATCAAATCTGCAACCCAACTACACCTCTCAAGTGTAACAAGCTGCAGTAACCCTTAACGCTCCTCATAAGGTGGTAGAATAAGAGGGTCATTCCAAGGTAAACAAAGCAGGGCCGATCGCACAAATCAACGCTGGACGGACTCGATACGTTTAATGTGGGATCCGTAAAACGGAGACCAAACCTGACTAGCATATTCAAGCAGGGGTCTAACCAGGGACGTATAAAGATGGAGTCTTATTTGAGGGCTTGGAAATTCCTTGGACCATCGAAGAATAAGTCCCAGCATAGAGTTTGCCCTAGCAACGACGTTATTAAAATTAAATGTTAAGCAATTTTTATTAAAAGTAGTAAGGAAAATACACTACCGTTATTGCTTGCGTCGTAAAAATAACAGTTTTGGGGGCTGTTATACGAAAGTTATAGTTTTCGCAATTTTACAATTAAAAAAATCGGTCAAGAGCATGGTGGGACATCCTTATTGTCGAGCTCCTTAGCCGTAAACTTGGTCGACTATATTTTCGTAAACATTGCCTCTAGTTAGTAGTTAGTCGTGTTATTTTTAAAAGTAATTTCAAACTATGTGTCGCCGACATGATGCGAAACTTAACGAAAACAGTCACATTTGAGCGGAATATTTCAAAAATTAGACACAACTTTGTAAAACTGTTTAAAAGACATCACAATTGTTTTAAATTCCCTTTTCAACAATGTCCTGGTCGACGGAGTAAGTAAACATGTTTGTTTTTCATCCCAACTTTACATATGTGGGCTCTCAACCGCGACACAGCGACATCAAACATACGCTAAAAAACAACTATCCTAATTACCTTTCCGAAAATGTCAACAATGTTGATCTCACTACTACCACTGCAGGTACAGTCACGGCCAAAAGTGAAAAAAATGTTCTGAAATTACCAAAATTTCAGAATTTTCTGAAATTTTCTCCGAAATTTCAGAATTTTCTGAAATTTTCTCCGAAATTTATGTCATTAGTATACCTCTTTTCTATTTTTATTGGATTATCCGTCTTATTACCTTTCCAAAAAGGTGCAACATGTCCACGTAGGGAAAGTATTTAGCAATTTATACGTAAAATATTATAAAAATCAACAAATTAAAAAAATTTAACTAATATTAACTTAAAAATTCTATTTATTGAATTTCAAAATAATTGCAATTAATCTTGATAAGTAACAAAAGCTGTTAAAAATGTCCACCGCAACTTGCGATGCATTTTAACAACCTCCTTCTAAGTCCCTGTCTAAGGCGTATTGCAACCAGCCTCTCCCTTATTTTCGTCGCTGCATTCCCAATTTCGCCAACTAAATCCTCCCTATTGTTAACTGAGCTTGAATAAACTTCTTACTTCATTGTTCCCCATAAGAAAAAGTCCAATGGTGTAAGGTATGAAGATCCAGCAGGCCAAGGAATCGGTGCACCTCGTCCAATCCAGCGGTTAGGAAATTTTTCACTTAGTATAACCTTCACAATGTTAGCCATATGCGCTGGTACTCTATCGTGTTGGTGAAACATTCACCTAAGATTATCCATAGGGTTCTCCTCTATTAGATATGGCAGTGTATTGTCCAAAAAGTCCGCATAAAATTCACAATTAAGCACTTGCGGCAAAATGAATGGTCCTACCAAATGGCTGCCGATGATACCAGCCCAAACATTGATACTAAATCTCTGCTGGAATAAGGTAACCTGTGCCCTCTGTGGGTTAGTGTTCGACCGGCCATGGAGGTCATGGAAGTTCCTGATATCATTCCTGGTGAATTGACATTCATCTGTCCACAGAATTCGCTCCAGAAACGCCCATGTCAATGTCGCGTTCCAGAAGCCAAGTGCTAAATTTCAGTTTTCTCTCGGAGTCTCATTCCAGTAGTCCTTGGGCAGGGTGATGATGGTATGGACGCAATCCCCCTCGATGAATAACCCTCCAAGCCTTAGATGACAACAATCCTAATCGCCTTGCGACTCGTTTCGTGCTCGTCTCAGGGTCCTGCCTCACGATGGTGATTATTTGCTGCTCGACGTCGGCAGAAGTTCCCGAAGTTTCGGGTCGTGTCTCCATGTCGTGTGGAGTCACACTTCCTGTTTCTCTTTACCTTCGAAAGGTGTAAATAACCCACTTTGGGGTGCTTGCCGGTTGGGGAATCTCTTTTGATATTCCCATATAGCCGCTCTCTCTTTTCCGTCTCCTACACCATAAATGTAAATAATATTCGTGTATTCATCAAATGTAAATTTTACTATTTTTACTAATTTTTGCTTAAAAACAACCGTAATTATTGCTTTGTTTTACAACTATGATAGGTATTCTTGTTTACTGACCCTTTTTTACAGCAAAATTTCCATCAGGTAAAAGAATTTGCCTCCTAAAGTGAAATAAAATAATTAGGTAGTCAGAGATATCTAAAAATGCGGTTTTTCTCATTCTTTGTCTACCTTGACATATTGCACCTTTTTGGAAAGGCAATAAATAAAAAAGAACAATACTAATTACAGAAATAAAAATAAAAAAGAGGAATACTAATTACATAAATTTCGGAGAAAATTTGGGAAAATGCTGAGATTTTGGTGATTTAAAAACATTTTTCTCAATTTTGGCTGTGACTGTATCTGCAGTGGTAGTAGTGAGATCGACAAAAAAGCACAGGATCACCACAACAAGAAAACACCAAGAAGCAGATCACTGTTAACAGGTACGAAGTTTTCAGTAAGCAAGTGGGAGATGATTATAATTTATTAAATAAATATATTTATAAAAGTTTAAATTCAAATAAAAATAACATTGAATGCTCTAGTAAGATTAATGAGCTCTCGGAGGGCAACATACAAAATAATGGCAGAAGCCATGGTGATATTAGTAATATTAACGTAAATAAAGATAAAAGCAATACAAAACAAAGCAAATATAGTACACAAAACAAAGCCAATACAGTACAAAAGAAAGCAAACTTTGTCAAGGTACAACCCAAAAAACTTAAGTACTTACCACCAATCATAGTGTCAGAGGATGATAGTGAAAATCTTAGACAATTTTTAAAGTACGAAACCAAAGCTGATTTTTATTGCCAAAAAGTTGGCAAATACAAAGTAAACATTTTTATAAGGGAAGATCACAGGGAGGACAGAGACCGTCTCCTTGCAATAATAAATTATGGTCATGAAACGGGAAAAACTCCAATTAATGCATATACGTATACACCTACAGTCGAGAGACCAGTGATTGTATTGTTAAAGGGTTTAAATCATCAGACAACAACTGATGAGATAGTAGAAGACTTACAAGAGCAGAGACCTTACATAAAGGTAATTAACGTAAGCAGATTCAAAACGAAAAGATCAAAAGAGCAAGACACAAGACTTAACATTTTTATAGTCGTTTTTGACGTAAAAACCAACAAAGCAGACATTATGATCATTAGATATCTCTGCTACTGTGGTGTAAAATGGGAGGGCGTGAAAACCGATGGGCCGGTTAGATGCAAAAGATGTCAGGTTAATGGACACCTAGCAATTAATTATCTGAGAGTGGCTAAATGTGTTAGGTGTGCAGGGACACATCGACAATGGGAATGTCTATTAAAAGACGAGGAAAAGAGCAAATGTACTAATTGTGGAGAAGAAGGGCATCCAACCAGTTACAGGGGATGTCCTTTTTACAAAAGATACATTGAACAAATTAAAAATAACAGATCCCACAACCTAAATGCTATTTATCCTGAGAAATAGCAGTTCGCGATTGACAATGTCATTCGCGGAAAATTTTAGAGACAATTTTCCTATACTCAATACAGGAACATACCAAAATGTTCCACAAGCTAATTCTAACAAAAACAATAAATCCACTCAATATGCACAAATGAACAGCAATTTAATGGTCTGGGAGCATTTGCTGAAAATGCTAAAAGACTTCTTGACGACAATATTGACGAACTTATGGAAGATATTTATAAATTTAATAGAGATTGTAATAATATGCCAGTATGGCAAGCCAAACAACAATGCATTAACTTAATGATGAAATTAACAAATACTAATGGCAACAAATAAATTAAAGTTACTCAACTTAAAAGTTTACAGTTTTATTGCACAAAATAGAAGAGCGCTTCTAACTGAATTAGTTAATAATTTAAAAATTTATATTTTCTTTTTGACTGAAACGTACCTAAACCAAAGACACAGAGTAATCGTAGACAATTACAATATAATTATAAACGATAATGATAACGGAACATTGATAGGGATAAATAGCAAACATAAATATGAAAGAGTTTTTATTGAATCGCAAGTACAAGTAACAGCGGCAAAAATTAAAATCTGGAAAAATCATGAAATCAAAAATGTATTCCTTGTTTGTGTATACATCTCAGCTACGATAACCGCGGAACAACTTAGGGGTTTACTCGATACAATAGACAATTTAACAGAGTCATTTAATGACATAATTATAGCAGACGACTTCAACGCTTTTGGGGATACCAAAAACAATACCTTTGGCATAAAGTTAGCCAACTGGATGCAAGATCGAGGAAGCATCAATTATGAAATAGTTTCCCAAAGGGAAGCTATATTTCCACGCAGTAGATCCATTCTTGACCTGTTTGTGATTAGTAACATGTTGTCTGTAAACTCTAAAGAATCGCTTGAAGTAATACCGACATTCTCAGACCATAATGCCGTGATCCTCGAGATTGAATAGCTTAACTATTGAGTTCAACGAACCCGAAATTATATATAATTATAAGGACGTTGAATGGTACAAAGTAGAATCAGACTTAGTAAAT
Source organism: Leptarthrus brevirostris (assembly GCA_964036015.1). Taxonomy (NCBI): domain Eukaryota; kingdom Metazoa; phylum Arthropoda; class Insecta; order Diptera; family Asilidae; genus Leptarthrus; species Leptarthrus brevirostris. Next base: position 109,570,786 of record OZ038372.1, on the reverse strand, counting down.
AAACTTGAATTAATTGAAATAAAAAATAACATAACTTTTAAAATCGACGATAAAATACAAAAATTCAAGGAACGTATTCAGGATGTGCATAAAGATACACCAGAATTCTAAAAAAGCCATATAAAAAGTATCTTGGAATTCCGAAAGATATATTAGACGACATTAAAGAAAAACGTAAAGCTAGATGGAGAAGCAAAAGAATACTTAACAGAACATACAACACAAACAATCCTGAGTACATTGCGTTGATAAACAGAAGTAACCAATTAAAAATAATTATCCGAACAAAAATAGACATGCATAACGACAAAACTTTTTGCAAACAACTAAGAACAATTAGACCGGGTCCCGAGGCGTTCAGGGAAATTAATCGAATTACGAGGAGAAAAAAAGGAATTACGACAATTGGGATTGTCGTGAATGGTAACAACAATGAACAAATAACAATTAACGATTCAAGCGGTATTGCAGAGACTTTCGATAATTACTATAACACAATCTACGATAAAAAAGATCCTACGCTTAGTGAAATAACAAATCACGAAGTTAAGGACAAGGTAGAAAAATTTAGAGAAGACTACAAAAACGAAGATAATAACATCATAAAGAAAATTACTAAATTTAATGATTGCAATCCTTCAGATGCTCCTAGAGCATGCATTTCGGAATTCGTACAACAACTTGAGGTGGAAGAGATAATCGTCTGCGAAACAAACAGAAAACTCTTAACGGGAATGGATGAAATTCCAAATTTGTTTTTAAAACACTTGCCTAAATTGGCAATAACCTTCCTAAAAATTATATTCAATAATTGTATAAATAACTCATACTTACCTGATTGTTGGAAAATAGCCAAAGTATTTCCTATACCGAAAAGGCCAAATGCTAAGGATGTCAAAGATTTCAGGCCAATATCACTGTTATCAAATATAGGAAAAATATTGGAGAGAATCCTCGCAGATAAAATTGATGATTTCATCAATAAGCAGGAATTAATTCTGGCATACCAATTCGGTTTCAAGCCAGGCCACTCTACAGTTGATGCCCTATCGAAATTCCATACGGGTATAATAAGTAGCTGAAGCAACTATAGATCCTCGGTAGCCTGTGCACTGCACATTGAAAAAGATTTTGATTCAGTTTGGACTGAAGCACTTATACACAAATTAATCGTTTACGGCCACATAAATTAATATTATGGATGGACAATTTTCTAATGAACAGCACCCTAACAGTTTCTATCAACAAACATCTAACAAGTCTTGGGTTACAAGACCAGACACAAACGGCATAGTAATAGCTATATAATAAAAGAGGCTAAACTTGTTCATCTTATGATATACCTAATCAATGTAATGGACAAAAATAATAATAGGAGTGCAAAACACTCAAATATTCTAATTAGAGAAGCTGTAGAAAGCCAAAGACACTATGATAGTACAAGACTAAAAAATTGTTACTTAAGCCCAAGTGGGAAAAATATGAGTGGGAAATTCCCTAAAAGTAGGCAACGATTGTATAGGGCCAATCCAAAACAAACATAATAAATATGTGATGTCAAAAATGAAGGGAGAGAAAACGAAAACAAATGTACTAAGAAAGAGCGCTGTTGGTGAGTTAGTGAGACCATTGCGGAAACAACTGGACCGTTTCCGCACTGACGTGATTTACTAACACTGAAATACAGCTAAAATAGATATGTTTGTTTCGCTCTACTTTTTCTGCACTGCCTGCACTTTGTGCAAAATTGACGTCAAACGGCGTTTGTTTCGCTCTCGGTGTGAACTTAGTGCAACTGCACAACGTTTGTTTCGTTGCAAAAAAGTGGAATTTTCTGCACTGGCTTTGGATGAAGTGCAGTGAGTGCAGGTAGATATTTGACATTTGTTAGGCAATTGTCAAACAAAGCCAGTCTCAATTGAAGTGATTTTAATTAATTATCAGACGAGTCACACATAATTTCATGCATTAAAGACGATAATATATTATTTTCCGTTTTTGTTCTGATATAAAAAATTGTATTAACCAAAACACGTTCCGTTAAATATTATTGACAGAAAATTACACTTAAAATGTTTCTTTCGCTGACGTTATTGTAGGGCAAATTCCTATACTTCTGACGTCATATCGATTACATTCTGCACTACTTCTGCAATTTTCATGCAGCGAAACAAACAGACCTAATAAGAACTCGTTATTCAGTTCTCATCTGTTTTACGTTGTTAATATATTAGTTTTAAGATACACACATCGCCAGTAAAACAAAGCAATCGCAAAAAGGTAGTGGATTGTGACTACCTATATTATTATAAAAATATTACACTCCAAGTGAAATACTGACAAATGTGTGCAGTTGTGTTGCATAAAGATAGTATAAATTAGAAAGAGCATTCAATCCGAAGTATTTATGATAGGATTAGTTTAAGAAAAAATTCATGTTAGTATGTAAAAACCTGTATTGCTGTGAACAATAAAGATTATCATTATCATGGCACGGTGGCGACATATTCAATTATTCCGAAAAAACAGGCAACCATTTGCTTCGAAGTGCTTCGTGCCCGATCAACTTTTGTTGGATTTGGCTCGTCTTGAAAGACCCATACAGTCGATTGCTACTAGATTCGGGTTTATATGCATAGATCCATGATTCGTCGCCTGTCCCGATCTTATCGACGTCTTTTGAAATACCGCGATTGATTTTTTTTTCAACATTTCTTTGCACCAATCGACACGAGCCTTTTTTTGAGCGATGGTCAAATTATGCGGTATCCAACGCGAACAAATCTATGTGATAGTCAAACGTTCATGCAATATAGAATATATGAGAGTGGAACTGATGCCCAAGCATGCCTCAATCTAACGGTATGTCACATGACGATCTAGCAATATCAGTTCACACAGCATCGATTTTTTTTTTGGCACAACAGCCGATTTAGGGCGACCTTCAAGAAATTTGTTCTGTAGCGAAGTGCGACCACGATTGAATTCGGAAAACCAGCAAAATACGATGGCTCGAGATGTTGCTTCATTATCAAAAGTCGAAGCGAGTTGATCGGCGCACTGTTGTTGGTTTAATCTACGTTAAAGTCATAGAAAATCATCGCACGAAAATGTTCACGATTTAAAACCTTTCTACTATAAAATAAAAAGACCAAGAATTTATTTTGCGTGCGACCAGGAACCTTCCCTTCGATTTTCTCAATTTGATCCCCATCCCTAATCGTAATCTATTTTTACTTTCAGTGGAGGAAAACTATTTTTAGTCTCAAATGTTTACTGGAAATTTACAGCTGTGTCGAGCGGAATAAAGTAACCAAATACTCGTATATACGAAATGATATATTTAATTTAAATCTTTTGTATTGTTGTAAGGAAAATGTAAAAATCCTTGAAATTATTGAAGTAAAAATAAAGAAAAAAGGTTGTTCTAATCTATAAAATGCTTACCTAGAATGAGATATAAAATGATTGTCAATATTGTCATCTATTTCTATCTCCTTCATTTAGTAGGCGACTTCATTTAGATGCTTTACAGAAAGCGAAAGCGAGAAAGCAAAAAGTAATATTATTTCAATTTCTATCAGAAATTTCCGAGCACCAGTCACTCATCTCAGTGAGCCTCTTAAACAGGAAGTAAGCTCATCAAAATCAATCGACGCGTTTCGCCACTCTTCCAAATCCACTCCACATAACATAGCCCAAAGACCTAGTGGATTTTTAATTTATTGCATTTGCGAATTATAAGCTTTCAGGGAGGCCGAGGCTCGAACCTGCATCCATGGCATGGTGATCAAGCCACTGAACCAATTGATCCAACTCCGTCTCATTGAACTGCCTTACGTTGCAAAGGAGAAAATTTGGCACAATTCCGGACAACATACTCGTACACTTTTTAACCGAATTTCCAAAAACAAAGAGCTTCTTAGATTGACACGTTTCATTTTGTTTTAAATGGCTGTCGTGACGGGTTGACCGATTTAGATGATTTTTTTTGTTGAGTATTGCAGGTTTCCGATTGGTACCATAAAACAAATTTTTTTGAGGGTCGGAGTGTGTGATAGATAAACGTAACTTTTTTTTTTTTTTTTTTTTTTTTTTTTTTTTTTTTTTTTTTTTTTATACGATATGGCCAAATCCTAGGGGACAACTCTTTGATGCGTTAGCATGGTTTTGGCCGGAAGGGAATTAGGGTAAGGGAAGTGAGGAAACTTGAGTCTTGTTTGCATTGCTGCGAGCTAGACAACAGCCCAGAGACGGAGTGGATTATTTTAATTTCTTAATAAAAGTTCACGGTCATCTGGGCTCGAACCCGGGACCCAAGGCATGGTGGTCTTGCCGCTCAACGCATTGATCCAACTCCGTCTCCGTAACGTCTTTTTGTAACGCATGGACCGATCTGGATGTTTTTTGTTGTTGTATAGAGTTTGTTCCCTCATTGCTAATAGGAGGAAAGATTTAAACCTGGGGAGGGGTAGTCTAACTTCGTAACGCGTGGACCAATTTGGTTGATACTTTTTTTCTTGTATAGAGTATGATGAGAAAAGTTTAACCTAGGGTATATTTGGAGGGAGGGTTAGGCTAACTTCGTAACACGTGGACCGATTTGTCGTCACGCGTTACCGGATTGGATGATTCTGTTTTCTTTTTATAGAGTGCAGTACGAGCATCCGAGCAGCATTTTCCGAGTGGCATACTAAAAAGTGAAAAATAAAAGGGTTTTAAAAAACAAGTTGAGCCGACTTCACTAAAAGCGCAAAAAACCATGAAATAATTTTTATGTTATATCTATTACGACATTTTGAAGTCGGTGCAACTTCCTGAATTGATTTGATTTTAAAAATTGTATTCGTTTCCTTAAGACTTCATATATTTCGTCTAACCACGTTCATGTTTAAAAGAATAGTTGAGTTGATTTTGAAGACGTCCATCGTAGTTACAGCGATCAGTCTAATTGAGCGATAAAATGGAACGTATTTATACTCAGGAAGAGTTTTCAGGATCCGTCAGACTTTCCTATTTGAGAAATGTAATAAAGGGTCACATTCTTAAAATTAACACACTTTTTTGCAATATCACAAAAAATAAATGTAAAATGCAACAGAAACGTGAAATATTTAATATGCTGTAATTGCTTAATCCACTGAAAAAAAATATTATATAACTTAAATTCAAAAAGATAAAATGCAGAATTTACAGCATAGACAATCATATTTTTTATCAATTGTAATACATTTACTTGCTGGCTTCCCGAATGTGTACGATGGTTGTCCGCGCATATTGGTAAAGGAGTAATTGCATGTAAGGAGGATCATGCGCGTGTCATTATTTAAACATTGACTTATGGAACATCCGACTTTTTTTACGTGGTCATTTACCAGTAGAGTGAAGTGTTCAATAGGCACATCCTCTCTGTAAATGAATAAAATTGGTTTAATTTAGGATTAAGAATATTCCTGTAAATTAAGCTTAAATTTGTTTATTTATTATTAAGCCTAACCCTCCTTGTTTCATGTTCCTACTTTGTTTCATTCAAGATAAGGTCGTTTGGGTTTTGTTCGCAATAATAAAGAACCAATACATCCCGAAGGCACATAGAGCAGTCACAAGTGTAAGAATTCTATTATAAGGTTTAATTATTAACAGCTATTTTTGCCTTTTTCCTTGTTTTGTTATTTTTAGACGTATCTAACCCAGATTGTGTGCATTTAGTACGTAGTAATGCTCTCTTAATTAAAGCCAACAGTACCTACATTATTGTTATGTAATATCTGACAAAATAAAAACTAAAATTTTTAGTTTTTGTTTTGTCAGATATTACATAACAAATCCAATACATTTCAAACAAGGATATTCCAAGGAAAACGAATTGGAATTACTTTAGCTACAGTGACCTCGATGCCTGATCTATTACTCATAAATATCAGCTGGAAGTGGGAGCCCACGTACTCAAAGATGTGCTACTATCCTACCATTATGAAAGTTACCTTGCAGTTTCAACCCAAGCACTGCGTAAAGGGCCCTGGTGGAAGGAATGGCTGCTCAACTTGCTTAGAGGGATAATGGTCAGGATGCTATTTAAAACGTATTAGCTAAGGAAGTCTACAATGGAGAAGGACTCCTAAAGAAGCATGATTAACATCACGAAGACCTAGAGAGATGCTCTAGGTATCTTTAGCAGGTCATTTTCCCGGTTGAAGTATAGGGATTAGATTGCGTAATTCTGTGGCCTCAGAGCTGATAAACCGCAGAGCATCCAGCCTGTAGAAATTTGGCTGCAAAGCCGGGGGCCACGCAAACGACTCGGCAATCATCGTGATGGTTAAGCGCGATTCAACCGTCACAAATATAATGAAGTGGTAGTCTTTATAAGAATGTTTCACGTGAGCCTGACTCGGAAACGGCACCTGTCTGTAGGAGGGTCTTTGGCAGGACCTGGGATTTTAACCTAAAGATGGTCAACTAGTTAAACAAAACAACTATCGGACCATGTATGTATGATGATCTAAAGTTTAACAACGGACGCAATTGCCATATGCAACAAATTGCAACGACTTGACTTGATAGCCTCTCCTGGGATCCAGATTGCTGCCGTACCCAAGGTGTCGGAGTACCATCCCGGCGTCTCTCTCTGTTCCTATACTGTTTGCTGATGATATATATATATATATATATACTGTGACCTGCTTAAGAAGGTCATCAGCGACTCTGCTTCTGTGCAAGTTTCCCTGTAGGAACTTCATGCCCTTTTGGACTTTTTGGCTTCTTCAAGGCTTGCCTGAAAGTAAAGCAGTTGCCCGAGCCCGGTACGTGTCCTAATAGCTTTGGCGCTATTTTCTTTTCTGTGCACAGGAAGCTTTTGCTTGGGCCTTGCACTCGCTCTTCTTGTGACCTTCCTCGCCGCATCGGATGCACACCCCTAGCTGTCGTCTTTGCGGTCCCTTGCATTCGTCCTGCCGGTGGCCATAACCGAAGCATGTATAGCAGCGTATTATCATCAACCTTCGTCGCACCCTACAATTAACCCATCCAATCTTGATGCGCTGGGATTTCAGTAGCTCTTCCGCTCCTCTGGCGTTTAATTGGACGATTGCTATCTTCAGTCCCCTACTGTTGACTCTGGTGAGAGACACTTTTGGATCTCCGGTCAGCTCTCCGCCCATCTTCTTTATCGATTCTGTCACTTCCTCTGAGGTGGTGAGGCTGTCCAAGTCTCGAAATTCCAGGGTCTCCTTAGGTTACAGCCTTTGTACTGCGGCGCTTTCTCCTAGGATGTTTTCGAGGGAGCTCTGGAACACTCCTTTATAATTGGTTTTGTCGCTCAGTTCCACGATAACTCCCCCGGAAATTGTCTGCCATATGGATCGAACTTCTGCTTGTGAGGCTTCCGGGTTGTTCTTACTCCGGATTTCCTTCAGCACTTCTGCGTAGGTTATACCTTGCGCCGGCTTGATCAAGATAGCGTCAGGCCGGGGCTTGGGTTTCCTCGTTGGCTTTCGCGTCCGAGCCGCCTCTTTCTTGCTCGGGGTCTTCGTTGCCTCTCCCGGGTTCGGGGAAGTTTTCTTGCGGTCCTTTGTGGGGCGTACCACAGTCCAAGGATTCAAAGGCTTTTCCTTCTCCGCTTCTTTCGGTATTTCCTTCGGTGTTTCCTTCGTAGTTTCCAATGAAGTAGGTTTCTTCTTTTTACCCGTGTTGGTTTCGGCCGGGCTCGAAGCCGCTCTCTTTCCTCCCGTCGTAGGGGTATCCTCCGCTAGTTTCTCTTCTCGAACATCTATATCTTTCTTCCGAGATTCCCTAGCGTTTACTTCCTCTTCTGCCTTTTTCCAGCTCGATCTGTAATATTTGATCACATCGAGTGCCTCTTCAAGTTCCTGGAGTCCGACTTTGATATCCATGGATATATTGCGCGGCTTTCATCTTCTCGGTCATTTTCTTGCATTTGCGTATTACCTCTTCCTCGTCTTTTCTCATCTTTGCGATGTAGCTCTTCTTCGGGGAGGTATGCGGTGTTAAACCGCTGATGATTGTAGTCTTTTCCGTTTTATCTTCTGCAGAGCTTTTTGTTTTTTCTTCCTCCGGACGTGTCTGCCCCTTCATCGCCTTATCTCCCTTCGGCGTTTCTTGTATTGCCACTGGGGGCGGTGACCGTGGTAGTGCAGAACTCCTACTGAAAGGGTCTGCAACCTGCTCCTTGGCAAGAAACACCTCTTTGCTTGGTGTAACGTTTTCGCCTCTCTGTGTTTTGTTATTGAAATTTGTATTCATGTTAAATAGGGTCCCAACTAAAGGCCGTTATCTCGATTCGGTTGTGTGTAGTCACCTGTGCGATCCCATGGTGCCCAGGGAGGGCAATGCACGGGTTGACACAAGCCCTTATGGGGATTTGTGTTCAGAGCCCGATCGGTGCTAGTCAGGAATTCTACATCTGAGCCTACATCACCAATTTAACAGTGCCGAGTCAAGAGCGTTCCTTAAGACCTGCCAAGTTTTAACTGGACGGAGACGACTGCAGTATTAACCTGAAAGCCATTTCTGCAGAGTGTCACTTCTGCATACTCAAGTAACAGACTACTGCGAATCGTCGGCCCAATAGCAATCCAATCCAAATAATAGTCCAGTATGCCGTAATTAAGACCTTACTGGGCTCGGTCTTAATGCCTCATTCCGTAGGCGCCTGCCCTTTCTTCCCACCGATGTCTGCGTTTTCCCTCCCTCCGGACCTTACCGAAAAGGGTGACCCTACCAGAAAGTAAGCTTCAGACGGCATCGCTCCGAGGGCCCGTAGGGGTCCTCGTCTCTCTTCGGACTGCTCTTGGTGATGTTTAACGTTGTCCAGTATACCATAATTAAGACCTTACTGGGCTCGGTCTTAATGCCTAAATACACAGGCGTCCATTGTTTTCTCCCGGAGATGTTGTCCGGTTGGGTTCGACTTTTCTGCATGGCCGCTTCGTTTAGTGGAGCGGCATTGGCTCGTCTTGTCCCAGTTGGGAATTAGGGTTCCTGTTGCTCTTATGTGTCCATCTTTGTCGAGCATCTCCATAGAGACCTTTCCGGCATGGGAGATCCTGCCATTAGTGACACTACCGCTGGCATAGCCCTCTATATCATTGATGCACGCAAGCTCTCCCACCACGACAAGGTGCGGGACACGTCGAGAGAGATTATCAGTCAATAATTATTGTAATATCGTCACTTTTATTTGTCTTTATTATTTTTGCAAACAATGTCTGACAGTAATACCTTTAAAATCACACTTTTAAAATCTATTTGACATCCGCAGGAATTTTTAGACAATGTTCTATATCTTTTAAATGAATCGATAAAATAGGGAGCACAATGGTATAATGTATGTTAAATTTAATCGGTCCAAAGTCCTAAGATAGTTTAAAACGCGATACATAGTTTCCTTTTTTGTTTAAGACTGTGTTCAAAAATATAATACTTACGGCGCTGGAACCCCACCAATATTCTCTACTAATCCAATTTGATATTCCGACCACCATAAGTTAATCAACTGTTCAGTAGTTTGTAATATTTTCGGTTTCTCCTTAGGACATCGATAGGTTCGTGCTAAATTTTGGCCAGAATAACGAAATCTGTGTGTGGCCCGGCATTCATCATGATCCATTATGCACCTTTCAGCATGCAGTTTAGAAAGGTATTCTAGTTCAAAATCCCATTCCTGTAATTAAATGGAATGTAAGACATAATATTACGCTTAAGTAATGTATTCACTGACCAATTTGTACATATAAGATGCTGTTGGATACACTGTCCCATTTTTATCCTTTATCTTTCCACATGCGGTTTGATCTCTGTATTTATTGTGTATATCAACAATCAGTTTTCTCAATATTGGTGTCATTGGAGTCAATTTATAATTTTTTTTACTTAAAGAATGCTAATGGAAGGATGAAGTTGAAAAAATAATTTCATATAGTTTTTAAAATTTTAGGTTAAAACGTTTTGACAGATAATGCTGCATTTCGAATATCTCTTGTTCATAAAAATAAAGACATATATAATAACATAACGGTTTCACAGTTCAAGCTTAAACTAAAGATGTAGCTTAAATTTAGTTTAACTTAACTTACACGGCTTCATTGAGCGCTTCAGACTCTAAGATTAACCGCTTGAACTAAGTTTAATTAAATGTTACTCAAATGTCCTTTTGGATTTGACAATTGCTGAAACAGTTTGAAATTAATTAATTTAAAATTGCAATGAAAGCCTTTGCTCATTGTTTAAATAATTTCATTGCACTAACTGTTGAAAATTTCTACAAAAAATCTAAACATGCACAATACTTTTACATTAAATTAATCCACAATAGTATATCAGTTCACATTTCCGCAGTGCTGCCATGTTAAAAAGTTTATTTGGAGCCCCAGCTCTATGAAACTTAGTGAACTATTCTGAGGTTAAAAGTTAAAATCCTTATCTTCGGATAAATGAAAGAAAAAAAATTAAAAGTCCAGATCTCCGATCGATTGAAATCTGTTATTCACTCACAAAGTTTCACAATATTTAATTTTGATTCTAAAGAACTTAACCCGTATCTTAATTAAGATAAAACTTATCACTTTTTATCAACTTATAGTTTTTAACCGACCGCTTCATTCAAGAATTAAGATAAAACTGCTTTTCACAAAATGACGCTTTCGTTGCATTGCCTCAAGCTAACGATGCTGATCAAGCGTCTTAGTAAGTTCAAGGTCATTGAAAGTGAAGCTTTTGGACGGTAAGAAACGCTGAGTTTGATATGTTCTAGACGCAAGCTTGCAAAAAGGCGATCCTAAATTCAGGAATGGTTTCACGTTTGACTTTGTGAAATCGTTCAGGAAAAAATAAATGAAAATATGAGTGGAATTTTCCATGGGATTGATTTGATTACAGGTAATAAGGTAATAATATTATATTATGCTAGTGTTGTATTGAGGGATTATAAAAGACCCACCGTTAGTTTGAGGCTCCGTCGAAATTATGTTATTATCACTTCCTTTTTTCCTTTCAGCTTAATTTCTGTTACATATTTTTCTTATAAATATTATGATAAAACCTATGATAGTTGAACTAATTCCTAAGTTAAATGTGTTATAGCTATGAGTCTTGTGTTTCAAATTTTTCATAAGTTCCCTATTGTTTACATTTTCCACACATAGGTCGGGTCGTTAAGATCAAATTCTCATATTACATTATTTTCCTTAATTCTTCTTACAAAATTCGGTAATATTATTTTATCATAAATTGTTTGTTAAAAATTTTCAAAAGTTTTGTTTTTTTGATGATCTAAAATTTTTTTAATTTAATTAAATAATTTGCTTTCTACTACTTTACTACAGCTTTGCGTTATGTTTGTTTCTCTAAGGTTTTTGGTAATAATTATGCCACTGGTTATTTCTGTTACTTCTTCTTCAAAGAGATTTCATAATACTTCTTTTGAGTTTATTATGTTATTAATACAATTGGTGGTGTGTGAGTCAGGAGATTGCGGGATTAGGAGGATGATTACGATTGTATCATTATATGACGTCATTGCGGTTTTAATGTTTTAATAGCTGTTTTTATTTGAAATAAATTTGAATTCTTTTGTGTTAAGAATGTTTTTTTATAGGATGCACAATTTACTTGAGAAGAGTACCTGTTCAATGTCGTCTATATGGTTTCTGAGGAGTAGCATGTCATGGTTTATGTGCTAAGCGTATTGTATTAGTTTCATTTCTTCTTTCGGCTGTTAATATGAGTGGTTATGTTTTGTATTTGGTCGGACAACTGTTTACTGATAGAAATCTGTTTGTTATTACCCTCAATTAATTTTTCACTATTGTCGTATAATTCACCAAATTTTGCTTTAATCTGTATTTTGTCGTTGTGGTCCATTGTTCCTGCGGTAAATTTTAAACTTTACCTATAACGTCATTGAGCCTTCGTTTTTAACTGACTTCCCAAAAACAAAGAGGTTCAAAGTTCGACTAGTATTTTTTATTTTTATTGTTGTTTTTTATGTCTGACCGGGCATAACTTCGTAACGCGTGGACCGATTTTGATGATTCTTTTTTTGTTGGGTATAGTATGTTCACCCATCGGTACCATGTCAAAAAATTTTTGCTAGGGTGTGGGTGGTTGGTGGTGGGTGGGGGGTGGGGGGGTGGGGGGGGGGGGGGGGGGTGGGGGGGGGGTGAAAGCTAACTTTGTAACTCGTGGTCCGATTTAGATGGTTCTTTTTTTGTTATACAGAGTATGATCCCCCATTGCTAATAGGAGAAAACAATTTAACCTTGGGTGGTTTTTGGAAAAACTATGATTTTTTATTGGATAATCTTGTTGAAGGAACTTATTATTTTAGTTTTAGTTTTGTTTCATATATAAAGTTATGCTTTTCACTGACTTTATTCATTTATTATATTTTGTTCATTTATTATGTTGTCATCGGTGGAGTAAGTGGTAATGTGTCAGCCTGCCAGGTGACAGCTTCGAATCCCACCGGTGGCGACCCATTACTGCTTTTTGTTGACAACAGATTACGATAAAAGACTATAGGTGCTACACACAAAATGCCAGTGATTCGGAATACACTTTAAATTGTAGGTTCACTTGCAATCGTTGTGTTGAATCGGGCGAAGTTCTTCTTCTGCCCTATGCTCACAAGGTGTTACGGAAACTATAGAGAGTCATTTATTATGTTGTCAGTTTGGAAATATTGCAGTTATTTAAATGACCTATCTTTTTAAATTGCAAAGTTCAGTTGTAACATACTTTCTAGTTGAGACCAAATTTTACTTTTTTTATAACAATTCAAGCCCTATATGAAGCTTTCCCAAATTTGTGTAATGTTATATTATTTTACCTTTTGTTTTGCGAAATTTGGGCTTTTCTTCCTTTATTTTCAAAATAAAATTTTGTTTATTTAATTTTATTACATTACCACTAACTTTTTCCCTTAATGACTCCACAATTCTGCTTAATTGCTTTTAATTGATATTGTCATTAATTTTCTGGTATACTCGCACAATTTTTTTTTATATCTATTGAATAACTTTCCTTTTCTTAACTTATTCTTATTAGTGTATTCACTAATTTATCTTCGGTACATTCAAAATTTTTCTTAACTTATTTGGCCTAATATTTATAAAATTTTTAAAACTTTTTCGTGACTCCTTTTCTTACTACCACGACGATTTTTTTATGAGTGTAATAAAATAGTTTTTAAAAAATTAGAACCGATTACCCAAAAAGCGCCAAAAAGCATAACATTATTTTTAATTTTATATCTTTTACGACATTTTGAAGTCGGTGCAAATTAAACAAACCAAACAATTACAACAAAAGTATTTAATCGTCCTTCCTTATAATTCCGTGAGCTGAAACGTTCAGGTAGTATTATATATTATCTTCAATTGTGGTTGGTTAGTTGTTTTGCTTCTTTAATTTGCACCGACTTCACAATGAAGTAATAGATATAAAATTAAAAATTATTTTGTGCGGTTTAGCGCTTTTTGTGAAGTCAGTTGAACTTTTTTTTTTAAAACTTTTATTTTTCACTTTTAAGAGTCTTCATATATATTACTCGAAGGATGCTGCTCGTAAGAATAATACAATTTCAAAAGTTGCAGTCTAAAAAATGGAAACAGAATTATCCAAATCCGGCAACATATTAAGAAATTAGCCACGGTCACCGTTTCATACCCTTACCTTAGAAAATTATTAACATGACCCTAGTGCGCCACCGTACTCTACACAGCAAGAGAGAATTATCGTAGTCAGAGAATCATCGTAGTCACTCTAGGTACAAAATTGTTATCATTTATCAATCAGGAAAAGTGTTCTGTACAAACGGTCTGTACCATTGGTCTATGTCTTATGAAGCTAGGTGCCGCTCATCTTCACCACAAGCCACAATTTTTGTCAGAAAATTACGCGTTACAAAGTTAGATTACCGAACGCTAGGTCAACATTTTTCCATAGCGTAGCAATGGGGGATCATACTGTACATAAAAAAAGAAATCTTCCAAATAGGTGTGTGAATTAAGAAATCGCGTAACGCCCCCTCGGCACACCACCTCACCACATCCAAAAACGAATCATCCAAATCGGTTAACACGTTACGAAGTTAGACGACCCCCCCCCCCCCACCATTAACTAACTTTTTTTCATTATTAGCAATGGTGTATCATACTCTGTACATCCAAAAAGGAATTATCCAAAGCGGTCCACGGATGACGAAGATAGGTTTTACCCATTAGGGTTCAAATATTACGTAACGCATTTTTTGAACATTTCTGACCCCCCCCCCCCCCCTTGTAATGCGTAACGCGGCGTAATGTTTCACGTTATTCCCTGCCCCCCTAAACGTTACGTAGTACTTAGATGATTATTTTTACCTAAAAATTTCAATTATGTTCCGGAATAGGAAGCAATAGAAATTAAACGAAATTTCAGCCCACTTTGACCCTAATATGTGTGCGTGGAATTTGTAAGCTCACGGCTTGTAGATTAGGTGGTTTTGCTTGACCGCAACGGTCGGACTCTTAGACTTGTGTACCAAACTATGGACTCGTGGTACACAGCTAATTGTGGTTATTTGCCATATATACACTGCTGTATTCTCAGTGACGCGACTGTTTTCTTATGTAAAAAACGTATGTGTAGTGTAGATATACCATATAAACTGAGCCATGAGTCACGAGTTAAGAGTTACGACTTTTAATTTTAACAAAAACTTAATGTTACGTAACGCGTTGCTTGACCCCCTCCCCCGCCCTATAACGCACCGTAACGTTTTCAAAGCTTCCTCCCCCCCTTAACAGCGTTACATAATACTTGAACGGCAACTTACCCCCATCCCCACCCGAACAAAATTTTTTTGACATAGCACCAATCGGCAAACACTCTCCCCAATAAAGAAAAAATCGGCCAAATCGTCCACGCTTTACGAAGTTACACTACCCTTCCCTGCCATCCCTTCTTGCCTTGAGATAACATTTTTTCATTATTAGCAATGGGGGATGCTACTCTATACAACAAAAAGGAATTATCTCAATCGATCTATGCCCCCCCCACCCCTCCCGACCAAAAAACGGAATTCGACAAACATATTTTTGACATGCTATCAATCGGGGAGCATACTCTACTCAACCAAAAAAGAATCATGTAAATCAGTCGACGCGTTACGGATTTAGACTACCCCTCCGCTTCCCCACCCCTTTCCTAGGACCATTGCTAGTAATGGGGCATCACATTCTATGCAACACAAAAAGAATCATTCAAATCGGTCTACGCGTTACGAAAGTTACGCAGTAACCTGAGCGATTTGTTTGTCGCAAAGATTAGGCGATATTTGGTTCCTTGAATCCAACACATAAATTTTATGAATAAAATTTTTTAATTCGTTATATTTTCTCAAGTTTCCGTAACCCCTGGCGAGACAATGGGGCGGGAGAAGAACTTCACCCGATTTGAGACATCGATTGCAAGTGGACCTACAAATTAAGGTGGATTCCTGACTACTGACATTTTCATAGCAACCCCCATGGCCTTTATATCGTAATCTGTTGTCACCAGAAAGCAACTATGGGTCGTGCTGGTGGGAAGATGGTGCCGTGAAGGCAATTTTACGAATATGATTAATAATGCCAATTTAATTGCTTAAATTTTGCATACGGTAATAGTCTGAAAAACGAATAGCAGAAACGGAATAATCCGTTACCAATATGAGAAATTGTAATGACGACATTTGAACTTGTCAAATGTCCACCAGTGGGCACGCGGTTCTTAAGGTGTAGCTTACATAAATTTGTGGTAGATTCGGTCAAAAGCTTTACTAAAATCAGTGAAAATGCAATCGACCTGACGACGAGACCCGATAACGTGAATACAATAAATTGACAATTTCAACAAATAAGTCACAGAGGATTTATCCTTTACAAAACCATGCTAAAAAGGACTAGAAAAAAGTTTAAAATGTTGTTATAAATTATTAAACATCTTAGCAACGCAACTAGGATTAGCAATGGGCCTTTCATTACAGATGACACATTTATTACTTTTCTTATAAAGGGGTATAACCAATGAAAGTACGAAGCTTTAAAAAAATTGAAGGATAAATTAAATAAATAGGAGAGAAGGATAACAACACTTCAGAAAACAAGAGTGTATGCCATTTTGATCACTAATAAATCTATCAGCTAATTTAACAATGCCCTTTAATAAAACTGCGTCGTCAATTAAAAGGAATAGATCAAATTTTAAAACTGGACGTTGATGCATAACTCGTTAATCCACAAGGGCTAAAAATGAGTTAATTATAAAAAACGATTGTTCTTTTATGCAAAAATGAAATTAAATGGTCCCGAAATAAATAGACCTTAAAAATATGTGACTGTAACCGTCAGACCGAAATTGAAAGACCGATTTAAATTGGTACCGACCGCGAAAGAAATTTAAAAACCGGTCTTGTCATATTGTCGACTCACGAGGCGACTAATTTTTATCCCGAGGGGTCTGATGGAGAGGTAATTTTCGACTCTAATGCTCAACTATGTGAAGCGCGGTTCTGGCATTCAGGACTACTCAACCAAAACTACATTTGATTATTTTTTTTAATTTATGAACTGTTTCCACTACCCTCATTACATAGCATATTAAGTAAATGGCTAGATGAAGCGGCCGTCAGTCGGTGGTGGTTGGTTAACGGTATGGGGGGGGGGGGGGGGGGGGGTGACTTCAATCTGATGCTTAAAAGAGTGGTGGCGGGTACGTGGAGAGGCCAGGGACGGTGGAATTTTTGAGAAGTATCTCCCCCCCCCCCCTCCTACATACCACTCTACCACTCTACTCTTATTTTGGAAAAGGCAAATTATAATAATATATATTATATGCATATACTATAATAAACCTAACGTTTTAGTTGTAACCAAAACCGAAAATTTTATATCTACGGGGTTTTCAACCGCAACCGAAAATGATATTTCACTTTTCGGTTTAAATCGAAAATGAAATTTCACGTTCCGGTTCTAACCGAAACCGAATTGAAGACAATTAATTACGGTTAAGGTTATCCCAATTGCGGTTTAAAAAACCCACTTTGGATAGGCATTCTCAGCCAAATGGTTGCCTCCAGACAACCAAACCGTTTCAATAAATAAAGCGCATGCCCAACAAATGTTGTGGCAACAGAAAAAAATTTCATAGCATCGAATAAATGTGTCAAGTTTGTGCGCATGATCTGTGATTCTCCCATGCCGTTCCCCGGAACTTGCATCTAAATCCTCAGTCGCCTACTTGGAAGCTAGCATGTGATTTTGACACTTCATAGTGCTTGGACTGCCATGAGTAAAATTTTTGTAAAACGGTTGGCATTCGCCTTCAACCGATTGAACACACACTTGTTAAATTAAAGCTCTACACATTTTTACAATTTTGCGTAATTACAAGGCAACGAAACAACAAATTTCGTGAGAATTCCTACCCAGGTTGCCTTGTAAGTAAGCAAAAATGTAAAAATGTGTAGAGGTTGAATTTAACAAGTGTGTGTTCAATCGGTTGAAGGAAATGCAAACCGTTTTACAAAATTTTTACTCATGGCAGTCCAAACGCTATGAAGTGTCAAAATCACACGCCAGCTCCCAGCCAGGCGACTGAGTATTTAGATGCAAGCTCCGGGGAACGGCATGGGAGAATTACAGATCATGCGCACAAACTTGACATATTTATTCGTTGCTATGAAATATTTTTCTGTTGCCACAACATTTTTTGGTCATGCGCTTAATTTATTGAAACGGTTAGGCAACCAAATTGTGTGAGAATCGCTACCCAGGGTAGCGATACTCAGACAATTTGGTTGCCTAACCGTTTGCCACAACATTTTTTGGTCATGCGCTTAATTTATTGAAACGGTTAGGCAACCAAATTGTGTGAGAATCGCTACCCAGAGTAGCGATACTCAGACAATTTGGTTGCCTAACCGTTTCAATAAATTAAGCGCATGCCCAGAAAATATTGTGGCAACAGCAAAATATTTCAAAGCAACGAATAAATATGTCAAGTTTGTGCGCATGATCTGTAATTCTCTCATGCCGTTCCCCGGAGCTTGCATCTAAATACTCAGTCGCCTGGCTGGGAGCTGGCGTGTGATTTTGACACTTCATAGTGCTTGGACTGCCATGAGTAAAAATTTTGTAATACGGTTGGCATTCCCCTTCAACCGATTGAACACACACTTGTTAAATTCAACCTCTACACATTTTTGCGTACTTACAAGGCACCCAGGTTGTCTGAAACAACCAATTTCGTGAGAATTCCTACCCTGGTTGTCTGAAAGCAACCAATTTTTGTTAGAATTCCTACCTTGGTTTCGGTTGACCGTAACCGATTTATAATTTCGGTTGTGGTCCCATTTAGACATCCTGATTTAAAATAAAACCAGCATACAAATTATTTTTATATTTATATATATAATTTATTAACAATACTAGGGAATATAACGCTTTAAAAGTACTAATATATTACGAACACATTCAGAGGAGAAACACCATTTATCATAACAGACATTAAAATCTATGAGTCAATCCAAGTCCACCTCCAAAATTGGTCTGCCTATTAAAGGGTCCTCCAAATGTTCTTGACGCACTGCCAGTTAAATCCAGGGTTGTTCTTAAGTCCGGTGATTTCCAAAGGTTGGCTCTTCCGGTCAGATCCATTGTAGTTCCACCAATTTGGGGTATTTGACTTGCTCCAAGTGTAGCTCCATGGCCTCTTACATGATTATAGTCCAAATTTCCGCCAACCCGATCGAACTTAAAGCCGTTTTCTAAATTTGTCCTACTATGAAAGGCATTGGCATCTAGTTTGTGTGTATTATCATTTAAAAGATTAACACGAGCATTTTCTGAGAGAGTGTTCCCGAATCCAGGTGTATTCGTATGTGTTACAGAGAGTCCGTGACCATTTCTGTAATGAAGCAATGTAATAACTGTAATGAATAGAAGAATTCATTACGACTTACCTATTATAGTCAGCAAAAGCACCTGTTGTGACAGGTCCACTTTTTGTGTTGCCTGCCGCAAAAACGCCAGCGCCAGCATTGTGGTCGGGAGTCCCAATTCTATGACTTCCAACAAGATTAACGTTACTACCGCCATTTGGATTTGTAGACACCGATCCGGAAAGTTGAGCTGAAGTAGCCGTTAAAACTACCGCTAAAAGCAAAACAATTCTGAAAGTCATTTCGTTAATTTTGTTAAACTCTAATCGAGTAAGACAGTAAGAACTATATCGACTAATTATGAAAACTGAATATTCTGCGCATAAATCGTTCTGGTTTTATATTAAAATTTCGTTTTAAGGGGATTTACCAACAAACGGGAAAACTTGAGCTTTTTCCTCATTCTCACATGATAAGCGCTTTCGTTTATAGATGGATTTTCCAAGTAAGAAACGGTCTGATAAGAAAAGAAATTATTTCTGACATACATGGGTAAGTGAGATTCATTCTCACTTTTTTTAACAAGAATTATTTAGTTTAGAAAAGTTCAAAATCTCTTCAAAAGAGTTAATTCCATATGCTTCAATTTCAAAAGTTTTTAATCTAAGTTGAAACAGATGGAAATGACAATAAATCTTTTAAAGATCTTTGTAATTTTCTAAACTAAAAATGTGCCTATTAATAAAAGTGAGAATTAATCTCATTTACCCACTGAAACTAATTCATATATTTAATGTCAGAAATAATCTCTTTTCTTATCAGAGAGTTTCTAACTGGGAAAATCCACTTGTGGCTATGTTTATAAACAAACATTCCAATCATGTCCGAGTGAAGGAAAAGCTCAAGTTTTCCCATTTCTTGGTGAAGCCCCTTCAAAAGAAAATTTTAGTATAAAACTCGAACGATTTATGGAGAGCATATTCAGTTTTCTTAATAACTTGATACAGTTCTTACTATTTTACTCGATTAGAGTTTAATAAAATCAACAAAATGGCATTTAGAATTGTTTTGCTTTTAGCGATAGTTTTTACGGCTACTTCAGCTCAACTTTCCGGATCGGTGTCTACAAATCCAAATGGTGGACATAACGTTAACCTCGTTGGAAGTCATAGAATTGGGACTCCCGACCACAATGCTGGCGCTGGAGTTTTTGCGGCAGGCAACACAAAAAGTGGACCTGTGACAACGGGTGCTTTTGCCGACTATAATAGGTAAGTCGTAATGAATTCTTCTTAAATGCAATTATTACATTGCTTCATTACAGAAATGGTCACGGACTCTCTGTAACACATACAAATACACCTGGATTTGGAAACACTCTTTCAGAAAATGCTCGTGTTAATCTTTTAAATGATAATACACACAAACTAGATGCCAATGCCTTTCATAGCAGGACAAATTTAGAAAACGGGTTTAAGTTCGATCGGGTTGGCGGAAATTTGGACTATAATCATGTAAGAGGTCATGGAGCTACACTTGGAGCAAGTCAGATACCCCAAATCGGTGGAACTACAATGGATCTGACCGGAAGAGCCAACCTTTGGAAATCACCGGACTTAAGAACAACCCTGGATTTAACTGGAAGTGCGTCAAGAACATTTGGAGGACCCTTTAATAGGCAGACCAATTTTGGAGGTGGCCTGGGATTGACTCATAGATTTTAAATCCTTTTTCAGAATTAACTGTCTGTTCTCAATGTGTTCATAATACAATGTAATTTGTGGAACTAAGGCTAGTGTCTAGTATTATTAATAAAATTTATGTAAATAGATTCAAAATCTGTAGTGTGGTCTTCTTATAATCGCTCAAAAAACAAATTTCAAGATAAGACGACATATAGCCTTCATGCGCCGTTGTGATGCCTCTACATTAGTTTGCGTGGGTTTACGTTTTCTTTCGCTAAATCCAACTGCTCAAAACTTTTGATCATGTGACTTTGTATTGTTTGATTTGGTAGAAATATAGTTTTCGGGATATTACATAACTACTTACAATCAGGATTCTTAAACTGTCACCACACACACTGATAGATATTTCTCTCTTTATGCATTGGCATTTGGGAATTTTGTCTTAGGGGATTTCGTATTTGGGAATTGAAACCTTAAAAATTTTATTCATCTGGGTATTTTTTCCACTTTTGGAATTTTTTGGAGATTTTGTCCCTCACTCACGATATACTCGTTTATAGCCTTGTGTTTGCTAAATCTATTTGTGTCCAATATGATTTTTTAGATTTGATAAAAAAAGAACGCTAAATTTACATATAGTGGCGTACTTCGAAGAAGCTGTAGAAACTTTATTTGGCTTGCAAAAATATATAGTTTGATAGGTTGCAATCGATTAAACCTTAAATAGAATCTTGCGTTTCATTTTGACCCTAACATTTGGTCCAATTATAAAAAAATCAATATCATGCTAGCGTAAGCGATGACCAGATACACACATATACGTATCTTTCCAAAGATTTTTTGTCCAAACGATGAACGATAACTTTTTTACGATTTTAATAAATAAAAGAACTGGTGCTTAGCGTAATAACGAAATTAATCAGAGGTACTTATTTGAAGAGTAAATCGTTTTAGACGAGTTTCAGTTAAGTTATCCTGTCCTCGGCAGGGAGTCACCCCTGCCGAGGATACGATAGCTTAACTGGAACTATTCTAAAACAAATCCTCAATATCATTAGCGAGAATAGGATTATATCATTTTACCATAGTGATGTTACTTTATATACAATTTGGGTTAAACAAAAGCGAACTGACCGTACACTCTTTCCTAAGTTGTCCGTATTTCGATTTATTTCAATAATAAACAATACGAAAATCTAAAAATAAATATATCCCCCACCAAAATTTGTTTTATGAAGCAGCTGGAAAGAAATAACAATAAGAAAGCCAATATTAATGGGAATTCTATCAACAATTTTACCACAAAGACATTTATAATTTTTGCTTTTCTTTGCACAAGAACTACCCGGCTCTCCATGGGTGTATATATTTTCGCCATATTCGTTATCATCGGAATAATTGCAAATTATATACTCTCGATAATGTTGACGTTCATCCTCGCATACTACAACTGCACATCCGACATATTTGATACGATCGTTTACCATCGCCAGAAAATGATTGTCTTGACTGTTAAGTAATTTTTGCAGATTTAACTAATGTTTTACGTAAAAGTAATCTCCAAAATACTCTGACTAAATTTCTAAAAGAAGAAGAAAGAACTAAGTTTTCATTTTTGTCGTGTAAAAATTTTGTATGCGAGTGAAACATCTCGTTTGTTGATAAAGTGTCGGGGACGAAAGGGCGCGGTTAAATTTGTCAATAAAAAATATGTAGCTGAACTATCAATTTCAATGTAAAGAAGTTCCGGAAATTTTTTCTTTTTCTTGAAACCATTTTAAAGATTTCTTGAAATCATTTAAAGATTGTATACACATGTAAATAAAATTAAAGGACTGCCCCCTTACAGTCTGGGTTTAAAAAATTCGATTTGCTAAAAATATAATGTTCTTGTCATATGTATATGTAGAATTAGTGTACAAACTCTTGTTTAGGACGGAAATCCCAAGAAATATTTATATAAGGCGATACAATAGAAGGTTCATGAGCGCGCAAAGCCGGTAAAAACAATTTCAACGCGTTTTTCTCGAAACAACGTTTTTTGACCTGGTTGACACGTTTTGAAACATTTCAGTAAATTCTATTATAAAAAAAAATCTTAAAAATATGTGAATAAGCCCATCTGCCCCCTTAAGCAATTTTTTAGTCAAAAGTGGTAAGGAAAATACATTATCGTTATTGCGTCGTAAAAATAACTGTTTTGGGGGCTGTTGTACGAAAGTTATAGTTTTCGCAATTTTACAATTAAAAAAAATCGGTCAAGAGCATGGTGAGACATGCTTATTGTAGAGCTCCTTAGCCGTTAACTTGGTCGACTATATCTCGTAAACATTGCCTTTAGTTAGTCGTGTTATTTTTAAAAGTATTATTTCAAACTAGGTGTGGCCGATACGATACGAAACTTAACGAAAACAGTCACATTTGAGCCGAATATTTCAAAAATCTAACATAACTTTGTAAAACTGTTTAAAAGACATCACAATTGTTTCAAATTCCCTTTTCAACAATGTCCTGGTCGACGAAGTAAGTAAACATGTTTGTTTTTTATCCTCACTTTACATATGGGCTGTACTCTTAAAACGTTATTTCCAAATTTTAAATTTTTTGTAGCGGCTAAAATACTCTGTACGCGGAGATTCTAAACCCATAAAATGCCTATTTTATTAAAATATTTTTATTTTTAGTTTTCAAGAGATAATACACCTGGAGAGAAATAGCTGAAGATTTTAAATGTGGACATTTTTGAACCAAATAAAAAACTGTTATTGATTAACTCCTACCTAGAAAAAAATTTAGTACGGCCATGATCAAACGGTGTGTACTAGGAGTTTAAAAATGAAAAGTAAAAACACTTGTTTTACTTCCACAAATAGGAGTGAACATTTTCTTTGGGATGGTGATCGCTGAAAAATATCAGCGCTCAAAGAAAGGTGATGGTTGTTTCGACCAAAAGTACAAGCTGGTCATTATCAGCGTGGTACTTGTACTTTTCACCACGGACATCCATGACGAAAGATCAGAAACACAACTCCTATAAGTACTCAATTTAAAATCTGAGTACGAATTATATGAAGAGGATTTTTAGTCCATTAATTTCATATAACACCAATACTGGTTAAATATTGTTTGATCATTTAATTTGTGGAAGTAAAATAAGTGTTTTTACTTTTCATTTTTAAATAAATGACTTCCACCAAGTGTTGCTGAAAGGAAACTTTCTAATTGTACTAGGAGTTGTGAGATGCTTATGACCATTCCTTTAGATTTTCTTCGTAGCTAAATTTCATCTCTTCATCATTATATGTATGTATACATTACGTGGTTATTAAATTGAGCACCACAGAAAGAATTCTCTTATTCCTGGAAACTGAATATTTACGGAATATTTCTATGGTCACAGGGAATAACTTGGTAAGTCGAAAAATGATCAAAATCAGATAAGTGTACTGTGGTTATCTCCAATGTCATATACGTACTGTTAAAAAGGTAGTAATTCATGACCCTAATACTTTTCGACCACATTGATATCAACAAAATGTATCTCCTCTTAAAAATGGATTTATAGGAATTGTTCAAAAGTAAAAAGTAGCTTTTAAAAAAAATTGAAACGGCTTCACAAGAAGCGCCAAAAATAAACATAATTTTTCATTTTACATTAATTGCGATATTTTGAAGTCGGTGCAAGATTATCCATAGGACTATTCTCTAGTTGATCTGGCAGTGTATTCTCCAGAAAGTCGGCATTAATTTGGCTATTAAACACTTGTGGCATAATGAGTGGCCAGCACAAATATTGGCTCAGAATTTGGGCTGCAAGAAGGTTCGGTTGTCCTATGGTGGTAAGTATCTGACCATGTATGAAGGTTGTGGCAGTTTGGGAACTGCGATTAATCCGCCTACTGAATTCGGCCCAGAAACGCCCCCTTCGTTCCGCATTCCAGAAGCCAAATGCAAAATTTTAATCCTCCCTTGGAATCTCCTTCTAGGAAAATATATTGATTATTTAAAAGATATCCTAGCTAAAGTTTATTACACTTTAGCTAGGAAATTTTTTAAATTAATTGGATAGTCAGAGATTTCAAAGCATGCGGTTTTTCGAATCCGTCCTCTACCTTGCCATGTTGTATATTTTTGAAAAGGTTAAGATGGGAATTTTAATAATAATAAAAAAAGAACATGTATTAATTACATGAATTTTGGAGAAAATTTGGAAAAATTCTGAATTTAAGGTTATTTTAACATATCTTTTTCACTTTGGAAGTGACCTTAATGATAGGAGTTAGATGAACTTTCTCGACAATTTTGCAAAGGCGATTGAGATGACAGTTTTTTGCTGCTTGTTTGATGATGCTGCGTTGAGTAGATCACAAGTAAGATATAAAATAAAAATTTGCATATTGTTAAAATTGCAAATTTATGAACCACCCTATATTTTTAAATCATATTAAAATTTCATCGATACTAGAATTCTTTGAAAATAATTTCTTTAATTACAAAATAGTTTCAGATACGGTTTTATCAATAATAAAACTGTCTGAGAATAATAAATGTGTGTTGCTAAAAATTAACAAAAGTCAATTATAAAAATTTCCTAGAATGATTTTTAAATTAATATTTTTACCTGGATTAGTGTTAGATATACCCATTAAGTAGAAACCAGCGCACTTATGGTCCAGAGAGAAGAATCGAGACTACCCTGTAGGGAAGGCAGACGATTCTCACAGGAAGAGTATTATCTCCCATTCTCTGAAGTATTACTGTCGACTCTTTACTACGTAAACTTGATAAAGAGGGCATAGACAAAGTGAGTTATGCCGATGATGTAACAGTTATGGCAAGCTCTAAGTTAATACCCGCCGGAGCAGACACCATAAGGAGAGGTCTTAAAGAAATGGTGCGTGGAATAGCAGCTCTTCATAAATGAAATGGAGTCTGATCTCATAATTTTCACTTTAAAAGGGAAGCATTTAGATATTCGACCAGTGGAACCCTTTGGAGAAGAACTTACTGTCTCGGGATTAGTCAAGTATTTGGGGGTATTCTTAAGACATGTAGAGGAAAAGTTCATGAATGTTGGAGATTGTGTTGTTGCATGTGGGGAATCTCGCAAAAGATTGCATGTTGGATCTACATGGATGGTGAGACCCATTATCTGATACGCCTCGGTGGTCACGTGGGCAAGAGCTTTAAAAACCACTCTAAAAACACAATTGAGTGTGAGAATAACAGGTGTCTTTAGTAAGGCTACTGTCGTTGAACTTACATGGGAAGAGGACTGAAGCGTTAGCAGCCCTTCGCATAGGTAGTTCTACCTTGGGCATAGGAAAATCGAGGAAGTTGTTAAAAATGAAATTACAGAATTGAAAGGGCCTTTCGACGTTATAAAAAAAGTGAGGATGATTGAGAGATACCATGAAACGATTATAAGTGTTGGGTCCTCTTCGGAAAATAGTCTAACTGTCGTTACAATTGATAATTGATGGAAGGGCAAGAATAGCAATCTTCCGTGAGGACCTGAATCTGAACACCCATTTATGACTGGGGTCTATCAAGCGCATATGTCGGCTCTGGTCTATGGAAAGCCGTGTGAGGGGTAAGAGAATAGTGGTGGTATTCGGCAATCAGGCAGAAATCATGTTCGAGGACAGCACAGAGTTCAATACAACTCTGACCTTAGATGTTCTCCGCAAACTCAACGCTTGTGCCTCATTGAATGAGGTGATCATGCAAAAATGGAAGGAGACGAAAGAGCAGATGAACTGGCTAAGCTGGGAGCCGCTTCGAGTTTTCAAATGTCCGGAGCCTTTCATTGCCTAAGGCAGAGTCACTGCGGAGGGATGTTAAAAACTTCGCTACTACTACACTGACTCTCCACCTGGTCCGGTTCTGCGCTAACGTTTTTAACTGTTTCCACGATTTGTTGATCTCGGTGCTTTCCTTCTCGACGGACCTTCTTCACTATTGGCGTCTTCCTTGGATCCCATGGGGATTCTATTCTGGAGCCTGTTGTTCGATGTTGTCAGGTTCTTTTCTTAGTAAGTGACTTATCCATTGCTACTTTCGGCTGCGAATACTAGTGTCTATTCCGTTGTGGCCTTAAATCTGTGTAGGGCTTTGTTGTTAAAGACCTCCGGCCAATGGATGTTAACGATGCAACTCGAGCCTAATTGATGCAAGCCTTACATCAGCTTCAGCTCCGCCGTTTGCTGTACCTATACTTCCAAAGCAGCAAAAATTATCCACCTTCTCTATTCGCTGCTCTTCCAGATAAATTTCATGTTGTCTCCTAGAGACCAAACTCATGTTTGGTTTAAGCAGCATTAATCTTAAGTCCTGATCTACAACCTGTTCCGCTCAGGGCTTCGGACAATTAAGCTAGTTGACTCTGTTTGCTGGATAGAATATATACGCACTAGCCCCCAACAATCTACCTAACACTTATCCAGCCAGCAAACCTTAGCATTTTCCTCCCATTGTAATAAAAAAACCAATCATTTTGTCATTGTATCTCCCTTTGCGCCACCCACTGGGGGTTTTCCTAAGAAATAATTTTCTCATTACCACCTCCATGCAACTCACGTCTCCTCAGTCACCCATTCAGTAAACCACCTATCCATCGACCCACTCACCTAGCCACTTGTCGAAACTCACATTCTGCATTCCAGCTACTATTCCAACGCAAAAATAAACAGTTTAAGTGGTCATTGAATTTATGAAGGCCATTCTACATCCAAAAGTTCGGCTTGGTCGTCGGTTTCACAGCTCAATTCAACGCTGATATTTTTACATTGGAAAAGTTCTGCGTGATTTTTAACAGGAAACATATGATTGAAACGTCATTTGAAGTCACTTCATTTTGTGTTTGAAATTTGTTTATTTGTGAAAGTATAGTAATAATATGGAAAATATAGACATAATTATTATGGTGTTCAAAGTTTGAATAGCTTGTTTAATCAAAAAACAATTTTCAAGTGTGGGAATTGGTAACATTGATTTGGGTCTTTAAGTTGGCTCGCCTGCTTTTTCAGCGTCGACTTTGAAATTTCTCAAAGCTTGAACTGACGACCACGCTGACGCCCACGCCGACGCCCACGACCAAGCCGGGATGTAGAAGAACAATTCATTTAACACGTAGTCAAAGCCGACGACCAAGTCAAACTTTTGGATGTAGAATGGCCTTTAGTCACCTTAAAAAAATTACACGGTACTCGGTTGCTCGTCTAAAATGTGAAGCTCTACTAATAATACAAAATATAGAAAAATTAATAAATAATTAAGAATAAATAAATTCCCTATTATTTCTACTGTCGAAAGGAAAAGAGTAAAAAGCCGCTTGGCTTGAAACGGTTTGAAAATTAAAAAGCCGAAAACAAAGAATTCTTTTTCTGTTGTACATATAGAGTGTGATTCTCCATTGCTAGCAATGAAAAAAAAATTGGTCCTAAGGTGGGGTGGAGGGGGGAGGGGTATTCTCCGTAACGCGTGGACTGATTTGTATGATTCTGTTTTTGTTGAGTAGAGTATGTTACCCGATGTGTGCTATGTCAAAAATTTTTGGTGGGGTGGGGGTGAAATCTAACTTCGTAATGCATGGATATGGATAATTCTTTTTTGTTGTATAGAGTATCATCCCCCATTCCTAATAATTAAAAAAAAATTCGCCCCATGGTAGGATGGTGAGGCAGGGAGAGTGGGTAGTGTAACTTCGTAACGCGTGGACCAATTTGGACGACTTTTTCTTTGTTGGGTAGAGTATGCTACTTTTTAACATATATGTATTTATGTCAAAAAATATTTGGTGGGGTGGGGATTCGGGTAAGGGGTAAAATCTAACTTCGTAATGCGTGGACTGATTTTATAATTCCTTTTAGGATGTACAGAGTTTGATATCCCATTGCTAATATTGAAAAAACTTTGGCTTAGCGTGGGGGGTGGAGGGGGTGGGGGGTAGTCTAAATTCGTAACCTGTGTGGATCGATTTCGATGATCCGACGACAAAAATTTATGATGTATGGTGCGCGGAAGGGGCGTTACCCGATTTCTTAATTCAAATACCTATTTACAAGATGCTTTTTTGTTGTATAATGTATACAATATGATCCCGCATTGCTACTGTTTGGAAAAATGTTGACCTAGGGTAACCTTACTTTGTAACGCGTGGACTGATTTAGATGATTCTCAATGCATAGAGTATCTGTTTGTATTCTAACAAAAATTGTACCTTGTGGTGAGCATTGTAGGATTAGCGGCGCCTAGCTTCATAAGGCATATACCGATTTTGATGATTTGGATTCTGTTGTACAGAACAAGTTTCCTGATTAATAAATGATAACAATTTTGTTCCTAGAGTGATCACGATGATTCTCTGAATACGATAATTCTCTTTCGCTGTATAGAGTACGGCGGCGCACTAGGGCCATGGTAAGAACTTTCTAGGGTGAGGGTATGAAAGAGTGACCGTGAATAATTTTGAACTATGTTGGCGGATTTGGATAATTCTGTTTCCATTCTTTAGAATGTTTGTACGAGCAGCATTCTTCGGAACGTATATATGAAATTAACATAGTTTAAAAAAAATAGTTGAACTTACTTAAGAAAAACCGCTTTAAAAGCATTAAATAGCTTTTAATTTTATATCTATTAGGAAATTTTGAAGACGGTGCAAATTAAACAGATAAAACAGCTACCCAACCGCAATTGAAGTTAATATATAAAACTACATAAACATTTGAGCCCACGGGATAATAAGGAAGGACGATTAAATACTTTTGTTGTAATTGTTAGGTTTGTTTAATTTGCACCGGCTTCGAAATGTTCTAATAGATATAAAATTAAGAATTATTTTATGTGTTTTAGCGCTTTTTGTGAAGTCGGTTTAACTGCATTGAAGATGCATTTCCTCTGCAGTAGAAGTTGTTTCGAAGAGATTAACTAGTTTTCGGAATAAACTATGCGTTGTGTGATGACCTTCGCTATAATGAATTGCAGAGCTTCTCGGTGAAGTGTTCAGTTTTTGCTTACTTCTTAGCTTTTGCAGCTTATCCACCTCTCATGGTACATTGAGTGCGGATATCCTCTTTCAGCCATTCAACCTTGGCGTAATGCAAAATTTTTCGAGGTATTCTTCCACTGGCATTGCACTGAAAACTTCGAACTATGCATATAGGAAACAAATTTATTTTTAAACATGTAGAATTAAACCACAAATGGTTTCACTTTCTTGAATTTTATCATTAGTCGTCGGTAATAAACAATGAGATTACTTATTTCATTTTAAAAATTCAATCGAGTCTTTTGAAGGCACTTGTTGGAAGTAAATTGATCAGAATGATTAAATTCCAACAAGTGCCGTAAAAAACTGGATTGAATAGTATACTAAAGCTTTAAAACTTACGAAATATCTTCTAAACAAGAAGGGAAATGCCCGTCCTAGACGCTTATAAAGTAAAGGAAAAATAAATGAGGAATCGGAAAATCCTCACAGTAACAGAACGAACGCGAAGAAGGTTTGACAAATTAGGACGAGCAATCTTACCATTCGTACCATTGTCTATCTCTAGCGACACTTTACATATTAGTGAGCATTGTGAATAATAAATAAAATTTATAAAAGTTTGTTGGGCTCATGTTGACCTTACCTAACCTACGAACACTCTGCTTGAGTAAGAGGTTTTCCGTCAAAAACCTACGACATTGCATACCACGTTTTAAGATTTTCTTGACTTGCTCGAGATCAAAGAATTTTGTTTGTTTGTTGTCTTAAGATTAAGGAATTTTTGTTTGTTGAGCCAATATTCTATGCGTTGGGAATATATTAGTAAATAAGAATCTCAATATAAGATGCGAAGGAATATAAATTCTGCTGATTCTTTCATACTACTATTTGCGTCTTAAGAAACAAAATTATTGACTTGTAATTTACAGAGCTTTTGCTGAAAGTTCATTGGTGGAAGGCTGTTAATTATAACGTAAATGTGAATTAAGTTTTGTTTCTGAAAACCCAATGATATTATGTAGCACTAACTTATACTGTTTCATTTCATTCCTTTTTTTATTTCTTTTTTTAAATGTCATGATGTCCTACTACACTAATTATTTACGAAATTTGGTTCTGTACGTGCTGCTACCTTTACCTTTTTGGATAACTTACTTATCCATTTGTTTCAAAGGCGATGTCTTTGAATTTTTTCTTAGTATCTGACTTATCTGTTCCTGGGCTTTGGAAAAAGGACGTTGAGGATGTGCCCAAAATACTTTTAACTAAGTTTTTATTTATTATTTGACAGATCACTATCCATGTTGATCAGAACTGCGTTTTTACATCAGATTAAGTCATGCCTTGTGCTGTTACTACGCTACACAGAACAAAATTTATTTTCACGTTTAAATCATTGCTCTTCGAAAATTTTAGCAGCATTCATTTGAAGATCTCTAATCTTCATTTTTTATCTTGTTGAATACCATTAACATACAAACTTCAGACATGGTATCAAATTACACTGTAATGTACTTTTTACACCACGCCGAGTAGAGTTCAAGTGAAGTGAGTGTGTTATTAGTCCCTTCCAACAAAGATAAACTAGTTATTGACCAATATTGTTATGATGTTGAAAAAATTGTGAAAAATAATTTTTACTAGAGTTGTTCTAGTCGGAAAAGTGATATGTGTAAAAGTCGCGCTATAACGAAACGGATGGAAACAAGCCTCATACCCACCCCAAGCGTTTTTATAGCTTTATTTATTTTAAGAAGAAATCCAATGGTTACCCCTCCACCATAAAGCTCGAGAATACCTCTTCATCTGATCCTCAGGTTATCGCCAACCTCTTTGCACACTTCTTCAGTAAATCTTTCAGCGACAATTCCCTACAACCTGACCTTAACTACTTTTCATTCTTGGACAAATGCATTCAAACGTTGTTTACACCTTTCGACCCTGACCCCGAACAAATCACCGCCAGTATTAACGGGCTTGAGGACGACTTTCACCCCGGTCTTGACGGCAGTCGGGCCATCATTCTGAAAAAGTGTGCCTTGCATCTTGTTCAACCCCTTACTTCGCTTTTCCGCCTCTCGGTCACTCAAGGGGTTTTCCCTCAATTATGGAAAAACTCATATTATTCCCATATCCAAAAAAGGCTGCAAGAACGATGTAACCAACTACAGACCCATTGCTAAATTATCATCCATACCTAAACTATTCGAAAAATTGGTCTATGATTCCATGTTCTTCCACTGTATATTTACTTTCGCCCTCTCCGAGCATGGTGTCCTCAAAGGAAGATCTACAGCCACCAACCCTACCGATTTGATGTTATCGCCACCGATTTTAGCAAAGCCTTTGACAAGATCTCCCACAGCGTTATTCTGTTTAAACTTGATCGCCTAGGCTTCCCCCCAGATTCATCTCCTTCCATTCCGGCGTCCCTCAGGGCAGCCACCTCGGTCCATTAATTTTCATCCTTACAATTAATGATGTTGATTGTGTCATCAAATACTCAGAGCTGTCCATTTATGCTGATGACATGAAAATAATTAAACATATCTCCTCCACAACCGACTCTCTTCTTCTCCAAAATGACCTCGATTCGTTCACCATATAGTGCATGAAAAACTTTCTTGAGCTCAATGTCTCCAAATGCCAGTCCATATCTTATTCCCGCAAGCGTCTTACCTCCACCCCGAGAACCTACATCTTAACCGACGTACCAGTCCCTATCGTTACCTCTTTGTGTGACCTAGGAATAATCTGCGATAGCGAACTCAATTTCCGTTCCCATATTGATAGCATAATTAACAGAGCTAACTCCGCGCTAGGGTTTGTGAAGCGCTGGTCTAGAGAGTTCTCCAATCCTTATGTTTCCAAATCTCTCTATATTTCCTTCATTAGACCTCTCCTTGAATATGCCAGACAGGTATGGTCACCTGCGAAAACAACCCACATTAACAGAATTGAATCTGTCCAGCGTAGGTTCATTCGCTTTGCTCTACGTGATCTTCCGTGGGTAGACAGATTCAACCTTCCACCTTATGAAGACCGTCTGAAACTGATCAACTTACAACCCCCAAGTAAACGTCGTGATGTTTCCAACATTCTCTTCATTCATCAGCTATTAGCTGGTGCCATAGACTGCCCTTCAATCCTGCAGTCTTTACCCATCTATACCAACCCTCGCAACCTTAGGTCCACCCCCTTTTCCGACTCGAACGTTATCGCACGAACTACGGTCAACGCGAACCAATTACTAGGATTCTAAGAAAAGTCAACGACCTTCCCTCTTTTGACTTCCATCTGGGTAAATCATCTCTTCACAAAGCCTTATATCTTTATCCCGCCCATCTTGATCGCCTTTCCTAATTCTTCTTCCTCCCAGTTTATATTTATCATAATCTTAGCTCATATAGTAGCTTAAATTATCTGTTATGAATTATTGTTTATTTTAGTTTGTAGTATTTATTTTTTATTTTGTATTATTATGTTATAGCTTGCATTAAGCTTAAATAAATTTAAGAGAACACATGATATTTCCAAGTATCCCTCGGAAAACTCCCATGGTCCTTTCTGGTTTGATTTTTTGTTCGCGGGAGAGGTGGAATTTCTCCAGAAAATACCAGACAGTCCGCGCCCTCCAGTGGTGTGCGCTTCTTACTGAATAAATAAAGCTCTCCGGAAATTAACAGAAACAGAAACATTAAAGCTTATTATTTGTCGTCCCCTACCAGGCTCCCTTAGCGGGGCTAATCATCATGTACATCTGTTATCGCCCTTTATTTTGACTCCCTGGCTCAGTGCGATCATGTTCTTGTAGGGTACCTTCCATATTATGTTGGTGTTCAGCTGGTGGACTCCCAGCAGACCGAATCCCCTGCTTGCTAATGCAGGGCACTGGCTCACTGCATATGTGAGCCGCCTCCTCCTGTTCTTCCAGGCACAGTCGGCGGATGTCATCATTAACGATGTATAACTTTTTTAGGTGTTACTTAAAGTTATCAAGGTCAACATCTCCGTTGATGCTGTCCCTCAGCGACAGATGATGACATACTACCCCGTTTCATCAAAGTTCGTCAGTTTTATTTTTTCTTATATAATAAAGTTGAATCGCATAAATTTATGTTTAAATGTTTAAAATAGTTTTTTAATATTTATTCTTTTAAATATAATAAATTTTTATGATTTTTGATACAATTTTTGAAAAACAATAAGATACAAAACAAAAATAAAATTAATTTATTATGTAAAACCTAAAAATCGTTATAAGGCAGATATTTCAATTATTAACCTCAACGATTTTTACCACTTAGTACCACCTTTTGCTGAAATAACCGATTCTATTCGATTTGGCATTGCTTCTAATATATAATAAAATTGTATTGCATTTAAAAGAAATAAACATTTAAATTTCATGTTGATAGAAAATTTTGTGTTTTTACTTCATTTTATACGATAAAAATTTAAATGACGAACTTTGATGAAACGGGGTAGAACGTTCAGTTCCTCTGTTTAGTTTTGGTAAAATTATTTGACGCAAAGTTCAAATGTCGGAGGTTGCATCTACATACGGCAACTCTGGGTTATTTACACTCTACAACTCCAATTGAAACCAAATCTAGTCAATCAAATCAAATAAATTAGTTTTTCCTCCCTGCCGTAAAGTTATGAACTTTTCATATTAAGCCGACTGTATGTATATGTTTTAAAAGAAATTACATCTTTCAAATCAAAATAATGATCCGGGTTTCTAGTATGTTAGATATGGAGTTGGATCAATTGGTTGAGTGGCACGATCACCACGCCATTGTTCAAGGTTTAAAACAATAGTCTCCCTGTGAGTTCTAATAACTTAAAAAATCCACTCCGTCTCCGGGCATCATAGGGTTGTTGTGAGCTTTGGCTACATCATAAAAAAATACTTCAGATAGACAAGACCTTGAAACAGTTTCCATCTCATCTTTTGCAGTGTAGAGCGCAGTAGGATTTGCCACTGAGTAGGCAAGAGAACTCCTGATGATTTTCTGTTATTTGTTTCGGTGCCTTTCTACGACTATATAATTAGAATGTTATGAGGACCTCCATTCGGTGGAATCTCTCACTAGTTTCCGTAACCATTTGTAGTGCATGGGGTGGGAGAAGAACTTCACACGCTTCAGACAACGATTGCAAGTCGGTCTACAATTTAAAGTGGATTCCGAACCATTGACATTTTCTCTGTACCATGGCCTTTTTATCGGGATCTGTTGGTCGCCGCCGTTGGGAATCGAGATTGGGAGCTTCGGGTTGGTAGGCCGACACGTTATAATTAACTCTGATTACAATACTCTACAAGATTTTGCAACTGGACAATGAATAGTTGCTTCCGAAGTAACTTTTCCCGCTGAAACAATCCGGGCTCAGAATTGTTCTATCAAGTTTGGTTGAGATATTCTAACCTAAGACTTTATCACAAAATGCACAAAATGTGCAGCAAATATTCACATGACCCGAGTTAATTTTCAAAATAAAAATCAAAACAAACTGCTTGTAAACTGCTGTAAAATTTTGTGTTGGAGTTTCATCTAGTTTTCGTTTTTTCGCGAAGGCGTCCAGCAGCTGAAGAAAGGTTAACCCTTTGGTGCTGCTGTTGAGAACGAGCCAAAGGAGCTTAACTTTTCTTCATTAGAAACGCCGATCGTGTTAAGAAATTTTTATATTTCTTACGTTGCTCGAGTTTACAAGCAGTTTGTTTTGATTTTTATTCTAAGACTTTATGGTAACTTGAATAAGGTGACTATATACCGAGAAATTCATTAACATGAACATTTCAAAATGCGATATCTCGGCGAAAAATCAAATATTTGAGCAAACTAAACGGCATTTAAAAGAAGAAGATTTGTACTATAAGATCCCATACACGGTTTTTTTTTATAAAGAAAAAATTCGCAGTGCTACGTAACCTTAAATAAGTAAAAAAAACAGTGTTTTTAGCACTTTTAGGTTAGAATATCTCAAAAACCAAACTTCATAGAACAATTCTGAACCCGGAATAGGTTTCAGCGGTAAAAGTTACTTCGGAAACAACTATTCATTATCCAGTTGTACAATATTTTCAAAATTTTGTAGACTAGTGTTATTTGGCTTGTGGTGCAGTGGTTGCTACAAGAGAGGTTATCAAAGCTAGTCTGTTTATCGTTGAGGGATAACTTTGTTGGTTTAAATTAATAATATAATAATTAATAATGTTTTATTTCTGAAGACCGAATTCTTTGGTTCTAGCCTCTGCTTGTCACTATTCTCTGTGGTGCAGAATAATAAAATTGGATTTCGGCTTGGAATATGAGAACAAAAATTGTTATTTGGCTCATCCTGATTAAAAGTTTAAATAGGTAAAACCCACGATTATTGACAATTTGGCTGCTAAAATTTTGCAAAGGACAAAATGAAAGTTAATATCTTACTCCATAAATGTATTTAATACTGACTCGACATTGAGTCAGACGTTTCCAAAATTCAAACGCAGCCATGTGTACACTTCTTTGTATATTCACTACTTTGACTTATTTCGTTAAATCGTGCAATGCTTTGTGATTATTAATGTAAGTTTTCTCTTCTTGCTTTTAAGCTAATTGAAGATTTAGAAGCAGGTTCTGTTATCTTATTCTGAGTAAAGAGTACCAATGAGATTGAGGCCCTTCTAAATAGATAGTCAATCTGTCCAAGATTCTTTATCATTTAAAAAAAATTTCAATTCCAACTCACCCGCCGCAATGGATCGCATGCAATATGCTTCTTGTTATTGCAAAGCTCTTTTTCATACTTGCAGTATTCGTAGCCGAAAATGCAATTGAGCAGAACTGACAATAAAATTATATTACTATGATTTAAAGTCATGTCATAAATGTAAAATTAAGCACAACGCAAATGGTATTACACTTCTAAAATTTCGATTGAATTTAAAAGTATCCCGTTTAGATTGGCACAAATTTCTAAGGATAGGTTGTTTATATGTTCGATTAAGGTAGGATAGTCGATCAAAGTAGTTAGACAAGAAAAATTATTATTTAACGAAATTGTGTCGTTATTAGATTTATAATCAGTAATATTATATTTCAACAGTTAATGATGTTGGAGGTGGAGAGTCGGTGCAATAGATGCCCTATGCCCAAAGGAATAACAGAGAGAACATTAAATTTCAGTGCGAAGTGTTTCAAATGAATTTATGTTATCACACAACTACGATTATAACCAATGCGAACGACAGTTCGCTGAGTTCGTTTGCACGGTGGGCACTGCAAACTACTACACCTTATTTACGCATTATTTAAACATGGCGAGCCAAGTTATGTCCTTAAATCTTAAAAAAAAATAACTTACTACGTATGTAGGAATCGGAGAAAAATTAGCAGCTGGCGAAATCGAATTTTGAACTGAGGACAATGGTCATAATACTCCATCATACTAACCACTGGGCTATTGGCTCTATTGGGGATGCTTCACCATAAAGATCTCCATATGGAGAAGCGTCGCTCTCAAATACATATGTGGACCTTTAAGATTTCGATCTCATAGAGCCAACACACACTTGACTTTACATTTCTTCTCTCAAGCCGGTTTGTGGATTTGAATCCAAAGGATCTGATGTACTCTTGACTCCAAATTTCTTACCTTAAACCGGTTTGGGGATGTGAATCCAAAGTACACTTATGATATTTTGCTCCGACTCA
This sequence comes from Leptarthrus brevirostris, assembly GCA_964036015.1. Lineage (NCBI taxonomy): Eukaryota > Metazoa > Arthropoda > Insecta > Diptera > Asilidae > Leptarthrus > Leptarthrus brevirostris. The sequence continues at coordinate 109,533,478 of OZ038372.1, read as the reverse complement.
CTTTTATGTCAGAATATGAGTCGAGTTAGAATTGGTTTGATAATTCAGAACACTGCACTGGGCTGTACGAGACAAAATATCCACTCTGTACTTATAGGCGTGTTTTGTACCCGAGAGATAGAAGTCATTTCGGTGGAAAGCAACAACTATTGTTCCTCTGATCCTTTATCTGAAAAACTTTCTGGATGAAAGCTTCGATGCCTTTAACATTGAGATGACCTAGGAGGGATCGATAACGTCTACCCTTTTCATTACCTGGCAATGAATGAATGAATTCACCCAGCAAGGGTCGGGAACTGACGTAACCACTGAAGAAATCCACAAAAGCGCCTCTCTACTTCACTTAAGGAGTATAACATTTAAAATGCCGGGTGTTTTATTCAATGTTTTATATAATTTTTATATATTTATTTAACTCAAACAATTATAAATATATCGGATTTAATTCATTCATAGATTTAAAGGTAGGTATAATATGTTTTATTAAAAAAAAGATGTACATCTGTTAACGAAATATTTAACATTAAAAACAATGTTAATAAACATTTTTAATTACTCGTCGCAGACTACGTCTACCTACACCACTTTTATTAATTTTTTTAAAAAACACTATAATAATTATATTAAAAGCCTTTTTTACAATAGTAAAACTTTTGTTAATATATTATAAACTTTATACATTCGCGTACACAAGAACAATCACGCTGTAAGGCACGTATTGACTGAATGCACTCTCAATTTTTATACTAATGAGCATTAAACCTACTTCGGCGTGCTCAGATCTTCAGGATAATTAGTCACGCTTTACATTGCTGACTTTGTCCATGACTCTAGGCTCAAGTCTTCATCTATGCCTATTGTGAACATTTTCATATAGGAATTCATCGAAGCAAAATGGAATAGGTTCTCACTTTTTCTTTCTAACAACATATTAATTTTCTCCGGTTTCCGTGTATGGTGTCAGAAGTACGGATGGAAAAAGACTCACATGCCGTGTTAGTCTTACATGGGTCAAGCCTATTCTGGTTATATGCCTGGAAGCAAATACGATTAGCTGGACATTTGTGGTGGAAACCAGCCGCACTTTCCTCTTATTCTAGTGGTTAACCATAGGAATGCATTGGGAAATTTTGCTTTCTCGCAATATATTATATTTCCGGCTATTATTAAAGTTTCAACTTGAAATTTGTTTGTGGCGAACCTACAATAATAATCTAAACATGGGGTTACAATACAGATTTTTTTTCTCTACAATTTTCATTCAAGGAGCAGTGTTTCAACGAAGACTCTCTTTTGTGTTCTTTTTATTGAAGAGCTGAATTTTTAACGCGTCAATGACATCAGTATTTCTCTTTGTAATTATTTTGCAAGGAATGTTTATTCTCTGGTATAAAAAAGTATAAAAAAGAAATAAATCAGATATGTGCATTTTCTCCCTTTCATGGTGTGAGCACGAAAAATCCAATGCTATAATATAACTTGTTTTTAACAGTAGGTAATTCTTAAATTATATTTTTCTGTCAATATTTAGGTAGGTAGGTTCGTGTGGCTGCCTTAAAGGGGCGCACTTAGACCTCAAAAGGCCCATTGTGATGCCACGGGAATCTAAGGATTCCTTCCACCTCCTCATTGGAACCATCCGGAGCTGTCGATGAAGCGCCAAAGATCTGCAACGTCAATCGCCGCCAGATCGCAGATACTGTCAAAGAAATAGTTTCCCAAGAAGGACTTTCGCCTGCGTGCCAATGCAGGGCACTGGCAGAGGTAGTGTAAAATGGTTTCCTCCTTCTCCTCGTCCATGCAGCTTCTGCAGAAGTTATTTGAGGGGCTCCCCAGTCTCCTCGCGTGTAAGCCAATAAGGCAATGGCCTGTGATAACCCCAGTAGCTATTCTAAGGTCAGATCTGCCCCTCGAATCTGTCTGGACGTATGGCACGTAGTGCCATTTGCCCATCTGTGATTCGCTAAGTTGATTGCTCTCGTGCTAAGGAACATTTTACAGGTTGCCAGGGGCCGACCAAGAGTAGTCCTTTCCGGTTGGATCTCCAGGGTGGTACCACGTCTAGCAAGCTCGTCCGCTACACAGTTTCCTGGAATATCCCTGTGCCCCGGGACCCAACACAGGTGAATTTGATACCGTTCAGCCAGCTCATTTAAATGCGAGCGCAGCTATTAATAGCCCTAGATGTCGATAGGACAGAATCAAGGGATAGCAGACCACCCTGACTATATGTAAGAATACAGATGTGCTTTGGAGCATCGTTCGGCCTCAGCCACTTCAAAGCTTCCTTAATAGCCATGACCTCCGCCTGAAACACACTACAGTAGTCTGGAAGGCGGAAGGATAAGCTAATGTTCAGTGCCTCTGAGAAAACACCACCCCCACCCTACCCTGTAGCTTAGAGCCATCTGTATAAATTTGAATGGGCCCCCTACAGGGATTGGTGTCCCCATCCCAGTCAAGCCTGGTTGGAATGGTCAATGAGAAATGCTTGACAAAGGAGTAGCTGGGAGTGGTGTAGTCAAGATGCCCCACTTGAAGCGAAAAGGAGTCCAGAATTGTGGAGTGCCCAACTCTAGCATTGGACCACTGAGATGTGGCTGTAAGTCTAACGGCAGGATTAGCCGCCAACTGTTTACCCATCAGATCTAAAGGAAGTAGATAAAGAAGTATCTCCAGAGCATCAGTAGGAGTGGTCCGTAGCGCTCCAGTGATACAGATGCAGGCCGATCTCTGCACCTTCCTTAAAGCGTTGAGGTAAGTGGCCTTGTCCAGTGCTGGCCACCAGACCACCACGCCATACAAGAAGATTGGCCTAACGACCGCAACATAGAGCCAGTGAGTCAGCTCGGGTTGAAACCCCCATTTCCCACCGATGGCCCTCTTACAGGAGTATTGAGCTATAGTTGCTTTCTTGACCCTCTCCTGAATATTAGGCTTCCAGCTGAGCTTCTTATCCAGGATGATACCCAAATATTTAGCTTCCTCGGCAAAGTCTAGGCGGGTGCCATTCAGATACAGAGGGTCAACGGGAGGAATTTTATATTTCCTAGTAAAGATGACCACCTTGGTCTTGTTAGGGTTAATACAAAGCCCACACCCCATCGCCCACCTGGTAAGCTTGGTGGGGGCATTCTGCATAAGATCCCTTATGACAGGCAGGAATTTGCCCGAGATAGCTATACCGATGTCGTCCGCATAGGCAACCACTCCATAGCCCTCCTCTTCCACGATTAGAAGCAGTTTGTTCACTACCAGATTCCAAAGAAGAGGAGATAGGACCCTACCTTGCGGTGTGCCCGTACTCACAGTTCTGGTAGTATGAGACTCTCCCAGCTTTGAGCTGATGGTCCTGCCATGAAGCATCTGACCGATCAGCGACATAAGATTGGCATTCACACCCAAAGAAGCGAGTGCATCCATGATTGCCCCCGGACTGACGTTGTTAAAAGCTCCCTCAATGTCAATAAAGGCCACTAGAGTGAAGTTCTTGCAATCAAGCGATTTTTCGATAGTGCGCACGAGAGAATGCAGAGCAGACTCCGCAGACGTCCCTTTACAGTACGCGTGCTGGGACGCCGATAGTAGATACTGAGGAATACTACCGCGTAGATGAATATCGACTAATCTCTCAAAGGTTTTGAGAAGAAAAGATGATAGACTTATAGGTCTAAAGTCCTTTGGAGTGGCAGGCGAGCTTTTGCCCGCTTTGGGAATAAACACAACCTTAACCCGTTTCCACAGAGCCGGGATGTAGGTCAAGTCAAGGCAACTCTTATATAATGCCATCAGCCAATTTAGTATGAGATCGGAGCCGCGTTGGAGCTCTACAGGAACAATGCCGTCAGGACCCGGAGATTTGAAAGGCATCAAGCTGTGTATAACCCACCGGAGTTTGGATTCCGTAGTCACATCCGCCAGCTCCAGAGAGCGAGGAAGGTTACATAAGGGAGGTGTCTCAACCCCCCCGATGCTTCCAGGAAAATGAGTTTCAAAGAGAATCTCTGGAGACTCTACGCTTGATGAGGTCCAAGTAGCATCCGCCTTAAGTAGATAGCTAGGAATACTTGGATTAGTAGCTAGGATTTTTCTCAGTCTGGAGGCCTCAGAGGTTTCCGTTATTTTATCGCAGTAGATTCTCCACGATTTTCTCTGAGGTTTCCTGAGTTCCTTTTTATAAATTTTTAGTTTCTGTCAAGTAATAACAGTGTAAATTTATGATAAGGAACATCTAAAGAACGCTTAGAGATAACTAACTTAGCTATATGTTAGGTATCGCTCAGTACTGTTTAAGGTTTTGTACCCGCCTGGGTATCTAAAAGTCGCGCCAAGTCCGCGCCTAGTACGTGCAAATTATTTTTAAGTGTTTGAATTTTCGACACAGATAACTTAAAGCGTACTTGGCGATACCTAAAAATTCGCCTCGGGTTATGAGATAATGTAAGGTTGCAAAATATGAAGCATTGCAAAGGCACGAACAAAGGCTTCGTGATCCTCTGACTAATGCTTCGCAGCTTCGGTTTCCATAACAGGAAAGTAGCAGTGAAGGCTGCAGCTTACAGCCAGAGAAGTATTTTCCAAGCGGCTAAAGAGGTGCCGACCTGATTCTGGTGGCGATGTAGCGGTGGGTGATGACGACAGTATAAAAATTAAGGCAAACCTGTATCACAATATACCTGGTGAAGCAAATCACCTGCTGCTCATCATTAATCAGAGCATAGGCGTGGTATTTGTGCAGGAACCATGGGTTTATGAGAATAGGGTTTAGAGATTAGCATCACGGAATTATAATCTATGTTATTACATAAAGACAGGTAAGGTAACACACTAATTTTGACCCTAGAGAGATTGAGGTTGAGACATTAAAACGAAAAATATGATTGGCTTTGGCTTACGTACCGTATAAGAAGTTATAGAAGCCGTCAGCAGGACTAAGAAATATAGTCGGAGAAACAAAGATACAAGGGCTCTACAAGGGATGTTATGCTGACGACCATAGCGCCATCACGGAAAGCACGGATATTAATCCAAGAGGTGTCTTTTTTAACTACCTTTTGAGTTAAAGCTTATATTACAAAATATGAGCAATGAGCCCACTTATATCATATTAACACAAAGTCCTCCGAGATGGTAGAATGTAGAATTGGGCAAGATCAGGTATATTCACGACGACTTTTCAATGTAGCGCAATAAACTATAAATTATATGTACTAGTGGAGATACAAAGATGGTCTAAGATCTCTTAAGTGAGAAGGAAATTTTTTGGGACCATAGAATATAAAGCAGATGCGCTCAGGTTTTGAAGGACCTTGTCAGAGAACCCGCATATATCGACGATCCTGAAAAGGGAAAACGGTGATAAGTCTATCGCAGATTCCCGGGGAGAGAAAACGGGGCCCAGGATACAGCATCTCTATGCTGGACGGTGCGGTACGCTTTGACGGTGATTCAGTTTAAAGTCCACGGTAAAACAAATCCAAACGGGAAGTCAAGGTAACCTTCATTCGTATGTGCCTCTAAGACAAGAAAGGCAGATTTGCAGTACTTCAAAAAACCAGCATGCCTTATCTAAGGAAAAAAAGGATTCATAACTATACCTCGAACTCCGAACTTTTCAGAAAAAAAATCAGAGTTTTCATTTTTAGTGCTGGGTGAAAAGAAATGATTCTTTTCGTTAATTTTTAAGATTAGTACTTGTAATATAATATATATAATATAAGGCGAGTATGGCCTTCTATGACTACAGGAAAACGCTTTTGGTTAAATGAGGACTAAACACCACAGTGGTGCAATAGATGTACACTAGCGTGGCAAAATCACCGACCAAGGCTCTTTGAAATGCTTTCTGTTGTTTGCAATATTTGAAAAACTACCTACAATATTTGAGCAAGTGTGTACCTAGCGAGCGCAAATACACTATGTTAACAACTGATTGTAAAGTGTTTAGGGAATACTGGAAGCCATATATATTCTTAGCAGTTAGAAATGTAATTCTTGTACTGTGTGTAATCTAAATCAGATAAAATTGTTAAAATATTCTTGTTGGTTTGGTTTTCATGACGAAAAGTTTGAGGGCGACATTATTAGGCCACCCTGTAGTTCCGCGAGCATTTTGGAGATTTTTTAAACAAGAAAATATTCTTACTTTGCAGAATCAGAATCATGTGAAAAATTTGCAATTGTACTGCGATTTACATTCTTATATTGCTTGAACCAAATATCGATTTGATCCGTAATAAATGGCATTACCAAACGATCAATCTCTAGTAAACTATTTGACGCGGCGATATTTTGGCCAACTCTGGAGAACGTTTTGGTATTCCGACACTCATCTTTGGTAACCTCGCAACGTAATGCAGATATACTTGCCAGATATTGTAATTCAAATTCCCATACCTGCAATAAATTGTTCTTTAAAATTCCAAATATATGTATTTCGTTTGACCCTACAATTTCATTTAATTTTGCAGCTGTTGGGTACCGCAATCCATGCTTGTCCAGTATATTTCCACAAGCCAGTTCGTTTCTCCAAGTATTGTGTCTGTCCAGTATTGCGCTTCGCAGTTTTCTTGTCATGGGACACTGAAGGACTAATCCTTGATTAAACTAAAAAAAAACAATTTTTTATTAAATATTTTGGAGATCATATGAGTGAACTTACAATATCATCAATTAAGCATGCAACATGTTTCTTTCCCTGGCACAGGTTTTCTTCAAATTTGCAATATTCGTAGCCTGAAGAGCAATAAAATAAAATTGTTGTAAGATATACTATTGTATTGCCGAAAGTCATGTTTTACTATGACAAGAGATAATCAAGTGTCAACGTCTGTCAATGAACTCAGTGCTGAGGAGGTCGAAAGCCTACTTCTATTGAGAAAAATATAATAATTTAGCAGTGCAGTTAAAACTTGTTATCAAAACATAGCTATTTTCTTCTCACATTAGACTAAAACTCAGTGCAAATTCCTGTAATGCAAGACTCGCAAATATTTAAAATTATTATTCTTGTCTTTATATAACCGCGATTTAGATATGAGCAAGTGATATTAAGGAATTGAATATCGTTTCATGATATACAATGCGTACTTGCTAACGTCTATCAATCGTAAATAGGTGATAGATCAGGGAAAGGCAAACAAAAGGTTATGTAGAAAGGAATGTGATGTGAAATTATAGCAAACATATCAGTATTTAATAAGTGCTAAATTGTTTTAATAGAAATAATTTGGAATTTTTGAAGAAAAAACTTAAAAATGGGAAAATTTGAAAATGGAAAAAGCCTAGCATGATAGGATGGAGGGAATAAAGGATCGTGCCGGGGAAGGCCATAGAGAGCAAACCTAAGGAATATGCGCTACACAGCCTCGATCCGGTTGATGTGGAAAACGAAATAGGGATCCCAAACCGGGCAAGCGTATTCCAGAATTGGTTCAACGAATGTGAAAAAGAGGACCCTTGTTAGAGAGGGATCGTCAAGTTCCCTGGACCACCATTTCACAAAATCTATCGAGGAATTAGCCCTACTCACCACGAAGTCAATGTGGTCCTCAAAGGAAAGGCAGGACTTAAGAACCAACCGTAAGTCCTTGACCCTATGAAGCCTACTCAAGATACTGCCATCTAAAGAGTAGTCGAACAGTTTTTGCGGGTAAAAGTCATTACGGTGCATTTGTTAGTATTAAGGTGTCTGGACTATGATGAGCCCACTGACATGTATTAAACTGGACTGACTTATAAGCTATCTCATATGGGTACAATTTTACTTTCAGTGGAGGAAAACAATTTTTAATCTCCAACGTTTACTGTGAATTTGCAGCCATTCAGAGTAGAATATAATAACCAAATATATACAAAGAGACATATTTAATTTTAATCTTCTATATTGTTGTAAGGAAAATGTAAAAATCATTAGAATTACTGGAATACAAATTATAAATAAAAGGTTGTTTTAGTCTGGATAATGCTTACCCAGAAAGAGACGTAAGATGATTGTGAATATTGTCATCTATTTCTAACGCCAGCATTTAATAGGTGACATGACGTTCGCAATCAAGAAAACCATGTTGAAAAAAAAGATGCTTACCCAGAAAGGGACAACTAGCGAAAAGTGATACCATTTTCTTGAAGAAATTTCTTGGCACCAGTCACTCCAGTATTATATATCTCAGTGGATGAGCCATGTTGCGATCAGAGTTGCCAATTCGGGCGATTTCTCGCCGATTGGGCTACTTGAGCCATCAGCTGGGCGAGAAAATTTTGCTCTCTGCGACTAGGCACTTTTTGGGCGATTTTTTAATTCTTGCTGGGCGATTTTGGGCGATTTTTGCTATCGAGTCATCTCAAATTCTAGTTTTGTACGAATAACTCTTTACTGAACTCCGAACAAGTCCAAACTGATCTTTATCGCAATGGCATTTTTTTGCTCAAACTCAAAATATGCTCAATGCCGTCGTGTTTATATCTGAAATATGTTCATTTTTAATCCCACCAATTGCACAAAGACAGTTCCTGGTTATGTTTTGAAAAGGAACATGCACGATTCAATAAATAATAATTTTCGTTTTCCTTTATATAAATAATAATTCCTTAAAGATTAAAATGTGCGTAATAAATAGTTGGAAGCGACTGGGTGAATTATTTAAGACTGTGACTATTTGTAATTACATGTATTTACGTCACAATTAATATAATACTATGATGATTTACGTGTACTTACGTGTATTAGCGTCAAAAATTTATTAGACTTTCTGGGAGGAAGAAGTGTGACCTTTAGTTACTTCATTAACTTCCCTCCCGCCAGGGAATATATTTCTATAGTAGCACATAAAAGCGGAACTTTCCCAAATACAAAAGTACACGTAAGTGCAAATAGTCACTTCCATTACTAAATAATTAAGAGTATTTTTTTGTTTTTCACGACGCCTCTAGCAAAATTTTAAATTTGTGTTACTTGTATCTGTTTTGTAATTAATATTACATTAAAATTGTAAAAACAACAATTTTAATGAATATAAAATCAAAAGGCGATTTTTGGGCGATTTCAAATAATGGCGCGGCGACTTTGGGCGACTTCAGCATCACGGCTCGGCGACTTTTGCGCCATACCGTCTGGCATCTCTGGTTGCGATCAATAGAGTCGGGGGCCGCAGAGGTATCACAGCTTCATATCCGAACACCCCCCACAGGTCGAAGAATAAGTTGAAGTGTATTTTTTTAATATGCAATTTTAAATTTGTTGTGCTTGCGCAAGACCGACAAAATACTGCCAATATTCACTCTTTGGTGGCATTGTAATAGTTCTGGAAGAATAAATTGTATAACCGTATGTACCAACTTAATTATTTCTGAAATCAGCACAATATGGAACCACCACATTTTAGCGTACAAAAGTAATTTAACGAGATTTAATGTTGTCCAGTGTTATTATGAGGTTAGCTCAATAGCCACAAGCAGGCTGCCTAAACTGCTTAAAGCAGGCAAACAAATTCCGACAAAATTTCAATTATTCGAGAACAACTAGTGATACATAACCTAAAATCATAACGTAACATTTGTTACACACCAAAACATTTCCTTTCCTAATTATTTGTAATTTTTTTCAAATTTAAAGTTATTAATAGAAAGAGCGAAATTTTTGTATTAGAAGATACACGAGTTACTTTTTCTCAAAAACCAAGGTAGAAAAGCTGAAACGAATTAAGTCATTAAGGTAGAAAAGCTGAAACGAATTAAGTCAGTCTCCCAGTGAGTTTTTATTGAATTTAAAAAATTCGCAGCAACTCTGGGCTGTTGTCTAGCTCGCAGCAATGCAAAAACAAGACTTTCCAGATCCCTCACTCCCTTACCCTATTTCCCTTCCGACCAAAGCCATGCTAACGCATCCAAGGGTTGTCTCCTAAGCTTTGGCCACAATGTAAAAAAATTGTAAAAAAAAATAAGAGAAAAAGTTAAAAAGTTAAAAAATAAATAAATTAATAAAAATAAAGCACACACTCCAGCCGAGTTTTGTGGCTTCTTATTTTAACCTAATAACTTCTTATATTCGGGGTATCACACCTTTGATATTATTATCAATATAATCTTTACACCTAACCTTGCCATCTTCATCAATCCTTGCATCCGACGGGCTCTGTTTTGAGCAACAGTTTTGAATTCGGCAGCACTGATTGGCTGTAACTTTTCTTGCTTTGTTCCACTACACTTTGACCTCGGTCTGCCAAATTCGGCAGGTTCCCTGGCATTTATCTCAGTTCCTATCTGAAAAGTCTCTCTGAGTGCTTAATTCCGAAAAAAGTTCTGGTGTTCTATGTACTTTTGCGTTAACTTGTACTTGTCTTGATAAGGTCATTTTTGAAAAAAATTTAGTATATCCCTAATTGAATTAAAGTCTTCCATTATTAGCGTTTTGAGTGCCCTGACTAATGTAGGGGTTTAAAAACTTTCCTAACTCATTAAATTTACATCAGAAAACATATTGTAACTTTGCTAAAACGACGTAGCAAACTTCTTATGGTTTGAACCGTACGTGAAGCTGAAGTAGTTAGGTGGATATTTAAGATATAAAAGTATATTTAATTCAAAGTAAAAACATTTAGAAATTGGTAAAGAACTTATTTTATTAAATTAATACAAAAGTTGGTTCCAGTGCTATTAGGAACATGATCAAAAGATTAAAACGAACAGCACTAAAAGCTATCTTTCAGAGTATTTTTAAAAAATTTGAAACTTCTCAAATTGAACTTGTGAAGAGCTTTTACGCTTTTCTAAATTAAAAGAATTGCTATTAAAACAAAGATGAAAGTAAATCTGATTTATCTGATGAAAACCGTTCATTTATTTTATACCGGAAATGTGCTCTTTTCTTATCAGACCGTTTTTAACTGGGAAAATCCACTTGCGGCTATGTTTATAAACAAATTTTCCAATCAGGTCCGAATGAAGAGAAAGCTCAAGTTTTCCCATTTCTTGGTGAAGCCCCTTCGAAAGAAAACTTTCAGTATAAAACTCGGTCGATTTATGGAGAGCATATTCAGTTTTCTTAATAACTCCATACAGTTCTTACTATCTTGCTCGATTAGAGTTTAACAAAATTAACGAAATGGCATTTAGAATTCTTTTGCTTTTAGCGATAGTTTTTACGGCTACTTCAGCTCAACTTTCCGGATCGGTGTCTACAAATCCAAATGGTGGACAAAACGTTAACCTCGTTGGAAGTCATAGAATTGGGACTCCCGACCACAATGCTGGCGCTGGCGTTTTTGCGGCAGGCAACACAAGAAACGGCCCTGTGACAACGGGTGCTTTTGCCGACTATAATAGGTAAGTCATAATGAATTCTTCTATTCATTACAATTATTACATTGCTTCATTACAGAAATGGTCACGGACTCTCTGTAACACATACAAATACACCTGGATTTGGAAACACTCTCTCAGAAAATGCTCGTGTTAATCTTTTAAATGATAATACACACAAACTAGATGCCAATGCCTTTCATAGTAGGACAAATTTAGAAAATGGCTTTAAGTTTGATCGAGTTGGCGGAAATTTGGATTATAATCATGTAAGAGGCCATGGAGCTACACTTGGAGCAAGTCAGATACCCCAAATTGGTGGAACTACAATGGATCTAACCGGAAGAGCCAACCTTTGGAAATCTCCGGACTTAAGAACAACCCTGGATTTAACTGGAAGTGCGTCAAGAACATTTGGAGGACCCTTTAATAGGCAGACCAATTTGGGAGGTGGACTTGGATTGACTCATAGATTTTAATGTATGTTGTGATAAATAGTATTTCTTCTCGAAATGTGTTTGATTATGCATTAGTATGTTTAGAGCTTAGGATACTTATAGTATTGTTAATAAAATTTATATATGTACATAAAAATAATTTGTGTGCTGGTTTTTTTTGACGTAAAATGATTACTTATCCTTGACTAATAAAATTGATAAACTGATATTATAAAGATGGATCATAGTAAAAGTATGCACGATTTGAAATTTCTTACTATAGTATATAATATTACTGTACTATATCCTCAAGGGCTCAAGCCAGGGATCTCAGAATCAGGAAGGGCTCGATATTGTGTTGTGGTCCTCCAACTTCCACGACAGGAATTTATTATTTATTGGTTTGGTTCAAGTTGCCAGTGCTGCCCAGCGAGGAACACACACAATAAGCACTTTACTGATCGTTTTAATAAAACGACCTGCAACACCCGGTTAATTGGTCACGGTATATCATAGATAATATTGATATTGACGCATGATAACGGGGCGGGAGAGTTTTTCTAAAATAAATCCGAGTAGTTGAGAAATAGGGCTAACTCCTTAGTCTTTCCTCCTCAGATTCCGATTACATAAATTCTATTCTTCCAGCATTTTTCTCATTGAGTTTTAACCAACAGTTTCTCACTAGCTTCAAAATGGTTACATGGAGATAAGTGTGCTTTGTCGTCCGTCTTCAATCCTGTAGAAGCTTCTAGGATGATAACATACTATTATCATCTACCTATTTTAAAGTATTAAATCTTATCTTCCAAATTTTATATAAAAATTAAATTAATAGAAAAACTTATATTTTTTATGGCACTTTATTCACTTGGTAGTGTACAGTGGTTGTTCAATGCTAAACAGAACTAGATTTTACAAACTTATATCCCTGACAAGTAAACTAGAATATATTATACAATCAATCAATGTTTGATTTGAAATAGTATAAGTTGTGCCGGGGTTCGGTGTAGTGTGTTTGTATTAAAAATATCTAGATTTTGTTAAAGTATTTGTATTCAATACCAAACAAAATTCTGAATCTTGGTTACGTATATTTTGAACATACGTCTAAATTATTTTATTTAAGAACTCGTCGAGATAAAAAATTCACGAGAGTTTTTAAAATTTTCTCAACTTCTTCATTAAGAAAAAATTGGCTGAAATACTAAAAAAATAACCAAAATATATATGATCATATTTTTTAATTGCATAATATATCATATTTTATGTACATCCATTTGTGGATAGTTTTCTTTGTATAGCTCCTTTATGTTTTTTAATGAACACCTGTTCAGGGTTACCTGGTTTTTTCGCTGTAAAAAAGAAAAATACACTTTTTTTAAAAAATTTTTTTTCAATTTGTTCGATTTTACGGCGGATTTACGTAAAGATCTCAGAAATTAAAAAAATGAATATTTTTAGGCAGCGTCTACTCGCATCGCCCGTGCCCGTGTACACAACTTGTTTCGTCAAATTTTTATCAGAATTTCTTCGATGTATTAATCGGGCATTTGGTTGCTGCCGCCGCCAGGTTTGTATCTAGAATAGGCTGTGAAAAACTACAAAAAATTGTTCATAAAACAAATTTTTTTCAGATTGTTTTTCGCTTAATTAGGTCGTTTATTCGAGTAGATTACGGAAAAAATATTAAAAGTTGATGAGGTGTCGTAAAAAAAAATTATGCAGACTTATTTGTAAAAAGTCGATTTTTTAAATATTTTAAGCTCTGAAACTATTACAAATATTGAATTGAGATCATTCTCGCATTTTTTATAATAAATCCGCCGTAAAAACGAACATTAAGAAAAAGACGATTTTCGATTTTTTACAGCCAAAAAACCAGGTGACCCTGAAAGTAAACAATTACTGGTTTAGGATACTACCATGGCTAAAACTTTCGGCAACCCAGCATCCAGTCTTTCAGTCTGATTGAACTGCCGGATGTCTGATAGTTTATGTAAAGGTGAAGAGGGAGACGGTTCAGCAAAACATTGAAAGCGTCGGTTGGAGTAGTTCGAAGTAGGGATGGGGGATCGAACTGAAAAAATCGATTCAGTACGGATCGATCTGTAATTATTTTCCAATTTCGTAGATCAATTAATCACCTTAAAAGGATCGATATCCATAAATCGAAGAGAGTTTATTTTGATATTTCAATTTATTTCAGCATTTTGAAATTTCAAGTAATTAAACCTGTTTCTACATAAAAAAATATAGGGTCATTATTAAATCAATTTATTAAATAATAGAAAACAGCCTTTGTAGCTTACAAATCTTGGGTATTTCAGAAATGTTGCTTATTTAATCGGGAAATTATTTGCGATTATGGAGCAGAGTATTTATTGATAGTACTCAGTCTTCATTAAAGGAAAGAGTACTCGTCTTCATTAATGTAACACAACTAAAAATGTACACCCGAAAAGCAAAAGAGAATCATAACTTTTCTGCCGCGTATTTGCAAGCGCAAAAATTTTCTTACTAATATCACATGTCCCAGAAACCTTCCAGGAATATTTTGAAAATACGTCCCTAAGGCATTTTTATGTCTGATTTCAGAAGCGATTCCAGGACATTTTATAAGAATGTACGAAGAACATTCTCGTAAGTTTTCTGGGAAGGTTTCTGGTCTTAGCCCTAAAAATGTATATCTTGGGGACGTTTTTTAAAAATATTCTGGGAATGTTTTATTCTTTCGGAAATCACCGCAAGTTAAAGTTGACAGTTCACCTTTATCTTCCTCCCTGTCTTCACCTTGAGAGAAACATGACTACCTCACAGTTGAAAATTTCAAAATGGACACAGTTCTGGTTTACTATTCAAGTGCTAATTGTGATCGAAAACACTTACACACTTTTTATATAAAAACGTTTTAATAAAAGACTATGTAAGGTTTTAAAGCACGCAAAATAAATTCTTCGTCTTTTTAAGTTATTGTGGAAAGATTTTTTACACAATTCACCATTGCTTAAATGCCTAAATCTATATTATTTTAAAAGTGTAAAATATGCCAAATTTGAGACTTTAGATTAAAAAAACTATTAATAAGTTTCAAATCTTTGATAGAGTAAAAATGGGCAGAACTCAAAAAGATATATGTGGCGTGGAACGAGGAAACGTACCTTACAGCACCTTTTAGCTTTTCGAGAAAAACGTGTTTGAAAGGGACGAGTCTGTGGGTCCTATTCAAGCAGAAAACTAACACATATTCAAATAGTTCAACTCTATTTGGAATAAAGTAAAAGTTTTCGATGGAAACGCGA
Organism: Leptarthrus brevirostris; assembly: GCA_964036015.1. Lineage (NCBI taxonomy): Eukaryota > Metazoa > Arthropoda > Insecta > Diptera > Asilidae > Leptarthrus > Leptarthrus brevirostris. The sequence continues at coordinate 109,518,441 of OZ038372.1, read as the reverse complement.
AACCGAAAGGAGAACTCGATAAAAAAATTTTCACGTTTTTCTTTCGATGGTCTATCTCCGGCTGGAGGGAGTGGACCTTTTCCCCTCGCGCGAAGCTCGTATTCTCAAATAGGTTTTACAAAATGCGCTATAGATTATTCAATTTTTATCGCACAAACTTGAAGGTATGCTCATTCGATTCTACGTACTTTCTTCATGCAGGTTCATTAAAAACCTGAAATTCGATTTTTGGTGCTGTAAGGTACGTTTCCTCGTTCCACGCCACATATATGCTTCTTTCAGGACATTAAGATCTACGTCGTATCTACTTGTATTCCCGTGAGCTGTTATTAAGAAACTAAAATAATCCACTTCGTCTCTGGGGTGTTCTCTAGCTCGCAGGAATGCAAAAACAAGACTTTCAAATTTCCTCACTTCCCTTATCCTAATTCCCTTCCGGCTTTAGCCACGTCTGATAAAAAAAACTAATATGCATAACATCTAGGATGTCCGTATACAAAATTCAACTAACTTTCAAAGCAATTACAAGTTGCATCGTGTATTCCAAAACCAATTTGTATAAAAACTTAAAATCGCATATTCGAATATCAGTTATTTTAGATTTTTCTTTAAATAACTTCTTTCTTTCTCATTGTGGAATCACCAAACCAGAAATAAAACATAACAAGCCACCGATGACAAAATCATGCAGTAGTCACTAAACTACACAGTTAACACTAAAATATTATAGCGATCACAAACGCATTTATCTAACATTTACGATCCTTTTAACATTTTTTTTACATTTGTCAGATTAGTGATTAGTTTAGTGACTACTGCATGATTTTGTCATCGGTGGCTTGTTATGTTTTATTTCTGGTTTAGTGATTCCACAACGATTTTAAGTTTTATACAAATTGTTGTTTGCTGCGAAGGCAATCCCAGTCAAAAATACGTGGAATACACGATTCGACGTGGAATTGCTTTGAAAGTAAGTTGAATTTTGTATACCGATGTCCTAGACGTTATGCATGTTAGTTTACGTGAAATTTCCTACATCAACTCCAAGTGGAGTATAACTAGTGGAATAGACAAGTAAATATGCTGCAACGTATAATACTAGTAGGAAACTCATGTGGAATACACGTAATTTCGACGTAGATCTTTATCCCCTGAAAGAAGTATATACATTTTTTTGAGTTCTGCCCATTTTTACTCTATCAAAGATTTGACACTTATTAATAGTTTTTTTAATCTAAGGTCTCAAATCTGGCAAATTTTACACTTTTCAATTAATATGGATTTATGTAGATATTTAAGCAGTGGTGAGTGGTGTAAAAAAACCTTTCGGCAATAAATTAGAAATACGAAGAATTTACTTTGCGTCTTTAAAATCTTGCATAGTCTTTTATTAAAACAGTCTTATGTATATGAAAAGTGTTTAAGTTTTTTCAATCATAATTACCACTTGAATAGTAAATCAAAACTAGTGGGGTGGGTCCAGATTCTGGGTGTCGCATCATTGGTGCGACCCTTGAGGTTCACACGAACAACTTCCCAGTTAATAACAATTTTCAATTGTTATTAACAATATTCAATTATTATTAACAATATTTAATTGTTAATAGCGATAAATTTCATGATCATAGTACAAAAGAGTTAGTGAAAACTCAATAAAATTCATACTATTCGATTTATCGTGTTATTTATAATTAATATCAACTATTTATGGTTTTTTTTATCATTTTTTTAATATTACAAAAAACTATAAAAGTTCTGGATTTTTTTTTAAAGTATCCAGTTGTATCAGAACCAATTAGATCAGATGAATCTTTTTAAAAAAAAAACTTTCGCCCACTTTTATCTCATTTAAAAATACTTAAAAGATTGATATTTTAAATTTATAAATAAATAAATGAATGAATTTAATTTATCATGATAATTTCGTTGTAATTAGGTGCAAAAAAATTTAAAAAAAATTATTCCGTTATAGCACTATTTTTTAATGAAAACCAAATAAATGCACTCTCTTTGGAATTCATTTGTTATTAATAATTTTGGTTATAAATAATTTATAATTGATATAAACAATTCTTAATTGTTATAGACCATTTTTAATTGATATAAACAAAGTTTATTCATAAAAAAAATTTTTGTGGTAACCAACATTTCAATTGTTTATAAGAATTTTCAATTGCTATGAACAATCTTCAATTTTGTATTCAATTTCCAATTTTCATAATCAATTTTCAACCAGGTAAAACCATTTTTTATGATTATAAATTTATTATTGTTATAAACTATTATTTATTGTTATAAACAATTTTTTATCATTATAAACAATTTCTGTTCATAATAAATTGTTATTATCCGACTTTTTGATGTCCCGATCGTCATCAGAACAAATTATATCGAAGAAATCCTTTTCAAAAAAGTCTAAAATCAACTTTTTATTCAGTTTTTTTGTTTAAACAAAAAAACGGCTGAACCGAAATTGATTAAATTTCTTTCAGCTCTTGTTGACAATAATACGCTTCGAATGGCACCATAGTGAAGTCGGCATCATTTTTTGTTCGCGAGATTTCGTTGTCGAAAAAAGTGGGTCCGAACGTACGTACACACACACACACACACACACACACACACACACACACACACACACACACACACACACACACACACACACACACACACACACACACACACACACACACACACATACATACACACACACACACACCCACACACACACACACATACATGTGTTCAAAAACATGCGTAAAACACTATGGTGACTTTGAAATGTAAAAAAAATTTAAAACTAAAAATTTTTAAAATCGGGCCCATTACAATAACTTCCTATATGTGGGAAGTTAATAAACTGAATCGATCTGTTCGATCTATGCATATCGATCTTTTAAAAGCGATTAATCGATGTACGAAATTGCAAAAAAATTACAGATCGATCCATACTGAATCGATTTTCTTAGGTCGATCCCCCATCCCTAGAATGCAAGCAGTTCTCTGATCCTTATTTGATTTGGACTTGTTATATCCCCATCCCCATAACTCAACCTAACTTTGTAACACGTGGATCGATTTGAAGGATTTCTTTGTTGTTGTTCTCCCATTGCTCCTATGGGAATAACTATGTATGGTCGTAGGGTGGGGAAGAGGTAGCCTAACTTCGTAACGCGTGGACCGATTTGTAGGATTCGGTTTTGTTATATACGTTATGATCTCCCATGGATGCCATTCTTTAAAAATGTTGTGGTGGGTGGTAGTGTGGCGATAGGGTGGAACCTCATTATAATGCCTAAACCGGTTTGCATATTTTTTTTTCTATGGTTTAGATCATGTCGCTTAATTGGTAGCAGGATAACTCATACTTAGGATGGAGTGGGTTAATATATGGTGAGGTTAAGGTCAAGAGGGATGGATGAGTGGTGTTGCCTAGCTTCGAATTTTATGCATCGATTTCGAGATCGAGGCAAAACTTTTTAGCAGAGGTTGGTAGCGGGGGATGGGAGAGCATAACTTCGGAACGTTTGATCGATTCGGAGGATTTTGTTAATTGTTGTATACAGTTCGTTTAACCATTAGTAATTAAATAAAAATGTTGCTCCTAGGATGGGTTCGGGCAGGGGCGATTCGGTTGATTCTTCTTTTGTTGTATAAAGTATGTTATCACACTGATACTATGTCAACAATTTTAAGATTGGGAAGGGAAGAACTTAACGTCGTTTAAATTATGTCTTCCGTATTATTAATATGAGAAAAACTCTGCACGTTTGGGTGGGGGAGGGGTTGAGGCTGACTTCGTAATGCGTACACTCTAATGATACATCTTGCATGCAAAAAGTTGACGAGCTGTTCCTCTACATTTTTTAACATTACCTTAACAAATTGCTACAATTTTTAATTGGTAACATTCTTTAACTACAAACAAATCCTCGATTAAATATTAAAAGAAATGAAATAATTAGTCCCAAACGCGCGTAAATCTAGTGTCACATTATATAGAGTTCACAGATGTGCATATTTAAGGTTAACAAATCAAACAAAATGCTTTATAAACATATCAAAACAAAAACTTACAGTTAATAAATGTTGATGAAGTAATTTTAATAGATTAAGAAAGGTGATACAGCTTAAAATGAGTTTAATCACATACATGTTAAGGTTATTTACATAGCCTAATGCTTGTTCATTGGAAAGTTAGAATAATAAAAAATAGGTAAAAATTAGCAAATTAATTTTCAGAAGTTGTGGTAATTCTTTCATTAAAAAATTCTTTAATTATAAGGTATAAATTGTATTATGCCTACCAACTGTCAAATGGCGATGAAACCCTTACAAATGTTAGCGTGACTATCTAAACTCTTTATAATAGGAAATTATTCATTATTTCTTTGTGCATGGCCCAAAAGGAAGAAAGGATGCGAGGAAAGAGAATACATGTGGATTCTCAAATGGATCAATTCAATAATGAAACGTAAGGTTGAAGTAGGTAGCAGAACTACTAGTAATTAAAATTGCAAAACCTTGGGAAAATTAAACAAAATATAATTTGGATTGATAAATAAAAAAGCTTAGTAGGATTTAATTAGAAATGATTCTAATATTCCCAAAATTTTCGAATACACCATTGTACTTTAATGTAAGCCAAGACTTCCCCTAAATGCTTGGCTTATAAGACCAATTCAGATCAATTTGATTCCCTTTAACAGACTACGTTTCCTGAATGATACTATAAGTAGAAATTTCTACCTATAATGCGGACGGGGAGTGATGAGAGCACTCGACCTACCTCACGAAGCGTTGTTGGATGATTCTTTATTGTTGTATTTAGTTTGTTTTCAAATAAGCACCATGATAAACATTTTATATCTGGATGAGAGGAGGTTGCGACTACTTTCGTAATGTGCGTCATATCGAGTAGAGCATTTGAAAAGGCTAAAAGGTGAAAAATAAAAAAGTGTTTGAAAAAATCAATTAAACGATTTCACATAAAGCGATAAAAAGTATGATATTATATTTAAGGTTATGTCGATTATGACATTTTGAAGTCAAAAAAACTATCTACCTACAACCAAAAATACTATATAAAACAGCCTAAACATTTGAGAATGAGAGGACATTATGAAGGAGTCCTAATACAGTGAAATCTCCCTAAAGCGGACACTGTTCGTTCCTAAAAAAAAAGTTCACTATTAAGAGGTGTCCGCTTTTCAGAGGTGGAAGTTTGAGGCAAACTGATGCTTGGGACCGGAATAAGTGTCCGGTTTTAAGAGGTGTCCGCTTTTGGGAGGTGTACGTAAAGAGAGGTTTCACTGTACATTGAATATCTTTCATTGCATGTAGATAGTTGTTTTATTTGCTTAGTATGACCGACTTCAAAATGTCGCGTTTAGATATAAAATTTAATATTATTTTATACCCTCTAGCGCTTTGTGTGAAGTCATTTCACCTGTTTTTTTTTTTAAATTGTTTTACCCATTTGTTTTCAGAAGATAATTTAATTCCGTAGAAAAAGTAATTTTATAAAAATAGTGTATAATTCTGTAGAGTGTTAATAATTCAATATTTTATTGAGATATTTTATAATACATGTAAGGGAGCCATGACTACGGTACATCTATTATGCTATAGAAAGTCCTTTTTCCTATGAATTGAAATGTCCAGTCAATATAATGTTACTTTTGATAATACTCAATAATAACTCAAAAAATATAAAGTGCTAAGCAAATTAACATCATTTTCCATATGACGACAATCCACTTCCCACGAAAATTCTGAAAAATATGGTAAGATGTGCAAAGGACAAACATTTAAGGTTAGTGACGCAAAGCTGTGACGCAAACGCACATCACACTGTGTGGGGCAGCACGGACAGCATTTAGTAAAATCAGAACTTATTATTATAAACAAGGGAAATAAACCAACTTTCATAAATAAAAACAAAAAACAAGTAATACACCTTACACTTGCATCATTCTTGGACCATCGATGGATAGATTCTCTTTGACCTGAGTGGCTAGGTCAGAAATAATCCCATGACATTTAGAAACCCCAGAATAACAAACTGGGATAAATATAGGGAGGTCTTAAACTCAAAATTGTGTTCCTTTGGAATTAACCCAGGGAATCGATGATGAGACTGCTAACATTGAAGATGTTATCAGACTTGAATTCGAGGAAGCGTGTCCAAAGAAATGTATGAAAGTAAAGATGGATGAATGATGGCTTATGGAAATTAGAAATAAAAACGGAAAGCTATTCAGTAAAGCTAATAAACACCAAAGAGAGGAACTCTGGGAAGAGTACAAAGCAGCACTCAAGCAATGCAAGTCTGAGTGCCGAAAGTCCAGAAATAATCATGACAAGTTTTTACTAGCCAAATTAAAGCACGAGTGAGGCAGCTAGACTGAAAAAAATATTATCTAACTTATCGAGAACTCAGCCAACATGAGGGATATACAAAGAAGTAGCGTTAGGCTGCTTCATTGACATAGAAGTGCCTTCAACAATGTCAGGATCGATGATTCTCAATTGGTTGAAGGAGAAGGGGGCAAATCACAGTATAATCAATTAGATCAAGTTCATGCTGGAAGACCGAATCATATTTACAAGTTTCGGAAATGAAAAATTGATGGCGTGGGTAAATAGAGGAACTCCTCAAGGAGGGATTCTTTCACCATCCTTGGGGCTGATAGTAAATGATGAATTACTTGAAGCCCTATCAGATAAAGGTCTCTACGTAACCTATTATGCGAACGAACTATCGATAGTAGTCAGAGGTAAGTTTGAAGAAAACTTGGGATACTTACTTCAAAAAGCAATCGACACAACAACCTCTTAGGCGCAGGATTGCAGACTGAAGATAAACCCAAATAAAACGGAACTCTGCTACTTCACCAAAAGACATAAATTAAGAAAAATAGTTCCCCGTGCATCGACAACACTAGATTAATCTTAAAGTATGAGGTCAAGTTTTGTCTACGTATACAAATGCGATAGGTAAGGTATATGGAATATTATCCTATATTATAAAATAGATATATACATGTGTAATCAGACCATGATAACGCATGGAACGATGGTCTGGGGAAAAGCAGTGGAGGTAGTCAGAATCCAGCAGATTATGATCCAGGCCCAACGAATGTGTTATTTAGGCATAACCGGAGCTACCAGGTCAACACCGACAAGGGCCTTGGAGGTCATTCTATATATTACTCCACTAGAATACTATGTTGAACAGGTGGAAATAAACTTGGCTGTACGTCTACATATGAATAAACTGTGGAAGGAAAGGGGAATGCAAACCCAATATGAAAAGATCGTCCAAATATGTAATTAAAATATGATCAAGAGACTCTTTGAGGAAGAAAATTAATGAGAGTTCAAAACTGGTAATCCCAATATGGAGAAACTCTTCAAAACTCATTTTCCAACAAAGAGATGGGAGCTAAACAGCTAATAGAACGGGGAGTAAGATCCTCTAGGATTGCAATATGTACCGATAGCCAGGCGTCCATCAAATCTTTAACAAACGCCGTGGTAAAATCTAAAACGATAGAAGGAAGGAGTTAGGGAGACAAAACGATGTAACCCTAATAAACGTGCCGGGGCACTGCGGTATCCCAGGATATGAAAAGGCGAATGAGCTGGCACAGAGGGGCGTAAATGGGGACACTTCAGTCATACTCACCCAGAGCATACCCATCCATGAAATCAAAAAACAAATCATGGAATGGGTAACGAGGAGGCACAAAGAAAAGTGGGAGCGATCCGACATCGCCAGACACCAAAGGCGTTTTGGGGAACTCTCAATGCACATGAATCTGAAAAGATCATTAAGCTTAACAAGGCCAAACTGAAACTGTTTGTTGGCCTTGTTACAAAATATGCAGGACTTAGGGCTCATGCCAGAAAAATTGGAGGGGCGAACTCCAGTATATGCAGGGAATGCGGGGAAGAAGACGAGTCGGTATTACACGTTCTCGGCCAATGCCCAGTACTAACGCAAAAAAGACGTAGAATCTTAGGAACATACTACTGCGAAGATTTAGCAGAAGTTAAGAAATCGAGGTATAATCGAATTATCCAATTCGTTACGGGGATCAACTGGCTCGACGGTGGACTCATGGGTACACTGCCGAGCAGGGGGAGTACAACGGGCCACTAAAGGCCTCAGTGCAAGAAAGACACACATCTTAATGTCCGTAATAAGAAATTTTAATTTTTTTTAATCAAAACAACTTGAAGATTCAATCTGATAGCCGCGAGCAGTAAGTTTTTTTTGTTCGGGGGTGGACTGCGATGTGTGTTGCGCTGTTCTTAAATACAGATGAGATTAGGGCAGGTGTAAGAGAAATGATTCAAAACCCAAGTATCTTCTTATAATCCCATATAATGCTTTTATAATTTCATTACACTATTAGTTCAACTTTATGCAATTAATTTAATCACTACAAATACTTTAATTACTTTACTTTACAAAAACTGTAACTCTGTATAAACTATATATAAACTTGTTGAAAGTATTATTGTGTTGTGATGTGTTGTGCTCAAAACTTCTGAAGACGAACTGATCTGTGATCATCTAGCGGATTGATTTGCAGCAGTAAAAACTGATGAGAATCAGAACATCTGGCTAGCGGATCGCACCGAGATGATGCTGAACGTGAATGGACCACAGGGTGACTATAATCTGTAACTACATTTATTAGAAATTTGTGATTGTTAATAAATTATGTTTTCTCTTTTCAGGTCGGAACATCCTGGGCCGGGTTGAAGCAACCGTCTTCAAACAGAAGGTTCCAAAGCTATCTCGGAAGTTCATTGAAGAGTTGTGTGACATAAATATGTGTATAGTGGTAGTTCATAGTTAATTAATTCACTGACCTTATATTATTTGCACTTTAATAAATTAATTCATCAACATATTTATTCGTTGGTTTAATTATTTACTTCACTAGATTATTGGAATCAATGTCATTATAGATTGGAAGCACGCATAGTTTTGTTATGGGTCGTTTTAACTTCGTTGTTGCTGTTCGAACCGTCGCGACGCGGATTAGCCCATCTGAGCCCGGATATGTCTCTATTACGCGCTCAAGTGGCCATCGTGCGGGCGGCATACGAGTGTCTTTAACTAACACTAAGCTTCCGGTTTGAATATTAGAGGTTTGTCTTGCCCATTTTGGTCTTTCTTGTAGGCGAGTCATGTATTCACTGGACCATCGTTTCCAGTAGTGTTGAGTTAATTGCTGCATATACTGCCATCGAGTCAGACGATGAGTCGGGATGTCTGAGAAGTCTTGTTCGGGAGCACTTAACAATGAATCCCCAATCAAAAAATGACCGGGCGTTAAAGCAGTTAAGTCTGATGGGTCAGATGTCATAGGGCACAGTGGTCTAGAGTTGAGGCACGCTTTGATCTGTGCTAATACAGTAGCCCACTCTTCATATGTGAGACACGAGTTACCTAAAATTCTCTTTAGGTGATACTTAGTTGACTTGACTCCTGCCTCCCACAAACCTCCGAAATGTGGTGAAGCAGGAGGAATAAAATGCCATTCTATTCCTTTAAATGCAAAAGCCTCGGCTGTTTTCCCCCATGCGTCTTTTATACAGTGTTGTAATTCAATATCCATTGATGACTTTGCTCCAACGAAATTGGTTCCACAATCTGTGTAAACATGTGAACAGAAACCCCGTCGAGAAATAAATCGTTTAAATGCAGCAATGAATGATGCAGATGATTGATCGCTTACAGGCTCTAAATGAATAGCCTTCGTACATAAACAAGTGAATATCGCCATATACCCTTTGTAAGATCGCTGCCCTCGTCCTCTCGAAGTTTTTATATTGACTGGTCCCGCGTAATCTATGCCGGTATGTGTGAACGGTCTGGAAGGTTTAAGCCTAGGCTTAGGAAGGTTTCCCATCAATTGTTGAGCTGTTTCAGCCCTTTGACGAAAGCATGCTAGACATTTATGAAGAACGTTCCTTACGATTGCACGGGCATTGACTATCCAAAATTTTTTCCGTATATAGGACATCACCAACTGCTGGCTTCCATGGAGTGTGACGCGATGAGCTTCTTGAATAACAAGATTAGTAAAATGATGTTTTTGAGGGAGCAAAATAGGGTGTTTTTCTTGGAACGGTATAAGAGCGTTATGTAATCGGCCGCCAACTCTTAACAATCCAGCATTTGATAGAATAGGATTGAGTTTTAGAATGTGACTTGTCGACGGTAAGGGTCTTTTCTGATTCAATAATGAAATCTCTTCGGCATATTCTTCTAGTTGAACTTGTTTCATGCAAACTTCTGTAGCTAGTTTTATTTCTTTTACGGTAAGATGCCCAGTTTCACGACACTCGGATGGATTTTGTTTATTTTTTGTGCAAAGAGACGTTTTAGAATTCTTTATAAAACGCAAGCAATAGGCTGTTGTTCTTACAAGATGTTGTAGCGATGAGAAATCCAACATGTTCAGAATATTCCTCCGCTCTATAAAAGCAGTAAACGTTGAAATCTGTCGAGATTCCTCCAAGGTGCTGACTGGATCTAGTGTTGAGGGGTTTGTAAATTTGTGTTGAGGGTTGTGAAGAAAGCTAGGTCCTTCCCACCATAACTGATTATTGATTAATTCGCTTGGAAGTGATCCTCGAGAGGCACAATCAGCTGGGTTGTGCTGTGATTCAATATGATTCCAATATTTAGAGTTAACCCGATCTTGAATTTGTGCCACTATTGCATACAAAAGTTTTCCATTTCTGTGGCTCGCCGCGAATCCATGCCAAAACAATCATAGAATCCGTCCAGGCCAGAACGGAGGATTCAGATAAGTTTAAGGATGATCGAACATAGGTCAGCAATTTTGCTAGCATTGTGGCTCCACACAGTTCAAGTCGTGGCAGAGTCGTTGGCTTAAGAGGCGCAACTTTGGATTTTGAAGTAAGTAAGCGCACTGAGACAGTGCCGTCTTCATTAAAGATTCGCAGATATGCGACAGCTGCATAAGCTTTAGTGGATGCGTCACAGAATCCATGGACTTCATATTTCATAATCTTTGAGATACCGACCCATCTTGGTATACGCAAATGTTCCAAATATTTTAATTCCTTTCTCAGTCGTATCCATTCTCGAATAATGTCCTCGGGTAGTGGGTCATCCCTGCATGCATTATAATTTTTGCGGATATGATAATGGGTGAGATAAATCCAGCAGGATCATAGAGCTTTGCGATTTCTGAAAGAAGTAGTCGTTTTGTTAGTTCATCGCAAACGTCTGGAATGGTAACACGAAACCGGAGGGTATCTTCCGCGGGATGCCAATGAAGTCCAAGTGCTTTTACGGATTCATTATCGTCTAGTGTCAAGGGTAATTGTAATTCTATATGTTCTTTAGGAAGACGCTCTAGTAACCTAGGACAGTTACTGGCCCATTTGCGGAGTTCAAAACAAGCGGAATGTAGAAGGTCGATTAATTGTTTCTGTAGACTGAGTGCATCGGCTTCAGTATCTGCTCCTGAAAGTACGTCATCGACATAAAAATCGTTAAGAAGAACAGTAGCTGCTTCAGGATAGTTTTGTTCTTCCAATTCAGCGAGTTTTCTTAAACATTTAATTGCTAAATAGGGCGCACAAGCTACGCCAAATGTGACTGTGTGTAAATTAAAATCTTTTATTTCCTCAGAGGGATGAGATCGCCAAACTATTCGTTGGTAGTTGCTATCATGTGAAGATATACGAATTTGTCGATACATTTGTTTAATGTCCGCGCTAAAACCTACTTTGTATTGCCTCCATTTGAGTAAAATAGTACTGAGATCGTTCTGTAATTTTGGTCCTACCAATACAAGGTCATTTAACGCTAATTGAGTGTCTGTTCGCTGCGAAGCATTAAATACGACGCGTACTTTGGTTGTTGAACTTTCCTTAATCACTACGTGGTGCGGCATGTAGAAAAAACTGAAGGTGCGTTGGTTTCCATCAGATAAACAAAGATGACTTTCTTCTTCAGTAGGGGAGATTTTCATATGTCCAGTTTTGATGTAATCGTTGAGGCATTCTGCATATTGCGTGTATAATTTAGGATTTTTTAGCAACCTTCGTTCCATTTGCAACAATTTTGTGATTGCAAGTGGCCTGGATCTTCCTAGGGTAATCATATTTTCCTCATGTTTCGAAAAGGGGAGTTGAACTTCGAATCTACCATCACTTAACCTACGATAAGTATTTTCGAAAAATTGCTCACATTAAACTTCTTTAGTAGTGAGGGGTTCCTTATGTGGTAACTCTTCCAGTTCCCAAAATTTCTTTATTAGATTTTCAATTTCAATACAATTATGAAAGTTAATGGTAGGATTCTTTGTTGTAGTTTGGCTATTACTTAGTACACTACCAAGAAGGATCCAGCCTAAGTGAGTTCGTTGGGCAGTAGGAGATTGTAGAGGACCTTTTCTCAATCCTGGTAAAAGAATTCTTGAGTATACATCGATTCCCAATAATATGTCGATTCTTCCAGTAATGTGGAATGTGGGATCTGCCAGTTGAATTCCTTGTATATGGGAACACTTAAAGGTATGTATGACTGTTTGCGGAGGTAGGGGTTTTGAGACTGACTTTAATACCAAAGCTTGAATATTCATGGAAAATTCGTCGTCATAAAAAGAGCGAATTGTAAAGCTTACTTGACTCGATGACGTTCCAGTCGGATTAGATCCTAAACCCGTAATGTAAGCATTCGTTTTTTGCTTTGGAAGCTGCAGACGCTGCACAGCTGCTTCAGTTATGAAGGAGCTTTGAGAGCCCGAGTCCACTAATGCACGAAGTGTATGTATTCCTGTAACCGTTTTTACCTTTATAAGTGCGGTTGATAATAAAATGTTCGCCGAGTTAAGACAGTGGTTTGAGAAAAACGATGACACATTCTGGGTTTCATTCTCATTTTTGGGTTCTTCATTGATCGAGTTGGGTTTTATACCATATGCGCCAGAAGAGTTTTTTAAACTTATTGCAGAACTGGTGGGTGTGTTGGGTGAATAATCGTGCAATAGAGAGTGGTGACGTTTACCGCAATGATAACACGATTTGGGATTAGAACATCCTTGCGTTTGATGACTGTAGGCAAGACAATTAGCGCAAAACGATTTTTTTGAAATGAATTCAATGCGAGCTGTGTTATTCATTTTCAAAAATTGAGGACACTGTCGTAAAGGGTGAAGTTTTGAGCATAGAGGGCAGTTATTACTTCGAAAGGTATGAAATGTGCGTACTTCTCTTTTAGGATGTAGCTTCGTTGGGTTTATTGATTTTACTTCATTAGGTCTTAAGTTGCATGAAGCTTGTTGTAATCGTTCTAAGCTTCGAAAGCGGGCTTCAAGAAATTCTATAAAAACTTTTAATTTTGGAAGTTCCGTGACATTGTTTTGTGATTGGTCCCAGGCAAATTGAGTTTTCGCAGGAAGTTTCTGAGTGAGGATGAAAATAATTATTGCATCCCATGACTCCACCTGTAGACCAAGGCTCCGAAGAGTATGAATTGATTCATTCGTAGTATCTAAGAGTTTTCTTAAGTTGTCAGCATTTTCAAATTTGAGATTGGGTTGGGTTGTCAAAACTCTTAAGTGGGTGTCAACTAAGACTCGCTTATTGTCATAACGATTTATGAGGATTTGCAGTGCCGGTTCGTAATTTACTTCGGTGATAGTTAGGCGTCGAATTAACTTTTCTGCTTCTCCTTCTAGACTGGTTTTTAAGTAGTGCAGCTTTTGCACTTTTGACAAGGAAGCATTTTCAGCTATGACAGACTTGAATAAATCAAAAAATGATCTCCAGCTATCGTATGACCCGGAGAATTTGGGCAAGACAATACGAGGAAGTTGTTAATCAAAAGCTAACTGAGATTGATTTGCTATCTGGGACAAAGATGCTGACGCGTTACCGATACCGTCATCCTGATTTCCTTTTGTATCAGGCTTCGATAAATTGTCTAACATTAACATTATTTCACCGATAAAGTCTAAGTACACTTCCTCAACCGCGTTAAATTCGTCATTTTCAACGTAATCTATTACCGTGTCTTCTTCATCACTCAGCGCGGTTTTGTATTGTTTTGATAAAATCGCGCCCAATGATCTTTAACACCTTCAAGTCGAGCTAGGAGGTGACCTTTATGCAATCGCGATTTTGCCGTATTCTGAAACTTTTTATAAAGTGTCTCAATGTGTTTTCTTAAAACCTTCTGGTTTTTAATTAAAGAGCTTAACGTATCTTTTGGGGTCGATTTACTTGAAGAACCGGGTTGTTTATCACTCTGTTTTGACATTTTATTTGGTTAGTAATTTTTATAAGATTTGTTTTAGTTCATGTAAATAAATTCACTTTAAATGTATATAAAGACTATTTTTCAATAAAATTTTATGGTTTTAAACATAACTGTTCACATACCGTAGATAACTGTCCACATACCGTACATAACTGTGTAGGTGTGCCGTTGTTCAAATCACGTGAAAAGGTTTTGGCTTTAACTTTTTCACGATTTTTTGTGTGTTCACAATTATGCTGTCCGCGGTTTTTCTCTACTATCTGTTCCTTTTGATATACAGATGCCCTAATCCGGCTTTGAAGGAGCAAATGTTCGGGGGTGGACTGCGATGTGTGTTGCGCTGTACTTAAATACAGATGAGATTAGGGCAGGTGTAAGAGAAATGATTCAAAACCCAAGTATCTTCTTATAATCCCATATAATGCTTTTATAATTTCATTACACTATTAGTTCAACTTTATGCAATTAATTTAATCACTACAAATATTTTAATTACTTTACTTTACAAAAACTGTAACTCTGTATAAACTATATATAAACTTGTTGAAAGTATTATTGTGTTGTGATGTGTTGTGCTCAAAACTTCTGAAGACGAACTGATCTGTGATCATCTAGCGGATTGATTTGCAGCAGTAAAAACTGATGAGAATCAGAACATCTGGCTAGCGGATCGCACCGAGATGATGCTGAACGTGAATGGACCACAATTTGTGATTGTTAATAAATTATGTTTTCTCTTTTCAGGTCGGAACATGAGGGCTTTTAATCTTCCAGTTCCACGCTTTAGGGGACCTGCGACAAAAGATCAAAATGATTTATGATTGATTTAATCTTGAAATAAAATGATAGATATTTCCTAAACTATATAAAAAAAAAATTTATTTTTGCTCAAAGTTAAAATTAAAATTTGTCATTATAAACGTTAATTATGGTACAATCAAACGAAACTTTTTTTAAAGCCATATTTTCATCGAGAAAATCCTTTCCGAAGTAGTAAAAAGTAGGTGTGTCAGAAAAATAACAATCTATTGACTAGACGCTTTATATAGAATAGACTTTCTAGAGCGTAGCCTTTAGGATGTATTGAGAATATCTGTAGTAAAAGCAATTGTATACTTAATCAGTAAGAAATTTCAAATCGTTTATACGTTTACAGTAATAATATCAGCTTAACTGGATTTAATAAGTTAAGGACAAGAAATAGATTCACTTAAAACGAAGTCAGTATACAAGTTATGTTCATATAAATTTTATTAATAGTACTTAAAGTATCCTTAGTTCTAAAAAGACTAAAATATAACGAACACATTCAGAAAAGAAACACTACACTGCCTATTAAAGGGTCCTCCAAATGTTCTTGACGCACTTCCAGTTAAATCCAGGGTTGTTCTTAAGTCTGGAGATTTCCAAAGGTTGGCTCTTCCGGTCAGATCCATTGTAGTTCCACCAATTTGGGGTATCTGACTTGCTCCAAGTGTAGCTCCATGGCCTCTTACATGATTATAGTCCAAATTTCCGCCAACCCGATCGAACTTAAACCCGTTTTCTAAATTTGTCCTACCATGAAAGGCATTGGCATCTAGTTTGTGTGTATTATCATTTAAAAGATTAAGACGAACATTTTCTGAGAGAGTGTTTCCAAATCCAGGTGTATTTGTATGTGTTACAGAGAGTCCGTGACCATTTCTGTAATGAAGCAATGTAATAATTGTAATGAATAGAAGAATTCATTATGACTTACCTATTATAGTCGGCGAAAGCACCCGTTGTCACAGGGCCGTTTCTTGTGTTGCCTGCCGCAAAAACGCCAGCGCCAGGTTAACGTTACTACCGCCATTTGGATTTGTAGACACCGATCCGGAAAGTTGAGCTGAAGTAGCCGTTAAAACTACTGCTACAAGCAAAAGAATTCTAAAACTCATTTCGTTGATTTTGTTAAACTCTAATCGAGTAAAAAAATTAAGAATTGTATAGAGTGGTTAAGAAAACTGAATATGCTCTCCATAAATCGGTCGAGTTTTATACTAAAATTTTCTTTTGAAGGGGCTTCACTAAAAAATGGGAAAACTTGAACTTTTTCTTCGTTTCAACTTAATTAGCACGTTCGTTTATAAATGGATTTTCCCAGTAAACGATTTGATAAGAAAAGAGCTTATTTCTGGCATAACATAAATGAATGGTGTTCATCTGATAATTAAGATTAATTCTGACCTTTTTAAAAGTATTTATTTATGTTATTTAGAAAAGTTTATTATACAGGCAGCAAAAGTGCTAAATGCTCTGCACAAAATTTGTTCCCATTTTCACCTGTTTTAAATTTAAAACCCGCTATTCTAATTAATGAAGAAAAGTACACATTTATACATGTATGTCGTATTGAATAATTGTTAATTAATAACAACTATAACTGGTTAAGCCCCCCCCCCCCCCTTAACCAGTTATAGTTGTTAGGGGGTAAACTACAATTGCGGAAGAAAATTTTTAAACACTTTATCAGTCAGGGATCACACAATACGAAATAAATAATAAACAAAAATTATTCAAATCATTCCATGCTTTTCAAAGTTAGTGAACGCCAAAAATAGTACCAATATTTTGTTTATTACAAAACAATCGATTGGTAATAGGGTTCCGCAGAGTTATTTCGAAATTTCTCATGAACTAATCTTGTTACAAACAATTAATTTTCGTTGCAGCCGATATTCAGAATTGTTTTCAGATATTTAGATATCTCGTGCCTAAAAGCTTAAATCAGAAGATCCTAAAACGTTCTTTTTTGAAATTTATGAGGTCAATCTACCCCCACTTAATGGGGTAGGTGAACAAATTATAACTACACATTTCACTCTATGGGAGGGGGTCCACAAAAATGATTTCATCTTAATAGCTATAAAAATGAGAGGATGGGAGGCTGTGACCTAAACATAGAGATAGTTAGACAGACGGAGAGATAGAAACTATAATGGCTCCTAGCTACTGCGGAACCCTATAAAAAAATAATTTAAATTCCTTATGCGCGTACATACAGGGCCCCAAATGCATCTTTCTGTCTAGAGTTCACCCGGATACTTCTGAGGGCGATATTATTGATCATATCTTCTCACGAGCTGGCGGTCCTGACAATACGATCGCCTGCAGAGAAATCAGACCTATTCACAACCGTGACTGCCCCGTTTAAGGTGTTTGCCCCGAGAACACTTTTACATTTATTTCTCCATTTATATGGCCCTCTGGTTCTATTATTCGCTAGTTCATCACAAAGGCCTGAGCGGTACCATCTCCGCAGCCAAAGAATTTGTCAGTCAGATCTCTTATTATTCTAACGTGACGGGGTTGCGTTCTAAAACAGCTACTTTTCTCCTCTTTTTACACGTACAACTTCGGTGTTATATGCCTGAATGAATTTGAATGTTTTAAAAATTTCAGCCTCTTCTTCGGCGAGCTCAAAAAATCGCTTCGTGGTATAATATTTGTTTGTTTGTTTGGCCGTTGTGTCGGGGAAGGAGACGGTGATTGCAATACCATTCGAGAAGCTCCTGGCACAGCTATTGCGGATGGATTTCCACAAGTCCGGGAGGAAGGTGAGAATCGTGCTGGCCACGGCAAAGTTTTTCATATATTGGAACCAAATAACGTTTGTAAATACATATATTTCCTGCTCAAGCGGTGTCGACAAGAGATCATCGTGTAGTCGTATGACAGAACATATAATATTAAAAAAGGTAAAAATAACACAATAATAAAATTACTAATTGTTTCTTCAGCGAACTCATGCACCCTGTTCGATTTAAATTTCGTTCTGTCCAACATTGGGTTTCTACGATTTTCAAAATATTTTTCTTCAGTTAAAAATTGAAATCTTCTGCTTTAAAATGTTAAGCATTTGGCAATAAGAAGAAAATATAATCAAAATATCAGGCTGACACTGATTATTAGATTCATGGTATACTAAGTCAAATTTGCGAATTTCAATACCACGAATATCTGGGAATACCATGTCGTCTCAGATGGTATTGACATGGTATGGGGTGGCATTTATATGGTATCCCACGTTGTATTGTAATACCATGGTATCGTAACTGCATGTCTGTCGTATGCATGAAGTTCAATTCAAAATTAAACTTAGCTCAATGATGAACAGACTAGGAAGTATCCCACGCATCCCTATAGCTCTGTTTCAAATCCTTTGAGGGCACAATTTGTAAGCCTGGTAAACACTATATTTGATGTGATAATTTTCCGTAGCCAAAACAGCGTAAACATCATCATACTAGCTGATAATTTTCGGTCTACTACCATGTTACTTGCAATGTAAGGTTTCCACTTTCTTTCATCACATAATATAGAGTTTAACACTGTAAATATACTATATATAAAAGTTGTCCAAAACTAAATATTACGACTTTTATATTAAAATTTTGAAGTAAATGGGAGTCTAACCGTGTAGACAGTGACAGGGAGTCTAACCGTGTAGGCAGTGGTTTTCTCTAATCCAGGTAAGGTAAGTTCATTTGAACTAGACTTGTTTAGTGGAGCTAATCGATGGTTGATGCAGTAAAATTCAGTTCCGATCAGTTCAGTTACTGTGCCAAAGAAACGCAAAGGATCAAGAAAAGATATATCACTTGAAGGCCATTCCGTTTTGTTGCACTCGATGTGACAATAATGTCCTCAACTGTGCTAATGTCAACTAACAATTCATCGCTGTTGGTATTCCATCTTAAATCGTTCTTATTTTTTCGCTGCTAACGCCAAGATTGGACGAAAGCAAAAGATCTAAGAACCTCCCCGAATCGTTGGCAAGTTCTGAATTACACGAGAGGGATTTTACCCCATAACTCACGGCAATTCTCTTCTGTGCAAAACTAGAAAAACCCTCGGAGTGTTGCTACGAAAGGGGCTTTCACTGACGTTAAAAAACCGGTTCATAAGTGTTTTGCAGGGTTGAAAATTTGTATTCACCGGCTCAAGCAATACTAAATCAACCTGACACCAAAAATTGTTCGAACCCTAATGAGGAAGTTACGAAAATGGACAAAAGCAAATCAGGAAAAACTCAAGCAAAACCCCTACGATTAGTGATTGACACTCACAGATGACCCTCTTGCTACCTCACTTCTCTCACCAAGAAAAAAACAGGTTTCCGTCACTCATGGGGTAAAATCCCTCTCGTGTAATTCACGACCAACATTACAACACTGGCCCAAATCAGAAGAGGCAATTGAGTCCAAAAAGGACAAAGAGTGTTGAGAAACGGACGCAAATGATGGCACGAGGCCATCGTCATCAAAAATTATGATGTCATCCGTGGGAAGCAGAATATCAGAGAGACCGTCAATAGACACAACGAGCAGTTCATACACTAAAGGTGAACAAGGATTAATATATATGCTTAGTATAAACAGACTTCAACCAGGGAAACACAAGACGAATAAGAGTTCGCGAACTTGTGGACTGGCAATGTGAACGGTTGCGCACGAGATACCCTCCCTAATCGCACACAGGACCCCACAACCGACATGTGCACTAGGGTAAAAGGGGTGAACTGGAACTCATTAAGTGGGGGTAGATTGACCTCATAAATTGCAAAAAAGAACGTTTTAGGATCTTCTAATTTTAGCTTTTAGGCACGAGTTATTTATTTCAAGGTCGTTATCAAAGCGCCGTCCACGTCGCTAATTTCTAAATTAGAGATGCAAAATATCTCAAAACAATTCTGAATGTCGGTTTTAGTTAGCACCTGCAACGAAAATTAATTGTTTGAAATAACTCTGCCGAACCCTATTACCAATCGATTGTTTTGTAATAAACAAAATATTGGTACTATTTATGGCGTGATCCCGGACTGATAAAGTGTTTAAAAATTTTCTAATGAAAAATTATATAAGAATTTAATTTATTAATTAACAATTCAATACGACATACATGTATAAATGTGTACTTTTCTTCATATAATTGTACAAAATTTTTGAAAATACCATTCCCGATTTTAATTAGAATAGCAGGTTTTAAATTTAAAGCAGGTGAAAATGGGAACAAATTTTGTGCAGAGCATTTAGCACTTTTGCTGCCTGTATAATAAACTTTTCTAAATAAAATAAATAAATACTTTTAAAAAGGTCAGAATTAATCTTAATTATCAGATGAACACCATTCATTTATGTTATGCCAGAAATAAGCTCTTTTCTTATCAAATCGTTTACTGGGAAAATCCATTTATAAACGAACGTGCTAATTAAGTTGAAACGAAGAAAAATTTCAAGTTTTCCCATTTTTTAGTGAAGCCCCTTCAAAAGAAAATTTTAGTATAAAACTCGACCGATTTATGGAGAGCATATTCAGTTTTCTTAACCACTCGATACAAATCTTAATTTTTTTACTCGATTAGAGTTTAACAAAATCAACGAAATGAGTTTTAGAATTCTTTTGCTTGTAGCAGTAGTTTTAACGGCTACTTCAGCTCAACTTTCCGGATCGGTGTCTACAAATCCAAATGGCGGTAGTAACGTTAACCTTGTTGGAAGTCATAGAATTGGGACTCCTGACCACAATGCTGGCGCTGGCGTTTTTGCGGCAGGCAACACAAGAAACGGCCCTGTGACAACGGGTGCTTTCGCCGACTATAATAGGTAAGTCGTAATGAATTCTTCTATTCATTACAATTATTACATTGCTTCATTACAGAAATGGTCACGGACTCTCTGTAACACATACAAATACACCTGGATTTGGAAACACTCTCTCAGAAAATGTTCGTCTTAATCTTTTAAATGATAATACACACAAACTAGATGCCAATGCCTTTCATAGTAGGACAAATTTAGAAAACGGGTTTAAGTTCGATCGGGTTGGCGGAAATTTGGACTATAATCATGTAAGAGGTCATGGAGCTACACTTGGAGCAAGTCAGATACCCCAAATTGGTGGAACTACAATGGATCTGACCGGAAGAGCCAACCTTTGGAAATCTCCGGATTTAAGAACAACCCTGGATTTAACTGGAAGTGCGTCAAGAACATTTGGAGGACCCTTTAATAGGCAGACCAATTTTGGAGGTGGACTTGGATTGACTCATAGATTTTAATGTCTGTTGTGATAAATAGTGTTTCTTTTCTGAATGTGTTCGTTATATTTTAGTCTTTTTAGAACTTAGGATACTTTAAGTACTGTTAATAAAATTTTTATAAACATAACGTGGCACCGTTTACCGACTAAAACACCTCCCGTGCTTCTCCGGACACTATCCAGGCACCTTTTGGCACACTACTTCGGGCATTAGAAAAGAGATATATATATATATATATATATATATATATATATATATATATATATATATATATATATATATATATATATATATATATATATATATATATATATATATGTTAGAACTTCCACTCTTGCAATGAGCCTGCTTTTACTGGCGAATATGGAATTGCTCTCATGCTGAAATTTTAGATGCGAATCCTCAAAAATTTTTGAATCACTGCTTCGTCCCTAAATACCTATATTAATATATGTAAACTGATACCGATAATTAACCTCGGCTAATAAAACCATGGAATACTATCCTTCAAAATTATAGTAATACAGCTTCAGCTTAAGGAGGCTTTACTTCAGTATGGCATCCTTCCATAATCCCAAAATATTAAGCAAAACCAAGTATTTTAAAACCTGTTGATGGGGATACACAACAAGCTTGCAACAGTTCTATATTCTGCAGAGGATGCTAATGCGTATAGGGCAATTGTAATTAGCTTTTTTAAAGGTATAGCGGTTCGCCATGTTGTATCCTTTCTATTTAGTTTGCTCAAGTTTTCTTCTAGATAACAAACAAAAAAAGAACTAAAGAATGTTTTGAACTTTTCATTGGCAAAACGAGGGACATCATTTTCCCAATAATGAGAAGTTTAGACCTAAAACATTTGTAATTTTTATGGACTTCCTTGAAAATGTATATTATGTTAAATATTTATCTTCGACCATACGTTTCTCATTTTCCTTTTATTGTGGAACTGCGAAATCATAATCCTCCTGTACATGGTGCATCTTCTTTTAGCCCTTATCTAGGAGCTCAATTGTCCTTTGATTATTAATATAACACACAACTAATTGTGTTAAATCCATTTTTCACAAGCCAACAAATTTAAAATATTTCTTTACTTAGTTTTGACGACACACTTGACAAAAATGACAACTACATACCACGAATCATGTGTAAAGTATGATCATTACCATGGTATTGATACTATGGTCTCGATACCATATGTGTGTCATTAGTATTAGACGGAAAGTTTTTGCTAGTGTAGCAACGATTTATAATTTCGTTAAAACTAAAAATGATTCTCATCTATACCACAAACGAGTTGTAGAATTAAGAAAATTTCTAGATGTCAGGCAAGTCAAATGAATTTGCCCGAATCTGATTGAGGCTGAGTTTTACAACGATTGACATTTCGCATAAGTGCATGGCATTTCATAATGACATTTTTCAAACAAAATCACAAAATTAAATGTCAAGGCAATTCAGTGCAATCGAATCGCACTGCATAAATCTTCAAGATTTTTTCTTGAAGCTGATTTTTACAACTGTTGACATTTAAGATAATCTGAGTTTTACAACTGATTTGTCTTGAAGATCTTCAAGATTCTGAGTTTTACAACTCGTCCCACCACTCATTTTTTTATGATGTAGCCAAATCTCAGACAGCCCTATGCTAACGCATTGCTATAGCTTTGTGAAGTAGGGTAATGGAAATGAAAGGAATTGAATATATTGGAGATACCTTTTATTGCCATAAAATTGATTTGAGTGCATCACTTCCGTTCGCTTACACGCAAAAACTGCTGAACTTTTACACCCGAGCTTTTTTGAAATATTTACCAAATTCGACGTGTCCAAAGCTACAGGCTCTAATAGTTGTTCGCTCTGGTATTGAAATTTCGGTCAAAACCATGGACAAATTTCTTCATCCTTTTCTTTTACATAACAAAAACTGTTCCCACTGCGCTGAAATTTCTTGATATTCAGCCACCTTTTTTCACCTTTTTAGCGACGATTTTTTATCTCTCACTTTCGAACCCAATCAATTACAGCTCTTTCGATGTCGGTACCATAAATGTTGGGACCTTTTTAAACCTTTACAGACTTCAATACTCTACAGCGATAAATAGCGAATGAAAGTTTGAATCATGAAAATGTGACATTTCTAGGATACTCGCTTGGGCTAGAAAATTAATTCTGCTTGATATTTTCTTAACCAAATCATATTTCTATCAATTGAATGAATATATGTATGCTCCATTTCTATGAAATATTTGAGCTTCCTCCAAAGATATAAAAAATATTTCGTTCCATCTGAATTGGAGCTTGATTATAATTCCGAAATTTTGGGCAGAAGTCAGACGCACATCATTCCCTAATTTGGACAAATTTCAAAGTAAAATTATTAAGTTTATTAGCGACTTCATCAGCTCTCAAACTTTTAACTCTTTGCAAGTTTGACATAACAGGACATTTAAGGCAGGTTCCTTACTTACAGTTTAAGATCTTCAAGTCACCCTCACTTCCATATAGTCAGTTGAAATTTTAAATGTCCCTAAAATTCGGAGAATTGCTTTTAAGCACAACAAGAGGAATGTGGAACAGTTTACCATCTTCTGTTTTGTTTCTGCATACGCTCTATAACCAACCATTCGAGAGAGAAACTTTTATATAGCTGATGACCGCAATTTTTTGTCCGTACTAAATATCCAAATACAGTCTTACTCGTGTAAGGAACCTACCTGCCAAATTTCTAGTTTGTAAAGCTTATAGTTCTGGTGATTTCATAGGTGACGATAAGACGACTGATCCCTTCACTTGACACACCCACTCTAGATACAAATCTTTTGTAATAACAATTAGAAAACCTATTAACTTATTCTGTACAATAGAATCAAAATCGGTTCACGCATTACAAAGCTTGGCACTGCTCCCTGCTCCCCCCCACCCCCCAAACCTTGCACTTTGAATACAACATCTTGTTATGATTCAAATGGAGCAAGATATTCCACAAAGTTATAAACGAATTATCCAGATCAATCTCCGCGATACGTTAGCCTCCACACCAAAACTTTTCTCATAGTGGCAATTATGGCACATAATTTATACAACAATCTAGAAGAATCGCCCAAATACGCTTTACAAAGTAAGGTTCCGCTCCTACTCTCCAGTAGCGCCCCGTACCAATAGTGGAACTTAGAGTACACCAATAAAAATAAAAAAGGTCTCCATCCGAAAAGAAATTAGGCGGAGCGGAGGAGTGATGACGTATTACTACGTATTAACACGCTTTCTGTTGTTTGATTTTATTAAAATCCTACGAGTATTTTCACAAACTACTCTAGATGCAAGCCCGAAAATAATTTCAGATCAAGCGAGTCGCCACTATTTCATTTTTGGTACTGTTTGGTTCTATCGATTAAATATTCCTTGCAATACACTAACAACCAAATACTCATAGAACCAATGACAAGGAGAAATTTTGACGTTATTGACACATCCCAAACCTAGCAACTTCAATGAGTTGAATACCAAAAGTCGTCTTAACCTTAGAACACTATACCATGAATGAAAAATGTCTTATCGTGACCTGTGCATTTTTATAGGTTCACCTCAAGTAAATTTAATGTTGAAAACTTAATAATATCCAGAAAAATATTACGGTAAAGTAGAGTTTTCCATTATATTCATAAATAAGAGGCTAGTTTGGTTTATTTACACCTTCTTGTATCTGAAGTAAGCTGTGATCTTTAAATCCATGGCATAGGTGAGTGTACGAAATCCCAGAGGAATATCCGGTAATTATTCAGAAGTGGGGCTCCAGCCCAATATTAATGAAACAAATTTTGAAGCATCGGGGTACTTTCTGGTACCTAAAAATAGTAATAATAATACCACCTTCTAATTTTCTAATATTCGTGACCACATAATCAATAAGTGATCTTGACCTTTCCGTTATATGGGTGTACTCTTTTACAGCTTGACGAAATCCATTATCTGCAATTATTATTCTTTGAATATTCTTCTTGCATTAAGGTAACCTTTGATTTATAGATTTCCCTCAAAGTTTTATAAATAAATAATCGATGCATCGAACACTTCGCAAAATTGACTTTTGGATGATCTCGGAGATCTACATAACAACTGTAACAATCAGGGAAAATTCGTACAACCAATACCGAACTACAAGAATCCAAAAATCTGGACCTGTTTCAAATATTTTCAATACTTCATACTGCGAATCATTTTTTACAGAATAACTCTCTGAGAAGTTTTTTTTATATTTCTTACGTCGCTCGAGTTTTAAAGATATTATTTTGAATCTTGTTTTGCAAAGTCACTAGGGTCAACAGTACACTTCTTGCATATTTTGTCCTTGAATATTTCAATATGCACAACTTATATGATTTAATTAATAAATCTATTATCTATGCTTAATTTATGCTTTGCCTCTTCACAATTTATGCATGTCTTATTTTAACTCTCGCACTCATTAGATTCATGCTCGCCGCCACAATTGCCACAAACTTTAGCATTTTGCAATTTTTGCTTCATGATTAAATCGCAGTTATATAAAACACCTTTTAACGTTAATTTTTTTCAAAAATTTTACATCTATCCCAACCCACATACATTTTTAGCTCTTTGATTATTTCCCTAAAATCTTCAGAACCTAATTCAACAATTCCTTTAAAAAACCTATTATTTTTGGGTTTATATAACTTTATAATCTTAATTTCACTATTCACCAATTATTTTGTGCTTCGCATAT
The DNA here is from genome assembly GCA_964036015.1 of Leptarthrus brevirostris. Classification (NCBI taxonomy): domain Eukaryota; kingdom Metazoa; phylum Arthropoda; class Insecta; order Diptera; family Asilidae; genus Leptarthrus; species Leptarthrus brevirostris. Next base: position 109,492,302 of record OZ038372.1, on the reverse strand, counting down.
TAGAAAATTCATGATAAGGGAGATCTTACCTTATTTATAAACAAAAAGTTTTGGTAATTTTAAAGAAAACATCCCCACCCCTATTGTCGATGCATATGTTGGTATTAAAAGGGACTGATTATCATATTTCTCTGTTGGAATAATCCGTCACTCAGTTTTGAAAAAAAGTTTATTCGCATGTATATATATATTTATATATGTATATATATATATATATATATATATAGTTATTGCTGATACCTAGCTTTTTAACCCGGACTTCCTGGTTTTCTGCCGTCATCTGTCCGCTCTGGATGATTCTGTTGGCAGAATTGTTCTGTGCCCAGTTCGCAAGTTGCTGGGTCTGATATTTTGGAGTTCGTTTCGTGGTTCTGCGGCTTCCTCTTAGAAATATATTTGTCACCACAATTGATATTACACCAGGCTCACCCACATATTTATGAAAATTTGGTTGTTTCTGTCGACAGTGGTGTTGCTCTCTTGCTCCGATCGGATGATTTCCTGCTTTTGGGCGACTTCAACAAGAATTTCGTAAGTTGGGAATGCTCTTCGGATGACTTTTGTCTACGGCCTTCGCTTGCTTTGCTGCTTCTCAACTTTTTAGATAAAATAAAGCAGACCCTACGCACTGAGCCTAAGCAATTCTGGAAATTCGTTAATTTCAGGCGTAACTGTTACGTAACGTTTTGGCGACCATGATAGTAATGATTTTGTGACGATCGTTAATCTCTTTGGTGATTTTTTTAAGACTGCGTTTTTGGATTCTGACCGCGATATTAGTTTTATGGATTTTACTCAGTTTACAAGGCTTCCGCCACATTCCCTTCATTCCAAAAACTTATTACTTGACGAAGCTGCCGTCTTAAAATATATCTTGAAATCGGCTAATTGTTTTTCCTGCTGATGGCGTTCCTGCGTATTTTGTGAAAAATTGCAGTACTTTTCTGGCGGCTAATATTCTTTAACTTGTCTATTTGTTCTGGTGTGTTTCCTAAGTCCTGGAAAACAAATTCATGCTGCAATGGGAATGTCTTTGAAGCCATGATTTGCGATGTGGTTTACTTCCATTGCAAACCACGTAATCAATTGAACAGACTGGACAATGAGGCAACGTCATCATGCAGGCCATAGATTGTGTGGCGGTTAGGAATATTTAAAAAGCTTTTTAAATATTCCTTACCGCCACACAAACTATGGCCTGCATGATCCCGTTGCCCGATTGTCCCGTCTGTTCAATTAAAATCACCAACAACTATTACTCTCCTACCAATCTGTGACAAACCATATAGTTGATCCCCAATAAAATCACAAAAAATTCTCGATGGCGAGCTAAGTGAACTATATGTAACCGCAATTATTTACTGTTTCATCATTCATTGAGCACTCGATAACCAACCACCAAACATCCAAACCAATTACACATTCAGACACTATCTTATACCTCCACATAGCTCGCAAATATAGTATAACCCCACCTGTTCTTTTAGAAGCAGAATCACACCTTATAATATTGTATCCCTTTATACCAATTTCATCATCATTCACATCTACCATCATGTGCGTCTCAGTAAGCAATTAGATCTGGTGATTCTTCTTTAAAAGCACCTGCAGTTCTTTAAAATTGTTAAATAACCCTTGTATATTGAGATATATCGCTTTTACCTTCGATAATTGCTAGTATTCAACAAATTTTCTTTCCGTACTTAACTTTCTCAAACTGGACATTCCCTATTTACCATATTGTGGTTCACATTCAGATTCAGTTTCAACTTTTCATTCATCCGAATGAAATTTCCACACTTATTCTCAACTATTTTATTACATTCTCTAAAATCATGGTTTCCCATACACCTTGAACATGTGATGTTATTTTTACACTCACTCACTTTATGATTAAATCCTTGACATCTAAAACATCTTTATACATTAATCGCCTCATAGACCTTACATCTCTCCCACCCAATGTTTACTTTACCACAATTAATTCCTTATGAAAACTGTTAGAGTCTAATTGAACTATCGCGTAATAACTGTAATGTTTCCTTGAACTCCTAATAGATTTTTTAACTTGCACACATTTAATCTCGCTTTCTTTCGAAAAATCATTCTGTGCTCTTAATTTATAATTATAATTTATTTTCTACACTTTGCTCATCCATGCACTCATTTAATCCACACACATACACTTTTGATTTCCTCAATTGCGGTAATTTTACGTCATTTTTTTCACACATTTTCTCTTCGACTGCACTCTTAACCTTTTCACTCTTTTTTTCATTTTCGCACAAAATTGTTACCGTACCACTATGATGAGGTTTGACACCGTTAAGTTTTAATTTCGACGGATCCACTTTTTGCTTTAAACCATCTTTTGTTTTCGCACTTGTTTGTTTACATTTAGGTTTGATCACCACTGGGGGTGTTTTAATCAGCTAACTCGCATAAGTTTCATTAACACTTGGAGCATTAGCACTTTCGCATTTAAATTCTTTTTGGCACAATTCTGTTAATTTCTCTACCATTTTTTTAATTTCAATTTCTTGCTTAATCGCATTTTGTTTGTTTTCCTCAATTGTTTTAAGAATTTGCTTCATCCTTTCCATCAACACATTTTCTTTATTAACGCAATTATCACACGCGTACATGAAATTATTTTTTGTAAGTAGCAGATTTCTGTGCAAAATTCCTCCACACAATCCCTTACAATTTAAATTCACGGATAAAGATAGAGCTCTATATCATGCGTCCGAACTTGACGAATCACGCACAACAGTAGTTGTACGATGTTTAATCAAAATTTACGCGCAACTTTTCGTTTTTGCGAGCGATTTTTCAATCTTCGAAGGACTTCTGCAACGCAATTTTCGATATTGCGTTTAACTTCTACAGTAATTTTGTCTTGATCTCATCAATATCGTCAACCTTTCATAGTTTTTGAGGCTTTTAGCGAAACTTAACAATTTCAACCCAAAATAGCCGAAAAATTTCTAGGCATCAACTCGTTATTTTCAATGTCTTCACGGCCATTTTGAAAGCGTTTGTATCACTTTCAAACGTTATATGCCAAAACATACAACATTTCGAACATGTTGCTACACTTTATTCTATTCTTAATGGAAAATTTAATGCAATTTCTTCCGGAAGTAAAAAATCACCGAGCACAAACGAGTACCACCTTTTCAACAGCAAACAATAAAAAAGCAATAGCAATATAGCTACAAAAGTCAAGATACGCCAAGGACAAGTATAATGGTACAAAACAAAATTTATACAATTCGCCAACGAAATTTAAAAATTTTGAATACTAACTAACAACAATTTTAAAAATTTCATATACCTACCTAATTCTAATACTTTCCTTCTATAGAAATTAGAAGTTAAAATAAAATTATCATAACAGTGAAAAAGTTGGGTGATTTGTACTTCTGATTTTGAATTATTATAATTAGAAGGGATATCTTAGAATCTTGAGGAAATGCTCTTCGTGATTTTCCTTTTAGTCCAATCAGTAGTATCAAAAAAAGGAAATATTTCCAGGAGGAAATATTCTTGCAATTATCTCCTTGCAATATTAGTTTCAATATAAAATTGGGTATAGCCTTGTAGGGAAAAAATAAAGCTAAGTTCATATGTTGTTTAAACATTGTTTCTTAATCGAACATTATCTACGATTTACAACGGGCTTGAGGCTCGTAGAATATTAACACTAGAGGAAAATTATGTAAGTAAAAATTGTAGCTTCTCTTATTTTTTACAATATTGGTTATAATCTATTTTATGGTAAAACTATCGGGAAGGAGATAATTGATGAAAACAACCTTATCTTCATTCTAAGATGAAGGCAAAACCTGAAAGAATGATTTTTAAACCGCCCCTGCAATATAGCAAACAAATTTTTCCCCCTATAAGCTCCTTGGTAAAATTGCAGATTCACTGAAACATTAAAATAACAACAAAAGTAATTATAAGTGGATATTCTCTAATAAAGAAAATTTTTTACTAGGAATCACTTCCAAATGTATACATTCCCGCCTTAGCGTGCAATTTCATCAAAATGTAGCTCGAGCGTGTTTTTTTTAATTGACAAATAGGGGAAGTACTTTTCCTTATCTGAAACTGCTATACTTACAACGTGGTACGATTCTTAAAGGTCATTAGATTCAATTTAATCTAAATATAGCTGGGTATGTTTTCCTGCTGAACATATCGGGGAAGCACTTTTTAAATTCTGCAGATGGTGTACGTTTTCGTGTGATTCTAAGATGTCATTTGTTCAGAGATGGTCAGTAGTAATTTATAGAGGCAAACGAAACGGCTCAGATAATTGATTGTTTGTTGACGTGTGCAAATTAAACGTCTCTAAATCTACATTTTGGTTTGATCTCATTCAATCGAATATAGAAATGAATGGAAACTTAATGGCAAGTAACTTTACCGCCAAAACAATAAAATGTTTTACTAATAATAAAATAATGTAATCATAATCATTTCCAAACCCAGACTTAATGAATATATATGTTCACATTTGGAGATACGTCCCATACCTTCTATATCATTTTTTGACCTTTCACCGTTAATCGCGACGTCTGAAATACTGTAATGACGACTTTTTTTAAGTTGTTAATTTTTTAATTAACATTATTGTGGCAAAATTTTGTACCACATCATGTAGAGTTTGGTCGCCATAAACATTTTACTAAACATTTTGAACGCTTCTAAAAATAGTACATAATTTCTAGAAGAATTTTCAAGTATGCGACTATTTAAAAATATGAAAGAATTTTCAATAAAAATAAAAACATTCCGAGATTGCAATTGATCATTGTAAATTGATAAATTTCAGACATCTTTGGATCTATAATTTTAATTGTTTATATTTAACTGTTCAGCTGTTTTTGAATCCAGTCCATGTTATCAAAAAAAAAAAAATGAAAAGGTTTCGTTGTGAATTTTATAATTATAAATAATTTTCAACAAATAATAATTTTAAATTATTTTAGAATTCCCCATTATCAATTATACATACAAGAGGTATTTTTTCCAAAAAAAATTATTTTAATCTTACATCTCTCGTGGAGACATTGAAATTTTAATTTGTTGACATTGTTAGAGCTGAAAAGAACATCCAAATGAAAAATCAATACAATCATTGTATAGATCGAGGTTCTATGAGAACCTAAAGTGGAATATTTTAATCAGTTATATTCAAAGAGAAGTTGAACCGACGCACAGTGGTTCAGATATCAAAATACTTGATCGCAATTCATATCTCGCCAATTAATTGCACTTTGCAATTAAAATTAATTAAATATATTTTTTAAATGGTTTATGTTTTAATATTACGTATAAATAAAGAAATCACACAAATCCATTAATAAAATAGTAACACTATTAAAATGTTGGTATTTTTTTGAGATTTAAAATGGTTTAAATGCTTTAATATTATGTAGAAATGAATAATAATTTCATAATTTTCAATTTATTATTATAACTATAAAACTTTAAGTTATCGAATTACAAATTAACTACTGAAATATTAAGATTGTAATAAATATAATATAAATAAAGTAATAAAATCTTTACTCTATAAATTTACGGGAAAAATCTTTAATGGTTTCAAAAATAGTCTTCTTCAAGATCATCTACATCAGAACTATTCCTGCCTTCTTCGGAAATATTAATCAATTGGAGGACATCAACATCATTGGTTTTCTGTTTTTATCTGCCATGTACAAAAGAACTCAATTGTGGATCTGAACTCAAAATTAATCGGTGGAAAAGAACTTCATTTATCTTCAGGGCACTAATTTTCCTAGTGTGGTGTTCTATTTTATTTTTTGCTTCTTGTGCCTCTTCGGATAATTCTCCGGCAATACTGCATTTTCTATTACTACTGCTCCATGAAGTAAGATTTTATGGACTGAAGTGGGTATGTACAAACTCACAAAGTTTCCTGCTGTTTTCACACATGGCTGCTATTAATTGTCTACAAAACTGTGGAAAATCTTCGAATTAGATCTTCATCGATGCTTACAATTAAAAAAAAAACCTAATAGGTCAACTAATACTGTTAATTAGCAATTATTTTACAGCTTACCAGTAGTTTCCGACGAAAATTTATGGGCAGCAAAAAATCTTCTTGCAGTATTCCCATCATTTGTGGTGCCTGCACCTTCTTTAGGTACATCAATGACTAGTCCCATTCTTTGTCGAAAGTTATTTTGAAGTTCACTTTTTTTATTTTGTAGTAACTCCCCCTTTTTTTGGAACCTCTCAAATAAATTTAATTATCAATTTAAGATATCATCAGTAATTTTCAGTAGTACTCACTTTCCACACTTTTAGATCTAGTCTATCTATAGGCCACATGAAGAAGACATTCGAAAAAACGAAAATAAGCATGTAAGACCGACAATCGAAATCTTAACATTTCTGTTTGAACATATCAAGAACGGATATGTTCAATATCATCAAAATGTGAAATCGTGACATTGAATACATAACATCTCATACTAGAAGTATTAGCCAATGCACTGCATACCTGCATTTATTATATTTTAAGCATAAATTCAATTGCTTGTTTATTCTATATTAATTTACCTTTCCATCAACCATTGTCAGACACAGTGTAAATATAATTCGGCCGAATTCCGAATCAAATGTGCACAAATTGCTTTAGAATTAGAAAGTCTTATCGGCCGGCAAAATCTCTTCGAGGCAGGATTAGGATTTTTCCAAAAAATAATTGAACTATGCTCATCCACTAATCGTAGTGCTACTAAAGATGTAACAAATACACTCTCTTCGGCACCTATTTGTTTTGACGTGTTGGATTTTTGTTTATATGTCGTATATCTAGAGCTCCCATTAAAGCCCCATTTGCAAATTAAAGTTAGCAACCTATCTTTATTGCTTTCTGCGGTATTGTTTTCAAAATACTTTCGCAAGTTTTCTTGAGAAGGGTTTGAAGTGGAACTTCACGTTTTTCTTCCGTGAAGATAATATCTACAAGTGAAAATTCTTGTACATTGATACCCAACAGCACATGCAAAAATAATATACCTTCTGGATAAAATTGTTTTTTCATTTCTAGCACACTATGGTATAATGGATATAAATTAGTGTGCCCATGAAGCGAAGCTGACCGTCGAAGAGTATGGTACTGGTGTTTAGTTAAATTTAACGAAATCACAAGTGACAAAGCCTCTTCTGGAGCATATTCAGACTGATTTGTTTCTACAGTTTTCCATTTTTTTAAAATCCGTGTAGCAAGTGATGAACTTGTGACAGATTTCTTAAGTACTTTAGCAGCCGCTTGACTGCCCTTATCTCGCAATTTCAATATTGTGGCATAAGCCAATTCGCCGGAAGATTTTTCAGTTCGCAGTTCTTCAGCTTTTCTACGCTTTACAAGATCAGAACAATCCTCAACTTGTTTGGCCGGACGACCGCGACCTAATTATTGGTATCATTATTATTGGAAACTTAGTTTAACTTACCTCTTGTTGATGTTGAAGGTTCACTTCTTAGAGGAGTAGCCACACAACGAAGAACAATATCCAGAAACTTTATTTCTACTTATGCGTGAAAACATACAATAATGCGTGAAAACATATTAGTCGCATGCCAAGTGCAATAGTCTATTATAGGGGGTGGGGCAAATCGATGCAAACCAGTTAAGTGGTTTGAAGGCAGGTAAAATTTCCATGAAATATAATATGTTCAGATGATAGCTAAGGGTTCAAACTTTCTACACATATTCATTTTTCCTAAATATTTTGCAAAAGAAATTATCCACAGTTCTTAGAAAAAGACGCATTTTAGAAAATTCAATTTATATTTGAAACGCATGTGTTTTATCTCATGTTCCAGGACTAATATTGTCCTTCTACGTAATTTAATTTTGCAATTATATATTACAGAAGTTGACCAAATATTAGAAGATCGATTATGTGTTGTGTTTAGCATCATATAAAAGAATTGAAATTTTTGATTTTCGATCGATATTTTTTAATTTCGGACCACTGTGCAACGTCACTAAAATCGCTAAAAAGCATAAAATAATATTTAATTGTACACCTACTAGGACATTTGGAAGTCGGTGCAAAATCAACAAACAAAATAACTACTTAACTCTAATCGAAGATCCTATAAAAACTACCTAAACATTTAAGCTGATGAGACCATCCACTAAAACTAAACTAACTTAAAACTAAACTATCTAAATATTTAAGTAGTACCACAAGGTCGCCGATATGGACGTAGAAAGTGAGTTCGGATTGACAGGATCGCTTCTGAGACCGGAACACAGAGGAGGAAGCATCGGAGGGCTTGTCGGATATCCCGAAGGAGATGGAGGATGTAGATCAGACGATGTTAGCGACGAATCGTACCATAAGGAGGCCCAGTCAGGAAGAGATCCTAATGATGATTGAAGTTGAGGAACCTAGGACCTCCATCCCAAAAAAGATAGAGCCATCATCATGACGTGGTTGGTCCAGTCTAACTTGCATAGGAGTTGTATGGCCGCACTAGCCGAGATGACGATGAAGAAGGCCGTAAAGAGAGCTTTGATTCAGGAACCTGCCACTTTTGAGGGAACTCAATTTTAATAATTTTTTGTATACCCTGGACAAAGGTGCCAAGGGTTAAAAAAGGGATTCACGCTATTTCTATTCCACAGACCATGATTGTGATGGGAATCCGGCAAAGCACGAGACCAGAAGAAGCTACTATTAGTTTTAATCGAGACACACCCGCAGTTACTCCTACGCAGAAATAACGTAACACTTCTATGTGTTCCCAATTGATACTACTTTTGGCGGCCACTCACTTTGAAAGGCGTAGACTAATTTAGATAATTCTCTTTTATTATTTATTTTATAGCGTATAATCCCTGATTGGTACTATGTTAAAAAGTTTTGCCCAAATTTACGAGGGGAAGGGGTGTAGTCAAAAATTGGAACGTGAAGCACAGCCTTGGATGATGCTTGTAAGAAACTAATTTTAGTGGTAAAACCTTTTTTTGTTCCAATACTATCTATATCTTTATTTCCTATAACAATAACAGGTTCTGAAATTGAAACAGCTGGAAATAAGAATAAACTTTATTCGCTTTTTTTCGTCGGACGTAAAGGCTTTTCTGGCTAAACCTGGTAGGCCTGCTGTTGTGGGTAAGAGCGAGTCGCCTGGCACTGTTGGTAAGGTGGATGAGCCCGTGTTACTGTGACTCCTCTGGCGGTTGGCTGCATTTCATCTGGTGCCTCTGTGCCGGCGATGGCTTCCGCTCTTCTATTCAGTGTCGTGCGCAGAATACTGAGGGGTAATTTCGAGTGCTTCTTCATCGCCTGCGTCTTGTAACGTCGTCAATGGTTTGCAGTCAGCTTCTGTCTGAAACGCGGATGATCAGGATGCACATCATCAGCACTTTACGGCCAGCTAAGATTCCCAAGTTTATTTTTATATCTAGAATCCATCCCGAGACTACTGAGGACGAGGTCATCGTCCATCTTCTCCTTCTCCTTCTTCTCTTCTTTCTCCTGAGATTTGGCCCCGCAATGTTATTGTGCGTGAATTTGCCCCAAGAACTCGACTTGGCTTTGTCGATGCGTCATTAAAAAACGGATTGCGGAAATGTCGATCTACTACGCAAACGTAACTGGTTTTCGTTCCAAAACAGATCGAATCCAAAAGAACTCCACAATACAAAATAGGTTGAAAACGCTCAGATATATGCGAACAAAGCTTGTGAATAAAACCCGAGAGAAAACCAAGAACCAATAACAATTATGAAGGAAAATTCCCAAGATTTGGGAAAAACGCCACTACGCATAGATAAGTTAAATAAGAAGGAAAGGACGGAGACAAGCGACATCCCAAATCTTTTTTACAATTGAAGTAGGAATGCCATCAGTGCCGCTGAGAAACTGTAAGTCAAGTTCGAAATATGTTTAACAATCATAGCATCATTAAAATTAAAACCTTCGGATTGAAGAAAAGTTAGCGGAAATCTCCTCATAAACGTAAAAGCACTAAGCTAATACCCCAAGGGTTATCCAAGAAAGCAACCTTAAAAAACCCACTAAAAGATTGGTCAGAGTGTCTTAGACGGATATCGGTCAGAATTACGCTTAGCGTTCACAAGCCTCCAGAGCTGCTTAGGGTAATTGCGAAAAGTTTTTTTGACTCTACGTGGTCATTGTATAAGGCATTGACGTCTGAAATATATTTGTTACGGAAATTAGAGTAGTCCAGATAGCAAATTCGCTCCTTGAGCAGCAAAACCTCCTTCAAGCCTTGTTTTTTACGTTCATCAGATGTCTTACAGACTTATTAAGTCATGGTTGTGAAGTACAGGAGCCATATTATCTAGTAATCGGGACACATTGAGCAAAACATAAAGCAAGAATATTTTAAATGAAGCCACAGTGGTGTCTATGTATGTCAAGAACAACTGTAACAATATCTGTATTTTTTTCATCTGGTTCACGGTCAAGAACAAGGCAATCTGAAAAAAAGCGATATGGATTAGTGACCCTGCAATGAGAAATCAAATTGTGGTAGTTTATAAAAAAATGGAGAGTTTGTGAAATTGAGTGTAAAGAAATTTTAGTTATTTTATATATTATTTATATACATTATTACACTGTAGATTACACATTATTTACTAAAGAAGATTATTATGGAAATGGCTACAATATTAGAGGTAGGAAATAAGATTTCAGCCATATTTAAAAATTCTAATTAGAAAAATTGAAAACTAGAGGAACACAATATATTAGAATATTTAATTTAATCTGTGATTTGAACCCGATGAATATGTGGGTTAAGTTGTGTTCTTGTAGTTAAAGTACTGATTCTGACCGTGAACCAGATGAAAAAAACACATATAGATGCTTTTATGGCGCCACGTCAATGATATCAGAAGGAATATCACGGCGGATAGCACACAAAACCACAATAACAAACGGGACACTGCGCTGTCCGGCGCGATATTCCGTGCAGACTGGTTGACATCCCAAACTCCGAAGAATTATAGGTTATATTCCTCTAAGTCTCCGTCTAATATCTATGAAAGATTTGCCTCCTGCCTTGATGACCTCTCACACGCCTTGACTCCTTATGACAAATTATTGCTTTCAGGTGACTTTAACCTGCCTGAAGTTGGCTGGGAGTTCTCTCACTCGGATGATGACTTGGTTCCCTCTATTCGGTCTGTCAATCAATTTGCTTTTTCTTTTACAGATGGCCTTGCTTCTTCAGGCTTAACACAGACTTGCAGCATATCAAACGATCATGGAAGGTTCCTCGACCTGATCCTGCTAGTATACTGGTAAGACGATGCTTGGTGCCCCAAATTCGTGAATTGCGTCATCACCCTACGGTGATGGCTTCTTGTGTGCCAAATGACGTTTGTTATAACTTCAGTAAGGCAGTTTGTTATAACTTCAATTGGCTCTCACCTTATAATTGGAGTAGCGTCCTCAACAAAGGAGACATTAATGAGGCCGTAAGATCTTTCTATAATTTACTGTCTATCTCTTTTACTTACTGTGCCCCTATTTCTCTAGGAGTGACGATGACTATTTAACATATTCCAATTTACGCAGTCAATTTTTATCTGACTTAGTGAATTCTTATAATAATTATATTAATAGAATGAAAGCATAAGTGCGCATCGATTCTGTGCAATTTTTGGAGGTTCGTGAACTTGAAGCGCAATTCTGATGGCTATCAATCTTTGTCCTTCGGAGACAGCTAAAGCAATGAGCCTTTGACTATAATAAAAAATTTTCCCGATTTTTTTAAGACTGTGTTTTTGGACGACACCTGTGATATTAGCTTTAAAGATTTTATCGATTTGACGAGGTTTCCACCGATTTTTCTCGAATTCAAAGACCTTTTACTTGACAAAGCTTCGATTTTGAAGAAAATTCCTAACTTGACTGATAGTTTTTCAATTGGTCCTAACGGTATCCCACCTCACATGTGAAAAGATGTGGTTCTGTTCTTGCTCCTATTTTGTGTTATTTATTTAATCTCTCAACTCGTTGCGGTGTTTTTCCGGAATCTTGGAAAATCTCATTAATTATTCCTCTTCACAAAAAAGATGATAAATGCGAAAGTTCGAACTACAGAGCAATTGCTAATCTTTGCTGTATCTCCAAGATATTTGAAACACTTGTTTGAGATGCTCTTTACTTCCACTGCAAGCCGTTCTTGTAGCCGTTTTTACATGGATTCATTCGTACTAATCTTATGTTTTTTTCAACACTTCCGGTGTACCGCAGAGCTCCCACCTTCCAGCCAATGTTATTTATAATTTATATTAATGATGTATCTACGATTCTGTCTTCGTTATGCCGACGACGCAAAGATATTTCGTACTGTGTCAGACAATGCTGATTGCCTACTTTTAAATTCTGACTTGTACGCCTTTCAGAATTGGTGTTTCATTAATGGCCTTTCCCTAAATATCGACAAGTGTACATCTATATTTCTCACGAAAAAGATCTTCCTTTTTATTTAACTTTACCAGAGAGGGTTGACCTTTAAGACGAGTTTCAAAGACTAAGGACCTAGGTGTCTGGCTCAATTCCCAATTTCCTTTCGAGGATCATTTTGATGCCATAGTTTCCAAGGCTAATATGACTCTGGGTTTCGTGATGAGATGGTCAAAGAAATTTAATGACCCCTACATTACAACAATTTTATTTTTCACTTTTGTCAGGCCTATTCTGAAATATGCCTCTCCAGTCTGGTCACCACTCTATGAATCTCATTAAAGCCGTTCGACGGATGTTCGTTAGGTTCGCTCTTCGAGGTCTTCCTTGGAATAACTCCCTTATATTAACACCGAATGCTGATAGAGTTGGACTGCTGCACTTGGATACACCTGAAAAGAGACCCTGCAACCAGGGAGTCGAAATGGGACCACAACCGACATTACAAATCGGTTACGGTCAACCGAAACCTAATTGGGTTTTTTAAACCGCAATTGCAACAATCTTAACCGTAATTAATTTTCTTCAATTCGGTTTCGGTTAGAACCGAAATGTAAAATTTCATTTTCGATTCGCTGGTCGCTTCCTTGGATAACCTCCGGATAATGCAAACTGCGTCTGGTTCACCATCGCTCTCCATCCGCCAATCTGCTGAGTCAATAATGCCTGTCATAAATGAAATTCGGCGCGGTGTCTGGCACATCAAGCAGGACCTAGATTCATGCTCAACAGCCATTGGGAGAAACTTTGAACTCATTGGCTCAGTTGCCTCCAATATCAGGAGCTTAACTTCAAAATGATCTTTTTCTTCTCATCTGTCTGACGCCATAGCTACTTCTGGTTTAGACGCTGCTTCTTCAGGAACTACATCTCTGAATAGAAACTGTCCCACTCTCCGGAATTCATCATCTGCAGCTCCACCTCGATCAACCGAGAAATTGGTTTCTACAAACCCGATTTACTCCTTGGCGCAGCCTGTTCCAGATGTTGATGCTACTGTTGGTCCGGTCGAGGCCGACATGGCGACGGGTGCTGGTCGCTCCACCAGTGTCATCCCAGTCCACTTCCACCGCATCTACGGTTAACAAATTTGGAACCACCTGGACTGTATCGGATGTATGCGCTGGTCCAGAGAGTTCTCCAATCCTTATGTTTCCAAATCTCTATATATCTCCTTCGTTAGACCTCTTCTGGAATATGCCAGCCAGGTATTTTCACCTACACAAACAACCCACATTAATAGGATTGAATCCGTCCAGCGTAGGTTCATTTGCTTCGCTCTACGCGATCTTCGGTGGGGAGACAGATTCAACCTTCCACCTTATGAAAACCGTCTGAAACTGATAGGCTTACAACATTTAAGTAAACGTCGTGATGTTTCCGACATTCTCTTCATTCATCAGCTATTAAGTGGTGCCAGGGACAGCCCTTCATATCCTGCAATCTTTACCCATCCATACCAATTCCCGCAACCTTAGGTCCACTCCCCTTTTGCGACTCGACCGCCATCGCACAAACTACGGTCAAAGTGAGCCAATTACCAGGATGCTACGAAAAGTCAACGACCTTTCCTCCTTTGACTTACATCTGAGTAAATCATCCTTTAACAAAGCTTTGTATCTTGATCCCGCCCATGTTGATCGCCTTTCTTAATTCTTCTTTCTTCCAGCCCGTATCTACTTTAATTAGAGCTCACATTGTAGCTTTTTCTATTTATTTATTATGTCATCATTTATTATAGCTTGTAGTATTAGTATTATGTTATAGCTTGTAATTGTAGTGTTATTATGTAATAGCTTGTATTAAGCTTAAATAAATAAATAAAGAAACAGAACGCAACAGAACGACTTGGTCACTAAATGACGGTATGGTGGCCGAAATTACAAGCCGCTTTCAGTCAGATCTCTAAAATTCGTAAGTGTTTAGAATTTCTTTTTATTTTCACATTTATTTATTGCATGTTTATACCAAATTATTGATCTCCTTGGTTATTTTTGTGTTATTTTATTTATGCATATATACTCTGAAACAGACATTAATTATTCGAATTAAAAAATAACCGGGGCCACGCATCCCCTAGGAATTATTTAAAATTGTTTGGCTTGCATAATTCCTCGATAGGGGGGGGGGGGGGGGTAGTAGTATATTTCGCTATTTCGCAAACTTTTGTCATAAGTCAAAAACTAATGAGGCTTAAAATTGAAAGAAAATATTTTTTTCAGATGGAAGTCAAAGGAGGAAAGGTCGTTGACAATAGATCACGATAAAAATGCCTTCGGGGTTTCAGGGAGTCAGTGGTTTGAAGGCCACTTTAAATAGTAGGTCCACATGCAATCATTTTCTGGAAGTTACCCACAAGGGGTAACGGGAACTATAATAATATATATATAAGAGAGGGAGAGAGATAAAGCATAAATTCCTTTAAACCTTGTACTAAAGGGATACTGCTCCACAAAATACGTATATTTAAAAAAGTAATATATTTCAGTTCTTCTGAAAGTATCGAAGCAGCAGAGAGCAGCTATATTAAAATTTGATTACTAATAAAATTATCGGAGTTATAGCTATTTCTAACTATTTCAGTAATAAAGCAATCCAGGGGAGTGTGCAATCAACTTTATAAATGTATTCTATAATATTTTAGCATTTAACAGATTATTCTTCTATTTTAAAGCTTTTTTCTTTTAACCTAATAGCTACTTATATTTGGGGTATCACACCTTTGATATTATTATCAACATAATTTTTATACCTCACCATACCGTCTTCATCAATCCTTGCTTTCCAACGGGCTCTGCTTTTCAAGTGCCCTGACTAGTGTAGGGGTTTTAAGACAGAATGTCTTATGGTTTAAACCGTAATGCAAACTGTAGTAGTTGGGGTGGATATTTAAGATATAAAAGTATATTTAAATCAAAGTAAAACCATTAGGAAATTGGTAAACAACTTATTTTATCATTAAAACAAAAGTTGGTTCCAGTGACATTAGGAACATGATCAAAAGATTAAAACGAACAGCACTGAAAGCTATCTTTCATAGTATTATTCAAAACTTTTGAAACTTCTCAAAGTGACCAGTAGGAAATAGCAAACCTTGTGAAGAGCTCTTACGCTTTCCTAAATTAAGGGAATTGCTATTAAAACAAAGATGAAAGTAAATCTGATTTATCTGATGAAAACCGTTCATGTATTTTATACCGGAAATGTGCTCTTTTCTTATCAGACCGTTTCTAACTGGGAAAATCCACTTGCGGCTGTGTTTATAAACAAACATTCCAATCAGGTCCCAATGAAGAGAAAGCTCAAGTTTTCCCATTTCTTGGTGAAGCCCCTTCGAAAGAAAACTGTCAGTATAAAACTCGGCCGATTTCTAGAGAGCATATTCAGTTTTCATATTTAGTCAAGATAGTTCTTATTATCTTACTCGATTAGAGTTTAACAAAATAAGCGAAATGGCATTTAGAATTGTTTTGCTTTTAGCAGTAGTTGTAACTTTTACTTCAGCTCAACTGTCCGGATCGGTGTCTACAAATCCAAATGGTGGACAAAACGTTAACCTCGTTGGAAGTCATAGAATTGGGACTCCCGACCACAATGCTGGTGCTGGCGTTTTTGCGGCAGGCAACACAAAAAGTGGACCTATTACAACGGGTGCTTTTGCCGACTATAATAGGTAAGCCGTAATGAATTCTTCTCAAATGCAATTATTACATTGCTTCATTACAGAAATGGTCACGGACTCTCTGTAACACATACAAATACACCTGGATTTGGAAACACTCTCTCAGAAAATGCTCGTGTTAATCTTTTAAATGATAATACACACAAACTAGATGCCAATGCCTTTCATAGTAGGACAAATTTAGAAAACGGGTTTAAGTTCGATCGGGTTGGCGGAAATTTGGACTATAATAATGTAAGAGGCCATGGAGCTACACTTGGAGCAAGTCAGATACCCCAAATTGGTGGAACTACAATGGATCTGACCGGAAGAGCCAATCTTTGGAAATCCCCAGATATGAGGACAACTCTGGATTTAACTGGAAGTGCGTCAAGAACATTTGGAGGACCCTTTAATAGGCAGACCAATTTTGGAGGTGGACTTGGATTGACTCATAGATTTTAAGGTCTTTTGTGACAAATAGTTTTTCTTTTCTGAATGTGTTCGTTATATTTTAGGCCTTTTAGAACTTAGAATACTTAAATTATTATTAATAAAATTTATTTAAATGGAATCTTCTCCTATATTGTGGTCTCTTCGAAATACAAGTTTTGTGAGCAATACTACATGTTGGAGTTGAACTACTGACGGGGACAGACGTGCCGCTGTGTCTTGCCCCCAAAAAAAAACTTTAAATTCGGTTGCGAAAGCGGGATTTTAAGTTAATTATATTTAAAGTGCTGGTGCCATCTTCGCCGGGGTGAGGGGCTTTTATGCTCTATTTTAAAGCACAGTCTGGTGAGTCCGTTCCTTTTAAATATCTTTTATTTACATCCAACATTCAATGTAGTACAATCGTGCTGCATTGAATGCGTTTAACGGGTCTCCACTGCTGAGAATTTGGCTGCCTTTGTCGAGCTCAAAGTTCAGCACAGCAGGCATAACACTGATGCTGGCATTGTTCTCACAGAGGCGGCTTTGCTTCGGATTTGTGGATCCCGTTCGTCAGACCTTGTGTTTGTGTACGTTTTTGTTTTGTTTTGTTTTGGGCAAATTAAGACCGGGAGTATGCAAAAATTTTTATTTAATTTTTGCAACATTCGTGGCTTGAAAAGTAACCATTTTTCAGTTTACTGCCATTTGATCGCGGAAAATCCGGCTGTTTTTGCACTAAGCGAAACCAAGGTTGTTTCCGATTCTGATATTAATCAGGATCACATCCCTGGTTATCAGTTAGTGCCACTCTTCTCTCCTCAGAGGGGAATCGCGGTCTATATTAGAAAAGATGTGCCATTCTCCGACCTCCCTCAATTCTCTTCTACTAATCCAGAATTTAATTATGTCTGGATTAGATTTAAACTCTATCGGCACATCATTCATTTTTGTTTTTTATACCGCAGCCTGAATATGTCTGACACTGACACTGTGTGTTCCTTTGATAAGTTGTCCTCCGATATTGATAAGATTTTGGAAATATCCCCCTCTTCTGAAATCGTTCTTGCTGGCGATTTCAATGTCCACAACACACAGTGGCTCAGGCATTCCTCTACCACAAGCCCGTCTGGAAGACACGTCGAGTTATTTAGTGAGTCTTTTAATTTACAGCAACTGGTTGAGTGTCCGACTCGTGTTCCTGATACTTTGGGGCACAACGCGCATCTTTTAGATCTATTTCTAACATCGCAACCTGAAAAATACTTTGTTTCGGTGACGTCTCCCTTGGGTAATTCGGACCATTGTCTAATCTCCTCGCAATTCTCCGTCTCCTCTCTGACAACCACTAACCTAAATTACACTAAAAGATTAGTGTGGCATTATAAAAATGCTGATTGGGCGGGACTTAATAAGTATCTCAGGGAGCTGGATTGGTCCGATTCCTTTTCTGTGAGAGACGTTAACAAATGCACCGATTATATCTTAAACATCCTTTGGTTTGGAATGCATCGCTTTATTCCTCATAGCTTCAAGAACATTAAACCAACTAACACCAATTGGTTCAATAATGACTGTTTCGCAGCCATTAAAAATAAGGAAGCAGCCTTCCAGGCATATAAATTGCGCCCTTCAGAGGAATTGAGACGTATCTATAGAGATGCGCGGAATATTTGCAATTCAGCAATTAGTCGGGCAAAGTTCAATTTCGACCAGAACATCAGACGGAAGGTTTTTTCTACCCAAAAGGGTATTAACGGCTTCTGGTCTCTAGTAAAAACCGTAAAGAACAATTTTACCTGTTCGTCAACACCACCACTCATTTATAATGGGAATGTTTTTACTGACTCATTGGACAAGGCCAACCTGTTTGCTGCTAATTCATACTTACCACCTTCATCGCAGCCACTTCCATCTCTATCACAATGTACTAGTAGGCAAAAGACGCTACACTTTCGCACTCACGAATTTTTTTGAGTACTTTCAAAACTCGACGTGTCCAAAGCTACCGGGCCTGATGGTTTCTCGCCCTTGTTTTAAAATGCTGCGCCTCTGCTTTGGCTAAACCTCTGCGCAAACTTTTTCACCTGTCATATTCAACAGGAATGTTTTCAAGTGTATGGATATGTCCAGCCGATACTTAAAAAAGGAGAGGCATGCGACCCCTCTAACTACAGACCAATTGCACTAACCTCGATCATATCAACAGTTTTTGAATCACTCATCAACTCTCAGTTGTTGAAATATCTAGAAAACAACCATCTTATCAACGACTTCCAGTACGGTTTCCGCACTGGCCGCTCAACCGGAGACTTACTAACGGCTCTAACGGAACGTTGGAATCATTGTCTTCATAATTTTGGTGAGTCTGAAATCGTAGCTCTTGATATTTCAAAGGCTTTTGATAGAGTCTGGCATGCTGCCCTTTTAGCCAAACTTCAAGCATTTGTTCTGCACCCTAACCTCGTTAAATGGATAGAGAGTTTTTTGTCAGGCCGTTCAATTCGTGTAGTAATTGACGGAGTTACATCTGATTCCTACGAAATAAATTCCGGTGTACCTCAGGGTTCAGTTCTTTCACCAACCTTATTTCTTCTTTTTATTAATGATCTCTTATCCCTTACTCTCAATCCTATTCATAGTTTCGCCGACGACAGCACCCTTGATTTCGCGTAGTCATTTAATTCTGTAATGAATTCACGTGGAAATGCTACAGAAGCCAATCGAGAACGCATGTTTAGATCATTAAACCACGACATTTTTATGGTCCTTGCTTGGGGCAGAGCAAATCGTGTTACGTTTAATGCATCCAAAACTCAATGCTGTTTAATGTCCCTTAAAAAACGCCCGGTTCTCCCCCAACCCATTAAAGTCGACGGAGTGAATATACCAAATTCGCCCCCCTTAAATATCTTGGGTATCGAGTTATCCAGCAATCTTAGCTGGACTGATCATATATTTGCAATCGCTAAAAGTGCGATGAAATGTTTGGGTTTTCTACAGAGATGTAAGAAATATTTCACCCCACCTGACTTAGCGCTGATCTACAAGTCCCATATTAGGCCTAGACTTGAATATAATTCCCATATTTTGCAAGGGCCGGACACACCGCACTGTCAAAGTCCAGCGCAAAGCTATTAAACTTATTGGCGATCCCCCAATCTCTGAGGTTCTTGACTCTCTGAAGCATCGACGGAATGTCGGTTGTCTCTCACTCTTCTATCGTTACTTCCATGGCCATTGTTCTAACGAAATTGCTAGCCTGATTCCTTGTAGACACATGGCAACGCGTGATACAAGATCTACAAATCGCTCCCACCCCTATACTTTCCAGGTCAAATTTGGACGTACCGTAAAATTTCGGGAATCTTTTCTAAGCAGAACAACACGAATGTGGAACAGTTCACCATATTCTGTTCTTCCCTCGTCTTATCAGCCTGAAACTTTCAAACGGGGCGTACATCGACACCTCCTTCACCCAGCCTCCTAACACATTTCCCTCATCCTTAATTCCTTTTCTGCCAAGGCTGTGCTTAAGCATCATAGAGCATCCCCTGAGCTTTGGCATCATCATATAAAAAAAAAAAAAAAAGGATGACGTACATGGGATAAATTTTTAAAATGAAGTTCCAAGAACTTGCCTATACAGTGGCCGACAACTACTCCCATTTGAAACAAAAATTAACACTGTAAGCGACTTATTTGTTGTCTTTAGTAACGAAATAAATTAAAAATTCATCAAGAATTTGTCGAATATTCCGCCATTTTCTGTTTGACCTATAATGTGAACATTACAAGCACGTCAGATTCTTAAGACCTATACACTATATCCGAACTTTGGAAAATATTAATCCTGTAATTATTATTGGTGTGTAATCCAAGATTTCCCATAACTTCTTTGTATCGATTTGATATCGACGACACCAATAGAATATTTTTTCCATTTTCTTCTACGATACGGAAAAAGTCACTTAGATAGCTTCCCTTTTCGAGACGGATGCAATAGCAGTTGTATTGAGATCAGGTGATTGAGCTGTCCACTGCATAATTTTCCAATCAGAAAATGTTTGGCACGAACTGGTGTGCGTTTTGAGTCGGTTCCAATTATTCGGCATCTTGTCGTGTGCTGATCCATGAAAATAATAATTGTATGTTTCGGTATCACACTGTTCATTGACGTGGCACCCCAATCCGTAATCGAACCTCCAACTCTTTTGACAGTTGGATGCATTTTAGTGAGAATTCCACACGCCAGCGTACTTACTTTAATTTATCGGTAAAAACTAATTGATCAATCATTTTTTGTTTAATAAAAATAAAAACTTCCGGGATACCTAACCACCTTGGGACATATATAGCAGTACAGAAAGACGAGTTTTTTGTTGGTAAAAATCCCAAATATGGCTGCAGGGCGCTGAATTTGGCCTCCACCAAAAACGCGGATCCGAGGTGTGCAGGTTTCCAGCCCTTTGAGTGATCTGAAATCAGAAAGTTTATCAGATCTTTAAAGTATAGGCTTGTGGTTATCGTTCTAACTGAATTCAAGTCGAAATTTCAAAACTATAAAATTGGTGCGAAATTCAATATGGATTTTCAAATTTTTCATGTTTTTTTCGTTTTTAAGTGGCCGTAACTTTGTCCTTAATACCGCGAAAAATCTGAATGCAGTCAGGTCGAAAATCACATGCCTGCCGAACATTTAAGCCCCGTTTTGCTGGAAGCGAACTATTTTTTGATACAAAAGTGGCACACCAAGTCGAAAAACATGGTTTCGAGAAAAACGCGTTTAAAGTTTTGAAAGTAATTTGGCGTGACCTGACCGGCCACTATGAAATTGTGTATAATTCATTTGCTACGGCATATGTGATGAAAAGGTTTACATAGGGTTATTATAAAGCCTTCAGGGGTTATTATAAAGCCTTCAAAAAATCCAAAAATTAAAAAGAAAACCATTTTGTGAACCAACACAGTAGAATGCGCATTCAGTTAAAACAATCGATATAACCATAAAATGGTAACAATATGTGTAAATTTTTAATTTATTTTCGGCAGCGCTATTTGCAGTTGTGAAATTCGTTTAACCATTATTTAATAAATCATGATATTTGTGTTTAATAACACATCAATTTCACATCAAGAATCAGTCTTAAGTAGTTAGCCGCAACTGTAGGTATATCCACAACACTGCCAGAATTTATAGGTAGAAATCGCCACTCGGTTTATAAATATGTGATTTCGTAAATTTTATTTTACTATTTTGTGAGCTTGTAAAAGGAAGTATACATTTCTCCTTTTATGGGAGATGGGTCATATGCCTTCATTTACGGAACAATCGAGGTCTTAAATTACGAATTTTTGTAGGCTATAATTACGAATTTTTGTAGGTTAACTGAAAAACATATTTTAGCAGTAAATTTGAATTTTACCCTACTACGCATTTTGCTTGCTTAAATATTTCACAAACCTGGTTTTGATCAGCTATACATTATTGAAAGTAAAGTAATACTGGCTATACCCAGGGTACCAACAACACAACAGAAGCAGCTTCGGTAAAATAACCTTCCGAAGGTTCTGGGGCGGCTATGGAGGCTGGCTGGCGGCGGCTGAAAGTGCTGTAGCAAGCTAATACACAGAAAGAGATTTTAAGTGAGTAGGAATCTCACACTATCGGAGAGTGTCTTTTTTAAGATTTTCACCTCTTCCGCTAAACAACTCGGAATTGCGAGTTGGAACATGCCCGAGACGAGTCGCAAGACAATTAGGAGAATCTTCAGTTAAAGGTGACGTTGATATCATAATATCCCAGTAAAAGGACTACTGAAAGGAAATTACAAAAGAAGATTACAATTTTGCAGTTGGCTTCTGGAATGCGACATGAAGAACAGGGCGTTTGTGGCCAAAATTCTCTGGACAAATGAATCGCAGTTCACCGGGGATGATATCATAATCTTCCACAACCTTCACATCTGGTCGGACATTAACCCACTTTCGACTAGAGGATCTACTTCCATCCCAAATATCGAATATCATCGACACTCATGTAATAGAAATATTAATTTTGCCGCAAGTGCTTTTGGAGAATATACTGCCAGATCTACTACAGTAAATCCCGCTGAGTAACCTTACTGCAATATTTTACCAGCAGATGGAGCATTTTGGTATCATTGTAAAGGCAATACAATAACAATAGAGACAAACGTGTTAGCTCAATTGGGACAACAGCGACGAAAATACGGGAGACGCCGGCTACAATACACTTAAAGAGGAAATCACAAGCGGGTTATTGGAATGCATAGAAATTAGTGGATTACATTTCAAATAGCATTTGTAAAATACTAAGATTAATTTTAATAAAGTTCGAATTAAATAAAAAGCGCTTTAGGGTTAATTTGAGTTTATCTTTAAATTGTAGATTTTTATAATATTCTCCAAAAGTATAAATTTCTACATCCTTTTTTTACTTTGCCATGTTGTACCTTTTTGGAAAGGTAACAAGATGGGCAATTTAATAAAAATAAAAGACAGGTGTATTAATTACATGAATTTCGGAGAAAATGCGGGAATTTAATTTTACAATTTAAAAAGCGGCGTAAATATTAATTGAGAAAAAACAGAAGAAGACAGAAGTAAAGCAAAAAGGAAATAAAATAGTTTTTAAAAAAAAATCTAAACCGACACCACAAAAAGCGCTAAAAAGCATAAAATAATTTTTCGTTTCATATTTATTACGACATTTTGAAGTCGGTGCGAATAATCAAACAAAACAAACAACTACAAAAAAAGTATTAAATCGTCCTTCCTTATAATTCCGTGAGCTGACAAGTTAAGGTAGTTTTATATATTATGTTTAATTGTGGTTGGGTAGTTCTTTTGTTTGATTAATTTACACCGACTTCAAAATGTGGTAATAAATATAAAATGAAAAATTATTTTATGCTATTTAGCGCTTTTTGTGAAGTCGGGTCAAATTTTTTTTAAAAACTATTTTATTTTTTACTTTTTAGTGTCTTAATATACACGACTCTAAGAATGCTGCTGGTACGAAGAAAGACATTTCAAAAGTTGCAGAGGTAGTGTACTAACAAAATTATTCAAATCCGGCAACATATTACGAAATTAGTCCCATTCACCCTCTAGTTCCCTCACCTTAGAAAATTTTTAACATGACCCTATTGCGAAATTTTTCTCTATACAGCAAGAAAGAATTATGGTAGTCAGAGAATCATCGTAATCACTCACAGAACAAAAATGTTATCATTTATCAATCAGGAAACGAATTTTGAACAACCGAATCAAAATCGGTTAATGTCTTATGAAGCTAGGCGCCGCCCATCTTCCAACCCTCATTATAAGCCCCAATTTTTTTCAGAATACAAAAATATACTTTATGCATTCAGAATAATCTTAATCAGTCCACGCGGTGCAAAGTTAGGTTTCCTCTCCCCCCATCGTAACCCTAGGTCAACATTTTTCCATAGGGTAGCATTGGGGGATCATATAATGCACAACATAAAGGAATCTTCCAAACAGTTGTATGAATTAAGAAATTGTGTAACGCCCCCTCCGCACACCACCCAACTTATAAATTTTTGTCGTCGTATTAGTGAGCCAAGATATTCTACACATCAAAAGATGAATCATCGAAATCGGTCCACGCGTTACGAAGTTAGACTAACCCTATCCCTCCCTTACCCCTACTGTAGGACCAAATTATTCTCTTATTAGGTTCCACCACCACCCCACCAGCATTTTTTCTCGTGGTATTAACCAGGGAACATACTCTACCCAAAAAAAAGAATTATCCAAATTGGTTCACGCGTTATGAAGTCAGACTACCCTTCCCACCTCCCCCTACCCTAGGTCAAATTTGGTTCTCCTATTAGCAATGCGGGATCATACTCTGTACAACAAAAAAAGAACCATTCAAATCGGTCCACGCGTTACAAAGCTAGGTTTCACCCCCACCCCCCACCCTACCAAAAATTTTTTTGACATGGTACCAATCGGCGAACATACTCTACTCAACAACAGACATTAAAAAAACAAAACAAAAAACGCGTCGAACTTAGAACCTCTTGGTTTTTGGGAAGTCGGTTAAAAATTAATTAACAAGTTCGGAAGAAAAATACTTGTAGTATCCGTGGGTTCCACACTGATTGAAGAGTTCATCTGGATCAAAAGCGTATCGAATCTCCCTTGCCACGAATACCAGCGTCATATAGATTACGCCATAGAGATCGCGGTCTGAGGTTGGTGATAAGTTTCACACTTAAATTCTGTCGCTCAGCGCGTTTGATAGCTGCGGATGCTTTGTTACGGGCAATTCTATAAAGCAGACGTGCCTCTTCGGATTTAAGACGCTTGTAACGTTGGAATAAGTATTCCCGTTAAGCGATTTGATCCTGAGCCTCAGGATAAAACTATGGTCATTTGCGGGTCCGAATGAGTTTAGTTTCAATTGGGACACATTTATCAAATAGATGTGAGAATTTCAAGTTGGTGGCCAACTGACGGAGTAGCACAAATATAATGTTTGAATTATTATAATCACGATAGGAGACTTCATCGGAGCAGCATGCCAAATCGTCCGTAAAGTCATATTTGAGAATAAAATCTCGTGATCTAGTATACCATGTGGGTAAAATTGATCTTGTATAATCATCCCGTCACTATCAGAAACAAGATCTATCATCGAAGGAGTGAAAGAAATAAAGTAGGCCTGATAGGAATTAACGTTGTGTAAATCAATTAATTCTTTTTATATTTTTTCCGCACTAATCGAAGGATGTTAATGTTTTGTCTCCAACGGTAACACAATACAAGCAGGAGCTAGATTTATCCTCCCTACTGTGGCCAGGAAACAGCCCCGACATGAACCCAATCGAAAATCTAATGAAATTATTCAAAAGGATTTATGGACTTTATACGAATCAATGCCTAGAAGAATTTTAGCGGTCATCAAGGCAAGAGGTGGAGCAACGAAGTATTATATTATTAAAATGTTTCATTAAAATTTTGAATCATTCTTTGAATTACTTTTATTGAAAAAATTAAACAAAATATGGCTTTTTTGCAAAATATCTCGTGTTTTAAAACTTTGTTTTGGAGGTAACTATTTTCCATTTTGGCCAGTTTTATATGGAAGTGTGAAAATGCAAGATTATTGCCCATATTTAATTATAAATTCAAAGAAAACATTTTAAATAAACAAATTGATAATAGTCACTATATAAATATAGTTTTTCCTTAAAATCGAAATTGTATAAAAACTGTGGCTGCGTACTTTTTTGTGGCATGGGGTGTACTGTGGGGAACCTGGAACTCTACACGATGCGAGAATATTTCGGAGAAGTGATATTTTTCGACATTTAAGTCATTATGAGAGATAGTGCTTATAGTTTAATTTACTCCATTCGTCCACCAGAGTTGTTGTGAAAAATGCTATTTAGCTGCTAAAAACTTCATTTGTGAGATTACTACATGTCTCTGAACAAACAAATTTACAGTTAATTGTGAATCTAACTTCTTCAGCATGCATGTTGCAATATACGTCTTTTAAAAGAAGAAAATTCCGCAATTTCCAATGAGATGAATCCTCTAATAGAAACATATAGCTTTGCTTCTTCAAATTATGAAGAGCATTTAATGGACCGACGTGAAGCACTTATCTAAGAATTGCTGTCACGTAACATACTTGAGTAAATTTTTCATCGAATAAAACAAAATAATTATATATATGTAAATAATTTAATTTCCATCAAAAATAACATAAAACATTTTCGTTTAATTGAAGAAATAAAATTTTATAAAAACATTGAAAATGCAAGTAAAAAATTCATAAAATAACATATTTTCCTTTTTAAAAAGAATATAAAATATCAAATAATCGAACTAAATGAAATAAAATAATTATCACACTAAGCTTGTTTATTTAGTGCTTCTAATAGCTCTTTGTGCCTCTTATTCTTTTCTTCATGTAAAAAAGCAATGTCCTGAAGTCTCTCATTTTTAAATTTTTCTAACTCCAGTCTCTTTGAGTACTACTTTATTTACTTTTTCGTTTCTTTTTGGCATCTTGCGTCCTCCTCAGTTGATGCAGGAACTCGATGTGGGAGTGGCACTTCCAGAGCGGATTTTGAGGACCTGCATTGATCAGCTGCACCGAAACTATCGTCGGGTACAGCTTTAGTTAACCCTGCAGATGCGCTACTCGAAACTACTAAAGGCTTCGACGCGAGACTGCTTATGATGTGGACCGACTTCATTGTCGGCCTGTCACCGAATATCTCATCTAATTCTTCCCTGAAAGGACAGACTGTTGGTTTTACTCCAGTTTGCTTTTCATTATCCTGAGCAGTCTTGTACGCTCTTAACAAGTTTTTAATTTTGTACTCTAAGTGCAACACCGTTACAGGAGAAACCAAAAAACACATCAAATTGAGTTGCGCTTAATAATACCAGAGCAAAAAAAAAAGAACACAAACCAAAACACCAAGCCTTATGATGTCCTCAAGAATGTTTGCAAACGCAAACTTCCGTCTGCTGTGTATAAATTCATCCTTTCTAGCTAAATAGCAAGAAAGGAGAGCTTTTGTTTCTGCGATGGTCCATTTCCTTCGAGATAATTAAACTGACACTTCAAGTTTTATCGCCATATTTCACTATTTCTAAATGGCATTTGCATTAAAACTGAAATTGGCGGCATTTTATTTTTAAGGAAAATTTTTAAAATTCCCTTTTGCGGGATAGTGAACCAGATCAAGAACTGGTTTAGCAGTTTGTATGCCGGAGATCTAAAAAAAATACAGCTAATGATTGCATCGCATGCTTAGACAGATCCTTGAATATAGATATTACTCAACTTTCAATTATGTACGCTTCGGATCTTAGAATATAAAACAAAACAGGAATGGCGATGGCGTATATGAATCGTGTACATTAGGGTGTTTTTCCCAGATGAGAACGAATATCCAAGAGAAAGTGAGATGGAATGAACTTAAGGGAGCTTCTTTCCCTACGAGTAAGAAACTAAATGGAGTGGCCCTAGCGTTTAAGATATGTGTACATGAGTGTGCCGATTTCTACGATTTTTTTTGCTCTCATTTTTCTTCTCGTGTTGTCATTTGTTTGAAATTTTTCTTTAACCGAGTGTTGTAGGTGAAAAAGTGCTAATTTTATCGTCCTGTAATGCTGAAGTAAGAATTAAATTGATTGGGAAGGTCAAAAATATAAAACTATTGCGTGTTGTGTGAAAACTATTTGAGAAAAGTTCAAGTTTTAAACGATTAGTGACAATGAAGTGTGTAGTGCGCAATTTTGCAAAAATTCAAGTTATTTAAAATATCCCGGGATTTCATTTCACAGATAAAGTAGAGAAAATAACTTTCTTTTGTTATAAGAATACTTCAGGTGCTGTTAAACACACTATTAACAAAGGAAATTAAATTTTGCAAGCAGTTAGTAGATGAAAACTTTATTATTAAAGTGTTTACTGATTTGCAAATTAATTAGTTAAATTTCTTGTTTTAACAATATACTAATGAGATGAAAAACCGTAATAAAAATTACCAATTTTTTAGTGAATAAGCCGCTTTTAAATTGCAGTTTTAAACAGATTTTTCCACAAGTTTAAAAATGGCACCAAAGCACCCGCATATAAAGATTTTTTCTTCAGCCTGTCCTGTGCTGTATTTCTTGTGTGCGTGTAAACTCACGCATTTTGGGCACAGGCTACTCCATTTAGTTATTTACTCGTAGTTCTTTCCCTAAACTAATTTGGCTGGCTTTTTTTTTTATTTACGAGATGGCAAATGTCAAAAAGCAGACTTACATATTTCACAACCGGTTCTATAAAACATTACCTGTGGGCGCTTACTCTTAAATTGATTTATATTTATTTAAAATATTTTAATATTTTTCATTAATGACGTTCTAATACCGTCTTAAATTATGTCAATAATTACTTTAAACAAAAACTATAAAGTGAATTAGTGACCTCGAACATATTTAATTTGAATGCCCCGCTCCTTGTCTTCTCAATAATTGCACCTGCACTAAACTTCACACACAATCGCAAATGCTTTCCAACACAACTTGGACGGTGGTCGCTTAATTTCAGCCGTCGCCATTCCTGTTTTGTTTTATATTCTAAGCTTCGGATGGGGCAAATGACAGTTGAAGTGTAAGAGAAGTGTGAATTTTCGTTTATTTATGTTATTTTTGTTTTAAAAAATGAATTATTTATGGTTTACATATATAGAAATTTTTTTCTCATTTCTTTTTTACCTTCCCCAGAGATGATCACAAGGTTCGTATTAGTTTTCAGATATAGAGAATGTTCATTTCACGAACGGAAAGTTAACGTGTGATTGTTTACATAAACTTTATAAATGATAAAAACCACTTCAATAAAATTAATAAAATCTGTGAAATCACTCATTATTCTAAAATTTAAATAATAAACAAAACTTTTCTGGATTTCTTTCAAATTAAACGTCAAAGTGTTCAATTTAGTAAAAGATTACGCAGCTACTCATGGTTAGGCATTTTTGTTTCCGAATTCTCACTGCATCTCTTAATATACATTGTAGCAATTCTCTTGACTATTTGAAGTTGATTCTCTCTTGGCCGGGGAGGTAGTCCTATAATTAATACGTCGCTCAGCCACTGTGTGCTATGGAGATCGACCTGTAGACGCAGCAAATCATTGCACTCTTGGAGTTTGCTTATTGACTCCTCATGCTTTGAGAACTTACCACCTGGGTTACTTCTGCGCGTGGTAATTTGACGATTATCCTCAGCAGTAGTAGTTGATGGAGTTTTCCCTTTCCTCAGAACCTTGAGAGGCATTATGCTATGTAGTACTTAATAAAGAGCGATGCCCAACGTATACAAATACAAGCCAAATGAACCGCTGTACAAACAACAGCTACCACAAAGGTTTCAAACATTTTTTTTACTAAGCAGTTTATTATAAAAATTGCAATATTTTAGCGTTCGAACACTCGTTTTAAAACATAAAATCCGGAGCCGATTAGATTGCGTCTACTCTCAAGTGTACATACTACTACGTATATACTACTTCGAAGCTGGATCAACATTGTTGACAATTTTGGAAACGGCATGGGATAATCAAGTTTTGGGGTTTGCCAAAAAAGCCAAAAAAGAGTTGCTCTTTCGATATTCGAACACTTTGTTATAAAACCCACTCCGATGGCAATCATGATTTTTCGGTCATGATTGCCATCGGAGTGGGTTTTATAACAAAGTGTTCGAATATCGAAAGAGCAACTCTTTTTTGGCTTCTGTTGACAACAGATTTCACTGCGTATGCACATTTGCCGATTCGAGTTTCACTTTAATTATAATTATTTAATTATTTTTTGTGCAAGAGATATCAAACAACATTATAAAAAGTTATAAATACATTCCAAACCTAGTGGTAATGCATCTTAAAAGAAGGTATGATGTAATTTTTCTTTCGGCTTTTAATAAAGGAAAAATATCTACAGAAAAACCATAAGTAAATAAATGAAAGCACCACTTGCACAAATAGTTTTTTCTACAACCAGATTTTATCACATATAGTATGTTTGTTTAATGCAGTAGTATTCATAAGTACCTATGCATAATTTTAGCGGTATGATTTTCACAAACCTTATTTGAATGGTTTTTTGGGTTCGTTGGTGTATCAGAATTTACATAGGCCCATGTTTATTTATTTAAGCTTAATACAAGCTATTACGTAAAAAAATACAAAAATAAAGAATAAAATACAAGCTATAACTTAATAAGGAACCGTTCTCCTATCACATATACACTCCACGAAGTAATGATAAGACCACAAATTAATACTTGAAATTGAATCCACCGTGGGTGTTTTGTGACACATCGTTACTAGTATAATGAAACCACGAAAATCTTTTTACTACGTTTCAATCTTTATTAGTTTTAACTCTAATACGTGTATTTCGGCAGATTATGCCATCTTCAGAGAGTTTACAATTGGAAACTAAAGGTTAAAACACTGTACAGGTTCTATATACCCTAATACACTAGTTTTGTTTTGCTACATATAGTTATTGTGATTGCGAGAGTGTTGCCAAATTTTGTTATAAATTTTTTACTACGAAATTTGTAAATGGGGATGTAATTAATTCTAATTGATCATTTAGTAGTAATTTACCTTTAATTAAAGCTTCTTTTATTCTACATGATTCTAAAATGTCCAATTTTCAACCTTTCTTTTCGATATTCAATATTTTTAAATTATCTATGCTGCAACTGTGATTCTTTTCTATTAAGTGTTTGGCTACGTTCGAATTTGTATAGTTATTTTTGGTTGCTGCTATATGTTCTTTAGATCAATTAGAATTAATTACATCCCCATTTACAAATTTCATAGTAAAAAATTTATAACAAAATTTGGCAACACTCTCGCAATCACAATAAGTATATCTAGCAAAACAAAACTAGTGTATTAGGGTATATAGAACCTGTACAGTGTTTTAACCTTTAGTTTCCAATTGTAAACTCTCTGAAGATGGCATAAGATAAAGATAAAGATTGAAACGTAGTAAAAAGATTTTCGTGGTTTCATTATACCACAAATTAATATTAAATTTTCTTTGCGTGCATATGAGCAACTGTAGTGGTATGCACAAATATAAAAGACAAGAACCTAACTAAACTTATAACGGCATTGTTTGCAAGTTTCTTTGTTTTTCTTGCTTTTCGCAACGAAATTTTATTTACTAGCGCATCGAGAAAATGGTTTGACTACCAGAGATATTACCTCTCGTTTGAATAGGAGTAAAACCGTCGTAGTGCACTTTCTAAATGTGAAGGAAACTTACGGAAAGAAAAAAGTAGCGGCAGAAAATCAAAACTGAGTCCAAGAGATATTAGAGAAATAAAACGATTAGCGTGTAACAAGTCAATAAGTCCAGATTTTAAGAGATGATAAATACATTCAATATGTGAAACGTAACCCTAAACCTACGCTAACGCAAAAACACAAAAGAGCTAGATTAGGGTTTGCTGAAAAATACCAATTTTGGGATGAGGAGTGGTCAACAGTTATTTTTTCAGACGAGAAAAATTTAACTTGGACGGCCCTGACGGATCACAGATGTACTGTCACGATAAACGGAAAAAGCAGGAGGAAAGAATGGCACGAAACTTTGGTGGAGGTTCGCTTTTGGTTTCTACTGCTATATGTGTTTCCGGAAGGTCTCATATTTGCGTTATTTCCAAGAAAATGAAAAGCCAGAAGTAAATAGATTTGCTGGAAGAAGTTCTTCTAAATATTGGCGATGATATAGCAAAAGGCCGTTGGATTTTTCAGCACGGCAACGCTGCCGTACATTCGTCGAATGCTACGAAAGAGTTCTTGAAGTTCCGTAATGTTCCTGTTTTGGATTGGCCCGCTTGTAGCCCCGATTTAAACCCAATCGAGAATGTGTGGGGAATACTGTCGAAGCGAGTTTTTAAAAACGGGAGACAGTTTGACAACATAAAAAGTCTTAGGAATGCGATCAGTTATGAATGGAAAAAAATTGAGCAAAATATTATAGTAGACGTGAGAAATTCAATGCCTCGCCGAATTCAACAAATCATAATAAATCGGGGATCTCATACCTCATATTAATTTTCATATTTAATTTTATTATATGCCTTAATTTTTATAATTTTGTTACTGAAACTGAATTTGGTCTTATCTTTTATTCGCTCTACATAAATTTATTTGTCGGATTTTGTATACAAACCTAAATAGAAATATATTTCCTTTAATTTAAAAAGACGCTTATTAGTGAGATTAATTAACGTATCAAGTTTATTATTTATTTTTTATAATAAAGTACAAGAATTTGTTATTTTTATCTTGGCCTTATCATTACGTGGAGTGTATGTATAGTCCATTCTTCTGCCATCTTCTAGACGAGTATTGAGTGCATTTAACGATAAATAATACATACATCAGACATACAATTATTAACAATTTTAGGGAAATAAAAACCTGGATGCCATCTCTTAAAAAATATTTCACATGTTCGCATTTAATTTTTTAATTTTTAATATTTTTAATATTTTTAATATTATACCGAACTCATGGAATATCACTCATGCTACATATTATCCCTCGTCTTATTTTACCCATCTATTTGGGTAAGTGTTACCCGAGTACTGGTTTTACCCTTGGGGAGGATTTTGACGAGATTGCCATTCTCTTACTATGGTGTCGATAGCTTGTTTATTAGGATAATCCCATCCAGCCAAGCCTGAATTGTGTTCCCGCGGTGGAGCTCGGGAAGGTAACTGATCGTGCTGCGGCAGACTAAAAGCTGACTGACAGTAAACAATCACTGCTATAATTGCTAAGATAAGTGCTCGCACCATTTCTTACGTTTAACGTTTGAAATAAATTTTCCTACTAAATATTATAGAAAAGCTCCTTGGCTTATATAGTACTTAAATTGTGTATGTTTCCGAGAAAAATAAAGATAACGATTTGCAAGAGTTTATATGTCATAGACATAGTATTTTATATGACATTATATGTATAAGGTCAGCTCGTTATTAAATAATTGCTTTGAATAGCTTTTGATAGGCATCTTCCCTCTCTTTATTTATATTAATTATAATATGTTTCACTTTATCATAGGGGTCTTAAAGGTCGATTGATGATTTAAAGATTAGCATATATTTCGAATAAAAGAGTATTTTCTTTGGCAAATAACACGGGGAAATCACCACAAAGATTCCTTGGTTGAGCCAGTTTAGCAGTGGATGTGCTTAAGTTATTTGGGGGACTTGAGTCACCTCTTGAAAATGAATGTGAGACCTCAATTTTGAAAAAAAAAATTATTTTATAGAATACCAACTTATGGGAACTTATAAAAATTTCAATTTTGAGTGATATATTTTTTGATGGATTATTATGATGCATTCATTTTTATAGTTTTTGCTGTCCCACTCTATCATTGCTTTTAAATTGGCTAAGTTGGGTTTCCCGCCCTCGCTTATTGTTTGGATTAAGTCGTATTTATCTAACAGGACTTATAGGGTACGCTTTCGTGGCGCACTCTCTTATGATTTTGTGGCTCATTCTGGTGTTCCCCAGGGCAGTCATCTGGGTCCATTGTTATTCATCATATCTATAGATGATATCTCGTATTTGCTTCAAAGATGTAAAATTCTAATTTATGCTGACGATATTAAGATCTTTCTCCTAATCAAATCTGATGCTGATTGTGAGATTTTGCAATCGGAGTTGGACATTTTTTACGAGTGGTGCCGCAACAACAATCTCAAGTTGAACATTGAGAAATGTCAGGTTATGTCCTTCTCGAGGTCTTCTAGCTTCCGTACTTTTCAGTACATGTTTGAAGGCACTGTTATAAAGCGGGTGGAAGGGGTCAGGGACTTGGGTATGTATCTTGATGTTAAATTGAACTTCATCTCCCATATTAATAACGTCGTTGCTAGGGCAAACTCTATGCTGGGATTTATTCTTCGATGGTCCAAGGAATTTCCAAGCCCTCAAGTCTCCGTTTTACGGATCCCACATTAAACGTATCGAGTCCGTCCAGCGTAGATTTGTGCGATCGGCCTTGCGTTGTTTGCCTTGGAATGACCCTCTTATTCTAACACCTTATGAGGAGCGTCTAGGGCTACTGCAGCTTGTTACACTTGAGAGGCGTCGTTGGGTTGCAGATTTGATATTTTTGCATCAGCTTCTGCAGGGAAAGATAGACAGTGTTGTGCTTGCTTCCAAAGTTTTGCCTAGAGAACTTTCCTATTCCCTGCGTAATCGATCAGTTTTTCAGATTGCTTTTTCTCGCACTAATTACGGCATGTTCGAGCCTATTAATCGCATGTGTAGGTCTACTAATGATATTGGAGACGTTTTTGATACTAGTGTGGACAAAGTGACACTTAAAAGGAGTATCTACAATTTATAATTTTAGTCTTTTGCTCGCACTGCTTTCTGTTTTGATTTCTCGTTTTTGTTTGTTATGCATGTTGACCCGTGTATATGAATCCTCTTTTTGACTTGACTGGGATTTTCTTTAATGATCTCTCTTGACTATGCACCTCATATTTTTATGTGTGGCGTATTTTATTCGGGTGTTAATTTGATTACTAATATTATTTGCATAGGTGTGGGAGCCTCATTCGCCTCCATATATTGTTATATGGGACGAATAGGTCAAATGATTCTAGGCTTCTGCCGGTGAAGTGCGCCTTCTGAGTTAGAAGGATTAATTCTTAATTAATATGAAAAATTCATTTCTATTATTATTATCACCGCGGAGCAATTTTTGAATGCTTCTTTATATTATTAATACATAATAAGCAGTATTATAGTATACTACCCAACCACAAAAGTATTGGGAAACTTGCATTTTTTCCACATTTTCAACTTTGTGGGTATATAAAAAATTGTATAATATTTATAAAAGAAAATTTCGTTATAGCAATAATTATTTTATTTGTTTTAGTGAAAATTCTTTTCACAGTTACAAAAATTCAAATAAATAACAACAAAATAACGAAAATAATACATATTCATTGGAAAAATAGGAAAAAATAAATTAAATTTATTGTAGATTTCTTTATGTTCAGCATTTCGTTTCATTATGTTTTTGTTTTACAACCTCTTTAATATGGAGTGGCATTGATTTAACAAGTCTTAATCACAATCCTCGGCGGTAAAAGAATTCCAAATTTCCTTTATTTTCTCACGAAGAACAGTTCTAGTCCTCCTGGATGGATCCGCCCCAAGTCTTTTCTTAATAACTCCCCATAAATTCTCTATTATGGGACTATAAGTGGGCCACTCCATTGCTGGTACTCCATTGACCTGCAAGCAGGCTTTACTGGATTTTAAAGTATGGCTTGGTGCTCCATCCTGTTGAAAAACGAACTCCCTTCAGGTGACTGAAGAAGAGGTATTGATGGCAGCACATTTTGGTATTTTTCGGAGTTAATTGCACCATCAATAAAATGGAGAGACCCAACTCCAAATCCGGACATGCAGCCCCAAAACCATTACAGAAGTTGAAAATTTGACAGGGTGCTTCAAGCATTCTGTCAGGTATACTTCGAATTTTTTCCGTATAACATGACTACGGTTGTCTTTCTGCTATTGTACATTATTTTAGTTAATTTTTTGTTATTTATTTAAATTTTTGTAACTGTGAAAAGAATTTCGAACATAACAAACAAAGTAATTATTATCATAACGAAATTTATTTTTATAATTAAACACTTTTTTCTATTTCCACAAAGTTGAAAATGTAAAAAAAATGCAAGTGCCTCAATACTTTTGTGACTGGGTAGTATATTTCCCTGATTACATTAACAAAAATTTAAAAAACAATTTAAAATCAAAAGAATCTAAACTTGCATTGTTTGTGGCTAAAAAAGCATGGTTGAAGGCTGAAATTAAAAAGCATTATCACTCGTGATCAGTATCTATCTAAGGGTCAATCACACTGAACTTGCATAAAGGTTACATTCATTTGAGTTTGAACCGTTTGCAGCCAATGTCATGAAAAATGTGCCACATTATCGAGACTGCAGTATGAGCGCCAGAAACAAAGATTACAGCGTAGGACGGAAAATCAAATTTCATCAACCAATACCGGAATGCACAACACAACAAGTCAGGTTTATTACCCTAGATTTGTAAATAGTTCATCTGTTTCGCTTACAACAGCTGAGAATACTATTCTTGAAAAAAGGTTTAAATAATGCTCCAGACTTAGGTTTAGATAGAAAAAGTTTAATAAATTTGACTTTACACTAGATGCGGCTTTGTCAGCTGAAAATTTAGAAGAGAAATTACAATGCGCTAAAATTATTAAGAATGCTAGGTCTCATATTAAACCAATATCTAGGAAAAAGATTGTGTTGAATAATTTAAAAAAGGAAATATCTAAAAATGATTTAATTCTAACAAAAGCAGACAAAGGGAATACTTTAGTTATAATAGAAAAGAACTGTTATTTAAGTAAATGCATGAGTTTTTATCCAAGATGAGCCTAAAAGAAATTAAGGATGACCCCACAATCAAATTCAATAAAACAGTCATAGATTTAATAAACAAAAGCAATTTAATCTTTGATAATAAGGAGAAATATATCTTTAATCACACAATCAAAAATTCTGAAGATTTAGTAAATAAGATCCAACATTTGAAACTTCCAGCTAATGCTAAAATAGTGTCATTTGATGTTTGTAATTTGTTTCCGTCAATTCCAGTTACAAAGTTAAAAAATCATTTATCTAGAAAAATTAATGAAATTAATTAATTTTAAACAAAGCCAAAGCTTTCCAACTGTTGCAGCTGTATGTTTAGAACAGAACTATTTTTATTTTAATGACAAATACTATATTCAGGTAGATGGTCTAGCTATGGGAGCTCCAATATCCCCATTTGCAGCTGACTTTTACATGAATATAGTTGAAGAACAATTATTCCATATGAACTGTGATATAGTCAAGTTTTGTGTTGGTATCGTTATGTGGATGATGTATTTTGTGTATGGACGGGAACGGCACGACAGTTAAACATATTCTTAAATAATATTTTAAACAAAATTGTCGACAGCATTAAGATTTACTTAAGAATATAGGCAGCAAATTGATTTACCTTGACTTAACGATCAATGTCCATGATAATAAATTTGTATTTGACATTTATCGTAAACCAACGTATACAGATGTGGTAATACCAAAAGATTCAGAACATTCCGAGAATATTAAAAAATCCGCCTTCTATTCCATGCTAGATAGGTTAATTAATATACCATTAAACAAAGATAATTTAAAAAAAAGAGTTAGATACTATTATCAAAATTGATACTGCAATTGGTTATTCAAAAAATTTTATTCATAGACTAGTAAAACAAAAAAAAAAGCCCGTCCAAAAAAAACTGGATTAAGATTCCTTACATTAAAGGAACTTCGGATAACCTACCAAGTGTGTTAATACATCATGACGTTAAACCGGCCTTTTTCACAAATAAGACTGTTTCAAAGCTTTTAATAAATAGCAAAATAAAACCAAAACAAGCTGATATACAAATAAAATAGTTTTTTAAAAAAAAGTTGAACCGACTTCACAAAAAGCGCTAAAAAGCATAAAATAATTTTTAATTTTATATCTATTACGACATTTTGAAGTCGGTGCAAATCAAACAAACCAAACAACTACAACAAAGTATTTAGTCGTCATTTCTTACGATTCCGTTAGCTAAAACGTTCAGGTAGTATTATGTATTATATTCAATTGTGGTTTTGTAGTTGTTTTATTTGTTGTTTGTTTCAAAATGTCGTAATAGATATAAAATTAAAAATTATTTTATGCTTTTTAGCGCTTTGTGTGAAGTCGGTTCAACTTTTTTTTTTAAAACTATTTTATTTTTCACTTTTTAGTGTCTTCTACTCTATACAACGAAGAAAGACCATCCAAATCGGTCCACGCGTTAAAAGTTAATTTTAACCCCCTACCTCATCCCCATTGCACTAAACTTTTTTTCTCATGGTATCAATCAAGGAACATACTCTACCGAACATAAAAGGAATCATAGAAATCGGTCCACGCGTTACGAAGTTACTACCTCTCCCCCTCCCCCACCACCATAATAGGACCAAATTATTCTCCTATTAGCAATGGGGGATCACACTCTATACAACAGCAAAACAACCATCTAAATCGAACCACGCGTTACAAAGTTAGGTTCCACCCCCCTTCTCCCACCTCCACCCCAGCAACATTTGTTTTCTCGTAGTATCAACCAAGCATCATATTCTACCCAATAGAAAAAGAATTATCCAAATCGGTTCACGCGTTACGAAGTTAGACTACCTCTCCCCACCACCCACACCTTTCGTAATAGGACCAAATTATTCTCCCATTAGCAATCGGGAATCATACTCTATTCAACAGAAAAAGAACCATCGAAATCGGGCCACGCGTTACAAAATTAGGTTCCACCCCCACCCCCCACCCCTCCAAAATTTTTTTTCTCCTGGTATCAACCACGGAACATACTCTACCCAACAGAAAAAGAATTATCAAAATCGGTCCACGCGTTACAAAGTTAGCCTATCC
The DNA here is from genome assembly GCA_964036015.1 of Leptarthrus brevirostris. Classification (NCBI taxonomy): domain Eukaryota; kingdom Metazoa; phylum Arthropoda; class Insecta; order Diptera; family Asilidae; genus Leptarthrus; species Leptarthrus brevirostris. The sequence continues at coordinate 109,453,583 of OZ038372.1, read as the reverse complement.
CTCCACCCACCCTAGGCCAATTTTTTTCTCTTTGTTTTTGGGAAGTCGGTTTAAAACGAAATACAAAGAACACTTATCTGCGGCAAAAAACAATCGCCTAACTTCCGGGTTTAGCAAACATTTAATAGAAACTGGTCATACAACATCAATTGACAAATTAAAATTACGACATAATATAAACGATTATGGGGTCTCTCTGGCAACGCCGCTGATACAAGTGACAACAAGTAGCGTGTCTCTAATAATCTTAATGTAAATTTCAGTTCAATAATTGCTTTAATTTCGGTTCGTATTCAAATTCAAGTTGTATAAATTGTACAAGAACTGAAAGAGCTGAACATTGTTCAGAATTTGGATATATAACTTAGGAAGCATACTGAGTTGTGTACATAACCTCTTCGTGAGTGGCTTACTGTAATTATCAAGACGAATAAAAGACGCAGGAACTTAAACTCTCCGGAAAGAAATATTCCGGAGGGTAAAAGATTTCAAGAAATACACAATTTGCAAGCAGAAATGGTAGACCGAATGTCGCAGTCAATTCAGAGTCTTATATCGACACAACTAGAGACCTTTTCTGCAACTTTAGCAACAAAAGAGGATGTATCCACAATGAAAGCAGAACTGCTAAAAATGCAAGATAAATATGCACAAGTGAATATTTTGCACAAATGGGAATCACATCTGATTGATAGAATCGAGCAACTGGAAAGATCAGCAAGAGCAAAAATTTTAATTGTAACAGGTCTAACAGCTGGTGTTAGCGCTGAAGTAGCGGTGGGTAAAATGTGTACTGATGTGCTCGGGCTTCCGGAGGCTCCAAAAATACACGACATCAAAACAATTGGACAACCTAAGGAAAACAGGCAGACGCTACTTGTAGGATTCTCTAGTTCTACAGTTGTGTACTCTATATTGAAACGAACGAGAAAACTCAGTTCAATTAATAGAGATTTGCCTAAAACAGCTGGAGAACACGGAACACATCTGGAAGAGGGCAATATCGATGATATAAAAAATATTTTGGAGGTTACAAATTGTATTATATTCCAGCAAAGAGAGTATGTAAATTTGGCAGAGCTAAAGGTGGTGGTATATTTAGATATAGAAGTGGATTACACGTCAATAAATGGGCAAATACTTATTGAATTACGGCAAGATAGCAATAAGATTTCCATTCTACCAGTATACAGGCTGTAACGTTTCTAGAGATCAATACGAATACAAATGATAGCTCTCACCTAGCCAAAGAAAAAATTGTATGGAAGGGGGGTGGGGGTCAATCTTAACCGTTTGGGGGTTACAGGGTGATTCATATATTTCAGTTTTCCATGGTATGCACGTTTTTCTTTTTTCTTTTTTTCTTCTTTTTTTTTATCTTTTGCGCTACTAAACATAGCGACATCAAACAAACGCTAAACAACTTCTATCCCAATGGCCCTTCCAAAATTTCTAACAATATTGATCTCGCTACTACCACTGCAGGTACAGTCACGGCCAAAATTGAAAAAAATGTTTTGAAATTACCAAAATTTCAGCATTTTCCCAAATTTCCTCCGAAATTTATGTAATTAGTATACCTCTTTGTTATTTTTATTGGATTCCCCGTCTTATTAGCTTTCCAAAAAGGTGCAACGTGGCAAGGTTGACAAAGAATTAGAAAAACCGCATCCTTAAAAATCTCTGACTACCTAATTACTTTATTGCACTTCAGGTAGGAAATTCTTTAAATAAAGAAAATTTTTAAGATAAAGAGTCGAAAATGATTGTTTTGGGTTAACAGGTAATTAATTTTAATTATTGTTCCAAAAAGTTATAAAAATGTTAGTGTAATTTTGTTTTATTGTCGATATTAGCATGTGTTAGCCATAATTCACATCCTTGTATCCTGGCGTTTTGTTACTCGTACCTGATGGAAATTTTGCTATAAAAAAGGGTCAGTAAACAAGAATACCTATCAAAAAATTATTAATAAATGGTAAAATTTACATTTGAGGAATACGAGGATATTATTTACATTTATGGTGTAGTACACGGAAAAGAGAGAGCGGCTGTACTAGAATACCAAAGGAGGGGACCTCATTCCAGCTCAGATTCAGTGTCAATGTTTGGACTGGTATCATAGGCAACCATTTAGTAGGACCAGTCATTTTGCCGCAAGTGCTAAATAGTAAAATGTATGCTGATTTTTTGGACAATACACTGCCAGATCTAATAAAGAAGAACCCTATGGATAATCTTAGGGGAATTTTTCACCAACACGATGGAGTACCACCGCATATGGCTAATATTGTGAAGGTAATACTAAGTGAAAAATTTTCTAACCGCTGGATTGGAAGAGGTACACCGATTCCTTGGCCTGCTAGATCTCCAGACCTTACCCCATTGGACTTCTTCTTATGGGGAATAATGAAGGATGAAGTTTATTCAAGCCCAGTTAACAATAAGGAGGATTTAGTTAGCCGAATTGGGAATGCAGCGACGAAAATACGGGAGAGGCTGGCTGCAATTAGCCTTTCTACGTATAAATTTCTAAATACTTTCCCTACGTGAACATATTGCACCCTTTTTGGAAAGGTAATAAGATGGGGAATCCAATAAAAATAAAAAAGAGGTATACTAATTACATGAATTTCGGAGAAAATTTGGGAAAATGCTAAAATTTTGGTAATTTCAAAACATTTTTTTCAATTTTGGCCGTGACTGTACCGGAATACCGCCACACGTATCAACAACGCCAAAAACCAGCTTAACACCTGGAGAGGAACGACCAGCACCGTAATTGAAGACCGGCCGGGCCGACAAGAAGAGGCCAGCAGGAGAAATCCCTAATAGGGGCCAAGGCGACAGAGAGGACACAGAACCACCGCCATCCGGAAAGAGACCCAGGAGGGGACTGTAGCGGTAGCTACACGTATTATAATTGTTTTTATTGACATTTAAAAAAAAGAAATTTTAGATAATTGCTAAAAAATTCAAAATTATATTATTCTAAAACCACTTTGATTTTTTCAAACAGACTATACTGTCAAATGATATTTTACTCAACCTGTGCACTTTGATAAATTTTAAATTGCGAAATATAAACACTTTGAAATTCTATATAATCATTTCTTCAAAGACAAGAAATACTGTACTCAATACACAGAAAATTTTAAACACTTTTTCATTGTTTAGATTTAATGTTACCTTTTAAGTAATATTGTAAAAAGTTTGAGTTCTATCAAATCAACCGAACTAGACGGTCGAAATATATAAAATAAAAATATTTAAAAAAATAAAATTAACCGATTTTTTATTTTTTAGACAAAGAAATCGGATTGTATCAAATTTTTTCAATTAGGTCCAAATAAGAAGTGAAGGGACTTTGGGAGCAGCAATTCAAAGGGACTACGCCCTTACACAACAAGTGCCGCACCAAGTTTTCAAAAGGTCCCCATCACATAATTGGTGACCCCGACAAGGAACATCACAACCCAGCCTACAAATACATTAGGAGGACGACAGGACTGCTTAAAAAAAACCAGAAGCTCCGGTCACAAGCATTGGTGACTCCTGCCGTCTACACAGATCCTCCAAAACCAGAAGATTTGGTCACAACCATTGGTGACCCCCCAATTTTTTAATAAGAGGTACCCCCCACCAGCGGTAAGGTACACTCTTTATTTTAAAGAATAAAAGAACTCCGAAATAATTAAGAGGTACCCCCCACCAGCGGTAAGGTACACTCTTAATTTTTAAGAAATAACTCCGCAACAAATAAGAGGTACCTCCACCAGTGATAAGGTACACTATTTATTTTTAACAGATAACTTCGCAACAAATAATAGGTACCCCCACCAGTGTACCTTCTAAGGTAAGGCATCCTCGAATTTAAAAAATATTTTAAATATACGCCACAAGATATGACACCCACCCGAGAAAAAGACAATTCACCAACTTAAGTTAAAAAAGAAGATTAACAAAAATACAAAGAACAACACTTTAAGAAGATTCAGCATTAACAAGAAAGAAGAAACAAATCAATCAACAATAAGAAGAACATACAACAAGCAATATAAAAACAATCAATAATCAAAATATATGTGGGTCAGAATTCGTGAAATTTTCACATAAAAAATCGATTATTTTATTTTTTGTCGAAATTTTGGAAAAACATTCCTTGATACTACTAAACAAAAAAATTTTTTTTATTTTGACCATAGTTATTGCAAAATGAAGTTTTTGGACACTTTATAAACAAAAGCTTATTATTCATAAAGTAATAATCCAATGTCAACGAAACTTGAGAATATTGAAGACAATAGAATAAACTTTAGTTAATTAAAACATTGGTGAAAAAATTTTTTTTATAATTATTTAACCAATTGTTTATAAACAAATGATTTTTTTGTGTGTTCTGAAAAAAATATCACTATACATCTAAACCCTAAAAAATCGAAAACTGTTGAGAAAAAACATGGATCTCAATCATTTCAAAACTTACAATGAAGAGACGCGCCCGCGTTACCTACAAGCGCTTTTACAATGGGACCATATTTTACTCTAAATATTTTTATTTTAAAATTGAAAATGCATAACTTTACGCAGTTTAGAAAGCGTTTATTAATAACATTTCATTGTTTTTATGTTTTCCAGTTATACAGAAGTTAATTTATAATTAGTGTACGCTTTACGTAGTAATTAGTAAGTACCGCGTTGCCAGTATAAGTTACACCAATGAATGAACATCGAAATCCGCTAAACATGAAATTTCCCTACATGCAATACTTTTCGAGTCTATAGGTATAAACGAATGATACTGTCGCGTTCCTTTAATTGTCACAGCTTTGTTAAAACGTTTTTTTAATGCTGATTCCTCCTTGTTATATTCGCCTTTTGAACAAAATTCGAAAACAATTTTCTCAAAAGTTTTTTCAGCCCAATGAAACAACTCAAGAGGCGTAGTAATTTGACGGTCATCAGGCCGTTGCAAACTTGCACGGGAAGCTAATTTTTTCACGGTACCCCCCACTCCGTCACAAGGACCTTTCCCGTGTGAGGTCGCAAAAAAATGCCATTCGGCATTTGGAATTGAACACAAAATAGCTAAATTAGAATTCGATCATATGGTAAAATCAGGTTTATGTCAATTATCATCTTCTCCAGTTTCATCTCCACTACATCTTGTAGCAAAGAAAAATTCTTCCAATTGGCGACCATGTGGAGATTATTGTCGTTTGAACGCAATAACAATTCCGGATTGGTACCCTTTACCTCATATTAAAAATTTCTCAATGAACTTAAATAATTGCACAATATTTTCAAAAATTGATTTGGTAAGAGCTTATCAGCAAATTTCTATGACAAATGATGATATACAAAAAACAGCTATTACAACGCCATTTGGATTATTCGAAGTCACTAGAACGCCTTTTGGTCTAAGAAATGCTGCACAAACATTTCAAAGATTTATGGACCAAATAATTAAAAATTTAGATTTTGCTTTCGTCTATATTGACGATATTCTAGTAGCCAGCAAAACCGAATCTGAACACAAAAGTCATTTAGAACAAATTTTCAAACAACTTTCAGAGTTCGGAATCAATATTAACCCATCCAAATGCATTTTTGGAGTAGGAACTTTAAATTTCCTCAGTCACAAAATTACAAAAGATGGCATTTTACCTTCAGAAGACCGAGTAAAAATTATTAAAATGTTCCGTCTCCAAATTCTATAAAATAAATATAACAGTTTATTGGCATGTGTAATTACTACCATAGATTCATTCCTAATCTAGCCAATCTTTTAAATACAATTCACAGTCATCTGGCACAACTTCTTAAAAAGAAACCAAACAATACTAAAAATTTTTCTTGGCCAGAAGAATGCGAAAATCAAATTAACATGATCAAAGAATCTTTCTCAGAAGCAACTTTGTTAGTCCACCCGTTAGAAAATGCTAAATTTAACTTAACCGTAGACGCTTCTGCTTTTGCTGTTGGAGCAGTTCTCCAACAATTCAATACAAATCATTGGGAACCCATAGCATTTTTCTCTAAGAAATTACAAGTTTCAGAAATAAAGTATTCTGCTCTTGATAGAGAACTTTTGGCTCTATGTTTAGCCATTAAACACTTTAGACATTTTCTAGAAGGTAGAGAGTTTATAGTTTTTACAGACCACAAACCATTAATTACAGCTATTTGGTGTAAAACGGAAAGAAGACCAAGACAAACACGACATTTGGACTACATCACCCAATTCACCTCTGATATCAGACATATAAAAGGCACCAAGACACGGACCAACCGAAACGTTCCGCCATTGCAGGTCCCTCAAATGGACCTACAGCCCCCACCACGAGCCGGCCAAGTACAGTCGATCACCGCCCGCACTGCGCCCAGGAACACACATCCAGCATTTCCGAACCAAGGACCCAAGCCTCCACTAGCGGTACCGGAGTGGACGTCAAGCGTCGCCCCCAGCCCCCGCTAGCAACCGAAACCGTCACCTCGCCGAGAGGCAACCCGTTCACCGGAACAGTGCACCAATTGCAGCACCTGAGGAACCCGCCCCGAGAGCTGCGGATTACCACCAGCGTGGGACTAGTCCGAGGAGCTAGACGAAGTGACGGAAGCTGGAAGCTGCGTTTCCGAGGAGAGTCCATCTACGTTCACCTTCCTGACGAACCAAACCCGAGGATCTAGAGTCGATAATGGACGACCCAGCAATCCCCCTGAATTTGGTGAATTTTTATGTTCTATTTTCTTTAAAATTTTTTATATACTTATATATTTCTTTAACTTTAGGGTAAGTAAAATGAATTCATCAGACCGAAATAAAATCCCATATTAGTTAACGTTGTGCTATTTCTTCCAGTTTCCTATCTTTCCGTGTAGGCTATGTACATCGGCTCCGCTTTCCCGAAAGAAAGAGGGTGATATAACGAAATTACAAAACCTGTCAACAGCACCGGAGGAGATAAGGCTTTTTAAGCACCGCCAGACCCCCTTCGGCCTTAATATCGTTAAACCACAGGAAATCCCGCTCCCCGGCAGCCGCCACGAAGTCAGGAAAGGCCCCAAAACCTGTTAACAGCAGGGGAGTAAACCTGTCAACAGCAACGGAGGAGATAAGGGGTTTTAAGCACCGCCACACCACCCGAAGCACAAATATAGCTGAAATACATCAGCACATCAGCCAAGAGCACCAAGTGGGCCAGGATAGGAAATTGGTAAGCGGCTAAACCGACTAGCCACTAGGAAGGTAAAGTTTCTTTTTAGAGAGCTCTGCGCATAGGGCCATATAAGTGGCCCCAGCAACATATTGCCGTCAGTTGCAGACCAGCGATCGGACGGATCATATCAGCCAGCGGGGGAGCTCTCTAGTAGGTAGTATCATACCGGTAAGTGTATTAAGTTGGCAGCCGGCGAGTTCCCCGGCTGCAGTATTGTATTGGATCTGATTTGATCCACCGGTGTCGGGTAAGATTTAGATATTTATTTCTTTTACTCCTATGGCGACGAGTTCCCCGGCATAGGACACTCTTGAACCGGCGAGTTCTCCGGTTATCTAGTTAACCCTTGCAGCGACGAGTTCCCCGGTGCAAAGCACTCTCACTCACGCCTGTGCAAGGCACTCTTGCTACTCCTATAGCGGCGAGTTTCCCGGTATAGGACACTCTTGAACCGGCGGTTATTTCGTTAATCCTTGCAGCGACGAGTTCCTTGGTGCAAGACACTCTTCACTCCTGTAGCGGCGATTTCCCCGGTTCAGCACACTATTACAACCGGCGAGTTTCCCGGTACGATGCATGCTTGTAGCCAGCGTATCCCCTGGCATATATGTACTCGTGATCGTCCTCTGAACCAGTATTCATAGTTAGACCTTGCTTTGTTTATTCGGAATCATCTGTCCCCGTCTCTTTCCCTACAGGAAGATATCCGTCACCGTCAGAGTAGGACTACCCGTAGGAGCATCCACATAATCAAGAAGGAGACATTAGGAAAACCGCCCGACGAACGCGTAAAGAGAAGAAACCAGTACAACGAGTAATTAGTGATTGTATGACAGTGAAAGTTAGACAATTTATAGCAGACCGAAATTTTATTGTGAATAGACCCTAGTTGTAAGAGAAAGATAAAAGAATCGTGTGAACAAGTGAATTGAATAAACAGACATTGTACTGAGGAATTGGTTAGTTTCTTTCAGAAGCCCTTGACCCTGGAGCCGGCGAGCTTATCCCTTGTAAAAAACCAGCAACCACCCACACTACCGAGGAAACTACGTTACAATGTATTTTGGGGCGTCGATTCCAAAAATGGCAACCATTTTTTTTTTCTTAAGAATAGTTTTCGAGATATTTTTAAAAAACCCGTTATTTTTCACTTTTCTCACTTATTTACCCATCTATCCATAAATTTTTATCCGATCTGCATATAACTTTATTCTCTTTCCAACGCTATGTTGTTTACGCGGATCGGATGAGATTTGATGAAGGCCAAAAAATCTGATTTGTTCGGCATTTTTAAAAAGTGACTAAATTTCAATTGCTCTGTTTAATTCCAAGAAATTTTTTTTTCTCGTATTTTTAAGATTGAAGATAAAAGATAATTATCTTACGAAAATTTTAAGCATACATTTGCCCAAATCGGACAAAAGATGTAGAAGTTATTCACAAATGAATGAGAAAAGGTAATGTATTTATTTCATTATTCTGGTCTGGATTACACGGAATTCTACGGAATTTCGAGGAATTCCACCGATTCCACTGGGAAGGCTCATGTATTTTCGACCAGTATAATGAATATAGACATTACCTTTTCTCATTCATTTGTGAATAACTTCTACATTTTTCGTCCGATTTTGAAAAATTTTTATTTAAATTTCGAACGAGACGTTCAAATAAGGCAAGTGTTAGCCATTGGGAGCTTTCTCCAAAATCCATTTTTTCTGATTTCAGAAATATCTTTTTTAATTATCCATTATCCTCTATCCTCATTTTATTTTTAGAATATATTTTTTGTTCATCGGTTTGTGGCGACGTTTGATATTATTTCTTTTTGAGTAATTATTGCTGATTTCAACATAGTTCAGCTGTTTTCAGCTATTATTTGTACGACATATAACCACAATATTTATACCTTTTTATTTTTTCACAGAAAAATAATTTATCCAGTGGCGTCGGGGAAAATTTTCTTAATTTTTTAATTTTTCTTTTGCTTTGAGTTTAGTATTATTATTTATTGAATTTGTTACTTTTATTTTTTGAATTATTTGTTTTATTTGAATTATTATTTATTTTTTGATTTGATATGAATTTTGAATTTTTGAATAAAGGCCACATTTACAAAACTAAATTAGTCTTATCAGTTTGTCCGGCATCCCTTCTGATTGAGCTTGACATAGGCTCAACAATGTATCATCTTTCGTTAATAAATATTGCGCCTGAAAGAAATAACAACACGAGAGGAAATACTGGTGGATATAAAAGAGATTATATTTATAAAATAATTTTTATTTAGTAAATTCACAAAATGAAAAAGAAAACTTAATAATTAACTTCTATTTTCCCACAATTCAGCATATACTGTGTCTCGTACTACTCTTGCTACGGTATTTTCTCTACCATTTCGTTCAGCATCGATTTTTGATATAATATCTATGTCTGCAACATTTTCAGTAAACTCCAAATCGGTCTCATTTGAAGGATACAACAAGCCCAATTAAAGTGGCATATTTTCTTCATCCCTCTGAGCTTGCCATTGACCATTATCCCTATATGGTGTCAGTAGATTCTTCTGCAAGGGATAGGCAGAGTCACCAAGTATCCAATAATCTAAATTAAAAGATTGATTAATAATATGCTATAACTGGAGAATATGAAATCATTACCATTGCAAAGTCCTTCTAGTTTCGGGCTGATAAAGGAATTTTGAAACACTGCTATCGTGGACAGATCCAGGGAAGCCAACAAAGATGTCAATAAACTTCCTGTTATCGTCGCAAATGCCCTGCAAACAGATTATAGTTTGCCCTTTTCGGTCGATGTAATCGTCCTTGCCTTCATGCGGTGGATCGATAAGAATATGAGTCCGGCATCTGTCGGGCAATATAATTACTTCATTTCAGTGACACTAATATAATCAATCTGTTACCTATTATTTTTGGGAACCATGCTCCTGGTTTTGTTGCATTAGGCCATATAAAAGTTTCGTCCGCCAATTTGGTCACCCGACTTACAATTCGTTTGACACTTGATAGCGAAATATCAAATCTATCGGAAATATCCCTGAATGAATATGCTAAACACTAAAATATTCTTGGTCGCAGGTAGTCTTCTATCTTCGCGAAGACTTCGATATACGTGATGTTCTTCCAATCTGTTTGCTAAGTTTTCGGCAAGCTCACGCTTCACCCTAAAGTGGGTTATGAATTTCTTATCACTATAGCTTGGAACGACATTCTCATAATAGTTTTTAATGGAGTTTCTCTTCTTTTTTGGCGGGGCCACCTTAATCATCATCTCTAGTTTGTTGTCACGCAAAAGAGCACTTCGTATTTCTTCCTCATCGGCACCTGACAAATGCTCATCCTCTTCAGTAGCTACAACCATAGCTAATTGTATTTTTAAAGCTTCCATTTCACTGATAGCTAGCACAAACTTGTAAAAATTAACACTAAATAAAACTTTCAGTATTCGTTCGACTTGCAAACTTAACCTCAATTGTTAAATGTCAGATTTTTCTTCTTGATTTTTACGAGTTTGCATGAAACATGTTCCTTCGATTTTTTGTTTTGTGAACACTTTTTCTGCCGCTTTATGGGTAAGTCTTTACACGGAAAGTTTGTGCAGGAAAATCGGTGGAATTGAATGTAATGATTGTAACGCGGTTTATATAGGTAAAACAAAGAGATACACAAGAACTAGATTTTCAGGACATATATCGGTGTTGCAAAAATTTTCTTTAAAAAACTCGAGCAAAGAAAGAAATATTAAATTATTTCTTTACACGATGATCGGCATTTCTTATAACACAGAAAACTAAATTCCTTTGCTTGTACTCCACAGCAGCACCTGGACGCCTTCCTTCAGCTTCTGGACGCCTTCGAAAAAAACGGCAAACTAGCTATTGATCCAACAAAAATAAATAAACACCGGCTTGGACAGCTATGTCAGATTATGATCACTACACTATCACATTGACCTTGCGGTAAAATATTTCGTTATTAGAAACGCCAAACGTGAAGTGAAATATATCGATGGCTAAAAACAATCGAGCAGTATCTGGTTTATGCATAGGCATACAATGTCAGCTGTCAAATTAAAATATATAAAATAAATGGTGATACAATTTTTGACAGATACGAGATATTAAAAATTAAAGAAATAAGAATTTCATGATTAAAAGATTAGAAATTGTGATTTGTTTTAAGTTTTCCTCTTGTATCAACTGTGATAACCCTCCTGAGTAGGGTCGTGCCTCAGCGCGCAGCTGATCAGTCCAAAATACCTTCACTCAAGTTGGGTTACCTTGGAGCAGCTTGTAAAAGTTTTTACTACGGTAGTATTTCCTGGAAGCAGTCGATAGGCTTGACCTCCAATGGTATTGCCTAGCAGCAGCCGATAGGCTTTAACTCCAATGGAGCAGCTAAATCAGCTTTGACTTCGAGATAACGGTCAGAAATAGCAGCTAAACAGCAGGAACTCTTAATAGTCCAGGAGCCACCAATCCTGAAAGCTCCGTGATTACGCTTTCTAAAATTTTAAATAGAAAATAAAAGTTAACACTTAGACGAATAAGATTTGCTTGGTCGGCGTGGATTTAATTAGCCGAAAACATTATAAATAAATTATATATTTTTAAATTTTCGTAGTTTTTTTCCGTCATCACGGATTTTGATCAATCTCATAGACAATTTTGTGGGAAATGTAGTACTCTTCAAGAAAAAATCCGGCCGACCAATGATTTTTAGCCGGAAAGGTCGCGCATACTTATTTAAATGGTGTGATAGGGGGTAAAATTTATCCATTATCACGGAAACTTTTATTTTTCATTTTACGCGTTTTGATGTTGGATTTATAAATATCTTGGTATGCGTGCTTACAAACTGCCGGAAGTATCACGCATACCAGATTTTATTACGTGTGTCTTTCAAATTGTTCTTATCTTCTGTTGGATAATGACGATGGCTTTTTATTTTTTTCTCAAAGCACCCACAGAAAACGCATTTATTATTTTTTGAATTATTTGTACTGCTCATTTGGTGTAAATTTTCCTCTTGTTCTTCTTCAGAAATATCCATTGGTTCAACTACGGCCCCATGAGCAGTACTTGGCTGATTCTATAATCATTAAAATGAAATTCTTCATATTCCATCGAATAATTTAATTTATTATGTAAGGATAAGTAAATTTAATAAATCTTAATTATTAAGAGTACTTAAAAAAAACAATTATTATCGATAATGTAGTATGAAAAGTATTACCAACCTCATCGCAAATCGTTTCTTGCACTGTACCAGAAGAGGTTTCGTCAATTTCTATTTCTGGGGAATAGTTTTGACCCTGCAATACGTTATAAAATATGTTACTTTTATTTAAACTAGAAAAAAGGTCTATTTGGCAGTAATAAAAACTATCGACGATAAATTTTATGAAATTATAAGTAGCAATAACTATGATACATTTATGATGAGGTGACTTTCTGATGTGTGTGAAAGTTTGTTTTCAGGGTTGAGTTTTGCAAAGAATTTGAATTACTCAAGTCTATCATTAAGTTGACTTTAAGAAACGTAAATCTATGAGACTTTAAAAATCAGGAATCAAAAATAACTACATTTTTAAATTATTCATTACGGTTTACCTTACGGTTTGGTTTATTATTACACTAAAAGCTGTAATAGAACACAATTATTTACTTACAGATTGCGATCAGAAAGTTACCTTTCAGCAGCACTTGGTGGAAGTCATTTGTTCAAAAAATGAAAAACACTTGTTTTTCTTCCACAATTTTGGAGTGAGATGGATGTTTCGACCGGAGTGCAAGTGGTCATCATCAGCATGGTGCTTGCATGGTCGAAACATACATCTCACTCCAAAATTGTGGAAGAAAAACAAGTGTTTTTCCTTTTCATTTTTTGAACAAATGACTTCCACCAAGTGCTGCTGAAAGGTAACTTTCTGATCACAAAATTTTTAACCATTTTTGGTTTTATATGAAATCGATGGATTAAAAATCCTCTTCATATAATTCGTACTCAGATTTAAAACTGAGTATTTATAGGAGTTGAGTTTTTGACTTTTTCGTCATGGATGTCCATGGTAAGGAGTGCAAGCACCATGCTGATGATGACCACTTGCACTCCGGTCGAAACATCCATGCAAAATTGTGGAAGAAAAACAAGTGTTTTTCCTTTTCATTTTTTACAGATTGCGTCCATTTGGTAAATTCTTCTCGATGGTTCACTGGTATAGGCATAAATTTCTTAAAGCACGTGAGATGATAACCACTATCTTTCAAATCCTCGGATTTTAAATTTAAATCTTGATATTTAATTTTTTTTAATTTTCGAAAACTTAGCACGTTTTTACATTTTTTAAAAGCGTCTTCCCTTCCAGAGAACGGAGTAATTTTCTCTTTAGATGACGTATTACAAATAAAACACTTCATATTGAAATTGTAATAATAAAACTCTGCGATGCGATCGAGTGCTTTAAATGTTCTATTATAAAGCAACAGTACACTGAATGAATCGTCACTATACCACCAAAAAAATCAATATTACTTTAAAATATTAAAAAATGTAAAAGTATCAGATGGTTTAATAATTTCAAGTAATTATAAATCCGAGAAAAAACGTTCTTTTTAATATTAAAAAGTAATTTTGTGGAATTAATAAATATGTTGATAATGCTGATGCGTAGTAAGCTATGTAAAATAACGACACTTTTGACAGCTAGGAAACAGCAGACTGAAACGTCGAAATGATCGGAACCTCCAAAATGCTGTAGGACAACGTTAGGCAAGCTGTGACCTTTTCGGAGTATAAGAAAAAGACCCATAGAAAGTTAACATAAACTCAATGTTGCTCTCACTTACTCTTAGAGCAATCTTATGGACCTAAGAAGAAACCGGAGTAGTAGAGTTTGCACTATGCAGCTCTGCCGTAGGACAACCCCACCTTACGGTATTGTGTGTGACGTACCTTTGAAGCAGGTAAATTTTAAATTTGTAAAAAATAGAAAGAGACGAACACATGCCAGGCATCAGCCTGAACCAAAAATCTCTCTCACTCACTCTTTGGAGAGATATAAGAACTGTTAGAAAGCAAAGAATCGAAGAAAAAATTAAATTGTAATGTTGATAATAATTTATTATACGATCAGCTTAAATTAAAATTTCTCCATATTTCCTTTTTCCCATATGAATTTATATTCCCAATGAAGAAACTAGAGGTAGAAAAAAGCCATAACTCCGAAAGAAATGTCTTGAACGGAGTAGAATCTATGACAGTATAATATCTGACCACATAATAAAATCTGGTATGCGTGATACTTCCGGCAGTTTGTAAGCACGCATACCAAGATATTTATAAATCTAACATCAAAACGCGTAAAATGAAAAAAAAAGGTTTCCGTGATAATATAAATTTTACCCCCTATCACACCATTTAAATAAGTATGCGCGACCTTTCCGGCTAAAAATCATTGGTCGGCCGGATTTTTTCTTGAAGAGTACTATATTTCCCACAAAATTGTCTATGAGATTGATCAAAATCCGTGATGACGGAAAAAAACTACGAAAATTTAAAAATATATAATTTATTTATAATGTTTTCGGCTAATTAAATCCACGCCGACCAAGCAAATCTTATTCGTCTAAGTGTTAACTTTTATTTTCTATTTAAAATTTTAGAAAGTAAATCACGGAGCTTTCAGGATTGGTGGCTCCTCGGCTATTAGTTGAAAAACTTGGTTACTGACTGACCTTTTTATTGCATAAAGCTTGGGTTTATATACAAATTTTCTTGTGCTAAAATGCTTATTCTAGAGTCTGAACTTTAACCATTCCCATAATTGCAAAATATCTTGATTCTGATTCTGCTTTTCCATTAAGTATGTTTTTAACCAACTTCCCAAAAACAAAGAGGTTCTAAGTTCGACGCGTATTTTAATTTTTTTAATTTTTTTTTGTCTGACCGGGCATAACTTCGTAACGCTTCGACCGATTTTGATGACTCTTTTTTAGTTGGGTAGAGTATGTTCACCGATTGGTACCATGTCATGTTTTTGGTATTGTGGGGGGTGGGTTGGTGGGACCGATTTGGATGGTTCTTTTTTCGCTGTACAGAGTATGATCCCCCATTGCTAACAGGAGAAAAAGAATTTGGCCTTGGGTGAGAGGAAGTGGTAGTCTCACTTCGTAACGCGTGGACCGATTTGGATAAGTCTTTTTCTGTTGGGTAGAGTATGCTCCCTGGTTGATACCACGAGAAAAAAAATGTTTTGGGGTTGGGGGAGGGGGAGAGTGGAACCTAACTTTGTAACGCGTGGACCGATTTGGATGGTTCTTTTGCTGTTGTATAGAGTATGCTCCCTCATTGCTAATAAAAGAATAATTTGTTCCATGGTGGGGGGTTGGGTGGGGGGAGGAGTAGTCTAACTTCGTAACGCGTGGACCGATTTGGATGGTTCTTTTGCTGTTGTATAGAGTGTGATCTCCCATTGCTAATAGAAGAACAATTTGGTCCTATGGTGGTGGTGGGGGAGGGGGAGGAGTATTAACTTCGTAACGTGCCGACCGATTTCGATGATTCCTTTTCTGTTCGATAGAGTATGTTCCTTTACTGCTACCATGAGAAAAAAAGTTTAGTGAAATGGAGGTGGGGTAGGGGGTTAAACATAACTTTTTAATGCGTGAACCGATAAGGATGGTTCTTTCTTCGTTTTATAGAGTAAAAGACACTAAAACGTGAAAAATAAAATAGTTTTTAAAAAAAAACGTTGAACCGACTTCACAAAAAGCGCTAAAAAGCATTGCATAATTTTTAATTTTATATCTATCACGACATTTTGAAGTCGGTGCAAATTAAACAAATAAAACAACTACAGTACCAAAATAAACTACAGAAAATAATACATAATACCACCGGAACGTTTCAGCTAACGGGATATCACAAGAAATGACGATTAAATATTTTTGTGGTAGTTGTTTGATTTGCACCGACTTCAAAATGTCGTAATAGATATAAAATTAAAAATTATTTTATGCTTTTTAGCGCTTTTTGTGAAGTTGGTTCAACTTTTTTTTTAAAAACTATTTTTTTATACTCGATTTCAGTGCTGCTGATCGAAATTAACGTAGGTTAGGAAATTGTGCATAGCACTTTGAGTGAAGCGAGCTCATATTTACTTTCGAAAGAAATTGGCATCTAAATTGCAAGTGCTAACGCATTTCAGATTAATTATCTGGTATATTACATAACCCATTAAAACCCAAGCCGAAAAACCCTGCAAAAAATCTCTATGAAAATGTTTTCTCTGATTTCATTTTATGTTATAAATATTGGAGCGAGGTACTACGACATAAACTGGCAATATATGATTGTTTATAACGATTTTACAGGAAAAAAATAAAATCTGATATAAAAATGCTAAATGAATTTGTTCCATGATTTTTTCCGTAGAAAAGCAGTATTGTTTTTTCGAAATAACCAATTTCGTACCAATATATTTCAATAATTTTGTTCAAACACGTCCAATTGACAAAGAAAAAACATGGATAAATTATCCATATTTCCTAAATCCAATAGTTTGATTATCTCTACCATCGATTCGGCTGAGTTTCAGTTTATTTTTATTTTTTAAACAATCACACTTATTGAATAGTGCGTTAAATCCTTTATCATAAAGCACATTAAACGCGAGAAGTTAGATGACGAGAATTTTTTATTCATTATATTGCCCAATGATTGGTTTAAGTGCATAACCAATTTCTCGAGTTTTACTTAGAAAGGAGGCGCGCGAAGCACGCTTAGAATGCCTAGTCTATTATAAAGTAACGGAGAAATTAAAAACTTACAGGTTTTAGGTCATAAATTTTTTTTAGACTGATAGCCTTTGCTATCTTCTATTTCTATTATATTCCTTTCTATGCGTCCAAGAAAAAATATCAGATAGGAACTGTTTATTTTTTGCATCATCTTATACATTTAAAAAAATAATCATAGAAAGCAGGCTAGGCTAGCCGAGGGACATTGTTAACATAGCAATAGTTAGGTTAGCCAATTACCAATATTCCTGGTTGAAATAATCGAGCAAAATAATGGGTTTTCTTTTAATAATTTACAATTAAATTATTTATTAAACAAAATTTACTTTTCCACAATTTAAAATTATATTGCAAATGTATTATCAACTGGCAATCAAATTTTATTCATCTTTATTGATGAAGTCTCTGAACTTAAAATATTTCAATTCTTTTGAAAACTTCTTAAGGCTAGGTTCTAGTCGAGCAATTTCAAAAAATTAATTTTTCTTCTTTTGCATATTTTGAATCCTTATAGTGACTAGAATAAGCCTCTAAAACGATTTCACGAAGTTCGTAAAAATGTAAAAGTTACAGCCGATTTAGTGCGAATGCGTACCGGCCGAAAATCATGCTCGGGCTAAATGCAGATGCTCGGGCGCCGTATTGTTTGCTCAGCAGGTATAAAAATCGTTTATATGTTTTGTTTGGACAAAATAATGTTCCTTGAATATATTAGTCAAAATTAGTTTCACAAGGACGAGGAAGTATTGCCCTATGAAGCAACAAAAATTATATTTTTCCCCACTTTTTTTATTTGTCAAACTTTAAACGCGTTCTTCCAAAAACCATGTTTTTAGACACGCCATGCAGAGTTGCAGTCGAACCGTTCAACCGATTGACTTCTTTTTTCTATTAAATGAAGATTATTGAATTAAGGAGGCCATGAACCATTTTCGACAGAAAATATTATTTACTATTTTTTAACCACTATGAAGAACAAAAAAGGGAAGACATATCTGCTTTTTATCTTCTTCTTCTTTATCAACAATCACTGAATTTTTCTAAAAATGGTCCATGGCCCCGCAAATTTATTCTACTTTGCAAATAACTTTTTGTATTTTAGATAAAAGGCGGAATCCTGCACGGGACAGCGGGTTGCACGCGCTACACGGGTCCAGAATCGCGTGGATATCTCGCAAATTTTACAATTTAAAGAATTAAAAGAAATTTTTTTGTGACCTTAAGTAAATGTAGTAATATGTTTCTGAGTTTTAGCTAGAAAGATCTAATTGAAGAAATAATTAATTAGAAAAGAATTTTATTAATCAAAACCTTTTTCTTAATAAATGTTAAAAAGTTTCTTTTAATTTTGTCATTATATATCTGTGGCAACTGTTGGTAAAATGAGAATAATAAAAAATTTTGTTCTGGCATTTTTTAATTGGCATTTGTTTTAGCTGCGTTTGTTTATCATTGGCAGAAAATTAATTGTGATGTTAGCATCCTTATTTATTTAATAAAGCGGACGTGAGATACAAAAATAAAATATTTTAAAAAAAGTGGTTAAAAAGTAGTTAAATAATTCGGGTAATTTAGATGAATTCCATATAAAATGATTTCACTTGTTTTACTAAATAATTTGCTTTATTTCAGTTTATAAAGTAAAGGCAAGGTGGCGAAGCCTTCGTGTCATATTTAATAGAGAATATCAAATTACGAAATTGCCTTCAGGAAGCCAAGCGGCTTATATATGACCAGTGGCTTCAACGGGCGCTGCGAAATCCCACGACGAATTCTAGTGAGCATCGAAACATCAAAGGAAAACAAATGAAACAGAAAGGAGATTCGAAAAAGGCTTTCCCCATGTTATCCGCTGAAATAAAAAAGAAGCACAACAATATTGAAACAGATTAAGAACATACATAGTACCATATCACACACTACAACCAGAGACAAGACACCAATTACAACCAACAATCCAGGACAACCCACCTCTCCTAACTACACACTATTCCATCACCAATATTGTTCTTACCTGCCGAAACCGCATACCTAAAATTCCTCCAACTTATGACCTTCTTTTCAAATCCCTTCTCCAACCAGGGTATCCAATCAGCCCTCGCCTTTATCCGCATCCTAAAATTAAATTAAAGATTTATTAGGTGTCTCTACAGCACAAAATAGGGCTACAGTAGTCAGCAAACTAACCAACATTCCAGGAATCTTACCTGCAGGGAAGTGAAGTGGACTAACTCTGCACCAGCGGACAGCATTTTACCACAAAATACTTAAAAACAAGCCCTTGAAGAAGAGGCGTAACTGAGAACAAGAGCACTTACCTGGTCATCGCAACTGTTAAAACTGGCCATCTAAATAGTAAAATTTCTGCCCGTACTCCATATTCCAGGAAATTCTGCTACTTCATAATCCTGTAACAACGCCCAAGGAACCTGAAAATAAAAGAAAGGAGTGAAATTAAGAAAGGAAATAACAAAGATCAACACAAGAAACTACGCATAACCTCACAAACTAAAAACTTAATTTTAACACCAAAACAGAATCAAAACAAGCAAACTAATATTTTTTAAATAGATGATCGCTAATTTTTTCTATTCTTAATTAAATTAAATGTAAAATTGTTAACAAAATTAATTACACAATAGAAGTCACTAGTAATTTTAGGTCAAATCTAGCTGATTTTGTTTAATTTCGAACATAAAAAGTCTGTAAAAACCCACACCGCCATTTTGTAACTCTCTCTGTTCTGGATTATACTCTGCGGTAAATAAAGGTACAAAAGAGTTTTCACAAATTAAAGCTAGTTTTTATTTTTTACTCGCCTTATTTGCAATAATATTTTAAAGAATCGGCCCCACTTAACAGGATTTCCACGGAGACCCCAACTAATTTACGAAGGCCCCCGAAGAAATCCCAGCCAGGAAAGCATTAATTTCGCCACACACTTATAGGGTGTTTTCGATTTTGCTTCGGTGTTAACACTTGTGCCTTTAAGAAGCAAATGCATGTTCGAGATTGCGGTGCCACGACTCGAGTTTTGCTTCGGATTGTTCGTTTTTGCCACATTTTGCCCTTGGTGCTAGCACCGATTGCCCCTGGTTTGGACCAGGAACAGCTGTAACACTACTAACACAAATGAAGTAGATTAGTAAAAATAACTGGCATTTTGCTTGTGTGCTGCGATTTTGTATATTTAATTAATTATTTTTACTGTCCTGTTATAATAAAAACGAGAAAAAACGAAAAATCTTTACTCTTTCCCAACCTACCAATAATTATAATAAATATAATTGCTGATTTTTTATTAATCCATAATTTTCAATTGCAATTTGACAGCGGGTGGCACTAATAAACTCGAACACAGGGTTTCGTACTTTATAAGCAGATGACACTTTGGTGCAGGGTCACAGTAACTCCAGTTGTCCCCGGTGTTATGTCTCGGTGGCAAAATCGAAAACACTCAAACGTTGACCACAAAAATGACACCAGATTTTCAAAAAAAACAAAAAAAAACTCTACACAAAATACATCATCCGACAACATCAACATAACACACGTCAAGGGGAGATGTTAGTTTCCGTGGAACACCGATTTGACGATGAATTTCGATAAAGCACCCCAAAATAAAACGAAAGTAATAAATAATTTTTTTTTGATATCTGGCCTAGTTTTGGAGATATTTGATCTTAAAATTTTAAAAACACATCACTTCACGACTTGTCAAAAGAGGTGTATTAATTAATCTTTTAGGTGTTTTATTAACTAACCAATGAAACATATGCCTCTGCATAATAAAAGAACTAAAAGACTTGTTTATACACCTTTTCCTCCCAGAAAGTTTAATGAAAAAGTTCGCGACATCTTTAAGTGCGGCCGTTTTGACAAGTGATGTGTTCCTAAAATTTCAAGATCGAATATCTTGAAATCTAAACCAGATATCAAAAAAATTTATTTATTATTTTCGTTTTATTTTGCCGTGTGTAATCGAAATTTATCGTCAAATCCGTGTGAAACGGAAACTAAAATCGTGCCCACGCCAACACCGCAAAGAACCTTAGCACGTCCCGACACATCACCTTGATAAGCCATCAGTTCATCAACAAACACTATTCACTATTCAAAACAGGTAACAATTTACTTTCACTAAACTACATTGAACATAAGAAATACACAAGTAAAAATGACACTAACTAGAACTTTGCATATCGACTAAGTTTTACGCGTAAGTTTCAATTGCACCGAGAATGCTTGCTATCCAAAACAAATTTGTTAATAATAACTGGCGTCAAACGCGGCCATCGCAACAGCTGTGCTTAAAAACAAAGTTTATGCAGTTTGTGTTTTGATTACTGACCTTGACCGTGAAACTATAAATTTATTTTGTTTTGCCTCCGCTCGGACCTAACAAAGCTCAAGTACAGATTAACGAAAAGAAAATCTGTTACAATATATTGTCAGCATTATGATACTTTACTGTTTCTCACCAACTTTTCCTATCAACGAAAATTTGTTAAAATAAATTTTAGTAATATGTAGTCTCTTCTGCTTTTCTTTTAGAATAAACACAAATTTCAGCGTTGGCTAAGATAATGTTTCCGACTGTCAAACTCAGGAAAGAAATTGAATGGATTTTTTAATTGAGGATTTGGATCAATTGGCTGAGCGGCACGACTGCCATGCCATGGTCCTCGGGCCCGAGAGCAAGTCTCCCCGTGGGTTTTATAAATTGAATTAAAAAATCCACTCCGTCTCTGGGTTTGTTGTCTAGCTAGGCCCAATGCAATAAACAAGACAATCAAAGTTTACAAAGTTGGGCTTCATCTCCAGATCTGGTTTCTCATAGACCTTCTTTAATGTATTTTAGGGCGTAGATTCCAAAAAAGGCAATTATTTTGTTTTCTTAAGAATCGTTTTTGAGTTTCGAGATATTCAGTTATTTGGCACTTTTTACGGTTATTTACCCATCTTTCCATCAATTGAAATTTAGTGACTTTTCGAAAATGCCGGAAAAATCACTATTTTTGGACTTTGATCGCCTGTAACTTCATCAAGTCTCATTCGATCCACGTAAACAGCATAGCGTTGGAAAGACACACATTTCAAACGGTATGCAATATATGCAGGTCGGATAAAAATTGATGGATAGATTGGGTAAATAACTGAGAAAATTGCCAAATAACAGTTTTTTGAGAAAATCTCGAAAACGATTCTTAAGAAAATAAAAATGGTTGCCATTTTTGTTATATACGCCCCAAAATCATAAAAAAAGTCTATGAGAAACCAGATCTTTTTTGGTGTAAACTAGTGTTATCAAAACTAAATTAAAGGAAAACCAAAGTTGACGTACAAGATATTTTAATAAAACATTTGCATATTTATAAACTATCTTTAGTGTTACTGTTTTTCTCTATCAATGAAATATTCAGCTAAAGCTACTTGTAGTGTTTGATATTTGAAACCGGCGAATATTTTACAAAGCCCTCACTTTCTTTCTCCACAGTTTGACAACGTCTCCATTGTACTGACCAATGGGGCAATATGACTCGTCGCCAAATTTTGTAAAGGGCTTTGCCTGAAATGTATCGGCAACTGGTGCCTTTTTTTTATGTCACACTAACGCCACCTTGTTAGATGTGTAGAGTACTTCAATGCAAACAATAGTTACTATGGCAGCTCAGCTCTAAAGTACACGCGTCTCGAGTTATGCGCCCTAATCTATAACGCGTATTTAATTAACGAAATTCACGATCATTCTAGCGAAGATGAATCATAATGTGTAGTTTTTAAGTTTTATAATACTGTTAACTAAAATATATGACTTTAAAAGTGTTTATTTGTTTCATTTCTACGAAATATGATGCAACTTGAGTCCAATAGAGTTTGTACTATGAAATAAATAGTATAGGACCATTAAAAGTAACTCATATTTTCAGTTTTCCTAATTAAATACGCGTTATAGATTAGGGCACATAACTCGAGACGGATGTACTTTAGAGCTGAGCTGCCATAGTAACTATTGTTTGTATGGAAGTACTCTACACACCTAACAAGGTGGCGTTAGTGTGACATAAAAAAAGCACCATTTTTGGCATAGTCCTTTGTGCAGCACCACAGCGGGTTTAATGATTTCGTGATTGTGTTTAAAAGAATCCGTCGTCTCGGAAAAAGAATTCCAAAAGTGTTTTCAATTCTGCAACGATCCCGAGAAAGTTGCTTATTAAAATTACTATTTTATGGCGGCAGAAGTATCCGTTGATACAGACGCATCAAATTTATATTTTTAGAGGGAATGCTGCATCGGAAACAACATAATGCAGCAAAAATATATCGCTACGTGGAAGCTGTCTTGGTGGTGGCAAGGTAACTAACTAATCTGCAATTATTTTACCAAAAGAAGTAGCCGGAGATACGCTGCCATTACTTACACTTTCGAAAGCACCAATATCGACGAATGTAAACGCATACTTTACATCGCATACGGCTAATAGAACTATGCAATGTGTTTTTTTATAATTAAAATAAAGTGAACCCGATTTAGGTGGCACTTGATATCAATATGCTTCCCGTCTATTGCATTGGTGAGCTGAAAAAAATCTTCACATATTTTTAGCCACTCATCTTCGGTCGTATGTGCCAAATACGTGGAGAGCAGTGTTGCCGCCGAGCTTAATTATTTTGTATCCAAATTTCCGAAAAAATGTATCCAGTGACCCAAAAATGTATCCACTTTTTTTGAAATTTTTTATTAACTTTTACCCATTATTATATTATTGTAGGAGTATTAACAACTTTTTTTTAATTCACTCATACACTGCTCGATGGCAAGCAAATGTACCTGCTCTTCTTGAATTTTCCTACTGCAGATACCATAATTTGTATCTGCCAAACTGTCCTGCCAAATAAGTTTGAATAAAATTCTTTGCAAAACAACAACTTTCAAGGTGGTATAAAATAAAATTCGTAAACCTCATATTTAAATTAAGATTTAATTTTATTTAAAAGCTTTTCTTAGTTCCCAGAAATCTTTCTTGAACACAAGAGCTAGTTTCATCGAAAACCTTTGTAACTAGCACAAGGGCTTTGGACGTACTTACACCCGTAGTTTCGTCCGCTATACGAGAAAAATTCCTCTTTTCCAGTACTGCAGAAATCTCCCCAAGGCCTTTTCTTCCAAAAAATACTAGTCAACAGTACTAGTCAATTATAATGAAATGGAATAGATTTGCCGCCGTCGTGTGTTCATAAGTTAAAACGCTTTTTTTTATTTTTCTCACTACGTTAAGGGAAAATGTATCCATTGCGGAAAAAAAGTATCCATGTATCCAAAATAAAAATTCTACAAAAAATGTATCCAAATGGATACATTTGTATCCAAGTGGCATCACTGGTGGAGAGCCTTGTATGTTTCCAATATTATTTCTGAAACAGTAGAAACAACCATTCTAAATGCCCACGCTAAAACTTGCCGTTGTGTACCTTAAGCCAAATACCTGAAACAAAAATTAGGCTATTTTTACGGGAGCATTTGGTATGTGTTATAACCTACAACAAAGTGAGTGCTAGCCTCCTTGCTTATAGCTTCCCTATTTGATGTTTAGTGGAGACTTTCTTTTAATTTGCAACAAACCAAGTCGTTTTGCGCCCATTCTCAATTTTTCGTTCCATTTTTCTTTAAAAAACTTTATAAATAGTGTTAAAAAATCTACGCAATCTACGGGTAGGCTGGATTCCATTTGGAAGATTCCTTTTTGTTGTGTTCAGTACGATATATTATATTAGATTAAGCTTTAAATTGGAATGTTTAAATAAATAACACTTGTCGTAGGATCTATCACAAACCTTATTCATAAAATTCTTCTCAATTCGATAGCAGTTTTTTAATGGTGTTAGCTTCTTGAATTTTGTTAGTGATAAACATTTTGGATCGAAATGATAGAAATCGTAAATCCGAATGACATGGTTTTTACGGGACAACGTGATTGGCAGTAAAGAAACTAAAAATAATAACATTTATTACTGATTGTTTACATGTAAAATAGATCACATAGAAACATTTCCATGCAATTGTCACTAATATTTTTATATTCTAATAGATGCCTCACTGCAGAGATGACTACAAAGAACTACTGGAATTATCATTGATATTTCTGGAAAATTATCAAAAAAACTTTATGTGGTAGGGCTATCCATCATACCAGATGGATGGCGAACGTGATTTATATGTTTAAAATGTGTATTTTTTGAGACCAATTTTCGTTCATAGCTCAAAAAATTCAAGGTTCCCGTAAAGTTTGTATTTTTAACCAACCAACCATTAAATCATGGTTCACTTCTTCCTCTAATATTTTGGCACAAAGTATTGATTTCGAAGTGATAAACAAATTAATTTTATATAAACATAATAACTCATCAACTCATACAAAATTGACAGGTTATTTCTGCTATTTAAACGAAGTATTAGCCACTCTATCTTTATTTAATGAAAATGCTTCGATTACAATGAACAAACGATATAAAATAAATGATAAAAAGATTGATGAAATGTCGCAAAAATATAGAAGCCATTTTGTTTCTTAAAAGTTGTAATAAAACTATAGAATTCTTCAGAACATTGAAAGTCAGAAATGATGTTGCTTATAGTGGTATTGCCCTCATAGAAGACTACAATCAATGTTTAAAAAAAGATGAGCAGCAATAATTGTTATATGAGTCATTATATATATATATATATATATATATATATATATATATATATATATATATATATATATATATATATATATATATATATATATATATATATATATATGACATTCCACGTCAAGTGGCCCGCCCCTGAGTCCAAAAATAGGAGCCACCAAAAAAATCGAGTGAGGGCTTAAAATGTTCGTATAAAAAGGGCTTTCGAAATTTACGTGGGCTTTTTTCCGAAACCCACCATCCGACCCAATATGGCCGCCAATACCACGTGACCCAACTTTTTGTTTCCTTCAATTGATTATAAAACTGGCACCGTGAGGCCGATTGAGGTCTACGATGTACCAAATGAAAGGTCTTGACCTCTTCTTTCTAAAACCATAGGTAAAATTATTTTTGGGTGCTGCTAATTCCCACATGACACCCAAAACCATGTAACACGTATTTATTTTTTATCTCGAAAACCGTTGAGTTACGGAAAAAAGTTCATAGAACAAAAAAGTCTTAGAATTGATCAAAGAACAACCTCAAATTGTTTCAGAATTTTTCAGAAGAATTTTCAATTTTTGAAAAATACGAGAAATCCCATTTTTCAAAATCATCTCCAAAAATTCTGAAAAAATTTGAGGATGTTCCTCGATGAATTCTAAGACTTTTTTGTTCTATAACACTTTTCTCCAAACTCAATAGTTTTCGAGTAAAAAAATACTTTTCATTTTTGTACTTGAAAACCAAAAGCTATATGGAATGATATAAAAATATGATTTATGCCGGTACGGTGTTTTGCCGTGCATGCCATAGCGCTACATGCGACACAAAGGGCTTATCTGTATACAGCTGATAGTCCAAAATTTGACGCTTTTCGCATAGACTTAGTTTTTCAAGATCTAATGAGTGCGACACAGTGCCCTCGTGTCTTTTTGTTATTTTGTCACCGATCCTCAATTTCAGTGAGTTTGTATAACCGATAAGTCGAATTTTCGAATGTAATCTTTATTCTAATTTGCAAACTTTGATAAAAATGTCCCATTCAGTGCTAAAAACTCGGGTAGATAGATGCTGCAATCTGTTTAATTTGAAAGGTCACGTAGGAAAAAATTTAAGGCCGATTTCTAATAGTTTACTGAATAATTTTCCAAATTTAACTGGTTTTGAGAAAATATGCCACTCTTGCAGAAAAAGAGCTTCACCAAAACAAAATGAATCTGGCTTCTTTGAGGAACTCGAAAGCAGTTTTCGAAATTCCGGAGACGAAGGTGGCTCTCCAAGAAAAATACCTCGCTTGTCGCAGAGAGAAGAGGAACTAGAAGGAATGATCACTGGCCTAAAAAATAGATTTTCAAGTTTGTCGCCCACAGATCCTCTTCGTTTAATGATTTTAACGATAGCTCCTGATTGTTGGAGTTTAAGAAAAACAGCGATTGAGTTTGGTACCTCGAAACGAACAGTCCGAAAAGCAAAAGATTTGAAAGAGACAGCTGGAATTTTATCGACGCCGGTGGCAAAAGCAGGTAAAACATTACCAGACGACGTTATTCATGCCGTAAATTGTTTTTATGAAGACGATGAAAATAGTAGAATGATGCCAAATCAAAAAGATGTCACCACGGTAAGACGCAATGGTGAAAAACAAAAAAAAACAAAAGCGATTTTTGTTGTGTGACATAAAAAGTTTGCATAATCAGTTCAAAGAAAAATTTCCTCAGTTTCGAATTGGCTTTTCCAAATTCGCTGAATTGCGACCGAAATGGTGTGTTTCCGCTGGCCAAAAGGGCACTCATACAGTTTGTGTATGCACAATACATCAAAACTTTAACAATATGTTTGAGGCCGCAAATTTAACCAAACTCACCAAAGGAACTAAAACCCCTATTAAAGAATATCAAGATTGTTTTAGATATTTATTATGCCCTAATGCGACACCATCATGCTATTTACGTGAATGTAAAGTTTGCCCACCAGTTGATAAACTCCACGACTTACTCGTAAATTTACTCGACAAGAATGGGATATCTGACGTAATTTTTAGTGTCTGGCAAGCAACTGATCGATGCACCTTAAAAAAAGAAAGTCTTTCTACACATGATTTCGTCGAAGAATTTTGTAGTAAGCTTGAAGCTCTGCTTCCCCATCATTTTTTTTCTAAACATCAATCTGCGTATATAAAGAATATGAGACAAAATTTGAAGGAAGGTGAAGTTTTGGTGCATACCGATTTTTCTGAAAATTTCGCTTACGTTGTTCAAAATGCCGCCCAAGCATTTCACTACAACAATCTGGCACATCACGAAGAAGACTTTGGCTTTCCAGCGGATTGGCATTTCTATGCGACTGCACACGGCAAGGGTGCATGCGATGGTCTAGGTGCTATTTTTAAGAGGGAAGCTACTCGGGCAAGTCTTCAAGCCTCTGCTAATGATTCGATACTGACAGCTGCTTCTCTTTTCGAATGGGCACAAAGGAAATTTACAAATATCAATTTCTTGTTTTATGATGATAAGGAGCATAAAAAAGTAAAAAAATCATTGGAACGAAGATTCTCCAAAGCTGCTGCAGTACCAAAAATCTCGACCTCTCACGGATTTCTGACTGGACCCCAAAAAACATTGAGAGTGATGTCATACTCAGGTATTTTTCAGGTTTTTCATTATTACACCTATCACATCTCCCAATCCTGTTTTTGCTTTGTGTTCATGGCGTAAATGCCCCTTAACTCGTTGATTAAGCTTTTTTTTCCTTCCGTAGGGCACCCCTGCTTTGCATAAATCATATTTTTATATCATTCCATATAGCTTTTGGTTTTCAAGTACAAAAATGAAAAGTATTTTTTTACTCGAAAACTATTGAGTTTGGAGAACAAAAAAGTCTTAGAATTCATCGAGGAACATCCTCAAATTTTTTCAGAATTTTTGGAGATGATTTTGAAAAATGGGTTTGCAAAAATTTAAAATTCCTCTGAAAAATTCTGAAACAATTTGAGGTTGTTCTTTGATCAATTCTAAGACTTTTTTGTTCTATGAACTTTTTTCCGTAACTCAACGGTTTTCGAGATAAAAAATAAATACGTGTTACATGGTTTTGGGTGTCATGTGGGAATTAGCAGCACCCAAAAATAATTTTACCTATGGTTTTAGAAAGAAGAGGTCAAGATCTTTCATTTGGTACATCGTAGACCTCAATCGGCCTCACGGTGCCAGTTTTATAATCAATTGAAGGAAACAAAAAGTTGGGTCACGTGGTGTTGGCGGCCATATTGGGTCGGATGGTGGGTTTCGGAAAAAAGGCCACGTTAATTTCGAAAGCCCTTTTTTATACGAACATTTTAAGCCCTCACTCGATTTTTTTGGTGGCTCCTATTTTTGGACTCAGGGGCGGGCCACTTGACGTGGAATGTCATATATATATATATGTGTTTGTCCTTACTTTGGCAATTTAATCCAAAACCTTTTATTCATTACGAAGCCATATTCAAAACTTTTTAGTAAGTTCATATTACTATCGATTAAAGTGAAGTAGAATCACTTGGTTGTAATTTTATATTATTTTTTGAATAATATAAAATTACAACCAGACCATGTAATTTTACGAAAAGATTTAATAAACTGTTTCAATCCTCAAAATATTGCTAAACTCTGAAAACTAATAAACTGACGAAGTGTTAATTTTATGAAAAAATGCATAGGAACTTTTTATGGACAATTTTATGCTCTTTTTAATGGACTTGGTCTCGTTCGTGTAAGATTTTTCTTTCACGAGATAAGATGAAGTTCAATGATCCACCAGTAAATATTGATATTATGAAACCTCTTTGGACCGGTTTTTTTCTTTTATATACGTGCAACTATTAAACCTCTTTGAAAAAAGAATAAAAAATAGAATATAACGCACGCTCGAAATTTGAATTTTCGATGTATGAAATTGCGTTATTTCAACGAAAAAACATGAATGATACATATCGCTCTATAGAGTTACATACCGCTCTACTCCTTCATATTTGTTGTTGACCTTGAAAAAAAATATGAATGACTAAAGCGGTATGTACCTATATAGAGCGGTATGTGCCTCTATAGAGCTATGTACATATAATTATATGTTTTTTCGTTTCATTTCATATGTATATCAAACATTCCGAGCGTGCGTTATATATACACTAATTAAATTACAAAGTCAAGATTGCTATTACCCTCTCCTCCCGATTTTCAAGGTCGGTTATTCCATAATTTTTTCTATTTACTATAAGATGTTTTTTAGAGTTCTTATTTCAAAAATGGCCCAGCGTTAAAAAAAAACTCATTTTCAGAATAATTACAATAAATTTTGAAAATATGAAAGAATTGCATCAAAGGAAATTTATTCCTATTTGGGGTCCATTTTAAGTATATCCCTTTCAAATTTCTTTTTTATATCTATTATAGGAAAAACCCCTTAGGGTACTATTAGCGAGTTAAAAAAATGTTTTTCGATTTTTTTTGTTTCATAAAAGGGTCTATAAATGTTTCAAGAATATGTATTTAATTTAGGTCAAAATTCAAAATAGGAAAAAAAGTTATACAGAGTTTTGTATAGTGATGTTTTGACGACGCTGCGTAAATTCCTTGTAACTTTTTTTTTTCTCGAAATGACATTTTAAAATTTGCCCAAATTCTAGCTCAAAATCTTTTTGTCCGATTGTAATAAAACTTGGCTCATTTTGTTTCTTATGTCTATGGAACTTGGTCACTTTTTTTCTTGTTTTTCCGTTGAGACACTTAAAAGCGCGGGAAAGTGAGGCTGTTTCTAAAACATTTTTTTCAAATACGCGCCATTTTTCGATAAAACGCTTTACTTCCGTTTTTGGTAGATGTACTGGAGAGGCTCTATCATTTCCGCATTACTGGCCTCTGTTTTTTACTTCAGCTTCAACTACTACTCAACAGCTACTCTATAAAGAAAAAAATGATAGTTAAAAAAATTTTTTTTTTATAAAATATAGAACCTAAGTTATCATATGTAAACAAATTTAGCTCTAAAAATAAATTTTTCACTTAAACAAAAAACATTTAAAAAGGGTATTTTTTTAACTTCACTCGCTAATAGTACCTTAAGTTAAGCTTATTTTTTAATGACTGTTTCATTCTATGCCATACATTTTAATTTGATATTAGACCAGGTTGTTAGCACAAACCTAACCTAACTTTGTAATGCGTGGACCGCTTTAGATAATTTTTCTTTTTTGTATAGACTATGATCCGCCATTGATAATTATGAAAAAAATTTGGTCCCAGGGTGGGGTGGGGAGGGACCGATTTGGATGATTCTTTCTTTGTCGGGTAGAGTATACTCCCCCATTTGTGCCATGTTAAAAAAATGTTTGGTACTGGCGGGGAGGGGTGGCAAATATAACTTCGTAATACGTGTACTGATTTGGATGATTCTTTTGTTGCTGTATAAAGTATGATGTCCCATTACTAATTAAGAAAAAATATGTTCCTAGATTAGGGTGGGAAGAGGAAGGAGTAGTCTAGCTTCGAAACGCGTGGTGACACAGGTAGGTTAACTTCGTAACGTGTGGACAGATTGCGATGATTCTTCTTTTGATGTGTAGAATATGTTGCTCCACTGGTATGATTTCAAAAATTCAGGAGGTAGGGTAGTGTGTGGAGGGGACGTTACCCAATTTCTTAATTCACACACCTATTCGGAAGATTGTTCTTGTTGTATACAGTATTTACTAATTTACTATTACTAATATATGGAAAAATGTTGACTTAGGGTTGTGGTGGGGGGAAGGGGTAAGCTAACTTTGTTACGCGTGAACTGAGTCAGATGATTCCGAATACATAGAGTATCTATTTGTATTTTGATAAAAATTGTGGCTTGTGATAACAGTTGGAGGATAGGCGGCGCCTGGCTTCATAAGGTATAGACCAATTTTAATGGTTTTGATTCTGCTGTGCAGAATACGTTTCCTGATTGATAAATGATAACAATTTTGAACATAGAGTGACTACGATGATTCTCTGACTACAATAATTCTCTCTTGCTATATAGAGTACGGTGGCGCACTAGGATCATTTAAAGAATTTTCTAAGGTGTGGGTACGAAAGGGTGACCGTGACTAATTTCGTAATATGTTGCCGGATTTGAATAATTCTGTTTCCATTCTTTAGAGTGCAATACCTCTCTAACTTTGAAATTTGTTTTGTTCGTACATTCTTCAGCATATATATGGAGATACTGTAAAGTAAAAAATAAAATAGTTTTTGAAAAAAAGTTGAAGCGACTTCCTCTGCAACCTTAATATTTTCGATTTAAAAATATGTAAGATTTCCATAAAAGTTTCTTTAGAAGAGATAATTTTGAAATTTTTAATATAACTGTTTTGGGAATGTTTGTGTCAGTTATCTTCAAGGGTCTAAAAAAGAATTAACCTTTATATTTGAAATGTTCCTGTGGATTATTTTAAAGAACATTCCAAAGGCATGGGAAATTTGTTGCAAAATTTTAACTAGAAGGGATATTTATGGAATTTTTATTAACGCTTCTGACTGACATGGTTCTTGTTTTCTATTAAAGAATAATAGTAATAAACAGACTTTATTTTAAAACAAATAAGAGCAAAGTACTAATTCAGAGCAACTATAAAAATATTTTGTATTATTTCGGTA
Organism: Leptarthrus brevirostris; assembly: GCA_964036015.1. Lineage (NCBI taxonomy): Eukaryota > Metazoa > Arthropoda > Insecta > Diptera > Asilidae > Leptarthrus > Leptarthrus brevirostris. The sequence goes on along the minus strand of OZ038372.1, from coordinate 109,421,205 downwards.
CCTATATTATAACGGTAATCGTTTAAAATATATTTTAGGGAAGAGGCGGCCTGTTCTACCGTAACTTGTGTAGCTGACACAGCGGTTAAAAAGTTCGCTAATTTATATAGATTTGGATGACTGTATTTCAACTTTTTCCAATAATCCGGTAAATTAGTGTTAAGAGATGCACTTGCTGGCTTAAAGTTGTCAATGTCTTGAATCGGAATCTTCGTCTGGTTCCAAACTTTCTAGAAATCTTTCAAGGACTGAAACATCTGCCAAAGTTTCAATACTAAAGAAGATTGTTTAGGTATTAGGGATTCATTTTTAGGTGGAACAACTGAGCAATTCAAGTTTTCTACTTATTCTTTATTAAGTGATATCATTGAGAAAATAACTCTTTAAATGATTTCTTGCTGATTCTTTCTGCTCGTTATTTAGAAGCCGACTAATTCGGGGATCTAGGAAAATTGCTGAAATTTTAGTCTCATTTTTCAGCAAGTTAGTTTCTCTAAATTACACTGCTTCCTTAAGTTTTCTATCAAGGCCACCATGCATGTTTTCAATAGTTAATTTAAGCTCCATCCAGTTTATGTAAAAATCACCCAAAAGTAACTGGCTGTTCTGTAGCTTCAAGGTGGTTGACTTGACAAGATTGTAATGGGTCTTTTCCCTTGAATCCTCAATAGAGGGGTTGCCGGGAGCTCTGGAGTCGTCCAAGGTTCTTAACTAATTGAAAAGACTCATTTACAAAATAAATATAAATTATTTTATCCAGGGTTTCTTTCTTTTCGGTTGACAATCAATTGTTTCTTAGTTTAGTTCTTTTTGTATTTCTAATACTACTGAAAGTGGGTGACGAGAGAGGGTTATGGTCGACACTTTCAGTGAGAGAGAGATGCGATGTGGTACAGACGGCGGTTCTTTCGTCAGTGGATGATGAGGTTGGGTACGTCGTATTCTTAACGTATGGGGATTCGGATAGATTGACAGGCTAACACCACGGCCAATCTAGCGGAACTAATACAGCGACCAACAGGCTAACACCACGGAAGGTCGATATGACAGGAATAGATTGACAGGCAAACACCACGGCCAATCTAGCGGAACTAATACTACGGATAAGCAAAGTATAACGACCAACAGGTTAACACCACGGAAGGTCGATATGACAGGAATAGATTGACAGGCAGACACCACGGCCAATCTAGCGGAAATACTGTTACTACGGATAAGCAAGACTTTCTACTGCTAACTACGGTACGGTTGACTTTTGTAAGTTGCTCGATTTCTCTACTGTGATGCCCGCTTTTATACTTTTGGGCGAGGACTAGAATTATTCCCCACCACTTATTTTCAGATTCTTTATGTGAATCCACTTGAGACAACGGAGATACATACACCCAACTGATTATGGGTTGTTATGCAGAGAACAGAACTCGGATGACGTCACGCACATTTTCATGCCCGTTCACTGGAGCATTTGTGAGTGGCGTCTTTGTACTGCTTGAACCAACGATTTGCAACGGAGACGCACACACCCAACTGATTATGGGTTGATGTGCTAAGAATTTAAGATGACAACGCAGCTAGTGGGAATAATTCGGTTTTCATATTTGTGGATTACGTCATGCCCACCTGCATGCCATGGAGCTTTAGAGTTTTGCATGGACATGTATATCGAAGAGTTTGGACAAAAATGCGATATCTGAAAAAATTACATGGGCGATGGCGTAAATTTATGTACGGAGCAAAATGCTTCGTTACATCTCCCCCTCTCTTCGCAAGAGTTCGATGTCGGACAGGATTAGACAGGGAATACTTTATTTTTATATGCGGAATTCTCTTTTCTAACTCTCTTTTTGTATAGTTCTTATATCTAACAAAATTTCATATTGGTATATATATCTAACTCTAACAAATTTCCATTTTTATATACTTCTTATCTCTTAGCCCAAAGTTCATATTAGTGTATTTCTTAATTGCAACAAAAATTATATATTAGTATATTTCTTAATTCTCACAAACATTTATATTTACAAAATAATATATTGGTATATTTAAATAAGAAAGAAACCAAACAGATAATAAATTTTTAAGTTGTTTATATTACTTATTTCTGGCCTTGGCTATTACTTGGCCGGTCCTGGTCTTAATAATGGTGTATGGGGTACTATTCTTCACACATCGGATGCGTCGAACTGTCCTAAACGTTTGGTCCCAAGTTTGGTGAAGCCCAAAGAATTGTGGGGTGGGATCCTCAATCCATTGGTCTGATCTTAGGGTGCTGGCGGCTAGGGGCGCTGTCTCGGTTTCTTTGGTCCCTTCGTCTGATTGCTTTGTTGATCCTGGTTGTGTCTTCTGGAGGGGTTTGACTATTCCTGGACTTCCTCGATCTTGCGGTAGGTTGGCTACTGGTTATGGAAGAAGCCTCAGTAGGTCGATGGCCATAAACGAGGAGATCGTTGTTTCTCTGGTGATGTCTGGGTCATCCTCATTGCTGGAGATACTCAAATTGAGTAGCTCCGATAGCCCTATATCGTCGACGATTTCTTTAGTTTTCCCGCTGGCTTCGTTGATGCTGATTGGCGTCCCCTGGTTCATTTCATCGGGTCGGCTTTCTTTGGCTGTGGTGCTGTGGTTGGTCTCAAAAATGGACGCGTTCGATTGTGGGGAATTATCCTGTGAATGGCCATGACGGCTATTGCAGACGGAATTTTCCGCTTCGGTGGCCTGATTTTGATGGGTTGTGTTTTCTTCGATTTGGTAGGATCCTTACAACTCGGTCCTGGGTTGCTGATAGTTTGCCTATTTGGTATTTCCATCTTGACAACTTGTTCCCGACTGATGCGGTTTCTGAATATCGGCCTTGTTATATAGTACTGCTGGGAGGCGGTGGGAACTGATTTCAGGTCTTTGATATGGACGAACCCTTTTAACATACCGGATGGTATTTCTTCTATTTCATATATGACAGGGCAGGGTACGGGCCGGAGTATTTCGGAGGTAATTTGGCGGAGAAAGATTTTATGGCGGAGGAGAGTTGATGTTCTTTTTTCATAACATGGTCCCCAATGGCCGGTTCCCAATGTCGGCGTCTTAAATTGTAATGATGTCGTTGCTTTTCTGATGCTTCGTGCATATTTCGCCTGACAATATCGTATATGTCTATAAACGTGGGTTTTATCGGTTGAACATCACTGACGGTATTCTGTGAACTTATTGTGGGTAATCGCAACTCTCTTCCGAAGTTCAAGTAGGCTGGAGTATACCCAGTGGACTCGTGTGTACTGGTGTTTATTGCCAGCATAAACTCGGCGATGTATTGTTCCCATGTGCGGTGATCGCACTGTATGTATTGAGCTATCATAGTGCGAATAACTCGACTGGAACACCAGTATCATGGTGTGACCATGTTTTGATCTTGGTAGTGGTCCTATAAGGTCAGAACTTACTACCTCCCATGGGCCTCTTGGTTGTAATGTGCTCATTTTACCAGCGGTTTTCTGTTGAGTTGGCTTATGCTTCGCACATATAATACAATTACGCACATATCTGGCAGCTTCTCGGAACATTCCCGGCCAATAATATAATTTGGCGAGTCGGTTAATGGTTTTGTCTACCCCTAGATGTCCGGCGGTTGGTGCGTCATGGTTTTCGTATAGTATCTTCGTTCGAGATGTTCGTGGTATACAAAGTTTCCATTCTCCATTGCTCTGGATTCGGTTCATTTAGATGATTACGGTCGGATATATATCGGTATAGCTTCTGGTTACGGCTGCAATACTCTGGAAAACTTTGTCGGTTTTTCTCTACATCTGCGAATTTTTGTCGATACCATGCACTGGTTTCTTCCGGAGTTAGAGTGGCCATTTCTTTGGCTGGTAATGCCTGGCGAGATAGCGCGTCGGCTATTTTGTTTAGTACGCCTGTTCGGTATTTGATTTCATAATCATATTGCTGGAGTTCTACGGCCCATCGTGCAAATCGTCCGGAGGGGTTATCCAATGTCTGGAACAACTTAAGCGCTTGGTGGTCGGTTATTACTGTAAATTTGTACCCTTCTAGATATGGTCTCATTTTTCGTATTCCCCATACTACTGCCAAGCATTCCTTTTCGGATACGGACTATTTCTTTTCGGTGTCGGTTAACGTTCGACTTGCATAGGCAATGACGTGTTCGTTTCCGTCAATTACTTGCGAGAGTACTATTCCTAAACCCTCGTAGCTGGCATCGGTTTGCAGGATAACTGGTACTTCGAAGTCTAGGCATGTCAGTACGGGCGCCTCTGTCAGATTTTTCTTTAATATTCCAAAATATTCTCCTTGTTCCGGTCCCCATATCCATTTTTGCTTTTTCTTTAGCAACCGGTTCAGTGGTACCACGATTTTGGGGAAATCTTTGATGAAGCGTCTATACCATGATGATACTCCCAGAAATTGTCGGAGTTGTTTAATAGTGGTAGGTGCTGGTATCTCGGTAATGGCATTCACTTTTTCTGGATCGGTCTTAATGCCTTCGGACGTAACGAGATGTCCTAAGTATTGAAGCTCTTGCTGGCAGAAATTGCATTTGTCGGAGTTCAAGCGTAAATTTGCTTTTCGGAGACGGAAGAACACTTCTTGCAAATTTTCAAGATGTTCCTCAAAGGTTCGGCCTAGCACGATAATATCATCCAAATATACGAATGCCCTGGTGTCCATGTCTGGTCCTATGACGGTATCTAGCAATCTCTGAAACGTTGCTGGTGCTGAGTGCAGTCCAAATGGCATGACGGTAAACTGGAAAAATCATCTGCCTGGTACAGTAAATGCAGTAATTGCTTTACTTTCGGCTGCTAATGGTACTTGCCATTAGCCTTGGTGAAGGTTCAGTGTAGAAATATATCTTGCCTCTCGTAATTTATCCAAGATATGATTAATCTGAGGCAGCGGGTATGCATCTTTGATTGAGACCTCGTTGATCTTCCGGAAATCGATGCAAAAACGGTATTTGCCATTTTTCTTTCGGGCTAGAACTACTGGTGAGCTATATGGACTGTTGGACGGTTCTATTATATTCTCGGCTAACATTCGGTTGACTTCGGTATTTATTATTTGCTGCATTCCTGGATTTCTCGGAAAATATCGGTGTTTGATCGGTTGGTCGGTTTTAAGTCGTATCTTATGTTCGACTAGGGTCGTCGTGCCTTTTATTTGGTTAATTTTTCCTAATTCGGTTGTTAGGAACTGCTCCAGTTGTTCCTTCTCGGATAAGTTCTCTATTCCGATCGGCTGTACGGTTGTGATTTCTGGTGTTGTCTTTATTTGACTCGGTATATTGGTGAGGTGTATTTCTAACCCACACTTATGCAGTAAGTCCATACCGATTAAGATTTGGATTGTCATCGTCGGTAGTATGTGGAATTCATGGTTTATTTTCCATTTGTTGATTTCACAATTTAATTTTATGGCTTTGGAAACTGGTTCTAATGTTCCATTTGCCAGTCGAATGTTATGTCTTTGTATTCGGATTATTTGTCCCTTTTCCTTTTCACAAAAGTCCGCCATTTCTTTTCCTATGTATGACAGCATAGACCCCGTATCCAATAGTGCGGTAAATTCCTGATCGAAAATTTTAATAGGCAGGAATGGACGGTTATCTTCGTCTATGCTGTGATCTGGGACTGGTTTTACTGTGGCCCCATTCTGTTTGGACCGGCGGGGCCTCGGTGGTGGTTGTCGGTCCTCCTCTCGTTTCCCTGGCACTGGCAATCCTTACTCCATACTCCTAAGCTTCCACATCTCGAGCAAAATAGCTTGGGACGGTTGTCACATCGTTGTCTTGTGTGGTCGGGTTGTCCACACCTCCAACAGCACGTAGAAGTGTTATAGTGTGGATGTACGGTGACGATGGCTAGTTCTGGTCGGTTGGCGGGCTGTATTCCTCGTCAGTTATGGTCCATAGGTCGGTTATATCCGTAATTTTGATTTCCCAGTGGCACTCCCCTTCGGTTATTATCCGTCGGTCGGTTGTATCCTGTTGTTGGATGACGATGATGGCTTTGTTCTTTTTGAATGGCCTCATATTCCTCCCCTAAGTTTTGCAATTCGGTGATGTTGTTGAAATCTTTTCTTCGAATATACAGGCGGACGTCTGGTCTTAGGTTTGAATATATTCGTTCAAGCTGTAATTCCGGTGAGGATACCCCTACTCGTCTACTTAATGTCTGCATCTCGCTTAAGTAATCGCGGATTGATTCATTCTGTCTCATATTCCGAGAACGAAATTCTTCCTCTAATCTCAGCTGATATCGTGGCGACAAGAAGTGTTGTTTCAGATGACTGCTGAACTCTTTCCACGTTTTCCAACTGTCTTGGTTATTCCGGTACCACAGAAGTGCTTTCCCACGTAGCAATTCTGGCAGGGCCTTAATAAGGCTATCCTCGGGTATTTCATATGCTCTGGTCAATTCTGTTACGCGTTCTAGAAATCCGTGTACGTCGTTGTTGCCATCGTAGTGTGTACCGCATTTGCGAACACGGTCCATTAATTCTAGAGAAGACATCTTGGTTGTTGTTATTCCCTCTATTGGTTGATCTGGTCCCTGTAATTCTTTCCTCGGCGGATTCTTTTCTATTGTCGGAGTTATTGTTTCCTGGGCGACGGGTATACTAGTGTTCAGGTGTGTGAACAATCGCTTTCTAAGCGTCCCCATATTCCCTTTCGGCGACAGTCCATGAAATGCTAATTCTGTTTGCAGTTCCGGTCTTCGTAAACGGCGGATTTCTTCACTATCCATTTTATTTGCGTTGGTAGACATTCTCTTTGTCTTTATTTGCTTCTGACAACAATTCTATTGTCCGACGTTAAGCACTGATTTTCCCTTTCTATTTCTCGTCCTATCGTACTTGTCTCTCTCTAAGTGGTCTGATCTATCTCTCTGTCCCTCGGTGAATGACTTATAGTCCCTGCTCTCGGTGTTGACAGGCGAACACCACGGCCAATCTAGCGGAAATACTATTACTACGGATAAGCAAGACTATCTACTGCTAAGTACGGTACGGTTGACTTTTGTAAGTCAATTATAAACCACAAGGGCTTACTTGTGCTTGGAGCTTGGGTTCTACTTATAATGCCGCAGCATTATTAGATGGGAACCTGACCATTTTCATGGTACGACTGCTCGATTTCTCTACTGTGATGCCCGCTTTTATACTTTTGGGCGAGGACCAGAATTATTCCCCACCACTTATTTTCAGATTCTTTATGTGAATCCACTTGAGACAACGGAGATACATACACCCAACTGATTATGGGTTGTTATGCAGAGAACAGAACCCAACTCGGATGACGTCACGCACATTTTCATGCCCGTTCACTGGAGCATTTGTGAGTGGCGTCTTTGTACTGCTTGAACCAACGATTTGCAACGGAGACGCACACACCCAACTGATTATGGGTTGATGTGCTAAGAATTTAAGATGACAACACAGCTAGTGGAGCTTTAGAGTTTTGCATGGACATGTATATCGAAGAGTTTGGACAAAAATGCGATGTCTGAAAAAATGACATGGGCGATGGCGTAAATTTATGTACGGAGCAAAATCAATACAATAGTATAATTGAGTATTATTGAGTACAATAGTGTACAATAGTGTAATTTTGCTTGTCTGTATGATGGTGTGGGCAATGGCTTGCATATTTTCCTTGCTTTTGCGATGACATCTTTAATTTCTCCATTCTTAAATACGTCGTGCACTGCTAACTGAAGACTATGTGCACAACGTACATATGACTTTAATTTTATTCGTGGGTAAAGTTGTTATCACTACTTCCTTAGATTTCAAGAATTAGATGTTAATTAATATCGATTTTGAGCTCCAACAATTTGCCTTTGAATAATCTTGTGATGTCGTTTCTAATATTTACAGATTTTGTTGTTATGAACTGACTTATATCACGTAAGCTAATTGCTTCAATATTTAAGGCATTAAAAATTGGGTCCACAATTCCTCGAAAAGCTCCCGAGTCCAATAATTTGAAAGGCCGCCCCTTTATAAGAGAAATATTGAATTTTTGGGAGATACAATTTTTCACAGGAGAGGAACACTTATTTTTTAGAACTCTAACTTATAAATTCCAAATGCTCGCAGATTTATTTGAAAAGGTTCCAGTATAACCGATAAACTAGAAGAGATTGAAAAAGTTCCATAACTGTTACGACATTTGGTATAAAATGAAAAATTATTTTATGCTTTTAAGCGCTTTTTGTGAAGCCGGTTAAACTTTTTTTTTAGCGATTTTATTCTTAGTTAGCCAGCCGGCATACTGCGTGAAGTAAAGTTAGGATGTTTTAATGTGTAAAAGTCTGGAAGTATTTGTATCAATCGAATTTTGAATTTGGCTGTGTGGTTATAGTGGTGTGTTCGTTATGACAGATTTGATCACTTTACGTGCAAAATATTATCAAAAAAGCCATAAATCCGGTTAATCAGTTTTCAACCCGTTCTTTATTTTTGAAAAAGTTCATTTGGTATGGGTGATGGACCACATTTTGGGAGAACATTCAGAAATTCGTATAGTAGCCCTATCCCCTTTACGCTCGCTAACTGGAAATATTTCTACATAATTCTGCAAACTCTGGATTCCAGAGTTGAATTGGAGAAGAATTGAGATGTATTCGTCCCACAGTGTCCAGAATATTTCATAAATTGGACGTGGCGTAGAAAACGGCGGCGAATGTATTCGGTTCCCAATAAGAGGGACCAAATCGTGGCAAACACTGAGTTGGAATTCGGACAAACGCCCCGTGTTTTCAGGCAACTGGTAGCCTTGTAAGTACGCAAATGTGTAGGTGATGTACTTAGCATGTATGTTCAAAAGGTTGAAAGGGAATTACAAAATTCTCACTCATGGGTGTCCAAGCGCTATGAAGTGTCAAAATCAACGAACAAGAATTACATAGAAGCAAGACTCAGTCAAATTCCTAATTAGAAAAGGATTACCACTACGAAATGAGTACACTATATAGATAAAAAAGCAAAACAAATGAAATTACAGCTCCATAAAGGAAAAATATATCTTATATGGAAACAGTACGCAAGTAAGAGAGAGAGACTTATATACACTTTAATCGAAAAGGGGCAATGTTTGGCATGCTTATTTAGCAAGCACGTGCTGTTCCGCGGCTTGATGCAGATGTGTTACTTCTTTATAATCCATATACAAAGCAGCAACAAATTTACATTGGCTTAAATTGCCGCGGCGTGATGTTTCTGTGTTGGTAATCATGGTTTTATTATTCATGGAAAACGCGGGATCTGATCCTCAAAACAAACAATTTCTCCTCATTACCGGGTGGGAAAAATAATTTTACGTTTCGTTCTGTTGGCCAGAGAAACAGATGTTTGCTTTTTCTGGAAGATTTATATTTTCTGCCTTCCTTTTGCATATAAGCGCCACCACGACTGAGTGAAATAAATGTATGTATAATATTTTAAATTCAGCTCTGGTATTTCATGTCTCGTTTTTACTTGCATATGTCGTGACTGATAATCTATTGCTGTCAGCTTTTTATGCAAAGGAATAATTATCTATTTTCTTACTTTTTTCCTCTTACTGAATGCACGCACACAAGAAGTGTTTTTTGCTTTAAAATGTTGCGAGGTTAACGAAATTATTTGGGCAAACTGACCTGAGTCGTGGTTCTATGGAATTCTTGTTCGTTGGTCAAAATCATACGCCATATCCCGATCAGAATAGGAATTCTTACAAATCTGGTTGTTTCCAGACCTAGTTGCCATATAAATACAAGCAGTTTTGTCATGTAACTTTTGTGTTATGTGTTGAACCGGTCCACGGAATAAAAGCATAGTAATGCTAAAGTTCATATGATACTTCATATTTTACACATTGAAAACGCAATTAAATAGATGAAAGTGTCAGTTGCAAATAAAAGAGATAGTAAGTGGCTTTATGAAAGAGATCAATAGCTTAACTCCTATACTTTAATTAGTTTTAATTAAATTAAATTAATAAAGCTGCTATATCTTACAAATTGACATTTGTTAAACACGATTATTGTAGCTTACAAGATATTTATAATAACATTTTTAATTTCTAATGTGGAATTGTCAAAATTAAGCTCCCAGAAGCCTAAAAATGCAAATTGAAGTACATTATAAATGCATGGTTTTTGAACAGTTTTCATATTTTATGACATTCTTGCATTTTTCGTGTCTACAGCTTACTCATTTACAGCAATTGCAAATTCAACTTGTATATTATTCGTATCAGTCTACTCTATATATTAAAATTTCGGAAAAAATGAAGTGTCATACGGGCTTAACCCTTAAGTACTGTCATGCAAAACGTTGTCTCTGTCATTCGTCTCACAGACGAATTTCGGAAAAGGAAGAAATAAATAGATATATCACCACATATTCTTAAAATTTGAATTAAATATTTATATAACGTTAAGATAATATTACAAATTTGAAATAAAAAATTAAAGAATTTTTTTTGTTTTTATTTGTTTTTTTATTTAACAAAAAGTCAGTCCATTCATAGAAGCGTATTTAAAAAATTTTTTTTTTAACAAAACTAAACGAAAATAAATTTTTTTTTTAAAATCTTAAAATAGAGGTATTGTAAGTTATTTAAAAAAATATCAAAGGTCATAAAATTCAATAAAAAAAATGGCACGTGCTCAATATTAGTTATTATTTTATACATTCATTGCATATTGTCCCAAACGAAGTTACCTTCTTAATACAAAAACTATAGGCACTACACTCATGCGCGAACAACTGAAGACTGAACGCATCGTAACTAGAAGCAGAAGGTACTGAAAATGTCGCATTAGAGGAGAGCATAGAAACAGTACGAGAGCAAAAGAATTATTCACATTCGTCTTTGAGACGAATGACAGTACTTAAAGACTTAAAAGCGGACGCTAAGTCTCGAAGTAGTGCTTTGTAATTGTGTGTAAATGTATTATTTAAGAAAATGTAAACCAAAGTGAGTTATATAAAAAGACGTCATTTGAATTTTTAATATCATTAAAATTTTTTTAAACTATACTTTACTTCTTTAGCAATAAATAAAGAAAAGGAATTGCAGAAAAAAGTAGGAATTGTGAAAGATAAAGAGAAGAAATCGACTATCGAAATTGTAAGTAAATTTTATTTCAATTATGAATTTTAAATACTTTTATTCACAGAATAGGATTAAGAGAATAAAAAATTATACCAACATTTAAGTGGTTATACGCAGTCAGAAGGCCGAACAAAAAGTTTTTTTCAAGAATATTTTTGGAGAGGCATTTTAATTTGTTAACTTTAAATTTCGTACACATATAAAAGGCACTTTATACAATATTGTCATATTTTTTTTTTGTTGTAAAAATAACTATTTTCAAGGTCAGAGCAGACGGTCTCCGAAACATCCTTGAAAGAAAGGTGTTTTGCGGTGTGAGGCGATATCTCGTGACTTGATCATCTGAAATCAAAAAGCAAAAAACATTTCGTTTCCTTATGAAATTATCTAGAAACTAATCGAAGGAATAAGCAAAATATTGATTTTTCACAAAATCAAGGCTCCTCAAAAATTTTTTCTATTGTTAAGGAAAATGTTGGCCTTAAATTGTTTATAAAATGAAAGATGGTTATTGGATTCGCAAATTCTTCCGATAATTTCTAAAAAGTACATTCAAAAAATTATGTTAAAATTTTAGACCGATCGGTTCAGCTGTTCTTGAGATATCATGTACACTGACTTTAAAATCATGGTCTTGAGAAAAATGTGTTTAAAGTTTCAAAATCATTTTCACAATTTCTTTTTAACTTACACAGAGTCATCTATTTCAGGACCATATAATACACAAGAGAAACAAAAAAGAACGTATAAACGAGCGCATGACCTTGCTGCTTGGCAATATAATAAGGTAAGGTGCTACAGGTAGGCAGCTGCTGCTCGGGTCTCTGCGCCGCATACTTGCGCTCGCGCCGAGGTGTCTTAACAAATATGATTATAATTCCTAGAATATTTGTCGGATCGACATTTGTGTATAAATGTACATTGAAAAAAGGAAATAAAAGAAATTAAATTTTTTGAAATTCGTGAATGCGTATAACCCCTTAAATTGAAGAGTAAAAGGAACATTTAGAAGTGACGAAAATATATATGTTATATCAAGGAAAATTATTTAGAAATGGGTAAGTTATATGTATATATACATATATACATGTGGGATCGAGGCTTCTGCGGGAAAAAAACTTAGGAACGGAGAATCGGTAAAGGCGCTGGTGGCCAAGTGGTTAAAGTAATGGAGTATTATGTGCATGGTTCAAGTCCAGCTCGCCAAATGGTAAGTGTTGTATTGGATGTAAATACTAGGGTTGAGGTGGTCACTCGGGAAGTTTAAATTCTTGTCCGTTTCTTAAAGCTAGGTCTTAAACAGACTTTCTAAATAGAAATGTAAGAATTTGCCGTCATTGTGTCTCTAATTTGGTGATAAATATTCCGATCCCATTACTGGTCACGCATCCTTGAAGTGTAAACATATTAGTCTGCTCGTTAGTCGTTAGTCTGTCTCGTTGGTTTAGCTTTGCCCTTTCTTCTTGCAAACTCATTTTCTTCCATTCGTTCTAAAAGTATTTATTTTGGTTTCGTCTTATAAAATAAATTTGGCCCAGTATTCTTTGAATAATATATATCGTACTTTTTAGCAAAATTTATCCCCAGCTTTCTGCCACAATTTGTAAGCAGAGGTTAATTTAACTTCTTCCTACCTTTAAGACCGGCTTTTCAGAATACTCTTCTAACGGTCTCTGCACTGACATTGATTTTATCGTTTGCAGATAGTACTCTCTGCACCTGGACGGCATTTTCTTCCAGACCAGATAAAAGGCTGCAAGCTTGCGCTGCAAAGATTCGGAGAGTAAGGGTTGAGGACCAGGTTTATTTTTGATGAGTATGTAATGATCTTGCATAATAACTCAACAAAAAACTAGAAATTAAAACATTCTTGGCATGTCTCAAAACATTTTTACTTCATGTATTAATTCCACATTATATCACGATTAATTTTTCTGCAATCGTAATTAATGTGACGATCAAATGTCAAAACACTGATTATGGCAGTAAGCCCCTCAACTTGAATCTTAGGTACGTCACACGGGAATCTCCATGCACAGGGCAAGAGTAACATGAAACTGATTAAGCTCACCGCTTTGTGTATAGAGTTATTGATAACATGAAGCAACAATGTTTACTACGGAATATGCTGGCATGATTATTTTTCAATTAAACTCTATAACCAGGTCAGATAAGTGATGAGCAATTAATGAGCAGCAAATAGGCTAAATGAATAATATGTTGCCAGCTGATATAAATTAAGGGGGTCCGCTCATGGATTGCTCGAAAAAAAAGGTGGTTTTAAGGAAAATTTTTTTTAGGAGTAAGGAAAAAAAAACACGTAAGAATTTTACATCATGTTATTTACTGAAGATTCAAGATTTCAAATAAATTTTTTGTGGGTAAAAAAAATTGAAAATGGCGGACTTATGATAAGATTTCTAGCAACGCCTCGCCGTAGAAAATTAAAACGGTGGGCATGATACAGCCCGAAGTTTTCATCTGTAGCAAAAAAGGAAAACACATTCTTAATCGGAAGACCTTACCGCACAAAGTAGGCCTATAATATCATATAAAAGTAAAAAATCTACTAATAAAACCATTGTTTAAAAAAAAGTTCAATTTTTGCCTATTTTTTTCTAGTTATTATTGCCCTAAAAATATATTTTTAACGATATTTTTATGAATGTTATAGGTCTACTTTGTGGGCATTTAAAATATCTACAAAATAAAAAAAAAAATTATTCAAATATATTCAATAGTTTTTTTTAAATCTTGCACATCGTCTTAAAAAAGAAAATAAAGATAAAACGGGGTTTAAAGTTTTATATATGAGAAATATAGACTTACGAGGATTAGATGTTAATCAGCTATACCCGGCCCGTAGAGTAAACCCTCGGCTTCCTCAAATAACTCGTTTGAACATTACTATTTTCGTCAATGATCGCAGCTATACTGAAATAGCCAACGTGGCCGTCGAACGTGGGCGGCTAGCATCCCACCTAAGAGTCGCGGCATGCCTCGCGCTCGCTCGTCCGGCAACGATTCTCTTGGGGATAGCTTTGTAACTATACGGATTCAGACTTTGAAACTTTAAGACAACATTCCCAGAACACGAATCTAACGATTGGAGCGAAAATAAAAAATTTGATTTTTTTTAAGTAAACCATGAGCGGACAAATGGAATCTTACTATAAAAGAAACCTGTTAATCTAGAAGAAAATACAGTAGATTTTTAAAAGTTAACGCTGCCATAAGGCGTATCTTTTCATTTCGGTAAAACTTTCCTTCACACTTAGAAATTGTGCCGTATACTTTGTATAGTATTCGCTAATATTGCTGACGCCATTGGTAAGCGCGTATCCTGTTAAGTGACGCGCTTTATTAGGGTTTCCTCTACGCTTTTAAAACGACAATTGCACGAATTCCTTTTTGCTGAGTTCTTACAAAGGAATCCACCTGCATAGCGATGCTGAGACAGTAACTCTTCTCGTAAGGTTCGAGTCTCACTACAAGTCCAAATTAAATTTTATCCTATAATTGCTAACAGTGCCAACGGACAAATGTAATTTGTTAGTAATCGACCGATGAGAATGACTTTTACTCAATATTGCATCCAATTCTTTTAAAACATTTGCCGGGCACGTTTTAATACTTTAAATCGGAAAAAATAATAATAATTAGCCAAAAATTTTTTACTTATTCTTTCGCGAAAGTCGATCAAGTGCACTTTTGTTAAATGAAACCACAAAATACCACTGCTCACAGGAATAACGTAAACAGAACAGTATGTTTTGACAGAGTAATAAACAAATTTTGCCGAATTGAATGAACATTATTTTGATTGAACCTATGTATAAGTCATTGCATAAATATACAGGGTGTAACATTTCTAGAGGTCAATACGAGTTTAAATGACAGCTCTCACCTAACCAAACAAAAAATTTTATGGCAGAGAGCGGGGGGGGGGGGGGGGGGGGCAATCTCAACCGTTTGAACGTTCCAGGGTGATTCATAAATTTCAGTTTTTCATGGTATGCGAATTTCTGTTTTATTTTTATCTTTTGATCTACTCAACACAGTGACACCAAACAAACGCTAACAAACTACTATCCTAATGACCTTTTGAAAATTGTGAACAATGTTGATAAAACTCCTACCATTGCAGATACAGTCACTTCAAAAAGTGAAAAAAAATGGTTTGAGATTACCTAAAATTAAGTATTTTCCCACGTAAAGAAAGTATGTAGAAATTTATAAGTAGAAAACTTATCGGGAAATATTTGAAAATCTGAAATTTAAAGAAAACCGTCTCTGCTCTGTTTCTTCTATACAAAAAGTCTCGGAAACAGCCGTGACCAGAGAGTGCCTGGGTTAGGAAATAGTCCACCTCTCCGTACGGTCTGTCGATCCATTTCTTGATGTAAGGTATTAGCCTATGCATTCATCTTCCGTGTTGGCCTCCTCTCCATCTTGTCTGGCAGTTCCGCATCAGGTTAAATTCTATCCATACCATTATATTTTAATGACCTTTCTTGGACCATTAGGTCGATAGGCGGTACTCCCGCTATCACCACAGCAGCTTATGCTCAGATCGTTCTGTATGCGCTAACGACTTTTATTCGTATCCCTCGTTGTGTGCTAGTCAATTTCCTCTTGATTCTTTTGTTCATTGCGCCGTACCAGACAGGCGCTGCATACAATATTTGCGAGTGCACAACGCTCGCAAGTGTCCTTCTCTTTGATGCTCTTGGGCCGCCTATATTGGGCATGATGCTGGACAGTGCTGTTATTGTCCTCCCTGCTTTAAGCAGGACATAGTCAATGTGTCTTGAGAAGGCCATCCTTTGGTCTATCCAGACACCTAGGTACCTGATTTCTGGACTCGTCTTAACATCTTTACCTTGTATAGTAAAGTGTATCGGCGCTATTTTCCTTTTAGCAGTGAGCAGCACTGCTTCTGTTTTTTCCGGCGCAATCTGGATTTGCCGCCTGCTCATCCAGTTCTCCACCCACTGCAACGCAGTGTTGACCCTGGTCATGGGCATGTCTTCGTCTGTTACGCTGGCGACTGTTGCTACGTCATCTGAAAACCCTATCAGGGTTACTCCTTCGGGTTGCTCTATCTCCAGTAGGTCGTCATATAGAACGTTCCAAAGTATTGGGCCCAACACTGATCCTTGTGGGACAGCGCTATTTATACTCATCTCTGAAGTTTCTTTCAGAGAGGTAAGATGCGGCTATCAGGCTTTTGGTTTACTTGTTTACTTAGCTCTTCAAGTATTATCTGCCACGAGGCGCTGTTGAAGGCGTTCTTAACGTCTATGATGACCATTGCGCATAGTCGACGGTTTCGTGCTGCGTAGGCATGCGCTTCTCCTGCTTTCCAGAGGGCATCCTTGCTGGCGTCGACGATCTGTCGGCCTTCTCTGAAGCCGAACTGCCTTCTCGATAGGTTTCCTGATTTCTTGAGCTCATCTTTGGGTCTTATTAGGATAAGTTGTTCGTACAATTTACCTTCAATGTCAAGCAAGCAGATTGGCCGACTATGATGCTGGAGCATCTATCGGCTTGTCTCCTTTTTTAAGCAGGACCAACAGTGTTATTTTCCACTCTGTCGGGAACAACCCCTCGTTGGCAAGTAGACTTCTAGCACGTAGTTTGGTTTAAGCGCCGCTACTTTGTTAAGTATTCCCTGTTAGGACATTCCCAGGACCCGGCGCTTTGTTGAGTTTTAGCTTGCCCATGCTTATATATATATATATATATATATATATATATATATATATATATATATATATATATACATATATATATATATATATATATATATATATATATATATATATATATATATATATATATATATAGTAATACACCCTAAAATAAAATCCCCTAACATTCCAATTAAATCTTTATTTCCATGAAAATTAAACTCCTAGGTTCATGAATTTTCATTGTTACGAAGACTGCAGACGCAATCGTTAGCACTTTTCGTGTGAAAAAAAACTTACACGCGCTCGCGCAACGCAGCATTCCTCTTTTTTCAAGATTAAGAACCCAGAAGAACCCAGTAAATTTTTTTTTACTTTATATTATTTGACTGTTTTTTAGTTTTGAATTCATTGCGTCCAACTTATTAAAAAATATAAAATCATCCGCCATCCTGAAACGTTCCCCATATTAGATGTAGAATGACGCGACATAAGAAAACAATATTCCGGTATCTTGAGGCGTACGCCATATTGGACTTTGGCATATCTCGGTTTATTTCAAATTTCGCCGAAATTTGTCGGGCAAGTTTCTTGAGTTGGTGGTTTCTGAAAAATCGCGTTATCGCTCTGTAATTTTGCTGCCGGCAGAGAAAATCATCTCGAATATTATGATGCCCTAGGGCCTAGATAGACTATACCGCGTTGTCGTCGGATCTGCATACTAATGCAAATTTCAGCTCAATCGGTTGGGGGGAACTGGTTTAAAATTTAGTTGCAAGATTTGATAAAGACTTTAAAAAAGTTTGTAAAGCGGACGCCATTATGTATATAGAATGACGTCACATAGCTGATCGTATTCTACCACACGAAATCTTTCATTTGGTAGCCATGTAGAGGGTCGTCCGCCATATTGGATTTGAAATGAAGTCACAGAGTTTATCGTATTCTACCCGTCGAACCATGTCAATTGATATCCATATCGAGGGGTAGTAAAGAAGAAGACTTCATTTTAACGATAATTCGGGAATGAGGATTTACTCGTAAACTGCAATTTGTAGATGAGACATCTAAGTTAGAAAGAAATGATATTATTTTAAAATGATTCATTTAACTTTTATAAATATTTATTTAAAATAAAAACGTTCCCCGGAAATAACAAAAACTTTGGATTGGAGGCATTGGGCTGCAAATTATTATTATTAGTTGACAGCTTATGTATAGGGGAAAACAATTTTGGGATGAATAGTTATTAAGAAAGAACCACCTACCTTATTTTGAAAAAAGATTAAAACATAAAATTCTCCAAAGCTAAGCCGAAATTTGAAAAATTGTCTGACTGAAAATCACGACTACTTTCACGTCTTAAAGTATTCCAGAGCTCTTTTGACATCCTGTACAAATTATGTATGTACAAAAAAAAAAGCACTAGGCCCGAGTGAATTAGCGTAAAAATCCAAAACATTACATTGTTACGTAAATTCACTCAGTTTAATTGCATTTTTCGTGCATATTTTTTTATAGTTTAAAAATATTATTTTACTGAAGCGTTGGTATGAAAACTTAAGTGATCCTCTAATTAAAAAAATTCGTTGATGCTGCTGTTGAGAAGGATCTATAGAATTTAGTTTTTCTATTTCAAAAACGTTAAGAAATCCTTATATAACTGTTATTCTACTCGAGTTTTTAAGAGTTTTCCTTTGGATTTATTCATTTAAATCAATATCGCCAAATAGTAAGAATTTACCTCAATAACGATTTTGTCTTAGCACAACCATTAATTACATTTCAGTTCTAAATTTTGGTAGAGAACATCTATTTTGCAATTTTTGCATTAACTTTAATACGCGATTTTGAACGAGCACTTGGTTTTTCTCTCCGAGCCCATTCCTAGTATCATTTAAGCCAGACCAGACTATTTCCTCCTGTTGAGTAAGCACATATAATTAAATAGTTTTTTAAAAATAAGTTGAAGTTTTATTTGTTTAATTTGCACCGACTTCAAAATGTCGTAATAAATATAAAATTAAAAATTATCTTATGTTTTTAGCGCTTTTGGTGAAGTCGGTTCAAAATTTTTTTAAAAAACTATTTTCTTTTTCACTTTTTAGTGTATTGTACTCTATACAACGAAGAAAAACCATCCAAATCCAGTTAGGTTTACCCCCCTACCCACCTCCATTTCACTAAAATTGTTTTATCATGGTAGCAATAAGGGAACATACTCTACTGAACAGTAAAGGAATCATCGAAATCGGTCCACGCGTTACGAAGTAACTACCCCTCCCCTACCAACACCATAGGAGCAAATTATTCTTCTATTAGCAATGTGGGATCACACTCTATACAACAGCAAAAGAACCATCCGAATCGGTTGATGCGTTACAAAGATAGGTTCCACCCCCTTCCCCCACCCCAACTTCACCAACATTTTTTTCTCGTGGTATCAACCAGGGAGCATACTATACCCAAAAGAAAAAGAATCATCGAAATCGGTCCACGCGTTACGAAGTTACTACCCCTCCCCTACCAACACCATAGGACCAAATTATTCTTCTATTAGCAATGTGGGATCACACTCTATACAACAGCAAAAGAACTATCCAAATCGGTCCACGCGTTACAAAGTTAGGTTCTTCTCTCCCCCCCAACCATTTTTTTCTCGTGGTATCAACCAGGGAGCATACTCTACCCAACAGAAAAAGAATTATACAAGTCGGTTTATGCGTTACGAAGTAAGACTACTCCCCCCTCCACCCTAACCCTCACCATAGGACTAAATTAATCTCCTATTAGCAATGGGCTTATCATACTCTATAGAACAGAAAAAGAACCATCGAAATCGGACCACGCGTTACAAAGTTAGGTACTACCCCTACCACACCAACATTTTTTTCTCGTGGTATCAACCACGGTACATACTCCAGCCAACAAAAAAAGAATTATCAAAATCGGTCCATGCGTTACGAAGTTAGACTACCCCTCCCCCCACCATAGGCCAATTTGTTTTCTCCTATTACCAATGGGGGATCATACTCTGTACAACAAAAAAAGACCCTTCCAAATCGGTCCACGCGTTACAAAGTTAGGTTTCACCCCCACCCCTCACCCAACCAAAAAATTTTTTGACATGATACCACTCGGTGAACATACTCTACCCAACAAAAAAAGAATCATCGATCGGTCCGACATACAAAAAAAAACTTTTAAAAAACAAATAACAAAATACGTGTCGAACTTATGTAGAACTGCTTTGTTTTTGGGAATTCGGTTAAAAAAAGCAGAAATCCAAATTTTGCACTACACATATTCCAACATTTGGAGTATGCGAATTATTTGAAAGTACTATCATTAGTAAAACGCGTAATATATTTTAACATAGGCGATTAAACTTTAAGTGACGTTTTTGTTAAAATTGCGAAATTACACATTTGCCGTTTTACTTTAAAATCCATTATAGACCGACCGATAACTTAACTACATTTTTATGTAGGTGTAAGTGATGCGTAAAATGAACATAAAGCCGTGCCATAATCTAAATTTACAAAGACCCTGTTTAATAAAAGCTCAAAATAAAACAATTGACTTATGAAATGCTTAATAATTTTGTCAATTTATTCACTAGAAAACACGTCAGCTCATAATATTAGATTACATAATATTTTCTAAAATTAATCAATTGGTGCCAAACGTTTTCCGCATTATTACCCGCCTAAGTTAAGTAAACTGTCTTCGCCATATCTATCTTTCGGGTTCACATATTCAGTCGTTGGCCACTGAGGAGGAGGAGGAGTAGTTTTGCTCTCACTGGGAATAGCAAAAACCGCCATGAACAGGAACAGAACTCCAATAAAAAAAGCGAAGACCTTCATCTCTGGATTTAATGTTTCAGAAATATCTTAACTGGCAGAAATAATGTTATAGACTAGCTCTTGCCAAACTGATCATGAATCTTTTATACTGCTTTGCAAATAAATAAATTGTTTACAAAATATCACAAAATTCGAATTTCTTATCGCATAATGCAGATGCACAAGTACATTAATTATACGGCGCGCTCTGATACTCGGAATTCCCCCAAAATTTATTTTCATATCTGTAAATGCATTTTAAAAGCTTTTAATCTTTATGACTTTTAACTTTTTTAATTTAAAATAATTAACTAATCTTACTATGGCCTTCAAATAGACAAAGAGATGACCGCATATGTGGATGCAGTGAAACAACCTCATAATTTTATTTTGATTAGAGACAAACACTTATTAAGTTCCAAATTTTCTTAATTTTATTATAAATACGTACAAAAATGACGCGTTTCGCCTTATCAGGGCATCATCAGATTGAGAACTAACTAGTTTTTACTTGTAAAAAAGCTTTGGCTCTAGAAGAGGACTGTCATAACTGTAATCTGTCATATCATTTAACATATTTTTACTGAGGTGCTTAGCTTTTTTAATTTCGAGGCTTTCATATCTATCTAAAACCCTTCCTCCTTCCAGTCCGTGAATTAATTTAATGTTGTCCATATTTATTTTATGGCCTGTCTGTTTTATATGCTTAGATATGGCTGATTGTGGCTCAGCGCTTTTTGCTCCTTTCAAGTGTTCCTTAAATCTCTTTTTTAGCGTCCTTTTGGTTTTACCTATATAAATTCCTGAGCAATCCTCACAACTAATCTCATAAACCCCACTTTTTCCAAATTATTCGATTTCTTTTTTAATTTATTATTTGTTAATTATTAAAAAATGCAGGTTCTACGTCGTATTTTTTAAATATTGTTTTAATTTCTCTGCAAGTCTCTTCAATATAAGGGATTTTTCTCCAGATCTTTATAGGTCTTTCCATGGGGAATATTGAATTGTTTGCAAAATGTTGAACTTTTTTCCTTAATAAATTATATACAATTTTTTATGGTAACCATTATTTTTCGCAATATTTATAATATTTTTTAATTCTTTATCAAAATTATTTTGTTTCATTGGCACCCTAAGCGCTGAGCCACAATCAGCCATTACTTAGGGATAAGTGATGTTGACCGAACATCGATATTGACATCGATGACTGAACATCGATGATTGATAATAATTTAACTTAAATCATCGGCTCTTTAATATCTATATTTATAGAAGGGCAATAGAAACAATGTAACTAACTATCGACCTATTACCAATGTATCTGGAGTTGTAAACAAATCAACAGTGTCTATACAGCTTCTGGTAAGGCATTTGATAAGATTAATCGTAAAGTGATTTTATAGAAACTTCCTCTATCAGGTTTCGGATTCCTTTCGTAAATAGGGACTTCTGGCCACTCACAGAGCGTTTCCTATACTATATACATATTAATGATTTACAGTTATTTGTGCCTCCCACAAATATCTGTTATCTTGTATGAATTCCTTGGTTCCTTGTCGCCACTCTCAGAAATATGACTTCCTTATGTATCCTTTGTCGTCGCACTAACTACGCTTGATCATTGGGATAAACTTCTTTGTTTTCTGATTAGATTTGTTTTTGTATTTGGTTTTTAGAATAAGCTATTAATTGTGAGTTATATAATAAAACATTATGTAACAGTTAATAGGAAGTTAAATGTTATATTGGCGAATACTAAATAAAGAATTACATCTATTAGGAATTGTATATATTAATCAATAAGAGATAAAAACACAATAAAGACAAAAGTACCTAAGTAATAAAGTAAAAATAAAACTTTTTATCTAATAAAAAATAATATTTTTGACAGCAATTTAGTCTTATTTTGCTGGAACAACCTAGCAATATAACATTTGTGAAAAATATTCCTTCGAACGAGGTCACGGAAGGTTCCTTACCTGTTTTCAATTTAATACAAAATCATTTAAAATAACGTCATTTGAAAGTACTACAGGCTTAGAAGATGTTGGCCATATATAGTACTTCAAGGGGATTTTATGACCTGGAAATTTTAAATATCTGGAGAGGGAAAATAGTGAAGGTAAGGCTCGAGGTCAAATTCAAGCTTTTTCGTAAATGTCCCTTACACAATTCTGAAACATTTTTCTTTATTTTACTTTTTTCTCCCGATATTAAACATTTCCAGGTTAAAAAAGCACTGGTCTATATACATACGTATGTATATACGGTGTTTTTGATATGGTGTGCTAAAATAAGTAGGGTGATAGATCTCTCTTAGTCTGGCAGATAGGGTGGGGAATCTCAACCGTTTGGGAGTTACAGGGTGATTCATAAATTTGCGGTTTTCATGGTATGCATACGACTATTTTATTTTTATATTTTTATCTCCTAAACGCAGGAAAATCAAACAAAGGCCAAAAACCTACTATCTAAATGAACTTTCCAAAATTACCAACCAAATGTAGATCTAATTCCTACAATTTCAGGTACACTCACTTGCGAAAATGAAAAAAAAAATGTTTTCCGTTTACCTTATATTCAGCATTTTTCCAAATTTTCTCCGAAATTGATGTAGTGAATAAACCGGTTTTTTATTTTTATAAAAGTGTACATCTAATTACCTTTCCAAAAAGGGGCAACATGTCCAGGTATTAAAAGGATGCAGAAGTTTGTGCGTAGAAAACTTTTTGGGAAATATTATAAACAAACAATTTAAAGAAATTAAGCTTAAATTAATCCCAAAATGCTTTTCATTGACCTTAAAACTTATTGCAATTAATCTTAGTATGTTACAGAAGCTGCTCTAAATGTCCTCCACCACTTTCGATGCATTTTAATAATCTCCTTCTAAGTTCCTGTTTAAGGGGTATTGTAGCCGGCCCCCTGTAATTTCGCCGCTGCATTCCCAATTCTTCTACTTTAATCCTCTCTCTTCTTAACTGGACTTGAGTAAACTTCATCCTTCGTTGTTCCCCAGGCACATGTTCGCCCAAGCTAGCGGGCATGACATTTTTCATTCAGTATTGTCTTTACAATACGCTGTTGCTCCGTCGTGTTGGTAAAACATTGCCCTAAGATTATCCAGTAGATTTGGCAGTGTATTCAAAAAAACTTCTGCAAAGATTTGGGTACTAAGCACTTGCGGATAACTGAATGGGCCTATCAAATGGGTGCCGATGATAGTAGCGCAAACATTGGCTCATTCAGGCTGGAAGGATGTCCTCTTCTCCTATGTGGGTTAGTATGCGACCACGCATGAAGGTTGTGAACTTTTGTGATACCATCTCCGGTTAACTGCGATCCATCCGTCCACAGAATTCGGCCCAGAAACGCCCATTTCTCTGTGTCCCATTCCAGAAGCAAAATTCTACTTTTCTCTCGGAATCTCCTTCCAGTAGCCCTTGGAATGGGATATGATGATATGAACGTAATCCTGCTCTATGAATAATTCTCCAAACTTTAACTACAGATGCCGATGTTTCAACTCACAATTCTATGCTGTTTAAAGTAACACTTCCGGTTTCTGTTAGCCTCCCAAAACCCCGCGAAAATACCACTCTTTGTACAACCACTTTTTAATTTCAATCTACTACACAATAAATTAAAATTGTATCCGCGAATTCCTGAAAAGTAATAACATCCGTAGTTATCGATTTGTTTTTAAACTATGATCGATATTTCGGCAAAATTTCCATCAGGTCTTAGTAAAAGAAAGTCAGGATACTAGGGTGTGAACTCTGGCTAACACAAATTAATATCGGCAATAAAACAAAATTACATTAACATTTTTATAACGTTTGTGCAGCAATTATTAAAATTTATTAACTGTGTGTCCGAAAGAAACATTTTCGAACGATTTTTTTAACTTTGTTTATTTAAAGGATTTCCTACATAAGGCAATGAAATAAATAGGTAGTCATAGATTTCTAAATGTGGGAAAATTCTGAAATTTAGGTAATGGCAAAACATTTTTCACATTTAGAAGTGGCTGTACCTGCAATGGTAATAATTAGATCCACATTGTTAACAATTTAGACAGAATCATTGCGGTAGTAGATTTATGGTGTTTGATTTCGCTGTGTTGAGTAGATTAACATATAAAAATTAAATAGTTATGTGCATACCGTAAATATTTCAAATTTATGAAACACCCTATAGCTCCTAAACGATTGCAAAGACCTCCCCCCTCCCCTTTGTCTTGAAATTTTCTGTTTGCTTAGGTGAGATCTATCACCCCACATTTTTTGGCACACCAGATATGAAATCCCGTGTATAGAAGGTGGTCAGTATGGGTTTATAAAAAAATGCAGAAGAATTTATAAACTGCAGAGGTGACGTAATCCAGAAAAGGCGACTTTTAAAAAATTGACTTTACTTGTCTTAATAACCATTTACCCCTTTAACAAATATAAAATTGCACGAAATCTCATCAGTGTAAATTTTCCGCCAACTGAGATTTATTCTTGCTGTCAGAGTAAAATGTTTATTTTTGTAAGGTGTGGACCGATTTGGATGTTCTGCTCTCGTAGTATAATGCATGTTCCCAAATTGCTTATATAACAAAATATTTTAACTTAAGGGGGACTCCACCCTGAAGGTTTTAAAAAAAATCGATTTTTTTACATAAATCTACTCCTTATAGTGTATAGAATAGTCAATCGTTTCGTCTGTCGCTGTCTACATTATTTACCTTAGTAAAGGGAGCACTTTGACTTGCTCATTTATCAACAAAAGCCAAACGTCTTCGAAGCAAACAAAACAGTGTATTATAGAAATAGTCATGGTGTAATGAATAATAGTCATGGTGTAATGAATATTGTTGATTGGCAATTTCTACTTCTTGAAAAATATTTTAAAATTTCTTATCAATACAACTTTTAAAATCCCCCCAGGAAAATAATTTCAATCAACATCTACGCTAGGGAATTCAAAAAATCCCCTTTCATTATCAAATGAATAAAGTGGAAAAAATTTTCTTCAGAAAACATATTTTTTATACATTTTTCATTTTCAAAACACCAACGAGATAACACTTGCTTCGTCTTAAAATAAACATCTTGAAAGATTTAAATTGCATAAGACACTGCAATAAAAATTCATATCTCCAAGGTCGGAAATTGCACGCTTGTTATCGCAGTAAGAAGTTATAGCTACGATAAAAGTGAAACTTAATGAGCAACTCGTTTTTGAAAAAGATCTGTAACACAGATAGTATGTTGGGGGTAACGCACTGCCTTATGGTTAGTATTCATTTAACTATACTTACGAGTACATCCTTTTAAATCATTTGATTAATAAATATTTTTCTATACATTATATCATATAAATTTTTACTAAACTAATTAACATTAGAAACATTATTAAGATAATGTTTTGTTTTTGTTATTATATTTTCACTTAAGCGCAATAAAGGTGTGGTGACAGACGGTGATTGTGTTGCAAACACTTGGCGTTCTTTAAGCTTATATAGTTTCGGTTCCGTTCATTATTTTTGAATTACTTGTTAGATATTTTTTTTCCAGTCGGTCTTGACTAATTTGTTTTAGACTTAAGTCGTATACAGGGTGTATTTCTTTATTCATTCCGTGGAAGGAATAGAAGTAAAAGAATACGCGCCAGAATAAACGGAATAGAAGCAATATGTAAACACAAAGGAATATTCCTGCCAATTGAAAGTTGGAGTCAGGTTAAAGCCATTATTCAATAAAAAATTTTTGAGGTTTCAGTTTTTTCTATTATTTAAAAGAATAAATTGTGTATTTATTTACAAGTATGACTTTCTTTTCTCTCCCTGTTGATAGTAAGTTGTTTATTGACAGTTTTATTCCATCTACAACTTCGGTACAAAAAGAACGCGTTCTGAACGCGCCGGTGCTAATAAAAAAACACGGAATATTAGGAATAGAATATTCCGAACGAATAAAGCTACACATCAGGTGCGTTCTGCCTATTCGGAATGAATAAAGAAATGCATCCATAAAGCGCGAACCTTATATTGTCGAAAATTCAGATTCAGGGTGGCGATTCTCACACAATTTGGTTGCCTCCAGACAACCAA
Organism: Leptarthrus brevirostris; assembly: GCA_964036015.1. Classification (NCBI taxonomy): domain Eukaryota; kingdom Metazoa; phylum Arthropoda; class Insecta; order Diptera; family Asilidae; genus Leptarthrus; species Leptarthrus brevirostris. The sequence goes on along the minus strand of OZ038372.1, from coordinate 109,394,439 downwards.
ACCGTTTCAATAAATTAAGCGCACGCCCAAAAAGTTTGTGCGCATGATCTGTAATTCTCCTATGCCGTTTCCCGGAACTTGCATCTAAGTCCTTAGTCACCTATTTGGAAGCTAGCGTGTGATTTTGACACTTCACAGCGCTTGGCCTGCCAAGAGTAAAAAAAACCAGTTTTGCGAGGATTCCTACACAGATTTCGTACGATGATCTTCAATTCCAAATAAATGTTAATCTTTCAAAATCTTAATCAGTTCAATATTTATGTTGTTATGTATTTTACAAGCTGTTATTATTTATGAATTGAATTGGAATTGAAGAAGTAATATGCTTGAAATAGATTTGAATTTGAAAGTTATCAAAAGAACTTATCTTTTGAGCCCCATAAAGAAGACGCAAGAAGATAAAACACATTTAAAGGTAGCCATTTGCCGCTAAGAAAAAGCCATTCCCTCTTCAAGAAAACACAACAGAGGTAACCTTTCCTTTTCGGAAGTTGCATTTGAAAGAAGACTTCTATAAGACGATCTTTCTCAGAAACACGAAATTTTGCTGAATGAAGCCATTTATTCTTCTAGAAGAAATACAGTAATTGAAAACAGTCGGAACATGCATTCTAAGGAAACCCTTTCCTTTCAAGAAGTCGCACTTTTCAGGAAAAAAAACTTCGTTGAAGAAGACGCGACTTCATTCAAAGTATGCCCCTTTTCAAGAAGACGAAATTTCATTGAAAAAGTTCTTCTTCAAGAAGACGTCTTTTAAAGAACTTCCTTGAAGGAAAAAGCTCTTTCTCTCCAAGAACATGCAAGGATGCCAGACAATTGGAACAAGGGTTAGCCACGAAATCCCCAAAGCACAATCCTCAGCAACAAAATTCTCTAATATAAAATCCCCAAATACAGAATCCTCGCGGAGACAAAATTGTAGAAACCTAAATACTCAAATCCATTTAGTAAACATAAATATCAATCGTGACCTACCAGAAATTACACTTTGCAATTTGAGGTAAACTTAAATAAAGCCAGGCAGTAGAGCCGAATCACGGCACTCAAGTCTCGTGTCGTCAGAAGAACGTAAATAAACAATGAACCACAACTCTGACCGACGTGAAAGTGCATCGCGCAGCATAAAGATGCACGCGAGCAATTAAAGAAAGTATGTCACAGGTGAATGCACTGGATATGAGTATTTCGCGTATTTAGCAATAAGAGGAGAATTTAGCAATAATGATCACCAATTAAATTATTAAGAATTTATGTGAGCAAATAAGTACTTTGAACTTAGGTAGTAAGCACTAATTTTGTATAAATAGAGTATGCGAATTAAATAAACAAGATTAATCGAAACCAGTCTTTTTCGGTATAGGAGTTAAAGCTTTTACAAGCTGCTCCTAGTATAATCTCCTAGTTTGGAGTTAAAGCTAATTTAGCTGCTCCACTGGAGTTAAAGCTTTCACAAGCTGCTCCAAGAAAACTTAACCTGTGTGAAGATCTTGAGGACGGAACTGTTGCATGCTGAGAGACGACACCAATAAAGAGGCTTATCACAAAATCTTAAAATCGAATTCTTTAAAGTTTCAAAATTCCCCAATTGAAATCTCCAAACACAAAATCCTCGTAAGGGTTGATCTTTAAGTTTTCCAGGAAGTACTCACAATCCTTCCCGCGCGAGTTACGTCACACCGAACAACACCTTCCCATCAGCATGCAACATAAGTCACGTGGCATAGCCTCACCTCAAGCTTAATTAGAGCTTCAGGTTATCCACCTGTAAAATGCATTTTCACATAAATTTCCAGACATAGCGTCAGCAAAAAGATCTTTCTTTGTAAACTTAATTAAGCTAGAAAATTCAGTTTATTAGCGATTTCTGTAAAGTTCAGTTGAATAAAGTTATAACCATTTAATAACTCTTTTATTTGAAGTTAAATTATTATTTTTTTTATTCAAATATTTGGCGAATAACGTAATTGGCGCAGTCGGTAGGATAGGCGAACGGTCCTATCCTTAATTCATTCGTAAAAGAAAATATTTTGTTGATCTTCGATAAAACAAACGGCGGTTTACTGTAATAATTATCGAGAAAATAACCAACAGTGTAGTGAGATAGAAAATATTTTATTGATCTTCGATAAAACAAACGGCGGTTTACCGTGATAATTATCGAGTGTAGTGATATTAAGTTGACATCTCACTACCGAATGAATACAAAACTAATATAAGGATAAAAGTGCTGTGAAGTAAAGTGGGAAGGAATATCGCAAGTTGCTCCAATACTGAGAGGACATCAGTAGCAGCGGCACCAACAGGACCGGAGAGTTTCTACTCATAGACGCCTATCCATCATTCAAAGACATCGGACCTCATAACGAAGGAATATCGTGCTGAAAATGAAGATAATCATCATAACAGTCATCGTTTTGGGATACATGTAAGTCAAGTATTTGAATATTTTTTTTCCTTTCTCTCCTTAAATTTTTTTCCTTTATATGTTTACTAACCGCTTTAAAACTGGTAGACCAAAATCAGCTCCGTATAATAAAAAATGTTGGTCCCCTCGTACCCTAATAAATATCCCTTTAGACCAGATAAGTGAAGAAAGTGATAGTGAAAGTGCTGATAGAGAATTATTGAATAGTGGCTCAAATAATCGATTAAACTATTTAAATTATAGCGAATTGGCTAACGTTAATAATAATATTGAATTAGTAGCAAACCCTCAAATTCAAATTGGCGGAATTGCTAACGAAAATGTTAATATTGAACCGGCATTAAATCCTCAAGTACAAATTCGCGGAATGGCTAATGCTTCCAATAACGTAGAACCCGTGGTAAATCCTCAAATCCAAAACCAAATATTCGCTGTAAGAAACGTTTTCGACTCCTTGAGAGTCCCAGAGGCGATTAAGGATCTCCCTAGATTTGACGGGAATCATAGACTCCTTTACGATTTTATTAACAATGTAGAGGAAATTTTATCCCTAGTGACAATAGCAGATGGCACGCCATATGCCCAAATATTATTACGGGCAATTAGAAATAAAATTGAAGGACAAGCTAATGAGGTCCTAAACATGTATGGCACCTCACTAAACTGGGAACAGATAAAAGCAAATTTAATCTTGCATTACTCTGATAAGAGAAATGAAACCTCTCTTATTAGAGATTTACATAACCTAAGACAAGGAAACAGTACAGTTGAGAGATTTTATAGTGAAGTTATTGAAGTGCAAGCAACGATATTTAATCACGTTCAAATTCACGAAAATAACCCAAACGTAATTAGAGCTAAGAGAGATTTATATTCTGAAATGTGCTTAACGCGTTCCTAACAGGATTAAAAGAACCCCTTGGCTCAACAGTTCGCGCGATGCGCCCCGAAACTCTACCAATCGCATTTTCATATTGCGTAAAAGAACAAAATATTTCCTACCTGAGATCTCCATACCACGTTGGAGCTAATAACAGTAAAAACAATAAGCGAAACCCTTTCAAAATAATTTTCGACTCAACGCGTACTCAACACTTCATAGACCATTCAACCCACACGTAAGGTCATTTCCTAATCAACATACATCATATCATTCTAATCCCTTTAACCAATTTTCATCAGCTAATAACAATTTTGGTAGAAATAACTCACTCAATCAACGATCATTTAATAACCGACCAGTTAATCAGCAATCTTTTAACATACGTCCTTCATTTCCTCCAACACAACAACAAACGTTACCAATCCCAGAACCAATGGATGTTAGTTCAGGTCATACCTACCGTAGATTTACTCGACCAAATCAACTTCAAAATAGACAACCGTAAAGTAACTCTTTTAGACAGACTGGACCACCCAGAATAATTAGTGAAGAATTATTTAATATCTCTAATCCGAATGCCTCCCAACCAGATGTCAGGACGCCTAATCATATTCAAGAATTAGATAGATTTTATAATGCCGATCAATACGATAAAGATGTTATCCAAATAGATGACTCAAATTTTCAATTTCCCGCCTCGACGAACCAATCGGTTACATAGACGTCAATAAACACGGGTTTATTCTTCCGTACATTCAAATATCATCCCCTTTTGGTCGACGTCTAAGATTCTTGGTAGATACCGGCGCTTCATCATCATTCATTAATCCAGAATTCGTCCATCCCCAAGATGTCCAATTAATTAACCCCATCAATATAACTACTGCACTTAACAAACATAGAATCGATAAGCAAGTTACCCTGCCGAACTTCGTAGAATTTAATCAGCCTGGTAAAACAAAATTTTTAATATTTAAATTTCATGGTTATTTTGACGGCCTTTTAGGACTAGATGCCTTAACCTTATTACACGCTAACGTTGATTTAGCAGACCAAGTATTAGCAACAAAGAACGCCTTAATACCCTTGCATTTCAAGCCAAATTTTATATCGAAAAGATACGTTATGCCCCCGAAATCTAAATCCATAACCCAGTTGCCAGTAGATGTTGAAAATGGTAATATATTTATTAAAACTACTGAAATAAAGCCCGGCTTAATGATATCCGAAGAACGTTACGTAGCCGAAAACTGGTTTAGTTCAGTGCTAGTTGTTAATGAGACAGACTCTGACCTAGATTTATTCCTAGAACAACCCATAAAATTCGATTACTTACCATCTTCAGAATTTCACGAACTCCACAACTTTAATGTCCAATTTGAAAACGAAAGGACAAATACGATCAGCACCGACGACATTAACAATTTAATAAGAACAACCCACTTAAACCAAGAAGAAAAGAAATCGATTTTAAAATTTTGTAAAAATTACGAAGATATATTCTTTAAACAAGGGCAAAAATTAAGCTTTACGAATAAAGTAAAACATCGGATTACCACCGATGAGATCCCTATTTACACAAAATCTTACAGATACCCTTACGTGCACAAGGAAGAAGTAAAAAAAAAATTAGCGAGATGCTGGAACAAAACATAATTAGACATAGCTATTCACCGTGGAGCTCTCCTGTCTGGATAGTTCCGAAAAAGCGAGATGCTAGCGGTAAAGTTAAGTGGCGATTAGTCATAGACTATCGCAAATTAAACGAGAAAACAATCAGCGACCGTTATCCGCTTCCAAATATCAATGAAATACTTGATAAACTTGGGAAGTGCATGTATTTCTCCACTCTCGATCTAGCTAGTGGATTCCATCAGATAGAGATGGATCCAAGGGATATACAAAAAACAGCTTTCACCGTTGAAGGAGGTCACTACGAACACCATAGGATGCCTTTCGGGCTGAAAAATGCCCCATCGACCTTTCAACGCGTAATGGACAACGTCCTAAAGGATCTCCAAGGGAAAATTTGTTTAGTGTACCTCGACGATATTATAATATTCTCCACATCCCTCCAAGAACATTTGGAAAGTCTTAAAAAAATATTCGATAAACTAAGAGAAGCCAATTTAAAGGTACAATTAGACAAATCGGAGTTCTTGAAAAAGGAAATAAACTTCCTAGGACACATAGTCACCGAAAAGGGGGTTAAACCAAACCCTGATAAAATTTCCGCTATTCAAAATTGTCCTATACCTCGAAACCCAAAAGACATTAAATCATTTCTCGGTCTAGTTGGGTACTACAGGAAATTTATAAAAGATTTCGCAAAAATGACGAAACCGTGTTTAAAAAAGGGAAGTAAAATCGACTTCAATGACAATTATGTTAAAGCATTCCAAACCTGTAAAGATATTTTAACAAATGATCCAATACTAGCCTACCCTGATTTTTCTAAACCCTTTGTATTAACCACTGATGCGAGTAATTATGCAATCGGGGCCATCCTATCACAAGGACCTATCGGTAGCGATCGACCTATCTGCTACGCCAGCAGAACTCTAACGACAACAGAGACAAAATACTCTACAATAGAAAAAGAGTTATTGGCAATTGTTTGGGCGACAAAATATTTTCGTCCGTATTTATATGGCAATAAATTCAAAATTGTCACTGATCACAAGCCTCTCCTCTGGCTTATGAATTTAAAAGATCCCAACTCTAAATTGATTAGTTGGCGCTTAAAACTCGAAGAGTTTGACTACGAGATAGTCTATAAAAAAGGAGTCCAAAATTCGAACGCCGATGCCTTAAGCCGCATTAAACCAGAAAACTCTGGAAATATAGAACTTAATGCTAATGAAAATGAAAACCTTTCAGTACAAGGCACCTCTGGTTCTACAGTACACTCAGCAGAGGAAAATCTCGACGACGGAATCCCAATATCTGAGCGTCCGCTCAGTGAATTCAACCTTCAAATAATCTTAGAGAAATCCAACAAACGACACCCAATTTCATTAAAGGTCCCATTCAAAAATCAACTTCGTCGAACTTTTCGATTACCAGAGTTTACAGAAGACCGATTAAAGGAAGACCTTCTATTTGGATTAGCCTGAACTGAAACAAGCCAGGAGTGACAGCGGAAGCAATTGACCCACATATTGGCGGATGAGGAATCAGCCATTAAGAAGCGCTACATCATCCCTATATAAGTAAGAGCAAACTAAAAGAAGATTAACAAAGATTAAATAATAAAACGACGTGGAAATTTTGTACTTGAATAAAATAAAAAAAATGAAGACGTTCGTAAAAATTGATTTAAACAACGAATAAGTAATTGTTTTAAAACAAATACTCAATACAAGTTTAGATGAGGGATGTCGTTTAGAAAACCTAATTGTTGGTAAAATTTATATGAAGCCAATCAAAATTCCCATGATCCAAAATTCCCAACTACAAAACTTAAAAATTTTCAAATTACTGACCATGTTCATTGTTCGCACAATGCCTTTCTCCAAGTAGGGCAGTATTATAGGCACCATTATATATTTAGTTGATGATGACTATTTACTCTACCGACATATTCTTCCAGAAGGCGAAAAAGATCTTGCATTATATTAGTCTTTTTATGATTTCGTGCTTTTTAAAAATTTTTTTTTAATAGTTGAACGTTCGCCTGACATTAAATGACACAAGAAATATTTGGGCTATAAGGTGTTCATATAAATTCTACAAAAAATTTGATTTTCTAAACAACATCCTTCAACGGAGACGGAGTTGGGTCCATTGATTGAGTACCACGATGACCACGCATGGTTCCAAATTCGAGCCTCGGTCTCTCCGTGACTTTTTTTCTAAAACAAAACAATTAAAAATCCACTCTCTCTCAGGACTCTCTCTAGCTCGCAGGAATGCAAAAACAAGCCATTCAAGTTGCTTTATTTCCCATACCCTAATTCCCTTATGGCCGAAGCCATGCTAATGCACTATAGTGCTGCCCGTGAGTTTTGGCTTTATCATGATTTTTCCTTAAGTAGCAATACAATAAAGAATTGGTATCTATATGCGTTAAGATGTTGGGTAATGAACCCTTCCCACCACACCCCACCCCATAAAGTTTTTTCGTGGTACCAATAGGGAAACATATTCTCCACATCAAGAGAAGAATCATCCGAATCGGTCTACGCGTGAAGAAGTAGGCATCCACTCCTTCCCCCACCCCAATCCCACCATCTAAAATTTTGTCGTGATATCAATGGGGTAACATACTCTATACATCAGAAAACTAAACACAAATCGGTCCACGCCTTACGAAGTTAGGTTTGACCCCAACTCCGCCAACAATTTGTCTTTACAGGATACCAATCGGTGAACATACTCTAAACACAAACAAAAGAATAATAAAAATTGCTCCACGCGTTACAAAGTTATGCACGGTCATACATAAAAAAAATTTTAAAAAAAACTTAGAACCTCTTTGCTTTTGGGCAATCGGTTAATTTTTTTTATTGACCAAGGATTGTGGTGGCGGTGGTCTAACTTGGTAACGCGTGGACTGATCTAGATGATTCTGATTCTGTGGCTTACGGTTAGAGTTGAAGGAGGGGCGGCGCCTAGCTTCGTACGGCGTAGACCGACTTCGATGATTTTGTACAGAATACGCTTCCTGATTCGTAAATGTTAAACAATTTCTACCTGCAGCGACTACGATGATTCTCTGATTATTAGCTGATTAATAAAACTACTTTTTATTTTTATTTATTTTTATTTAAAATTTATAAATTTAAAACAATTTTAACTTTATATGAACGTAGATAAAATGAAACTGAATTAATCTTGATTTTCCCGTCCTTTTATACCCAGGAAATTATAGGCAGGGTTGCTATGTTTTTAGATAAAAAATTTCTATAGGTGTTTTTTCCAACAATGAAATGTTGCCAACTTCGTTTATCTGAAGATTTCATTGTGAAGTAACAGCTGTCGTCACAGTCGCCACAGTACTCCCCTGCCAGTTAAATCCTAGGTTTAACGAAAGTAAAGATATTTGAAAGATATCTGTAGTGGTTGAACACTACGTGACGTCCTTAATTGTTTAAGTATAGGCCACAGTATCGGTGATCGATGCTTGATATTAGATTCTGAATGATTGAAGGTATGACTGTGAGTCGTCATTTTTCAGAAATTGATGAAGTAAACCTGGTTGATTGAAGATGTGACTGTGTGTCGTCATTTTTAGAAATTGATGAGAAGATGTGACTGTGCGTCGTCATTTTTCAGAAATTGATGGAGTGAACCTGGTTGATTGAAGATGTGACTGTGTGTCGTCATTTTTTAGAGCAAGTACTGTGTTTATTATGTTTGTTAATCCTGACGTCCTTCTTGGTGAAAGTATTGGCCACGATGATTGATGGTTTAATGACTGTAGGAGTTGTGGGACAGTAGGTTGTCTACTGCCAGTTGTATTTGTTTTTTTTTTTTGAGGGGACACCCGGGTATTCCTGTTGTGTTACTATCGCAGGTGGTAGGTCTTCCTGCTGGGGTGGTAGATGTTCCTGCTCGTTTACTACAGCAGGTGGTAGGTGTTGCTGCTGTGGTGGTAGGTATTCCTGTTGTGTTACTACCGCAGGTGGAAGGGCTTCCTGCTGGTATTTCTGCTTCCTGCTGTTAATACGGCATCCATGAAGTTTTAAAGGACATCCTCTAAGCGCCATTTCTAGAAGGAGGACGCTTGTCAACCTTTTTAACTGGATATCAATCACTTTTTGATTTCAATAGCTATTTTTAAAATAATAAAGTAGTTATTAGTGTACAAATAGTTTTGTCCCCTTCTGTACATAAAAGGTACATATGTTTGTGCGTGGTTTTCTTTTTCATATTTTCCCGGCTCAATTCGTACTAAATAGTCTCCAAGGTGTCCAAATTGCTTTTAACGGTTGTTAATGTGTAACAGCACTCTTCTGCTACGAATATTCACTGTGCACAGTTGCATACATACATAGGGTTCGAAACGTTATTAAGGCAAGGGGCGGTACTACAAAGTACTAATTGCAATTTTAAACTCAATTTTAAAACTTTTAAGTTTTGAAAATACATTTTTAAGTTTAATAAAAATAAAGAGATATTGTTGGCTTACTATATTTTTAATTTTTTATGAAATAACATTGCATTAAAAACTTGAACAAAGTGAAGGATTTTTGGATTTCGAACGTAAAATTCGAATTTCGATTTCGAAAATAAATTACATATCGCATAAAACATAATTTTTAATTGGGTTACATGTGAATAATGTAAAATACAGACAAATTACATAATAAATTGTTGTTATTTAACTTTAAACGTGCAGCTTTTTTTTGTTGCGGGGGGTGTACATATGATAAAACTGTAAAATCATCATAATAAAAAACATAACCTCTCAGAACTGTTTTTGTTGACACTTGAAACTCTAATGTAAATATTAATTTTGATCAAGTATTAATCAAAGTTTTAAAAGTAAAATTGAAACTTCTTTATTCTACGTATAATATACCAACGCAAGTTACGATTAGAACCCTGTATCATATGTAAGCATGAATTAAAGAACCTACCTAGTAACCGCATCCACGTGTTCATCGGATTTTTTTTTCATCATCACTTGAATAGCTTTCCTCCACATCTTACAATGTTTTGTTAACTTTACTTACTCCACTCTATATAAATATAAATATTAACAGATTTAAATAAAAATCAAGCGTTAAATCTTTAAAACTCCACAAATTGACGTTTGATATTGTACATGAATACTGAATACTATAGGTAAATTATAGAAACAGTGGAAAGAGATAAAGTAAACGTGTACTTGGCGCTGAGGAGTGGAGAGCGCTTTGAGAAGCGCGAGCATATTGCGCAGAGGAAAACCATAACGGCTTCAAGTTTTGTTAACGCTTGATTTTACTACTCATCTATGTTTCATACTGTGCGCTATATATGAAACTATTCTTAAGTAGTAAACTCCAAAAATAAGTTAGTGTAGTGGAAAAACCCCATGCAGGTATTCAATTAAAGCCAAACAAAATGGCTTAAAAGATTACTGAATTGAAATATAAAAAAATTCTGGAGACTTGTCTAAGGCATATTTTTATAGAGAATCGCAAGACACTTTTCCCATACAAACTGTTGATGTACGAATATTATTTCATAATATTCTAGTTGAGAAAAGTCAATTTTTCTTGAAAATTTTCGTTTTGTTTTTTGAAGCAAGAACATCATGAAATATTACTCGTACATCAACAGTTTGTATGGGAAAAGTGTTTGTCTTTCGATCCTCTATTAAAATATGCCTTAGACTAGTCTCCAGAATTATTTTTATATTTTATTTCAGTAATCTTTTAAGCCATTTTGTTCGGCTTTAATTGAATACCGCATGGGGTTTTTCCACTAGACTAACTTATTTTGTTTTACTAATCTTATTTTTTCGCCATGATCTACAAAAAATCCACATGGAGCAAAAAAAACACACTTCTGCACTTTCTTACTTTCATTTTTCTCCGTTCCCACTACGTAAAAAATTATTATTCTATAAAATAAAAGTTCTTGCTAAATTGGAGTCGCATAGTTCATTTCTGAAAGGTCGCTCAAGGACCCTGAAGAACTTAAACACATCCTAAAATGGCGTAACCAAGAATTCAAATTTGGGATTTCCATATAATTTTATTTGTAGATCAGTACCAAGTTACTGGCGACGTGATAAAACTTCTGGTTTCGCCGGGAATGAAGGAAATAGTAATACTATCGAAAAAATAAAAGTAAGAAGTATTTCGAATTCCTTTCGATTGTTACTTTCACAAAATGCTTTAAAATAATGTGTTTACCAAAAATTTCAGAAATGTTTTTCATTTCCAATGAAACTGGAGGTGCTGTATAGTCTCCAGTACCTTAATTCTGATCTACACCTAAAATTATCAGAAATTTTAGTTTCTTTGCAAAAATTTTCAATTTTTTTGAAGCACCTAAAATATATATTGTTGCCTTTTTGTTCTTTTCTTTTGAAGGAATTGAAATTAAAATGCTAAAATTGCAATGCCTCTATAGAGTCTTAGACGACAACGATAGTAAATAGTCGATTGGAGTCCCGACAATTGCTTAAGCAAATCCAGCAAACCAAAACAAAATTTAAAGAGAGACTGTTTCCGTGTGAGAGAAGAAGGTGCATGTATCGAAGTAAACAACTGTTCCAGCAAAAGGTAAACACCAGTTGTTTTTGTTTTTCGTTTGTTTTGGAAACGACGATCAACGGTAGTAGAAGTATTTAAACTGCGGGTAAACAAAACAAAAACAAGCAGGACTATCACTGGGGAATATAATCAAATAGGTGCTCCCGTGATCACGCACTTGTCACGTGGGATCCAAGCGGAGTTTTATTGATGAGAATCAACTAGTTCAGTTTTGTGTAGAATCGCGACTGAAACCTTCGTTGGTCCAGTTAAAGTGGTTATTTTAATCCGTGGGTGATGGAAACTCGTGTGTAAGTGCAGATGTTTATCTTGAGGACGTGCAGAAGGCTTGTGTTCGATTACAGTGAAAGAAACACGAGTTTTGAGAATCAATAAATGCGTTAAGGGAAATGCCGATTGGGCATTTCTCTCCATCGTCATCATTGATGACGTCACGACTGCTCCTGTCACCAAATACTTCGTTTGTGCTCTTTTTTATTTACCCCGAACGTGGGCTCGTCTTTTCGCTGTGAGATACCGGATAGGGCGGGTGTTTAATTAGCGATCTGCTCACCTGGTGTCTTATCGCGCGTCAGTGGATTTCAACCTAACCACGAGCTGTTCTGGTTCTCGTTTCGGGAAGTTTGTTTTAGGCGATAGTTTGGTGTTTAATGCAAAATTAGAGGGTACTAGAGGTAAGTGCAGGTGTCCGCCGCTCTTGCTGTTGGTGTCTTTCCGTTTTCGTTTAGGTTAGGAAAGTCCTTTTATTGACAACGAACGTGGTTAAAAATAAAACAAACTTTTACTCTATTTCAATTTATTCACATGTCTTTACACGCTTGTCAAAATGCTAATCTAGGATGGCTGCCATACACATTTTTTTCTTACGGGGGCCAGACTGCTTCCGGCCAGGTTGTGTTGTCTTTCTTTTTCGAAGTCTGCTGATCCCTTTCTAAGGTTTTGCTTTTAGGAGCAAACTCTGGACTTGACATGTTACTCCTGGCGAGGATGGTGGCGTTCGACGTGGGACGGACATCTGGTTTGGATACCGGTTTTGGTAAGGATCAAGGCCCCGATACAGGTAAGTTTCTTTAAGGTGATGATTTGTTTGTTTTATATCTCCCTTTTTGTTTTTTTATGTAACAATATAAGAAGTAATACTTTATTTAATAGCACAAGTGAGAACAATACTTTTTTATTTTTGCATACTCCATATTAAATTCATTAAATTCAAAAATGTTTCATATTACAACAACGTATTACGATTTAAAGAAAAGAAGTGAAAAAAAGGAAAAATTTATTCTTAGGCGACTGCACTGGGTTAAAGTTGAAATTACTATTGATTGAAAATAGGAAAAATAGCATTATTTTTGTTATTAATGTAGGTTTACTGACTAGAATAATAGTGAAAAGACAACTTCTTGAAGCCAACAGAGCACTGAAAAGTTCTATACAAGCACAATAGATGAAAAACAAACGTGTACTGAAATGCACTCTATGACGGGGCACAAGCTTAGTGAGATCCAATGTGAGGAAACTTGTTGTGCCGCGCAAATAATCATTTTAGCTTACTTTACCAACTCGAAAACTTTTACCTTACTAACTTGAAAATGTGTACGCCTTTCCCATGTAAGAGTGTTATCGAAGTATACACTGAGGTTATGGACTACATCAGTATATCGTATAGGTTGCGGACAAAGTAGGTGAAGAGTATCAATATACTTTTTCGAAATAACCATTTATTGAGACTTGGATATATTTAGCGTGAGGTAGTTCGATTTTGACCAATTCACACAGGTAGACACAGGATTAGAAAAAAGGCATCCTTAGAACTTATTAAGTACCTAATTATTTTATTGCACTTTAGGTATGAAATTCTTTAAAGAAACAAAATGTTTAAGATAAAAGGTCAAAAATGCTTGTTTTGGGTTAACAGGTAATTATTTTAATTATTGCTGCAAAGCAGTTATAAAAAGTTAGTGTTATTTTGTTTTATTGCCGATATTAGCTTGTGTTAGCCAGAATTCACACCCTTGTATCCTAGCGCTCTGTTACTCGTACCTGATGGACATTTTACTTTAACAAAGGCTCAGTCAGCAAGAATACCTATCATAGTTGAAAAACAAATCAACAAGTATGGGTATTTTTAAGCAAAACCTATTAAAAAATGTTAGAGTTTACTTTTGAGGAATACGCGGATATTATTTACATTTATGGTGTAGTAGACGGAAAAGAGAGAGCGGCTGTACTGGAATATCAAAGAAGATTCCCTAATCGGCGAACACCTAAAAGAGGGGTATTTACACGGGCTTTCCAAAGGTTAAGAGAAACAGGAAGTGTAACTTCACACGACATGGAGACACGACCCGAAACTTCGGGAACTTCTGCCGACGTCGAGCAGCAAACAAGCAACATCGTGAGGCAGGACCCTGAAACGAGCACGAAACGAATCGCAAGGCGATTAGGAGTGTCGTCATCTAAGGTTTGGAGGGTTATTCATCGAGAGGAATTACATCCATATCATCATCACCCTGTCCAAGGACTACTGGAAGGAGATTCTGAGAGAAAACTGAAATTTAGCACTTGGCTTCTGGAACGCGACATTGACGACAGGGCGTTTCTGGACCGAATTATGTGGACAGATGAATATCAATTCACCAGGAATGATATCACGAACTTCCATAACCTCCATACCTGGTCGAACATTAACCCACACAGGGCAACAGGTGACCTCATTCCAGCAGATATTTAGTGTCAATGTTTGGGCTGGTATCATCGGCAACCATTTTGTAGGAACATTTATTTTCTGCATCTGCTTAATACTGAAATTTATGTGGACTTTTCGGACAATACACTTCCAGATCTAATAGAGGAAAACCCTATGGATAATCTGAGGGGAATGTATCACCAACGCGATGGAGTACCAGCGCATATTGCTAACGTTGTGAAGGTAATACTAAGGGAAATATTTCCTAACCGCTGAATTGGACGAGGTGCACCGATTCCTTGGCCTGATAGATCAGACTTTACCCCATTGGACTTTTTGTTATGGGGAACAATGAAGGATGAAGTTTATTCAAGCCTAATTAACATTATAGAGGATTTAGTTAGCCGAATTGGGAACGCAGTGACGCGAGAGGCTGGCTGCAATACGCCTTAAACAGGGACTTAGAAGGAGATTGTTGGCATGGATCCAAAGTGGCAGTGAACATTTTGAACGACTTTTGTTACTTATCAAGATTAATTGCAATTATTTTTAAACTCAATCAATTTTTTAATTTGTTGATTTTTAAAATACTCTGTGATAGTATTTCTAAGTATAAATTTCTACATATTTTCTATAGTTGGAAATGTTGCGCCTTCTTAAAGGTAATAAGATGGGCAATCTAATAAAAGAAAAAAGCACGGTACTAATTACATGAATTTCGGAGAAAATTTGGAAAAATGTTGAACTTTAGGTAATCGCAAAAATTTTTTTACTTTTTTTTATTTTTTATCAACGTTGTTAACAATTTTGAAAAGGTCATTGGGATAGTAGTTCTTTACCGTTTTTTGATGTCGCTATGTTGGGTTGACCAACAGATAAAAATAAAAAAGTAATGGGCATACCATTAAAAACTGAAATGTATGAATCACCCCGTAACTCTAAAACGGTTCAGATTGCCCCCCCCCCCTGCCATACAATTTTTTGGTTGTCTAGTTGAGATCCAGCACCCTACTCATTTTGGCACGTCAGGTCTGAAACACCCTCCATATCCGATTCTGCCAAAGCTCGGGTGATGCCCTTTGATGCTACAGCGGAGGTGTCGATATACGCCTACACTGTTTCACATCCGTGTTGTTCTGCTTAGGAAGGAAGAGTTGAAAGTATAGGGTGGAAACGACCTCAATCTCTTGTATCGTGAGTTGTTATTTGTCTGCAAGAAATCAGGCTGGCAATTTTGTTAGAGCAATTGCCGTGGAAATAACGTTTTGATGTAAGCGATTATTTTCATATGTCACTCTCTTCTCACTATCAACTACAAGAATTACTACTGGTGTCTTACTTCGACATAATCTAATGACATGGAATGTGTCATTATTCATCTTTGCAACCCCGGAAACCAAAGATTCGAAACTGTTGGTCATTCTCGTGTACATTGAGATGCACCCCTTGTGCCCATAGTGTGTAATGGCATCCGTATTGTTATGCATTTCGCCGATCTCAAGAAATATAAATTCGACACTATTATCGGTCGTTGCTGATTATCTCTGAAATGTCGCCCCAAAGTCTAGGGGTGATTTACCCGCCAAGTACCGAGCGGTACCTAGACTGTCGTCATTCATCTTATCAACCACGAAGACTACAGAGTCGACACTAATATCGGCCGCTTTTGATATTATTAACATATAATATAGCATTATAATAGATAACTTATGTTGTGGTTAGAAGTACAGCCACTCTGTGTGCAAAATTTATGTTTGATTAATTCAGTTGTTTTCGCTTGGAAAAACAAAAAACAGGCGGACAAAGTTGTGCTTTTAAATATTAGTAGAAATAGGGAAAAAGATATTCGAACATAGCTCGCTTAATAGTATAAAATTGGGTCATAAAGTTTGAAATCTTTTGATATCTTTTGAAAACAAATTTAAGAGAGCTTTCAAATGAGAGTGTTCTATATAAATAATATATGTGGACATCGAAGTAATGCGATAAGAAAATCTTTCCGTCCCGGTAATTTATTAATATATTATTTATTTGGTTGATGATATAAAAGGACGGCTACCAGTTGCCAATAGCTAGTCTGTAACACAATTTTTCCGAGTTAAGATATTGCTGAAACATAAGATCCAGTGATGAAGGCTTTCGTATATTTTAGTGGATTTCTTTTCATTTGTATGGCGTTTTTGGCTGCTTCGGTCATTAGCTCACCATCCGGTACTCCTACTTCTTCTCCTGCTCCTCCTCCCGGGGACGAATCCTACGACATTATCTATTAATATGAGAGTCCGTCAGAGAATTTCGACGAAGGAAGTTTACTGGACGTCGGCGGTTGCGATCAATCCGCTAAAGTAGATAATGTTCGGCACCGATTGATTAATTTAAGTTAATTCAATATTACTAATTAGTGTTTTGTTGTGCATAAATTTATAAAACTGGTAAACTTTTTTTACTTTATTACCTACATTTACTACATATTGCTTGGAATACCTGTGGGAAAATTTAATTAAGTTGTACAATATGTGCAAGATCAGAAGAGGCAGGGTCTGTCGAATGGAAAGATTGCATTAATATTAAGAAGTACGAGTGAGAAGTTACTGAATCAAAAATAATATGTGGTCTACAAAAATTTGAAATCAGTAATCGCTAAAAGTAGTAGCTTATTTTATGTCTTCAATACAACTTCCCACATGAAATCAAATAAACCCTATAAAGATATCTGGTCAAACATGTGGTGTGGGATTCACCCGTACAGTTATACCAATAATTCCTGTTTGAAACAAATATCTAATGCATAATTTAAAATTTTTTATTTTATTTAATAAAAAGGGGTATTCCCGGGTGAAACGGAACATCTTGCAACTCTAATGGCAATTATTGTACTAAAACAAAGGATAAGAAATTTTAAAATATTTTCAAAGAATTAAAGTTTGCTGATGATATGGTTTTTCGTTATGAAAGAAGAATTCTCTTTTCAAGTATTACTAATTGCATTATGGCTACCTCTTTAATGCATAGTTTAATAAGTTTAAAGGAGGGGTACAAAGCTAAGCCTTCGTAGAACTGAGTACGCTATTGCTTTTGAACCAATAATAAAAGAGACGTAAATTCAATGGATCAATTGGTTGATTGGAACGATCAGCAAACCATGGTTACAGAGTTTCAGCCTCGGTCACTCAGTGAGTTTTTAAATTCACTCCATCTCAGGTTTGTTTAGCTCGCAGGAATGTAAAAACAAGACATTTAAGTTCCCTTATTTCTTTTACCTTAGTTCCCTTCCAGTTGAAGCCATGGATCACAGAGTTGTTCCCTGGATTTTGGCTACATTAAAAAAATTTATGAGTTATAGAGTGAGAGGGGATACGAATTTATATTTATTGGGCACGGAGGGAAGGGGAGGAGGGTCCTAGATATGGATCGGAGGACTCTGAGATAGCTGACGGCACTATTGAGGGGACATGAAAACTTCAGGTGTCATTTAAAAAAATGAACATCCTTGAGGATGATACCTATAGGTTGGCTAAAGGAGCAGGAGACTGCGGTGCACATTGCATGCCAGTGTCCTGCCATAGCAAGTAGAAGGAGGAGGCTGATGGTACTTCACTAGATGGAGGCCGCATGGCTCGGAGAGTTGTTTCATAAGCAAATGCTTGCGTTGACCTGACAATCAAAGTGAGGGAATGCAACTAGATGAGTCCATGTACGATGCACGAGATTTTTCCCGTACACACATTATTTTTAAAAGAGATTACGCTAGAAATGCTAAAGATTTATCACCCCAGTTATACGACCCCAAAATTAGACTCCTGCAAAATTAGACAGCTCCTGCAGCGAAGAGGGGTTTCGTGGACTAACTGCTACATTCCCAGTGAAAGACGAGGCTTATGTTCCGCACTGACGATAAAGGTTGCCAAGCGCAGCTGAATGGGTTGGCCTCCGTTGCCAGGAGCTCTAGCTGTAATCGTCTCCTCAATCAGGCAACGGTTTGGTTCCTAATTGCACATGTATGTAACTATGAGTTAGTGGGCTATTTCATAGGCTCAATCCGCATGCAGTGCAGATGAATTATTGACTTAGCAAGTAGAAGGATAAAACTTATTAAACAATTCACCTGGTTACATGTCCTTGGACCCAGCAAAAACGACTTTGTTGTTATGCCGAACGACGGGCAGTAAAGCTGGTATAAATTGCGAACAAGATTATTAATGTCGCACAAGGTCGGGTATGTGAAATATCTGTGGAACGGGGTTCCTTCGCAACCACAAACGGTTCAGGCTCTTTGAATTCGTCGATCGATATGTGACATCGATTTGAATGCACAAGGCAATGATGGAGAAGTTTGAAAGCTACATCAGAGTCTTTGTAATTGGACAGATAGATATAGATCACTCTACTTGTTATGGTTCTCATTACTCCCAAATTTACCCCAAGATGGTCGCGCAATCGATTAATAACTGATCCGGCGACTGAAATGCTCTCGTGCTGATCTGCCAGTTCATTTGGTTGTGTGGTGTGGGGTGTATCAGTCTGTTTCCAGAAGCATCAATGATGTCTCCAAGAATTGTAAGTTATCCTGTATCGGCCGTTATACCTCGAGCATTACTAAACACCGAATCTACTAATTCTGGGTTCAATCTGATCGAAGTTAACTCCAAATGTTGTTCTTATTCTGCCTCAGGTCGTAATTGTGGGGATCAGATCCTGGGACCAGTAATGCGGATATGTTACACGGACCAAGAGCTGCTCTGCGCCGCTATCCTCATAGAACTTACGCATAGCTGGAATATCCATACCTGAAGGCATCGACATTTTACCACCATGTCTGTAAGACCCAAACCACCCTCCAGTACTTGTCAGAGCGACAGAGCGTGCTTTAAGTGAAAGTGCACGACAAACGAGCTTATCAAGTAATAGGTTTGTTCGAAAAGCTGCCGTCTGGAGCAGTTCGGGATTTTTTGAGAGACGTCAAAAAAGCCTGGGCACCCCAGGATTTGAAATCTTATCGAACGCAAGTTTGATTGAGAACTGTCATTGTGGCACTTTTATTCAAACAGACAACTAAACAAAATGACAGCTCTACTTTCTATCTCCAACATTTTCCTTTGGCGAGTTGAGACCACTTCCGAGCAGCTACGAAGTTCTCGTCAAACACAGAACTATGAGTTCGGAGCAGCTCCAAGTGGTTATCGAACGCGTTGGAGCGCTCTAGAGCGCTCCAGGGCTGGTTATCGAATAGACCTAATATATGACTGCACGTTCTTTCAGCGAAAGCGTATACAGTCTTGTCCGACGCTAAATCACAGCTCCGAGAGTTTCTGCAGAACCATGCGGCTATTATGTTTTTCCATTGAGCCCCACATATACACCTAAATATTTGAGGTAAGTATTCGTCCATTATATGCCAAGGAGATTTTGCTAAGGTTAATCCTAGCGTCCGCCAGTCGCTTGTATTGTTCGAAAACTTTACAAGAAGGGAATGCATCCTCTTTCGTGACGCAAATAGACAGGTCGTCAGCTTACGCTAACATGAGTGGCCTTCCATTAGTATATGGTAAGTGAATGACGAAGATTTGCCAACAGCGGCTCCAGTGAAAAGTCATAAGGCATAACTGAGGAGGAGCATCCCTGTCTGATACCCCGACGAAACAGAATAGGAGACAATATATGCCCATGATGCTTTATGAGAACCACTGATTCTCTATACAGACCACTGATGATCTGAATCCAATTGGACGGAAACTAAAACACATCGAGAACGCCCAGTAGATACGTTCGAGACGCTATGAACCGCGTTTTCTTGATCTAAAGAGGTCATGGCCATTTGCGAAACAGTTTTTTCATGTTAGGCGAGAAGGTGCTTTGCGATATTGTCGTACATACTACGACCAGGAACGCACTAGGACTGTGACGAGTGTAGAACTGAGGCAATCATTGAGCGAAGTTGAGTTCCCATTGTTTTGCAAACTAGTTTATAGTCTACATTGCACAGTAACTGGCACCCCAGTTTCCCATCCTCTGAACATCTCCTTTTTAAGGTATTAGACGCATAACGGTTCTCAGTCAACTTAAGGGAAGTTCATTCTATGCAACCACTGTTCTTTCACTAGAGAAGTAGGAACATGGTGAATTCATCATTGGACGAAAATCTTGGCAACTCTCTCTCCGTGTAGGAGCTGACCCGATTAGACAAAAATCGACTCTACTGCACAAGAAGGGGTACGTTGTCGTGTTGTCTCTCGTTCTTTAATTCTCTCGTAATGCCAGAGCAATTCTGGTTTGTGAGCAGAAGCGTACTAATCAGAATGACTTCTGATTCACCAATGGTTAATAAATATTCTTATTATCACGCCTGTG
Source organism: Leptarthrus brevirostris (assembly GCA_964036015.1). Taxonomy (NCBI): domain Eukaryota; kingdom Metazoa; phylum Arthropoda; class Insecta; order Diptera; family Asilidae; genus Leptarthrus; species Leptarthrus brevirostris. Next base: position 109,373,887 of record OZ038372.1, on the reverse strand, counting down.
CCAGCGTAATAAATAAATATATTATATATAATAAATAATTCAATAAAATGTAAATTCAAAGAAAAATAATTCAAAATAAATCCAAAAAGAATAGAAATCAATTTTGTGGTGGTTTAATAGTTTCCTTGTTCTGTCAGAAAGAAGAAGAGATTTATTGGAAAAATTCAAAATTATGTTTTTGAATTGAAAAATAGAATTAATTTTCTATTTTGAACAAATGCAAATGGTTTCTGCGATAAAATTATATTTCTGTAAAATATATAAGTATAAGTTTCTGCGACAAAAATACAGAAATAAGTTTCTGCAGTAGGAAACTGTTCAAATAAAGTTTTGAAAATTACGGGTGGGATTGTTTCAGTTGCAATACTGATCTGGGAATGGTCCCATACTGAAAATCTCGCCGGCTTATATAGCTCAAGGCTAGCGGATTTAAACCTTGTTCATTCATGAGTTCGCCTGATAGTACTATTTCCTCTTCTTCTTTTATTTTAAATGTTAATGCCATTCACAAGTGTAAATGTCAAGTGACATTTGAGGAAGTGGACAAGCGACAGCTGATTAAGTGGGAGAAACTATGGTAAGTTTTTGTTTTGATTAAAATAAATATTATTTTTATTAATTTTCGGTTTGTTTCAGCTAATAAATTTTGTTGGTGTGATGTTCTAACAAGACTAGAGGACAAATATGTACTTCCCGTAAATTTAGATAAGTATTTTAAATTGTAACCCAAACTTTTGATTACTTAGTGGGTTATTTGTATTTTCAGATTTGGAATTCGAGGGGGAAAAGACGTGTGTCTTCCATGCTTCTGCTATATCTTCGCAGTAGTATATTCCTAAGATTCTAGATCTTTTTTGCGTTAGGGCTGGGCATTGGCCGAAAACGTGCAATATGGTCTCATCTTCTTCCCCACATCCCCTGCATAGACTAGTATTCGCCCTTCCCATTTTTATGGCATGCGCCCTTAGTCTTGCATGTCCTGTCACAAGGCCAACAAGAAGTTTCAGTTTGGCTTTGTTAAGCTTAATGATCTGTACAGATTCATGTGCATTGAGAGTTCCCCAAAACGCCTTTGTGTGTCTGGCGATGTCGGATCCCTCCCATTTTTCCTTGTGCCTCCTGGTTACCCATTCCATGGTTTCTTTTTTAATTTCCTGGATGGGTATACTAAGGTTGAGCATTATTGCAGTGTCCTCATTTGTGCCTCTCCGCGCCAGATCATTTGCTTTTTCATTTTCTGGGATGCCACAGTGCCCCGGCACGTATATTAGGGTTACATCGCTTTGTCTCGCTTTGAGGTCTGTATACAATCTTCAGCAATATTCTTCCTCAAACAGTCTCTTGATCCGTTACATACGTACATACATACCATTACATACTTGGTCGATCTTTCCATGTTGGGTTTCCATTCCCGTTTTCTTCCACAGTTTATTCATACGTAAACGTATAGCCGAGTTGCTTAACGTAGAATTCAAGCAGAGTAATATTTAGAATGACCTCCAAGGCCCTTGTCGGTGTTGACCTGGTAGCCCCCGTTATGCCTAGACAGCACATACGTTGGGCCTGGTCCATATTCTTCTGGTTTCTGCCAACCTCTATCGCTTTCCACCAGACTGTCGCTCCATGCGTTATCGTGTATATATCCATTTTATAATATGTGTAATCGTATGATCGCCCAATTTAGTTTCCTGTCCATCAGCACACCTAGATATTTGGCCTCATTCTTTAAGGTTAATCTCGTGTTTCCGATGCACGGGGGATCTATCTTTCTTAATTTGTCTTCTGGTGAAGCAGCAGGGTTCCGTTTTATTTAGGTTTATCTTCAGTCCACAATAATGCGCCTAAGAGGTTGCCGTGTCGATTGCTTCTTGTAGGAAGTATCCCAAATTTTCTTCAAACTTACCTCTGACTACTATCGCTAGATCGTCCGCATAACAGGTTGCGTGGAGACCTTTCTCCGATAGGGTTTCAAGTCAATCGTTATCAGCCACAGGAATGGTGAAAGAATGTGGAGTTCCTCTATTTACCCGCGCCGTCAGTTGCTCATTTCTGAAACTTGTAATTATAATTCGGTCTTCCAGCATGGACTCGATCCACTTAATTATACTGTGATCTGTCCCCTTCTCTCTCAACCCGTAAAGAATCATCGATTCTGACGTTGTTGAAGGCCCCTTTTATATCAATGAAGCAGCCTTACGCTACTTCTTTGTACACCAATGCCTTTTCCACTTGATGTACTAGGCTATGTAGAGCGGAATCAACCGATCTAAATTTCATATATGCATGTTGACAACTTGATAGTTGGTTTATGCCTATCTGTTTCCTTACCTCCCATTCTATGAGTCTTTCTAGACTTTTCAGTAGGAATGATGTAAGGCTTATTGGTCTATAAGCATTTGATGTGCTATAGTTCGGGTAGTTGATTTGGGTAGAAATACTACCTTTTATATCCCATCCCTTCCCGGTTATTTTTATGGGCTGAAGGATTTTATTGCCCATCTTACCTTGTCTAAAGTACACAGTCGCATGCTCCTCTTCCATCCAAGGGGTAGCTTCTTCCCTCATCGACTCCCCCTACACCAGGGTACTCCCCGCGAAGCTATTTGTAATCAGCTTCTCAAGAGATTCCATCATGTTAGATGAGTCTTCGATAAGTTCTAACTGGCTTCTCGATTAAGATAATATTTTCTTCAGTCTAGCTGCCTCACCCGTGCTTTCAATTTGGCTAGTAAAAACTTTCCATGATTCCCTCTTTGCTTTTCGGCACTCGGACATGAATTGCCTAAGTGCCGTTTTGTATTATTCCCAGAGTTCCTCTCTTTGGTGTTTATTAGCTTTATTGAATACCTTTCTGGTTGTTTTTTTTTATTTCCATGAGAAAAAAATGCATCCATCTCTGTTTCCATTCTATTTTCAGTTCTTTCTTTGGACACGCTTCCTCGAATGCGAGTCTGATAACACCTTCAATGTACGATCCCCTATGAACATCCCCTGTGGTCATGACCGATTCCCTGTGTTGATTCCAAAGGAATATTTCTTGTAAACGAATTTGTGTTTAAAACATTTTATTTATCCCAGTTTGTTATTCTGGGGTTTCTAACAATCAGGGGATTATTTCTGACATTCCCAGTAAGCTCAAAGAGTATCCATCGATGGTCCGAGAATGATACCTCGTCAGATACGTACCAATTCTCAATCTCATCAACAGTCCTCCCGTTCGCAAGTGTAATGTCTATAACTTGTTTTCTGTTTTCATTAATAAAATTTGCCCCTATTTATAATAAAAAGTTCTGATTTTATTAGATATTCAAGCAAAGACTTACCCCTGTCATTGTCGTCCGTGCTGCCCCACACAGTATGATGTGCGTTTGCGTCACAGCCTATGACTAACCTTAAATTTGTTTCCTTTGTATACCTTACCATATTTTTCAGAGTCTCCGTGGGAGGTGGATTCTCTTCGTGTGGAAGGTAAGCCGATGCTAGCAGTAGCTTGGTTTCGTCTCGCACTTTGCCGACTTCCCAGTGTAGCTACATAGTCACGGTCGCTAATCTGTGGAATAGAAATAGCATGTATCTCTTTTTTAACAATTATGCCTAGTTGGCCTAACTTTGTTCAGGGTATAAAAACAATTAAACACTTTTGAGTTCCAGTTCGTGACTTTTCCCTCAAAAGTGGATGGTTACTGGATTAGTGCGATCTTTACATCCTTCTTCACCATAATCTCGGCTAGTGCGGCCATAGCCACACTACCCGTGTGTAGGTTGGCTTTATTTATTTATTTATTTACAAATTCGCCAAGTACTGACTACTACAAAATCAATGAAATCAAAAAAAAAGTAAATCTAACATACAATGAAGTATAAAGTAAATTACAAAGTGATTAACTTTTAAGATTCATTAAATACTCAAATACTGACAGCTATAAAAAACAAAAAATAACAATATAATCACAAAGAAAGAGAAAAAGTAACCCTAACAAAGCTGATTCTTCAGATGAGATCTAGATAAATGAAAATCAATAAGCTCAAAATTATTATTGAAAAGACGGCACATAGATGTAATAGGCTCATGCATACCATAATTAGTGCGGTGATGGGGAGTATGGAGAAAGCAATGGTTTCTCAAGGGACGAGCAGGAATCGATAAACCTAGAGCTCCCAGCAGTTCCGGGGAATCAACCGCGCCCCGCAAGCAATCAAAGGCAAAAACAACTCTGGAGTTGTCACGTCTGCTTTCAAGGGACTCCAATGAAATAAGCTTTAAACGGTCAGCATAGGGAGGCAGCCGAAGAGGATCGGTCCAAGGAAGGCCGCGAAGGGCAAATTTAACGAATCTACGCTGCACAGCCTCAATGCGATTAATATGAATCGCATAAAAAGGAGACCACACAGGACTAGCATACTCCAAAACAGGTCTCACGAACGTAAAATAAAGGAGTTTAGTTACATATGGGTCATCAAACTCCTTAGACCATCGCTTGACGAAGCCCAGAGCAGAATTAGCTTTGTTTACGATAGTGTTGATATGGTCATCAAATGAAAAGGTCGTATTTAGCACTACTCCTAAATCTTTGGTCTTGTCAAGTTTGTTCAGAGAGCCACCGTCTAAGGTGTAGTTAAAGGGCACTGGATTCCTTGATCGAGAGAATGACATAGTAGTGCACTTGCTAATATTTAGGGGAAGGAAGTTTATAGAACACCAATTATGAAAGGCGTCTAAGTCCGAGTTTAATAGTGCACAGTCATTCGCACTTGAAATAACGCGGAATATTTTGGCGTCATCGGCGTAACATAGAATTCTGGAATTCGGGAGAATTACGGATACATCATTGATGTAAATGATAAAAAGCAATGGTCCTAGATGACTTCCTTGAGGAACACCAGAGGTAACATAAATATCGTTCGAAAGTGAACCTCGAAATAGCACACGTTGCGTACGATCAGACAGATAGGAACGAATCCAATTAACAAAAATTGATGGAAACCCCAGAAAAGACAACTTACGAACAAGAATACTATGGCTAATTCTGTCAAAAGCCTTGCTAAAATCAGTAATAACGCAGTCCACCTGCTTACCCGCTTCAATGGCAGAAATACAGCAATTAGAGAATTCCAGCAGGTTAGTCACAGTAGATCTACCCTTCATGAAGCCATGTTGAAAGGAACCAAGAAAAGGCTTGCAGTGGAAGTTAAGAGCATTGCACACCAGAGCCTCAAACATTTTACCAATACAACTTAACTTGGCAATGGGACGGTAGTTTGATATGTCCTTTTTACTACCTTTCTTATGAAGGGGAATGATGACAGATGCTAGAAATAGATAGAAACCAGGGACAAGCGACAATTTTTTACAAAGCAAGCAGGGATACCATCAGGACCGCACGAGAAACCATCAGCCAAACCAGAAATATGTTTCAGCACAGCATCCTCGTCAAACACAAGGTCTTTGGTTTCAAGAGTAGTCGGAGCAAACCTCGTCATATGAATAAAATCCTTATCGCTAATATCACAGTCTGAAGTCAAAAATGCAGTGCCAAAGAATTCGCCAAAAAGGTTGGCAGTCGTCAGGGGGTCGTCACTCTCGACATCACCAAAACTTAACACGGAAGGGTAGCCATCACAATTGCGCTTAGAATTTACGAACCTCCAGAACTGTTTAGGCTCAGCACGCAAAGACGATTTAACTTTCTCCAAATAGTCAGAATAAGAAATATCAAGTGCAGAGCAAAATTGGTTGCGTAACATGGAGTAAGTGAAATAGTCAGCATCACTCCTTGAGGAACAAAACCGCTTCCAAGCTTTATTCTTCAGATTCTTTAAGTGCTTCACAGAACTATTAAGCCAGGGCTGATATGAACGCGAACCACGAGACCTTGAAACAGGAACACAATTAGCAAAACAAACAGAAAGAGAATCATAAAATGACATTACAGCATTATCAATATCGCATTCATTCAGAACATTCGTCCAATCGCAGGCAAAGAGCCAATCATTAAGTTTAGAATAATCAGCTTTGCTAAAGTTATAACAAAAATTACTTGAGTCAGAAGACGCCGTCAGTACAGGATCAAAACCGAAGATGATGTGCAGTGCAGGATGGTGCCGAGATTCAGGAACCAAAGGAGATAGACAGTGCTTCACGACAGTACTCGAGCAGTCAGATGAGAACACCAAATCCAAGAACCTGCCCGAGTCATTCATCACGTCACAGGCCTGTGATAAGCCGCAAGAGGCAATGGAGTCCAGGAACGCCGGAATATACTGTGGGGCAGCGGAAAAAGATGGTAGTAAGCAATCCTTATCCAAGAAGCGCTCCCAGCTGACCCAAGGCATATTGAAATCTCCAAGGAGTAAAAGGTCATCCGACGGAAGCAGCAGATCGGCCAGTCCTTCAACACAAGTAGACATCGACTCATAGCAATCAGAGGGCGATCCAGGCGGAATATAAACCGTGGCAATGTAAACATTTTTGTGTGGAAGCTTGAGAACCACGCAAATGAATTCAAGGGAATCAGATCCCGCAACATCAACGACCATACAAGGAATTTCATGGCGGACAGCGCAGAGCACACCACCTCCCACCGGAGCATCAGCAGCGGAAAGATGGCGGTCACGGCGGAAAACCAAGTACTCAGAGCCAAAGAGCTCAGCGTCTGCAATTCTTCCACAAAGCAAAGTCTCGGTCAGGCAGACCACGTCGAAACATTTATTCGTCGAGCCGATGAAGAGTCGAGTCGTCTTCGATCGCAGTCCGGTTACGTTGGCTTGGACCAACCACTTCATTATGACGGTTCCATCTATTTTGGGGTGGAAGTCCTGGGTTCCTCCACTCCAGTTATCTCTAGGATCTCTTCCTGACTGGGGAACCTTACGTTCCGATTCATCGGTATCATCGTTTGATTTTGGTGATCCATCTCTTGTGAGATATCCGACAAACCCCCCGATGTCACCTCCTCTAAATATTCCGGTTTCCCCAGTGAGTATAGCGATCTTATTGATCCCTACGTCCATGTCAGCGACCTTTTCGTAGAGCGACCCGAGGTCCTCTTCTTTAGCCGCCGCGGATGTACTCGGCTGTGGTTTACGCTTCCTTCTGAGATTTCGGAAGGGTAAATTTTATTTTCCTGTTTAGGTAGAAAATTTTACCCTCCGTCTTTACCAATGCTTTCAGTGGTTTTTCTCCTACATCTAGTTGGAGCCACTGACCAATCTTCTCTCCGACTTCCCGCTTGATTAGCTTCCACTTGGGAGTTTCGAGCTCCATGTCCCGGTTTAAACTGTCCATGAAACCCAAAATCTCCCTCGTTTCCCTAAACTCATTCGGGAGCCAGACTGAAATTCTCTTTAACCTCGGCACGTCATTTTTCCCAACAACTTCAAGGTTGGCGCCGGCCCATAGTTCGTTGTTTTCAACAACTTTTGACTTGATGTACTCCAGAGTACTCATGCCCACACAGGTCACTCTGAAGAGTCCATTGAAGAAACCACTCCAGTGAAACCTTGGGACAAAGTCCGACTCGCTCATCAAGGCTTCTACCTGCCACTCCTCGAACTTTGTCGTTAGACACAACTGGTTTGTTGAGTCCACGATCTTTCCCTCCGAGTGGTTTCTATCTATTATTGCCACTTTCAGTGATTCGCTTACCACTTCACTGAAAGTGGGAGCGTTTCCTGTTTTCGATTTCTTCGGTAACAGAGGGATAACCTCCTCCGACCTATTTCTTTTTCCGCCTTCCACTGCCTTCTTTGTTACTGGTATAGCATTCCCCTTGCTTCCACCTTCGTCTCCCTTAGGAATTGCAGATTGCTGTTCCGAGCGAGAGAATTCCCTCGCAGACTCTGCCAATCTTTTGATCAGCATTTCCGAGATCGTCTTTTCGCTCATTCCAGCCGGCCGACATTTTCGTCGTTGATGTTCTTGTTACTTTAGACCTGTCTGTAACCACATTGCTAGAGCCAGGCCCGCCGGTGGTCGTAGCTTCCACCGACGTTTGGGCGTATATCCACGCCCGAGTTGATTCGCTTTTCTTTGTCCTATCCATCATTATGTAAAGGGGTGGTGTTTGATTTAAGAGAGTTACCTTCTCTCCGCCCGACTTCATTAGCTAACACTCTTGGCAGATACATGACCGTACTAAGAAGTCTGTTTCCAGCCGCCACAACGGGGAGGTTGTAGTCGCACTGCCATCAGTGCACACAGTTACGGCACGTAATACGTAGTACATTTTATCCCCCTGTGCAGCTGACGGCTTTTATTTTTAGGTAATGCTTATGGAGGGACTGCACAACGCCATTGGTGCCAAAACTGCATAAATTCTTCGATGAACTGCCCCGAATTCAAAAATTTATAGTTGAAAATCCAGTAAGCAGTTCGCTTTTCGACTAAAGTGCTAGTCACCACAACAAGAAGGTGATTACTTAACCGACTTTTTCTCAAGGAAGGGAGCGTGTAAGAGTCGCCTAAAAGAACTTATACGCCGTGTTATTGGCTTTCTTAAAAGTAGAGACTTTTGTTTCCAACTCTGGAATAGTCCCAATATTTAGATTAGGTATAGATGTTAGTTTAGATTTGATTACACTACTGAACTTCTTCCAGTCGGTCCTTCAAGGATTCCTGAGGGGCCTAGGAGACTCAATCTCCAGGTTTAAACTGAAAAGTATCCGATTATGATCAGAGAAGGATCTTAACTCAGGTACTCTCCAATTTCTACCCTAAAGTTACTTCTTGCTGCTGTTAACCCCAGCCATCATGTGTGCTTTGGAAACATGAAAACTGAGAGGTTGCCCTTATTACAAACTAATAGATTCGTATTCGTAATAAAATCAAACAGAGACTCACCGCGCTCATTATGAAGTCATTGAAATTTGTCTACACTATGGAAGGCATATGCTTAATATATATAGTAAAACAATAAAACTTCTGGAAGGAAACTATGCGACAATATTGAATGTATATTAGTAAAAATATATAAAATAAAAAAAATTCAAGCAGAAAAAAAATAAATATATATATATATATATATATATATATATATACATGTTTTCTATCGCCGATTATAATGGCTGACCCATTACCAAAATGAAATTTTTGAACAACAAAATAAATTCCTGAAAATTAATTGGATAGTTCGTTATTAAAAAAAAAAATTCTAATGTCACTAGTAAAATTTCAAATTCACTGCTGAAAAAAAGGAACAATTAATTATTAATAAATTAAAGAAATGCTGCATATGTTTTTCGAATGGCCTTACTAGGTGTTCGATGATCCCTAAAAAATAAAAACAAATTAAAATTTATTTACCAAATGTTGTCAATCATACTCATCTGATATGCCTGGGAAGTCTACAGGCAATCCTCCTTCCATTCCATCTGTCCAATATATCCTAAAAAAGAAAGAAGAGAATTAATTAAGGCATTTTAACACGACAAAACAAAAGTTCCAAGAAATTTGTAATTCACAAGGGTAAACAAATTTCTTGGAGCACAACAACAACAACAACATGCATTTCATGAGAGGCATGAAACATGAAATATGTTGTACATTGCCGACACCCGATAATAGAAAAGCATAATATGGATGTCGACAACAAGAATTAAACATGTTGGGAAGTCAGGTGTATCAGTTACAGGTAATTATCTTGTGTTTTGTATACCTGTGACATCTGATACACCTGACTCCAAATACATATAATTCGGCTGTTTTTTGCCCACTTTTTTTACAGATTATGCACAACACATCACACGTAACACATTTAAACACCACTTACCTGTGTAGCACACATAATTTACACCAAATAGACAAAAATATCGCGGACACGGAACGATACTTGAAAACCGCGAACTGACGTTTATTCAATTTCTGACAACGAACGTCATATGAAATTGAGGTAGCTTTTCGCGGGGAACATTTTAGTAATGCCCGAATCGCGGTGAATTACGTGAAATTCAAATAATTCGCGATTTTATTAAATTATATTTCTCCAATGAGTGCGAAAGAGATGCACAAGGTAGAAATGAGAAGGAAAAAGGCGCAAGGATGTGGGTTTAGTTCGTTGTAGTTATGAGCTTTTCTGCTGTCGCCGTTTTATAGGATGTTTTTAATTTAATTAAATTTCTGCGTAAATCCTATTTTTTATTTAATGAAGCTAGATTAATAAATTCACAAAAATGATAAGGAATTTAACAAAACCAGTTTGCAAGGGGGTTTTAGTTAAAAATACGCAAAATAAGAGTAATATGTAATTTTTGGAGGGGAAATGGCGACAGCGGAAAGCATAAAAGGGCATTAAAAATGTCAACTCGCTCTCAGTCTAGTAGTGAGTTTTCAAATAAGTGAAAGTGTGCTAAAGTTATTTTAAATTTTTAGAAAGAGTAAATTGGCAGCCATTTTGCAATTTGAAAAGGTTTTTATCTTTTTTTTTTTGAAAAATTTAATTTGGTAAATTTGATATTTTTTCGTGAAGATACTTTTGTTAATTCGATGAACGGTACGAGGGTTTCGTTTTTATAAGTTTTGTGAAGTATAACAAACAGTAATTTGATATTTTTTTCAAAAAGAACATTCATTGCGTGAATGAATTTCGGTAAATTTTTAAATTTTTTCTGAAGTAATTTAAAGTAAATTCGAAATAAGTAGTCAAGATATGCTTAGATTAGCATTTGACTACACAGACATTTTGGTGACGGAATTTTGATAATTATATGCAATCTTTTTTTGAATTATATTTTACTTAACCATTTTATTTTCAGCAGTGTAATTACGAATTTTTTTTTGAGTGAATTTGAATTGAAGTGAATTGTAATTATATGTAAAAGGAATAAAGGTTTAAATTTTAGTTAGGCCCAACTATTGTACGAATAGTCAATTTAATGAAATTTTCATCTGAGTAATTTATGCCTTACGGTAATGCCGTGAATTGTAATTTACCGATTCGTATATAACTTGTATAATTGAGAATTAAAGTGAAAAGTAACCAAATTTGTATGCTAGTTTCCTTTTATAATTTTTCCTATATTTGATTTCGTTAATGTTTTAATTTCAGAAGTTGAGTAATTTTTGAGGTTAATTAAATATTTCAAGTTGCTCTAGTTTATTTCTGAAAGCAGTGTTAAAGATTAAATTTGTCTTCGTATAATCTTCTCGATTTCCTAGTAGACTCATTTATTGACACTGTTATTAATTTAAACACCTTGTTTAAATTTTTTATCTTCTTTAGCAATATCATTATTGCTCTCTTGAACATTTTGTTTGGTGGTTCCATCCAGGAACAGTATACAAATCGTGTTTTTCACTTTAATTTTTGAGTTTTAACATACAAGTTCGGTTTACGTAAATACAAGTCAATCTGCGTATACAATCAAATCGTGAAACAAGGTACCAACGCAATATAAACCAAATTCAAAATGGCGGAGTTGACAAATTTAATAGCCCAAGAACAAGTAATGCGATCACGGATCGAAAAGTTAATTGAAAATGGACGCAAGACAGCCTTAGTGAAAAGGACTCAAGGATTTTACGAGGTCAAAAGTTCAGATCTAAGGAAACTGTGGAATGAATGCAACACAGTAGAAATGACAATTAAAATAACTTTGTCAAAATTAAACACCGAAAAACCACATAGGTATATAGAAGAAGACAATTTCAGCATTTTAGAAACAAAATACACGGATTATCTCAGCGAATTAGTTGAAGGCCTTCGCAAAATTTCAAGTCCGTCGGAGGCAAACAGCACTATTGTTACACCAACAAATAATTTTGACGCCACAACAGGAAGCAATGCTGCCTAGAATCTCGTTACCGACTTTTAATGGTGAATACGACATGTGGAGATCATTTCATGACATGTTCGTATCATTGGTGCACAAAAACATGAGAATCACACCAGTACAAAAGCTGCATCATCTGAAATCGTGTCTAGTGGGTGATGCAGAAAGATTCTTAAGGCATACACCAATAACAGATCAGGATTACGAGCCAGCATGGAGTAAATTAAAGGAGCGATACGCGAACAAACGTATTCTAGTCAACCATCAGCTGAAAACACTTGTGAATCAACCCAAGCTGAACTTGGAAACCAGCAAAGGGTTGAAATCATTAATAGATGTCACCGAAGAAGTGCTACAACAATTGAAATGTTTGGAAGTTAATACAAGTTCTTGGGATGCATTATTGGTATTTTTGCTAGTACAAAAGCTACCATTTACCACATTGAAACTATGGGAAGAAGAACAAGGCTCCAATCAAAATTTAGCAGAGTTTCAACAATTCAGATCATTTTTAAATACTCGTTTGAAAATTTTAGAGTCAATATCAGACACTATTGCATCCAAACCCAAGCAAGCAACACACTTCACGAAGGAGAAACAACAAAAAAACAACAAATGTCCAGCATGTCAGGGCAAACACTTGGTTGCAAAATGTCCGACATACCAGAAGATGAATACAGCCAGCAAGCGCAAGACAATTACTTCTTCTGTAAGATGTCTAAACTGTTTCTCCAGTAATCACACAGTCACCAAATGTACAAGCAAATATAGATGCTTTAAATGTCAACAGAAACAACACACGTCACTACACGAAGAAAATTCACTACAACAAGCTTCAAGGAACAATCCACACCAAGCCAAGGTACAAGCGAATTATGTTAACAACCAAACAAAGCATGATTCCAACGTTCATCCAGAAGCATCAACTATTAATGAGCACACACTACAAACTTTTGCCACAAGACAAAATCAACATGCATTACTATCAACGGCGTTAGTAATGGCACAACATAAGCAAGGTAAACCAAGTTTACTTCGTTGCCTCATAGATCCAGGATCACAGTCATCATTCATAACTGAGGCAGCTTGTCAACAATTAGGTGCAACATGCACATCAACTTCTGTAACGATTACAGGATTGAGCACGAGCTCTACATCGAGAGCACGTAAGCAAACATTGCTGAAACTAAAGGCGTGTCAAACGGACACAGTCCTATTGGAAGAACACTTCCTAGTCCTGAAGAAAATCACGGATTTTTTGCCACAACGGGTGGTGGAAGCAGAGCAGCTTCAACACATTTCAGGACTGCAATTAGCTGATCCAACATTTTGGAAGCCTGGTAAGATTGACGCATTACTAGGTGCTTCGGTCTACGCATAAATAATACGAGAAGGTATTTGTAGAGGAGCAACAACAGATCCAGTAGCAATCAACACAAGTCTTGGTTGGATCCTACTAGGATCAGCAACCCAAGCAGAAAAAGGGAATACCGCTTCCTTTTCAGTCACAACCGTTGACTGTGACTTAAACGAACAAGTCAAACGATTTTGGGAGACAGAAGAAATTATCTCAGAGCCACGGCTCACTAAGGAAGAAGAAGACTGTCAACTTTGTTACAAACAAACATACAAACGACTGGAAAATGGACAATACCAAGTCAAGCTGCCATTTTCAAACAACTAGGCTCCCTTGTTAGGACAATCAAGACAACAAGCAATGTATAGGTTTCTAACACTCCAAAGGCAATTTTCTAGAAGGCCGGAACTAGAAAGGGAGTACACCAAGTGTCTAGATGAATACCTAGAACTTGGACACATGGAAGAAACAAGTCTTCCAACAGCAAATGAGCCACACTATTGTATTCCGCATCATGCTGTCTTCAAAGAAAGTAGCACCACGAAGCTTCGCGTTGTCTCTGATGCATCTTGTAAAACGAGTAATGGAAAATCTCTTAACGAACATATGTTAATAGGACCAACTTTACAACCCAAACTATTTGCTACATTGTTAAATTGGAGAAAATACAAGGTAGCTATGACAGCCGATATTGAAAAAATGTATAGGATGATTAGGATTCATCCAGAACATCAAACCTATCAGCGAATAGTGTGGACTCATCCCATAACCAAACAAACTAAGGATTACAAACTGAAGACAGTTACGTTTGGAACGTCATCTGCACCATATCTGGCTATACGAACGTTGTTACAGTTAGCAGAAGATGAAAAAGATAAATGGCCTTTAGCATCGAAGGCAACGATGAACAACTTTTATGTAGACGATCTTTTAACAGGAGCAGACAACGTTTCAGATGCCAAAGGGTTACAAGCAGAGCTCATAGCCATGATGAATTCAGGAGGATTCAACTTGCGAAAGTGGGCTAGTAACGAAAACACAGTCCTACAGGACATCCCTTTAGAACATCAGGAATTAAAGGGAACATTATCATTTGCTGAGCGAGAATCCATCAAAACATTAGGAATCTTATGGCATCCAGTATCAGATTAGTTCACGTTCAAGGTACCTCAGCGGCAAGATCCTGTGAAGTTAACAAAAAGGAACATATTATCAGAAATTGCATCATTGTATGATCCTCTCGGCTGGTTAGCTCCAATTACAGTCGTAGCTAAGATGGTTATGCAAACGTTATGGATAACTGGGTATTCTTGGGACAGTCAAGTAACCGATGCCATAGCAACGCAATGGACAAAATTCATGCACGAGCTACAAAAACTGCCACAATTAAAAATTCCCCGTTGGATAAAATATCACAATGAAACCCAATTTCAACTGCATGGATTTTGTGACGATTCAGCCAAGGCATATGCTGCTTCAGTATACATTCGAACAATCGATAAGGATGGCATAACTTCAGTAAACTTGCTGACAGCAAAAACTAGAGTTGCTCCAACAAAACCCATAACTATACCACGGTTGGAGTTAAATGGTGCGCTATTATTAGCTAGACTACTCAAACAAACCATTCAGGACAAGCAGTTAACACCACTTCAAATATATGCATGGACCGATTCAACTATTGCATTACAATGGATAAGAGAACATCCATCACGTTGGAAAACATATGTGGCCAACAGAGTGGTCGAGATTCAAGACACGCTAAAATACGACCACTGGCGACATGTTCCAACACAGTATAATCCAGCTGATTTAGCCTCAAGAGGACTTTCAGTGGAAGGATTGTTAAACAATCAACTTTGGTGGCACGGCCCACAATGGTTGGCATATCAAGAAAAAGAATGGCCGACTAGCAAACGAATCAACGAACAAACTGATCTGGAAGCAAAAAAGAATGCTATCTCCAGCTTTTTATTAAACCAACTGAGAACCTTTTATATAAATTCTCGTCATTTACTCGGTTGGTACGAGTTGTAGCTACAATACAACGATTCATCTATAATTGCAAACATGCAAACAACAAGAAAATTGGCTTCTTGTCCGGCTTGGACTACCAACAAGCTGAACGAACAGTCCTAGCTCAAGTGCAACAAGCAGCATTTCCAGACGAACACAAATGCTTGAAGAACAAACAAGCCATCAGTTCAAAAAGCAAACTTTTCCAGCTAAATCCATTTGTGGACAGTAACAACTTGCTAAGAGTCGGCGGACGATTACAAAACGCAATGATTTCGTATGGACAAAAGCATCCGATCATACTTCCTAGAGATCATCCAGCCCTGTTGATCGATAAATTACATTTAGAATGTTTGCATGGTGGACCGTCTTTAGTTTTGGCACACAGTCGCAGCCAATATTGGATTTTAGACGCCGGAAAAACAATAACAAGCAGGATCCATAAATGTATTCGATGTGCCAGATTTCGAAAGTCAAACATTACGCAGTTAATGGGAAATCTGCCAACAGCACGGGTTAACATAACCAAACCTTTCAACAAGGTAGGCATAGACTACGCTGGTCCATTCATTGTCAAGACATCTCAACTGAGGAATGCTAAACGTGTCAAGGCCTACCTATGCATCTTAGTATGTATGGCAACACGAGCCATACACATTGAACTAGTATCGTCACTAACGTCAGAAGCCATTATCGCCGCACTGAAAAGATTTGTAGCAAGACGAGGATTATGCACCGATATCTATTTAGATTGTGGTACAAATTTCGTAGGCGGTAAGACAATCTTGGACAAGGATTTACAACAAGCAATCAAGCAATCAACAACTAACGCAGCACAATACTGGCACTTTAACCCACCAGCTACACCTCACTTCGGAGGAATATGGGAAGCAGGCGTAAAATCAATTAAATTTCATTTGCGTCGAACATTAGGCAACGCAATTTTAACATTCGAGGAATTTGCCACCGTTCTTACGCAAATTGAAGCCTGTTTAAATTCCAGACCACTTTGCTACGTGACCAACTCTCCAGAAGATTCTAGCGTGTTGACACCAGCCCATTTTTTAATCGGACAGTCATTATCAGCTATCCCAGAAGCAAACCAAGAAAGTATGTCATATGCATCAAGATGGAGTTATGTGCAACAACAAGCTAGACATTTTTGGAAGAGATGGTCCAAGGACTACTTAAACCAGTTGCAACAACGACCGAAATGGAATGCGACTACGGAAAACATTCAGAAGGGAGATGTCGTTTTATTAAAGAGCGAGATTATATCCCCGACTCACTGGCCATTAGGAATAGTCGAAGAAGTCTTTCCAGGCAAGGATGGTCTAGTCAGAGTCGTCCAAGTTAAAACGCGGGATAACTCATTCAAACGACCAATCTCAAAGTTATGTCGTTTACCGGCAGAGACATCTAGACATTACCAAAGTTCGATGTGACGGTGTCGGTACTTGGTGCATGTTGATGTTTTTTATGTTGTGTTGTCCTCAGATTTACGACATCTCAGTAAATCAACCGAATTTTTTCAGATGTCGTCTCAATCTAGCAACGAAGATTTTCTCAGGATCGACGAGGAAATATTTTTCACTCCACCGAGCAGCCCTGAGGTGTTCCAGAGGCGGGTCCTAGTGGATTCACCCAGTCCGCTGGGCCAGATCCTATGGCGGCCACCCCCTACACCGACCCGAAGCTGTCTACACCAGGGTATATCAACGGGCGGTATGTTGATACACTAGAGCGTCTCCGACCATCCTGTACCATTAAAGAAGTAATGTTGCGGATCTTTAACACGCACCAGAAGTTCGTCATCCGAGAAGGCCTAAGTATTTACTTACCAAGCAAAATAATACAGGCCTTGGATTTCGAAGAGATACGTAGACGACCACGGCATGAGAAAACTCTCAACCTTCTGGGACGGTACCAGGTGCGGATAAGAGTCAGGGAGAATGGCACGTTGCTGCTACATAGTTTTCACAAAAGGGGCATAAAAAAATTCATGTTGAACCGAACGGTTCAACGGGGGGGGGGGAGGTGGGAGAATGTTCGATGATCCCTAAAAAATAAAAACAAATTAAAATTTATTTACCAAATGTTGTCAATCATACTCACCTGATATGCCTGGGAAAAACATGTTGGGAAGTCAGGTGTATCAGTTACAGGTAATTATCTTGTGTTTTGTATACCTGTGACATCTGATACACCTGACTCCAAATACATATAATTCGGCTGTTTTTTGCCCACTTTTTTTACAGATTATGCACAACACATCACACGTAACACATTTAAACACCACTTACCTGTGTAGCACACATAATTTACACGAAATAGACAAAAATATATTTTTATTTAATAAAGCTAGATTAATAAATTCACAAAAATGATAAGGAATTTAACAAAACCAGTTTGCAAGGGGGTTTTAGTTAAAAATACGCAAAATAAGAGTAATATGTAATTTTTGGAGCGGAAATGGCGACAGCGGAAAGCATAAAAGGGCATTGTAAATGTCAACTCGCTCTCAGTCTAGTAGTGAGTTTTCAAATAAGTGAAAGTGTGCTAAAGTTATTTTAAATTTTTAGAAAGAGTAAATTGGCAGCCATTTTGCAATTTGAAAAGGTTTTTATCTTCTTTTTTTTTGAAAAATTTAATTTGGTAAATTTGATATTTTTTTGTGAAGATACTTTTGTTAATTCGGTGAACAGTACGAGGGTTTCGTTTTTATAAGTTTTGTGAAGTATAACAAACAGTAATTTTATATTTTTTTCAAAAAGAACATTTATTGCGTGAATGAATTTCGGTAAATTTTTAAATTTTTTCTGAAGTAATTTAAAGTGAATTCGAAATAAGTAGTCAAGATATGCTTAGATTAGCATTTGACTACACAGACGTTTTGGTGACGGAATTTTGATAATTATATGCAATCTTTTTTTGAATTATATTTTACTTAACCATTTTATTTTCAGCAGTGTAATTACGAATTTTTTTTTGAGTGAATTTGAATTGAAGTGAATTGTAATTATATGTAAAAAGAATAAAGGTTTAAATTTTAGTTAGGCCCAACTATTGTACGAATAGTAAATTTAATGAAATTTTCATCTGAGTAATTTATGCCTTACGGTAATGCCGCGAATTGTAATTTACCGATTCGTATATAACTTGTATAAGTGAGAATTAAAGTGAAAAGTAACCAAATTTGTATGCGAGTTTCGTTTTATAATTTTTCCTATATTTGATTTCGTTAATGTTTTAATTTCAGAAGTTGAGTAATTTTTGAGGTTAATTAAATATTTCAAGTTGCTCTAGTTTATTTCTGAAAGCAGTGTTAAAGATTAAATTTGTCTTCGTATAATCTTTTCGATTTCCTAGCAGACTCATTTATTGACACTGTTATTAATTTAAACACCTTGTTTAAATTTTTTATCTTCTTTAGCAATATCATTATTGCTCTCTTGAACACTAGGCATACCTCGATCAACTTGACAGCACGATTACCAAATGAAAAAGAGAGTGATCCGTGCTCCTTTATAGAGGTTTCTAGCGGCCATGTTGTCCAAATTTGAATTTGTATTTGATTTACAACGCATTTTTTTGTAAAATTTTTGAACCATAATGGATATTTTAAAGAATCTCTTAATTTTCTTTTGTTTAAATGAATTGTCTTTACATCTAAATGAAATTATGCATTCGATTGAGTATTTATTGCCTTTTTAATATTAAATTGACTGATTGTCGATCAAAATAAATTTATGTCCATAAAAATGGCGAAAGTAGATATTTTTTTCCAAAATGTTTCGATACTCGATGAATATATTCCCTTCTCCTTTCCACCTTTAGGCCCATTCTTTCTCTTTCTTATTACACTTATGAGTAATTTACAAATCATTAATATTTCCTTGGGGAATCATTTTTGGTGAAATTAATTACCACCAAAGAATTCCCCATAAAATTTCACCTTAGTTCAATGTGCTACATGTGGGCAGCACATAAAGGTTGAAATATTTTTGAACATGTGACAGGTGATCGAACTGTCATCCGCGAGTTTGTGTTTTTTAAGTGAAATTTACGTGTAAGTATACTTTTCATATTATAACTAAGTGAATTTTTATTGTAGTGATATTAAATTTTGTGTTTGTTATCATTTTCAGCTCGCCGGTATACATTCCCAGGTGCGTGGACAACCCCTGCACCTGTGCACGGGAAGAGGATATTTCATCGAGCATATGTAAACAATGGTAACTCAATTTGATTCTTCAATTTAATTTGCATGTATGTCGCTTAATTATGTGTTGTAATTCAATCTAATGCATGCTTTATGTTCAATGTTTGTTTACCCCTTTAGTTTAGTGTTCTGTGTAATATTTATGTTCATAATTTGAAAATGTATGGTTAATTCAATTCATTTATTTATATTTCATTGTTGGTTTATATCAAACTTCTAATTCCTTATAATTCTTTTGTTCATTTCAGGTACTGCAGTGACAGGTTTATCTTCTGCTTAAATTTATTCAGGTAAGTAGGTAATCCAGCTGATTTATGTATCCTGTGTGCCTTTTTTGTGTAAGTTGTGCAATTATAAGTGTTGTGATGCCCGCCCTTGTTATTTATTTATTATAAAAGATAAGTTTGGTTACCTGTGTCGTAGGAGTATGTGTTGTGCTACCTCAGTCTGCTTAGACAAACAGGCTCTGAATGCAGTGGAGGAATTTTTGGCAATGTTGTGTGGAGCAAGCGACGTGGCTTTTCTGGTAAGGGTTTCTCCGTGGGCTAGGAAGATTTTCTGGTCCTGGAGAATTTCTTTTCAGCGGGGCCGATATCTGCAACTTGCAGTTAATTAAGTAAAACAAGTGACACTAGCACTTTTGTAAGTCTTTAGTTTATTATTCAGGTTGATCACTTTCCGCCTTTTACAATTTGTGTCTGACAAGCGTTGAGCTTACATTGGACAGACCTTATATCGAATATCCTATTTCTAGAAGAATCCTTTACATTTCGAGTTCCTATTTCCAATTTTCATTCTCATAAACATAAAGACTTCATTATTTTTGGTAATTATAATTTAAAATTATAATTAGTTCGTATACTTTACTTCACTAAAGATTTGCTAAATGTTTGCTGACAAGTATTCATCTATTATTTAGTAGTGAAAAATTCTTTCTAACATTTTGAGTTTATGAAACTTTAACTTTGAGATACTGACTTATATTGTCCTTATTTGTCTAATTTTTCTTTATTTTCAGGTACTACCAATCTGTAAAACGAAAACGGAAACATGTTCAGCGAGATATGACTTCCCAGTTGAAACGATGATGACATGACCAGCTGCATTAAGTACTAGGTGTTCTTGAAAACGGATCTTGAACAGGTGAGTTGGTGTCACACGCAACCAAAAACTAAATCTTAAACCAGCTAATTTCTCACGTCGCTCGAGGTTATAAAAAGTTTATTTCGGATTTTTCACAAATTCACTCGGGTCAAGTGTAAATTTTTTGCATATTTTGTGCGTATTTTGTCGATGCTGGACCCAATTTTCACAAATGCACACAACCTCTGGGGCAAGATGTGAGAACATCGAAAATTTCGAAGTTCGATGTTCTGTCGATAATCGGTATGTTGTAATCCTTTGTAATGAAAATACTAATTAAATTTATAACCCTACTTTTAGGAATTCGGCGAAAAAAATTACAACTATGAAGCAATTCGACATATTGTTACAATTTCTTGAGGAGCAATAAGAAATGGTGACAGGAAGTTTTGTGAGGGTAAATAATCAGCAGACAGTGCAAGAGTTATCTAAAACTTTATGCGATAAACTTAATGGAGAAGGACCACCTACAAGAAATGAAGACGGATGGAAAAAAGTAAGTAATCTTGCTATAACTTTCTTCTGATCAAGGTATTTACGATAAATTTATCCAAAGGTTTGGGCAGATTTAAAAAATAAGACGAAGAAGAAGTTAAGGAAGTTCCATTTGGAGCGAGGTAAAACCGGCGGCGGTACCAAAAGAATTACTTTCTCCGCATTCGAGGAGATAGTAATTGTTGTGACGGGTTTGATAACCTCTGTGCTTGGCAACGAAGGAAGCCTTGATTTTGGAGCTGCCGATCACACTTTGGAAAAAAGTCAAGATTCCTCAGAAGTAATACCTGCTGCGGAAGAGTTTGGCAACGCAGGACCAAGCTCCATCAATGAAAGAAGCAAAAGATGTAGGCCAACAACGCAATCGCTCGCGTTGAAAGAGTTAAAGGAGCACAGAAAAGAAAACGGAAAACTTCAGGAGAATATCATTAATTTATTAAAAGAAGGAAACGCTATAAACGAGAAGACCAGAAGTTGAGGAGGAGTTGTTAAAACTAAAAAAACAACAACAACAAGAAAGAATTTATTTTAATTAAGTGTTTTAATTGTGTTTGTATTCTGTTAAAAAATTAAAATGTTTTAAAATTTACAATTATATCCATAACATTACGGTTCCTAGCAACAGGCGTGACTTTTATGGACTTGGATTACAATTCGAAATTATCCAAATCGTTTCTAGCAGAAGCAATTCATAGAAATATGAAGGGATAGTTTTTAAAGGTAAATATATGAAATGATATAAAATTTGAAATAATTTACTTTCTACACGTTACAAATAATCACGAATGTTGTCTTCCATTGCTAATTCTAAAATATTTATGTGTTCGGTTGAAGACATATTTGAAACTTCTGCTTGGTCCTCATTTGAATTTTTTAAAATTGTAACTTCTAAAAATTCAATTTTTGGCTTATTTTTATATGAAGTTTGATCATCAACCGACGAACTTATGCTGCTGGATGTTACTGATGACGACGGGTATAAATAATTACTGACATTAGTGTGAATTTCCGTAGGGGTAGAACATGTTGATGAATCATGCTGCATGTATAAGGATTTGATCGGTGACACCAAGATATTGTTAACATTTTGTTTCGTATTATTAATTTTGCTGGTGTGCACCGGAGTAGAGGAGGTGATTGGTCTATTTCTATAACCGCTGCATGCACAGTGTGTTTTTTCTTCCAAAATTGTCTGTTCCTGCTTTATTTTTACCCTTACTAGTTGAAGAATCTCCAATTTCAAGTCATCGAATGTATCCTCCAAAGTTATTTTTTTTTAATTCGAAGCAGAGGTATCTGCAGAATTCCGCTTCTTTTCCAGCTGATTCTTGATGTTGCTGCGTGATTTGCTTTACAATATTCAAGGCCTTGATGGCTTCATTCTGCAGTTGCTCGGATAGCTTTCCCTTCTTATTCTGTGAAATGATAAATTATGTTAATAAAACTTTATTAATCCTGCTACTTGTATTATATACTTATTTACAAATAATTCATAAAATTTTTTTTTAAGTAATGTAAATTATTTTATCATATTCGGTTTTTATTATTTTAATTCGAAAACTTGACTCTTGCAATAAATGCTCGATTATTAAAAAAAATATCTTAATTTCAGTACTGTTTTCTCTGCTTGTAGTTTCCAACCGAGAAGGAGGAATGGGGCAAAATCGCTGAAAACTTTGAATTAAAATGGCAATTTCCTCTTTCCGGCGGTGTCCTGCAACGTTCCGATTTAATGCATATTATTCGGCAAGCAGACAAATACCTTCCCGCCAGAAAATGCATTGGCAATGCCAGGTTATTGCCGCATATCCTTGTAGCAGATAATGCATTTCCACTATTGGAAAATATGATGACACCATATCCATTCACAACCACTGACGAACAAAAAAAAACATTTAATCGCCGCTTAAGCCGTTCTAGACAAACAATTGAACGTGCATTCGGCATATTAACTAATAGATTCCAAATACTTCAAAAAAATATTAAGTTGAATGAAAATAAGGTGAAAAGGATTGTGCAGTGCTGTTTTGTCCTTCATAATTTTTTAATAATTAATAGCACTTGGTATTCAGAGAGCACCGCGTGCGACCAAAACAATCCCAATTCACATAATGAAAATAACACTGATAAAAATCGATTACCAACAGGAAGAAATCATTCAAGAGCAAGCGAATTAGTTAGATTCAATTGGGCGGAATATTTTAATAACGAAGGAAAATTGTAATTTCGAAGATAATTAATGTAATATTTTTAAAATAAAATAATATAAAATAAATATTTAGTTTTAACTTACATCAGAACTTCTCTCTTCCTTTCCTTCCGATGCCAGTTCTATGGGATCGTTTCTGTCATCCTTAAAGTGGAAATAAAGTTGTATTACATTTCATGATAATTTATAAATTTTGGTAAATTACCAGAGGAAACTCAATATTTGAGGTACTTGGAACTGCATCATTGCAATTCGAAATGAAAAGCAGGTCATTATAGCACCATAATGTTGGCTCGTATACATCATCCGCTCCGGAACCGCTCTTCTTTGAATTAAGTGCTTTAGCATTTTCTTTAGACAGTTAACTTTTTTTTATGCATTGCACGGTTAAATTTGGCCTTAACTCTTTTAGTTCGCTAAGTATGAAATTGTATTTTTCATACCTTTTCACTTTATTAGTAAAATTTTTATCTTTTGGATTGTACAAACACGGACACTGTTGAAGCAACGAAATCAGCATTTTCGTTTGCTTTTTCCCCAATTATCCATATTAAATATAAATTAAAACGCGTCAATTAACTAATAATATTAGTTTATGTAACAATAATTAGTTTATGAAACTTTTCCACTTTAATTTAACAATAATTAGTTTTTCCACTTTAACTCCAAACCAGAAAAATTGTGCTTTGGTTGTATTAGTGAGTGTCAACAGGTGAAATAGGTTTGGATTTTGATGCACATTTCTCTCTTAAGTGCAGCACATTTGTAGAAATATCTCTTTGCTTCTGTTACCTCTTCCCCAGATAACCGGTTCGACAGCAGCTGCAAGAAAACTCTTGTGGAATGGCCCAATTGCAGCATCGTGTGTTGATCCAGGAAAGCGGGCATTTACGGCCCAGATTTTTAAACAATAGTTGCAGATCTTAAATTTTTTTTCAATATTAGCAAGCATTTGTTTGATTTAAAGAAATCTTACCAGTTGAACATTTAAAGAGTGGTTACCCCTTCTGTCTATGTTATAAAGAGATGTTCATTTACAGTTGGTGCTATCATGTCAACGTGAGTTCTGTCAACACATCCAGTAACCCCTGGCATTCTAACATTTTCGTAGAATTGTCTCTTAGTTTCTGATTTTTCGTCGGCAGTCGGGAATTTTATCCATTTAGGACACAAAGTCTTCTCCAAGGCGCTGGTTATTTCATCTATTGATTTACAAACCATAGACTGGTCCATTGAGTGAAGCCTCACATCTCCAATAGTTCTTTGATAAGAACCGGTAACATCAAAATTAAATACTGCTGCCAGTTTTAAAGAGAGAGGAATTCTTGAATTTCTTCGTGAACTTGCATCACATTCAAGTTCGCTTTTTATTTTTTCCAATATTTCCAAAAAAACTTCTTTGGATACACGAACAGATTCTTGAAACCTGGAAGGATAAAACTGTGTCATAAAAATGTACTTTTTTGTGCGCAAAATATATAAAAATAACTTTTTGTTTGGAATATCCATTACATTAAAACGCTCCCGTAAGAATCGCCTTTCTTCCCGGTAATTTATTACTCTTGCGTCTTCATTTTCGCTATCTTCCACAATTAAAATATTCAAATTGAAATATTCATAATTTCAAAATTTATGGAATGTCAAAAAGTTCGAACATTATTTCGAAAATGATAGAATCGCCTCTCGAACGAAAATGTTGCAACATACCGCCAAAGCGATAATTTCGCTTCGATGATCGCTTTCGATTTGTTGTTATAACACCTTGCCACTGGTGTAGCGAACATAGTTACCCTTAAAAGTGTTCATTATAGACCGTATTTGTCTAAATTTCGGAGCAAATTTAAAAAAATTTGAGTGTTGAACGATAACCTTGACCCAATTTTAAGCTTTTTTTTTCGATTGCACACTGCATTAGTGACACGAATGAATACGTATCCAAATTTAGCAAAGTTAATAGTTTTCTGGACGGTTGTCTTATCCTTTGTGAAGGGTTTTTATATTTACGGCAAAAGTAAGATTTTCAGTTTCTATTTTTCAACAGCTGATGGAAATTTTGTTTAGGATGAGGATCAAAAAAAGGAAACACTTTAATCTATAGGATTAAGTGGCGAATTCGGATTGCGCAGAAAAGGAAAAATTGAGTAAAATTGAGTATTCGTGGTTTGGCTTCCAACCTTACTGTTGGAAAAACTCAAGAAGCAGACATTCTGAAAAAGAAACGTGAAATAAGAAATTTGTGGTAAGAACACTTCAATAGTGAAATTAAGCGAAAATTTCTCAACACAGAGGGCTTAATATTGATAGTGCAGTGTATGAATGGTTTTATCGGGCTAGAGCGAATAACATTCCGTTGCCTGGACCGTTAATTCAGGAAAAAGCTAGGGAAATTGCTGGTCAGTTGCAGCTCACGGAGTTTAATGCGTCCAACGGGTGGCTTCAAAAATTTCAAAAACGTCATAACATATCCTATAGAGCTGTTTTTGGTGAAGCCAACTCCCTAAATATGGGCGTCGTTTTAGATAGGACAGAGAGAGTTAAAGACTTAATTAAAAGCTACAAGAAAGAAGATATTTTTAACTGCGATGAGACAGGCCTGTTCTTTAGAGCCCTTCCAGATAAAACAATGTCCTTGAGGGGTGAAATTTATAGTGGCGGAAAAAGGTTCAGAAAATGCTTATGAGCTGGAACATCTTATGTTCGGGAACTGGCCTGTGGATATCTTACGTAAATATTGATAAGGATATCGTCACTGAAGACGGCTCCGTTAACACAGCAGATATCATAGTTTTCCTCCGTGAGGAAGAAGTAAATCAGTCCGACGATGAAATATTTATGGATAGTGAAAAGAATATTTCTCCTATTAGTAGAACGAAAGCATTGGAAGACGCTATAGAACTTAAGCGTTTTTTTTTACAAAAAAATGATACGAAAGGAATCAAATTAGTGGCAGAACTTCAGATGTATTTAGAATCACGAATCGAAAACGACAAAAGGCAGACAACTATACGTAAATTTTACAAAGATTAATATTTACCATCAAGAGACGTAGACTATGTGTACATTTATGAGCATACTAAATATGTAATTATATTGCATACAAACATCTTTCTATCTAAATGTCTCTTTATTTTTTGTTAATCCAGAGTTATTATTTTAAGTTATTTACTAAAAAAATATTATATTTACATGATAATGTACCATGAATTAACAGAAGTAAAAACTTTTGTCTCAAACTTCCACCTCTGGAAAGCGGACACCTCTATACAGCAGACATTTCTTTAGGAGTGAGCAGTATCCGCTATAGGGAGGTTTCACTGTATATATATGTATATATATATACATATGTATATATATATATATATATATATATATATATATATATATATATATATATATATATCTATATATATATATAGGGAGTTGGCATCCCACAAGGCAGTGCTCTCAGTCCTACTCTTTTTAACATCTACACAACTGAACTAGACTAACTACAGGCTGCACTAAATAACTTTATCGGCATCTCGGAAGAACTACAACTCTTAATCAACAAGGATAAGGTCAAAATGATGGCTCTAAACTGAAGGCACCCACCAACTAAACATCTATAACTAAAGCGGGAACAGATTTTTAGGCAGATATTTCAACCAGAATCTAACCATGCTAAGTCAAATTAAACACCTAAACAAATCCACATGCTCGGACATTAATGTCGTCAGAACACTCAACAATTATAACTCTCCCATACATCAAAAAACTGCATTAAGTATTTGTAGAGCCACCTTAAGATCAAAATTTGACTTCTTGGCACCCTCGATCGCAAATAGTCCTATGTATATAGACAGAAAAATAAAACCTCTAAACAACATTGCACTCAGGTCGTGCCTATGTTTCACATCTACTACCCCGACGCGAAAGAATTCGCCTACCTATTGTTTGAATTCATAATTGAAAGAAAACAAAAAATATTGGCTTTGCTATGATAATTAATAAAAAAGAATTATATCCAGCTTTAAGCTTATTGGATTCACATTTTAATAATTAATAATAAAACAAAAATTATTCGTCATTTACAATAAATTAAATTAAAATCAAAATCCAAGAACAAAGCAAAATAGTTCGCCTATCTCAAACACGAAGCACAATAGTTCGCCTACCCTGATTTTCTTCTAAATTCAATGGAAAGTAACTGTTCTTATCTGCTCAAATTCATTTGGTGTGCATATTTACGGTTTATTTTTCACTGTTGAGTAAAACGTGGTACATTCAAGTAAAGGATTTTAGCAAAATGGTTCGCGGAAAACCTGTAAGTCAGGACATAAGGGAAATAATAATTAAAAATTATCAAACGGGAAAATCGGCGTATAAGATAGCTAAAAACTTAAGCTTATCAAGGTCTATGGTTCGAGATACGATAAAATTATTTAAAATAACCGGCGACGTAACACCCAAGAAAAAAACCGGACGCCACGCTATAGCATCATCCTCAGATCTACGTGAATTAAAAAGAATTGTTAAGCAAACACGGCAAGCGAAAGCAGCCGAAATAACCGCGAAGTGGAAGCAATCCATAAAAAAGGAACTTTCCGTCGATACTTGCAAGCGGTCATTAAAAAAATTAGGATACGGCTTTTATAAGGTATAATTTTTTATTCACACGTAATTGTAACTTAATTGCATAACTAAACTCCTACAGGCAAAAGAGAAACCCTTCCTAACAACAAAACAGAAAAGGAAACGATTAGAGTTTGCAAAGAAACACGAAAACTGGACAATTCGACAGTGGCAGTCTATAATTTGGAGCGATGAGTCCAGGTTTGAGCTGCGTGTGGGACAAAGTGGCAAAAGGGTCATCCGAAAGCCGGAAGAAGCCTTCCACCCAGATTGTTTGAAGAGAACGGTCAAGTTCTCTGCTTCACTTATGGTTTGGGGTTGCATGTCTGGGCGGGGAGTTGGGAGGCTTCACTTCGTTGATGGCACTGTCAACGCTGCAAAGTACCAAAGGATCCTCCAGGAAGAACTTCTACCTTCGATTCCTTTGTTGGAATCTCCCGAAGGTGAGTATATTTTTCAGCAGGACAATGCATCCTGCCATACTGCCAGAACAACGAAAGCGTGGTTGAGCTCAAAAAACATACCCCTTATTGAATGGCCCGCTAACAGTCCTGACCTTTCGGCTATTGAATCCTTGTGGGGAAAAATGAAAAAAAGAATGCGCCAACAACCTGCGAGGAATATGAATGAATTGCGTTCTCAAATAAGAAATGTCTGGGATTCTACAGAGCCAGAAAATTGCAGACAGCTGGTAAATACAATGCCAGATCGTATCCAAGCTGTACTGAAAAGTAAAGGTGACGTTACCAAGTGGTAACCACTTCATTTGCAGGGTAGGCGAACTATTGTGCTTTGTGTTTGAGATAGGCGAACTATTTTGCTTTGTTCTTGGATTTTTATTTTTATTTAATTTATTGTAAATGATGAATAATTTTTGTTTTATTATTAATTATTAAAATGTGAATACAATAATATTATAATATTTTTTGTTTCCTTGCAATTATGAATTCAAACAAGAGGTAGGCGAACTCTTTTGCGTCGGGGTAGTACAACTTCAGTACAAGCAATATACATGCTGTCAACTGAACTTCCCCCTAATTACAGAGCCAATCTACTCGCAGCCAGAGAGGTAGCTAAAGCAATAACAAAGAAAGAACTAAGAGCTGACGACATAAAAATCTTAAACACAAAAATTTCTAATCACGCATACATCCTTAATAAATACCTGGATATCTTCAACTATATAGGAACAATCACGGGGTCAAACCCAGTCAACATGCTCATTGTAACAGACATTCTTGATGTAGAAGAGCATAAGAAGAAATCAATCAATGACAATCATCTTAAACAAATCTACTTAAAATTACTAGATGAACATTCAAGCAACTGGTCCATCATGGACACTGACACCTCCTTCAATAGCACAGACACACGAGTGAGTGTCATCAAACACTCATCCTCTCATGTCATCACAAACAAATTTTCCAATCTCAGATAATAAACCTCTGGTGAATTAAAAGCCATTAAACTTGCAGTAGACCACACAGAGCATCTCACCAAAGACAATCACCTTATACTGATAGACAGCAAATCTGCCTGTGCCCTTCTCAAACACCCAGGTCTTAACCTGTATGCACATAATATCAGACAAAAAAGTTCACGGAAAAACAAAAACACCTATAAGGTTTAATGGTTACCTGGTCACAGGGGTCTCACACTAAACGAAGCTGCTGACAGAGCTGCGAGGGAAGCCTTATCAAAATGCGTAAACGATCACTGTGAGATATCATCAAATGATGCTATTCAAATCATTACAGACAAAATCACTCTGGAATGGTCTGATAACTTCGTAATGCTCAGCCACATATGTGGAAGCTTTTTTCATAAATTCTTCCCACATCCCAGCGAACCCCCTTGGACAAAGTGGAACCTAAAACCAAAGGAGGAAAGATTCCTCAATAGACTGTATACGAGTCATAACTTCGATGCTAAATTTTTTGGCAAAATAGGGAAGAATGACTTGGTCAACTGCAATGTATGCGGTGTTTTCAATAGTATTAAACATATGTTACTAAATTTTCAAAAACATGATAAAATCAGAAGCAGCTATAGATTGTTGCCAGAGAGTGACTCTCTCTTCTAAATGTATAAAATCAATCCTTTATTTCTTTAAACTTCAACACGCTTTCACCTCATAATCTGCATTACTAACTACCCATACTTCTTTTCAATCAGATCCCCTGTAAATCCAAACACCTGATCATAAACTTACAAGTAATTACAAATCATTCAAACTAAATATCTACAACAATTTGGCGTTATACCTTAGCGGGTTAAGCCAGTAGACTGGGACTCCAGCTGCGATAGTGCAGCTCACAGTTTTCACCGGTCTGAAACCAAAAATAGAAGAAGAATAAACCAATTAATCGACGAAATTTAACGCGGCGAATTTAACGAAACCCAGTTTATATCGTGGAATTATTAATTAAACGAAATATTCGCGAAATTAATAATTCCAATTCCACAAAAATGTAAGTGCCAGATGCACAATTAAAATATATATTTCGTAGTTGAATATTTCGCAATAAAGGGAAAATCGATTAATTGTACAATTATCAATTTTCGCCAAATATTCTTCCCTTGCAAATTTTCCACATAAAATATTAATGTTAATTCAGAAAATGCCAAAAAATTGAAAAGTCGAATTATGGTTTTAAGTTCCACAAATTTGCGAATTTTCTAGAATTTCCGCCATGTTGAAAATCAAGTCTCCAAATGCTATAAAAGCGGAAGAATTTCTACACTCACACTTTTTCTTGTGATAGCGACTCTAGTGAAAAGTAAAAAGTGGTAATAGTGGATTGATTTCAGCGATTTAATTTCAAATTTTATAAATTGGTAATTGTATTATCTGTTGAAGAAAGTGGTAATAGCAGTTTAAAGCACTTTTAGTGGAAATTTTTTCTGTGAACTTCTTTCTATAAACAGATTTTTTATTATTAATAATTTCCTTTTTTTTGAGTATAGGTTTTTGTTTAATTTCATAATTTTATTTTCATTTCATATTTCAAATTCTTT
Source organism: Leptarthrus brevirostris (assembly GCA_964036015.1). NCBI lineage: Eukaryota > Metazoa > Arthropoda > Insecta > Diptera > Asilidae > Leptarthrus > Leptarthrus brevirostris. Next base: position 109,343,050 of record OZ038372.1, on the reverse strand, counting down.
TCTTTTATTTCAACAAACCCTTTTTAGTGAATTTTCCATTCTTGAAATGTAATCTTTTCTTTCCCAGTAACTTTCCCTTTTCCATTTTTTTTATCATTTTATTATATTATTATTATTATTAATTGCCAAATATTTTATTGAATTCAACTTTCGTTTATTTATTCTCGGGTTCCATTTGAATTTGTTAATATTTCTAAACAATAAATCTTAAAATTACTGTTCTGTACTATTTCTGTGTAATTTGGGAATAGTAGACAGATACACGTAATAGTGGAATTTTGTTTACTGCTCAGTTGTAAAAATTACAGTTATTAAGGGGAACTTTATCTGCTGAATAACTGTGGAAGTCGTAGTACAGTTACAAACAGGTTCGATTTGAATTTTTGTAAATTCTTCACATTTTTTTGTTGTTAATAATTTATGGAATTAATTTTAATTGAGAATATTTAATTGTGATGATATTGATTTGAATTTAAAGTTAGCTATAGAATTTAAGAGCCTGCATTGTAAGTTAGTTTCAGAAATAGTGAATAAATTAAAGTTTAAATTAATTCGCCAATCTCACAAATCTTTTATTTTATAACCCAGTCCTTTTTTTATAAACACCCCTTACTGCGACTCTTCTCTACAAGGTTCATCGAAATCCCATTGACTCAAAGTTCCCTGAGTGGGCTGGAGGAATAACCAAATTCCTGTAGGATATTGGTTAATGCGTCCAATTCTATAGGTTTCCTATAGCGCAAAAATTTTTCTCTATATTCGATAACCAATTGTTAGTAAGAATCTGTCGCGGCTAGTTCGCACTGCTTGGATAATCGTCTGCGTTATGGGACGCACGTACATAGGGTGCATTCAAGAAGCCAGCTAAGTGCGCTTTCGCATTCTTAGCATGCAGTCGTTCAACAAGTGCAATTCCGATTTAAATGCACTACATTCGCTCTTGTATTTGGAAAATTTTAGCTGGTAAAGAATTTGTTTGTTGTGTTATTTTAAAAACGGCCTAAAATGTATTCGGACTACGAGTAAAAATGTAAATTTATATCCTTTAGTTTATGATACAATTAATTCTGTACTCTACAGTGAACTTTCTGTTATAAGTGATGAATTATTCGAAAGCGATACAGGATTGAGTGAAAAATCAGAAAATATTTCTATTTTGTAAGCTTCGTCCATTAAAAAAGCTATTGCTCAATTTGATGTTAAGAGAATCACTATAGAGTTATAATACCAAATTCAATATTTCTAGAAATATTTTTAGACTGTATAGGCGACAAACAAACTATATTCTTCCTTTTGCATTTAATCGTTCACTCCAGTAGTCAGTTTTGAATGCATTTTGTATGCATTCGCTTGTTTATAATGACTGCCTTTGCATAAAAGGTTAAACGAAATGCGCATTTGACTAATTTCTTGAGCGTCCCCATATTATATTAATCATGATGAGATTAGTTTCTCTTGTTAGCTTTATGCCTAAATATTTGACTATTTATATTTTCGCGGACAAGGATTGTTGCTATTTTCATTGTATAGCAATTAACAAATTTAATCGATATAAATAGTTTCTATTCGCTTGGTAACAAAATTATTCGTACGTTATTCGATTTTAAAACTTCGGTACAAGGACGTTGATTCACAACTATTTGAGATTGACTGAATTTGAATATTGTAGTTTGTTTTCGAATCACTAATGGTAGGGTACTAGCTGAGTCAGCTTATAAGCCATAGCTGGGTCAAGAGGTATATACGTGTATATTTATTTATATATACACTCCAATTCATTCCCATTCAGAAACTAACGTTCATTCCTAGCTATTCTACCACCATTTCGAAATACCATCACCTTTGATTTATTCAAATTTATCTGAAGGTTCCATAACAAACAGTATTTCTCTAACCTATCAATCATTCTCTGGAGAGAAGGAGTGGATTCCGCAAGAAGGACTATATCATCCGCGTACATGAGACAGTTGATAGGCTCCAGAGCATTTCTTAGGGTAGCCGCACACTGATCGAGCAAAACTGCTTAAAACTGATTAAACGTGCCTAAATGTGCCTAAACTTGCTCGAAGGGGGATACATCTCGAGTAAGTAAGTTGTGCGGCGCACACTGGTAAGGCAAAACGTTTTTAGTCGTTTAGTCATAATAAAACACATTTAGGCGTGCTGGACGTTGTTTTTAGGAAAAACGTTTTATAGTAAAACAACTTGCATTGCTCTTCAAGTCAGAAAATTATTTCTTATTGCTTGGGTTGTATAACTTTTACAAAGTGACATAAATATTAAGTATGGATTTGGACGCTGAAAAATTATTAGTTTTAGTGGAAGAAAGGAGAGCCGTATATGACTACAGCATGAAGGAACACCATAACCGTGATAGCTATTCTATTTATTGGATGCACCCATAATGTTCTCTCGACTTCTTCTATTTGTGAAATCGAATTCCACAAAATTACTAGAAATACTTCGTCTTCTTCTTATAGGAAGACATTGATAGTGATAATGTGCTTTCACAACAATAACTTTCACTACTAAAAGCTAAATGAAAATATTGAAAAATTACTGCATCAGGAAAATTGTTTTCACTTCAAACAAAATGTTTTCTCTTCAAACAAAATGTTTTTCGATCAATCAAAACGATTTCAGCCAAAACGCTTTTAGGCGGTTTTGCTCGATCAGTGTGCGGCTACCCTTACTCTTATTCCTCCCTTCAACACTTCCGGTAAATCGTTTAGGTATAAACTAAACAAGGTCGGACTCGCTGGGCATCCATGTCTCACACCCGTATCAGTAACAAACTCATTTGACAGTCCTATTCCATCCCAAACCAAGGCATCAGTTTTCTCGTATATCTCCCTGCAGGCCCTAATAAACTTGAAAGACAATCCTGTTTGCGAGAGCTTAAAAAACAAAGCATTTCTATCTACTTTGTCGAAGGCGGAAGAAAAATCCACGAAGAAACAATACAACTTTTTTTGGGCAGCAAGCCTCAGCTTCACAATATTTGTCAACACGAAAATATTATCCACTGTTGAATAGCCAGCTCGGAAACCAGCTTGAGACTCAGTGAGGATATCATTATCGTTCAACCACCCAGTAAGCCTATTGAGTAGAAGAGAAGAGTATACTTTGCCTAAAGTTGTTTTAAATGAAATAATTTTCTACATTATCTAGGTCACCCTTTTTATGGATAGGGAAGATTAGGCTTTTCTTAAAACTACTTGGCGTCTGTCCGCAATTATAACTGAGGTTTAAAAAATCTTTTAATTTCTCAAGGAATTCATGCGGTGCATTATTGTAATATTCATACGGAATTCCATCTATACCCGGTGCTTTGTTGTTTTTTGCGTTTTCTAACACTAATTTTATTTCTGCCATCTCGAATGGGGCATCCAAAAGGAGGTTTTCCTTATACGGGGAGCGTAGAATAGAGAGTTGCAACCTAAAGGCCTACATAACTGAGATTTGAAATGCTCTGTCAAGTCATCTACTCCAACAAAAATACCGATTTGAAACTTATTTCCCCTCAATTCTCTAGCAATCGCCCACCATTCTTTGCTATCATTGACCTGGGATAGCCTTGCTGCTAGAGTATCAAAATATTTACATTTCTTTTCCCTGCATAGGCGTTTATAATTTTGATTTTCCCTTATGTAAAGTTTTTTAATACAATCATTACTAGTCTTTCTGTATTTGTTTAAAAGTTAGAATGATCTACAACGGGCATTCTCACACGACCAGTCAAACCACTTTTGTTTCTTCCTAAGGGTTATTCCTTTTGTCATTACATTGTTTGGGTGTGATGCAGATTTTATTAAAGAGACCAATGATTTTTCCGCCTCTTCAACATTGTCAGGCAAGGAAAAGTTTAACAACAAGTCTCTTAATTTCGTCTTATAGAGGTTGCGGTCTCTTGACCATGCCATCTTCGGTAAAAGTGCAAGCGGCTTGCGATTGTCCTGAACAACTCCGCACGATAACAATATCTCAAGAGGCAGGTGATCCGAGAAATTCTGCGGCAGAATCCTAAAATCTACAATGAAGGGCAGTAAAGAAAACGATGCGACAGCAAGATCGTTCACAGAACGGCCCATACTACCAACAAACGTAAAATTTCCAAGTGAGTCACCTCTTGTTCGCTCATTTAAAATAACGCCGCCGTAATCCTCCAACCAAGCTAACAAATCTCTACCCTTCGAATCAACTAGCTTGTCCTCCGAACTTCTTTCCTCCCTTAGAACATAGGTATCCGACAATAATTCAGCTGGAAAGCGTTGTTCTTCGCCAATGCGAACATTACAATCACCCATTATTAGAAATTTTTTCGGGTTAAGAACATGGAAAAGATTTTTTTTGGCAGAGGAAGTTTGAAGTCCAATTATTACAGTTAATATATGTTGGTATTACGTCAATGTGTGAGTCTTTCGAAAATATGCGCAAAAAGCTAAGATTTGAAATGTGACTGCTCAAAGATTGCTTGAATCCGTAAAGGCATCCTCCTCGGGCTCTTCCAAAATTCTTAAATTTTTCAGCGTGCACCCACGTTAGCCTATATTCAGGAAAATATTTCTTATAGTTTATAACTTGACTTTCTAGAACAAAAGTTTCGTAAAGTGCAAATATATCATACTTTTCAATTAAACTCAAAAAACCTGGAAATAAAACTTTACTGGCTAGGCCACATATATTGTAACTTAAAATTTTTAATTCATTAGAAATATTTATCATTGATCTAGGCTTAGCTCGACAGACAGACCTACCTCAATTATTTTGTTTGGCGCTTAAATCTCTAGCTTTATATATATATAAATTTTCTCCAAGAGAACCTCAATGTTTTGACCTACAGCCCTACTCATAACTTCGTTTGGGTTTGCATTGTTGTTATCCATGAATTTTCCTCCGTCCCAAGCGATCTCCGGGCCGTTAACCGTTACGTGATTGGCTCTAACTTTTATTTTCAAATAGGGTTTTATTTTGATGATATCTCGTTTTAAATTGCTAAGCAACCAGTGTTGATGCCGATCATGACGGGAGTAGTCTGGATGAATAACTACTTTGGAACCCTTTAGTTTCGATTTTGATTTCAAAACATTGGCCTCTTCAGAACGGGAATTTAAATGAAATTAATATTCATTCAAAGAATAGAACAACATAAAAATACCCACAAGTAAATACTTACCTGAGGTACCTGAATTGCTCCCACAATGAAGACAAATGTACTTGAAATAAAAAAGAATGAAATATATTAGATTAAGTATACACTACAAACTACTTTTAGTATACATGAAATGACAATTTAAACGAAATTATCAACAAATGAACATAAGCAAAACAAAGGTATCAAAACAATGAACTAAACATGAAATGATAATATGTAAACAAACATAAACGAACCAGCATAATTCTACTAAAACTACATGAAATATACAAAGTATATAAAAAAAATTTGAGTTTTCTTACCTTTTATTTTGAAATCCAGCAGCCAGGCGATTTTAATCCTTCGAATCGCGAAATTTTCCGCGGTTTCCTGAAAAGATAAGAAAACATTAATTTCACATAGCGAATACTGCCAGAAATACACTTAAATAACAATTTAAGACAAACATTCAAAGCATCAAAATTACTACTTACCGAGTATATATTATAATCTCACATCACCCGCGAATGACATTTGGCCGAAACTTCACTTGTAACTTGTTCGGTTCTAGCCGGCAGCGAAGTAGGTCGTGTTTTTGGTGCAAAGCTGAACACGTTAATTAGGAATATAGGGAAAGTAGTGGCGTCGGTCGCCTAATTAGGGAATTATATAGTGGCTGTTCAAGCTACCCGCTGAAAAGGGATACTGGTTACGCAAAAATTAAAGATTTATTGCTGATAAAATAAGTTTTATTTATTGCAGTCTATAACACTTGCACTATTTCACTTTAAATTCACTAAAATTCTTAATTTAGCACTTAACTACCTTATTTCTACACTTATAATTAATTGCTGAAAGAATTTGAAACGTTTATTAACCAGGTTCTGAATTATTTCTTGACAAGTGTTTAATTAATATGATATAACTGCGAACAGCCAGGTTCTGCAATTATATTGACAATCTATTGGGAATAATCCTCATGCTCATGTCCAGCCGATACTTAAAAAAGGAGAGGCATGCGACCCCTCTAACTACAGACCAATTGCACTAACCTCGATCATATCCAAAGTTTTTGAATCACTCATCAACTCTCAGTTGTTGACATATCTAGAAAATAACCATCTTATCAACGATTGCCAGTACGGTTTCCGCGCTGGCCGCTCAACCGGAGACTTACTAACGGCTCTAACGGAGCGTTGGAACCATTGTCTCCATAATTTCGGTGAGTCCGAAATCGTCGCTCTTGATATTTCAAAGGCTTTTAATAGAGTCTGGCATGCTGCCCTTTTTGCCAAACTTCAAACATTTGGTCTGCATCCTACCCTCGTTAAATGGATAGAGAGCTTTTTGTCAGGCCGTTCAATCCGTGTAGTTATTGACGGCGTTACATCTGCATCCCACGAAATAAATGCCGGTGTACCTCAGGGTTCAGTTCTTTCACCAACTTTATTTCTTCTTTTCATCAATGATCTCTTATCCCTTACTCTCAATCCTATTCATAGTTTTGCCGACGACAGCACCCTTGATTTCGCGTACTCATTTGATTCTGTAATGAATTCACGTGGAAATGCTACAGAAGCCAATCGAGAACGCATGTTTAGATCATTAAACAACGACATTTCTATGGTCCTTGCTTGGTGCAGAGCAAATCGTGTTACGTTTAATGCATCCAAAACTCAATGCTGTTTAATGTCCCTTAAAAAACGTCCGGTTCTCCCCCAACCCATTAAAGTCGACGGAGTGAATATACCAAATTCGCCCTCCCTAAATATCTTGGGAATCGAGGTATCCAGCAATCTTAGCTGGACTGATCATATATTTGCAATCGCCAAAAGTGCGATGAAATGTTTAGGTTTTCTACAGAGATGTAAGAAATATTTCACCCCACCCGACTTAGCGTTGATCTACAAGTCCCACATTAGGCCTAGACTTGAATATAATTCCCATATTTGGGCAGGGGCAGGACACACCGCATTGTCCGCGTTAGACAAAGTTCAGCGTAAGTTTGTTAAACTTATTGGCGATTCCTCAATCTCTGAGGGCCTTGACTCTCTTGAACATCGACGGAATGTCGGTTGTCTCTCACTCTTTTATCGCTATTTCCATGGCCATTGTTCTAACGAAATCGCTAGCCTGATTCCTTGTAGACTCATTACAACGCGCGATACAAGATCTACAAGTCGCTCCCACCCCTTTACTCTCCGGGTCAAATTTGGACGTACCGTCAAATTTCGGGAATCTTTTCTTAGCAGAACAACACGAATGTGGAACAGTTTACCATCTTCTGTTTTTCCCTCGTCTTATGAGCCTGAAACTTTCAAACGGGGCGTACATCGACACCTCCTTCACTCAACCTCCTAACCCATTTCCCTCATCCTTAATTCCTTTCCTGCCAAGGCTGTGCTTTAGCATCATAGGGCATCCCCTGAGCTTTGGCAACATCATATATAAAAAAAAAATAAAAAAAAATAAAAAAATACTTATTCGAGCAGCCAGGCTCTGAATAAGTATTGGGAAAATATTAGTGGGAACACAAAACAAACTTTTGTATTTATTCGAGCAGCCAGGCTCTGAATAAATATGTTAATATATGTTAATAGGCAACACAATAATTTATTCGAGCAGCCAGGCTCTGAATAAATTGTTACAAATAGGTTAGTTTACACAAAGTAAATATAATCGAGCAGCCAGGCTCTGATAATATTTTTATATTTTTTATAACTAGATAAAATATTCGAACAGCCAGGTTCTGAATATTTTTTAAGTAAATTTTCAATTGTACTCACCAAACTCGCTGAATATTAGATTTCAAAAGAGGGAGAGCCCATGTGCATGCAGCTCTTTTATAGTTTGAATTCAAACGGTGCATACAAAAATATCGAATTTGGTTGAAATCGAGAGATAGTCGCCATGTTAATTAGCATTCGATATTTTTTCGCCATGTTGAATCAAGGAATTCAAATTTTAACTATGATGTTGGCGGGAAACTTTTTATTTTAAAGACTTATAAATTGACGATAAAATTTCATTTTTACTATTAATATATTAAATGAGATCATTTAATATATAATTAGTTCTTGGTCACACGGATTATACACAAAAGTATTAAATCCGATATTTGTTTACATCGCTTGTTGAGCACCGTGTAACCAAATTGCTCTAGCTAAATATGAGCTGTTTGGTTGACAATCTAAATGCGCTTCACAATAATGAGGATGAGTGCAGAAATCCTTCTGCTATTACCAGCCTTTGGAGACTTGATTTTCAAAATGGCAGAAATTCCAGAAAATTAGCAAATATGTGGAACTCAAATTTAAAATTTTTTGAAATTTTTATAAATTAATGTTGATATTCCATGTTCAAAATTTTCAAGCGAAGACCATTTTGTGCAAACTGATAATTATAAAATTGGTTAATTTTCTTTCTGTTGAAACATATGTAACTCCGAAATATAAATTTTTATTGTGCAGTTGGCACTTAAAATTATGTGGAATTCAAATCCACTATCTTAATCTGGAGATATTGTTTCTACATATGATGTACTAGGATACCTAAAGCACATCCAACAAGGGAGTTTGTTTTCGAGCAGATGGTTTTACTTATGTTTAATATATCAATACTAATTTGTTGGTTTTCCTTTAGAGCCAACATTTTTGATACAAATGGAGCAAGAGTAGCTATATAAAAATAACCGCACCATCCGAATCGGTCTTTGCGTTACGAAATAATTATTATTATTAAGAAAGACATGGCTTGTAACGTTTGATGATGCAACAGAAATGCAAATTGGCGGTTACCCATTTTTAATAGGAAAACGGGATTTTTTTATTTTGTAAGAAAACGTAAAAAGGTCTTTCTGATATAAGTTGTAAAGATATTTTAATAAATAGATTTTGACACTTAACAAGTGGTTTGATGATTTTTTTATAAAAATGGTTTCAAAGTTATAACAAGTGCTTTCAAATAACTTTTTCGTTTAATAATAAAGTCGGTCCAACTCTGTGAGCGATTACTTCAAATGGAAATAAAAATCACTTTAAAATAGCACTTCATAAAAATGCAGTTGATTTTGCTTTTCAACGAAGTCACATGGAGCCGCAAAACCTGACAACAGCACCGGAGGAAATAAATTCGTTTCAGTACTGTTGGGCCTCACTCGGCGCTAAACTAGTTAAGTTGCACCGATCTGCAACGCTCCGCAGCCGCCATGACACTTTAAATGGCCCAATACCTGTTAACGACAGGTTGACAAAACCTGTCAACAGCACCGGAAGAGTTAAGGGTTTTTAAGCATCCCCGGATCCTCTTCGACACTGACCTCATGGAATTAGGTAACTACCCAACTCCCCATAGCAGCAACAGGCCAAATTTCCCAACAATAACGTGGGAAATCAAAAATCGAATTCGCCGCCATAGTCCCCCGGCACTATATAAAAAGTGCTGGCACCGCAGATCAGTGATTTCCGACTACAACCGAGTTCATCCACTGATGCTGAGTAAGAATTAAGTTTGGCTATTTCTTTTACTCTTACCCTCCTCTAACCAGAGTGATTTCAGTTTTTCATGGTATGCACATAACTGTTTTATTTTTATCTTTTGATCTACCTAACATAGCTACATCAAACAAACGCTAAAAAACTACTACTCTAATGACCTTTCCAAAAATGTCAACAATGTTGATCTCACTACTACCACTGCAGGTACAGTCACGGCCAAAATTGGAAAAAAATTTTTTTTGAATTTACCAAAACTTCAGCATTTTCCCAAATTGTCTCCGAAATTTATGTAATTAGTATACATCTTTTTTAATTTTAATAGATTGCCCTTCTTATTACCTTTCCAAAAAGGTGCAACATGGTAAGGTTGACAAAGAATTAGAAAAACCGCATGTTTAGAAATCTCTGACTAACTAATTATTTTATTGCATTTTAGGTAGCAAATTCTTTAAGTAAACAAAATTTTTATGATAAATGGTCGAAAATTACACACTTTTTTTGTATTTTGAACACGACGGAACTATTTATAAATAATTTAACCGAAAAACAACACTACACATTCAAAATTTACCTTTACCGGTACCGTCAAATTTTTGAAAAACGCTTTTTTCAAGTGTGGTGTAGTAGACGGAAACCGGAGAGCGGCTGTACTGGAATACCAAAGGAGATTCCCAAACCGGCGAATACCCCAAAGAGGGGTATTTACATTGACTTTCCAAAGGTTAAGAGAAACAGGAAGTGTAACTTCACACGACATGGAGACACGACCCGAAACTTCGGGAACTTCTGCCGACGTCGATCACCATCGTGAGATGGTCGCCCTGAGACGAGCACGAAACGAGTCGCAAGGAGTATCGTCATCATCGAGAGGGATTACGTCCATATCATCATCACTCAGCCCAAGGAATATTGGAAGGATATTCAGACAGAAGACTGGAATTTAGCATTTGGCTTCTGGAACGCGAAATTGACGACAGGGCGTTTCTGGATCGAATTCTGTGGACGGATCAATCTCAATTCAACAGGGATGGTATCACAAACTTTCATAACCTCCATACCGTGTCGAAAACTCACCCACGCAGGACAAAAGTGACCTCATTCCGGCAGAGATTCAGTGTCAATGTTTGGGCTGGTATCATCGGCAAACATTTGGTAGGACCATTCATTTTGCCGCCAGTGAATAATAATGAAATTTTTGCGGACTTTTTGGACAATAGAGACGGAACCTATGGATAATCTTAGGGGAATTTTTCACCAACACGATGGAGTACCAGCGTATACGGCTAACATTGTGAAGAAAATACTAAGTGAACAATTTCCTAACCGCTGTATTGGAGGAGGAGGTGCACCGATTCCTTTACCTGCTAGGTCTCCAGACCTTACCCCATTGGACTTTTACTTATGGGAAACAATGAAGGATGAAGCTTATTCAAACCCTGTTAACACTAGGGATGATTTAGTTAGCAGAATTGGGAGTGCAGCGACGAAAATACGGAGGACGCTGGCTGAAATACGGCTTAAACAGGGACTTAGAAGGAGATTGTTGTCATGCATCCAAAGTGACGGTGGATATTTTGAACAGCTTTTGTAAGTTATTAAGGGTCATTGTAATACATTTTGAATTTAATAAAAATAATTTTTGAGTTAATTTGAGTTTAATTTTCTTAATTTGTTGATTTTTATAATATTCTTGAATAGGATTTCTACCTATAAATTTCTAAATACTTTCCCTACGTGGACATGTTGCACCTTTTTGGAAAGGTAGTAAGACGGGCAATCCAATAAAAATAAAAAATAGCTATACTAATTACATAAATTTCGGAGAAAATTTGGGAAAATGCTGAAATTTTGGTAATATCAAAAAAAATTCACTTTTGGAAGTGACTGTACCTGCAGTAGTAGTAGTGAGATCAAAATTGTTGACATTTTTGGAAAGGTCATTAGGATAGTAGTTTTTAGCGTTTGTTTGATGTCGCTATGTTGGGTATACCAAAACATAAAAATAAAAGAGTAATGTGCATACCAGGAAAAACTGAAATTTATGAATCACCCTGTAACTCCCAAAGGTTGAGATTGCCCCCCCCTCCCTGCCATAAAATTTTTTGTTTCGTTAGGTGAGATCTATCACCCCACTCATTTTGGCACGTCAGATCTGAAACACCCTGTATTGTATACAGAGTGAGTTTTTTATCTTGAGACATCCAAATATCTCGAAAGTTTCGAGGGGGATAAATAACGGTGACCTTGTTGGTGACCTTGAGCCTAAATTTCAAGGTCAAATTAAGTTCTACTTTGATTTTTCAATCGAAACCCCTAATTTTTCTTGCACATTTGTATTCTCCCCACAAAAATACGCCTCTTTAGCTGGACATTTTTTTTTTAACGTCAATTTCTTGCGATTTTTGAGGGGCAAAATTGAATTGAGTTTACAGAAAAATTGTAAAGAGGCAGAAGTTCTTAGATTTCTTCAGGGAATCTGACAAACTTGTTGAAAATTTTTTTATGCAAAATAATCTTAAAAAAATTTGTTTATCCAAAATTAAAAAAAAAATTTTTTTACGAAATTTGCTTAGATTCGTTGTACAAATCTTAGCACTTTTACTCTTCTGCAATTTTTCTGTAAACCTAACCATTTTTGAGTAAAATATCTTTACAGTTCCAAAATTTTCAATTTTGTAATCTCAAGAAATTGACGTTTTACAAAAAAAATTTTCCAGCAAAAGAGGCGTATTTTTGTGGGTAGAATACGAATGTGCAAGAAAAATTAAGGGTTTCGAATTGAAAAATCAAAGTTGAACTTAATTTGACCTTGAAATTTGGGCTCAAGGTCACCGTTATTTCTCCTATTCTCTCCTTCTCTATTATATATATATATATATATATATATATATATATATATATATATATATATATATATATATATACAGTGACGAGCAAAAATGAACAAATAAACGCAAAATGTAAAACAATATGAGATTTTATAACTTCTCGTAAGTTTGAAATAAAATATTTTTGTAATTAAATATTCTTTACTAGTTTTAAAATGAAATAATGCTTACATTTTATCTCTACTCGTTTATGTCTACACATTTTATCTCTACACAACGGAAACGTCATACTTGTTCAATTATGCACGTTCCGGCAATGGCACACAAATCACATTTTTTTATCCGTTATGTTGTGAAATTTCATAAGTTTACTTCGCGTAAAAGCAAATCCATTAAATGTTTGTAATATTGGACGGAATTTGTTTAAAAAGTAAAATATAATAAATAGATTTTATTTAAAAGTGTGTAAAATGAAGAAAATTTCTGAAAATATTCGGAAAAGTATAATATTTTTGCTAAAAAGTGGAGAATCTAGCCGGGAAATTGCTCGAATATGTAAAGTGTCACATTCCACGGTTATAAATGTGAAAAAAAATAATACTATCGAGGTCCCAGTATCTAAACGTGGTCGTAAGCGGATTTTATCGAACCCTGACGCTCGCACTATGGAAAGGCAACTACGATCAGCGGGAGCCAATACACCATAACAAGCAGCTCAGAATGTCGGGAAGCCAGTAAGCGAATGGACGGCAAGAAGAGCTCTTAAAAGAATCGGAATGATTGCTTCTGAAAAGCAGAAAAAGCCAGCTCTCTCACAAAATAATATCAAAGCACGACTAGCTTTTGCCAAAGCGCACAAAAACTTGTCTGTAGATGACTGGAAGAGAGTAATATGGTCTGAAGAAACGAAAGTCAACCGTATTTGCTCGGATGGCCGCTCTTTTTACTGGCATAACCAGGTGAAAGTCTCCTCTGTATGCAGAAACGCAAGAAAAAGCGTTATCTTGCTGTCTCATAACAGTAAAACCGATTTAAAAAATTGGATTGCAGACGGTTTATGCACTTCTTGATTTTAGTTTTCTTTTGTATTCTGGTGTGAACAAGTCACGTTTATTACAGTTAAGGAAAATGCCACGTGGAAGTTATTGAAGTGAGCAAGAAAATTGTAGAATTTTGGCGTATCGAGATATCAGTCTCAAAATTCGGCAAATTGTTCGCAATCTTAACCGCTCGCACAATGTTGTTGTCAGGTTTTTAAGAAATCCAGATGATGGGAAAAACAAAAAGGGGGGACCGAAGAAGAAGTTCTCTGCGCGCACAGAACGTAAGATTATTAATAAAGCCAGTAATTCCACTAAGAGCATTAACCAAATTAAATCTGAACTTGATTTAAATGTCTCTCGATCGACGGTGTTTAGAGTTATTAAACGCAGTCAGCATATCCAGAGACAAAAACTTAAAACAGCTCCGCGACTTTTGCCTCGTCACAAAAGCGCAAGGAGAGAATTCGCTCGTTCTAACCAAGGTAAGTACCTTATGCCTACAAATTCCATCTTGATTTTTTCTTAATTTCTCTTTCATAGGTGATTTTTTCAGATGAAAAAAAAATTAATTCGGATGGCCCCGATGGCAACCACTCGTATTGGAGAGACCTGCGTAAAGAACGTCAGTATTTTTCAAGAACAAACTTTGGCCGCGGAAGCCTTATGGTTTGGGGAGCCTTTTGCGCCAATGGAAATCTTCCGCTTGCTTTTCCAACAATCAGAATGAACATTTTAGAGTACACTGGATTGTTGGAAGATAAACTAGCGACATTTTTGAAGGAAAACATAGATGTAAACTGGCCCTTCCAGCAGGATAATGCCGCAGTACACGGTAGTCGCGCAACCTTGGCGTGGCTTCGTGACCACGGCATCATCGTTTTGGAATGGCCAGCATGTTCTCCGGATCAAAATCCGATTGAAAACATGTGTACTATTATGGTACGAAAAGTTTACGACAACAACAGGCAGTACCAAAGCGTTGCGGAGCTTCGGCAGGCAGTTATCAGGGCGTTGGATGATATGACAGACGAAACTTTAATTCTTTAATTAGAAGTATGCCAAACCGCATTTTTGAGCTGGCTAAAAATAAAGGAGGCCCCACCCATTATTAGCAACATAAATTGTTTCATTTAAATTGTACAAAATATTTTTTATTTAGTGGTGTTATAGTTATGGAACAATAGGAATACGTTACTTTTAGAATACCTTTTTAATTTTGGGCTGGTTTTATAGTTATGACACGGAATGTATACCTGTAATAAAATGGAAAATTTAATAAAATTAAAAAACGGTATATTAATTACATAAATTTCGAAGCAGATTTTCGAAACTACTGAATTTTAGTTAATCACAAAACATTTTTTTTAATTTTTTGAAGTGACTGTACCTGCAATGATAGGAGTTAGATCAACGGTGTTGACAATTTTAGAAAGGGCATTGAGGTAGTAGTTTTTCGGCGTTTGTTTGATGTTCCTGCGTTGAGATCAGAAGATAAAAATAAAATAGTCAAACTGCGCTACCCCCTCTCTCCTAGGTGAGATCCATAACCCCACTTATCTAACCCACAGATCTAAACACCCGGTTTTAAGAAGCGTTAGCTCTATTTTAAGCAATTCTGAAAAATTTTAGGCATTTACAACACTTATTGTAAACAAAGATCTATCTAAAATAGGAAATATTAGAATTATAAAAATCATCATTTATAACGTAGCTAGTGTAAGCAATAAAGTAAATTTAGCGGTCATTCAATGTGTAGTCAAAAATTTAATAATCAAATGATAAAAAATGTAAATATAATAGAAAGATAATTTTTTTATTAGTGCGTTGCCCCTAACATTCTATCTGTGCTACAGATCTTTTTCTTAAACGGGATACTCATTAAATTTCACTTTCATCGCAGTACATAGTATATTGCGATAACAACTGGCATGCAATTTCTGACCTTGGAGACGTGAATTATGTAAATGTATTATGAAATTTCAATATTTTAAGACGAAGCGAGAGTTATCTAGTTCATGCTTTGAAAGTGAAATCAAACAAAATTATATTTTACAGTTTTTATGAAGAAAGCTTTTTCAGTATACTCATTTGATAATATATGTAGTATAAGGGGGTTTTTTGAATTCCCTTGCGTAGATATTGATAAAATTATTTTCCTCGGGGATTTTAGAGTTTGTTTGATAAGAAGTTTTAAAATGTTTTTAAAGAAGTGAAGATTACTAATCAATTTGCTTTTTGTTCTGAAGGAAGAATTCTTTTTTCAAGTATTATATTAATTACACGATGGCTACCTCTTTAATGCTCAAAGGAAATGAATAAATAAAAGCCTTCGCGGATTTCAATATTCGGCTCCGGAGATTACAATGGATCAGTGTCAATCTAAAGAAAGATTCGCGGAACTGTAATATTCAAGAAATTTTTCCTTTCGTCAATTGTGTATTGCCATAAAAAATCAGTTCGACAATCCTTTAAAATGTGAGCCACATTTTGCATATTTCTGAAGCCCTAAAACAATATCATCCCAGAGAGAAAGATGTAGCAGCTTGTTGATATTTTTCGAAAGAAAGCTCTGAAAGGGAAATGTTCGTACATTTGCACGTATAAATAATTATATAATAAATTGCCTCCGTATTTCGGCACATTTTGTGACTAAGCCTTTTGGACATCTTTCTCACTCATGTTTTACTTATTACGGCAATACAACTTTCGAACAGGTATACTCCAAATGTTTTAAATGGGGTCAATGCAAGATATTGTAACGTACTTGGGGCTCTTTGGACTCGGCGGATTAATTAAGACACATCTCTTTAATCACCAATTGATCTGTCTTTTTCTCTTCACTGGTTAGTTAGTTTCACAATTTTCTCAATTTTTACAATATAACATTTAACTTTACTTACATGAATTAACCTCTTCAGTAGTTGATCCACACTAACTCTTCGCAGTCTAAAACGTGACTAATCTAACCAATTTGCTACTTAGATTTATTTATACAGTTTAGCTTAATTTTAGTGACTGCAACTACGTAGTTCTAGATATTTCCATTATACATTTTGACTTCACTTATTCACCACAGGATCCAGCTTCTTACATTTGACTTTTCCTTTCATTGATTTCCAACCACCTGGGACATGGGCCTTACACAGTTTACCATTTCCGTTTTCATGGCGATCCTCGTGCACATTGCAATATTAATATTGTGTTGGTTGAACACAATTTGTATACCCTTACCGTTGTGGACTGATCCATTATCCTCTAAAAGCGCCAATCAGTACGGGTAATTCGACCTAAGAATAGTAGTAATTTTCTACTAATATCGGAATGAATTCCGCGCACAAAAGTCTCTTCATGCTATTAAAATACCTCCACCAAAACTTTTTCTTAGGGATCCTTTCGATGATTCCTCCAAATAATTGAATACTGCTTGGACCATCAAGGTTAAATTTCTTTTCATCAGAAAAAAAAACAACTTAGCTATAGGGAAGAATGGGGAAGATTTGGATGAATCTTTTTGCGATAAATAGAATATATTCTCCCATTAGTACCTCGATAAAAATTTAAGGGTGTTAAGGCGGAGGAAAAGGGGGTGGGAAGGGCGAAGGAACTTAACTCCTTAACGCATAGACAGATTTGGATGATTCTTTTTGTGATATATAGCATAGATGCTTATTGTCCGGTGGTATGGAAGCGAGGAGATTGTCCGTGTCTTCCCCTCAGCTGAGCCGGTCATCTTTTTCCCCACCTTTTGCTGCCCAGTGTGCAGGGCTTAGCTTTCCGCTTCCCGTAGGCGCTGAGTGCGTTCGACAATAATATTGATGATATTTTAACATTACAATTGTTCGATACGCTGAGGTAAATATTTCATTCTGACACTGGGTTTTAAAGTATACTTTCAGTCATTTGAAATCTTTATGTTTTTAGACTTTCACTATGTACGACTTTTAATAAGTTCGTCTGTATATATTGCAGTTTTTTTTTTTACTTAACGTGATGTTTCAATTATTTGAATAGCGGCCGTTGTAACCTTTACAGTTTTTAGATTGTTGATCTTAGAATTGAGGAGATTTGGAATTTAGATGCAATTATTTGCTTTTGTGTAAAAAATTTTACTATCGTGGAAAAACGGACGGATGAAAACGGTGCAATTTATTCCTAAATTTAAAGTGGCTAGGTGAGTTGATGAGTACAATAAATTTACGTCATTTAAAATTCATCTCTTTAATCTCTCTAATTACTATAGGTGATGTACGTTGAAATGCAGTCCATTTGCAGGTCTTTGAATATTCAAGTGGATGAATCGTAAGCAAAGTACAGAACACAAACAGCGCCTAGGTAGCATACGAAATTGGTTCTTCTAATTTGTTACATTATAGAGTTATAGGAATTCCTCCTAATTTCTTAAAGTGCTCCAGAATTAAAAAGAGCTTCAAGGGAATTTTATCGCCATTGAACGCTAAGATTTATCGCTTTGCGTAGTAAGAAATAGAGTGAACATCGTAAGATCCTCGGTAAGAAATCCTTGGTAAGCCGCTGAAAGTAATAAAACAATCGGAAGAATCACTAGTACTAGAACTAACAAATACACATAGCAAGAATGATTACAAAATCGTCGGGAGCGTGACAAGATGCCATGTAATACAGAGCACTATGTCAATAAGACGCAAGACTATTTCGAATCTCGAACTATTTAATTTTAAAAATGTCGCTTTTCTTGCTGGAAATTTTTTTTTCCAAAGAATGTGAAAATATGGCCATAATTAGTTCTATCGTACTAACTCTTTCTCAAGACTGTTGTGGTCAGAAATCTTTGGGTATTACTTTAATACGACTGTTTTAAGAATTAATTCTTCTTCTTTATCAACGTTATTACTAGAGTACTATAAATAGTGGCCATAAAGTGTACTTAAGTGAGAATATTATAAGCATGTAATTAACAGGTAATTTTGATTGAAGCTGCTAAAGAAGTATTATGGGGACGATCAAAAAATTATTCTTAGAAAAAGTTATGACAAATATATTACGCGAACTGATCATATAATATGCTTAACTAAGGCTGTCTTAAGTGTATGATAATGCTTTTAAAGTACTCTTGTAAAAGTCAGCAACTTTATAATACTCTTAAAAGATTTGTTATTTATAACGCTCATATTTAAACTTTATAAGAAATCGCACGCTTATAAATTTCTTGGACAGAATATTTATTATATTTTACTCTTACAATGCTCTTTAAAAGGAACTATGTCACAGCGACTAGCTGATTAATGTTAAGAAATTCTTAAATATAACTTTTATAAAAATCTATGCTTACTTTTCGTATAATATACTTACATAAAAACATTGAAGAATTTTATCCGAATAAGATTTCTTCGGAAAAGAAAAACTGATTGCTAAGGGATTTTATTAGGTATATAAAAGACTTAAAAGCTCACATAAGAATCAGAATCTAAAACGGTCGCATAAATATGCTATTAGTGTTAATTTCTAGCAAAAACCATTATAAACATTTTAAACTAAACATATCCTCTACGAAAGTCTAATAACAACTTAATAGGCATTACTTCAATTTTTCCAAGAGCCTAACCTTTTGTTGCTTGGGTATCCAAAGACACAAAAAAAAAACTAAATAGCTTCTAAAACAAAAATGTTGAACCGACTTCACAAAACAGCTACCTTAATATAATCGATGATACCATGTCAAACTACCAAATCATTTCAGCTAAAGAGGTCATAAGGAAAGAGGATTAAATTATTTTTGTTGTTGTTTTGTTTGTTTAATTTGCACCGATTTCAAATTGTCAATGGATATAAAATTATTTTTAGCGCTTTGTGTGAAGTCGACTCGATTTTTTTTAAACAATTTCTGTTTATTTAGGAAAATTAGCTCTTAATATTTTCATTCGGTATTATATAATCTAACATCGAAACGCCGCGAATTTATCCTAACCCTATAAACATTAAACATTAGTTAAACACGGTTTGGTTTTTTTGTAGCACTTTCACACTAAAGTTATTGATACTATTACTATGTACTATAAACTTTAAAAGATCTCGTTGTCCTAAATTTCATCGGAATGGGTAAACAGGAGGGCGAATGGTGAGTACTCAAAGTTCTGGACGACAACTTTAAAGTGAATTCTGTAGTTTGACAAGTAAGTCTACTTTCGTCTACCCCCCCCCCCCCCCCCTCCCCCACCCACTAAAAGAGCCGCACGTGGAATTTTTTTGATAAAGGGATATAAAAGTTAAATAACAACAATTTATTATGTCATTTTTCTGTATTTTACATTATTCAAATCCAAAAATGCTTTATTTTGTTCTAGTGTTTAACGCAATGTTAATTCATAAAAAATTAAAAATACAGTAAGCCAACAATATCTCTTTATTTTTATTAAACTTAAAAATGTATTTTCAAACATTAAAAGTTTTAAAATTTAATTTAAAGTTGTAATTAGTACTTCTTAGCACCACCCTGTGCCTTAATAACGTCTCGAACCCTATGCATGTATGCAACTGTACATAGTGAATATTTTTAGCAGAAGAGTGCTATTGCACATCAACAACCGTTAAAAGCAATTTGGACATCTTGGAGACTATGTAGCACGAATTGAACCGGCAAGATATGAAAAAGGAAATCACGTGCGGCTCTCTTTGTTGGGGGGGGGGGGGGGGGGGTGTATGTCCAAAGAAATAAATGATATTGGGTTAGCATGATTCTGCCTGTAAATTAGTAATCTTTATCGTAATCACCAGAACATAACTATTGGTTGCCGTCGGCGGGATTCAAACCTGGGACCTTCGGATAGGTGGCCCGGCACGTTATCACTAACTCCATCGCCGACTTTTGTAAATTAATAATATTAAAATATAATTCGATATTTGAAAAACCTTTGAAAATCCTTTTAAATCCCTTTTTTTGTTCGTCAAGCGGAATATTCGCACATCTGCAGATAAATGGAAGGTAAACTTGAGGACCAGATAATTTATAATAGTTGGAATCCTGCTTAAATTAGTAATGAGTTTATCCATGTTTGATCAGTTGATTGCAATATATTAAAGCAACAAAAGCAATTTGTAAAAATGATAAAATAGGTTCAAAGCCGAAACAGTTAAGTTTATTATTCCTAACTTAAGAAGTTATTAAGTAAAAGTGTGAAAGCTTTTGAAAATAAGTTTTACAAAGCTTTTGAATGTCATAGTATTTCATAAAATTAATATATTTGTGCACCAATATTATGCGTTAAGAAAATCTTCTCGTCGTGGTGTTTTGTAAAGAATTTATTTATTTAGTTAACGGTATAAAAGAACAAATATTAATTGGCAAGAGCTAGTCTGAAACATAACTTCTTCCAGGTAAGTTATTCCTAAAACATACGATCGAGAGATGAAGCTCTTCGCATATTTCAGTGGATTTATTCTCATGTCTATGGCGCTTTTGGCTAGTCCGGTTGTTAGTTCACCATTCGACACACGTACTTCTTCTCCTGCTCCTCCTCCTCAGGACTACTCCTTTGAAATTATAATCGTGTAAAATTATCCTCCGCAAGAAATACGACGATGGAGGTTAACTGAATGAACACCACGGTTGGGATTAATAAAGTAATATTATATTGTTTAAGTTAAATTTTAATTCAATATTACTAATTATAAAGGAAAGTGTTTCATTGTGGATAAATTTATAAAACTAGTGAGCGTCTACAATTCAATTGTTTTGTTTTATTACCTACATTAATTACAAACTTCCTGCAATATATATTATGTGAAAATTAATTAAGTTAAATAATAATTTGTGCAAGTTCGAAAGGGCAGAGAAAACTTTGAATTAAAGCTAGAAGCAGCAAGTGCGGGAGAATAATGTCGATTGTTTGTTAAAAAAAAAGATACAGATTGTAACAAAGTACATGACATAAATTATTTATCAATAAAAAATAAAATGTTGCCAATAATTTTAAAGCACAATATAGGGGGAATAAATAAGTTCAATTTTGTATGAACAAGTTCTAAAACAAATAGTTCAAAATTCTTGAAATGAGCGACGTTTCTAATAAATCTAAATTCCTTTGGGTCTTCATCAACATTAGTACTAAGGGTTTAGAATTTCTTTAGCTGCTGGACGCCTTTGAAACAAATCGAAAACTACAATAGATGTTAATCCATCTAACTAAAGCAGTATCACAAGATCACTGTCACATTAATCTTTAGGTAAAGAATTTGTATTATTTCCCCCAAGTTCTTTCTTGGCCAGGGATCTTTGCTTACATCAATCGATATGGAAACTTGCTCGTGTCCATACAATATCTAGAAAAGGAGAGGCCATCGATCCCTCAAGCTACTGGCAAATTGCACTTACTTCAATTTATTTCCAGGTTTTTCAATCAGCTATTAATTTTAAGTTGATGAAATCATTTCAAATTAACCAACTTAACAGCGACTGCAGTGTAATTTCCATAGTGACCACTTAAGGGGCAATATACTTACTTTCGTAACGGATTGGAATTATATCTTTGGGGTCTCCAAGTTTGTTGCCTTAGATGTTAAAATAAGTCTTTGGTAGCGATTGAAATAATGTTTTTTAACCAAGCTTTGGTCTTGATATTGCTCTAATTTTTAAAATTTTTATCATATTGAACGGAGTGGCATCGAATCTCGTCGTCGATTCGAGTTCCACTAGCAACGACCCAGGGAAGAAAAGGAACGCAAGTAAAAATGTGGTCTGTTTTGGCTTATTTGCAAAAAAAGAATCTAATCCCTAGAAAATTAACAAAATGTACCACAAGGTGCTGTTCTTTAAACAAGACCGCATGATGATTAAAACTATGTCTTTATTATTGCTTTTAAGACTCAATGACGCCTTTTAACTATTAAAGACTATTATATTTTATTGTAGAAAGTGTCTATTTACCACCCTCAAATTGCCGTGTAATTGCAGTTTACACGGAAATACACGCAAGTACACGATAAGTGCAAATAGTAATATCACTAGTAATAGTTTATCAAAGCCTGTTCTAGATACAAACTTGGCGAGGGAGCGGGGTAGCCCACCAGTTTATAAAGCAACTAAAAGACTGATTAATACACCTCTTCCTCCCAGACAGTGTAATTAAATTTGACGGTTTTTCCGTGAATTTCTGTATACACGCAAATTACACGGCAATTTGAAAGTGGTAAATAGCCACTGCCTTTATTGTATATCAGTACAGTTGCAGCCAAAACTGAGTTGACAAATGGAACTTTAATTTATATTTAGTCAGTAGTCACAAAGTACCAATAAGCAATCGTAGAAACCAACAACTATCTAAAGTTATCTAAAGCATAGCGGAAATGGGAGCATGTTGTAGGAAGTCAAAAATGTAATTACTTCAAGGTGTATAGCCATTGAAATTAATTTATTGCACTGAGTATGTTTTACCTCAGCTAATTCTAAATACTGCGAAAGCTTATTGAGGCTATTTTCAAAGCATTGGTAATTTGTATTGGTCCGGAGCTAATAATACAAAATGACCAAATTTTAGCACCTCGTCACAGAGGAGCGGAGATCAATTGTAAAATTTCACAAGGAAGGAAGGACAAGTAGGCAAATCGTCGAAATATTTAGCAAAAGGTTCCAAGTCAAATTAAATCTCATTAGGACAATTAAACAAGAAGGTCGCATTACAAAAGCAAAACACCCAGGCAGACCACGAGTTACATACAGATAAAATAGTGAACGCAAGAATTACAACCATACCCGCATTACACCATGTTACATCGGCTGTATACAATTATTTTTAAAAAGAAAGTTGAACCGACTTAACAAAAAGCGCTTAAAAGCATAAAGCAATATTTAATTTTATACCTATTAAAAAAATTTTAAATCGGTGCAAATTAAACAAACTAAACAACAACAACAACAACAAAAGTATTCAATCTTTCTTCCTATTGATCTCGTGAACTGCAATGTGTAAATAGTTTTTTATAGCATCTTCGATTGTGGTTTGGTAGTTATTATGTTTGCTTAATTCGCATCTACTTCAAAATGTTGTATTAGCTATAAAATTAAATATTATTTTCTGCTTTTTAGCGCTTTTTGTGAAATCGGTAAAAATTTTTTTACTCTCTTCGGATATGCTACTACTGCACTCTATAGAAAGAAGTTATCCCCAGCCTTTTCACACCCTCACCTTAGATTCAAAATTCAAGTACACCAACGCACCCTATACACCAATAGAAAATCGTCAAAATCGGGGCACGCAATACGAGATAAGAGAACTGCTCCATCCTCTTCCCGTAGTGACTCTAGATGCAACATAACAAGGGCACCACCCGGCATTTCCTGGGAAAGTCAGAAGTCCTCCTGAAACAATCAAATAATAATTAAAAATTAGAAGAAAAGGAAATGAAATAAGGCTTAACCAGTACACTTAACCCCTCATCGGAATGAGGGGATAAGCATAACATGAATCGATGGTAAATTCTGCGCGGGGCGGACTCCATCCAGATCAGGGTGGGCAGCATGCCGTCTCGGTTGAGGTAGAGTCGAAGCGGGCCGGTGTGTACTCGGGTTACCAAGAACCCGAATACAACGACGCTAAAAGGCGAGTGCGGCCGGAAGACCTCGCCGTACAGGGGAGTCAAAAACAAAGTCATCGTGTTGAAATCGAATTAACCAATAACTCCTAATGAGGTTAAATTTCGAATGAGAAGCATTCCTTTCTAAAGAATGCTACTCTTATTCGCAGGGGAAAAGAATGTTGCAGATTGGATTCTGCTTATCATAACGATAAGCCGAACTCATACAAATCCAATCTGCCAAAGTGTTTAAAACTCCATTGCATATCGGATTTCGTTATACAAAATCTGATATATAGTCTAACGAGTTAGATTTGCAATCTGGAGGACGTTACTGGACTAAATCTTCATGGCCCGGAACTTTTCACTGCCGTAAAGAATGGGTGAAGGTTATGATTAACGCATTGCCCAAGAAGGAACACTAGAGACAGTGGAACAACATGGATTCCTGCTGATAGGCTAGGATTCTAGCATTAACAAAGGGAACCAAGGGTAGCGGCGGCAGTGATATAACTAGATAACTCAGTTGCCCCAGCTAAGAGTAACTGGGAGGGGACAAAATGGGACCCGCTCCTATGCGGTCTGTCTCGGCTAATCACCGGAGAGGTGTTTTTTGTGAGCACCAATCTCAGGGTTGAACCCAACTTTATAACGCGTGGACCGATGCGGATGTTTCTCTCCCCAATGCCGATATTGGTACAACTCTGGACCTAGTGTGGGGGCGGGGTAGGGGTAGGCTAACTTCGTAACATGTGGAGCGATTTGGGTGATTATTTTTTTTTTTGGGTAGAGTATGTTCCCCGGTAGGTACCATGTCAAAAATTGCTTGATTGGGTGGGCGTTGAACCTTACTTTGTATCCCGTGGACCGATTTCGATGATTCTTAGTGTATGTTTATGATCCTCGATCGCTAATATAAGAAAAAATTTTGACTTATAGTAGAGGAAAGGTTAGCCTAACTTTGTAAGGAGTATGCTTCAAAATCAGTACCACAATAAACATCTTAACGCATGGACAGATTTGGATGACTCCCTTTTTGTGGTATAGAGTATGATCCCTCATTGATACTTAGAGGAAAAAATCTGACATTGGTGAGCGAAGGAATAGTTGTGGGAGAAGGAAACGATAAAATATTGATGCGGTTCCTACAGACAGAGTCTGCTTTTCAGTCATTTAACGTACTAGCCGAGAATGCGAAGTAGCATCTGATCTTCAATAAGCTGACCCCTGATGTTCTCTTAACACTATCTTCAAAATATCGTTCACAGGCTTTTTATTCTGGTGTGAACAGTTGACGATCAGCAACTTCTTCTATTTCCCAGAATCGTCTCAGAACTTTCTCAACTTTAATTTGATCGTAACGGTCGGTAAAGGCACAGTGATACCTTCTTTCGGTTTCTTTCAATGTGTCCGGAAAGGGAACTGATATAACCCAGCCAAAAAAAGTTCTTTGAGCTATCGGTAATTCAGGTGAATGTTTTAACATTCCGGGTAAAATTATTTGAGGGTATACGTCGGCCCCTAGGAGCAAATCAATTTGTCCTGGTTCAAAACATTCAGGGTCTACTAATTTAAAATTTCCAAATTTGGTTCGAATATATTGAGGGACTTCATATGAGGGTACTAATTCTGTAAGGGTGGGCATAACTAACGCATCAATTTGAAGGATTGGTATACTACTAAATCGTGGGCATACCTGGACAGATACTTAATGGTGAGATGAACAATACTTGTGGATCCTATCCTCGCACTCCAACTCGGGTAGGTTTTCTTTTTAGTTGGAGAAGTTGAGCAGTTGGTCTAACAGTGCTCGAAGTAGGTGACTGCCCGTAGCGGATAGGACGCGAACAATTGTAGTAGCCAACACAACTTTATGTTTAAAGGGGGAATTTCCAAAATGGGTTTTGATCTGATTTCCAAAACGTGAGAAGTAATTGTTAAAGGATCAGCTACACTTCTATTGCGGGATGACTCGTTAGCATTGTAATTAATCGCACCAGGAATTGATGACACTGTAGCAATATGCAATAGGGAATGATGCCTTTTCTTGCATGAATAACACCGTGTACGTTGACGACAACCAGATGCAAACTGACCAGGTACTAAGCAGTTTATACATAGGCCCTTATCATATACTATCCGTTTCTTTACTGCCATAGGTATCTGCTTAAATTGTTCACACTGATAGAGAAAGTGTGGTCCTGAATAGGGTGGGCATGGTGGGTCTGACGCAAGATAAAACGTTCTTATGAAATTGGGTTTAGAATAATTTATTAAACTTACGGATTTAGGATTTGTACCGGTAATGGCTTCTAAAGTGTGATAGCGAGACTTTAAGAATATTTGCAACTCCTTAAACGTTGACAGCTCTGCTTTACTGTCAAGGCTTTGGTCCCAAAGTCGACGACTTTCTGGGTCAAGTTTTTGTACTGTCATTAATACCATGATAGGATCCCAGGACGTTGTGTCTATTGATATATTTTTTAGGGCATGTAGTAGTGTCCAACAATTTTCGTTTACCGACAGCTGACTCGGAAGACAAATGAGGTTGAGACAATAATATGGTAAGGTGGGCGTTCACAATCACCCTCTTTGTTTTCATAACGTGAAACTATGCTCTGCCAAGCTTGATCATAATTTTTTTCCGTAATTGCGATAATGTTTAAGAAGTTCAGCGGCTTCCCCACTCAAATATGATTTTAAATAATGAAGTTTTTCTAGTTTGGATAATTTTGTATTTGTATGGACGAGTGAACAGGAAAGATCTCTAAAGGATAGTTTTGATAATTTCCGAAAAA
The DNA here is from genome assembly GCA_964036015.1 of Leptarthrus brevirostris. Taxonomy (NCBI): domain Eukaryota; kingdom Metazoa; phylum Arthropoda; class Insecta; order Diptera; family Asilidae; genus Leptarthrus; species Leptarthrus brevirostris. The sequence continues at coordinate 109,316,206 of OZ038372.1, read as the reverse complement.
CTTGGATATTTCAATTCATGGTAACTTCAATGAACACTTTTCTTATATGATTTTAACGTCATTAGAACACGCGTCAAAATTTTTTTGACTCCCAGTTAGAAGTTTTTGCATAACCGTTATCATACACCGAGAACTCATCATTTTTAAAATAATCTTTTTCCCTTAGGGCACAGTCGGTAAACACTAAATCCAAAATAATGTAGTGACGAATGAGAAATGTTTCAAAATATGATTCAAGTAATGTTAACCGGCCGTTGTAATATGCTTCCGTTTTACGTTCATGAGGTGTTTTTTTAAGATTTTCGTGGAATTTCCGTAGGCTTCTTAAAGCCTCATTCTGATGGAACGTTAACTTCTCCATAACTTATACCTTTATAAAAAAACGTTCCGAAATTCACACAGCAAAATATGTATAAGATAACCCAAAACACTTTTGTAGAAATCAATTAAATGTTGATATACATATGCAAAAAATTATGATTTAATTTGTGTAAATCAATACTTTGTTTTATGATCCCGTGAGCTGAAATTTTTAGGTAGTTTTATGTAGTATCATCAATTGTGGTTAGGTAATTGTTTTGTATCCTTAATTTGCACCACCTTCAAAAGGTCGTAATAGAAATGAAGTTAAATATTATTTTATACTTTTTAGCGCTCTATGTGAAGTCGGTTCAACTTTTTTGTTTAAACTATTTTGTTTTTCACATTTTAGTGTCTTCAGGCATGCGATTCGAAAAATCCTGCTTGTACGAAGAAAGCAATTTCAACACTTGTAACGCGATCTATAGAAAGGAAACGTAATTATACAAATCCGGCATCATATTACGAAATTTATCACGGCTACCCTTTTATACACTCTCCTGAGACACAAAATGTTTACCATGGTGTTAGTAGGCCAACGTTCTCTACTAACGGGACACGCATCACAAGATGAGGGGCTGCTCCCTACTCTCCCCGTAGTCCTTCTCGGTTGAAATTTTTTTCTCATTTATCAAATAATAAACGTATTATCTTCGACAGAGGAGACGGAGTTGGATCAATTCGTTGAATGGCACGACCATCATTCCATGAGTCCCGGGTTCGAGACCAGGTTTCCGCGAGTTTTTAGTAAGAAATTAAAATAATATACTCCACCTCTGGGCTGTTTTCTAGCTCGCAGCAATGCAAAAACAAGACATTAAAGTTTCCTCACTTCTCTTAACCTAATTTCTTTCCGGACAAAACCATGCTAACGCATCAAAGGGTTCTCCCCTAGGCTTTGGTCACATCATCAAAAAAAAAAAAGAATCAAAGAATCAAAATCGTTCAACCCTTTACGAAGCTAAGTGCCGTCTCACCCGCCACTCTCACTCCAATACTAAATTTCAGCTACGGCACAAATAGATATCCTAGTCAGTAACAAACGAATCATCCAACATTATACGAAGTTAGGCTTTACTCCTTCACCACGCCAACTCCACCATAAAATTATAGACATGCTATGAATAGGGGAACACATTCTATGCATCAAAAACCGAACCATGATCTTTATCAAATTGATTGCATGCTACCAATGGGGGCACATATGTTCTACATGAAAAACAGAACCATCTAAATTAGTCCACACGCTATGATGTTAGCGTACGCACTGTAGTGACTTTGAAGCATAAAGATATGTCGAAAATTTTGATTTTGATATTCAGAACCACTGCAATAACTTCCCAATATACTAGTAAGTTAACAAGAAAAAAAATCAGATCAACTTTCTAAATAATTATTAAAATAATAAAATATCAAATTTTTAATAATAAGTTAACTTATAATAATTAGAATTGTAATAAGAAACCGTTGCTCTAGAAAATCATCTTTTATCCAAACATGTGCGTAAGTCCTAAATTAGCACCAAAATTCTTTTGGCCATCAAAAGGGCCGCCATGAGTTTTTGAGGCAGTTCCCATCAAATCTAGAGATGTGCGACGGTCAGTAGATTGCCATAGATTAGCTTTAGCCGCTGCTTCATATGTTGTTCCAAGGTTAGTAATACTACTCATTCCTAATTTTCCTCCATGACCATTAATGTTGCTATAGTCCAGACTAGCGCCTGTTCTGGTAAATTCAAAGCCATTTGCTAGGCGTGTATCTGCTTTGAAAGCATTTGCATCAAACTTGTGAGCTCCATTGTCGAACAAACTAACTCGAGCATTTTGACTCGTAATGTCGGCAACTCCAGGAACATGTGTCTCCGATATCCCTATGCCATGGCCATTCCTAAAAATTTATTTAATTATTAAGAATTTAAGGAACACTTGACAGTTTTAAAGCCACGTACACATTATACCCCAGCGATCCACCTGTAGCCACGGGTCCTTTTCCTGTATTTCCAGCAGCAAAAACTGTTCCAACAAGGTTATGGTCTTTTGATCCAAAAGCTGACTGTGCCTGTAAAACAGCGTCAGCCCCACCACTTGGATTTGAGCTAATTTTTCCTCCCACATCGCGTCTGGCACGATAAGCTCTTGGGCTGGCAGTAACGGGAGGATAGTAAGGTTCCCTGATAACCTTGGGCTGATTATTGGGATTATAAGGCAAAGTCTGAATACTCGGGCGGTCGTTGAATTTGTATGTTTGCGTTTGAACACATCCAGCAATTGCCGCCACAACACCCAAGCAAGTTAAGAGAACTCTTGACACCATTATTGAATTAAACTGATTTGTTGTTGTGAGGTGAAATTAGTGAGTTTTCACTAAAACTGTCTTTGGCTTGTGAAAGTGCACTGATACTGAACTTAACATTTTCGTCAGCTTTTATACATGTGGGATCTTGAAACGAGGGATTCCTTTTGAGTTGGATTTTCCGGCGAGTTTCAAAGATAAGGGTAAAAACAATTTATTGGGTTTCACTAGAAGTTCGCTGATAACAAAGTACACGAATAGAATGATGATTTTGTGTTATCTCCAAATCCGCAATGTTTACATTTCCGTACGTGTACAGTATGCACAAGCATCTCAAGAAATATTTGAAATAAAAAATGTATTTCTAATTTGATATTATTGATTGAAATTGATTTAGAAAGAAATTAAAAAAATGCATGTGATGCCTGTAATACACGTATTTACATGTACCAACAACTTAGTTCAGATTATAATAAAGAAAAGTTTCATGAGTGGCATAGGAACTAAAGCTATAATTTCTAGTCGTGGCTCGCTGCGCCTGGCGAGCATTTTAGTTATAGGAGACCGAAAAAGCCATTCCGGATTAGGTTACAAAATACACACGATCGAACTTAATTATTATAGTATTAGTTTTTTTTATTTATTTTTAACGGGAAATGTGAAAATCTTCTAAAAGACGCCGCCTACGGTAGTGTGAGATTCTTACTCACTGAAAGCACCTCCGTCTCCACACAGGCTCCTCAGCGGGGGAGAATATCCAGTTATCCCACTAACGCCGCTAACTTCGGTTTTCTGGGTCAATGCTAGAACCCTAGCCTATCAGCAGGAATCCACGTTGTTCCACTGTCTCCAGTGTTCCTCCTTTGTCCATAAGTTAATCATCTCCATCCACGGCAGTGAAAGTTTCTGGGTCATGAAGAATAGGGATGAGCGATGTTGACATAACATCGGTATTGACATCGATGTCAACATCGACGACTTAACATCGATGATCGATAATAATCGAACTCAAAACATCGATGTTCCGTAATATTGAAGTTAAATACAATGAATTTGTAGAAGGGCGTGAAAAAACAAGATGCTTGAATGGTATAGAAACTGATTTTTCTGCACTATGAGAAGTGCAATAGGAACAATGTAACTAACGATTTGTTGATAATATATCTACAATGGTGCCCAGTGCAGACGAAGAAACAGTAGTGATGTGCTATCTATGAAATTTCGTAATAAATTCATTTGAAAGAAACTGGAATATGTGAATACATCCACTGAAGAAAGAACAAACGACAATTTAATTGAGTTTTTTTCCAAGAACTTATAAGTGATGAAAAAAAAATTAAAAATTATACGAGAATTAAAGTGGACATGTTGTGTAAGATTGTTGAAAAATAAAAAGTATGATCGCATTTATTATTATTTACACGAAAGGTTCTCCCATGCGAACAAAAATATTTGGTTCGTTTATGTTGGTATTCAGCTGAATAAGCGGGCATGTAAGATGATGGTGCCGCTATTGTTGACTAGGAACTGCTGACAGAATGTACGAATATGATGTGGAACTTGAATTTTTCTGCTCCGCTTCATTTTCTTGTAGATCTATTAGATCTAGTCTAATCTTTGAAAAGTTTCTCTTTTAAAGGATTGCTGTTTTCGTTATGTAAATTTGTTCATATCCGGTAACAAACTCTTCATAAAAATTAAATTCGGATCGTCCTCGTTTGTAGCACTTTTTGCTTGCAGCGTGCCTCAATGGTTTGGACCTTATGAATGGTATTTTTGGTGATGGCTGTAGCGTTTCAAAAATGGATTGTGTTTATTGCTGCAATCTAAATAAAGACGATGATGGTTGTGGAAATCCCGCAGGAAATGAATATAGTTCAACTAAAGATCCACTGGTTTCAGGTCCTTTGTTTTTCGCCTCCAAATAGAACCGGACTTATTGTTCTTCTCCAAGGGCAGTGATCTTGCATATGAATTACGTAGAGTTGTCCATTTTGCTTTACACTCATTAGCTAAAACAAATTTAAAAATGTTGAATATACATCCCTTAATCTGCTGGGGATATGTTTAAGTCACTTCTCTATCAATTTCCAATGGGCACATCTACAATTGAAAAGATAATACCGCGAACATGCCGAACTATCTGGGATATTTTATATCTCAGCGTTATGCAGATACCGGATCCAAATTCAAAAATATTTTTTTTATATTGAAGACTTAGCATATATTGCTTCATAATTATACGAGATTAAAAAAAACATTTATACGTATTTATATATGTAGTTGGACTGAGAAGAAAGTTACTCAGAATTTTGGTTGGTCGGACGCTCCTTTCTACTGATCTCCACATTGTGAGGAAAACTGAATTTCTATTTAGAGAGCAGCAGTAGAAGCAACCGGCAAAAGTTGTAAATTCGGAGTTAGAATAAGGCTGGTTTTCAGCTGATTTGTTATTTGAATCAAAGTCTAATTTATAAATAATAAATTAACAAAGTTAAGCAATAATGGGTTGATAGTATTACTCAAAGTTTTCACATGGTTTTTGCTGTTCTTATTGTATACCTGTGAAATGAGGATCATTCAAAACACAAAGAATTAATAGGTTCTTTAAAACCGTAGTTAGGCCGACAGATGTAAAGGAAGTCTTAAGACAAGGAACTAAGGTATTCAGACAGGTTAGTAGCTTCGGGGTATTAATTGTACCCTGCAAGCATTCATAAACGAACAGAATCCCAAAGACTCGCGTCTCTTCTATAGAGTGCCCACAGAAAGAAGCGCAAATGTAAGAACCTACGTAATGTCGTTTCGATGAAATTCGGTCTAACTAAAAAGCGATAAAGACAAAAGAATCATCAAACGCACGAGACTATTTCTTTGCGAAGCCCAAAACCAAATATCTACGCCGATAGTTGTTCCCATCTTGTATTCGATATTGTTCGATAATTGTTCAGTTTTAGTATTAGTTCGTTGTCTTCGACGTTCACGTTAAAATCACCGTTCAGTATAATTGGTATTTTATCCCAAATTTTGTTCCAGAAAGCTGCAGCTGTTGCTGATTCTCCGTCCCACAATATTCTTCATGGAAAGGCCTCGATCCCACAGAAATAGATAGTTGAAAACCTACCATTCGAAAAGCCATATTAGAAGTGCCCAAAGTGAAAGTGAAATATAGCGAATCAGAAATAATTGCCTGAAAGAACTTACCAACTCTAGATATATTATAAACAAGTCGTTAGTTACATTGTTCCTATTGCACTTCTTATGGTGCAGAAAAATCACAGACTTTCTATAACAATCAAGCATCTTGTTTGCTAACGCCTTCCACAAATTTATTCTATTTAACAGCGATATTAAGGAAAATCGATGTTTTGAGTTCGATTGTTATCGATCATCGATGTGCAGTCGTCGATGTCAATATCGATGTTTTATCAACATCGCTCATCCCTACTTAGAACCTCTTTGTTTTTGGAAAGTCGGTTAAAAACAACCTCCCATCGAGCTGCGTCAGTCACGAAGTCTGGGCTGTTCAACACAATTGCAACTTTTGAGGCATAACTAAATGCCTTTAATTTAAATTTGACTTCATCGGTGTGGGTTAGCTAATTGTGTTGTATATAAAGTTGCACTCAGTAATATGTTTTGTTTGACTTAGCTTTAATAACTTATTTTGTGTGGCTTTAGCATAATTCAACTCTAAAAATATAAAAGTTTGAGTATTGAACAAAAAAAAAACTATAAACAAAGCATCAATTCCGATTTCTTTTTTTATTGGCTTAAAAAAATCTCCTGTTCTTTCCGAACAAAACGATTACACTCCGAACGCCGTATTCAATAAATTCGCGCGGCTACAGTGCGTCGTTTGTCGTTATGTCTTTTTGTTTAGAAAGCTTAAGAATCATTTCCAAAACTTTAAACGGCTTTTTCTCTAAACCCCGTTTTTGAATTTGATTGACACTCCTGAAGGAGTAAAAATAGAGATAATTTGATGCGGCTTGAGCCAAGTGGTTCCTAAAACATGTCATTCTGGCGCGCTCCACTAAAATTGGATTTTTTTTTATACAATTTTTATATTTTAACAATTTTTATGGGGGGAAAAAGTAGAATTTTCAATATGTTATTTAGAAAAAAAATTATAGGAAAAAATATTTTAGGGTCTTTAAACTGTGGGGCGCGCCATAGGTACATGTTCCATGATATACTAATATATTTGGGTTTTTCGTTTCAGAACCACGGTCAAGTCTGCATATTGTCAACCAGTTCCAACCGTCCATTTTCGTCGTATGGCGAGTTTTCGGCTTTCCCGCTAATCCCATCGGTAAATTTTGAACTTTTAGTGGCATTAATAAGACAATAAATATTGCACTCTTGAATGTTATTGCACTCTTTTTTTCTAATTGACTCCCCAAAATGCAACTTATTTAAGCGGTTCTAGGAGTACAGTGCCCCCCTTAAGGGGTTAGGTCTAGAATTTTCGAAAAATCGATTTTATTTTTATTTTTTTAAATGGTCGCTTAGAACCTCAAAAATCATGCCGCAAAAGATTATGGTCGAGAAAAATCTCTAAGTACTCGGTTTTCGAATTTTAGGTCAAGGCCACGTGGTTATTTATTCGTGATTTTCTACTACTCAAAACTTCTAACGCTTTTATCTCATCTTTATCTTATCTTTTTCAAGTTGGCGGGAAACATAACTCAGATAATTTTCAACCGATTCATTTGAAATTTTGAATGTATGTATCTTCAAAAATACATTATCTATAGAAGTACGTACGATTTTTTTATAACAATTGTCCGGCGGTGGACCCTGGAAAAACAGAGACGTCATCGCAAAAATGCTGCGCGGCCGTAATTTTGAAATTATTCGCTTCAAAAAAATTATTGTATACAGTGAATGATATGTATGATAAACTCCCATTTTTGTAATCTCGAATTATTTTGTAGTTTTTATACAAAAAATTTTCCAAAAAATCCAATTTTTTCGGCCTCTAGAGTGGCCGAACCCGTTAAAATTTCAAATACTATAACAAAATGTTGTTATATATCTGCTTACCACTTAGAGACACATCTGAGGATCATCAGAAGTGGTGCTTTGTGTAAAACATTTTCCATATTTTCCTTATCCTTAAAGTAAATTTGTTAGTTTTTCATTTCACTATGTATATCGGATAAATAATTTACACCAGTACAGTATCAGCAATTAGACGTTGTCTATCCTCAGTAAATAAATATAAATCATTTTCCTTGAAATGATTTCAGCATGCAGCAGTATTACAATCGGGCACTAATTAAAGCTTACCACGAATCTCCAGCCGCTTTCTATATCGTTTTGCACTTTTCGGTAATCAATTGACTACTACATTAAACGTCTAAAAAGACATTCAAACAACAATTTTTTATCATAATTATTTAATTAAAATAATATAATAGAGAACTTAAAAGAAATGTTTTTTCTTCTTTTAGTTGTCAATGAAAAGAAATCCCTGGAACTCACCGGTACCTCATATTTCCGCAATTTGGCACAACACACTTTATATTTTAGTCTTTGATCCAACACGAATTAATTAAATTAATTTATCCTTTTTAGTTTTTACATGCACCGAATAAATTTTTAAACAATTTTTGTAGCAATAAGATCGCCAATATTCACTTTGTTTACACTTCCACACAAGTACGATGAAAATGTCAAAATATGCCTTCTTCGCGATAAAGTTAAATTTCTCCTTCGAATTTACCCTTCAAAGTGCTTCACTCAAACATATTACACGGACGAAAAATTTACTTTTTTTTTCTTAATTAATATAAAATTGAACATTTTAAGGATAACATTGACGTTACTGGGGATGATGAAAAATAAAAGGTGTGGATAAGTAATTTTAATATTCCTCGATCTACTCTTTACGTTTTTGAGGGCCAGACAGTATTTATTTATATTTTAATCTGCATTGAAAAGTCAATAATTTTCTTTATTTACGGACTACTGAATCAAATTTTTCTGCAAATAAATACATGCATAATTAATTTATTTAAAAAAAAGCAAAACTAAAGGACGTAAGTGCAATCATCTAGTCCCATCTAGTGCCAACCAGTTGCGGAGGGTGGTTTGGGTCTTACAGACATGGTCGTGAAATTTCGTTGTCTTCAGGTACGGGCATTCCAACGAGTGTTCTGTCAAAGAGATAACTTAATTTCGCAGCTGTGGGTAAGTTCTATGGGGGAAGCGGCGCAGGGGAGCACTGCTATCTGCTCTCGGTCCGTCCACCATATCCGCATGACTGGTCCCAGGATATGATCTCCACGATTACAACCTGGGGAAGAATAAGACCAACATTTCATTTGCGATGGAATGAACTTGGGTACGGGGATTTCTCAGGTTGAACCCTGAGTTAGTAGATTCGGTGTTGAGTAATCCTCGAGGTAACGGCCAATACAGGACAACTCACACTGCTGGGAGACATCATTGATGCTTCTGGGAACACACTTATACACCCCCACACAACACAATTAAACGAATTGGTGGATACAGCACGAGAGCGTTTAAGTCGTCTCTCTACTAGAGAACCTAGCACTGAGGCAAAACCTCCGTAAACCACAAGCCATGAACTGACGAATTTTTCGCACACACATAAGGCCAAAGTGGTCTGACATTTCGTTTAATTTACATTGCTTCTTATGGCAGAGGGGGGGGGGGGTGATTTTTCTTTAAACTCGACGTAGTGTCTAAACTATTGCCTCTATGAAAAAATTATTTGGTTCTACTTGAAGTAAACAAAAAAATCTTTGGAATGAAGTCATTCCCTACTTAAGAAAATAATAAACATTTTTAAGCCTAAAAGTGCGGAAGTGGAAATTTAAAGAAAATATAAGCAACAGAGCATGGTCGGACCATGACTTACTGCTTGCGTTTTGGATAAAAATTTGGTTTGCGACTAAAATTTCACATTTAATCAAAGATTTCTTGTTATTTTGCTTAATAAAGTGTACATTTATTTTATTAGAAAGATCATTTAGTCTGCTTTAAGTAATATAAAAATAATTTTTTCATATAACTAATAGTTTTGGCGCTAGAGCGAGTTTAAGGAAAAATCACCCCCGGGCTACCATAAAAAACAATGTAAATTGGACCATTCAGTAAGACCATTTACGACCACATATAAAAGTCCAGTTCATAACTAGCAGAGTCATCTATAGTTATCCTTCCAATTACAGAGACTCTGATGTCGCATTCAAACTGCTCCATCACAGCCACGTGCATCCAAACCAGCTATCACATATCTTTGGACGAATTCAAAGAGCCTGCACGGTTTGTGGTGGTGAAGGAACACTGTTCCACATATACTTCACATGCCCGACCTTGTGCGACATTAATAATCGCGATATGTCCCAGCATATCTGCCCGACATTCAGCACTACATGAACGTCGTTTTTACTGGGGCAAAGGACATGTAACCTGGTAAATTGCTTCATAAGCTTTATTCTAACACTTGCTAAATCGACAATTCATCTGTACTGCACGCGATTCGAGCCTGGGTAACAGCCCACTAACCCACCGTTTCACACACATGCACTTAAGAACCAATTTATTGCCAGATTAAAGATGCGATTACGTCTAGAGTTCATGGCAACGAAAGCCCACACATTTAACTGCACCTGGCAACCTTTATCGTCGGTGCGGAACGGAAGCCTCGTCTTTCACTGATAATAACAGGCCACAGACTTGCAGCAGCTTGTCCACGAAGCTTCTCTTCGCTTTGGCATTGCTGCAAGCGTTGCGGGAAGGACAAGTCCCACGTTGGAATCGTAGAACTGGGAGGATGATGGGAGCAGTTTGCAGACGTCAATGACTCAGCAGACTGGTCCCGCGGGACTCTAATCGGTTCGGAATTTTTGTGCGTTCGCTTAGAGCATGTTTGGATGAGTGCTCCCGGAGGACTAGAAGATTGGCAAACGGCTCTACGGAGAGGGCATTTGCTGGGGAGCAGTTATTCCCGAAGTAGGAACTTCGCCCGGTGCTGCATATACCCTTTGGGAACACTTAGACAATCATGTTCTTGTTTAAGTTTCTTCACGGTTTCGGTTATTTTTGTTTAGTGCTAGGATTAGTTTCGGAATTTTTTCAAAATGTTTGGGAACTTTTCTTAGAGCTGGTAAGGTAGAGTCGCCAAATATCGTCCCTTTTTTGTAAAACAAATCTAAAAAACTAAAAATAAATACTACAGTAATAAATGAAACATCAAACGTTAAGTTCAATATTCCTTTATTCTTAAAAATAATCGAAAATGGTTTAACATTGTTAGAAAAAGTTATAAAATAGCTTTAACAAAAATACTCAAATTATGAAAATATATTTTTGGGCTCCTAATAACGTCCCGGGGACGATATTGAGATCACAAAAATCAGTACGTGAATTAGGTAGGTAGGTACTTCTAATTCTCCATACAAATAGTGCAGCATCCCATAGTTTTCGTTTCGGCATCTAAAAAATAAAAAAAAAACTTTCTCAAGTTACATGCAAAATGAGGTGACATGACCGTTGTGTTCACTATATGATAGATCCTAATACCGTCCCGGGGACGATATTAGGTTCACGTAGGGGGACATTACTAGGAAATTTCTATTTATTTTGTCGCATCCATTTAAGCAAAAAGCGTGACATAACCTGAAAATTTTACTTAATCGATTAACATCTGAGATATTAATAGTTAACTTTGACAATAAAATTTTATCAATAAGTCAGTTATCTCAATATTTTATGGAATCAGAGAATATTTAAATGAAAAACTTACCTTGAACCCTTTTTCTGATTTTCGAATTTCTGTCTGTACGAACGTCGTGGCGCACTCACTTCTACACAATGGCCGACTGATGCAACTAGCTTTCGGTTCGGGTCACTGATAATAGATGGCGGTTTTTAAAAAAGGAGATATTGAAGGGGACGAAATTAGGTTTGGGGACGAAATTTGGCGACTCTACCTTACTCTCTTGGAGGCATTTTAAAATTTCTTGTATTTTCTTTTTTACAGGTTTTTTTTTACTATTTTTTTAGAGTCGTTTTTACAAAGCATTTTTAGAGTAACGTACCGTGGCATTTCTTATGTTCTTTTTGATCGTTAACTATTGTGTCTTTTTGTTTTGAAGATTGTACATTTTCTAGGGTAGCTAGAGTTTTATCGGATTTTTTTTTATAACGATAAAGTGCCATTATACATAAAAAAAATTATTATTAGAGAATGAATCAAGAACTATCAGTTTCCTTTAGTCACTTCGACCAAGTTGATCTTTTGTGACCTGATCCAGGTTCAGTCTTAAGCTACCCAGCCAATCTTTAGTTCTTTATTTAGACCTAAAATTTCTTTGGGGGCTGCCTTAGCTGTATCTGATAGTGATGGGAAAGCCCCACCAAGATGTCTGAGCCTGATACGGCGGAGGGCCTCGCAGCGACAGAGGATGTGTTCCGCTGCCTCTTCCTCTTCCAAAAAGAAGCGAAAGGTGTCATCTGCAGCCAGTTAGCAGTCCTGTTATCAGCCTTAAATCTGATCTGCTGAGTGAGAGCAGCTCTTTCGTTCTCTGTTTTGAGTAGGTTATAAACCTCTTTGCCTGTCTTAACTCTGGGATATTTGTCTAGTGTGAGTGCTTGCGTTCGTCCTCCCATGACCTGATACGCGTTGCTAGTCGGCTTTTTGAGTAGCCACAATAAACTGAGAATCTTGTGTAAAGGAGGGAGGTCTAATAGAGCCTAGACATGATGATAAGGTTCTGTCCTGCTTGCACATGATGGTAATAACGGGTCGTCTGCGTAGCCTTCATCCATAGCCAAATCAAAGTTTAACTTGATTTGACCTTGAAATTTGGGCTACGTCAACGACCCTACCCTCCCCCCCCCCCTCCACACACGGAAATAAAAAAACAACTATTTAAGAATAATGTGCCAAATATGTGCTTATTACACCCCCCGTTGGCTGAATTAAAGAAAATCTTGTATCTTTTTCAATTTCAAAGTTAGAGCAATATATTTGAGATATTCTTAGAGCACATAATTGGCACTAAATTCTAAAAGGTAAACAATTTATTTTCTTGTAATCTGGTTGGTGGGGGTATGCCTCGACGTTGCCGTACACCCCCCACTAAAAAAATTTAAAAAAATGCATGTATTATCGAGCACATAATTATCGATTCCGGCACATAATTAGCACATATTTGGCACATTATTCTTATATTCTTTTCTCATTGCTGTGTGGTGGGGAGTGCGGCTCGACCCACCTCTTTTTTAAGTTTTCTGATCTGGCACGCAGGACAGTATTGCCTAGGAATGTATTTGATTGGCCTATGATAAAATTTTAACACAATATCATGCGTAACTAGTGTAGTAATTGCTTCGAAATAGAATAATTAATAAAATAAGCTCATAGTTTAGGTGAACTTTTTGTTTACATCTGTTTTTGAATGTGTGATCAACCGAACGTTTCTTTTTTAAGCTATTCATTTGTATGATATATTAATATTTTTCGTGTACGTAGTAAGCCTGGGGGCCTGCGAAGGCTAGTGCCTGGGTGGCAATCGCCACCTGACTCTATGCCCAGTCCGACCATGTATATATATATATATATATGTATGTACATATAATAAACAATTTTAGTAGAGTTACAATTATATGTATATGTTGTTCCTAAATTTTACATTTTGTTATTGCTTTAAAATAATATTTGTAAAGAATTTCCTTTCTGAAATCAAGAGAGGACCCACACTTTTATGGAAATCCAGTTTCAGTGGAATTTCTTTCAAATATGTTATAGTTTTAAAGTCACTAATCAAAAGCGTCCATGGGCGCTATTCAGTTTGAAAGTTTCTTTTTGTCCAGCGCCGCAGCTTACTATAGATTACATGAACAGCTGAGCATTGGTGGTGTAAGCAAACCAAAAGTTGCCACAGTAAATACTAGGAAAAATTTGTAGAATTCTACTTTCCCTTGGTGATGTGGTTCCCTTTACAGTTTTCATGTGTTTTAAGGGGAAAACTCTCTCTTGTGCCTTGTTGAAGTATTGAGTTAAAAATGCGTTAGTGACATGAGTATTTCAATTCGCTTTTAGTTGGGTGCATGTGGTGTTTAATTGTGTGCAATTGCACAGCACAGCAAAAATGAGAGTACGTTTGTTGGTTAAATGGACAAACTGTCGTGTTTTAAGGGCTTGTATCTAGAGTAGGCTATGCCAGAGCATATGAGGATTTAAAATTTACTTAAATCAAAATCTTTCTATTTTTAATTGAATTTTTATTTTAAATATATTTTTTTATTAATTATATCAAACAATTTCTAAGTTATCCTTATTATGATATCTTTGAGATAAAAACTGAATACTTTTATAAAAGAAAATCGTATACAAAAGAATATTACCATCTCACAAAGAAAAGAAAATTGTATACGTTTTTATTCCATTTGAGAAAGTCAAATGGATTTCTTCGTATCCTAATGATATAAAGCAAAACGTTTTTATCCTACATGTTGAGTTGATATTATTCTAATCGACATCTTAATTTTAGTTATTTGTTTATTTAACAGAATTTAACCAAGCTAATGATTACTACAGTATGCATTATAAACGTTAAAATACAAAAATATAAAGAAGAATAAAAGAAGAAAATAATTCAAAAATTTTAAGTAACCTCAACAAAGCTGACTCTTCACATGATTTCGTGATAGATAAAAATCAATGCGATCAAAACAGAAATTAAAGATGCATCCCACAATTAGTCCGATGAAAAGCTACCTGAAAGAAGCCATAGAGCAAGCCGGTACTGATATATCAAAAAACGCCAAAAGGTCTGGACCGTCAATAGTTGCAGCGTCTCTTTTAAGAGTATATAGATGAAATAGTCGCCAACCGATATACGATGGTAATATAAGGAAATGGTTCCAAGGAAGGGCGCGAAGAGCTAACCTAACGCAGTTCCGTTGGTCAGCTTCAATACAATCGATGTGTGTCGCATAAAATGGCTACCGGAGCCGGGGCATATTATACTAAGCCTCACAAAGCGAAATAGAGAACTTTCATGATATAGGGCTCATCGGACTCATTTGGCCTCTTCATGAAACCCAGAGCCATATTAGGAATTAACCCAGACGCGCGGATACCCAGAACTTTGGGTTTTGTTAGTCTAGTTAAACAGCAGCCGTATATGGCGAAATGGAAGTGAACGGAAGATCTTGTTGTGTTCATTTTAAATTGACTTTTGCTAATATATTTATCTACTCTATTTAGCTAAAAGGTTTAATACCTGCTGAGATAATCTATGATACTAATTTTAGCTCAAATTTACTTCACTTTATTTCCAAATTAAAGACTATTTCTTACAGCTATATGTGATAATGCATTTGACGAGGTTAGATTTAATAGATGGCTTGAGCATTGCACGCATTAATTTTGTGTACTTTCCTCAAATTTGGGCTTGAACTCCGTTGACGTTGTTTATCGTTAGCTACGATTATCACAATCAATTTGTAACACTACTGAAGTTGAAGCACTAACAGCTGAACTCCGCACACCCGTCCTTTTATTGCTATATTAAGTACGGCAATGAATTTTTTAGGAGAACTTAATATAACTATAAAACTATTCACTTGAATGTAATATCGGGCTGACGATCAACCTCTTCAAGGACGGTTATTTTATAGTGAGAAGGTCATCTAATTTTTTATCTATTTGTTTTTTGTTCCTTTTGCATCGAAAATGATTCAGTATATATGATTATAGTAGTTATCTAATTTCATGAAAAAAATATAAAGCAACTATACAAAGAAAACTATCAACTAATGGATGTACATAAAGAATGATAATATGGAATTAAAAAATATGGTCATATACATTTTAGTTAATTTTTTTAGTATTTCAGTCAAATTTTTCCTAATCAAGAAGTTCAGAGAATTTTAAGAACCCCCCTGGAAGGGGGGGGGGGGGGGGGGGGGTGAACCACCAGAACCCTCCTGGGGTTGGAACCCCAAACCCCCCCCCCCCCTCCTGGTGGTTGGAACCCACCAAGTATAATAACTAGCAAATCAATTAATTTCGAGCGCATGTATTTAATAAGCTTGACCCGAACGATTAATTTCATCTCAACTCGCTAAATTAATTTTTAAAATTGCATATCCTTTTCCTTGCTCACTTCCTCGAGTGCTTACTATCCTAATAGTGTCATATACTTTAATTTCGCTACACGCTACTTATATTATTGCTTTTTATCGTTCTGTAATTCGTTTCGGTCAAAGCAGAACTTCTACTACAATTTTTCTTTTGTCATCCTAATGTGATCGTTATTATTAGCAGTAAAACTATAATTGTCCGTCTGCCCTTTATTATAATATAAACTATTGTTTTCATACAGGCAAATATGAGTTTCACAGACAACACACGCATTTTCTTAACTTCTTACGAATGCAAATAAGTTCTAAGCGAAATAAGCTAAGCACGTACAGTGTGAAATGCAGTTTTTATTCCAAATATTTCTTAAGATGCTTATGCATATTGCACACGTCTGGAAACGTAAACATTACAGATTTGGAGATATCATAAAAACATCATTCTATTCGTGTACTTTGCAATTAGTCTGTTATCAGCGAAACTTCTAGTGAAACCAAATAAATTGTTCTTCCCCTCTTATCTTTGAAACTCGCCGGAGAATCCAACCCAAAAGGAATCCCTCGTTTTCAGATCCCACTATGTATAAAAGCTGACGAAAATGTTAAGTTCAGTATCAGTGCACTTTCGCAAGCCAAACTCAGTAATTTCACCTCACAACAACAAATCAGTTTAATTCAATAATGGTGTCAAGAGTTCTCTTAACTTGCTTGGGTGTTGTGGCGGCAATTGCTGGATGTGTTCAAACGCAAACATACAAATTCAACGACCGCCCGAGTATTCAGACTTTCCCTTATAATCCCAATAATCAGCCCAAGGTAATCAGGGAACCTTACTACCCTCCCGTTACTGCCAGCCCAAGAGCTTATCGTGCCAGACGCGATGTGGGAGGAAAAATTAGCTCAAATCCAAGTGGTGGGGCTGACGCTGTTTTACAGGCACAGTCAGCTTTTGGATCAAAAGACCATAACCTTGTTGGAACAGTTTTTGCTGCTGGAAATACAGGAAAAGGACCCGTGGCTACAGGTGGATCGCTGGGGTATAATGTGTACGTGGCTTTAAAACTGTCAAGTGTTCCTTAAATTCTTAATAATTAAATAAATTTTTAGGAATGGCCATGGTATAGGGAAATCGGAGACACATGTTCCTGGAGTTGCCGACATTACGAGTCAAAATGCTCGAGTTAACTTGTTCGACAATGGAGCTCACAAGTTTGATGCAAATGCTTTCAAAGCAGATACACGCCTAGCAAATGGCTTCGAATTTACCAGAACAGGCGCTAGTCTGGACTATAGCAACATTAATGGTCATGGAGGAAAATTAGGAATGAGTAGTATTCCTAACCTTGGAACAACATATGAAGCAGCGGCTAAAGCTAATCTATGGCAATCTACTGACCGTGGGACATCTCTAGATTTGATGGGAACTGCCTCAAGAACTCATGGCGGCCCTTTTGATGGTCAAAAGAATTTTGGTGCTAATTTAGGACTTACGCACATATTTAGATAAAAGGTGGCTTTCTAGAGCAATGGATTTGGTTTAAATTAGGTATATCTTTATTTTTATTATTGTTATGACTTAATTTATTTAAAATATTTGTGGGGAGATATAAATTTTATGTATTCACGTCTCGTATTCAAATAAAGAAATCTGAATTAACGCGGTATATTAAATTTAATGAAATCTTCTTCCTTTGCCCTGTTGCTGGGTGAATTGAGTTGTAAAATTGGGGTCTGAGCAAACTATTATTTTCGTAGTTTTATTGTGGCCCAGATTGACATGGAGGTATTACTATATTAATACTTTCTTGCAGAGTGTTTCAGTTGTTCAGTAGCCAGAATAGCTGGGTCTGCAGTAGTCCCTAAGAACCTTAGTATATAGCATCTGAAATGGGCCACATGCAGCTTCAGGCCTTTCAAATCAGCCTTCGATGATCTAATCTCCAAATTCGTGGATTGAGGTTTTCTTTGGCGTGAGAGGTGAAAATCGTTCAAAACACCAGGACAACCGATTATCAATGGTAGTGTGATATTTTAGCTTCAACTACTTTTTTTCGTGAATTTTTGTCCGTAAACTCTTTTGTTCGTAAATTCATTTGTTCGTGAAATATTTTTTCGTAAGCTTTCCTTCGTACGCTGATTTGTTCGTAAAGTAACTTTTTCGCAACACATTTTTTTGTAATTTTCTTCATAATTTTTTTCCATTTAAACCACTTAGGAAAAAAATTATGAAGAAAGTTTTCAACATAGTTCTGAACTCTAGGTTGTTTTAGGGTACGGAAGACATTAATATTGCTAGGACGAAACATTGTTTCACCTTTAGCATTACCCAGGACTGGCGACGTGGGCGCAGTGAAATTGCAGTCCCTTTTGTTTGTTTGTACTTCAGTTTCAATTTAATACAGATATACATATAAATATGTTTATTTATTTTTTATTACTTTTTGTTTTTGTTTTTAAATTTTTATAACTGTTTTCTTTTTTGTTTTTTTATAATTTTTTTTTTAACTTTTTGGTATTTTTTTAGTAATAACTTAAAACTCATTAATTTTTCATTTAATTTTTTGGTAAATTTATATTTCGAATACATATGTTTTTGTTTTTCTCAGATTAAAATAGACTTCCAATAATCCATCCTTTCAAAATCTTCGTATCTGCCAACTATATTTTTAATTCTTTTCCATAAGTCTATATACATTTTTTTAGTGGTTGATCCTGGCTCTCTTCCTGAGAAAATTTGTTGCAATACAACCTCATTTTTTCCCTGATCAGTTTGCAAAAATTCAATAAATTTCCATATTGAAGGGTGACATTGCTGTACTAATCCATTGATAGAACGGTGCCAGCCTTCAACAAAGTTGTTTGTTTTGGGTAGATCAAGATTATTGTATAGATTCCATTCCTCTATTGGAAACTTGCCTGATTTTTTGCGACCCTTTAAATCAATATATCCAATAAATTGCTTTCCAAAATAATCCAAGAAGTTTTCAAGAATTTTGGGCATAGATTTATCTAATATTAGAAACGATGACTCTACATCGTCTGGCCAAAGCAGCAATCATTTTTACATTGCGAGCAAAATCCACATCCTTATCGTAATTCTCTTTTAGTCCTAACGTTTGAATATGTCTGTTAAGGCATTGCTTGAAATGAAAGTTGCAAAGACGAATGCATATTTCAGGAAACACTGTTTTGTAAGCATTTATTGCTGCATATTCTAAATCTAGTAAAATGCTACTAGGGATTTAGTTTAGGCTCAATTTCTTTGAGTTTAGAAAGGAATTCAACATAAGTAATCTGAGATTTGTTGGGAGGTAGTGCAAAAACTAAAGGGATAGTTGTATGATTCTTTATTATATGAATCGTATAAAACTGCGTAAATATTTCAGGACTAACCTTAAAAGTGCCGTCGGAATACCATTCATCGCATTGACCTAAGAAATGCAAATTTCTCTTGGTTGCAAAAATTAAAATTCTATCATCAACTTTTCCTTTATCATACAGAAGAAATTTTTCACCTCGTTTTGTGAAAGTATAACAATCTTCTAAATCAAGATCAGCGCGTGTCCTTGGCAATGAAGGGGGCTTTCGTACCACATTCCTTACACGCCGAATCGTTTGTTTCACATTTTAACCCGAGGTAGCTGAAGAGCAACTGGTTCGGGAGCATCAAAATACAGAGAACTTACAATTTTGAGGAGGGTCATTACATTGCACGGCTTGCGCTTTTATATTGTTAACTATTCCTTGAGCCACTAGTTTTGCTGTGTCATCATTTGCAGTATGTGCTCTTGCCTTACAATTTAGAGATCTAAAATTACAGCATTTCCAATAAGTAGTGCCTTGATGATAATAATCTTTGTAAAAGTCGTAGCCAGCAACAATCAAACATTTCTTCCCTTTTGTTGTTTTTCTAAATTCCAATTCTTGAGAATTCATTGTAAAATTCTGCTACCTTCAGCTCTGACAACCAACTACAAAATGAGAATATTTCTAAAAGATCATGCGCAAAAGCGACCGATTCATATAGGAAAATGAACGGCGCCCATTTATATTCACGTTAGAAGTCTTGTCTAAGTCCTGAATTACACGAACGGGATTTTACCCCATAACTCACGGCAATTCTCTTCTGTGCAAAAGTAGAAAAACCCTCGGAGTGTTGCTACGAAAGGGGCTTTGACTGACGTTAAAAAACCGGTTCATGAGTGTTTTGCAGGGTTGAAAATTTGTATTCACCGGCTCAAGCAATACTAAATCAACCTAACACCAAAAATTTTTCGAACCCTGATGAAGAAGTTACGAAAATGGACAAAAGCAAATCAGGAAAAACTCAAGCAAAACCCCTACGATTCGTGATTGACACTCACAGATGACCCTCTTACTACCTCACTTCTCTGACCAAGGAAAAAACAGGTTTTCGTCACTCATGGGGTAAAATCCCTCTCGTGTAATTCAGGACTGACTGAGGCCTTTAGTGAAATTCTACATTGAAATTAAAGAAATTTTTATTTGAAATCATCATACTTTTCTCTTTTTACTATTTATTTACATCAGACATAAAAGTTGAAGGAAGTAATTTTGTCTTACTGACAATTCTCTCCATAACATAAAATTTGCACATTATAAAACGAAATTTTGTAAGCTCAGTAAAGTGAATTTATTTACAAAAAAAACTTTACGAACAAGTTAATTTACGAAAAAGTAAATATACGAAAAAATGAATTTACGAAAAAGTGATTTTACGAAGAAATGTTTACGAAAAAATGAGTGAAACCCGATATTTTTACTCACTAAAAGCACCGAATCAGACCACTTCATTCGGGTCCCTTTGCCATCTCAGCGAGAGAGATATCCGGACTAAACCATTTTTATTCCAGTGGTGTCCTATCAGCTAAGTCCTTCCGCTTGTTAAGGCAAGACACTGGCACAACCTGTAGATGAAACCTGAAGTCTCGATGTCTTGTTAATAGTGCCATCTTCCACCGCAGCGCCATTCGATCCATATCCAGGACCCTCTTCTGATCAGTACTTCTGGGCGCTACATTCGCCATCTTAGCCTGCCTACACAAGTCCGCGAAGTTCCACTGTTTCCAGTGCTCCCTCGTAGCCCACGTTTTCAACAAGCCCTCTGACTACCTAAGGCAGTGAACGGCCCCTGACCTTGGAAACTCGCAGCAACTGCCAGTTTAATAAAAACATCTACTTTTGCGTTTCTTGACTCTCCAGGAGGTAGTCCAACGCATAGACCATACCCAGCATATCCGCCTGAAAGACCAAGGTATAGGCAGACTTACATAGATGAGTGCTCAAATTCAGGTCCTCACTGAAGATTCCTGCACCTGATCTCCCACCAACTTAGGATCCATCCGTGAAAATTGTAACATTACTTAGACTGTTTTCACAGAGTGACCCATCCGTAAGCGTTTCATGATATCTCTCAATTACCCTTATTTTGCTTATACTGTGGATAAATACAGTATGATCAAAAAGTACTGGGAATTTTTAATTTAAATGAACCGTTTTCGACCGATTCGGTTTTTTTTTTTAAGTTGGTAGCCCCTATACTGACATCTGTGTGTAACTTGAGTGGGTTCAGATGATAAGTGTTTGTTTGTCAGCTGTTCACAATAGATAAGTTTTTGTGTTTTGTCGCATTTTAACATGAACAATTTTATTGAGCACAGAGTTTGCTTGAAATTTTGTGTTTCGAACGGAATTTCTTGTGTTGAATCTCTGAAAATGTTGCAGAAAGTCTTTGGGGAGTCGTTCTATCAAAAAACCAGAGCATATGAATGGTATTAAGTGTTTAAAAGTGGTCGTGAAGTTTTCAACTACGACCTGCCTCGTTCTGGACGCCCTTCCACATCGAATATCGATGAAAATTTGAAATCGTGAAGAAAACTGTGCTTGAAAATCGTCATGTAAGTGTTAGGGATATTACTAGTGATCCTAAAATTTCATACGGAACCGTTCAGCGGATTTTTGTAGATATTTTAGGCATGCGACGCGTTGCCGCACGGCTTGTGCCGAAAGAGCTGAACTTCATGCAAAAAGACTATCGAAAGAATTTTGCTAAACAGATGATTTAGAGGTCCAAGGTGATCCAAACTTCATGGAACGGATAATAACGGGAGACGAGACATGGGTCCATGAATTCGACGTACAAACATCCCAACAATCGTCTGAATGGCGCTTCAAGAGCCAGCCGAAACCGAAAAACCGCGCCAAAGTCGCTCAAAAATCAAGGTTATACTAACAGGTTTCTTTGATTACCGAGGTATTGTCCATTATGAGTTCTTGTCGGGTGGAACGGTCAACAAGGAGTATTACCTTGGCTTTTTAAAGCGTTTAAAGCCGGATTTGTGGGCCGACAACAGTTGGATTTTGCACCACGATAATGCGCTGTCACACAAAGCGCGTATTGTGACAGATTTTTTGACTAAACACAGCGTAAATATCCTTCAGCAGGCACCGTATTCACCCGATATGGCTCCGTGCGACTTTTTTCTCTTCCCTTGACTTAAATTATCACTTCGTTTAAAAAGATTTGAATCTCTCAAAGATATAAAACGAAATGCGATGAAGGAGCTGAAGTACATATCAGTTTCGGCCTACCAAAAATGCATGGATGATTAGGTTAAGCGTTGGCACATGGGTGTTGCTTCAGATGGATGTTATATGATAAAATAAATATATTCGTGATGTGTTCATATAATTGAACTCGTCTGGTGTTTTTTATTAGGCTGTTTGCATTAAGTTCAAGTATTTTGAGTTGTTTATTTGAACCCATGGTTGAACAACTGCCTAGAAAATTCTAGGAACATTGATTGTACTGTAAAAATTGGCAAGTTTCTAACTGTTTGATTGAACTCATACAGTAGTTCAGTGAACCTACTCATGGAAATGCCAAATAATTTAATTGGACACATCAAAAAATTATTAAGAGAATTTCCCATATCGTTGCAATTGCCATCGTTAAAATTCCCGTTCATATCTTTGTAGTTATTAATTATGGGATAGTTATTTTCCTTGTAAACCATTGGATTGGTTCTAAATTGGTCTGCGAATGTTATTCCGCCTTTGATAAAACTGTCGTTATTGTGTTTCTCTACTAGTGGAAAATATTTTAATTGTTGCTTCTGACTATTTCGAAGATGCATTCCGTTTTTTAACCGACTTCCCAAAAACAAGGAGGTTCTAAATTCGACGTGTATTTTTTTAAATTTATTTTATTTATTTTTTATGTCAGACCGGGCATAACTTCGTAACGCGTCGACCGATTTTGAGGATTATTTTTTTTGTTGGGTAGAGTACGTTCACCGATTAGTACCATGTCAAAAAAATTCTTGGTAGGGTGGGAGTGAAACCTAACTTTTTAACGCGTAGACCGATTTGGATGGTTCTTTTTTTGTTGTACAGAGTATGATCCCCCATTGCTAATAGGAGAAAAAAATTTGGCCTAGGATGGGGAGGGGGGGGCGGTAGTTTATCTTCGTGACGCGTGGACCGATTTGGATAATTCTTTTTCTGTGGGGTAGAGTATGCTCCCTGGTTGATACCACGAGAAGGTGGTGGGGGGAAGGGGGTGGAACCTAACTTTGTAACGCGTGGTCCGATTTGGATGGTTCTTTTGCTTTTGTATAGAGTCTGATCCCTCATTTCTAATAGGAGAATAATTTGGTCCTATGGTGGTGGTGGGGGAGGGGAGGCGTAGTAACTTCGTAACGCGTGGACCGATTTCGATGATTCTTTTTCTGTTCGGTACAGTGTTTTCCTTGATTGATATCAAGAGGAAAAAATTTTAGTGGGATGGGGGTGGATAAAACCTAACTTTTTATCGTGTGGACCGATTTGGATGGTTCTTTTTTCGTTATATAGAGTAGAAGAGATTAAGAAGTGAAAAATAAAATTGTTTTTTAAAAAAAGTAGAACCGACTTCTTAAAAAGCGCTAAAAAGTATAAAATAATTTTTCATTTTATATGTGTTTGGTACCGAGACTTAAAGCCACCAAAGCAGACTGGTCTTCAACCTGCAAAACAAAAAATTCAACAAAGAATCGCTTTCATTTAATTCATGAAATAAAATACTTATCTGATGGTCAACGACGGAAAGTAATTATCCTGGGATTCTGCGAAGAACTATTAAATTAGAAGTAAAAGCTGGATCTGGAATTAAAAGTTAAGGTTAGGTTAGTTTAATTCAATTAAAGATTGTAAATAGGTTATAGGTATAGTACTTACACATTCAATAATTGTTAGGATAGTTTTTATAAACAGCACAGAACTCACAAATAACATAAAACATGTACACACACCATTTTTTATTAACTTGCAAAAAACTTACCATGTTTGTTTACTTATGAAACCACAACAAGACTCAAAATTGTCATCGATTATCTTTCACACTATTCTTCGTTAACCTTGTTCAATTTAGACCAAAACGAAATTCATCTAAAAGTCAAAACATGAAAGAGAAGATTTCTAAAATGAGACAGACTGATTTAAAGGGAAAAAACGTTCTAGAAATACTTCCAAAAAAGGAAAAGTTTGAAATTTGAAATAAATGTTTTACCATATATGGTAAAATAGTCCAAATCCTGACAAGAATGGGGAAATCTTTGTGAGGGAAAAATGAGGACAGTCAGTCGAAGTAGAGACTTGCCGCGCGAAACCAGAAAAACCTGAAAATTCGAAATCAAGTAAAATCGTTGTGAAATCTTCTTGAAATCTATATCTATTTGAATCTATAGTGAAATTTAAAAGAATAACATTAAAATATCGTGAATCGTACAAGAACTTTAATCGAAAATAATCGTGAACTTTGAGTCTTGAAGTGGATTTGAAAGTGAAATTTTGTGAACTCGAAGAATTTATCTAATAAAAGAACGCATTAAAGTGAACTGTGGTGTTTAAATTAACAAAAACCCAATCGAAAACAAAGTGTGGAAATTGGATGAGTGGCTAAGGTGCTTGAATTGGACGCAAAAATCCCGGGTTCGAGACCGCGCACGGACAAGTACTTTTTCTTGCTTTTTGTGGTGTATTATACTATTTTGGAGACAACTCTTTTGCTTTGCTTAAAGGAAACGAATCCTGAATTCCTATTAAAGGTAACCCACGAAACAATATGTATTACAAGATTTTGAAGTCGGTGCAAATTAAACAAATAAAACAACTACATTGCGGTTCTGAAGATAATACATACTACTACCTGAACTCAAGGGATCATAAGAAAAGACGATTAAATACTTTTGTTGTAGTTGTTTGGTTTGTTTGATTTGCACCGACTTCAAAATGTCGTAATAGATATAAAATGAAAAATTATTTTATACATTTTAGCGATTTTTGTGAAGTCAATTCAACTTTATTTTAAAAAACCATTTTGTTTTATATTGTTTACATCTATTCTATTATTAATATAAATTTGGCTATCTACGTTATCTAATAGTGAGTACCTGTTATAATTTTCCAACAATGTGCTTTTCGTACCAATTATATTTTGAGAGTTTCTTCCGCTTAAGTGTTTGTCACTGACTTGGTGTAGACCACCCATCTGCGATTTCCATTTCATCGCTCGGAAAAATTTTATTGGCTGCTTTAGTCATCTGGTTTTGGGTCTCCCTTAGAAATCGTTGTAGGTTATCCTTAATGGCTTGATTAACTTGTTGCATGGTAATTTTTGTTTTGCTACTAGATTTGATTTGTTCCTTCTTCTTGGCTGCTTTGTTCTGTTCTTTCTTTTTTGTGCTAATATCGCATCTCCCACTATTGTTTCCTTGGTTGTAATTTTATTTTGAACGCTCCTGTTCGTGGTGGTAATTGATGAGGTTATTTGCGTTCCTGTTGAGTAAGTAACAACCGTTGTTGTCATTGTTGGTACCCAAGTTTGGATAAATGTTTTAATTTGACTTGATCTTTTGGATGCAGGGGTGTTCTCTCCATCCCTATTGTTGAACTATTTGCTGTGTTCATGATATGTTTTTCTTCATTTCCCTTTATTAAAGACCGGGCTTCATTGCCATTGCCTGCGTTGCTGGTGTCCCAGGCTCCTAATAATTTCGCGTAGGAGCTATCGAAGTTTTCCACTTTTATGCTTTTGTTTAAATTCACTAATAAAGTACAGTATCTGTACCGTTTTAATAAAGCGTCTTTGTCGCTATGCAATTAAAGAACTATTATAACACTTTTTGCACAAATCACTTTATTGGGGTGCACATTTTTACTTAAAGTTAACTAACGCTTCGCTCACGCTTATTAATTTTTCGGTATATTATACTTTATTGTTGCTTTTCGCAACTCACTGGCAATATTTTCTTTACAAATTATTATAAATTTATGCAAAGATTTTAAATTTAATTTAATTCTCGACGATGCTGAAACACGTCCGTTCATGTCCGACATACTAGAAAAAGTTCAGAGGATGACAGAACTGTTGATTGCAAGTGCTCTATAAAGACCTTGTAACATTCCGGGTATCTGTAGAGCTAACGGGAATCAATACTACCCTATTCGACTCAAGCATAAATGACCAGCTTGACAAACCGCTAGCCACATAACAGTTGGAAATTATACAAGCATTACTTAGGATTATTAGAGGCAAATGGAACTGTAACGTGCACGGGGTAGGCCACGAAAAGGGAAATAGTGAACCGTGTAATGCGCATACCCCAGGTGGCCAGAAATCAAGGGAGGGAAATGTCAAACGTGGAAAGTCAAGGATGACTCGAACCTCTGGTGAATAAGTGCGGTGAACATGTATAACGGAAACATCTAGAACTAAGTGACTGAAGTTTCTAGAACTAAGCTGACAAGAATTAGTTTTATTTTAACCCGTGAAGTGATAAGTGCTAATTAGAAAAGGAAACGTTATATTCTGAAGAAAACGTGTAATGGAAATTGTGAAATGAACTAATTAAGTGAAATGAATAAAACTGTGAATATTTGTGATTAAAAAGTGTCTTAATTAATCCGTCGACCTCGAAGAGCCCCATTTATGTTACAGAACACAATTGCATTACTACCATTACATTATTTCTTTATAGGCACTCACTCCAACAGATTCTGCGCGCCATTTAAAGATTTATAGAGAGGTTGCTAAGTTAAAGAGGAGAAGGAAACCATTCTCCACTTTCTCTGCAACTGCCCGGCTCTAGGCAACTGCTGGAGACGGGTTTTGGGCTTCCTCTTTTTAAGAGAGTTTACTGAGGTAGTTCTACTGATGTCAAGGACCTAATTCGGTTTATCAGGAGCTCTAAGTGGTTTTCAGTTACGAAACAGGGCTGTAAGCCTTGTCGCCTCGTGCTCTATCTGCCGGGATACCTTGGACACCGAGGGTTCACATTTGGCTACTCTATATTGAACTTGCTAAAAGCATGCTTTTGCATTGTTTAAGCTGCATAATCAAGCATTTCCCCTGGATGACTGAGCGATCATTAAAATTGAGGAATCGCAGAACAATAGCTCGTCCTTCCTGCTTTTGATCAACGAGCGGTATTTAGGGGCACTATAGAAAGCTAATTATAAGTTAAGATTTGGTGTAAGGCAAGCTAAATTGAAACATATCTGGTCCAGCATCCAGGGGTTAGGTATGGAATCCCAGAATACAAACTCTCGAATGCGAAATTGCATTACATTAGGTATCCTAATTAATTTTTAGTGATTACAAATGTGAAAGAAATTCTTCGCGATCTCTATGTAAGGTTCGCGAAATATTCACACTCGTGATGGTTTGCAAATGTTTGCTTATGCCCGTTGTATCATTGTTAAACTACTGACTTTTTGTAAATATTTGTACGCCAAAATTATAATTTTCCTTTTACAAGATATTTAAAGAAGCAAAAATATAAATTTGTTGGTTAAATATTTCCTTGTATATATCTTCTTAAAATATTTTGTAAAAGAAAACTTATTTACTTTGCGAGTCATCACGGGTATCTTTAATGAATTCCAAAAGGAGTTATTTTTGTTAACACTTTAACTGCGATCTCGCGATCCGTTACATAGAAACCGTTGCGAATTTCGTTTAAATTCGTAATCAGCGCACCATTTTACATAAAATATTAAAAATAATTAGGTCGGAGTCACCTGATGGAATAGATACCATTTCTGCTATGCTGGAAAAGCATATTTTGAATTTATGTATGTTTTTATGAAATCATGCATAAATTTATGTTCCGGGATTTTATATTCCAGGATTTTGTTTTTCGGAATTTCGCATTCGCGATTTTGTAGTCCGGGATTCCATATCCAATCCCTTTATGTCAGGGATCACGAGATATTTGCATTTAAAGTGTTCAAGAAAATAACTTATTTTGGAATTCATTCGTGTTGGCTTTGGAAAGTAAATAAGAATTTGTTTTACAAAATATTTGAAGAAGGTCTGTACAAGTAAATATTTCTGCAACAAAATTATAATTTTCCTTCATCAAATATTTTGTAAAAGGAAAATTATATTTTTGGTGTACAATTATTTCCTTATACAAGAAGTCAGAAGTCTAGCAATTATACATCGGCCATAAGTAAACATTTTCCGAGCCATTACATGTCTCTCCAATGACTTCTAAAACGAGTTATTTTAGGAAAACTTCAAATGCGAATATTTTGCGAACTGTGCGAATCGCGTATTACTTACTGTCGTCATGTCAGCGTTATGCGGCTATTTCTTACACATGAGGTGGTCGCCTTGTGTCCCGCATTAGGTAAGGTGATCTACCAGAAATCATTGGAGAAAGTTGAGGGGATGACAGCATTAGTGATCGCAGGTGACTCCGGAACTACATCCTCAAATCTAAAGCCCTAAGACCAGTGGAACTCTACGGAAAGCAATCGGCATCCTCGATTGCCATTTGGCTCAATTCTGTCTAAACTTGGACGCGTACCGACCACGGACATCCAAAAATTCTGGACGGCAGTATAAGAAAACCATCGACTTCACCTTTTTTAATTCTTTCAACGCCAAATTTGTCTCCTCTATTCCTACGAGGAAAGAATGGGAGGGTGGCTCCCCTCAAGGGAGGAAATCAGTCATGGGCCCGTTCAAAAACGCATTTATAATGCTTTGCATGAAAGCACCTGTTTGAAAGTGCATTACATACTCAAGTCCACGTTATCTATCTATCTACTTTGGTTATCATCTTTTGCTTTGGATTTTTGGTCTCGCATGTGCTCCCTGCCCGCCACTGCTTTTCTGCTTTCATGCGATCAAAATTTGATGTTTTTGCACATCTTTACAGTGACAGCTCTCAGTTGAAAGGTAAAGTGGGTAAAGTATTATTTTTGTTTGTCGTTACAGTAGTGTTTTTCAAGCAGAAATCATGGCTATAAAGTTAGCATTGGAATGTCTGAAGAACAAAACATCGCTTCGGAAAATATTGTATACCGTCGCTTAAGTTCCAACACCACGTAAGTCAAAATTAGCAACTTTACAGAAGAGCAAAAAAACTGCATAATTTTCTTTCTATTGGACATTTCTTGTTTCTAATTGGCCGAAACGTCGCGTCTTTCGATTCTCTATTGTATAAAAATTCGAAAAAAGCCAAAAATGACTTACGTGGTGTTAGAACTTAAGCGACGATATGTATCTTCACAGACTGTCAGGTCGCTATTAAGTATCTCATGGGAGTGTACACGACCTCTAATACTATCAGTACATGTTGCACAACTCTAAACTACATGGCTGAGTGCCTTAACGTACGCCTAACATAGGTACCGGACATTATTTATTTATTTTTATTAGATGTCGATCTAAAGACTTATTATATTATCCTTATGTTACCTCGATCAAATTGATCTTTTCTGACATGACGAAATCCCGATTTAAGCCAGCCGATTAAACGTCAGTTCTTTAACTAGATCTAAAATTTTCTTAGGGGATGACTTAGCTATGCTTAACCGTAATGGGAAAGCCTCACCGAGATGTCTAAGCCTGATACGGCCGAGGGTCTCACAATGACAGAGCATGTGATCCGCTGTCTCCTTTTCTTCCAAACAGGAGCAACAGGTGTCTTCCTTAGCTAGGCCCATCTTTTTTCGGTAGTAACCTAGGAGGCAATGACCAGGTAAAAGTCCTGTTATAAGCCTTAAATACGGTCTGCTGAGTGAGAGTAGCTTTTCCGTTTTATATTTGGAGTAGGTTATAAACCCCTTTACTTGTCTTAACCCCGCAGTGTTTGTCCAGTGTGAGTGCTTACGTCTGTCCTCACATGACCTGAAACGCATTGCCAAGTGGCTTTTCCAGTAGGCACAGAACGAATAAGGTTCGATGAACAGAGAACCCGGACCTTTTTTTCTAGGCGATCCTCCATCTCATTGCTCTCAACGTTCTGTACCCTGACACGCAGAACAACTTGATTTTGTTGCGCTGAAGCGTCAGAAGCGTTTGGGAGTAACATGGTTATTCATCATAAATTTAAGTTTTTCATGGTATGCACATTACTCATTTATTTTTATCTTTTGATCTACCCAACACAGTCACATCAAGCAAACGCTAAAAAGCAACTATGCTAATGACCCTTCCAAAAATGTCAACAATGTTCACCTAACTTCTACCATTACAGGTACAGTCACTTCCAAACGGGGAAAAAATGGTTTGCCTAAAGTTCAGCATTTTCTCAAATTTTCTCCGAAATTCATGTAATTAGTACACCCCTTTTCTATTTTTAATAGAATGTCCTTTCCAAAAAAGTGGAAGAAAGAGAAAATATGAATTTTAAAATAATTTATTGAATTTAAAAATAATTACAATTAATCTTGATAAGTAACAAAAGCAGTTGAAAATGTCCACCGCCACTTTGAATGCATGCCAACAATCTAATTCTAGGTCCCTGTTTAAGACGTATTACAACCAGCCTCTCCAGTATTTTCGTCGCTGCATTCCCAATTCGGCTAACTAAATCCTCCCTATTGTTAACTTAACTAGAATAAACTAAATCTTCCCTATTGTTAACTTAACTAGAATAAACTATATCTTTAATTGTTCCCCATAAGAAAAAGTCCAATAGGGTAAGGTCCGGAGATCTAGCAGGCCAAGGAATCGGTGGACATCCTCAAATCCAGCCGTTAGGCAATTTTTCACTTAGGATTACCTTCACAATGTTAACCGTATGCGCTGGTACTCCATCGTGTTGATGAGGTATTCCCCTAAGATTATCCATAGGGTTTTCCTCTATTAAATCTGGCAGTGTACTGTTCAAAAAGTCTGCATAAATTACACTATTAACAACTTGAGGCAAAATGAATGGTCCTAACAAATGGTTGCCGATGATACCAGCCCAAATATTGACACTGAATCTCTGATGGAATGAGGTCATCTTTGCCCTGTGTGGGTTAGTGTTCGACCAGGTATGGAGGTTATGGAAGTTCGTGATATCGTTCCTGGTGAATTGATTTATCTGTCCACAGAATTCGGTCCAGAAACGCTCTGTCGTCAATGTCGGGTTCCAGAAGCCAAGTGCTACATTTCAGTCTTCCCTCGGAATCTCTTTCCAGTAGTCCTTGGGCTGGGTGATGATGATATGGACATAATTCCCCCCGATGAATAACCCTCCAAACCTTATATGACGACACTCCTAATCGTCTTGCGACTCATTTCGAGCTCGTCTCAGGGTCTTGCCTCACGATGGTGATTATTTGCAGCTCGACGTCGGCAGAAGTTCCCGAAGTTTCGGGTCGTGCCTCCATGTAGTGTGAAGTTACACTTCCTGTTCCTCTTAACCTTCGGAAAGTGCTTGTAAATACCCCTCTTTGGAGTGCTCGCCGGTTAGGGAATCTCCTTTGATATTGCAGTACAGCCGCTCTCTCATTTCCGTCTACTACACCATAAATGTAAATAATATCCACGTGTTCCTCAAAGTAAATTTACATTTTTTAATAATTTTTGCTTAAAAATACCAGTCCTCATTGATTTTTTTTTCAACTATAATAGGTATTTTTGCTGAATGACCCTTTTTTATAGCAAAGTTTCCATCAGGTACGAGTAATAGAACGCCAGGATACAAGCTAATAACGGCAATAAAACAAAATTCCACTAACATTTTTATAATTTTATTGCAGCAATAATTAAAATAAATTACCTGTTAACCCAAAACAAACATTTTCGACCTTTTATCTTAAAAATTTTGTTTCTTTAAAGAATTTCCTACCTAAAGTGCAATGAAATAATTGGGTACTCAGGGATTTCTAAGGATGCGGTTTTTCTAATCCTGCCATGTTGCACCTCTTTGGAAAGGTAATAAGATGGGCAATGTAATAAAAATAAAAAACAGGTGTACTAATTACATGAATTTCGGAGACAATTTGGGAAAATTCTGAATTTTAGGTAATCGCAAACCATTTTTTTCAATTTTGGAATTGACTTTACGTGCAATGGTGGAAGTTAGATCAGTAGTGTTAACATTTTTCGAAAGGTAATTGGGATAGTTGTTTTTTAGCGCTCGTTTCATGTGGCAGTGTTGGGTAGATCTGGAAGACGGGGAGATTTTAGTTTCCGTGGTACACCGATTTGACGATGAATTTCGATAAAGCACCCCAAAATAAAATGAAAATAATAAATAAATTTTTTTGATATCTGGCTTAGTTTTGGAGATATTCGATCTTAAAATTTTAAAAACACATCACTTCACGACTTGTCAAAGGAGGTGTATTAATTAGGCTTTTAGGTTTTATATTAACTAACCAGTGAAATAAATGCCTCTGCAGGGAGTCTTATTTATACAGCTCTTCCTCCAAAAAAGTTTAATAAAAAGTTCGCGCTATCTTTGAGTTCGGCCATTTTGACAAGTCGTGAAGTTATGTGTCACTAAAATTTCAAGATCTAATATTTTAGGAGATTTATTAACAAACTGGAAATATATTCTTTTGCAGGGTGGTGATGTGTTTCTAAAATTTCAAGATCGAATATCTCCAAAACTAAGCCAGATATAAAAAAAATTTATTTATTATTTTCGTTCTATTTTGCGGTGTTTTCTCGTAATTCATCGTCAAATGCGTGTGCCACGGAAACTAAAATCGAGCCTGGAAGACTCGTAATAGTGACCACTCCCGCTAAAAAAACATTAAGTTTATTTTCTACAGGTTGCTTTTTACATATGTGCTAGTCATTAACACTCTGAATTATATTAAACTAAACCTGAAGAAACTAATGGATACGTATATGGATACGCTGATTTTCCGTGGTCAAATTTTAATGCGTGTGCTGTCAAATTTACGAAGTTCTGTCACTTTTCTGTTTACTTGACATGACAAAATTGTTGATTTAAAAGTTCTGATTTAATGAAATTGGTGTAATATATATCATTAAAAATTGTATATTGGTGAAGTGAAAGAAGATTTATATATACTTTAACTGAAATTGTTAGTTAAATAAACAAGATTTTAGTGAAAACTTATTGTGAAGTGCATAGTGGAATTTTGTCCAAATAACGCCCTTTGTCGACTATCTGAAATACCCTATCACACCTAAGACAAGCTACCATTCAGGGCCGCCGACAGGGGGGGGCGAAGGGGGTAAGCCCGGGCTTTGAAAGGGGCCCCGTCATCTAAGTCATCAACAGAAAATTTTTTCCATTTGAATTATTTATATAAAAAAAATGCTTCACGATCGAAAAAGTGTACTATTCTAGACAGATTTTAAACTGAAAGTCAATCATTCGATTGTATATGGGCCCGTAAACGCTAAGTGCCGGACCAAAAATTCGTTTCGCGGGGGGCCCGTATGTGGTACCCCCCGAGCCCGAATTTTGTCTCTACGGGCCTGCTACCATTAATCAGTTATCTAGAAATGGGGAAAGTTTTAAGATTATTTACGAAATATTCATAATTTACGTAAAAATGAAACTTTGTTTACATTTCATTTAGAGATCAACAGCTGTTCTGCGAATATTCTGCACTGGCGGATGCAGAAAAGTTTGTCTGGCAGGGGTTTGCGAAAATTTTTATTACATCAATATTTATGGATTTTTTTATCGTTAAATTTTATATTTAAGTAACTATGAATTACGCGGTTAATAAAATAAAAATATTGACATTGATTAGTATTTTTGTACTTAGATTCCCAAAATATGTAGTTTTACCCCAAAAGTGGCTTAAAGTTCTTGGAAGAAGCTTTTCAAGACCAATTTCAACGAGAGCAGAGAAACGAGACTAGGCAGTGATACAATCCTACAAATTAAATTAGTGCTGAATATTTTCAATAACTGGAAATGGTTTTTTTTTGTGTGAGGGAAAACATTGTAATCATTGAGCCATTGGGCGTATTAAATTCATCAAATTTAATTGAAGTCGTAATATTAAGTAATTTTTAAAGCTTCATATTTTATTCCAAAATCGGTATGCTGATTATTCTTTTAAATAATGCTCAGAATGAGAAGACGAACTTCCAATTTTATATGGTAAAATTTGTATTTACATTTTGTTTATTTGAATGTGTCTTAGTTATTTAAAGAACGAGCCAAGAACCCTCTCAAGCAAAATAATTTTACGCCGCCTCCAATGCCGTTTTACTTAGCGTGTGAAAGATTATCGCACACACACTGCCACGATTTTTTGAGTTTAGAGCATCTCCATTAGTTTCTTCCTCTTAGAACTAAACCTTTTCTAGCTCTTAAAAAAATTGAAAATTTAAACAAATAAACTATACAGTGTGCTATGATTGCTGTGTCGAACGAAACATATAAAAGTTTGAAGTAAAATTTAATGAATGAAATGCCACAAACTTCATTAGTACTTGTTTGTCAAACTTTAAGTACATGTATGTACTATAAGTGGCTAATTAGAGTTGCCACAGGTTGAAGGTTTGTTGATACCAACTTCGGTTTTCAAAATGGAAACGTATACTTTTTATGTCCACATTCGATTTTTCATAGAAAAATAGGAGACTTTTGTTTACAAAATTCTTTTCCACTAGGCCAATTTCTGTCGATAATCAAATTGAAAATATAATAACATATATATTTACATGAGATTTTCAAAGTTTAATTTTGTCAGAGACATTTAATCGAAACACTTCCATGATAAAAGATTAACGAAAATTTTCCCTGATCTTAATTAAAGTTTCAATAATTTTTCAGTCATTTAATATTAGTTCGATAATTGGGCTATGGAAAAAATCATTCCAGACAAAAGTTGCATATGTTTCGAGAAGGAATCCACTGCCGATACAAAAATCATACGTTTCCATTTAAAAAACCTAAGTTGATTGCCAATCTCCACCTAAGTTAAGTATTGGAACATTTCTTCCCCTTCCTGCGATAAACCACGTAACCGCAAAACAACGATTTTACATTTTGAGGTAGGTACAGGGGCAGGTACTTAACAGTATTACCCACAAATAATCTCAAATTTGAAAAAAAAAATATAGTTATGAGATCAACACGGGAAGAGAACGATTTTCTTTTATAACGCTTGCCTAATGAGATATTGCCGCGTGACAGTTTAAAATGACCACAATATATAGATTTACATCTTTATTTGGACTTTGGAGTACTTAATGAAATCACCCTACTAAAAGTTGAAAATAAAATGCTAATAAATTTTATCATAATTCATACGTGTAGAATTCGAGCCTTACTATGAACGGCATCTAATCTTACGATAGTCTCTTTTTCTGTCGTTTAAAATTAGAGTCCTCAAAGTCACAGTCACTGAATCGGTAAAGGATTTTACGTGACTAGATTACCTTTTGATTAGCAAACAGTGGGGAGTAAACAAAGTTAAATTATAGCTCGACAGTTATCTGCAGGAAAAGCTTCTTAAATGAAAATGCCTAAGTTGTCTCATCTGATTACTTAATTCTATTCTAAATCGCCATTAATTAAGCATTAGACACCAAAAGTCCATTCTTGCTAGGGTTCTTAGCAATCCAATTATTCCCGAAAGCATTAAATTAGTGAACTTGGAAATTTTTCGATTTGCTTTGTTTGCAAATTTTGTAATTTGCATTTTCTAAATTGTTATCTTATAATACTTTTTCGTCCCTTTATCAAAGTTCTTTACAGATTATCTCTTACTTTTCCATTAAACCAATTGAGCTGTAAATGGTAAACAGCCTTAGATGACGGTGTGGGGAGAGATTTCACTGTCACATGCCATAAAGCATAAACTTGGTTTAACTGCAATTGAAACTAAAATATTCTTATCGAGGGAATTTTAGACAACATTTGTTTTATGTCATTTGTTTTTATACCCGCCCCATCTTTCTGTATGGTTTATTGCCATAAATTCGTCATTACTTTCCTCTAGCACACAGTTCAGAAATTATGTTCGTTTGGCAATAGCTTTTGCTCACTTTACTCCCTTGCAAGAAAATACTGAGATAAAGAAGCTAATGAGATCCCCTAGGAGTTTTCTGGACCATCTGAAGTCGTAATGCTAAAATTTGCAGCACAAAATAGTGAACTTTAACTATATAACTTAATAAGGATTTGCGAAGGAGCAGTTGACTGAAAGAATCACAAATTCTGACCCGGAGAAGAACCCTCGAAATGCTTCTTGGATAAGTTTTTATGTGTATATCCAGTTAAGCTTGTTTCTGTACTTCTCAAGTACTTTGCCTGTCAGCAGAATCAAATTTACTGAACTGTTGACAGTGCCCTGGAAAGTTGTTTAGGTGGTCACTTTGAAAGTTTAGATATGGTTAGTGTCCCTCTTCCAAGTCCATCGGGATACTTCAGAAAGAAATATGTTTTTTCTTAGAAATACAAAACCAATTCTTTTAATTTTTATTCGTTCATCTGAACCTTTCTGGAAGTGAAATAAAACTTTTGTTTCATTATATTATATGTATATTAAATGCAGTAGGATCTGGCTAAAATATTGTACGGTGTTTACATATGAGTTCGAATTCGCATTTTTTTCTATTAATGTGGTTAAGATTTTATTTAAAAATATATCGTGGCATACAGAAATATTAAAGGCTTAAGTAATTTAATGCTCCGTGCAATGTAGAACGCCGCCATAGCCGATCCCAATCCCGGTTGAGAAAAGAAGAAGGAAACCCACGCGCCAGCCAAAACACCTCGGCTTAGAGGGTACCTACGTGCTATAAAAATACACTCTCGGTGACTCCCAGGATGACTTAAGTAGCAGGATAGGAAGGCTTATAAGTAGCTAAGTTGGAAAAAAGCACACACGAAACGATAAGTATGTCTCGCATGCCTCGGACTTATTTTGTAATGACAAAATGGCTATTGACAACGGACTACTATCGGAATATGGAACGTGAGGACTATGTAGAAGCCCTATGCCCCACAAGGGGTTAAAAGAAATACATTGAATGTGATTCAATACTTCGACATCGATCTACCGATTGAAAAACTTATCGAGATAATTCTAATATTATTTAATTGATTTTAAAGATTTCAGTGTTTCAAGAAGAGCATAATTATCCAACAAAATTAAAAAAAAAAGATTTCTATATTTAATCAACTTTCAAACTCTAACTCACAGTCAGTCAATGCAGAGTTTAACCGTATTTCGTTTCTTTGAAAATACACCACTGTTGTATTATTTCCCTAATTTTCTTTTCGTCGTGAAATGCATGTGAGGAGCAATAATAACAAAAGTACCTGCAGAAATTATAAGCGCTTTGCAGAAAACTGCAGAAAAGAGTTCCCGTATTCACTTCTCCAAGAAGATTTTGCCTACGTCACAACTTCCCCTGCTGAAGAAAATTTAAGAATTCTGCAGCAACTTTGACCAGCTGCAATTTGCTTAAAAAATCTTCTTTCTGTCAAAGTGACAGCTGCCCAAACGTTAATTGAGTGAATTTGAAATTTGCGAATCCTTTTATAGATTTTTATATCCTAAAAGTTAAGCGTCGGATTATGAAAGTGAAATAATATAAAAGGAAGAACTGTGATTGTTTATTTTTCATATATATAAAAACATTTTTTGATAGGGTTCGTTTAAATTTAGTTTAAAATAAAACAATGGATAATATTAGCAATGCCATTACCATTGAATGTTCTCCAAGAACTGCAAAAATTATTCAGGAGAGTAAGTTTTACATAATACACTCCACGAAGTAATGATAAGACCAAGATAAAAATAACAAATTCTTGTACTTTATTATAAAAAATAAAAAATAAACTTGATACATTAATTAATCTCACTAATAAGCGTCTTTTTAAATTAAAGGAAATATATTTCTATTTAGATTTGTATACAAAATCCGACAAATAAATTTATGTAGAGCGAATAAAAGATAAGACCAAATTCAGTTTCAGTAACAAAATTATAAAAATTAAAGCATATAATAAAATAAAATATGAAAATTAATGAGGTATGAGATCCCCGATTTATTATGACTTGTTGAATTCGGCGAGGCATTGAATTTATCACGTCTACTATAATATTTTGCTCAATTTTTTCCCATTCATAACTGATCGCATTCCTGAGACTTTTTATGTTGTCAAACTGTCTCCCGTTTTTAAAAACTCGCTTTGACAGTATTCCCCACACATTCTCGATTGGGTTTAAATTGGGGCTACAAGCGGGTCAATCCAAAACAGGAACATTACGGAACTTCAAGAACTCTTTCGTAGCATTCGACGAATGTACGGCAGCGTTGTCGTGCTGAAAAATCCAACTGCCTTCTGCTATATTATCGCTAATATTTAGAAGAACTTCTTCCAGCAAATCTATATATTTCTGGCTATTCATTTTCGTGGAAATAACGCAAAAAGGAGACACCTTTAGCAGCCCAAACCATAAGCGAACCACCACTAAAGTTTCGTGCCATTCTTTACTCCTGTTTTTTCCGTTTATCGTGCCAGTACATCTGTGATCCGTCAGGGTCGTCCAAGTTAATCCATTTTCTCGATGCGCTAGTATTTTTCCTTTCTCCTCTTCGGTTAATTGATTTCCACGACCCATAGTTTTAAGTATTCCTGCCTTAACTTGTTTAATCGAGTGTAACTTCTTTTAAATAAAATTATTTTATTATTTTACCTTTTACAATAATAAAAACAACAAAAAGAACTTATTTACACCATGAAACACATTTGAAAATGATTGTCAACGCCTGTGGTCTTATCAATACTTCGCACAACAATAAATCAAATTTAGTTGCGAAAAGCAAGAAAAACAAAGAAACTCGCAAACAATGCCGTTATAAGTGCAGTTAGGTTCTTGTCTTTCATATTTGTGCATACCACTACAGTTGCTCATATGCACGCAAAAAAATTTAATATTAATTTGTGGTCTTATCATTACTTCGTGGAGTGTATTTGCAGTTTCGTGAAAATATTTTTAAATGAATGTAATCCTCATCAATAGATCCCGACATCATACATAACTGGTTCACTAAGGCAGAAACAGAAGCAACGGGGGCACAACCATGTGGCAGCATTAAACCGGCCGCACAGAGTTCGCAGGAATCTGACAACATTGATGAGGAATTTTCTTTCATTGAATGTGAAAATAAAGGTTTTGGATTCGCTTTTCTTAATTTATTTCGTTTCTTTGCAGATCTACCCGAGGTAGTAGAAAAAAAATGTGTTTGTCTGGATACTCCAGTGAAATTGCTTCTGTTGTCGGTTGAAGAATTGCGGCCAAATTGAAGAATAACGGGAAAATGTGACTAGAAGTTCACAAAATATTGATGGTACAGTTTTTTCCTTAAACAGATTCAGAACAAATTTGGATATAAGCGCGCTTTTAAAAAAGCCAATTCTCACAATAATAAAACTGTCAGAAATCATTTGTTGTATCCAAACGAAAAGTATGAAAAACTATACATTCAATATTTATTACTTACTTTCTAAATTTTGTGGAGAACTTTCGGAAATTTTTAACGACAGACCTGCTGTTTTCCCGGAATATATTCTCGGGGCGGATATAAGCGAAAGTCTTTCGCAGGACAAAATAATTGCCGCCACTACATCCGTTTCTGATTCAGAACCTGGAACTGACAGAGTTTCTGTCAACGACATCACTGAGCCGGATATTGAAATGGAGTTTTCACGCTCTTACCCTTCCGAAATCAGTAGAAAAAAGTCACCGCAACAAAATTCTGGAAGAACTGAAAGAAATTAGAGCAGAACAACGCGAACATAATGAAAAAGTTTTAAAGTTGTTAGAGGGTTCCATTAAGAGAAGAGATGAGTCAGATAGTAGAAAGGAGAAGAATGAAATATTAAAACGAATGCTCGAAAAATTATAAGCAATAAATATATTTAATTTTTTTACATATTTAAGATCTATTTTCTTTTTCCCAAAGTTGCTGGCATATAAAATCTCGCAAGGCCTTTCCACTTGTACCTATTGTTTCCGTTTCTTGCGATACTGCACTTTCAGGAAGTTCAATTTCTTTCTCAGCTTCAGTGAAATCCAGGTCTGTTTTATTTGCAAAATTATGCCGGACACAACATGCTCTCACGGAGTGGCAAAGTTTCTTTAAACCTTTCAGCTTGCAGTAGTACAGTTGCCGAAATCTCTGCTTTAGCATTCCAAAAGAATGTTCAATAACAACTCTTAGTTTTCTATTAAAATTTTTCTGTGAAGGCGTTAGATAGCCAGTATCTTTGTAAGGCGTTAGTAAATTAGCCATTACTGGATATGCAGAATCTCCGAAAATAAAATAATCTGTAATTAATTCTTGACATTACCACCAAAATCATAATTTGATTGTATGAATAACACCTTTACTTTACTAGTTAGAGGGTAAACAAAAGG
This sequence comes from Leptarthrus brevirostris, assembly GCA_964036015.1. NCBI lineage: Eukaryota > Metazoa > Arthropoda > Insecta > Diptera > Asilidae > Leptarthrus > Leptarthrus brevirostris. Next base: position 109,275,760 of record OZ038372.1, on the reverse strand, counting down.
GTTTTGAAACACCCTACTGTCGTGGAGAGAGCCAGGATATCCGACGAAAATATCAATGAACTTTTTATTGTCATCGCATATTGCTTGTAAGCAAATGGTTGTTTGTCCTTTTCTATCTATGTAGTCATCTTTCCCTTTTTTTGGTGGATCAATGTCAATATGCGTTCCATCAATGGCACCTAAAAGAATAAATACTTTTAAATGTTACGAATCATTCTTTGATCGTAGGGGTTCCTTACCAATTACTTTGAGAAATTGAGTTTTTTCTTCAAAGTATCTTTAGGTGCGCTCCATTTGTCCGGGAGTAGGCCAGCGAATCGCTTTTCCGACAGGCTACTCAGGAATTCTACTACTCTGTTAATTATTCTGTGGACACTAGATAACGAGGTATCAAACCGGTCCGCAGTGTCCCGAGAACTACAGACCTCGTGCCCAGCAAACCATAAGAACAAAAGTAGATATTTTGTTGCTGGAAACCTCTTATCGTATCGCAATTCTTCAAACGTTTTATGCACCTCCAAACGTTGGCTAAGGGAGCGGAATAGCTGGCGAATAACTATTAACAATCTTTTCCACATAATCCCTTATGCAGGTTATTTTTGTGCCATCTGTTGTTAGGTGTCCTAACAAACTTGTATTGAAAGCTTTATTACCCAGCAACAGAGTGTTAAGTTCACTTTCATCATCATGTTCTGTTGCTAAAAGCATCACTTAAACCTTTTTCCGTTTCATCAAATCACTCTCGTTATTCTTAATACACAAATATACAAATATATCACCAAAAAAAGGGTATCGATAATGCCTCATTTCCGCCCCAGAATAACGAAAAAAAAAATATGTCATACAATTTGATGTTTTTTTCATATATCCTGAAAGTAGACTGTGTACCTTAGTAGACTGTGTGATAAGAAAATATATTTATAACAAAAAAAAAAACTACTGTTGAATCCTCAACCTAAAATTAAAAAAAAGGGTTAAAAATGTTCGTATTAACATAATTTACATACAAATACCAATCCCTACTTCCTAAATTGTTCCGTCCATCCTTCAAATAGTCCAGTTCCTATAAAATAATCAAATTTATTAAAATTCTAAAAATCTTCAATCAAAACAAACTTACCTTTTGACATTCCCTACAAAATAAGTGACAGCTATCAGCTGTCTCAGCTAAAACTTATATGAAATACCATTCGAAAAGCAGCTACGGGACTGTTTCTATTTAATCAATGCTTTTCGAATGATATAAATAGAGTGCGCAAGCAAAATTCATTCTGCTTTCAGAGTTGATACCGACTGGTCAACTTAAGCTGATTTCGGCTATCAGAGATTTCTCTATAAGGTATTGCTGATTTCAGCCTTTCTATTAATTATATTATATTTCATTTCAGCATTTTTATATATTTTATATATTTTGTATTCGATTTTCCTTTTTTTTTGTTTCCTCTTTTCTTCGTGTAGATTTCGTGGTGCTGGTTTCGGCCGTCGTTTCGTGCTGTTTTCAGCAATATATTACTATAATTCTTCTTTTAATACATATAACTAATCTCGTTTTTTCTTCTTTTTATTTCTACAGAAAAATAATTGGATTCATCGGCTTTCATTTTCATATTTTTAATTTATCGGTGAATTTATAATTTTGGATTTATTTTTTTTTTGAATTATTATTTTGTATTTATATTTTAAATTGTTTTTTATATTATTATTGGATTGTTTTATGATTATTATTTTTATATTTGAATTTTTATTTAGTTTTAAGTGATTTTTTCGGTTCAATAAAAAATATTGAATTTAAACATTATTTTGGTCTTGTCAATTACTGACCCGGCACCCCTTTTTCGCTTCAGTCTCACCGTAGGCTTAACATTGGTCCTTCGAGCCGGAGAGACCATATGGAGATCGAAAAAATACTTAAAACTCAAAAGGCTCTTCACGAGCAACTTTCCAAAGCCATTGTAAATCACAAAAAGGCTCCTAAAGTCAGGCGCATGGAAAGTTATTTCAAAATTCGAATTGACACATTTCAGTCAATATGAAGTCAATTCCATAATAATAACTCTCTAATTTACCAATCCGAAAGCGAGAAAGCCGAAAAATACATAACCAGCAGCCTATATGAGGAAACAGAAGACATGTATATCGAATACTTGTCTGAGTTTACCGAAGAACTCAAAACTCTTAACAAAAATGAGGAGAAATCTAATTTTGAGCCACACAAAAGCGAAGTTAAGCTTCCGACCATAACAATCCCAAAATTCGATGGGACATATCGCTCATGGAGGTCATTCCATGATTTATTCAAATCAATGGTTCATAACGATCCAGCTCTCTCTCCTGTTCAAAAATTTCATTACCTAAAAACTTGTGTCTCTGGCGAAGCCGAACGATTGCTTCGTCAATTTGACATTACTCAACAAAACTATCCAATCGCTTGGGAGTTCTTACACAAACGATATAACAATACCAGAATATTGGTAAAGACACAACTAAAATTACTACTCAATCAACCAACAATCAAAGCAGAATCCTCTCAAGCGATCAAAAATCTTCTTGATCAAACCGAAGAATGCTTACACGAACTTCGGGCTTTGGACGTTTCCACAGATTCGTGGGACGCCATTTTAGTGTACACTATTGTACAAAAACTTCCACAAGAAACCCATTGCCAATGGGAACAAGAGCAAGGGAACAAAACTACTATTCCCTTATACTCAGAATTAACAAACTTTTTAGAGACTCGTTTCCGAACTCTAGAAGCACTCCAAGACTGCAAGGGCAGCAAACTACAAAACGTAAATAAAAGTGGGAAACACACTGTAGTAAATACTCAAAGCCATAACGCATGTAAATATCCGTCGTGACCTACCACAAATTGCACTTTACAATTCGCCGGTAAACGTAAACAAAGCCAGGCAGTAGAGCCAAATTACGGCACTCAAGTTTCATGTCAGAACAACATAAACAAACAATGAACCAAAGCTCTGACCAACTTGAAAATGCAACGCGCAGCAAAAGGAAGCACGCGAGCAATTAAAGAAAGTATGTCACCCGATATTTACAGGTGAATGGATTTGATATGAGTATTTAGCATATTGCGTAATTACCGATAATGTGAATGTTAAGCGATAATTTGTCTACTTAGCAATAATGCAATAATAATAACCTATTAAGTTATGTTAGCCAATAAGTACCTTTGAACTTACTTAGTAAGCTAAAAATCTGTATAAAAACAGTACTCATTTTGAATAAAGCAATCAGTCGTAAGTAAGTCGAGAATTCGTCTTTCAATTAGGAGTTAATGCTTAATTAAGCTGCTCCTCCTCTTTCGACTAGGAGTTAATGCTTAATTAAGCTGCTCCTCGTTTTAGCTTTGGAGTTAACGCTATTTTAGCTGCTCCAGTGGAGCTATAGCCTTGAGGCTGCTCCCAGGTATTAAAACATTAACCGGCAACGGGTTTAAATATTAAAACATTACATGGCAAACGTAATTAATAGTAAAAACATCACATGGCGACCGTGACCGGTTTAAAGTAAAAGCTATACAAGGCTACCGTGATATTATAAGAAGCAGTCTTACTACATCATTACATGGCGACCGTGACAATTAACGCGACCGTGACATTTAATTAATAGAAAAATCTCACAACACTTACACACTATTTAACAAACCTATTACATGCATTAAATGCAAACAAAATCATTTCGTTTATCACAGTTCTCATTTCAATAAATTACAACCCAGATTACGATTACAAATTGCTCAACAACATCAGTTGTGCAAAAATTGTTTGAGTCCAGAACACAATACAGCCGATTGCGGCAGTAAAAAAAGACGTTTAAAATGTCAGAAAAAACATCACACACTTCTACATTTAGAGCAGCAGACTCTACATTCTAGAGAAACAATCTCTAAATCAACTACTAGACCATAGGAGAGGACAATTTCTAACGCAGATATTCAAACTGAAGCATTTTTCTCAACAAATTGCAAACGAGTACTACTGTCAACAGCACTAATTCAAGTGCAAGGGGCAAAGGGAGAGTCACAAGTCCTGAGAGCATTACTCGATTCAGGCTCTCAGGTCTCTTTTATCACGGAAAAATTATTCATCCAGACGACAAACAATGCGAAGAATTATACAGCAAAACACATTCGCGCTTAACAAATGGACAGTACGAAGTAATGCTTCCATTTCGAGAGTCTACAGGACCAACCTTAGGACAGTCAAGACACATAGCACTAAAACAATTTCTACAACTAGAAAAGCGGCTGGAAAGAAATGACGAAATAGCAGAGCAATACAAAAAATGTATAAACGAATACATTCAACTAAAGCATATGGAGGAAATTCCAGAGAAACAAATATATCAGGACTTAACCTCAAAAGAAGTTGCTCATTATTATCTCCCACATCACGCTGTTTTAAAGGAGAGCACCACTACTAAACTACGAGTAGTTTTTAATGCATCTGCAAGAACAAGCAATGGAAAAACCCTCAACGAGCATTCGTTGGACCAACTATTCAATCAACACTATGGGCACTCTTGCTAAGATGGCGGACATACCGATACGCATTCACCGCTGATATTGAAAAAATGTACAGAATGATACATATGCATCCGAATCATAGGAAATATCATCGAATACTATTGCGGAATAACCCAAATGAAGAGATCAAAGATTACGAATTGACAACTGTCACATTTGGTACGGCCTCTGCGCAATATTTAGCCATAAGAACCTTGGTGAATGGCTCGCTCAAGATGAAAAACAAAAATATCCATTGGCGGCACAAAGCCTTTTATCCGATTTCTATGTGGACGACTTATTAACAGGGGCACATGATATAACCACAGGAATCCAACTACAGAGCGAACTAATAAGCGTACTCAAAACAGCCGGATTTAATCTCCGCAAATGGACTGCTAATGATACGGAATTAATAGAAAGTGTTCCCTACGAACACAGCGAAATAAAAGAAGTTTTAACATTATCAGAAAACGAATCTTTTAAAAACTCTGGGAATAAAATGGCACCCACTGACAGATGAGCTCAGCTTCGCTGTCAAACTTCCAGAACGAAAATTTCCACACACTAAACGGACTATCCTCTCGGAAACAGCATCTTTATTCGATCCACTCGGATGGTTAGCCCCATGTGTTATCATAGCGAAAATGTTTATAAAAAGGCTATGGTCATTCACACTTGATTGGGATGAAGAAATTCCAGAAAATTTGACAGCTGAATGGGAAAACTTCAAGTGTCAATTACCAGAACTGAGAAAAATAAAAATTCCGAGGTGGATTAAATATTCTCCGTCACTGGAAACAATACAAATACATGGCTTTTGTGACGCTTCCACTCAAGCCTATGCAGCTGTCGTATATTAACGAACAACAACAAGAGATGGCGCTATTAATATTCATCTCTTGACATCTAAAACAAGAGTTGCTCCAACCAAACCTGTCACTCTGCCTAGATTAGAGCTATGTGGAGCTCTACTATTATCACAACTGATCAGACAAGTCAAAATTGTCATGAATTTTTCTAATGTCACTACAAATGCTTGGACTGATTCAGAAATAACATTAGCTTGGATCCTAGGTTAACCCACACGATGGAAAACTTTTGTGGCAAACAGGGTGGCTGAAATCCAAGACACAATTCCACCTCATTCATGGCGCCATCTGTCATCCATACACAATCCAGCAGATTGCGCGTCACGAGGTTTGCAACCCAAACAATTACCACAATTTGACATTTGGTGGAATGGTCCCACATTGCTTAAAAATAACGAGTGGGTAAATGCCAAACATAATATCACGGATACCAACCTAGAAGAAAGAAAAATTAATAATTTTACAAACACTATTGAGGAACCTCCCTTATTAAATAGGTTTTCATCTTTCACAAAATTAATTTGAGTAACTGCCTATTGTTTACGTTTTATTTATAATACTCGTTCAGAAAAAGACAAACGTTTGACAGAATACCTTACTGTTAAAGAATTACAAAACGCCGAAACAAAAATTATAATAATATTACAACAAACTAGTTTTTCTCAAGAATACAAGGATTTAAAGCAAAACAAAACTATTTCAAGCAAAAGTCGCTTACTTTGCTTAAATCCATTCTTGTAAAATGACAATACTATTCGAGTTGGGGGGCGTTTAGAAAACTCCTCACTCACATATCACCAAAAACAGCCTATGATTCTTCCTAACCAACATCATGTAACTTATTTAATTATCGATCACATACACAAATACACTTTACACGGTGGACCACAATTAATTCTAAATACATTACGCAATAAATATTGGCTTATTAACGCTCGAAATACTATTCGCCATCAAATACACAAATGTATAGTTTGTTTCCGAACTAACCCTAAACCTGCTAAGCAGATATTGAGTAATTTACCAACTCCTAGAGTCAACCAATCACTGCCATTTGAGCATACTGGAGTTGACTATGCCGGTGCAATCGACATCAAAACGTCAAGAATTCGTAACGCAAAAGTTACAAAGGGCTATTTAAGTATATTTATATGCTTAGCAACCAAAGCCATTCATGTTGAAGTTGTTTCCGATCTTACTACAGCTGCTTTTATTGCAGCACTGCGTAGATTTATTAGCAGAAGGGACATGTGTTCTCATTTATAGTCCGACTGCGGCACCGATTTCGTTGGTGCACAAAAAGAATTAGAAAAAGAGCTCCGTAACACTTTAAATAAAGTGCCCGAAAAACTGCCCGAATTAGGAATCACATGGCATTTTAATCCCCCAGCAGCTCCACATTTTGGAGGTATTTGGGAAGCCGGAGTTAAATTAATAAAAACCCATCTACGCAAAATTTTGCAGAAAACAACTTTGACATTTGAAGAACTGTCAACTGTCATCAATCAAATTGAGGCGACCATTGTTTGCTATGTCAAATGATCCTGGTGATTACAACGTAATAACACCAGGGCACTTTTTGACAGGAAGAAATCTACTTCATCTTCCCGAACAACAGTATGACGGTAACATTTCGCCACTCAAACGTTGGCAACACATACAATATTTGATGCAACAATTTTGGCGACACTGGTCAATGCAATATTTGCACACCCTCCAACAACGAACAAAATGGATGACAGCAGACAATAATCTTCAACCTAACGACCTAGTTCTAATAATAAACAATCAACACCCACCAGCTCAATGGCCATTAGGTCGAATTATTGAAGTTCAATATGGGAGTGATAATAAGGTTAGAGTAGCAAAAATTCAAACATCTCAAAAAGTATTTACACGTCCGATCACCAAGTTATGCAAGCTGCCTATCCTGTAGTAACCTTTTACAAATCCTAAACCATTCATCCATCTGAATGTACCCTGACCTTAATTGTCAATTCCTTTTAGGTCAAATGTGAAAAACGTGTTTACTCTTCCCTTTGTATATTCCATTATTTTTTTATTTTTCTTTATTTCCTTCATTTTATTATTTTCTTTCTTTTTCATAATATTTTCTTTGGTAAGAAAGAAAACTCATAATTTCATTTTTTATTTACGTCTCCTTCTTATTTATTTTTTAGTTTTTATAACATGTCCCTAGCTATCCTAGAAGATGTCCTCGTAATAAACGAGTTCTTTCCAGAGCTAAGCTCCTCAGAGTCGGAGACGGAAGAACAACCGCAAATAAACATTAAGGACAGTTTACGAAAGATAGCATCACCGCAGAAACTTCGCCCTTTTTCGCCGCCCTTTGAAGCTCGCACTGCTTCAAGTAATGTTAAACAGTTGGCTAAAGGGCCATGGAGCAGAACCCCTACAAAACCACGGCCAGTCCCAACTAACAAAAGACGGCCTGCACAAACGCCAACAGTTCCGGCACCGACAATCCCAACAGCAGCACCAATTACCATTCCAGGATGCTCAAAGGTCCAGAAACGACCCCAAAAGATCCCGAACATACGGCATTTCATTGTCAAGCCGGGACTCTGGAAAGAGGTGTTCGCGCAACCCATTCCATGGAATGAGATGTTCGCCGCGAATCGCAGCTTTCGCGTGCACACAGATGATGGAGATTGCTTGAGATTTGAGAAAACTGCAGGAGGCAAGATTAAAATCAAATTGCAAGTCAAAAGCAGTAAGTTTAACTTTTTCTGTTTTGTGTTGCTGTCGTTCATCTGTCGTTCCTGTTTGTGGAGGCGGGAGGATGTTGAATCCTCAACCTAAAATGAAAAAAAGGGTTAAAATGTTCGTATTAACATAATTTACCTACAAATACCAATCCCTACTTCCTAAATTGTTCCGTCCATCCTTCAAATAGTCCAGTTCCTATAAAATAATCAAATTTATTAAAATTCTAAAAATCTTCAATCAAAACAAACTTACCTTTTGACATTCCCTACAAAATAAGTGACAGCTATCAGCTGTCTCAGCTAAAACTCATATGAAATACCATTCGAAAAGCAGCTACGGGACTGTTTCTATTTAATCAATGCTTTTCGAATGATATAAATAGAGTGCGCAAGCAAAATTCATTCTGCTTTCAGACCGACTGGTCAACTTAAGCTGATTTCGGCTATCAGAGATTTCTCTATAAGGTATTGCTGACTTCAGCCTTTCTATTAATTATATTATATTTCATTTCAGCATTTTTATATATTTTATATATTTTGTATTCGATTTTCCTTTTTTTTTGTTTCCTCTTTTCTTCGTGTAGATTTCGTGGTGCTGGTTTCGGCCGTCGTTTCGTGCTGTTTTCAGCAATATATTACTATAATTCTTCTTTTAATACATATAACTAATCTCGTTTTTTCTTCTTTTTATTTCTACAGAAAAATAATTGGATTCATCGGCTTTCATCTTCATATTTTTAATTTATCGCTGAATTTATAATTTTGGGTTTATTTTTTTTGAATTATTATTTTGTATTTATATTTTGGATTGTTTTTTATATTATTATTGGATTGTTTTATGATTATTATTTTTATATTTGAATTTTTATTTAGTTTTAAGTGATTTTTTCGGTTCAATAAAAAATATTGAATTTAAACATTATTTTGGTCTTGTCAATTACTGACCCGGCACCCCTTTTTCGCTTAAGTCTCACCATAGGCTTAACAACTACAATTAATATTACTTGTGGGCCGCCAAAATTTGGTCTTACTCTTAATTTTCGTTCAAAATGATACATTTTCAGTAACATTTAAACTTTTTTTTATATAGAGCGCAGACAAGGTTTTTTTTATTTGAATGTTCTTATGTTACTACACAATATATTTAAAAATTACATTGTTTTCATCCTGCGCTCATAGATAAATACAAATGAAATGATTTTCACGAATAAAAAACTGATCATCATATAAATGCATAAAATAAATTTATTGAAGCACCACCACGGCACAAACATGTTTGAACATGTCAGCTCGCTATTTTGACGGAGTATAGGAGTGACAGAGTTGGCAATATTCAATTTCGTGTGTAAACTCATTTGTTTTTAGCTAAGCGTTTGGCGTGGGCAAACACGTTTCATTACTTTCGTGGTTCCAGTTTAACTAACTGGTGGTGTTTTGTGTTGTGAAAATCTGTGAATACTTGAACTGTTTTATCTTTGCTATTGTTGATAATTGCATAACTATATCAATAAAATATCCTATTTACTTTCATGCAAACCTAATGCACATATAAGAATTCATATAGGGGATGGGGCGAAAATAAGGCCTTATCGATACCCCTCCTTTCCAGATATCTTTATTTTGCTTAAAAACAAAACAGTTCTTTCTTATAGCCTACTTTACAAAATTTTCCTTGATCCGAAGCTTAAATTTTAGGATAAAAAACTTTGATATGTTTTCTTCACCAAATTTCAAAAATCTTTTTTTCAGCTATCAAAAATATAGCTCAAAACAAATCTTCTTCTGCTTTTTCAGAAAATTGCAGCTGGTTGTTCCCGTATTGAAGTGTATTCACACCCACCACATAAATAGGTAAACTGCAGCCAGCTGCGGCTGCAGAAGTACGGTAAGAGACCTATTATCTAGTAAGAAATGTAGTCTACCTTGTGAGGGTTTAGGTGAGAAGCGCAATATACTTGACATATTGGAGAACATTTTGCATGCATAGTTATGAACCTTAAATAATTAGGAAGAAAATCTAACCCGTGGTAAAACTCCTAATTACCATAAGATTGTAATGTGTCTCAACATAAAAGTATGGGGAAATAGACAGGTAGCCAAGAGTGTCGAGTCAGTGAGTAATTCGAATCGCGACCAGTTGCATTAAATATTTGACTGCATTGGTGTATTGCATTTTTAAGTGAGAGAAATTGTTAAAGGATAACAAATTTAAATATGCAAACCAAATATTTAATTTTTTTGCAATTAATTCCTTTATTTTTTATACATATAAAGGTAGGGTATATAGTAATTTTATATAAAGGTAGGGCATAACTCAAGCAGTTCAGTTTGGTTTTAAAGCGATTACCTATTATACAACAGGCGACATATTTCTATTGGAAACCGATGCGAGTCATGTTGGGATTGGTGCTGTGCTGTCACAGGAAGTACATGTGCAAGAAAATGTGGTAGCATTTGGTGAAGCTAAAACAGCGACTGTGTTACCAAATCTGGTGTTTTTGAACACCCTCCTAGTGACAGAATTTTTTTCTTAGACACGTCTAAAAGTTGGTCATTTTGAAACTCCACCGCGGTGGGATCTGGTGACAACAGCCAAAATAACAAAAAGTCTCGAGTTCGTGTTCTGTAATTCCGTTTCTGTCTCAGATTTTGTAACGTTTTAATTTTTTAACTAACGTAAATATTTATTTGTTAATAAATTTTGCGAATGCCGCATATTTTGTTGATTGATTTAATATTTAACTCAATTTAGTTCAGTTTGTTAGACAGTTACAACAACCGATGTTGTACGGTCAGTGTTGCCAAGTCGTCGGTCAAGCGTGTCACTAAAGGTACTGAAAAAGCCACCATTTAAAAATAAGTCACCTCATACAAACTAATACTACGAATTTTTTATTTCAATATTGAGCTCTATGCTGTAATTTTTCATAAAGTAATATTTTATGTTTTTTGTGGCGATAAAATTTCTTCTTCATGTACCATGCCACACTTGTCATGTTTCATCGCAGTTTGTAAGAATGAAAATTAAAATTTATAAAAATTCGTATTCGCATTTTACGAATACGTAACATAAAATATGTAGTTTATTTTGTTTTGAATTTTGTTACTTGTGAGCTGATAGAGTGACATTGACATTTGACTTTTCAGTGTCTTGTTTTTTAGTTATTTGTTTAGTTGTTTTGCACAATTGTTCCATTATACATACCATTATTAAGCGTTTTGTAAAGAGTACATCTCTTAAACACCTTGGCGTCTTGATGTAGTAAATATCAAGAGAACGGAACTGTTATTGGAACTTGGTGCCAATATGGCTCACTTTTTGAGTTTTGAGTTAAGTAGGTAAGATTACACTATAGTAGAACTTTATAGATGTTAAATTTATTAAATATTTAGTGAGATTAATCTTATCATATTTTCTCAAACATCACCATATTTAGTAACCACCAACATAGAAATTAACAATATTTAAGTATTAGTAACAAAAATCGAACTAAGAATCCACTTCCAACTCTTGCCATTGTTGGAACATAAAAAAATTTGTTTTAAGTTCAAATTGCTACTGGAATCACTAGGGCCTCATGGTACCGAGACTTTGGCATATCTCGGTCCAGGTCTCGTCAAAGTGAAAATGATCTTCCTCTCATCGCAATCTCGGTGAGAAGGAGGCCAATCTCGGTTCAGTCTCGCGAGGACAAATCATATATCTGGGTACACATATTTTTATGCATTTTCTCCTTATTCTCCTCGCCCTGAACAAGGTAATAAAGGCTATTGGGGATAAAACGAAAATATATGAAAAAGAAAATAATTTAGGAAGAAACTAATGAGGAAGCAGTGTATACTTATATTCCCCATAAATCAAACAATTGACACTTTTCGGAGCGACATTAAAGCTGAAACAATTAAACAAAATTTCCACAATAAAATGATAAAATCTAAAATCTCGTTCACTCTCGTCACCTAAATCAAGATCTCGTAATCTCGCTGTTACCAATGATTAAATTAATCTAAAGAATACTTTGAGAATTGCAAAAATAGTTCAAATCAATCCATTTCTTGTGAAAATGCACCATTTTAGATGATACCATCAATTTTTTTACTGCATGAAAAATTGACTAAGAACGACAGAATACAAAACATACAAGTAATATGCAAACAAAATTTATACAATTCATTTTATGCTGCAGTTTTGAAGATGTCTAATGTTTTTTTATCAAATGGTTTATGTAAGTTGCAATCTAATCCATTTAATAAATACCCTGTCGTTTATTTATAAGAATTTTAGAAAGCACCACCGGGAAATTGCAGAGCCGACGAACTAGCGAGAATCGGTACCACACGTCCTGATTCGGACATTAACCACCAGCCGGGTAAACCGCTAGCTACATGCAAAATGGAGCTCTCTCAAACGTCTTCTGTAGGAGTTGCCACGACGAGGAGGAAGAGGAAACCATACTTCACCACCTCGGTAGCTGCCCGGCCCTAGCCAACCGTAGGAACCGGTTTTTGGGCCCCCCCTACTTCAAAGAGCTAACCGAGCTGGGCTCCACAGATGTCAGAAACCTGACTCGATTTATCGGGAGTTTAAAATGGTTCCCGACGACGAACTAAGGATGAACACGCTTCCGAACCCAGTCAAAATAATTTTGACTTCCCGCGAACTAGTTCCACTAGATGCAATAAACTGGTTCGGTGCAGAGGGGACAGAATGTTAACCCTCTTATTCCTTAGGTAATTTTATGGGGTTGTTTAATTTCAAGCCTCAATGTGGTAGCACAAAGGGCCTCTTAGGCCTAAGTGTGCCTTCTTAGGCAGCCACTTTAACCTAACCTAACCTAACCTAGAAAGCACCAATTGTCTACGTAAATTTTAATTAATATTTTAAAAAGAACCATAGAAAGATAGTAAAAAAGTTTATATAAACGAGAAAATATAATTATTTGTACGAGTCAGAGCAAGTTTTTATACAGATTATATAATGCATGACATTTTTAAGAAGAATGTTATACAGTATGTATTATAATAATATAATAAATATATATATATATATATATATATATATATATATATATATATATATATATATACCTATATTTGAAATTAGGGGACAAATAAAGGGCCCAACCTCAAATCTTTACGTACTCCTGTAATACGATCAACTAGAGCACATATACGTGTTGCTGCCATTCCTGTTAAGTTTTATGCTCTAAAATAAAGATATTGTATTGATAATGAAGTAGCCTTCACCTGAAAAAAAAATATTTCTTAACAAACTCAGTTGTTAAACCAACTTAAAAAAAGAGGAGGCTTTCAATTCGGGTTGTTTTATGCATGTTCGGGCATAACTTCATAAATCGAATTGGATGGTTCTTTTTTTTGTATCGAAAAGTGTCCAAAATTTTACAATTCGGAGTAGGGGAGAGTGCGGAATCTAAATTCGCCTTAACGCATAGACTGATTCGGATGACTGGTTTATTGTTGTATAGAGTGTCTTTCTCAATTGTTGTATTGAATACTCTAGAATATTGTTACGTAAATGGGGCTCTTCGGGCTCGGCGGATTAATTAAGACACTTATTTTCAATCACGAAAGTTCACAATTTTATTTAATTCATTTAATTAGTTCGTTCGACAATTTTCTTGACAATATTTCTTCACAATATTACGTTTCACTTTAACAAATAGAACTTATCACTTCAATGGATAAAATACAACTGACTATTCGCATTATCACATGTATAAATCACGATTACACTACCTGGGCTATTGCTCAGCCTTATTAATACTACTTAGCTTAATTCTAGAAAGTTCAGTCACTTAGTTCTAGATATTTCCGTTACACATTTTTCACCTCACATATTCACCATTGGTTCGAGTCGTCCTTGACTTTCCCCGTTTGACATTTCCTTTTCCTGATTTCTGGCCACCTGGGACATGCGCATTACACGGTTGATTATTTCCCTTTTCGTGGCCTACCTCGTACACGTTACAATATAAAATCTTGTACCTAGAGTGGTGGGGAGGGGGCGCCTTTGCATTGCACAGCTCAATTGAAAAATCTGAATATTTCTTTTTTCCAGCATGTTGCTGGACTAGCACCTTTTTAAAATTGCTGTGGCTTGGGTGAAGGTATGAGAAGGGGCGTAGACTTATTTCGCAATTATTGCAATCGCTTTGTTCATACTCAAACTGAAATAATAAAAAAAAATTTAAAAAAAGTTGAGCCGAATAAGTATTTTGGAATCTAAACTTTTTTAATTGAAATGTAAAAAATGCAATAGTATGGTGTAGAACATAAAATAAATATTCTCTGAATGAATAGGATTTAGCACACAAAATGATAAAACCTCGTTGACAGAATATGGATCATTCACTTCCAAAATAACATTAATTTCATAAAAAAATGCAAATATTATGTTATGTACCTATTGTATATACTATAAATATGCTATATATAGCATATAATATATATAGCATAATATATATCTTTTACTTATGAAGTCAAAGGAACGCTACCTGAAAAAATCAAAAATATTTTATCAATGAAATTATCCAATTTCAATTATACATAAAGTTTAAAAAATTCATTTAATAATTCTTTGTTTGAACTTCAGAAATTGTATTAACATAACTATATGATTAATATATAAAAAATTTAAGGCGAGTACACAATTTTTTTAATGAGAAAGCCATGATTAAAAGAATTTCTCTAAATGGGCTGGATGAGAACGACGTAGGTGTATTTAATGTGTGAATATCAAAACCTCACTTAAAGAACAAACCAGTCCAAGCATCATAAATTATATCGGTAGTTCATCGTAATACAAAATCAAAAACGTCCCGCCAACTGCGAGTCGGACACGCGCATCGACGGTTCCGTGCCTTGGAAGGGTGCTGATTTCTAATACATTGTGGTAGTTCGAGACATATTTATTTTTCGTGTAATATCTACATAAACCTCTATCAACTCTAGTTATTTCAGATTATTCATTTCGCAATCTTCGTTGAAAAGGGGAGGGGGAGACTGGTAATTTTTAGATATTTTCCATCATTAGTCGAAAATAATGCAGTATAAAAGGAAATGGTAATATATTTTATGATGTGCAAATGAAACCCTTTCATATCATACCCCACCTGACCTAGTGAAACCACAATTATGAATTTGTAATTTTTGTGAAGTGAAACTTTTTATGGGACACTATATGAGTTTTGGCATGAGAGTAAACTCGTAGAGCTATAAAAAACCTGTTAAACTCCTTGTACTGTTTTAATTACCATTTACTTAACCAAAGAGTGAGCTAGTCGGAAAAAGTATAAATCTGTGAATGCAGTGAATTCCACACGATGGAATCACGCAAAACCAATCAGACTGGAATAATACAAAAATGTGAATTTCGTGGAAATCGGGAAGTGGTCCTCAATATATGAATGGAAGATTTTTTGGTAAATTTTATTTTGTAAATTATATTTTGGTTCGATAAGGACCCTAAAAATTTCTGGGGTACGAATACACTTGTGCTTTTTTTATTATTTTACTTAGTTCAATGATATTAAATGTTCTTCCCGCTTCTAGATTCCTATCACTCCAGGTTCGTTTGTAATAAATTAGAAAGCACACGTAAGTATAAACAAATAATAAGTGAGTGACTAACTCTCTCATTCACTCTTGGCGACTTACGCCCCTCACTACACGACATACATAAATCTATTATTTGAGCGACTTACGCCCCACACAAGTATACTGGGCGACGTAAGCCCCAAACTAGACGATAAACTCTTATATTATTTTGGCGACTTACGCTTCACACACAATCGCACTCGGCGACTTACACACTAGACAACGAACGTCTATTACCTTTAGTCCGGACAAAATAGTCGAAAAAAAGTGGTAGGTTTACAATAATTCGCATAGAGCTGAAAACTGGTACAGACCTTTACCTTACTTATACCAATCTCTACTCACAATCATGTCCCATTTGTCCTTCACTACTCCAGTTTCCTATAAATTAATCAAATTAATTAAGAAATTCCAAAAACTGTCTAACCAAAGCAACTTACCTGTTGACATTTCCTACAAAATAGTTGACAGCTATCAGCTGTCTCGTCTAAAGTCACATGAAATATCATTCAAAAAGCAGCTACGGGACTTTTCCCATTTAGTCAATGCTTTTCGAATGATATAAATAGAGTACGCTCAGCAAGCAAACATCATTCTGCTTTCAGAGTGCAGACCGACTGATCAATTTAAGCTGATTTCGGCTATTTGAGCTTTCTCGAGAGGTATTGCTGATTTCAGCATTCCTATATTCCAGATTTTTTATATTTCTATTTTTCAGATACTTTTCCTTTCCCTTTTCCTTTATTTTTCTCCTTTCGTGTTGTTTCAGATTTCGTGGTGCTGGTTTCGGCCGTCGTTTCGTGCTGTTTTCAGCAATATAGTTTTCTCTTTTTTACACACGACTAATCTAGTTCTTTTTCTTTCTTCATTTACAGAGAAACAAGTTGGAGCACCATCAACTTCATCTTCTTCTTAATTTTTCATTTTATTTATCCCTTTTTTATTTTGTATTTATTTTTTTTTGAGTTATTATTTTGGATTGTCTTTTATATTATTATTTATTGTTTGAACTTTTTATTTATTGAATTTTATTTAGTTTTAAGTCATTTTTTCGGTTTTAATAAAAATAATGAAATTAAAATTTTATTTGGTCTTGTCAATTATTGACCCGGCATCCCTTTTTCGATTAAGTGTTAGCATTGGCTTAACAGGGACATTATTACAAATAAAATACTAAAATTCCCCACCGATCCCTCATCAGCAAAAATTATTCAAGGTCAAAGGTAAAAAAAATGGTTGTTCAAATTTTTCTGGTAAACAGTAAGTTTTATCATAAAAATTAATCAGACAAAAGTTGCAGATCATGAAATTATCTACAAAAATTGTTCTTATACTTTTTTTTAAGAATCACCATTCCTGAGATATTGCGATTCTAAATCACCAAAAATAATAATAATTACGCTGAACCGCCTATACACACCATCGATTGCAAAGGAGTTCATAAGAGCTGAACGCACGGGAGCTTGGTAAGCTCATTTGAAAAGCATTAAAGAAATGCTTCCTTATTTCCACGCATCAGGACATTTTCCTTATGCTAAGTCTGTGTACTTATATCTGCAGGATATGCTACAATTAGAGAAGTTAATCAATCCTTATGCTTACCAAAGGTTTATCGGAGAATTTTTCACTGTTAGACGTTCTCATAAACTTAATTGTGGTACTACAACGGATATGGTGATCGAGCAATCATTGATGAAATCAATGAAAACAGATGGAGGTATTGCTTGAGGAAGAAGTACAAAAGAGAGTTTTATAAGTAAATGGGCTTATGGCATGCATGCAATGAATACTGTATGTGAAGGATTACAAGATCTCGCTGATATTAGAATGGATACAACAGATCAGCATGTAGATGCGAGTAGAGAAAGATGCTAAAGATATTCATCACATGATCCTCCTCCATGGAGTCGTCAGTGATAATAAAATTAACTGTCATAAAGCTCGTGAAGTTGGGATTGCTTCTATGTCTAAAACGACAGGAGAAACATTTAATAATATCAAATTAAACCGCGCTGATAAAGTATACCATGAGTAGCACCATAAAAGTTCATGATGAAAAAGTACCTGTAGATCCTGTATTATTATTTCAACGTATGAGTATTACTAAGACATTTGATGATGAAATTGAAAAATTCTTTGAATATGAATTAGCCCCCTATCCATTATCACTCTTCGATGAAACTGGAATGCGTTAAATACAGAAATCAGCTATTTGCGATTGCTTTGAATCAGTGAACATTGAAATTGACAACACAAATGCTAGTTACATCATCGATGGAGGATATTTATTACACCGCGTTGTGGGATCGAGAAGAAACGTTCAACGTTATTTTTGATAAATACGTTCAGTATGTACATAGACATTTTGGTCATAGATTGTCTATAGTATTTGATGGTTATACTGATTATAAGAAAAACATTAAAGCTGCAGAACAGCGTCGTCGAAGCACAAAAACATCTTCATCTTCTAATGTCGTTTTTGATCAAATTATTATATTTCCAACAAACCAACAACAATTCCTTGCAAATAATCACAACAAGTCTCGCTTCATTTAAATGTTATGCGAAAAATTTACAGCTGCAATTATTTTAATGAAATATTTTAATGCAAATATTTTAATGAATAACACCGATGTCCTCATAATTGAAGCAACCATACAACAATCCAATACAACAAATACAACTATCGTTGTCAGTGAAGATGTTAACTTATTACTACTGCTGACTGCACGAACTCCAATTGATAAGATTATTAATTTTTTGAAACCCGGGAAAGCTAAACAACGAACAGAAATATATTCATCGAAAAGTTTATCTGTTTATCTAAAATGTCAAAATCATATCTTATTTTTACATGTAATAACTGGCTGCGATACTACATCAGCATTTTTCAGAAGGGGTAAAATAACAATATTTAAAATATTTGAAAAAGATGATTTAATTAATTGCGCAGAAGTATTTCAAAAGATCGACCCTTCTCCACCACAGTGGTCTTGAAACCCCGGCAAGTATAGACAAAATGTGGACAGGTAGGCTCAACGTAGAATTTTTGTGGATTGTTTGAGCATCCTAAATTTTTAAGATTCGAAATCGTAACTGATCCCGTTGTCGAATTATTTGTATATATAAATGTATGCGAAAAATGGCGAAATTTCAATTGTAAAAAATTAAAGATATCTCGAAAACTATGCATTCTAGTGAAAATTTTAAGGAGAGCAAAAATGTTCAGCGGAAAATTTTCCGTTAAATCTGCATAGAAGAACGCGTTGGAACTAAAGAATTTTACTGAATTTTTACCGTTACCGTTGCGTGCATTCGAAAACGACATATGTGTAATTTAAAAAACGGCGCGCTTTTCGTTTCCAAATTATGTAATTCTATAGCTGCGAATACAAAAAAAAGCAATGATTGCAATTAAATTTATTCATGTTTTTACAAAAAATTAAAATATCATTTAGAATATCTCATTGAGAGCTAATTATTTACTTATTTACGAAATTCTAATGATTGTAATTGTTACATATGCTTGACAGGGCGATACAAAGGCCATGTAAAAGTCATAAAGGGAAAAGGTCATAAACGGGTAACAAAAAATATAAATGATTTATCGAAGGGTCGTTTCGGTTTTTCAAAAAGCATCGTACAACTCCCTAAAAAAATACCTATAAAAAAAATTAAAACCTGTGCTCTAGTATGCAAGATTTGTTTACAGGAAATTAGCAGAGGTCAATTTCATCCTTGCAAAAATCTTCAATTCAATCTGTCGAAACATATAGAAATACTTCCTACTAAAGTACAGGATCAAATTGCTTCATCTATTATAAGGAAAAAAATTGAAGCTGAGAACGGCGACAATCGTCATATTAAAAATAAGGAAATAGATTTAAGTACACGGGGTAAAAAATTAAGAATTATATGCACTCCATCAACAAAATTAAAAGAAATTCGTTTTAGCGAAGAAAACTTGGATAATTTTCGATCAAACCTTGGTGTTTCAGTCAATCTAATGAAAAAATTTAGTAATTTTATAAGATCAACCGTTGGAAGATAAAGTTCAGTCCTTTAGCTACAAAAGTGTAATTGCTGAGGATTTTGTAGCTCTTATAGATTCGGAACTATGAATTTTTGAAAATCAGCCTCCAAGCCAAAAAACTCACCATTCGCAAATTTTCGATCACTTGTATTATGGAAACAATGAGGAAAAAAAATCCTCGGACACGTATCTTTTTTTTCGATATAGAATCCGTATAAAAAGTTTCAGCCAAATCGAAGAGACGCCAATGATTTTTTCTCAAAATCTGTTCGGTTTGTAAAAGAATGATAGCCCAGTCATATTAGGGGTTTCACCTCGGAATGAAAGATAATAAGCTGTAAATTGGTATAAACCTTTGTTTTGTCGTTCTAAATGTTGTCTCAAAAGTCACAAATGTTTTCGTGTCCGCGTCTTAAGATATTGAAGGTCAAAGGTCATTAAAATCGGGTTTTCGCGAATATCTCGCTTTCTATTGCTTAAATGAGATTTGCACCTATTATAAAAGTTGTAGGGTATAAAATTCTCTACAACTTTTGTTTGAACTTTTTTTTCATACGATCAACCGTTTTTGCGGTAGACCGCGAAGAGTGCGCCGCGTACAGTCATATATGGCCTAATACAAGGTAAAGCGTGAGTTACGGTTATCAGTACGTTGTATAAAGTTAATTATTTACAAAATTATAATTATTAAACAATGCCCATTATTTATGTACTAATTATTAATTATTTATATTTAATTAAAATAAGTGACCTAATTATTTATATTTAATTATTTTATTTAACTATAGTATATTATTAATTTTGGATTATATATTTTAATTATATTTTAAGTTAAAAAGACAGTAAGGGAATATAATTTATACATATATTTATTTATCATTAAATATAGCATATTATACATTTATTGAAATGTGAGTTCAAATATTAAAAGAATTTTTGTTGATTTTAATTATAATAAAATTGTAAATGGAAGCTAGTTATCTTCTTCTTCTTCGTCGTCTTCTTCTTGTTGTCGCTCGAAAATGCTCAATTCATTGTCATCATCCTCATTATCGGTCATATTCATCTCCAAACCTTCCAGAATTTCAGGATCGTATGCGCTTTCTTCATCGGGATTACTTGGATATAGTGACGCGTTGAGGCAAGCTTGTCCATTGCACTGGCCACAAGCTAAAGAACATAGTAGCCCTGATTTTCTGCATCCACAGCGGGAACCACAACCGTTTTTGCAATTGCAAAATATTATATTTAGTAGTTCGGCTGGTGCTGGAGGCAATAACGTTCTTATGGGCTCCAGGATTTCATTTTCAAGCATCCAGCCCCATTCTTGAGGTTTGAATCTGGTAGTAGACACGATTTATATGTTGATGAGCTGCTACACTTGTTGGTGGAAGTGTTGACAATTGTACAGGTTTATTAAGTTTCGTTAATTTTATGAATTGCGTGTAGCGGAAATGATCAATGTTGTCCTCAGATTTTGGAGCATTATATAATGCCAACAAGATACGCACTCCATTTTCAAATAATGTTTGTACGGTGGAGTTTTCTTGTTGGAATACTTCCACCAGTTTATCCAAATTGGGAATTTTTTCCAATGCTCTAGTAACAGTTTTTTTTCCTTTTTTAAATAGCGCAGAAGTCGTGTCACAGCCACTAAATGCGTGTAAAAATAGAATGTGTTTTTTAGTACGAGGATATTGATCAAAATTTTTAGAAGAGTATATTTGTGTCTTAACATTGCCTTTGCCAACTTTTTTAAAGAAAATTTCCTGTTGATGTTATTGAGTACGTCCAATTAAAATAACGAGCAAATCAATATCTTCTCCTATGATGACGGCAGTTTTTTGATGTTCTGATAATGCAATAGCTGTCTCGATGATGAGAACATCAGCATCATCTCTGGCTTGTTTTGTTGTGATATTAACAGTTTTTAATTTTTCAACAAGCATGTAATTAATAATTAGTACATAAATAATGGGCATTGTTTAATAATTATAATTTTGTAAATAATTAACTTTATACAACGTACTGATAACCGTAACTCACGCTTGACCTTGCATTAGGCCATATATGACTGTACGCGGCGCACTCTTTATACTCTACAACTTTTATAATAGGTGCAAATCTCATTTAAGCAATAGAAAGCGATATTCGCGAAAAACCGATTTTTATGACCTTTGACCTTCAATATCTTAAGACGCGGACACGAAAACATTTGTGACTTTTGAGACAACATTTAGAACGACAAAACAAAGATTTATACCAATTTACAGCTTATTATCTTTCATTCCGAGGTTGACCCCTTTTTTTACCTAATATGACTGGGCTATGACCCATATCCAGCTAGAAGAATAAGAAGAAGAAGAAGAAAGCGAACAAGATATAACTATTGAAGTGGTATTTAAAAATTATCAGTCAGAATAACATCTTCCCAAAACCAACAATAATTCGTGCGATTTAAATCATTTTCAATAGTACCATTTTTAAGTTAATACAATATTTTTTAATAAAACTTAGACACAATAGATCGTGGGCTATGCCTACGGAGGACACCACGTTAAAAAAATGCGCCGAGTACACTACCTCACAGTTGGTGCGGAAATGTGTGCATATTATGTAACATACGACTTCTTCAACTTTTAGAATCGCAATATATCAGGAGTGCTGATTCTTAAAAAAAAGTATAAGAACAATTTTTGTAGATAAATTCATGATCTACAACTTTTATCTGATCTATTTTTATGATAAAACTTACCGTTTACCAGAAAAATTGGAAAAACTATTTTTTTTACCTTTGATCTTGATTAAATTTTTTTGCAGATGTGGGATCGGTGGGGACTTTTAATATTTTATTTGTAACAATGTTCCCACAG
This sequence comes from Leptarthrus brevirostris, assembly GCA_964036015.1. Lineage (NCBI taxonomy): Eukaryota > Metazoa > Arthropoda > Insecta > Diptera > Asilidae > Leptarthrus > Leptarthrus brevirostris. The sequence goes on along the minus strand of OZ038372.1, from coordinate 109,253,111 downwards.
TTTGTACCAATTTACAGCTCTATGCGAATTATTGTAAATTGAAATGTCTACTTTGACCGGACTACCTGGCGACTTACGCCAAACACAAATATATTTGACGGCTTACGGCTCACACTAGACGACATAAGTCTTTCACTTGGGCTACTTACGCCCAAGAATAAAATTTAGGAAAACGACAAAACTAGGGCACTAACCCTAAAAATTTAAAATCCTTCGATTGCACAATCACAACGTTTCTGTTTAAAATTCTAACTGAGACTAAATCGAGATATTGCATTGCCGTTTAGTAAAGGCATATGCATTTTCTACCTCACTTCAAAAGTTTGAATAATGTATAACTCATTAGTGTATTCTTTCAAACACGAAATCCCCTTGCAACTATATATTTAATTTTAAGATGACTACCCTAGCCCCTGACACCCTTATTTAATTGGGTACATTTTGGTATTGGTTGTTTTGTCGCCTGCTTTTCTATCATGCAATCCTAAATAAACAATTTGTACTTTACTTGAAAAGGGTGAAATGGATTCCAAATACTTCAACTGAATTCATTGCCTAAATCCTCGTTTCCTCGTTATTTTATCTAGCTACTCTGCACAAATTTCGATCGTGTTTCAAGACGATTACTTCTTACCTTCATTCGTAACATATTAAAATTAGAAAATCAGAAGTTTTCACTTCTGTCGCGTGCTCATAAGCACACACCCAATTTTTTTTTATTTGTAATAAGGATAGGCAAGCAATATCTAAAACTATTCCAAATTTCATGTCGATAGTATTAGTAGTTGCTGACATAGCAGCTGTGACAGACAAATAGACAGACGAAATCTTCACGGTTTTACCACTTTGGTGGGCAACCCTTAAAATCAATAAGTAGATTAATCTCGTTGTAACATAATAGAGAATTTGCGTACTATAATGGGCGCAATGCAAATTGGGAAGATCTATTTAAAAAGATCAGAGAATTTTTAATTTGGAGATGCAATTCAAATCTTTTGACACACAAGTCCCACCAATGTTTCCCTTTCCATTTTGCATAAAATTAACGCAACCAAAAATTTGACTTTTCTTTTTATTTATATTAGTTTAGGTTTAGTTTTTGCTGCGCCGACTATAAAGGGAGCAATTACATAAAACATTGATTCCGACAATTCCTGGTGTTAATTCTTTATTCAACATTACCGAAACTGTCAAAAAAAATTAAAATTTATACATTGTTCTCTAACGTAAGAAAATTAAAGGTTAATCCATTTTAGTGTACATATTCACGAGGAATTTATTTAAGCTTAAACTGGAGTTGACATTTTCCTCTAGTTTTAATATAAACTGCTACTAGAAAGATCCCTTGAAACTAAGGCCACCACCGAAGCTGTTGTTGCAGTTTCCGGCAGGATTGCAAGTTCTTGCTGCTGTTGCTGAAAAATCTAAAGATGCGTTGGGTGCGTTGAACAAATTTTGCGACGCAGAAAAGTTAGTTGTGCTTTGAATGTTTGGAATCTGTGAAACTCCTACGCCAGCTGAAAGCCCAGCACTGTTGGCATAATTGATACCCCCTCCCTGAGTATCAAATTTGAAACCATTAGTCAGAGTCGTTTGACTGTGAAAAGCATTAGCATTCACACTATGTCCACCCGAATTCAAAAGGTTAACGTTTGCAGCTTGGGTTGTCGTGCTCCCAAACCCGGGAACATGTTGCTTCGAGAGAGTAACTGAATTGTTGTCCCTGGAGACGAAAACAACAAAATGCTATTATTATTATTTTTTTGATAGATAGGATAGTATACTTACTCAAAAACTTTTGCAAAGGCGGTCACAGAGGGAGGTTTTGAAGTGTTCCCCGAAAGATTACCGCCTACTGCGAAATTACTCCCAAGATTTTGTTGGCCTGTGATGTTGTAGTTGTGGCTATTTGTCCCCCTAAGCGGATCTTTAATTTTCTGAATATTTCCATGTAGACCCATTTTTAAGCTGATTGAACTCTTCTATGTTTGCCAGTAGACTGTGGTTTGAGTCGACCGAATCTGTGCATTTATATGTTCCTATATCTTAATTTTATCGGTGATTCCCTGGAAATGTGCAAGGGGAATTCAATAAGTTCGCCGGAAATATAGTGCGACTTATCTGCTATAAACAAACTTAAGATATCAATCGAAGCTATTCAGTGAAAATATAGATTTAGCTTTAAGGTAAAAATGTGCCGCAAAAAATAATTTGAGTCACAGCCATGTGGAACAATTTGTTTGTGATCTGTCTACGGTTGGGTTAAAATAAAAGTAATATACCTACAAAGTTTTTATTCAATTAGAGTTGCTCATTGATGCTGGAATTTGCAAATCCACTATTGGCAAATATTTGAAAATTGGAATTCCGCAAATTTGGATACTTATGTACTCTAAAGTAGTTTGATGCTGTTTACCAGTTGATTGTATGGATGCTGTTGGAAATATGTACTTTAAAACTTTGCTGGAAAACAAATAAGTTTACGGTTATTTTATAACAAAAAATACAAGAACTCTAAGCTCCATCTACTCGTAGTTTGTGATAGGGGCTTAAAGCTAAGTGTATGGAAATAAGGCTTTGAGATGGATGTGTTTATTGTTCTCAATGGTGAGCAAACTAATGTCTCTGATTTTTACCCTTTTGGGGCAGAGGGCGTCCACTACACAGATCCTCTATCAGATCCTTCAATTCCTACTGTGATATTTCGATTTAAGTGTCCCTCTGCCTTACGGGAATTTTCTAAGTGGAACGCACACTGGACCTGAAAAAAGCCTTGGATTGGATAGCTGCAGAAGTAGATGTATTGCAGGAAGAACCCTTCCGACAACCAACAAGCGTGTTCATCGTTAGGAGTGCGCTGGATAGTTTTGGTTTTTTTTTTATACCATCTGGCCTAATCCTAGGGGACTATCCTTTGATGCGTTAGCATGGTTTTGGCCGGAAGAGAATTAGGGTAAGGGGAGTGAAGAAGCTTGAGTCTTGTTTGCATTACTGCGAGCTAGACAACAGACCAGAGACAGAGTGGATTATTTTAATTTCTTAATAAAACGTGCGTGGTGGTCGTGCGGCTCAACGTATTGATCCAACTCCGTGCTGGATTCGTATTAAGATAATTTTACTTATCGCTGTGAAGGCGGTTGTTAGAAGGCAATCCAATTGCTACAACTTTTAGTGTCGACTTTTTAATGAATCTTTACTATTTTGATTGCGTAAAATTCATAGATTACAATCACATATCAGCAGAAGAAGTGGAATTCGCTTTAAATAATTCCGACACTCAACTGCATCCTACACCTCCTGACGCACAATAATGCCCAAATTATTTTATTTCCATAAGGCTAAGTCCCCACAAAATAGCGCAAAAAACAAGCTGGGAAAAAACAAATGTTATGACTGGTTCCTAATACACACTAAATTGAGCAGAACAAAAACAAAGCAAGAACGTTAATCGTTAGTCAATGTTTTCATTATCGCACATTTTTAAATCATTCCCCGCCCTTGAATGAAAAACGACTAGCATACCAAAACCATGAACTGGACTTTTGTATGGGGTCGTAATTGGTGTTAAGGAATGGTCCTACTTACATTGTTTCTAATGGAAGCTGATGGGGTTGATTTTTCCTTAAACTCGGTCTACCGCCATAACTATTAGTTCTTAGAAAAAAAACGATTTATATTAACCTAAAACAAACTAAATTATCTTTCCAATAAAGTAAAAACATGTACACTTTATTAACCGAAATAACAAGAAATCTTTGATTAAATGTGAAATTTTATTCGCAAACCAAATTTATCTCTGAAAATTTTTTTCTGTTCCATTTGAAGTAAACAAAACAATTTTTCGAATGAAGTTAAAATATGCATACCCTACTTAAGAAAAAAATAAACATTTTTAACCCGAAATATGAGTGAAAATTTGGTTTGCGAATAAAATTTCATATTTAATCAGAGATTTCTTGTTATCCACTTTTTCCCAAATTTTAAGGCCTACTTCAAGAGGTAATGTTAAATCACTTTGCATTCTTTTTAACTCATTTTGCAAATCAGGGCTTTGCGAATAAATATCACAAATTAGTGTTCTTTCATATAGTTAAATTAAATTTCCTATTTCCGAAAGCCGTTAAAACTATTATTGAAATTTTTATTTAATATGTAGTTGGAAAATTTCTACGTATCGAGGTAATTTCTCATGGAAAACTGATTGCAGATATACGCTGTTTTTGGTAAATAATTTAAGTTCTTTTTAGTAAACAGTTGTGCTAAAATTTTAATTTTACCTCGAAATGCATCCACAACATAGATCAACTGAAAAATTTCCTTGTCTTTTCCTTCTAAATATTGCGTAATGTCGCACAAAAATGCTAAATCGAGAAAAAGTCAGCATCCTTTCAGTATAGAACTAACTTCTGTATCTCTGTGGAAGCGTTCCTATCCAATAAAATAGTTATTAAAAAAAAAGTTGAACCAACTTCACAAAAAGCGCTAAAAAGCATAAAATAATTTTTAATTTTACATCTATTACGACATTTTGAAGTCGCTGCAGACGTCGCTGGAGACGAAGTTGGATCAATGCGTTGAGTGGCAAGACCACCATGCCATGGGTCCCGGGTTCGAGCCCAGATGACCGTGAGCTTTTATTAAGAAATTAAAAAATAATCCACTCCGTCTCTGGGCTGTTGTCTAGCTCGCAGCAATGCAAACAAGACTCAAGTTTTCCTCACTTCCCTTACCCTAATTCCCTTCTGGCCAAAACCATGCTAACGCATCAAAGGGTTGTCCACTAGGATTTGGCCACATCGTATAAAAAAAAAAAAAACTACAACAAAAGTACTTAATCGTCCTTTCTTATGATCCCGTAATCTGAAACGTTCAGGTAGTATTATTACCTTCAATTGTGGTTCTGTAGTTGTTTTATTTGTTTAATTGGCACCGACTTCAAAATGTCGTTATAGATATAAAATAAAAATTATTTTATGCTTTTTAGCGTTTCTTGTGAAGACTGTTCAACTTTTTTTTTAAAAACTATTTTATTTTTCACTTTTTAGAGTCTTATAGTCTCTACAACGAAGTAAGAACCATCCAAATCGGTCCACGCCTTAAAAAGTTAGGTTTAACCCCCCCCCCCCCCCCCCTCATTCCACAAAATTTTTTTCATGGTATCAATCAACGAACATACTCTATCCAAGAAAAAAGGAATCATCGAAATCGGTTCACGTGTTACGAAGTTACTACCCCTCCCCCCACCAGCACTATAGGACCAAATTATTCTCCTATTAGAAGTGGGGGATCACACTTTATACAGAAGCCAAAGAACCATCCAAATCGGCCCTCGCGTTAAAAAGTTAGGTTCCCCCCTCCCCACCCCCACAAAACCAACATTTTTTTTCTCGTGGTATCAACCAGGGAGCATACTCTACCCAACGGAAATTATTCAAATAGGTAAATGCGTTACGAAGTTAGCCTACTCCTCCCCCCACCCTTCACCGTAGGACTAAATTATTCTCCTATTAGCAATGGGGATCACACTCTATACAACAGAAAAAGAACCATCGAAATCGGACCACGCTATACATTGTTTACATTGTCATGTATGGAAGGAAACCACTGACAGTATTTCTTCACAAGTTTTAAAATTAGCGTCTAATGTTTTAACACAAATCAGTAGTTGACTTATATAATTTATATCCGTATTTTCATCTACACAAATGGACAAATATTTGCATTGCATAATTCCTGTTTTAATTTGCGGATGTATCTACATATCTATTTCATCTGTACGCCGTCCTATTGTTTGTCGGGATAGTGGAATACTATCAAATGCTTTATCTCCGAAGCACTCTAGTACTTATTTACTAACATCTTTAAAAAATATTCCGTATTCAAATGGCTCGCAATGTTAACTTAAACAAAGACTAACAAAATATAGTCTTTCGTTTAGCATTAAACGTATTATATGTATGTTTCTTTATTTCCCAAAAATTAGCTGATCTTTTCAGTATAAGTTTCTTTTAATTCTGCAACCAATTTTCTCCGTTTCTCCCCAGCATATGTGCCATATTCGTTATTGCAGGCATTACAATGCATTTCAATATATTTTTTATGGTAGCTATCGTCCGATGTATGGTATTGCACTTCATCAAAATAAAAAAACTTGTTAAAATTAACATGCTCTAGGAAAAATATTATTCATAGTTCATTAGGACAATGCTTCACTGAAAATGTTGTTTAATTTAAATTTAGAAACGGTAACTTGATCCTAGAATCTATGACAAGGAATTCAATAAATTTCTTTCAAAAGTTCTTGCGAAAGACAAATAATGGTGATTTCCTTTGGTAGTCGGCCAAATATTCAATAAATCGGAAAAATTGTCAAGAAGTCGGAAACATATCAAATTTATTTTACAAAAAACACTACTGATCCAGAAGAAAACCTAATTCCTGCAAAATTAGTACCCTTTTGATACAATATACTTAAATTCGCTGCGCTTGTCAAAAAATAGCTTTTAAAAAGAAAGTTCAACCGACTTCATAGAAAACGCTGTTATTTAATCTATTACATTCTGAAGCAAAACAACACAATTTAATCCTCCTTAAGATCTCCTGATCTGAAATACTTAGGTAGTTTTATAAAGTATCTTCGATTCTGGTTTGGGAGTTATCTTAATTGTTTAATTTGCACCGACTTAAAAATATTGTAGTAGATTAAATATAATTTTATATAAAACACCAATTGTTTGTCGAAAGGAAAATTTCTGATAATTATTTTATGCTTTTAAAACAAAAATGCTTCTCGTATAACACATTCCGAAGTTAATACCAACTACCTGTGACAACCCTCACATCAGTTACAAAATTCTTACCATGGCGCTAATACGTCAACATATGTACTATATACAGCAAGAGAGAGCCGTTAAAACCAGGAAATGCATTATGAAGTAAGGGGACTGCACCTTCCTCTTCCCGTAGTGATCCTAGATGCAACATACAACCGAATTAAAATCATCAAAATTGGTCTACGTCTTAGGCTCCATTCCTCCAATATCCACAACCGACCCTATAAATTCTTGTCGTACTACCAATGCGAGAACATACTCTATACATCACAAAAAATTATCCAAATCGGTTTTTGTGTTACCCCTCCCGCACTAATACCCTAGGAAAATTGTTTTCCTCATAGTAGCAATGGGGTATCATACCCTGTCCAACAAACAAGGAATCAACCACGCATTAAGGAGTTGAATTCTATCCTTTTTCTCACCGCCTCCCACCCTATACATTATAACTGTGGTACTAATGGGCGAACGTATTCCATACATCACAAAAGGAATCATCCAAATCGGTCCACGCTTTATAAATTTAGACTACTTCTCCTCTCCTGCCCCCGCAGAAATTGTGAATTAAACGTTATACTGCAAAAGAAGAATCATCCAAATCGGTTGACGCTTTGGAAAGTTAGGTTCAACCACTAACCCCCCCCCCCCCTCCCTCTCCCCTAAAAGGTTTTCTCGTGGACCATTCGGGGAACATACTCTACCAAACAGAAAAATTGAATCATCCAAATCGGTCAACGCGTTGCGAAGTTAGGTTTAACCCCACCACACCAATTTTTTTTTGACAAGGTACCAATCGGGGAACATATTCTACCAAAGAGAAAAATCAAATCATCCAAATCGGTCAACGTGTTACGAATTTAGGCGACCCCTCCCTTCACCCTAGGTCCACATTTTTCTCATATTAGCAATTAAGGATCACACTCTATACACCAAAAAAAGTACTACACGAATCGGTCCACGTGTTACAAAGTTAGGCTCAACGCCTCCGCCCAACCTCTCCCGAAAAACAAGTTGTTTCTCGTAATCATCGTCCAAATCTATCCGCGCGGTACGAAGTTAAACTGCCCCTTCTCCCTCACCAATGGGAGATCAAATTCTATACCTATACAATGTATAGTATACATATATAAATATAACAGAAAAATAAACATCAAAATCAGTCCACGCGTTACAAAGTTATGCTCAACCCATATTCATATCATATTTGCTTAAAATAATGTAACATTGTCCTGTATATTTGCATGTTGTTACGTGTAAAGTCATCCAATATCTCGTTCCATCGAGAGACGTTAAGTTTGTATTTCATTTCCGGTTTTCAGAGAGCCGCTTACGGTGTTTAAAAATGCGTCTATCGTGCTCACCAATCTTGCTTTTTCGTCTACTTTTCTTACTTTTGTCATAAATAGATCTAACATATCTTTCGAAAAACCAAGCTCGACGTTATCAGCACTCTCAATTTTCCAAGCAATTGCACGCATACTAACTCTAGCTCTACTCAAAGTGGAGCCATTTTGACCTTATCCTCCTGCGTTAAATACGTATCATGGCGGGTTGAAAAAAAGAAAGCGGATGAATAAAATAAACTATTTTAAAACTCCACACTAAATTAATTTTGCTGGCAACAACTACAACCACACAAAATAGCATGTCAATACCACTAATAAAATACCTCAGGAGATTTGGGCTCGCCACGAAGCCATAGGAATCGTCTACCCGTATTTGAGAGCAGACGCTAGAAGTTTTGTTGCAGACACAGCTGGCAGTATTATCGAGAAGGCTTATGCCCCGATAATCAAGCCCTAGGTGACCCATCAGCTGGACGGGCTACTCAGGAGGATTGGCGCCTGGCCTCTTCAACCTTTAGGGCCATGGGACCTTTACTTATAGGATGCCATCTTCTCCTGTGAACCCTTTAAATCACCGGGGACAGATGGAATTCATCCTCCACCCTTTCAAGGGGGTCATGGCGTACTTGCCGCGGTGCTCTGTAAACTTTAATTCTCACTTGGTTATTCACCGACTGCGCGAAGATCTGAAACTTAGTAATTATTTTTTTTAAACAAAATCATAGCTTGTGGCAAAGCTTGCGGTGCTAACTATGGTTTGAAACTCCAGTCAATGGATTTATGCAACGGTGATTAGACCTATGATCACCTCAAGGGCGATCTTACTAATACATTCATATTGAAGACGGACAAGGACGTGCGAAAATATAAGAGGACCACTAGGCCAGGATTTTAATACTTCAACAAGCCATAATAAGGATAAAAAAGTGTGCGGGGCAGGGGTAGGTACCTGGGGCCGACAGCCAGGTAGTGAACAGACCGATTGGCTCCTCCCCAACCAAAACAAAATTGGTATGGGTACTCTGAATAAAACAAATCGAGTTTAGTTGATTTGGATGTCGGGGCATCGGGGTTTCCCTGGCAACGAAATAGCGGATGAACTGGCCAGGTTGAGATCTGCCGTGATACTTCGCCGGCATGCGGAATTTCAACCTGCGTTGCTAAAGGAGCAATATAAAGTTGGGCATACGACAAGAAATGCTGCTGGGAATCCAGTGTGGGACAAGCTCCTTCCTAAAGCTCGATGTCAGCTTTGTTGGAGCTCATTAGGCTTCAAATAAAACCACACCTGTAGATTGTATGCATAGGAGGGAAGGACCTTGTTGCATCTTAGGAGGTAGAGAGCAGTTCAGTCTACGAGTTGTTGTACCTTCACGAGCTGGTACACCTTTCGGTAATTCTTTTTTTATTGTATAGACTGATCCACCATTGCTACTATGAGGAAACATTTTGACTTAAGGTGGGTGTGCGGTATTTGTTTTTTATATTTATATATGTACAATGTGGCCAAAGCCTAGGGGACTACCCTTTGATGCGTTAGCATGGTTTTGCCGGAAGTGAATTAGGGTAAAGGAAGCAAGGAAACTCGAATGTCTTATTTCCATTGCTGCGTGCTAGACAACTACTCAGAGACGGAGTGGATTATTTTAATTTCTTAAAAAAAACTTACGGGGAGACCTAGTCTCGAACCCGGGACCCATGGCATGGTGGTTGTTTCGCTCAACGAATTGATCCAACTCCGTGTCCTCTGTTAATACGTTTATTTATTGGTAAATGATAAAAAATGTAATCTAACTTTGAAACTCGTGAACCGAGAAAAAGCTTAGCCCTTGAGTGGTGGTAGGTGGAGGGGTAGTCTAACTTAGTAATACGTGGACCGATTTATATGATTCTGTTTTTGATGTATAAATATGTCTTCCATTGATCTCATGTTAAAAATTTTGTGGTGGGTGGAGTAGTGTGAGGGAGCGGGACTGGCCTCGTAACGCGTAGACCTATTTGTATTATTCTACTTTTGTTGTATAAAGTAAGATCCCCCCCATTGGTTATATGAGAAAAATTGTAAACCTTGGTTGGGATGGGGTAACCATAGGTTAACTTCTTAACGTGTGGACCGTTTGCAGGCGTTTGCTTTTGTTGCATTGACAGGTCCGACCGCACGGTGGGGGGGGGGGATCAGGGAGCAGGAGCAAATCCTGTAGGGAGGCCGGTGCAAGGAATACATTTCCTCATAAGTATATGATAAACTAAATGTTGCCCCTACAGTGACTATTAGAGCAGTCCCCTTACTTTGTAATGCGCGCCAATTTTACCTCGCATTAGGTGTCAATCTTGAAATGTGTATTCTTATTCTTTAAATAGACAATTGCCAAGAATTTTTGCAATTTTTGTGTATATATACTGGAGTGACTGGTGCTCTGAAATTTGTTAAAGAAAATGGAATTATTTTTCGCTAGTTGTCCCTTTCTGTGTAAGTATGTTTTTTTTCGACCCGGTTTTCTGTATTGTCGACGTAATGTCGCCTACTAAATGCAGGCGATACAAATAGATCAAAATATTTACAATCATGTTATATATCTTTCTGGGTAAGCATTTTACAGATTAGAACAACCTTTTATTGTAATTTTTATTTTAGTAACTGCAACGATTTTTACATTTTCCTTACAACAATATAAAAGATTAACATAAATATATAAATTTTTATGGGGTGTATCTTTTTTATGGTGATAGACCACCGCGATATTTTTGTTGATTGGTGGTGAAGGGACCCAATCGCACAACTCCTCCAAAATTCAATTCCCTGCGAGAGTGGGGTTACTATCTAGACAGTTACCATGGTTTAAAAAGTTTAACCGATTTCAAAAAGAGCGCTAAAACGCATAAAAGAAGACTTAATTTTATAACTATTACTACATCAGGTCCTTAGGAAGAAGGGTTAAATACTTTTTGTTGTTGCTTTGTTTGTTTAATATGTACCGTTTTGAAAATGTCGTAGTAGATATATAATTAAATAATATTTTCTGTTGTCTTGTTCTTTTTTTATAAATAAACCATTTCTGATAATTTAAACCCACTTCTTGAAAATGGGGATTTTGCCCACTACGTAGAATTATTTTAAGTAAAAAGAATATCTTCAATTTCGCTTTAAATAGTTTCAATCAATAACTCTGAAGTTTAAGTGCTGTACTGTGAACATGATTACGATTTAAACAAATTAAGAAAAATTACATTTCCAGCTACTTTCACTTTTGAGTGGGTAATTCTTTGATAAGATTAAGCGATCTCTTAGAAATTCACCTCCACGTGAGTTTATTTACTTTAGACAGCTTTTTAAAGCGACGGTTCTTATCGCGGAAATCCAAATGTTTTTTTAAGCTGATATTTTTACAACGAAATTGAGTTAAGTTTTAATGTACAACCTAATATTTACATTGAATGCTATCGCGGGTTATTTTTGGAATTTAGCTTAAACGCTGAACAGATTTTTTTATGTTTGCAGTGTCCATTATGACAATGGCGGATTGTGGCATAACAAATTGAGAAGTACTCTAGATTACTTTCAATTTATGCGTTATATATGTTAGGTCACTATATTGTTAAGAAACCAAATATATATATACAACAATGAGCATTTATTTATATATAGCATTCGCACATTTAGTTAACCAAAGAGCAAATTTATTTGATTCATTCGCAAATGAATTTAAGTCAAACAAAGTTATATTTGATAATTTGGAAGTAAATGTAATCCAAATACAAATATATGTAACTATTTCACAAATACAATAAACTCTTCACAAGTATATTTAACCCATCCACAGATAGGTTTAACTGAAAGGTAAATATATTTATCCCGCCCACAAAGAACTTAATGTTTATATAATAAATAAACATTTGACAAATTTATTTCACATTCAAAATTTCATACAGGATGCGGAAAAGAATCCTATTTATTTTTAAATTAAAACAAACATTTCATTTGAAAATTATACTTAGAATTCATACTCGTACACAGATTTTCAGTACAGAATCTGTCTATCCGAAACGTTTGGAGTAATCAATACCACCATTACAAAATTTGCGCAATCAGGCTGTGTGGTTTTCTGCACAATATCTGCAATGACCTTAAGGAGGCTGTGTTTCCTCCTTACGTCTCCTAAAACTCGCCGGGCATTCGCTTTCATTTTTGGGAAAGATTTCTCAATGGGATTGAACACGATCAAGTAAAAATGACAAGGAACTATGACATATATCTTTGATGAGGAAGGTAGAAAAGAAGAAGAAGAAGGAGAGTACGTATATAGTTTCTGAACGTCAGTTATTGATTTGTATTTCATTCAACAATTGAAGATAAGAAAATCGAAACAAAAGGAAAAAGAAAATTTTGGGTGTTCGGGTGAGTAAGCATAATGGAGATATGCTTATTCTGAAACAACATTAAGACATGCTAAGACATTGGAGGAATTATCTAAGGATGGACAAATAATAATTTGCCAATCTACTAAATATTGTTTTTTTTTTGTATAATTTCCATTATAATACAGAAGCCCCACTTGTTGATAGGAGCCCAGAAAAAATTAACCTATTCTATCAAACTGTTAAATCGAAATTTCGACATGCATTAAAAGCCCTACATAAGCGCTTTATTGATTAATGCCGGCCATAATTTTTTTTATATACGACAACCCTTTGATGCGTTAGCATGGTTTTGCCCGGAAGGAAATTAGTGTAAGGGAAGTGAGGAAACTGCAAAGTCTTGCTTTTTTGCATTGCTGCGAGCTAGACAACAGCCCAGAGACGGAGTGGATTATTTAAATTTCTTAATAAAAGCTCGCGGGGAGATCTGGACCCACGGCATGGTTGTCGTGCGGCTCCGTCTAGATCTAGAGAGGTTAAAATGGAAAAAAGGAAATCTGGGGAGGTTATATTGGGATTACCTAGGGGAAACCTCAAGAGTACCTCACTCAATATTTGAATTCAAGAGCTGGTGAATAAAGATTAAGTCAGCGACTTTACGCCTTTTCTCAAGTGAGGGCAAACCGAGCAAATGGAGACGGTCGGTATAGCACTTATTCGATACGTTTGAAGTTATGCTCTAGAATGTGGTGAATAAAGACCAAGTCAGCGACTTTGCGCCTTTTCTCAAGCGAGGGCAAACCGAGCAAATGGTAGTAGGTAGTAGGGCGACCAGACTAAGATGCATATTCTAGAATAAGTCTAAGTAAGACCAGGACAAGTGAATCAAAGTTGGTAAATCTAAGAACTCTTTAGATCAACGTTTTACAAAGTCTAGGATTCGAACTATAGAGCAACTGCCGATCTTGCGGCCATTTCAACATGGCTTTATAAGGGGTAAATCAATTACCATCAATTTATTGGAATTTTTAAACTTTTGTATCTCTGAAATTGAAGGTGGTAAGCAAGTTGACTGTATTTTTACTGACTTCAGCAAAGCTTTCGATAGAATAAATCATAAAAATCTTGTTCTCAAACTCTCCCTTCTCGAGTTTCAACTGGTTTCAGCGGGTTTTTGTAAATTTGCTTCATTAGTATTTATCTGAACGCACTCAGCGGGTTTCTTTTCGTGGAGCTCTGTCTTATATTATTTTCAACACTTCCGGTGTACCGCAAGGCTCCCACCTTGGGTCATTGTTATTTATAATTGATATCATGATGTATCTACGATTCTGTCTGACTCAAATATTCTTTGTTATGCCGACGACGCTAAGATATTTTGCACTGTCTTAGACAATGCCGATTACCTACTTTTAGATTGGTGTTCCATTAATGACCTTCCCCTAAATATCGGCAAGTGTACATCTATGTCTTTCTCACGAAAAAGATCTCCCTTGCAACTTAAGTTTACCATAGAGAGATGTCCTTTAACAAGAGTTACAAAAACTTAGGAGGATCATTTTGATGCCATAGTTACCAAGGCTAATATGACTTTGGGTTTCGTGAAGAGATGAATTGAGAATGAATTTTATGACCCCTACATTACAAAACTTTTATATTGCACTTTTGTCATGCCTATTCTGGAGTATGCCTCTCCAGTCTGGTCACCGCTCTATGCGACACATATTAATCGCAGTGAAGCTGTTCAACGTTGGTTCGTTATGTTCGCTCTTTCAGCCCCTCCTTGGAGCAACTCACCTTAAATCATCTTATGTTGATAGACTTGGACTGCTGCACTTAGATACACTTGAAAAGAGACGCTGTAACGCTGTAAATCCTATTTGCTTTCGACTGCATTCGGGGGTCCATAGACTCTTCTGTCCTCTTAGCATGTTTTGGCATATCGGTTCCGGTTCGCTCCCTGCGCAGTTACGACTTCCTTCAGGTACATTTTCATCGCACTCATTACATCGATGTCGCGATTTTTTCATTCCTCTTTTGATCGCATTGTGGATTGAAGCTGCTTGAAAAGAACATAGCCTCACATATCTCAAAATTGAGAAGTACACCAATGTACCCGCATCAAAACGGGAACTTGTCTAAGTACTTTTGAATGAGGATGGCGTTGTAGCAGTAGCTACAAATTTAATTTTTATAAAAATTTCTTAAGTTTGATTATATTATTAATAAAATATTTTTATTCAAATCCACTTTAATAATATCCAATCATACTGTACTGTCAAATATATTTTAGTCAACCTGTACACTTCGATAAATTTTGAATAGTGTGAAACACAAACACTTTGAAAAATATCATAATCATTTATTCATTGACAATAAAATACTGTACTCAATACAGAGAAAATATTTAACAAACTATCTATGTATTAATTGTAAAGTAGGATACAAAAAATTGTAAATAGATTTTTAGTCTAACCAGATCTGCCGATCTGAAAGCATTAAAATTAATAAAAAAATAAAATTTTAAAAAACTAATAAAATAGAAAGGTCTTTTACTTTCATAAAATAAAATGTATCTAAACAATTTGTAGGTACAAAGAGGTACTAGGATTTGGGATTGTACAACGATATGGACTACGCCCTCTTATATTCATTCATCAAGGAGCCCCATTTATCCTATCATACCCTCAGCGTCACCAATATCCTTAACATAGGAGATAATCTTCATATTGTCAGCGTATATCAGAACATTACACCGCGAAATCAGATGGAAAATGCCATCAATAGTAAAAAGGAATAGCAGAGGGCCGAGATGGCTATCTTGCAGCACATCTGATGAAGACTTGAAAATTCTTGGGAGAGAACCACGAAGCGAAGCTCGATATGCCCTGCCTCTTAGGTAGAAAGAAAACCTATATGGTGAATCCTTTAATTAGCAAACAAAATAAAATTATGAGAGCTAGTATCACATTAACAGCTACTATTCGGTACCGGGCTACATGTAGATCATATGGAGATCTGAATTAAAAAAAAAAAATAACGGCAACATAATAATTCCTGAGATATGCCGAGCTATTTGTCATGTTTTAAGAGGAAAATATATCGATGTGAGTTTGAATCATAGTCCGCGACATATTAAATTATAATTTTTCCCATTTTTTCTACTTTTCAGATTCAAAGGGGATGTGGCTTAAAATTTCAATAGAGTTCCAGTAAATGGGACTTCCCCAATTGTCTAGGAGTCGTTTACGGCAAGCATGTAGCCATTGTTCAACCACCTCACAGCGGATTCTACTTTTACAATTATAAAGGATACCATAGTTTTGTTTTAATTGCGATTGCCGCTTGAGTTTCAGATGGTGGAGCCATCGAAAAGACCGATTTTTACTCTGATCTTGTAAATGGTATATTAAATCTGTCTTTTCCTGCAACAAGTGAATATTCAAATTAAGTCCTACCCTTCGTTTTCTAAGGAGATGAAGCTTTCCAACTGCGAACTGATTTTTCATAGCCATTCGGCCACAATAGTCTCAAAATCAGAGAGTGCTTTTTAATAAACGATTATCAAGAGCACGGTATTGCATAGAAGGTGAATTTTTAATTCTTTCAGCTCGCTTTAGAATATTTTACACGCATATCAATTTAAAACTGGATAATATCGAGAACGTAGTTCTGTCGTGTTGCTCTTTGCACATATTTATTTACGCCGTAAAAGTACAAACTATGCGAATTTAAATGACACAAATGATTTGAATGACTACGTTATCTGTAGTTGAGGGATCAAAATTCATCACATACTCTTGTAATTGCATTTCAATAAATTGACTGCTGCCAGTGCCAGGGTTACTTCATGTGATATAATTCCCATTTTTTGCTTTGGAATTAGTAGTATTGCTGGTTATGCTTCTTCTGTATGCTGCATTGCCCTGTTAAGGTAACCAGGTCACGAATGATGGTTAAAATGGGCTTTTTCACGCGTTTAGATATTTTGCTCCTGTTCAGTTGGTATTTAAGATATAAACTCGCGGTTTTAAACATGCTAGTTATTAAAATTACAAAATTACAAGAAAAAAATAAAACATGATAAAATTAACTTATTAAGGTATACTTTTCTCCTTAACCACTGGTGCTATCTGCTCCAAATTGATGGTGAACCTGAAACAAGAGTAAGGCAACATTGTATACCTAAAATTTTCAACCTTTTGCCTAAATTGCAATTTTTGTACCATTTTTTTTAAAAAAAGGTCAAAAATCACTCTTTAAAAAAAAATGCATTTGGATTTAAAATAAAGTTAAAAAAGGAATACAAAATAGGTTGAATAGTTTTTTTGCAAATGGTACCTAAAGGTCAAAAAAAGGACGTCACGGTCACGAGAGATTTTCGTCTCAACCCGACGCGTAACCATCTTTTAAAATATCAATTTTTGGGGTTAAATAGTCGCGTTGGTATGACATGTCATACATTTTCTGAAAGGGGGAAGCGCGGGCTTTCAAATAGAACTCTTTTTAAAAAATCGATTTTTTTGACCCCATTCGCGACCTGGTTACCTTAAGGCTCATTCAGACGTATGCACTAAGCACCGATGATGAAATTGTTAGCGCATGCGCACAGCAAAGCGCTTGGGTTCCCACCAAGAATGGGAATCTCTTGCGCTATTTCGTTCAATTTCTCAGTTTAAGGGGATCCTTTACTGAAATAAATTTTCTTACGATGAACCATAAATGGTTTTTAATTAAATTAAATTAATTATTTATTACAGTTATTGGCTGGAATTTATTTTGATTTTGCAATAAAAATGAATTTAGAACCTTAACTTTATTGAAGATTATAGTGGTGGGGTTTAAAAACCCAGGAATTTCGGGCAGTAAGACCAACTTCCCTTCCCGTTTTCAAGGCAGCTTAACCCGAGCATTATAGTAAAAAAATTCTGCATGACGCGTGACTGGAGTTTACTCCTGAGAAACGATTGTCTTAAAATATATACAATAGGCAAAGGAAGTAAATGGACTTATATATTTATTTATATTGATTTGATAAAATATATTACATAAATTTAATTACATAAAAATATATTACTTATAATAACATTATTCATTTCGTGAAGAGTAACGTCATTATTAAATACTGTGATAAAAGGGTTGTGGAAACTAAAATACGATACATGAATCTGAGGTTGTACTATATCTAGTTGTCCCCAGTGTTCTACCAGAAACCAGATTTAAGTCGAGTTCTTTTTTCAAAAATTGTAATAGCTGCAATCCGTTATCTTTATCGAAGGGAATATTGCAATCGCCGCCAAGTATAAGCGAAAGTTCATGATAACGTTTCTTCAACTGTTGTGAACCTCCTTCTGTATATACTAATAATATCTCATGAAGAAAATCTATTATATCTTTAACTTTCTGATTGACTCATTTTATATAATCCATGTAACATACAAACAGAGGACAACAATATTCGTATGATCATCAAATAAATAAAAATTACCAATCACTTTTTGATTTTAATAGCTGCTTTTTAAATAATAAAATAGTTATTGCACTAATATATAAGATTTCAATAAAAATATATATACTGAAGTATTCATAAAAAATATTATATATTGTTAAATATATTCACTTTAACATATTTATTCTCTTTAGTGTACAAATAGTTTTGCCCCCTTCTGTACACTACATATCAGGATTATAACCATAATTTACGTGGGTATATTATACGTATGATAAAGCTGTAAAATCATCATAATAAAAAACATAACCTCTCAGAACTGTTTTTGTTGAGACTTGAAACTCTAATGTAAATATTAATTTTAATCAAGTATTAATCAAAAATCTTAAAAGTAAAATTGAAACTTTTACACCTTTATTTTACGTATAATATACCCACGCAAGTTACGATTACAACCCTGTATCACTCAGAAGACAAATCGATTAACTCCGTTTTCAATTTTTTCCTACCGTCGGAAGATACATAAATGCTTTTATTGTGAAATTCTTTTTGGTAATCAAAACTAGTAGCTTGATAAATCGGTCACTCCACAATTTAAGATACGATATACTGAGTTCCTGATTTTGTTTTCAAAAAGAATTTGACAATATAAATGTTTATATTCTGACAGTAGGAAATAATTTACAATGGAGTAAATCGATTTGTCTTCTGAGTAGCTCATATGTAAACATGAATTGTATATCACGTGTTCATCGGATTTTTTTTCATCATCACTTGAATAAATTACTTCCATATCTAGTAGAATCCCAGGGGATGGACAAATAGTTTCATCTACATATCTTCTGAGTTTAAACGTTTACATTCCGTTTTCGAGAATGCTACTTATAAAAACAAAATTGTTGCAACTATGAAAACACACAATCTCTTGCTCACATTCCAAGGAAACAAGAAGTGGAGGCGCGTGAACGTGTATATGGGTCATTCTTTAACAAACCGAATACCTTTCTGACCGACACATTTTTGCTTTGGCTGACATTTTTTTACGGGTTTTATATCGAAAAAAGGGATACGTGTTCGAGGATTTTTTTGTTTTTTGTTTTTTTAATAGAGCGGATCCAAATTTCGAGAATTTCGTGATATTTTGCTTGAAGACTTATATTCAAAAATTCATAACTCCGGTTCTGTTGAAGGTAGAAACTTCATTCATGTTTTCACGTCAAAGCTAAAAGAATAACTTTTCTAAAATACATATCGTCATATTATTAACAAATTCCTAAAATTTTAGCCATTGCCCCACCCTCCTAGAAAGCTTTAAGTATAACCATCGTATTCTACGTTCGATTTTGCACGGCTCATTCTCTTACCCCGTATCGTTTTTATTAGTAATATTAATAATTATTATATATTTTTCATTTTTTAATCAAATATTATTTATTAAGAAATAAGTTTTTATAAACAGTTGAAAAAAAACAATAATATTTTATCAAATAAAAAAAAAAAATTATTAAGATTTTAATAACATTATTCTTAAAAATGTTATTTGTTGGTGGTTATTAAGGACCTCGTTCTTAATTGCATAATGCTATATTTATATTGAGTCTTAATATCTTACATTTTTTATTTAAAAACTTTTACAACTGTCTTATTATCATCCAATGGCAATTTCTTAGCTTCCAATTTCTGAAGAGAGATTGGAATCATACAATGATACTGTTAAATGCCTTTTATCGTTATAGCTTTTTGAAAACGTGCTGATAACGTTTTTTCTTCTTCTTCATACTGATCATTTGTCGAATAGCGACACGTTAGATTAGGTAGAGCTTCTGTCGCCCAAGTAAATAATTCTTTGAGTGTGCGAGTAGGATTATTTACACTTTAAAGACTAGCTCTTGCAGCAAGTCGTTTTAACGTTCCACCTCTTCCATCACAGGGTCCCTTAACATGGGAGCTCGTGCCGCCACCTGAAGTTTTTAAAAGTCGCCAAAATCCGCCAAATTCAAAAGACAAAAACTTATAAATAAATTGACTCTTTAAAATCTTAGGTTATTGTAGACGTATTTTTTTTTTAATTTATAATTTTTTTAGTTGTAATTATTGTAGCTAACTCTAAATATAAATATAGCATGATACCATTAAAAAGGTAAGCAATTAAGAAGGTACTTATGAACAACTAACAAATAACGTTTTTAAGAATAATGTTATTAAAACCTTAATAATGTTGATTTATTTGCTAAAATGTTTTTTTCAATTGTTTATAAAAACTTATTTGTTATTAAATAATATTTGATGATTACCTTCCCTTTAATTGTCTTACTGCTAAAGACTCCCATTTTCTTGACGCCATCTCCTCCTCTGGTTTAAACCAAATGAGTGATGTAAAGAACTCTATGGGAAGACAGTTAGATCTTATCTTTTCTTCTGATTCGAACCGACTTCTCGGAACTTATCCGCTATTGACAGTTTGCATCCGCCCATTTTCATCTCTTTTTGCTACGATGGTTCTAATACTGCCGACCCCAACGTAGATCAATACGTTCTTGATTTTAAAAGGGCGGACTTCTCTGATCATTCAAACAGGATCCTTGCGATCGATTTCGCATCTCTTTTTGATGATAGTGATATCGACGAGTGCGTTTCCGTGTTTTGTGATAGGATTTATGATCTGTTTAATTTGTGTGTACCACTCAAACGGTCAAGATCATCCTGTCAGTCTCCCCCATGGTATACTATAGAACTTCGGAGCCTTAAGAATAAGAAAAATAGACTATGGAAAACTTACTTACGCTGTAGAAACACATCAACTTATTGTGATTTTGTTTATTGTCACGACAGCTTTTTATCGTTATCATCATCGTTATACTGGGAATACCTCGATAATGTTCGCGAAAACTTGCATATTGATCCTCGTACCTTTTTTAAATTTGTTAATATGAAGAAGAAAACTGATAATTATCTATCTACAATATGGTACAATAGATCCTCTAGTTGCAGCGCGCCCGATATAACCGACAACTTTGCATTGTTTTTCGAGGGCGCGTTTTCATCAGGCAATTTTATGCCTTCCCTGGAAGAGTTTGATCATATCCACCATCGTCCCGTTGCCTCCATTGCTTTGCCCATTATATCTCGTGATATTATTATAGATCGTATCAAGGAACTTAGAATGGACTTTTCTTTTGGTCCTGATGGTGTTCCACCTGCATTCTTAAGATGCTGTTCTGACGCCTTACTCACTCCACTGGAACTCATCTTCAACAAATTTTTTCAGGCCGGTAGATTTCCTACGTTATGGAAGAGCTCCTTTATAATTCCTGTTTATAAAAAGGGGCATAAAAACATAACAACAAATTATAGGCCAATCGCAAAGCTTTCCTGCATACCCAAGTTGTTCGAATATATTCACAGCTTGTAGGGCAGTGTAAGGGGTTAATCTCATCTAATCAACATGGCTTTCCGCCCGGTAGAGCGACGACAACTAACTTGCTTGAACTTGCATACCACATAATCTCTGCCTTTCAACAAGGTCTGCAGCAAGGCATTTGATAAACTTCCTCACTCTGTGATTATGCATGAGCTTGAAAAATTTGGTTTTCCGCCTTTATTGCTCGATTGGATCTTCTCTTACTTAAAACACAGGATATATCGAGTATCTTTCCGTAATACTTTATCCAGAGTCATTAGGGCTACATCTGGCGTACCGCAGGGTAGCCATCTTGGGCCGTTGTTGTTTATTCTTGCCATTGTTCCTCTGATTAGGCACTCTAAAGTCTTAATCTACGCAGACGTTATGAAGATTCTCTCATGCGTTAGAAACAGTTATGATTCTTTCTGCATTCAGTATGATTTAAATACCTTCAAGAACTGGTGTGGAACTAATGGTCTGCAGCTTAACTTGGATAAATGTGAAGTTATGTCATTCTCTCGGAACCAAAATCAGCTCGTCTTTGATTATTCCTTTGCGGAAACTAAGATCTGTCGTGTGCAGTCCGTCACTGACCTTGGAGTGAAGCTTGACCGTAAACTCGATTTCACTCTGCACATTAACTACATTGTTTCTAGAATTCAGTTCTTGGCTATGTAAAGCGGTGGTCAAGGGAGTTTTCTGATCGGAAGACCTTAATTCACTTATTCTTTTCTTTGGTCAGGTCAATTCTAATGCATCTCAGGTTTGGTCTTCCTGCTATGCTGTTCATTCCAGACGCATTGAGTCGGTGCAGCGGAACTTTGTTAGGTTCGCAATAAGAGACCTTCCATGGAATGATCCACTTAGGCTTCCTCCTTATGTGGATCGCCTCCGATTACTTAATATGCACTCGTTGGAAGAACGACGTAGAGTTGCTAACCTAGTCTTTATTCACCAGCTTTTGAACGTAGACTCTTGCCCTCTCGCAGGTATGGCTTCTAATAGGCATAGCCCGTATAGCTAAAGAAGACTGCCTTTACTGCATGTTGTTCACTCTCGGTCTAACTATGGTATGCATGAGCCTATAAATCGCATGTGTAGAGCCGTGAATATGTGTCCTGTTTTTGACCTGACTCTCACTAAGGATTTGCTGAAACGATCTCTGTTGTCTGTGCACCCCTGATTGTTGTTGTAGTTTGGATTTTTGATTTATTTTTTTTTGCATGCTGGCGTGGGAGCCTCATTTGCCTCAATATATTGTTATATTCTGGTGAATAGGTCAATTGATTCTAGGCTTCTGCCTGAGAAGTGCGCCTTCTGAGTTAGAAGGATTAATTCTATAAAAAAAATGAAAAATATAGAATAATCATTAATATTACTGAGAAAAACGATACGGGGTAAGAGAATGAGCCGTGCAATGGAACTCGCGCGTCGATACGACGTGCAGCGCTGGATACATTAATTTATTTCTAAAAGTAAAAATAATTTCTCCATTAATTAAAAATACGTTTTTTATAGAAAATCGGACGTAGAATACGATGGTTATACTTAAAGCTTTCTAGAAGGGTGGGGCAATGGCTAAAAATCGATTTTAACATTTTATTTGTTTATAACAATAGGAATTTGTTAATAATTTTTATTCACGATATTTTTTTTTAAATTCATTTTTTAAGCTTTGAAATGAAAAAAGAATGAAGTTTCTACCTTCAACAGAACCGGAATTATGAATTTTTGAATTTAAGACTTCAAGCAAAAAATCACGAAATTCTCGAAATTTGGATCCGCTCTATTTTCAAAAAACAAAAAAATCCTCGAACACGTATCTCGATATAAAACCCGTAAAAAAAATTTCAGCCAAATCAAAAATGTATCGGTTAGATTTTGTCCAAATCTGTCCGGTTTGTAAAAGAATGACCCATGTATGGTAACCGTAATAGAACAACATCTCTTTGCGTACTTTCCACGGTGCATATACAGACAACAATCAATGCGAGAAGTGGAGGTGTATACACGGTAAAGAGAGAGAACAGCATTTTATATATACATAATTTATTAAAAAAAATAAACATTTTATCAATTTACATCTTCTTTATTATATAAACGTTTAACCTCAGAACATAAAAGAAACCACTTTTCCACCCCTGGGAGAGCAGAATTGACCCTCAAGAGTAGTCACGGTTATGCCCTCCCATAATTATCCTTTCTTTGTTATATCCCGGTCAAATCATGAACAATTTTCATAAGAAGATTACCAAAAAGGGGTAAGGGTGGTTTATGGCATTTAAATTGGTGGGCCTGGATGAAAAGTGTTTTTTACTATGATGTTCGGGTTCACCGACCTCGGGGAGAGGAGCTGGCCTTGCATATGCCCGAATTTTTTGTGTGTCTTGAACCCAAACTCTTAGATTTTGTTTCCTTTTTCTTCTCTAAGAATAAATATGCCACACATAGCCCACGAAAAATAACTTCACTTTCACTTATTCTTGAAATTAGCAGCATTTACTTGAAAAACGCATGGTTAAGTGGGGGAAACCATGTGGATTGGCCGAGTACTTTAAATAAGATGCACACCTGCAATTCGAGACACCGTCTGGATGAGCCTTTACAGGTTTCAGCCTTTAGTACAACTTCCATGTGCTCGGCATTTCCCAACTAACACATCATTTATAATTTTTTCCTCAAAAAGTTTCTCCCTTGCAGGTAATTTTCTTAATTTACAGGCGAAATTTTTTCGAAAAATTGCACAATCATCTTCTTCTGTCGTCTCGTCTAAGTTTTGCCAACTTTCTCCAATATAGATCAGGGCCGTCTTTGAAACATGCGAGGCCCTGTACCGAAAAAGCTTGGAGACACCTTTAAGGAATTCATAATGGGTCGATAGAAGAATGAATCTTTTAATAGGCTCTTTTTATCACACATTTTTATATTTTATTTTATTTAAAAAATTAATTAAGGTGACCATCTTATTATTAAATTATTTTAATTACATAACTTATTTTATCAAATAAAATGTTTCAACAACTATTCAATAAATGTACATTTCTTTATTAACCGAATGTTTATTTAAAAATTGAAAATATAAATTTTCGATTAAAAGTAAGTAGCCTAAGTAGGAAGGATACTTATCGCGATTTTGTGACTTATTTTGAGATTAATTCTTTGGTCACATAATTAAAATTGTTCGTAATAGTTTAAGAAGCGAACTACTTTATCTTGCTCACATGTATTTCAATTTTCAGTCTCTTTAGATTTTCAAAACTTTAGTTTTGTTGTCTATTTTAATTAATTTTGATCGAATTTCGTAATTAAAAAAAAACAATTTATTACTCTTTGACGCTGCTAATTGTAAATTTCGAGAAACCTCTTCGGTCACAGAACTCCAATCTTGACCTGCTCTGCTGCTTACTCCTTCTTTGTGCAATTCCTGATCACGAAGAAATTGTAACAAATCATAGCATCATAATGTTGGCTCCAGATTTTAGCGAATTTTGCACACGGAAGGTTTTGCGCAATGAATTAATTTCTTTTTTCAGAATTTTAGTGCTAGCGTTTTTATCTAATTCCAGAAATTCTTCTCTCAGCTTCTCATAGGCAATGCTTTTAAACTAAAGTCTCTATTCACGTATTCTCAGCTTTTTTTTTTATTTTCCACAAACAAGTATGTTTCCTGTATAAATCGATAAAATCCGAGATAAATACTCGGCTGCACTGGCACAAATCACTCATATTACAATTTGAATGTCACGACCGCAAGAACTAAGCTGAAAACAATGAGATAGAACATGGAAATCGGGGTAACACAGTCAATGTTTCGAGCATGATATGTACAGAAATTCAAAACTCATGTCGGAAGATGTCATGTTGGCATTTTACTTGAAGTGAGCAGGTTTTAACGCAGAAAGCCATCCCTTTTATTGTTGTCATATAACATTGTCATTGTATCGTGTAAAGGTAAGATAAAATGTCCTAGCTTGTTGTCTTTTTTAACGTCTTCCCAAAAACAAAGAGGTTCTAAGTGCAACACGTTCATATTTCTTTTTTTAATTTTTTTTTACGTATGACCGAGCATAATTTTCTAACGCGTGGACCGATTTTGATAATTGTTTTTTTTTGTTGGGTAGAGTATGCTCCCCAATTGGTAGCAGGACAAAAAAATTTTAAGTAGCGTAGGGATGGTGAGTGGAGATGAAACCTAACTTCGTAACGCGTGAGCCTATTTGGATGATTCTCAATTGCTAGCAATGAAAAAAATTGGTTTTTGTTGGGTAGAGTATGTTCACCGATTGGTAGCATGTAAAAAAAAATTTGAGGGGGAGGGGGGGGGGGTGTGAAAGCTACCTTCGTAATGCATGGATTGATTTAGATAATTCTTTCTTTGTTGTGTAGAGTATCATCCCCCATTGCTAATAAGAAAACAAGTTAGTCCCTGGGTGAGGTGCGGTGGTGGGTAGTCTAACTTCGTACAGCGCAGACCGATTTTGATGGGTTGAGGATTGTGGTAAGGGGGGAGAAATATAACTTCGTAATGCGTGGACCGATTTGGATAATTGTTGGATGCATAGAATATGATACCCCATTGCTAATAATGAAAATAATTTGTTCTAAGGTGGGGTGGTGAGAGGAGGGGTAGTCTGACTTCCTAACGTGTGGACCGATTTGGATGATTCTTCCTTTGATGTGTAGAATATGTTGCCCCGCTGAAACGACGACAAAAATTTATAAGGTGGGGTGGTGTGCGAAGGGGGCGTTACACAATTTTTTTATTCACAAACCTATTTGGAAGATTCTTTTTTATTGTGTATATTATGATTCCCCATTGCTACTCTATGGAAGAATGTTGATCTATGGTGGGGGAGGGGAATTCAAACTTTGTAACGCGTGGACTGATTTAAATGATCCTGACTGCATAGAGTATCTATTTGTTTTCTGACAAAAATTGTGGCTTATGGTGAGAAATTGGAAGGTGGGCGGCGCCTAGCTTCATAAGGCATAAACCGATTTTGATCCGGTCGTACAGAATACGTTTCCTGATTGATAAATGATAAAATAACTACAATGATTCTCTGACTACGATAATTATCTCTTGCTGTATAGAGAACAGTGGCGCACTAGGGTCATGTTAAAAATTTTCTAAGGTAAACTAAAGGGTGAACGTGACTAATTTTAATATGTCGGAGGATTTGGATAATTTTATTAGTGCTATGAACTATTTTATGGATTTTTGCATTGTCCATAATCAAGAATTCCCTGCCACTAAGAAATATGCAAACCTCTCTGAGTTTCAAGTGGAGTTTGTTATTATGTTGTGCTGCTGTAGTCCTTGGTTGTTCATCGCTGCAATTAGAGTAATGTTTCTATCAATATTTTTCTCTCTGATTTAAAGCCCATTCCGAGAACTCTTCCGCGTATGTTTTCATCAACCTTACGGAAACCATTCCTTATCGTATAAGGAAACATCAATGTGTTTTTCTCTATATAAATTAACTTTAATATTTTTTTCCGTTATAACAGGATGTCTTTCTAGATATTCTTCTACCTACAGAACTTCGTCCGTTTTGGCTTATTTCCATCATGCCGATCATTTTACTGTTCACCATTCTTTTGATATGCCCTTATAACGTTTTTGCAGTATTTTCAGTCACTTTGATTATGCGGGCATCCTCCGGAAGTGTCAAACCTTCTCCATACGATATTATGAGATGCTCTTGCGTGAATAACTTCCCTTACCCCTCTGTCTTGTCTATTGTAGGTTGCCATGATCATAGAAAATGTTATATATATTTATATATATATATATATATATATATGTGTGTGTATATATTTTTTTTTGTTACCCTAATCGTGCAATCGAAATTTATAATTAAATGAAGAATTAAAAACGTTGAAAGTAATAAACAGTTTAAACGTTAACTACATTTATCAAATTGCCATGACCTTATTATCTGGTAAATGTCAATATAAACTGTAACATTTTGCAGGGTCAATGTTGACAACTTGTCGTTTAAAAATCTATGTATTTATTTATTTAAGCTTAATACAAGCTATTGCATAAAAAATACAAAATACAAGCTATAACTTAACACTAATTCTACAGACTATAATAAATGATAATTAAGAATAAATAAATAAAAAGTATAAGCTACAATATCAGCTATATTTATTGATTACTGGCAGAAGGCGTAAGGAAGAAGAATTAAGGTAGGCGATCAGGATCAAGATGGGCGGGGTCAAGATGTAAAGCTTTATGGAGGGATCATTGCAACTTCATAAATTTTTTGCTGTACTTTTTAACTTTTCCTGCCTTATCTCTGCATTTAACTATACTCCTAATCTCCAAAGACGAAGCATCTTCTGAATGTGGTTGCCATTCATCGAAACTACCTGTATTAAAATCTCCTTTGAGATATTTGGGATATTTGGGATTTTTGGCTACTTTTGGTGGTATGTACGTACAGGATACAAAAATATTAAATAATTCAAAGAAAAAGGTAAAAAACACTTTCAAGCTAAATATAATAGTTTATCATAACGAAATCATGGCAAAGTGCCTCGTGCTGAAATAATTATAAAATAAATAAATAATAGTTTAAAATAATCACTCAATAGCTTATTTTGAAGGGTAAGAGCAGTATTAAATTATGCAACTAGAAAAAAGATAATAAACAATTTACATAACCTCAAAAAATGGGCAAAAGACCGATTTTTCAAGGACATAACCTTATATATTCCAAATCCTGACCTGATGGCCCAATTCTTACCTCGGATTCGGAGTCTACGCAGCAAATTACTTAGGAAATGACCCCCATAGAAACAGAATTTTGGTGTCCAGTGTTATATACACCGTTATACAATTTGCTTCAATGATATGCAAAGATGTTTCAAATGAAATGTTTACTTTAATTTAAAAATAAATAGTTTTCTTTTCCACAGCCAGTTTGACATTCTGAAGGTTAAATAAATTTGTGAAAAGTTTTGCGTTTGGGGTTAAGTTCCTTGTGGATGGGTTAAATATATTTGCCAATCCATAGTCTTTTGTGAATTTCAGCAGATCCTTCGATAGAATTGCCCCTGGAATTCTCGTTCAGAAGCTTTTCCCACTTGGGTTACCTACACGTTTCGTCAAATGGTTGTCTTCTGTTCTGTTTCCTGTAGCTTTCGCAGTCCAAATCTACATCACCTCTGAGATGCCTCAGGGTAGCATTCTTGGTCCACTCCATTTATTCTGTATATAAGTGCGAAGGATCATATATCCAGCCGGGGCCTGTATATAATTACGAAGGATCATATATCCAGCCGGGGCCTAATAGAACTTGAACCTAGTAGAACGTAACATTATCATTTAATTACATGAGATGATTAACTGAGATAAACTTTTATTTAGTATGTCATAAAATTTATCGACGACAACATGTGATATATATGAATTTGTTAAGTGACACTTTATTAGCCTGGTTTTTTCGTTCGATTACGCATTTCGCTTGCGTAACTTCCACTCTTATGTATCATCGACTTGAATAATTCTTTTTTGGCTTTACAAGGTGTATTCCCCCGCTAACATGTATATATATACATATATATATATATATATATATATATATATATATATATATATATATATATATATATATATATATATATTATATCGGGCAGTCAACCACCATTAAGGCTATAGGGTTTATTACATTTAAGTCTAGAATTGTCTGCAGCTATCACAATGCACTAAAATATCTGGCCCAGAATAACAGAATTACGTCGGGCAACCGGTGAAAAACTTTATGAAGCAATTAAAATTGAATGGGATAAAATGTCTCAAAAATAATTTATAAAATTATTAGTTCTATGGCGAAGAGATGTTATGAAGTAGTAAAAAATTATAGATACTCAACTAAATATCCATCTGGAATTTTCCAGCGCCAAGGAATGCAGAAAGAGTTCCCTCTTAAAGGAATCCAGTGTGATACGATACGGATATCTGTAAAACTGAAGCAGCGAACACGCCTGCACCTCCGACTGGGACACGCTCGATGTGTTCGGTAGACGATAAGCCTTCGATATATTCAGTGTCAGAGAATATTCCTGCACCAACACCTTGTTCCATCTTAAAACCATCTGGGAATATTATGGTACTGTAACGTAAATGGGGCTCTTCGGGCTCGACGGATTAATTAAGGCAATTATTTTGAATCACAGTTTATTCCCTTAACTTAATTAGTTCGTTTAACAATTTCATTGACAATATTTCTTCACAATATTACGTTTCACTTTAGTAATTAACACATAATTCACTGGTTAAAATACAACTGACTATTCGCATTATCACATGTAAACACTTCGCAGTCTAAATCACGACTAAACTACTAAGGCTACCACTCAGCTTAATTCTAGAAAGTTCAGTCACTTAGTTCTAGATATTTCCGTTAAACATTTTCACCTCACATATTCACCATGGGTTCGAGTCGTCCTTGACTTTCCCCGTATGACATTTCCTTTTCATGATTTCTGGCCACCTGGCACATGCGCATTACACGGTTGACTATTTCCCTTTTCGTGGCCTACCTCGTGCACGTTACACTGCCTCCCTCTTAGAGCTGTGCGTCCCGAACAGCTTTCATCCTCAATGGCTTTTCTGTAATTCTTCTGTTTTAATAATCCTTCGTTGGCTTTTGTACCTTGTGGCAACTGTTCCTCAGATCTCAACTGTTTCTCTTGTTGTCCATCAGATTTTTTTTCTTCGAACAAAGAATTAAGGTCACTTATCTCGAATTCCTTCATGTTGGCCCTCTCTTCGCACATTGCTTGCATATTTGCACACTTTTCTTCTAGCTGGATATTATGTTGCCGAAGATCCCTGTTGCACCATGAAAGCCGCTCCAGCTGAGAACGCAGGCTTTGATTGCGTTCTTGGACATCCTTCATCTTCCTCCGTTTGAGCGTTAATCGACTTACATCTTTGAATTTCTAACTCCTCCGTCATTCAGGTCCTTCTTCCATTGAAGTTTGCATCGCCTTCTCGAAATGTTGTGGTTCCTGATTCACAGTCTGCATTTTCCGCTTTCCTCTGCTCAATGTCCGTAAAACAGTCAGTCTTCGTAGATCTTCAATATTCAGTTCTAGTGATGCATTCCCATGTTTCAAATGCCCAAATTGGTCTTGTACTCGGTATTTCCAGCAAAATCTTGAATCGTTTTCACTTTGTACCATTTCTTTCTTCATTCGCTGTTCTTAGTTAGTCCTTCGCCATCGATGTCCTCTCAAAACACCTTCATCTTTTCGGGCACCTTCCATTGTACTGTATTTCTCTGACAAGTGATCAAGGCTCTTTCTTTTGCAATCGCTTTGCAGGTGACCTTCTTTACCGCAGGACCAGCATCTGTGCTTGTGACGGTTCACTTTAGCATCGTTGTTTCGATCGGTACCACTCTTCAATCCAAATTCTTCTTGCTCTCTTCTGTTGCACTTTGCACAACCAGTCTTCCTCGTGTCATATCCCGGAAGGGTCGATCTCCTTTTCTTCGTGCAATCTCTTCGGAGATGACCTTCCTGGCCGCATGTCCAGCATCTTGGACGGCCGCGGTTGACCTGGGTATTGTGTCGGTAACAAATATTTTTTATTTCGGTTTCTTCTGTTTCGTATAAGGTCTTCTGGAGCCTTGTTTTGCTGCCTTCCAAGCCAGAGCGTAAGCCAAGACCTCAGCGTTTGTGTTCTTTCCAGCCAGTCGTTCTGCTTGCTGTAGGTCACGATCTGCAAGTGAATAATAATAAATGCTTCTCTTGCGACCTCGTTGATATAATCGTGGCTAAACGTGGGATAAGCCAAATGTGTCAGCTTCTGTGTTCGGCTCCGTAGCTGTAGACGGTAGACCTCTTGCATGTGCTGGTTTCCATACCGTAATTCTAAGGCTTGTATAATAGATGAATAATTATACCTTTGTTCTGCCGGTATAGTCTGTAGAGTTCTGCTGCTGCGCCTCTAAGTGCCATGATTAAAGCTGTAGCTTTTTCCTCTCAATCCAGAAATTTACTGAAATTTAATGTTGGAGGATGAATTTTTTTATTTACTATTTATGATTATAGCAGATGTTGAAGATGTCCCTAGTGATCTTTCTCAGATTGGACAGATCTTCGTCTCACCAGGAAAAAACGTTTTTTTTTTTCTTAACTTGATCGGACATGATAACTTGTATGCCGCACCGTGTTCATAGGTATTTTCGTTTCCAAATCTTGAATAGTCCCAATATTTAGATTAGGATTACGCTACTGAATTTCTTCCAGTTGGTCCTTTCAGGGTTGCTGAACGGCCTAGGAGACTCAATCCCAAATATACCTTAACAGAAAATCTTATGGTTTTCGGAATTTACGCATTTAAAATTTTTTTCATATATTCACCCTAATATCACTTTAATAAAACATCTGAAAAGTTACTGCTAGAACAGCGGAACTGCTAAGTTACAAGATATTTTATACAAAACTCAATTATAAATAGTACAGGTAAACATCGAATCGTAACGGTAGCTCTGCAAAACAATACTAAAATTGAGTATTGTTCCTAAGGCTTAATTGACATTATGCTTCACGTGTGAGGTGTTAATAATGTCAGCATTTATGTTGACACTGTGCTTTAGGTGCGCTGATTCTAGCGGATGATGCGTCATCGCTGGTCAATCAGCATAATGTGGATTAGGCTTAAACGGTGCATTTAAATTAAATGTTCACATACGAACGTCCCAACTGCAAAATCAAACTATACACGCACTTATATTTTATGTAATATAAGCACTTAAACCTTTGGACCATTGCACGGCAGAGCTGCAACCTCACTCAAGAACTGAAAGAGGAAATAATACTAGGCACTAAAACAACAAAATTTTGGCACAGGAGCGGAGCCTATATTTGGAACAATAATTTACAGTTTAAAACATATAAATACATGTTTGATTGTTAAATATTGTTTTATTTATGTTTAGGGTTTAAATTTAAAACCTACTCTCTCCCAAAATTTATGACTTTTTTCATTGTTCTTGGAAATGACTAGTTATCGTGACGTGTGATGCACGATTCGGAAGGCAATAAACCACAGATATTTTCAAAAGTATTTAACATCTGAGGCAATTCCATCTTTTTAATGATAATTCTTCGAAAATGTAACTTGTGACTCTTTACTAGCTTAGATATGTTTGTTATTTCTTGTGTACATTTACTAGCATTTAAAAAAGAAAATAACAACATCAAGTTATAATGTTTTATTGGTGTGATATTAAGGTGAAAATGTGAAAAAATTTGACTTTTTTTTAAAACACGAAAATGTCGAAAACCGTAAGACTTTATATTAAAGGATATTTGGCTTAATTGAGTCTAGATAATGTTCGTTGTTACAGGTTTTCGTTAGTTCGAACACACTCTATTAATTTTACTTAATAACGCATTGCACAAAATTCACTTAACGCCACTTTGCTACTATGTACAACACAATCAAAATCAACAAAATGGATCAAAATTATTGTCAAAATACAAATGGAGCAAAATACTCTATGCAACAAATCATCCAAATAAGTCCATGCGTTACAGACTTAGGCTCCAACTCCACACCTCACCATAGGTTAAAAATTGTTCTTATATTAATAGAAAGGAGACATATCATATTGAACAGAAAGAGAATCACCGAAATCGATCCACTCATTATGAAGTTAGGCTCATATTCTCCATTCCACCAGGTTTACAATTTTTGTCATAGTATGAATTTCTCCATTCCTCCGTTCCATTCCATAGTCTATGCAACAAACGAAGAATCATCCAAATTGGTCTATGCGTTATAAAGTTATGCCTGATCATAAATAAAAATAAAAAGTACAGATCGAACTTAAAACTTTCTCTCTTTTGGGAAGTCGGTTTAAAAAAAAAAGTCACAACATAACCTAAGTAAAGTATATACAGTATGGAGAAGTATGAAAATCGTGAACTAAACAGACTTAAATAATAGTCAAATTACTCAATGAAACTGAAGTTTTCGATGGACAAAACATTTTTTGTGATATGTACAGGGGTTCGTTAATTAACATGACTCATATGAAGTTTGAGTCACGATCAGTGATGCCAAATCAGTGACTTTGTCACCAAATCTGGTGTTTTCGAAATCCTCCTTAGTGACAAAATTTTTTTCTTAGACACGTCGGAAAGTTGGTGATTTTTAACCTCCACCACGGTAAATTCCGGTGACTTTTAGCTCTTTTAATGTAAATATTTCTCACTGTTCAAAATATTTCTAAACATTTGCTGGACTACCATTTAATTCTGTTACAAGCGGAGTTGTACACATATTCAAGCGGGCCCATTTAGTACTTTTGTTGCTAAGCTAAACGCATGTGTAATACAACTCGAACAATTTCCTATGAAACTTCATGATTTTCTAGGGGGACCCTGAAACTTTTAACGATTACTCATTTTCTGTCGCTTACGATAAGCGGATCGCCCACAAAATTTATGGAATTTTATCACAGTTTCTCCTCCCTATCCTTTCACAAATTCAAAAATAGAGCTTAACTAGTATTTAGTACATGAGATCAGCTGTGGATCAAATCAAAGGGCACTTAAGTTCTTCAATGCGCACCAATTGCGATTCAGGTAAATACAGTCTTTTATTGAGTAGTAGTATTTACATTTTTGTTATTTTCGAATTTCTTATATTATATTGAAAGCAATTTTGTAAAAAAAACGTATTATTTTGTATCTAGTGACTTTTTTTAAAAAGGAGTCTTTTTCAGTCCCTATCTAGTGACACGCTTGATCGACGACTTGGCAACACTGGGCGCGATTACTTGAAGTTTCCTAGTGAGCTAGTTGAGTACTCATTTCGTAGATAATTTCATTCTCTACAACACTCCTGTTGGTCAGTTTTAATGAATGAATAATAATAAAAAAAAATTATTTAAAACAAACAAAGCCACCATCTTTTTAAAATTTCCAATTGTTCAAAACCCATACAACCCCAAAAACTTGGATTTATAATCAGGAGACGAACCCCAATACATATTACAAAATATCTTCGATCGAAAAAGTTAATTTCCTTCTTTTCATCTAAGTTGACTAAAAAAACAAAGACAGAATAGAATGTATGAGCGATAAAACAATTATGTAGGTCAACTTTGTTAAAACTAAATATAATTACTTTCCAAAGAAAATTGATATCCTACAAAATAAGTTTAGCTAAGTTCTCTTGTACCAATTTGTATCAAACACCTCAAAAGAATAGCTCTGGAACATAAGTTCTAAAATAAGTTTGATACGTTACCTTTTTTAATATTTATCTAAAAAACTAAATAAAACTGGAATTAGTTCTTGGCTCTTTTTGTTTAACTATTCATTTCATCTTGTATAAAAGGTATGAACTTCTTTTAGAGACCCCCCCCCCCCCTTCGTTTCATAAGCATAAAATAATATCGCTTAACATTATTTTCTGTAAGCAGAAGGTCAAAAATATTAAAATAGGTTACATTACAGATTATTAAGTTCTTTTCCAAATATCTTTCAATGTCGGAAGTTGAGGTTTAGACTGAGCAATTGATTAACCGCCAAGGTTCTGTTGGGGTTTAAACCTACACGAAGTAAAATCGCAGTAAGTTTCCATAACAACAGGAGCATACAAAACAAACTACACAGTTGCACACCCACGTCAGTTTATGTTTATTCACTTAATTCCTTTTGATTCCTCGACATATCGATTTAATTGCTTTCGCCTTCAGCCTGAACTTCAAAAAAAAGTTTTGATTTCAAGTGTTTAACGGAGTATTGCGCGAACAGTGAACAATTTCTATTATCAAGGCTGCCAGTTAAGTTCGGGGGAGGTAAAAATAGAAGATACTAATCGAAGGTTGATGTGCAACTCACAGATATAAGGAAATTCAATTGCTCCTCCAAATTCGATTTTTCTTATCCCCGTTTGTTTTTTCTTTATTATAAAACTCCATTGGTTCTGTGATATTTTCTTCTCCTTGTGCTGTGATTGAATCAGACTCTTTTCGAAGAGTTTAAGTAAATTCTAGTTAAGACAGTAAAATGAACTCGGGATTTTGATACAATCCAGTTGTTAAAAATAATTCGGGAAACAATTTGGGATAAAAACAGATTTTAAAATGGGATTATTCGATAAACTTGCCGGCATCCTCAAGCTCAAGAAGGAACAAGTCACAATCCTTGTAGTGGGGCTTAACAACAGTGGAAAGTCAACCATTATCAACCATTTTAAAAGCCCGGAGGAAAAGTGTTCAATTATGGTCCCAACAGTTGGATTTAATATTGAAAAATTTCAGAGTAAGTGAATTTTCATTCTTAACAAATTTCATTATTCAGTCACGATTTCCATTAAATAAATAAACAAATGGCTGACCTTTTAAAAAAGATTTGTGATCTATTGATTTGTTATTATCATAATAAATTGTTTTTGAGTTTCTGAAGCTCCTTGCCGTAGATAGTAATGTATGTATATTGAACAGAAATTATTAAGGGAAAGTTAATTTTAAGAACCGCTCCAAGCGGATAATAAAATATAGTTAAAGGAAATTCTGAATTATTAAATATACTTAAGTCTTAGCTCTCCCTAGCTAAATTTTTTGATCTGCCGAAATAAATATTATTAAGATACACATTTATTTATTTACTAAAACTTCGTTAATATGACTACTTCATAGATATTGCAATTGATTAGCTTTTTACTATTTAAACAAGATAAGGTAAAATTAAATAAGAACAATATAAATAACAAAATACAGAAGTTAAATGTTTCAACTGAGCCGATTCTTCAAGTGATCTCTAGATAAAGGAGAAAAGTTCTCATCAAGTAGTCATAAGCAACGGCAATTCTGGAGTAGGAGACTCCAGTATGAGGAGGCAGGAGTATGGAAGCAGTCCATGGAAGGTCGCGTAAAAAAAAACAAATAAATCTACGTTGGACAGCTTGAATACCGTTAATATAAGACGAGTTACTACTTAGCTACCTTACTAGGTGACCAAACCGAGCAGGCGTACTCAAGAATAGGTCTGACGAAGGTACAATACAGCAGTTTTGTTATACATCGATTATTGAATCCCTTGGATTATCCTCCTCATGAAGCTCAAAGTGACATTGGCTTTATTCAAGATAAAATCTATTTTATCAGAAAATGAGAAGTAAGAATTAAGGATAACCGCTAAGTCTTTGGTTTTGTCAAGTCTAGATAATAAGTATCCGTCAATAGTGTTATTAAGGTTGAACGACGACCTCTTGCGCAATACATTTATCAATATTCAGAAAAGGCAATTATTACAACACTATTTAGAAAAGGTAGAATACAAAAGAGCGCAATCCCAAATGGCTCCTCTGAGGAACTGCTGGTAAGTTCAACATT
Organism: Leptarthrus brevirostris; assembly: GCA_964036015.1. Lineage (NCBI taxonomy): Eukaryota > Metazoa > Arthropoda > Insecta > Diptera > Asilidae > Leptarthrus > Leptarthrus brevirostris. The sequence goes on along the minus strand of OZ038372.1, from coordinate 109,216,347 downwards.
TCATCGCAAAGTCCTAGGCAAGTGGTAGTAGAATATTGATACTCCAACAGGGCGTGAGACCACTGCATTAGAGCCAACCCGAGGAGCTAAGAAATTGAGCTTACTCCCTAACCTTTACTCCTGAAATCGCCTGAAGATTCTCCATATAGGGTGCAGCACGGTTTCCTTTTCGCTAACTTCGCCGCAACTGCGCCAGAGTATATTATAATGAGCGCATGTTCGCCTATTAGGCAGTGTCCTGTGCCAAGCAGGTCCGAAGTTATATTTGAATTAAAACCTGACCACGTCGTTCTAGAGATGGCACAGATTGAGGACGCACTCCATCAAAGGTTTGCTTTAGCTAAAAAGTGTTGAAATACTTTTATTTAAGGCAATTAAGCGGAACATGAACGTCCTGTTTTCCTCGCCAGTTCATCTGCCTTCTCATTCCCAGCAATGTTTCTGTGGCCCGGAACCCAGGGAATGGTGATGTTGGGCCTTCCTCTTTATAGATTCTTCCTAGCTTTGAGGAGATGGTGGGTGACTCAACCGCCTTTCTGGCTATTAGTAAATATTTAAACGGTCTTTATTGGAGATTTACTGAGCCCGAGCAGAGATCATGCCTTCAGAATCGTAAGCACTTTCGTTTGGAATACGCTTCCGTTGTTCGGCAGCCTATAAGACTTATGACGATATGTTCAAAGTTTCGGACGAAATAACCGCCCCAATACCACAGTCGATCCTTGAGCCGGCGGTGAACAATGTCATAGCAATTAAAGAGGTCAGTGCTTCTCCATTCCTTCCTGGTTGGGATTCTGACACTGAAATTCCTTGTAAGGTTAAGATCAGATATCATGTATTCAGACTGTGCAGTAGATAGTTCTCTCGGTGCTGAGTTGAAGATGATACCATGGCCATAGGGTTTGGTGACCCAGTATCCAGACTCACAAGATCCAGGGAGAGAAGGTGCAGGAGAACATTGAGAGCATCAGTTGGGGTGGTGTGTAGCGCCTAAATAATACCATTCCAGGCAGTTCTCTGCAACTTGTCCAATTTGGCCTTATATTAACATTATCCCATGGCCAGCAACCAAACTATGGAGCCATAAGTGAGGATAGGCCGCACCATCCCTGTGTAAAACCACAAGGTTATTTTAGTCTGCAGCCCGATCTTTTTTTACCAAAAGTGCGGCTGCAGGCATAAAGAGCCAAATTCGTCTTTTTGACACGCTCTTCTATATTTTTCTTCCAGTAAAGTCTTGAGTCTAGAATAACTCCTAAGGAGGATAACGAGAGTTGGTGCCCGTTTAATTGGTCGTAAGGAGCATAAGATTGGTTTTTCCCACGTTAACAGATAATCCACAATCCGTGCACCATATGCTGACTTTGTTCAGCTTACTTTCCATAATATCAATAATTACTGGAAAAATTCACCCGATTCCAGGATTACCATGTCATTAGCATACGCAAAAGCACTGATCCGTTCCTGGTCGAGCTTCAGCAGTAGTTTGTTCACTACCATCCGCCACAATAGAGGAGACAGAACTTCGGATTGGGGTATTCCCCTGCAGTTGTCTTACATGACTGGTTCCTAGTCCGGACTGTATTACCCTTGATCTTAGAATTTTTAATATCCACCTGCCAAGGCCCTGTTTCACATTTAGCTCAGCTAGGGCTCAAGGATGGAACAGTGCGAACATTATTGAAGAGAGTATTCTTTGTATTTTATTGAGTGTTAGATTGTACGTATAACTTCGTGGAGATCCGTCTCTGTGGATCTTTCCTGAAGTGCTGGGATCTTGATATTCGTTTTCCATCTACCGTCTGCCGAAGTTGAACGTAACGAACGAACGTAAAGCACGCGCTCAATGGTCCTTAACAAAACGGACGGCAAACTTATTGCTCTGAAGTCCTTAGTGAGTTCGTGACCCCGTTTACCAGGTTTTGGGATGAACACTACCTTGACTTCCCTCCAGGACTGAGAAATGTAATTGAAAGTGATGCAGCCCCTGAAGATACACAACAACCACTTCGCCGTCAAGTCTGGTAGTGTCTGTAGCATGAGCGGGATAATTCCATCCGGGATTTGTAGTGATCGAAACTGTTGATGGCCCAGATAATACTTTCTCTGATAATGATAGCTTCAACCTCGCTCTCCGGAGCTTGTCTGATTACCGAGTTACAGTCAGTTATTTACAGGAGCTCCAGGGATTCAGCGAGAAAATTGACATACTTTCATTATTAGGTTTTGCCCAGAATAGTAATTTTGAAATACTTATTTCTTTCGTTTGAATTAAGCAGGCCATATACGATCAAGTTTACCGTCAAGTCTGCAGCAGACTTGACGCGGCGTCCAGTTTGCAGCGCATCCATATAGACCAATCCCGATCAAGTTGACTGTCCAGTTTGCATGATGCCGCACCAGTGGAAACCATGGCGTCACCAGTGAAGGACGACGACACGTTAGCCATCCTAGGCTTATGGCTCGCAATTAAGAATCCAAAAAGAAAAAAATGTTCCGACTAACGTCATGCATACTTGACCGCTTATACACACGTTCAAGTTTGCATGACGCTGCAACCATGATGAAGTCGGCAGAATCCAAATTCGAATTGCTTCAACTACTATATCTTCGCAGGTTGTTCTGGACCAATTTCTTTCGTCGACGTAACAATGAACGGCATCGTGTACTACAACATTATGAACACCGTCTTAAGGAATACCTCTTTGGTCGATTGGAAAATTTATATTTTTTTATTGCACATTTTTTAGTTTCCCAGTTATAAATAAGTTATTTTAATGGGTTCGAACTTTGAAGGTCACAATAGCACTGCAACATAATGTAGGGAAGAAGTCTGTGTGTGTGTGTACGTACGTACATACGTTCGGGATGGTGCCAATCGTCACGTAATATCATAAATACGAGTTGATTAGATTATCATTAACTTTAATCGAGCTGTTTTTTCTTTAAACAAAAAGTCAGAAAAAATAACATATTTTCATCAAGTATTAGCCAAAAACTTTTAATAATTTTTGTAACAGTGAGAAATGGCAAAAAAACCATAAATAGCTGATATTAATGGAAAATAAAACGCTGAATCTAATAATATGCATTTTATTGAGTTTTCAGGTATTAGTTTTTACTATCATCACGAGGTTTATTATTATTAACAATTAAATAATGTTAATGACAATTGAATATTCTTTATAACAATTAAATATTGCTGATAGCAATTAATTATTGTTAACAACAATCATCAAACATGAAACCATCAATAATAAAATATATTTCTTCACAATATTAGGTTTTAATAATTAACACTCAATTCACTGGTTAAAATTCAACTTCTTATTATGACATGTAAACACTTCGCAGTCTAAATCACGACTAAACTAACCAGGCTGCTACCCAGCCCTATTTATACTACTTAGCTTAATTTTAGAAACTTCTGCCACTTAGTCCTAGATGTTTCCGTTGCACATTTTCACCACAGCTATCACCATAAGTTCGAGTCGCCCTTGACTTTGTACGATTGAGATTTCCATGCCTTGATTTTTGGCCACCTTGGGCATTCGCATTACACGGTGCACTATTTCCCTTTTCGTGGCCTACCTCGTGTACCCTACACTGCCCCCCTATTAAAACTGTTCATCCCGAATAGCTCTCATCCTCAATGGCCTTTCTGCAGTTATTCTGTTTTAATAATCCTTCCTTGGCCCTTGTACCTCCTGGCGACTGTTCGCCAGATCTCAACTGCTTCTCTACTTGGCCATCAGATTTCTCTTCTTTGAACTCGCATATTTACACATTTATTCTCTCGCTGAGTGTTGTGTAGCTGAAGATCCCTGTAACACCACAAAAGCCGCTCCAACTGAGAACGTAGACTTTGATTGCATTCTTGCGCCTCCTTCAATTTCCGGTGTAGTTGAACAATCTCATCTTCCTTCGTTTGAATGTTAATTGGCTTACATTCTTGAATTTTCAGGTCCTCCGTCAATTCAGGACTTTTCTTCATTGGGGTATCCATTGCCTTCTCGAAATATTGCAATTCCTGATCTACAGTCTGCAGTTTCCGCTTTTCTGTGCTCGAAGTCCGTAAGACAGTCAGTCTTCCTAGAGGTTCAATCTTCTCGTCTGGTATAAATTCCCATTTTTCACATCTTCGAGTAGTTCTTCTCTGCACTACCAGCAGCTTCTTGACTCGTTTTCTTTCTGCGACATATCTTTCTTCATTAGTTCCTCTTGATTGGAAGATAGCCTTTGACGTGGTCGAGTTTCTCTCGTAACTCGTCTATCGCTTCTTGTACCTTTTGTTAGGCTGTAGTTATGTGACAAGTGGTAAATGGTTTACTTTCTGCAATCACTTTGCTGATGACCCTCTTCACCGCAGGACCAACATCTATACCTGCGTCAGAGAAGAGTAGCTTCTTTGTTTTTGTCTGTACCCCTCTTTTATCAAAATTCTTCTTGTTCCCTTCTGTTGCACTTTGCAAAAGTCTTCCTCCTGTCAACTCCCGAAGGGGTTGATCTCATTTGCTTCCAGAAATCTCGTCGGAGATGGCCCTCCTGGTCGCATGTTCAGCACCTAGGACGACAACTGTTGACCTGGGTATTGATTCGGTAACAAATATCTTTTATGTTGGTTTCTTCTCCTTGGTAAAAACGTCCTTTGGAGGCTTGTTTTTCTGCCTCATAAGCCAGAGTTTTAAGCTAAAACTTAAGCTTTGGTGTTCTTCGCAGGAAGTCGCACTGCTTGCTGTAGGTCACGATCTGCAAGTGAATTTATAAATGCTTCTCTTGCAACCTCGTTCACGAAATCTTGTCTAAACATGTGTCAGCCTTTCTATGTCCGTACATAACTGCTGCAACGTACCTTCAGGCCTTTGTATTCGACTCCATAGCTGAAGACGGTAAATCTTGTATTAGAGATGTATAGCTATACCTTTACTCCGTCGGGATAGTCTGTAACAATTCTGGTGCTCTACCTCTAAGTGCCAAGATAAGAGGTGTAACTTTTTCCTCGTCACTCTAAAAGTTCATTGTTGGAGGATGAAGTCTTTTGTTCACAGTCACATCTGTAGATAAATTCGTTACTGGACACTCTCTAGTTTAGTCCTGATTTTCTGAAAATTTTTCTTCATTTACTGGTCCATTAATATTGTTTAATATTCGTTTGTCCAGAAATTTCTACTTCTTCCAACCTTTTCTCTATGTTTTCAAATTTTGTATCATCAGCTGATTTTAAAGCCTCAACCTGTTTTCGCACGGAAATTTCTATTTCAGCTTTCACTTCTTCAACCGAGGCTTGAAGTTCCACTACCGATGACTTCTGCTCTTTCATTGCTGATTTCAACTCATTTTCGGAACCATTTATCGCTGTCTTCTGTTCCTCCAATGCTGAATTTAACTCATTTACGGAATCTTCCATCGTTGATTTCAACACGGCTGATGAGTCATCTGTTCTTTCATTGCTGACTTTAATTCGGCTGCCGACGAGTTCTGTTCAGCCATTGATGTTTCTATTGATGATTTCTGTTCAGCAATTGATGCTTTTAATTCTTCCTTGGAAGACTTCATCTCACACATCAGGGCATTGAGAAGATCTGTCATGTTTGGATTACTTGCCTCTTTTTCTTTAGCTCGTCCTCAAAAATAAAAGCTTCTGGATCCTTTCGTTCCTTTTCCATAGCTTCTTGTAGTAACGCTACCAGGGCACATTTACTTCCAATTGTAGGTAGGGAACGTTTACTTAACTCCCCCCTAGAAGCTGCCGCGACGAAGAGGAAGAGGAAACCATACTTCACCTCCTCGGTAACTGCCCGGCCCTAGCCAACCGTAGGAACCGGTTTTTGGGCTCCCCTTTCTTTAAAGAGTTAACCGAGCTGGGCTCCACGGATGTCAGAGACCTGACTCGATTTATCAGGAGTTCAAATTGGTTCCCGACAGCGAATTAAGCATGAACACCCTTCACAATAAAGTCAAAATTATTTCGACTTCCCGTGAACTGGTTCCACTAGATACAAAAAACTGGTTCGATACACAGGGGGCAACATGTTAACCCTCTCATTCCTTAGGTAGTTCTATGGGGTTGTTAAATTCAAGCCTCAACGTGGTAGCACAAAGGGCCTCTTAGGCCTAAGTGTGCCATCTTAGGCAGCCACTTTAACCTAACCTAACCTAACTCCCCCTTTAAGCCTTGAACACGTAAATCCTTCAGAATGCGCCCCATATTCAGATTGGCTGACTTTAATTTCACAGTCACACTTTTTTCTCCGAAAGAGTGAACTTTACTCTTTCTTAATTAATTCCACTTCTGACATCAATTGTGACATAAATGGGGCTCTTCGGCCTCGACGGATTATTTAAGACACTTATTTGCAGTCACAAATGTTTATTCACTTCACTTCATTAATTCGTCGCATAATTTTCTTTACAATATTACGTTTCACTTTAATAATTAACCCTTGTCCCTTACTGGATAAAATACAACTAACTATTCGCACTATCACATGTAAACATCTCGCAGTGTAAATCACGACTAAACTAACCAGGCTGCTGCTCAGCCCTATTTATACTACTTAACTTAATTCTAGAAACTTCTGCCACTTAGTTCTAGATGTTTCTGTTACACATTGATATTAACAATCAAATATTACACAACACATATACTTCTCAAAAATAATTTTAAGATATTTTAGTGATTTTTAAACATAAAAATGTGTTGACATTTTTGATTTTCATGAATATCACTCTTATACTGGGAAGTTGTTTGTGGGGACCTCAAGGGTCGCACCAGTCATGCAGCCCAGACCCACTCCAGTAATTTTAATATATATGTAAGTACAGTTCACCTTCTTGAAGGTTTTTTTTACATTCGATCATCTTCGGTAGTTTTAACGCGTTTAAGGGGGCAGACCCAGTTAGAATTTGGAAAAAAAAATATTTTCTCAAAGCAGAATATTTCAAAACTATTCTTTGAAAATTTCAAACAAATCGGATCTTTATTTATGGAGATATATAATATCGCATATTTATGGATATATATATATATATATATATATATATATATATATATATATATATATATGAAATCTTTAAACGGCTTTGCCGATCGGTTTGAAATTTTTCTCAGTTATTCCATACATAATTGGACGATTTTTTTTATAGCCGTAAATGCGAGTGAAATTTTAGTCGAATAAAGAATTTTGACTTTCAACGTCCGCCATTTTGTGAAAATTCATTAACTAATGATCCCTTTTGTTTTTTTTATTTCCGATGATCCAGTGACGAGCAGCAGTGATCACGGCGAAACACTTTTTTTTTGAACCCCTCCCAAATTTGCTGTATCCCACTCATTTTTCAATATTTTGCCATAAAAAAATTTATAATATTTTCTGTAAATATGTACATATCTTTCATGTGGAAAAACATTTGTTATTAATTATTTTAATGCGTGGCCAAAAAAAAAAATTGATAAAAAAGAGCTTTTTTTGGAAGTCCCAACTGGGTCTGCCCCTTTAAAGCAGGGTTCCGAGTCGATAAGAAATTTCGCTCTAAATATCGCTCCAAATCGCTCCGGATCGGATCGGTGCGATATCTGGATCGATTCAGCCTGGAGCGTTATAAAAATATCGAACCGCTCCAGAGCGGATCGTTATTTTCCAAATCTGTTATCGAACCGCTCCGGGACGGATCGTTATTTTTTAAATCTGATATCGAACCGCTCCGGAGCGGATCGTTATTTTCCAAGTCTGTTATCGAACCGCTCCGGAGCGGATCGTTATTATTTTTAATTTCAATCGATCCGAACCGCTCCTGGAGCGATATTGAATCGATTCGGAGCGATTAGAATATCGCTCCACTGAATCAAAGGAGTATGTTTGGTAATTATAAGAAAATAATCCTCACCTGCAACTTAATTACTAGGTGTTTTATACTAGGGGTGATGGGTAGGCTAGCGGATGGTTGGTGTGTGGGTGGGTGTTGGGATGTGGATGGTGAGTGGGTGAATGAAAGGAAGAACTCTAGTAATTATAAACGTGCACTTCACCTGTAATCTAATTACAAGGGGTCTTGAACTTTGAGTGTTTTGTGAGTTAGTGAGACGGTTTTTGAGTGAATGTGGGTAATATGTGGGTGATGGGCTGGAGGGTAGGTGGTTGGTGATGGGCTGAAAAGTGAGTGGTAGGTGTGTGGTTGGGTTGGTTGTGGTTGGTGTGCTTCCCATAATCACTCCTGGAGCGTTATTGAATCGATTTGGAGCGATAAGAATGTCGCTCCACTGAACCAAAGAAAGTAGTACGGTAATTTTTAGAAAGTGCTTCTCACCTGCAACTTAATTACAAGGTATCTTGCAATGAGAGAGCTTTTAGAGTTTATTATTATTTATTTGACCGTTTTTCATTCTAATCTGCGTGTTAAAAATTTCAAACAACACCACGGCTTTTCATTATTCTAAGAATTTTATGTGAAGGGTTTCCTTTTTCTTTTTAATTTTTAATTGATGAAGCCAATGGAGTTTGTCTGATGCTAAACTATTGCTATTTAGCCAAATCAGGGAGCTGACTACAGAAGTTGAGTAAACTTCGCTTGCTTCAAATGTGCATAGGAATCCAAAGTAATAAAGCAGAAAAATCAAATGTGGGTTGATTCCCAGTTTCAGAGAATACAATTTTATGAGGGTAAAGTAGGCCTTTGTGTTTTTCAGAGTTTTATAATTTTTGAACATGCATTTGTATGAATAAAAAACCTTAATACTCGGAAAAAAACGCGAGCGAAATATGTTCGACTTCTTTAAGTCGGCCAAAAGCGCGGCATGCATGATCCCATGCACTTCGTGTTTTCCACATTACAATGATTATCACTCTTAGACTGATAGTAGGACATAATTTTGACGTCTGATGCGCACTTAATATATGCCTCTTCTTTTATTTATTCCGCTGTTCTCTCATAATTCAGGTTAACTACAGCAATTTATCTAGTTCGAAAGTTTTTAAGGTATATATATATATATATATATATATATATATATATATATATATATATATATATATATATATATATATATATATATATATATATATATATATATATATATATCAAATCTTGGTTATTTGATTATATTACTTTAAGTTTCATGAGGGAAAGTTAGATTAGAAAGTTATCTTGCGGATATTTGGGCCGCATGCAGCCTTTCCTCCTTTTCCCCATCACTGCCTTCTCATTGCCTTCCTTTTACTCTTCTCCAACATCTAATTACCCTAACACCCGCTGCCTCCCTTGCTACTAATAGCCCCACACCCCCGCCACTCGCTCCTACCCAGCACCTATTCACCACAAATCTATAAACCCTATATATATAGGTCAGTACAAGACACCTTTTAATTAAATGTCAGGTGAGGTACACTTTTTGAAAATTATCAGTCATATTCCAGAATAAACGCCTTACCCATCATCTCCCACAACCCACCAATCAACCACACACACCACACACCCTATTACTCACTCCTACCCAGCACCCATTTACCCAAACTCTAAAAGCCCTCTCAGTACAAGGCACCTTGTAATTAAGGTGTACATGTGGTGCACTTTATAAAAATTCCTAGATATATTCCTTTGATTCAGTGGAGCGATATTCTAATCGCTCCGAATCGATTCAATATCGCTCCAGGAGCGGTTCGGATCGATTGAAATTAAAAATAATAACGATCCGCTCCGGAGCGGTTCGATAACAGACTTGGAAAATAACGATCCGCTCCGGAGCGGTTCGATATCAGACTTGGAAAATAACGATCCGCTCCGGAGCGGTTCGATATCAGACTTGGAAAATAACGATCCGCTCCGGAGTGGTTCGATATCAGATTCGGAAAATAACGATCCGCTCTGGAGCGGTTCGATATTTTCATAACGCTCCAGGCCGAATCGATACGTGGAGTGGAGCGATATTTTGTATCGATTCGGAACCCTGCTTTAAAGTTAGCAACTCCGGGGACACTCGCTGCAAAACTTCAAACGCTTTTTTCTCGAAAACACGTTTTTAAGACGGTGTCAACCATTCTGAGCACTGAACTCAACCGGTTAAGCTGAAATTTTGCACACATGCTCGTAAAATAAGTAGTTTTTGTCCGATGGATCATTTTATCAATAACTTAATTTTTGCAGTTTTTAAAAATTTTCTTATAGGGAAAAAAAAACAGCTGCCATTAGTCAGAAGATAGCCAAGGAGATCCCGAATAGTCTTCCATGGCTGCGACGACCGCCATATTGGTTTCTTTTAATTAACGAAATTATTTTTTCGATAAAGATTCATTTAATAATAAATGCCAAAAAAAAACCGAATTTATTTGTCTAACAAAAAAAAAAATAAATAACGTGTATACCTAAAAACTGGTGCTGCAAGGTACAGTTCCCTTAATTCTTTATTTTCATTACATATGGCGTCGTACCCAATTAATAAAAAAAATATTAACTACCTTCGAAATTCGTATCCTTCATTGGACAGGTAATTCTTCGAACCTTTATTACGTTGTCAGCATGTTTGGAGTCTCCTGAAATGTAAAGTTTATTCCTCTCCTAATCCAAATTTAAATGGTTTGAAAGAAAATATTACATAAGTATGAGAAAATAATGAAGAGATTAAGACAATGGTTCAAAAGTGTATAGAAAGCTTGTCAGGTGGAGTAAGAGCTGTTTTTGGTACTAAAGTTCTATCAAAAAAATTAGGAACGAGGAAGAGCGTATACCAAAGCTGCAGCATTCGTGTTCGCACTACTTATCGAAGCTTCTGGTGTGTAGAATATAAACATCTTGCATTTGTTAGTGAACATATCGCAATTCTAAGGTTTGTGTTACCTATCAGTTACTGTACCTCTGCTTCGCTTAGATATTATGTAACGATTTTGCGGCTACACCAAAAGGTGTTAAGATTCAAGATATTGCTTTTCTTCTTCACGCTTATTGATTAGATTAGCGCATTTCCACTGATTAGTCTCGTTCCTCTGCTGTGTTGAAATAAGTCTTGATTCAAGAAATGCTCTAAACAAACACACAAACACACACTATTCTTTATAGCATAAAAAGCTAACTTTTAGCACAAAATAAAGTTTTTTGGAAATCTAAAGTACAAAAATATTATTCAGTGCCAATATGTTTACTTCATTATCCGCATAACGCATTGTGATATAAGAATAAAATCTACCGAACAAATAATCTGTAAATAGTGATATAACAATGAAAATTATAAAAATTTTCGCGAACACCACGCAGACAACTTTTTTTCTTTCACCAGCGCAGACTATTTTCAGAACAACTGGTGATCTCAAACCGAAATGTAACAAAATTTATTGTTATGTAAAATATGAATATTTCGGAATTAATCTCAAAATTTTTTCCCATTTCTGGATAACTGGCTAAAATAGCTTGCTTAGGTTTGATAGGATATTCAAGATTGTCTAAAAGGGCTGTTGTTTTTACAGATTTACACTATGTACTTCGCTATAAGTTTTCACTAAATCCTTGTTCATTTCTCTAATAGTTTGAATTCTGAGTCTTTCACTTCGCCGATATTATATGTATTTTTCAAGATTTCAAAATTGTTAAAACTTTTAAATCTTTTAACAACTTTGACACGTAAACAGAAAAGTGACAGCAAATCTTATTTGACAGGACTCGTACCAAAATCTGGCCACGCAAAATCCCAGTCTCCGTCAGGAGTTCTAGTTAGTTAGTTAAGTGATGGCCTCCATAGTGGCAGAGGCCGTTTTGGTACCACCGAAATTCGTGACGCGATTATTCAAAAGATAAAGTGTATGTAAAGAATAGTGGAATAAACGGTCGAGAGAAGGTTATCAAATCCAACTTGATAGCATTTAGAAAGTGGATGACTTTTACAATTTTTCCTCCCTTTCCTAATTCATTAAACAAAAGTCTGCTGAATGACCGATACCTCGCCCTGACCAGTGCTGGACATATGCATAGGAACTGAAAAAGGTTTTTTTCGATCCCTCATCCCTGCAGGTAAGAGGATGCGCCTAAAATGGTATATCAAGCTTGCTGGAGTGGTCCCCGACTGCCCAATGACCCTTTGGGTCCTACTTAGGAGTTCTCAAATTATTTTTATATCGTAAAATGATCAAATTTTCTAGATTTTTGCAAGAGGTTAGGCTCTCCATCTGGAGTTTGCAATTAATAGGAAGTGCGGAAAGATATTCCTCTTAATGGTCCCAAGCGGAAAGAACCGCGACTAGCTAGGTCGTTAGCTCTTTCAATCCCCTTGATATTTCATCAAGGTGACCTGGAAACTTTCAACGATTCGGAGTATATTCCTGCGCCGACTCAGCAGTCCATTTTGGAGCCGTCCATAAATATGTCTATATCAGAGTTTCCCACCTCATCATCCCTCCACTATACCTTCGTTCGAATCCTGACGATAAGTTTTGCTTTGTAATGATATAGTCTGTTGTTAAGAAGGTAAATTGCTCTGGTAACATACATATTTAGTATGTTACTGTGGCTGTATAATTTCCAGTGCAGCACTCAGATTCCCTGAGCGTAACTGCATTGCCGGATGCGATATTGTTAATATGTAATCCGTAGATAGAAGTTGAAGGCTTTCGCAGGGCAAGACCGGATGGCGTCCGTGGTTCGGATCCCTAAGTGTTCTCTGTATTCTTCTGAGTTTTGTTTTAATATGTTCCTTACTTGCTGCAGACCGCCCAACTAGTGATCCATACGTGAGTATGGGGCATAGCTTGGCTTTGCACATCCAAAGGACCACCTTTAGTTGAAGTCCCCACCTCTTGCCAAAGGTTCTTTTACAGGCATTTAAGGTTATGGACGCTCTTCCACGTTTAGTTTTAAGTTTAGTTTTGTATCCATTTTGTTTCATTAACCAGAGTGTAACCATGGGTGTACCTCTAAATACAAATCTGGTCCGATGGCTGTTTCCGAGACCCGCTTGAATTTATTCTAGTATTTAGCATGGATACTAACCAATTGCTCAACCCTCTTAAACTTCCAGGTTGATTAGAGATTCCTGAATTGACTCAGTGCGAAAGCTCCTTTATCTGAAAAGTTCGCCATAGTATACTGCTTATTATGGATTGATTGCTCAAAAGTTTGGACTACCTCATGTAGAGCCGTCTCGGTAGATCTACCCGTTAGGTAAGCGTGTTGTGATTTGTAAAAGAAGGATCCATCAAGGATCTCTCGTGGCTGGATATATGGGACTCCCTCTCTGGACTTCCTTCTCACTAAGCGGAGAGAAGCTTCTTATAGCCCACGAGAACGTCTCCTTTCCGCTTTCACACGGTGTTCGCTGCATTTAATGAAGGCTTGTGCTGTCCTTGCAACTGGCTGCATAGTCTGGACATAGCGTCTTTATAAGTAGTTCTTATCTGTAATAAACGACGGCCTGCCATGAGTCTGGGAAAAATTTTTACTGAGCTACGCCAAGTCCTTAATATTCTCGGTGCTTCTTTCTTGGCTTTCTGAATGAATTTCTCATAAATCTTCAGGCAGTTTTATACGGCTGCCAGAACTTGCGCTTATAGACGATATTGAGGATTTCCCTTAACATTTTCCACAAATTAGAGAGATCATCATTGCACAAGGAGAGGGAGGGGGGGGGTTCTGTTTGCTATATCTAGCTGCACATAAGAGCTTAAAGACAACATTCACTGTTTTTTGTTTCGCAATGAATTATTTTATTCACCGCCCGTTTGATTGTTGCCCATGTACAAAGCCTGTATAACGGCTCTATCTATTTGTTGCCCAGGTACAAGCCTATGCAATGCTTAGATGTGCGAAAGTATAAAACCTGTGCACTAGTTACAATATACAGTGCTCTTGGCAGCCTTACCAAGAGAAAAGAAAAGGCTGGATTCACTGAATATCTGTAACTAACTTTATTCTCGTTCAAAACAAAACTTTATAATAAAAATTAGCTTAAGTAAACATTGATAAACATGAATATCTACAGTCTACATGATAATCTACAGTCTTTCGTTGCCTTCTGTCTAGAATTATGATCACAACATAATTCAAGCAATTTTCTCATGCACTTTTCAGTTAATTATCAAAAATGTTTCGCGCTTTTCTTAGGTGCAGTTTTACATTACAGAAAGCACTGAAAATATGTATGCAATCTAATCTACGTGGAATTGAAACACCGCCTTTTGTAAGGGCTCAATCTTGCTGTTCAACTGGTTAACAGATTCAATTTTACCATTAGGTACTCTGAATGGTCTTTCCTAGCGATTTGACTGAATTCCTTCCAGTGAATTCTTTTAGGATTCCTGTAAGATTTTGGACTATTGATCTCAATACTCAAATTGAATAGTATCAAACTGTGATCTGAAATGGAGCTCTGGTGGGACACTTTTTAATCTTTAATTCTAAAGGTTTCGTTATCTGTTGGTAATATAATATCGGGAACTTCTTCCCAACCGCTAAAATTATCCGTGCTTGGAAAAGTGAAGCTTACGTTATTTTCCTTGTTAAATATATATAATGTCAAATAAAGACTCACCCCATTCGTTATTCTCCGAGCTGCCCAAAAGTCGTTGCCGCAACCTACCAGGAGGTTGGCTCCTTTACACCTCATCATGGGCTATATACGCATATATGCCCTATCATGGGCCATATACGCAGCGGATATGTACAATCGGCAGCGCTGAAATTAGGAAAAAAACATTAATGTGCTTATTGACTAAGATACATGTTCTAGGGTTTTTGATATTTTCTAAGCCCTGCTTGAGTGCTGTTAGTGGTCGATGCTCATACCTTCGAGCATTTCCTTGACCTGAATCATCTCCTTGCTCTCGATCATCTCCTTAGCTTCTTCAGCCAGGTCTAAGTTCTCGCCAGTATTTCGGGATACCTTAAGTTTGGCATACCTTGTACCGAACCTTAGCATGTACTCCACCTTTTCGAGAACTTCCAGAAATTCTTCGTGTAAAAGGAGGAAGAATGCGTGGCTAAACGAAGAGAGGGGTTCTTCTGCGTTGATGACCGCCCAGTGTTAATGGGTTTTGCAGTTGAAGACAGCTGAGTAGCTTTTCGCCGTCTGTCTTCATATTAGGCACCCACATGAAGGTCATTGGTCTTCTGGGTAACGACGCAAGCACTAAGCAAATCTTTTGAGAACTGGTCCTGGAATCCGAGGTCCTGATATCCTTCAATGGATTCCGATGAATAAAAACAAGGAAAAACTCATGGGCTACTACCATTTCTGAATGTTTAACCTCAACGTGGCTCCACACATCCGGGGTCTACTTCCCGCCGCTGGCCACAGCAGTGCTACTTGAAGATGTTCCCTTACCATGTCGCTGAGCTACTTTTTTTGCCTACCACTGGCTTCGAAGTCCTTCCCTCGACTTTTTGGCTGCGAGCATGACCTCATCTTGAGATCTGTTTCTCTTTGGCGTCACTTTGAGTAGTTCTTGTTCCTTCTGTCGTTCAAGCCGCTTTTGAACCTCTTGAACAATTGCCTGGTACTTCTTCCTGCCAGCGCTATGGATGGCATTCGCTGTGCTGCAGGTAGGCTTTTTGGTTTCCTGACTGGAGACAAATAGTTCCTCCTCCAAGGAGTTACCGATGTTCGTCTTGCCTTTTCTGTTATTTAAGTTTTTTTTTTACTAGTTTTTGTTCCAACAAGTATATTCGAAAGGGATGATTCACCCCGGTAGAGCCGACATAACAAGGTAAGGCACATATACAATCGGCCTTGTCCGGGTGTCTCTACACCTTTGGATTTAGTAGGATTTTTGAAGCTTTACCCCGCTTTGTACCCGGCTCAGTATGACGTCTCCAAACTGACCAGTTCGACATGGTTGGCCCTGCTGGAAAAGTAAGTACTGTTCCGCCGGCATAGCTCAGTTTGTCAGTGATGCACCCAAGCTCCTCCACTGTGACAAGGTGCAGGTACGTACGAAGGAGCAACTTGTACTTCTATTAAATTTAGTTCATTTAAAGCGTTTAACGTTTGATGTGACAAAAAAAAATTGAATTTTTGTCACACCAAACGTTATACTATATTTTTGCTTCATTAATATTTTCAGAATTGTAATACTCAAAGGCGGCTTATTTTCAAATTCATGGAATTTAATTTTTATCATTGAACCAGGGTGCAACAAAAATAAGGAATAAGCCTGTAAATTGTCATCCGAGATATTCCTTGTTACAACAGATGTCGCTAAATTAAGCTTCTAGAAACTTAACAGGCCTGGCAAAAGTACTAACATGAAAACCGTCAATAATAAAAATGATTAATTTTTTCACAAGACATCATTAAGGTGGTAGGATTTACATTTTGTAAACGGCGGCGATGTATGTATAATAATTTTGTAGTTTTTTGGACTATACGGTCATTTGAATAACGAATGTAATCGCAAATATTATTTTGATAAAAAGCTGATGAACGCGGTATATAAAGTCTTCAAAACTTGTCCTTCATTTTGCATGGCTACATGAAATAGTGCCACCAGGACACATCAATTTCCATCCGTACGCAGGAAGCGTTTACCTAATTTCTCTGTTAAGTCAAGGCCCGTAAATCCATCCATTTGGAATTCATAGTTTGATTGATTGCACTATTTTCTCACCTTGCTTATTTCAAAGTTAACTTATTATTCTATATTATATTTTTATATATCCTAACACCAATTGTAACGTAAGTAGAACTTTTCGAGCTTGACGCATTAATTTTGGCACGTCTTTTGAATCATAGAAAATTAACAGTCATTATTAGCTACACTGCAAAACTCGTTCTACAATTTTCTTTAGAAACTTTCTGCACTAGATGTTTTACGTCGCTTATGACAACTTATATTTACTTTTTTAAAACACAACTGAACTTACCCCCCCCCCCACCGGAAGTGGCGTAATAATTTTGAAAAAAACTAAACATCTCTTTTCTCTCAGAGAAAAATAATTGCACTGAGAAATTTGTCAATTGCGGGTAATTGTTTCTAATTTTAAATTAAATGTTTGTTTTCGCCAATATTATCTTCCCTTAGAATCAATAGTTTTTGCAGAAATCGAAAAATTTTTCATGGCGCTATAAATAAGACACGCAACTTGTAAGCTTTAGCCCTGGGTTCCACATGTATCCCCGTCGTTTCTTGATTTTAATTACGCACCCCATAAGGGGTGCCGCAGTTAACTTGTGTGTTAATTAATTGTATAAACTGTTATTTGCCTAAAATTAATAAGTGATAGAATAAGTCGTTGATTTACTAACGTAGAGTTGCTTTTGGCTTTAGTAAAATGTTATGTATTTAATTCAAATTTTTCAGAAAAATCAAAATTCAAATTTTTCAATTATTTCCTTAAAGTTCCTTCGAATCTCTCACCACCAGTTGCTTTAAGATTTCACAAGAGGTAAGTTTTATCCAATTAGATTTCCTCCAAAATCTCAATATGTGTCTTATCACTTTGTTTTATCAAACAATAAGCTCCTTCTTATGTGCTTTGAATATCAAATAAGATAGCTTCGTAATTTTCAGTCTCCTTCTCTGGATTTTCTAACCATGGGAATGGGCTGGGTTTTAGGAACTTTGGAAGCAGCATAGGAATTGCCTACCAGTGGAAAATAATGCGATACAATGCATAGGTAAGCTGAAAATAAATAAAGCGAGGGTAACGTTATTCTGGTACACATCCTAGGACATTATATTTACGTATGTGGATTGTCGAGACTTTTGGGGGTTGTGAAAACATCACGTTTCTTATGGTCTGTTTTAGATTTTCTTAAAGAAGGTTGAGATTGTCGTGGTATCTACTTAATATTCATAACATGATGCGAGTGGCACATTAGTAAAATAATTTGCGTCTTACAAGCATTGTTCACAGAAAGGTAGAACAAATGAAACTTCATCGAAATCGTAGACTCTTGTTATGCTGTCAGGAAGCAAATAAATAGTACTAACAAGGACCATTTACATTTTCTTTAAGTTTGGGTAAAATTTCAAGGATAACATAAACAAATGATAATGTCTAAATGTCTAATTTGGCGACATAATGAGGTGGTGATGATAGTGATGATTATGAAAAACGAGTCTATTTTACTCAACTTAAAGAGCTAGCTTATTCAAATATGTGTTACCGGTTTCTGTGTTTCTACCTTTAACATCGTAAATGATGTTATGTATTTTCAAAGCCACGCGATCCCTATATTTTTGGAACGAACACGAAAATCTTCATCTGTTGTGATTTTTATTCAGTCACTGTTCGGATATCTTTAGTTTAATTTCTAGAATTTCCATAAAGCACTATTCTGCAGAGGTTTTAAGACAGTTTTTCTTCTAGGTCAAGGCATATTCTTTACTGCGTTTGACATGTCCGGAGCTGGAAGATATCGGAGCCTGTGGGAGCATCACTTTAAGACATGTCAAGGAATTGTTTTTGTGATTGACTCAAGCGACAGAATGAGATTAGGTAAGTAAATTTAATTATATGTTTAATTTTTTTTCAGAAATAAAATAAAATAAATGTTTTTAGCAACATTATTAAAATTTCGTATTAACCGGGAGAAAATACTGGAATCGCTATTTTTGCAGTTATAAGACATAGAAAACATTATAATGATGATGTAAAAAAATAATTAAGCTTTTTACATACCCTTCCAGGAGAGAGTCAGATAGTCACTCAACTACTTTGTTCCGGATAGGAATCCCCGCATATTTTATCTGCCTCGCGACAACTGAACCGTTTCTATAAATTGAGCGTATACCCAAAAATCGTCGTCTATTATTCTCTCATGCCAGTTGGGAGCTGGCGTGTGATTTTGACACTTTATGTCGCTTGGACTGCCATTAGTAGGGTTTTCGTAAAACGGTTGGCCATTCCTCTTCAACCGTTTGAACACATGATTTTCTACCTCGGAAAATTCATCGGGGCCAGGCGGTGTTTCAGAAGATACTTGAGCCGATAACCCTCTGATAATGATTTTCAGAGGTTTTTTGAGGTTGAATCATGTATTCTAATCCTGGCATCTCTCATGCGTAATCTTCATCCCGGAAGCGAGCAATTGCGGTCACGCCAAGCAAACTGCTTAGAAAAGGGGTTATTCTTAACACGAACCTATTATCCAAGAAACTGCTTTAAGATCGAGAAGTCCCTGCACTATAAATAATACACCTTGAGGTCCTTTACAGATAATAACGGGGCCTACAACAACGCAACCACTGTGGCGATCGCAGACGCTCAGAAAGTAGCAAATTTGGCCAAAGCCATCAGAAGATGGATAGCCACGCTCCTAAGTGCGATTTATAGTGGTCGCTTACGCCCATGATTCAGTAATATTAGTGTCAGTCAAACAACTCTAATGAAGCTAAGTTGATGGGGGGAAACCAAGGGGCTTGGTAACAAATCACGCAAAACCAAAATGTAGTAAGTATAAGCACCAACCTGTAGGATACCGCGGTTAGACACTGTGCATCTTAAACACCAGGCTAAATATCTGTGGCTCATTGTCGACAAAAAACTGACAACGAAACTAAATGTAGAATAAAGGGTTGCTAAAGCAAACAACGCTTCCTATACCTGCAGTCTACGGTGTAAAGTGACCGGCTGAAATCCAGAATCACGCAGTTTATATGTATACACAAGAAAACTTATCTCAGGTTGGAGCACATACAAATAATAGCGAGAATGGGGGTCAATGATTGTAGAATTTAGATAGTGGAGTCGTTTTAAATGCTGGACATTCAACAAAAAAGGACACCTTCAAAGAGATTACAGAAACACAATAAGATCAGACTCTGCAAAAGATGGCATCACGATATCTAGTAATGGGTGTACAAAATGTAGAGAAAGAGAATGAGCGGAATAAAGAAGCAATACAGCTGTAAGGTCAAAACGAACTACACGACCACAACAGGGAAACGAATGAGGATAGGAGTTGGCTAGTGAAATCGACACCCCCGTTATCATAACCAACATTAGGAAATTGCAGCGGAGCGATTACAGTTAGTAATAGACGGGAGAGCTAAAGAACAAATTTGTGCGATTAATATAGATACAGGTGATTCAAGATCTTAAGTGCGATTATGCTAAAAACGACTCTGCTAGTAACCAAAATCAATGTTTTGAGAACCGCTACAATAATCCGTTGAAGTCTATGAGTAAATATTGATAGAAATATCTCTCGGCGACACTCGATTTTCAGACAGATTTCTTGTCGCAAATATAACGAACGAGTGCATACTTTGATTTCATGAGAGCACACAACAACAGGAGACGGAGTTGGATCAATGCGTTGAGCCGCACGACCACCATGCCATGGGCCCCGGGTTCGAGACCAGATGACCCCGTGAGCTTTTATTAAGAAATTAAAATAATCCACTCCGTCTCTGGGCTGTTGTCTAGCTCGCAGGAATGCAAAAACAAGACTCAAGTCTCCTCACTTCCCTTACCCTAATACCCTTCCATGCTAAATCCTGAATTACACGAGAGGGATTTTACCCCGTAACTCACGGCAATTCTCTTTTGTGCAAAAGTAGAAAAACCCACGGAGTGTTGCTACGAAAGAGGCTTTGACTGACGTTAAAAAACCGGTTCATAAGTGTTTTGCAGGGTTGAAAATTTGTATTCACCGGCTCAAGCAATACTAAATCAACCTGACGCCAAAAATTTTTCGAACCCTAATGAGAAAGTTACGAAAATGGACAAAAGCAAATCAGGAAAAACTCAAGCAAAACCCCTACGATTCGTGATTGACACTCACAGGCGACACTCTTGCTACCTCACTTCTCTCACCTTGAAAAAAACAGGTTTTCGTCACTCATGGGGTAAAATCCCTCTCGTGTAATTCAGGACTAAGGCATCAAAGGGTTGTCCCCTATGATTTGGCCACATGGTATATAAAAAAAAAAAACAAACATTCAACTGGATATCGGAAGAGGAAATACGACAACAGAGAGATAGAGATTCCTATGGCTCTGGGATAAAATAGCTACTCGAATTTGAACAACGGGGCACATGAAGACATCGACATTCCTCCTTGTGCAGAAACCTTGGTACTAGCAAAAGTTCTTGGTAACACCGGGAGCTTTCGATTCTATCTAATAGAACCAGATATAATACAGCAAATAAGAAATGTTGTCGGTGAAAAATTTTTACTGACTGAATGACTGAAGAATCAGATAGCATGCTTGAAACAATGCGCAAGCAAGATCTGATAGAACATTCGAAGAGCCCGTGGGTGGTCCCAGTGATGCTTGTAAAGAATGGCTATACAAGATTCTGTGTAAACTACCGTCGTCCAAATGATGTTAAAATAAAAGATAGTTACCCATTTCCTCGCATAAATGACACCCTTGACACTTTTTCAAGATGCAAGTAGTTTTTGACGTTGCACTTAAAAAGCGGCTACTGGCAAGTTGAGACTGATCCAGATGACAGGGACAGACTTTGCAGTGGGAAGTGGATTCTGACAATTAAAAGTTATGCCCCTTGGATATTCGAACAACTTTCGAACTCTAATGGAATGCATTTTGCGAGGTTTAACTTGGAAAATATGCCTGGTAGAGAGCATTACGGCACCGATACAAGACCGATATTTCGAATAACTTGGTCCAGGTCTCATCAAGGTTAAGACGATCTTGCTCTCTTTGCAATCTGGTTAAGGGAGAATTTCGGTCGGAAAATGGGGAGCATGGACAAGTGATATATATCTGTGTATATATGCATTTTCTTTTTATTGCCCTCGCCCGAGCAAGGCAACAAAGGCTCTTCTTTACTATCGGGGATAAAACGGAAATACCTGTAGAAGGAAATAATGTAGAAAGAAACGAATTAGGAATGCAATGTATATTTATATTTCCCATAAATCATACAATTGACTCTTTTCGAAGCTACATAAAAACTGAAAAAACTAATTGACCACAATTAGACCAAAATTATCTCGAGTATCCGGAAGCCCTAGCCTGGTATGTTTGGATGACATCATTGTAACTGGAAGAAGTTTTGAAAAACGCCTAGACAATTTACGGGACAATTTGCTGCAGAAACTGAAGGCAGCCAAACTGAACCTAAACCCTAATTAGTGTAGACTCTTCGGAGGCCAGGTGAAATATCTTGGCATATGGTTTCGAAAAAAGGAGTAAGCACCGATCCTAAGAAAAGGGCTTCCGTGGAGAATTGGCTCACTTCGAAATACAAACATGAGTTGCGAAGTATTCTTGGGCTATCCATGTATTATAAGCGTTTTGTGAAGAATTTTGTTGATATAGCAACAGAAATTCTGCTACTTATCCAAGTGCAGGCGAGATATTTATATTGATATTTAATAAAAAGTGGTGTCATACTACAGCAGAGCTCTGGTAAAACAAGAAAAGAGCTGTTGGGGTTTGCTGAACGTTTTCTTAAATTCATTTATGGTCAAAGATTCAATTTAAAAATTCTGAAGGGCCAGTGGCAAGACGGCTGGAAAGACTTCAATCCTATGATTTTTAAATTATTCGTAGGAAGGGTAGATCCCATGGAAATGCAAATGCACTCTCACGACGGTCATGTAAGGCAAAGTCTGGAAGGAAAATGCGACCATGTATCAAACTGTTTTAAGAATCGCCATCGAACCCTTAACAGGGTGGAATAAGGAACAGTTCCGAACATTCAAACGAGTAGACGGGAATATATCCCATATTTCGACGGAATGGAATGATGTTGAAGACAGAAATGTAATTTTGAAGAGTTGCTGTGCACAATAGAATTCTCAGAGAGAAGATGAAGGAATATTGAAGCGCAAATGCGAAACACACGACGAGTCAGCACATCGGAGGCAGGTATTCGTTCCCGTGAACAAGTTAAAAGATGTCCTAGAAAAATTTCATAATCGTGCTTCAGGAGGAGTCTTCGCGTCGATAATACGTTGAAGAATTGAGGGGAACGATTTTAATGTTTGTATATGGGGAGGACTGAGATTGAGATTGAGGCAACCGATAGATTCTGGTGGTAATAGATTAATTTAGTAAATGACCAGAAGTATATACGATCCGAAATCAAGAAACGAAGACAGTGGCCGAGTGCGGATAAGCACAATTACGTTACAATATAATATAAAATAAGTATTTGTACGATTTTTAGATTTCTGAAAATAGAACACTTCAAGTTTTATATTCATTTCAAAATGAATCTATATCATTGAATTGCACTGAAGTAAATACATCCTGATAGTTGTAATAAAAACAGTATCAACAAATTGAAAAAGAACGAAAAAAATTATAAAAATCGGTGTATACGTAAAAAATAATTTAACCGAAAAAGTATTAACTGGGTTCTTAAGGTTTTCTTTCTTAAAATCTAAAATAAATTGTAAAGTCTTAAGAACCTTGTTTATTTGTTTGTCAATAATAATATTTGGTATTATTTAATACAGAAATAGGCTTTTTTCAAATAGCAGTATGACCTTAACATGGCAGGAAGTGATATTGATAAATATTTAAGAAATTATCCTGTCCACGTTAAGCATCCTTAAATATTGGTAGCTTACGTGATTTTGCGATAGGTCTTTTAATTTCACCAGTTGCAGTTCTTATCTTCACAACTCGGACCAAATTATCTCGACCAAGATGAAGATACGTTTGATACGTCGCAACGCCCATGTCGCTGGCGGTATGTTATACTCCTTGATGAGCACAATGTTTTCAATGTCCAAGTTAGCCTTTTCACGCCTTATTTTGGGCGATATTGAAAAGTTAGAGGTACTCCTTGTACCACCGATTCTAGAAGTCGAGTGAGTCTTCATCGTGTGACCAACATATTATCTGTAGCTGGTTCGGAAAGTGCTACTGGCCGGTTTCCAATTAGGATACGTTCTGGGGATAACACGTCAAAGCAGCCGATATCATCAGAAAGCGGTAGAGAGGTCGAGAGCTTAGGACCCCTTCTATTTGTACTAATAAGGTAATGAGCTCCTGTAATGTAAGTCTGGTTTTCCTGATTGTGTATCGAATTGCGTTTTTACCAATTTTACTCCAGACTGTTAACTCCCAAGAAAATGGGATACAGAAGGTGGACTGAAATGCCAATTACATACGACGAATAGATTCAAATTCCTGATTCAACCTTTTGACAAAGATTTATAAACTGGGTGCATAAAACGAGTATGCGAAGAATTTTCATGAAAGATGAATAGTGTTAAAATACATCTATTAGCGTGTTATTTTCTATTGATGATTGCATTTCAGTTGAAGCCTCACTTCCAGCTCGATTTCCTTCATGAAAATAAGATTTCCAATCGGAAGATAGCCATGTTGTTCCCTTTCACCATAATGTGAGGTGAGTAGCTCTCCTGGTGGCATTCCGCGAGAACCTAAGTCTGCCGGATTGTCCTGGGAATGTATATGATACCATGCCTTTCGAACAAAGATAGTTAGGATTTCCGATGTCCTAATGGAGATGTAAGTCTTCCAGGTGCAGGGATGTGATAGTAACCAAGCTAAGACGGTGCTGTAATCAGTCGAAGCAATGCAGTTGATTTTAGGTTCATTAAGTGCAGCTTTTATCGATTGAAGAAGTTTTGCCAACAGTAAAGCGCCATGAAGTTTCAACCGATTAGAGATTTGTTTCACATGTGATACTCTTGTTTTAGCTGCTAGTAGAAATGTTAAACTCTCCCAAGTATTACCTTTTGTTCTACTGTATACAGCTGCTCCGTATACTAACTCGGATGCATCAGAAAATCGACGTAGTTCGTAATTGTCTTCATGAGTGTTAAACTTAAATGATGTAAACATTCATGTATCCTGCTTCACTTTGCTTCTAAGTTTTTGTTTATTTGCTCATCCCAATCATAATTTTCAAGCTACAGCTGTTGTAGCATGAGCACCGGCCAAGAGGATTAAATGCTGTGCTTGTTTCTGACAGAATTTGTTGTTTAGTTGGATTGGGAGTGTGTGTACTGTTCACATCGAAGGAGAAAAAGCCTATCCACCTGAAACCCAACACTTTTACTGTCGCTGGCTGCTGATCCACTTTTCTGGAAGAAGTTGTGTTGTTATCAGAAATGCAGATAAGAATATAATCGAGTTCGAATCCCATTTGTACAGAGAAAAGCCTCTAAATGATAATGTTGTAGTCAATTCTTTATGGAGTTTTACTGCTGCCGTAACATCTTCTGCAGTACCCATAAGTCGTCTACATATAAATTAGGAAGAATTGTCTTTGCTGCTCCTGGAATTTCATTCTTGAAGTCTTCCGCTACTTACTTTAAAGTTCTCGTGGCCAAATACGGAGCACATAAGGTACCATAGGTCACAGTTGTTGATCTATAGTGATTAACAGGATCTCTCTCCTTACTATGCGCTGATATTCTCAGTCTAATTCATTTATCACTACTTACCTATACATTTTTGGAATGTCAGCGTCAATTGATGTTTTATAGGTTCGGATTGATATGAGTACAGGCAATAAGCCTGTTGGGGCCAACACAAAGCGTTTTATTAGAGATAGTTCAGAAGATGAATAGCAGATCCATCAAAGACCTCGAGAATCGAAGTATAGTTGTGGTTCTCGTGGGTTTCAGCACAGGATGGTGTAGAACATATGCATATTCGAAGTTGGAATTTGGTATTGTAGATGGAAGTGGTTCTAATGACCTAAAACCTTGTATTCTCCCATAAATTCCTGATACTCATCCCAAAAGCTTTTATTTGACGAGAATTTCCTTTACATTGATCTCAGTCTCGCCACTACAATGCTTTCTGTTTTGTCTATAACATTTGCTGTCATTTTAATAGGCAGCAAAAAGACTTACCTTCCAGAGTTTTTCCAACAACGTGTGTTTGATTAAATAAACATTCACAAAATTCTCCTTCTTCAGAATAATGAGGCTCATTCGCTCATTTCGAGGAATTTCTTCTATTTCCCAAAATGCTCTTATTGTGTTATCAATCTGATCAGCGTTCGTTTGAAGAGAAATACTCGCGGGTATTTATAGACGTATTAATTGATTCTGATACCACATAGCCAAAGATTGTATTTTGCAGACTGGGAGCTTTAGTAGATTTTATGTGTCTACCGTCTGAAGTATTCTGCACCTAACAAAATATCAATTTTATTCGGGTAGTTAAAATATAAATCAACCAAGTTGAATTTGCTAATAAATGCAAAGGCGGTAGCAAAGATTACTTATTACTAGATAACCGGCTCCCTAAATTACCCAGCTAGTCTCGAAAAAATAACACTGGCACCACAGTAAAACGAAATATATCCAGCTTTTAAAGTCATAAGAATATTCATGCAAATAAAGAGTACAGATAGTGTACAGTCATTTACTCCTGTCAAAATTATTTGAGAGAATCACTTACTCCTGTCAAAATTCTGTTCTCATCCGGAGAGAATTACAGACTTCTGTCATAAAGTACCTTCAAATCTTGTCGAAGAGAGAAATGTACCAAATGTACCACCAATAAAAAGAATTCATGTGAAGCACATGACTAAGGTAGTTACTTTTGTGCATAAGAGACTTTTAAACCGTCAATGCATTCTCATCTTTTAATAAGTGAAGTACATTTGACAAAGTATACGTGTCTCTTATTCACAAATTCTCCTGGAAAACAAATTTTTAGTTCTGATTGCAGGGTTGCCCGATGCGGGAAATATACAAAAGCAACCAAAAATTGTTCACTGCTTTGTTCGAAGCCGTTTATCTAGTAGTAAGTAATCTTTGGCAAACATGTTTGCTTAGGTAGAACGTAACCAAAAATTGTAATGTGTTCGGATTTATCGAAGCGAGAACAAAGTTTCAGATACATACATCCGTGAGTCACTCCAGAATAATAATTTTTTTTTTTTTATGTATATATGGCTCTTTATTTGGCACAATCGTTATAAAGCGTAAAAATCCTACAAAAACTAGCTACCCTAAAAATCACATAAACATTAAAAAGACACAGTAATAAAGATCAAAAAGAACATAACAAAATATGACTCAATAGACTACGTTACTGTAAATAGGTTAAATAAAAAGGACTCTAAAACTTGAAGACAAAAACCTGTAAAAAAGAAAATACAAAGAAATTTTGAAATGCCTCCAAGCAAGTGCCAGCTCTAAGAAAAGTTCCTTAAAAATTTTGACAAAATTCCGAAACTAAACCTAGAGCTAAACCTAAAACGAACGAGCACAATGAACCGAAACCGAAAACTTAAACTAGAACATGATTGTCTGAGTGCTCCCAGGGGGTAGATGCAGCACCGGGCGAAGTTCCTACTTCGGGAACCACTGCTCCCAAGCAAATGCCCTCTCCGTAGAGCCGTTCGCCACTTTTCTAGTCCTCCGGGAGCACTCATCCAAACATGTTCTAGACGAACGCACAAAAATTTCGAACCGACTAGAGTGCCGCGGGACCAGTCTGCAGAGTCATTGACGTCTGCAAACTGCTCCCATCATCCTCCCAGTTCTACGATTCCAACGTGAGACTTGTCCTTCCCGCAGCACTTGCAGCAATACCAAAGCGAAGAGAGGCCATCTATTAACCCCTAAGGTATCCGTAGGATTTACTCCTACGAAGAGCTCGCGCAGCCTACGTGAAGTGAGTGTACTGAATGTCGTGTGCGGTGGTCGATTCGTTACGAATGCGTTTATCACCTCAGTGCTGTATCCACCAATTTGTGTAAATGTGTTGTGTGGGGGTGTATAAGTGTGTTCCCAGAAGCATCAATGATGTCTCCAAGAACTGTGAGTTGTCCTGTATCGGCCGTTACACCTCGAGCATTACTAAACACCGAATCTACTAACTCAGGGTTCAACCTGATCGGAATTGCTGAGAAATCGCCGTACCCAATAATAATAATTTTTTATCACATTCGTGAAATCGCTTTCGTAATCGTGTGTAGATATGCGCGACAAATTTCCACTTGATTTTACATAAGTTCTAAAAAAACCACACGCTTATTCAGATTGAACATGACTGTCGCTTACTTTCATATAGCTTCCAAGAATAGCTTTCATATAGCTTCCATAACAATTTTAAAATTTTTTAAAATTTAAAATTATATAAATAAGGATATAATTAAGTACGATGTTGAATCTTAAAAATAAATAGGAATTGGAAGTTTATTTATTGAAAAAACCTCAAATTTACGTTTAAATAATAAATAATTCATCAGGAGCTATAAATTAACATAATTACTCCGATTTTTCAAATTTAATTTAATTTACAATGCCGCCGAAATGTTGATTGATTGGTTTTTCTCAAATTAACGTTAAAAGGGATGAACATCGTTGCATAAATTAAAATATTTTATTTTTGCTCCCTTTCAACCATGATGTAATTCCGTATCCACATGCTTATGACAGATTAATTAATGCGGACACGATTACCGTCGTACAAGCAATTATACGTTGGAGAGTTGCTTAGTAAGTACACCTATCCAAGAGTTACTTTTAATTAATTACCTACAGTTATTCTTGAAGGTAATTTTGAAACATGAGATTCTTATTTAAACAGCACCCCGTCCGCCCGCCTACGCGTCGCGCGTACTGAATAATTCCATATCACAAAAACCCTGGCGATGCGGCGCCGGTTCTTAAGGACCTTTGTTCTGCTCATTATTGAGACTCAGCACAATATTCGTTTTTATAGTTGTTTAACTTTAAGTGCATAATTTGGTGTCACCTTTACAGAGTGAAGCTCGTCTGAAATTATTATATTAAATAAAAATTTCCAGGACATTAAATGGTTATGATTACAACAATTTAAACTTTACACATTGCCAAGTGGGGAACAATTTCATTTACGATGCATTTCATTTCAGTGGTTGTTAAGGACGAACTGGAGATTTTATTGCAACATTCAGACATTTCTAAGCGGAAGATCCCCATTCTCTTCTTTGCCAATAAAATGGACTGTTCAGATGCTTTGTCTAGCGTTAAGATAGCTGCGGGTGAGTTCAATTTTTTAAAATTTCTGTAAGTGGCAATAACTAAGATTGTGCATTTCATTTAAGCTCTCGGTCTAGAGAAAATTGATGACAAGCCGTGGCATATAAGTTCAAGTAATGCTTTATCAGGTGAGGGCCTTGAGGAAGGAGTGCAATGGTTGGTGGAGCAAATTCGGCTTTGTACTCTGAATTCCAGAGAATATGGGAGAAGGAAATCATCTGCAAAATTAGATTTATAAGTATGAAGTAAACTTTTAAATGTTTTAAATAAATGTTTGTTTAAAAACTTTGGTAAACGTTTTGAACATTTAACAAATATATCTTCGTGTAATATATACTATATACACTTATTTCTGACTGTACTTCCCGTAGTCCTCGTGGACTCCGGGAAGGGACAAGAGATCTTGGCCCGATTCAATGGTAAAGATAGCGAGCTGACCTACAAATTATGGTGAATTTCGAACTGTCATCACTCTGAGCTGTAAAAATTTAATATTTTCTATAACAATTTCCTTAAAGTTGCTGCTCCGCACAAGTCTTATCTCGTATTCGACGACAAACTCTTTAGTGCGCTTACCTAGGAATCAAAATTGCAAAAGTCAGTGAACTTTATATCTCTTTGTATTTATCAATTTATTCATCGGTCAGTATTGACCTCATTATTACATATCTTGAAATTTGATATTTTGTTAAATTTCAATTGATTGATATCGGTAAGTATCGAAAGAAAGTGTATGATTATTACTATTTAGTTATGCAAGTTCGTCAAGTCTGACTACTACAGATCAATTACAATACCTGATTTCTTATAAACAACAAAAGCAACACAATCAATAGAATACTGAAGCTAAGTGTTTAATCTGATCTGATTCTTTAACTGATTTCTCGGAAGATTTAAGTCCGAAATATCGAAATTGTTATACTAACCTTGACCTTGTACAAAAAGTGTTCTTAAAATAGGTTAGTGATGGTATGCGTGGGGGAGAGAGAATATAAATGTTTGAACAAATTTATGTATTTTCAAAGGATTATCGATAACTGATCGATCCCATTATTCTAATATACTTATATAGACTTATATTTCATTTATATCTTACCACTAATACGCCGATGACACTAACAACATATCCCCAGATCAAGGTTATTAGAAAGTTATGAGCTAAAGCAGAGAATTTTCGAATTTATCAAAACAGTATATGCACCATTGATGTTAATAATAAAGAGCAGTGGTCCCAAATGGCTTCCCTGAGGAACCCCAGACGAAATACAAATTTTATTAGAAAGAGTGCCAAGATATATTTCACACTGAGTGCGGTCTCGAAAATAAGTAGTGTTATGAGTATTTACTACTATTACTACTTAACAAAAATTCCTAGTATCTAATATCAATCGCACAGACGCAAGCATTAATTTCCAGCAGAAGTGCTTGCTAATTAAAGTTCACGTTGCACACCCACTCGTTATATATTACCTACCATGCAAATCTGGCATACTTCTGTAACCTCAGCACCTCGAGTTCGGAGCGAGGAAGATAAAAACAAATTCTAAATTAAGTCTTTGGTTAATTAAATTCTCACAAATGACAGAAAGCGTGAACCAGAACGTTACTATTCGAACAGAATAAAGAACGCACTGGTTATATAAAATTAGTCAAGTTTATTCCTAAATAAAGAAGTGTTACTAGAGAAATGCATTTTAACTGTAGTACGGATCCTCAACTATCTTTATTTTATACCAATTGTACAAAAAAGGGCTGGTGTAACCTCCTCCGTATGGAAAAGCACTACCTACCAGTCCCTTGTAGTGCAAAGATCACTACTGTAGATAGCTGCTTCGCAAAAACTAAGAGAGTACGTAACTTTTTTTTTGCAATCATGTATATTCCTTGGCTGCGTTCTGGAAGTAGAAGGTATGAGAAGGGAACAAGTTATTTTAACTTACCTGTACAGTGTGTTGTCCTGAAAGCCAATATAGAAATGGTGCTGCAAAAGATTTATGTTTAATTACAGATTAATATGGAAATCACTGATTACTTATTTGATTCGTATTCCCCGTCCAAGGAATAAATTGTAAATATGAAACCTAGGCTGTAGTTGCGCTGGCCAAGATTGCACCTCGAAGTCGCTGCATCCACACCCATTTCAGTTACTCACGAGTATTATCATGCTGATGACTTCAGGATATACTGAACTATGATGTTGATTTTCACCTGCTCACCTGCTAAAAACATCGCACGTCAACTGCAAAAATAAAATACTCAAAGTATAGTACTCACCAATGTGGATTATAGTACTTACCGGCATGTATTATACTTCGAAGATGTCCTAAGCAGAAAACGTTAAATAAGTGTTTATGAAGAAGGTATGAAATTAATTTACTTACGTACGTTCCCTGGATCTCTCGGATGGCGGATTGGATTCTACAAGTATAGACAGTTTTAGCATTAGTTAATTTCAATTAAAATAATTAGCATAGCTAGGTTGAATATTTATTTAATTTTAGAAATATCAAAATAAATAAGTTCTAAGATTTAGCTAAAGTGAATAGAAGTTAAATGAAGTTTAAAACTTATTTTCACAAAATGCACAAAATGTGCAGCAAAAATTCACTTGACCCGAGTTAATTTTCAAAAATAAAAATCAAAACAAACTACTTGTACACTCGAGCAATGTAAGAAATATAAAAATTTCTTAACATGATCGGCGTTTCTAATGAAGAAAAGTTAAACTCCTTTGGCTCGTTCTCAACAGCAGCACCGGTTTGGTTTAGTTTAATGAAAAAAAACCTTAAAATAGGATTAGTCTTAGATTATTCGCAAAAGAAAGTATATATAGAAGACTAGTTTTAACTTTTGAAAATTAGCGAAAGGAAGAAATTGGATCCAGGTTCCAGTCTCTCCCTGCCGACGAGTTTTCCTATCATAAAAAAAGTGCACTCCGTCTCTCTCCGTTCTCTAGTTAGCAACAATACCAAAACAAGACGTTCAATTTACTTCATACCCTTCCGGCCGTAACCATGCTAGAACCGCATCATAGGGTTGTTTCCTGGTCTTTGGCTTCATCACAATAAAAAAAAAAAACATTCAAGTATATTGTTTTTTTACGCCATTGGCGGCCATTCTATAAACCTCTTCTATATAACATCGATATTAAGGAACATCGATTCGATTATTATCGATCATCGATGTTTAGTCATCGATGTTGACATCGATGTCAATATTGATGTTTTGTCAACATCGCTTATCCCTAGTTTGTCCCGAACAATCATGTTTTTTTCAGTCTACACAAAACAAATAGCGTGCGAACTAAACAAATTTAATGAACTATTTGTAAATTTTATTCTGTCAACAAACTATGGCTTGAAAAGTTTTTTGTGCAGAAAGTACATAAATTGTAAAGTAAAAAGTGAAAAATTTTATAATAACATAAGCAGATTGAGTTGGATGAATTCGTTGAGCGGCACGACCATCATGCAATGGACCCCGAGTTCGAGACCAGGTCTCGTGAGCTTTAGAGAGAAATTAAAAGATAATCCACTCCGTCTCTGGGATGTTGTCTAGCTCGCAGCAATGCAAAAAACAAGACTTCTAACTTTAGGTAAGTTATTCCCATGTCATTATGATTCTCCACAATTATGGGTTGCGCTACTACAGATTTGCCAACTTAGCAATTTGTGTGAGATCCCACTAATAAAATGAAAAAAAAGAGAATTGTTATAAAATGGCCTCGTCGATAAGTACAACATTTTACATCCAAAAATGGAAATTTCTTGTTAATCCTAAAACACCTAGGACATATGGTTTACCGAAAATCCATAAACTTGGTAACAAAATGATAAGTAATTTGTTCGAATATAGATGCGCCAACGTCCAAGATAGCGAGATAGTTAGTCAATGAGTTTAAGGGATTAGAGCAGCCATAAGGTTGATATGTCAGAAATTCATTGGAAATTGTAGATAAGTTAAAACACATTAAGGTAAAGCCTGATGAAAAATTAGTATCCCCAGACTGAATCATCATATCCCAGTACACCAATCAAATATGCATTAACTGTTATAGCTAAATGGCTACAAAACCAAAAAATACAGCACGAAAAAATAGATCTAAATTCAAGATCTAAATTTATGTATGGAACAGAACATATTTCAATTCAAAGGAAAGTAGCAATCAGAAGGAAAAAGTATGGGTAATCGAATATCCTGTTTCATAGCAAATACATACATGGGACAATTAGAAACAGATCTCTGGTAAACTGACCAGAATATAGTTAAGGTATGTATTATAGTATGAAAAAATGATTTACAACCTTTAGTTGACTTAGTCAACAACCTTTATCCAACCATGAAGTTCACGCATGAAGAAGAGACCGAAAATAAACTACCGCTAAAAATAGATTCATCACTAGGGACTTTTATTGCACAAGACAACATAAAATGGCAGCTTTTAATTTTCTGGCTTATAGATAAAATAAGTTACTTTTATCTTTGGCGAATTACGAAAACAAATATGATAATATTTACAGACAACGTGATATCGATAATTTTATTAAAAAACATGCTGACAAAATAAAAAGAGCGAATATGACTACACTTACATCTTCAAGATGTAATAATAAAATTATAAAATAAAAAAGATCTTGAGAAAAGAAAACCTTCATATTGCGTACGAAAATAAAAATACATTACAAAATATTTTAAAAAACAGTAGAGATAGAGTAGATAATAGTCAACAATTGGGTATCGATAGTATAACTTGTGGAGAATGTAATAAAAAATATATTGGGCAAACAAAGCGTTCAGTTAAGATCAGACACAAAGAACAAACCTGACAAATCTGTAGTAGCGCAACACATAATTGTGGAGAATCGTAACGACATGGGAATAAATTACCTAAGGTTAGAAAAATCAATAAATAAAATTAACGAAAAGTCTTTTAATACGCAAAAACAGAAATAATATTTGAAACAATGACAACGGTCCAATTGAGTCACCTCTCTCTTCCCCAACGACCCAACAACGATGATAAGATGATAAAGGTCATCTGCAGTTGGGAAATTATTTCAGTCTACTTTATCCGATGAAGATGGCATGGATGCATGCTGAAATTCGGATTCGGCTTTTTTTAAACGGCACGTGAAAATGTTGTTTTGAAAATTAATTTATAATTGGGGGAACACCTAAAAATTTCGCCAAAACTTGAAATATCGCCTTATGCCGCCAATCAAAATCTGAAAAATGTCGCCAAATTTTTAATCGGGAATTATGAATTCGCCACTGGGAAATGTCGACCATAAAAAAAACCAATCATCGTGTAAAATGTCGCCAATCTAAAATATGACAGACCAAAATTTTTTTTTTGATTTTCCTACAGGCCATTCAGAGTTATTATGTTGTCAGTACTGTAAAATGTTCAGCAACTTTAAAATGTCTCGATGTCGAAGTTGAAGTTGTATTTGTTGCTGCCTCAACTGCAGTTATTATAGCGGCTTGATCTTCAACTAACTAATATAACATGAGAAGTAAATGAGTACAGAGTAGAAGTCGCAGTTACTACAGCCAGTCTTTAAACCAAGCAGTCGCAAGGGAACCATTCCGCAGATGTTTAATTGAATAAATGTTTGAGGCTCCAATTTAGTTCTTTCCTTCTTTTGTTAAATCATATCCCAAGTTATTTGGATAGTTATGTATTTTACACAATTTTTATTTTTATTTTTTTTAGTATTTCTTTTGTCTTTTTTTTAATTTCTTCCTTCTCTTCAACAATATATACTAAATAATAAGAGGCAAATCATTAAAATTTCTTGTTATAAGTGAAGTAGGTAAATACCGGTAATAGAAGGGGGGTTGCTAGTTGCAGCGCGAGTGTGGTAAAGTACTTTAGGATAAAGATGATAACATTTGTTAATGAGCTTATTTTGTTGCTTATATTGAAAGCATATTAATAAATGCCGAAAACAATTGACGAAATGGTTCTTTATTGCAGCGCGCCCTGCAATTAAGAACCATTTCGTCAATTGTTTTCGGGCATTTTGAAAGCGGTATTTTCATTGGCGACATTTTGGTAGACGGCAATTTTATAGGCGACATATCGTAGTAGACCCATAATTGGGTATTATACGATTTGCAACCATTGTGATCAAGCTGTAACGGCAATACCAGAGTAAGTAGCTTCATAAAGCCTGTATGGCACAAATATGAGGCACGGTACATCTGAGTAAGAACCTTTTCCAAAGTGGCTACTATGTGAATGGTCGCAGACCCATTTGCTGGTAACTCTTGTGAATTAGAGTGCAATAGATGGCAAGGTTTCTGCTGAACTGTGGGGGCGTGTGGAAACTAAGATTTTAGAAATGGTGATGAATCAACCAGGAAGGTTAGGGACTGCTGCCCCGTTTCGATTCCTTGGGTTATTAAATAGGAGGACTAGTTCTCCAAGGACTTCCTCAGCAGCTTGGGAGGGCTTAAAGAAAGGAATCATCCCATCTGCAGAGATACCTAGGAGATCGATGTCCTGCATATGTCTGTCCAACATAAAGGATATAGAGCCCTGATCATCCTGAAGTTAAGCAATGCTAATGTTCATTCAGAGAATCGCAGCGACCCTGCTGGTCTTTTTATGAGAAGAGGACCTAGATTTCGCCCTTATACAGAAACCTTGGGTGAGAAATCTGACAGTGAGGGGACCGCGATTTTCATAGCCAGAAAGCGAATCTGGCAGGTGACCTAGTACTACTGATTAATAAAATAGTTTTTAAAAAAAAAAGTTGAACCGACTTCACAAAAAGCGCTAAAAAGCATAAAATAATTTTTAATTTTATATCTATTACGATATTTTGAAGTCGGTGCAAATCAAACAAACCACACAACTACAACAAAAGTATTTAATCGTCATTTCTTATGATCCCGTAAACTGAAACGTTCAGGTAGTATTAGCTATTATTTTCAATTGTGGTACTGTAGTTGTTTTATTTGTTTAATTTGCACCGACTTCAAAATGTCGTAAAAGATATAAAATTAAAAATTATTTTATGCCTTTTAGCGCTTTTTGTGAAGTCGGTTCAACTTTTTTTTTAAAAACTATTTTATTTTTCACTTTTTAGTGTCTTCTTCTCTATACAACGAAGAAAGAACCATCCAAATCGGTCCACGCGTTAAAAGTTAGTTTTAACCACCTACCTCACCCCCATTCCACTAAACTTTTTTTCTAATGGTATCAATCAAGGAACATACTCTACCGAACATAAAAGGAATCATCGAAATTGGTGCACGCGTTACGAAGTTACTACCCCTCCCCCTCCCCCACCTCCATAATAGGACCAAATTATTCTCCTATTAGCAATGGGGGATCACACTCTATACAACAGCAAAAGAACCGTACAAATCAATCCACGCGTTACAAAGTTAGGTTCCACCCCCCTTCACCCACCTCCGCCCCAGCAACATTTGTTTTCTCGTAGTATCAACCAAGGATCATATTCTATCCAATGGAAGAAGAATTATCCAAATCGGTCCACGCGTTACGAAGTTAGACTACCCCTCCCCCCACCCACACCTTTCACCTAAATTATTCACCTATTAGCAAAGGGGGATCATACTCTATACAACAGAAAAAGAACCATCGAAATCGGACCACGCGTTACAAAGTTAGGTTCCACCCCCACCCCCCACCCACATCCCCCCAAAATATTTTTCACCTGGTATCAACCACGGAACATACTCTACCCAACAGAAAAAGAATTATCCAAATCGGTTCACGCGTTACAAACTTAGACTACCCCTCCCCCCTTCCCACACCTTAGGCCAAATTTTTTTCTCCTATTAGTAATGGGGGACCATATTCTGTACAACAAAAAAGAACCATCCAAATCGGACCACGTGTTACAAAGTTAGGTTTCACCCCCACCCCCCACCCCACCCTACATACACCCCTCCCCCACCCACACCTTTCACCATAGGAGAAAATTATTCACCTATTAGCAATGGGGGATCATACTCTATACAACAGAAAAAGAACCATCGAAATCGGACCACGCGTTACAAAGTTAGGTTCCACCCCCACCCCCCACCCACATCCCCCCAAAATTGTTTTCACCTAGTATCAACCACGGAACATACTCTACCCAACAAAAAAAGAATCATCAAAATCGGTCGACGCGTTACGAAGTTATGCCCGGTCAGACATAAAAAAAAAACAAAACAAAAAAAATACGCGTCGAACTTAGAACCTCTTTGTTTTTGGGAAGTCGGTTAAAAAGAAGCTAAAGAAGCCACTGTTTAATAGGCGCGCATGTGACCAGGTTGGGCGCTCACCACAAGCCACACTGGCATAGCTGCAGCAATGTTTAGGAAATAGAAACCATGCTTCACCTTTAATGCGAGCGCCCGGCTTTGGCGGGTAGTAGTAGGCAAATTCTTGGATATAACTTCCTGAAGAGCCTTCAAGCAATCTTAGGGGTCATGGGATTGGGAAATTAGTGCAATCCCTAACTCCTCGGGCTGGTATAAGTATAACTCTCCCGCCCCGTCGGCGCGTTTAAATATCTAGCTACCTATGCTAGGCCTTGACCAATCAACCGGGTCTTACAGGTCGTGATATCTAAAGCGCGTAAAGTGCTGGAGTGTGATACCGTGTCGTCATTGCGAGATATTCCACGTTAAGCGTCACGAAAGACAGCTGTTCGCATAGATATCATTTTCTATGAATTGCAGGTTAGTTTAGATTATTAAATTCTTAACAAAAAAGTTTCTGTCCACTCTTTAAATAACTTTTTCGTGGTAGAGTTGTAAGAATTAGCAACTGGAACTAATTCAAACAACATTCTCAAATGCTCTAATATAAAATTCATGTCACGTTATTTATTTTATTTTATCTCTTCCCTGTAAGTAAAATAAAATCAAGATAAGATAAAATTAGTTAAGTTTGAATTTCCAAAATTAAATTATTTAAATCCACTTTTCTATGAAATACGTGTAGGACTGAGCAGGAGGAGGAAATAGCAGTTAGCATGGAAAATCGCTTCGAAAAACTATGGGGAGATTAAAAGCTTTCTCCATCGCAGCCTAAATCCGAAATAATGGATTTTGCGAGAACCTAAGCATACTTCTTTAACAATTCCCTACCATTATGAGTATCCTGTCACAGTGTTAGGAGGTAATTACAATTAAATCATCGTTACTCACCCTTAGGGAAGATAATTTCCCCTTTCTTGCAGAATGCAGCATCACTTAATTCTAAGGTTGTCGCCCTCTTACATTCTCTAAGTGGAATAGATTCGCGTCTCAAGATAATGTCGACAAGAATTAAATTAACAGAGAATCCACTTCACACGAAAATGGGTTAATCACATTCGAAATTACCAAATTTTCGGTTATTTTAGCGGTTTATGATTTAACACAAGAAAAGGAGTTATGTTTACAGGCTTCCTCTAATTTGTCTTTGTGGTATTCGCTTTGTGCCTTCTGCTGAAAATGATTTATTAACTTTTGTTTAATTTGTATCTCAATGTCAAAGCGTAAGACTTGGTGAGATGTAAGAAGTTCACATTTTTGTTTCACTTCTTTGGAAAAGGTGTTAATTATCATACAAATAATATTGATACGAACGAAAATTATTTGTGGGGGTATTATATAAAATGCTGCTTGACATTGTTTTAAGTCAGAGCTTGTGTTCCTTGACATTAAATAATTGATCTGAGAACTACCCACTATTTACCAGTTTTGATTAAAGGCTTAGATGAAAGATTATCCTCAAAGAAAATTTCAACCTAAAGGCTACCTTTTAGTGTCTCTGGTAAAAATAAGTAGGCTTTTTTTCTTATTCAATAGATATATCTCCCTCCAGTTTCCTTAGCCCTTGCGGGACATGGGGCGGGAGAAGAACTTCACCAGATTCGACACAACGATTGCAAGTAGACCTACAATTTAAAGTGTATTCCAAACCACTTAAATTTTTTTAGCCACTCCCATGGCCTTTTTATCGTAATCTGTTGCGAGCAGAAAACAACCATTGGTCGCTGCCAGTGAGATTCGAAACTGGGACCTCAAGCCACGTTATCACTTGCGCCACCGACGACTGAATAGATTTCTTCATAAAAATTTTCTGTATCATATACTAATATTTATGTACTAATTAGACGAACTTCGTACGACCTAAAATTGATTTAATTGTAAGACTTCATAAGCAATTATTAATCCTAATCAACCTTCTAACTCCAATTCATTGAGATCGATAATATTGGCCACATCGCGTCGTTGTAATTCAAATGAATTCTATTTCTTTTATGTACATGATAAAAGATAAATGCAGTTAACATTCAGTACAAAACTTTCTGGTAAACTATGTTTTTCGTTTCGTTTTCCAGTGCGTAAATATGATGATGACTGAGCCTACTTTCAATTACAAATTTTGAGGTGGTAATCCAGGCAATTCTAGCGAACTCAAAAATTCTGTGGGATAGTTAACTACCTAATCCTGGTTGATGACTGTGTCAACCAGTTAGAAGGAAAACAAATGTCCCGGAATGAAATCTTAAATTGTCGCGTTGAGATTATTGACGTCTTTGTTTTTTGCCGCCAATATTGCTCGTTCGCTCAGCCAATTATTGTTTTTGAAGTACTGCGCTACGTTCTGAAAAACACGCCGGGTGAGCTCCTCCTTCGATTCGGTGAACTGACAGAAATCAGTGGGCAATGTGATGAATCCGGTAGAGGTGTCAACTGCGACTTTCCCATTACCATTTGCATGTTCAGTGGCAATTTCAAGGCAGAATGTGCAGTTCGTCCGCCTTCTAAGGTCGCTGCTACTCCAGATGAAGCTAATGAATGCTAGGGGAACCTCATCCGGTAAGCGAATCCTCGCTAAAAGTAATGAAATTAAGAACGTTTTCCCAGTCCCTCCAGGAGCATCCAGGAAGTAAACTCTACCAGTTCCATTTAGGGATGGGGGATCGAACTGAGAAAATCGATCCAGTACGGATCGATCTATAATTTGTTTCCGATTTCGAAGATCGATTAATCGCCCTAAAAAGATCGATGTTCATAGATCGATTCCATTGTTTTTGACATCTTAAAATTTAGATTAAAGATTAGTTTCTGTAATTACTTATTTTTGATGTTTTCCTAAATACCTTTTTTTTCCTTGATGTAGAATCACTAAACCAGAAATAAAGGACAAACCAAAGATTACTCACTACTAGATAAACGGCTTCTAACAAAGTAGTGAAAAATTAATGAATTATTTTTATTGGTGGTACTTTTTGGTACATTCTTACTCTTCGACATCATTGAGCAACTGTAAGAGTTGACACGCCTCACGGTAAGTTTCACACACAGATGTCCATTAATCGTTATCAATTAATGAAAAGAAGAATATTCACCAATAATAATCGATAATAGTAACATTCGTCCTTATTTGGATGCACAGTGTAGTTGCGACCCAGAGCGTCTGAAGCTAATACATTTGGAAGTCCTTCAACTGATGTTCCTTGTCTCCGACGCTGAAACGATTTCGATGATGCGTTCCATATGTAGTAGCGTGGCATTTCAGTATACAGAAGAGTGCGAGTAAAAGCATCAGCTTGACAAACTGAGAAGAATCTTGTCAGTGTTGTCGACGGTGGCCATGCTGCTCTGTCCTACCTAACTTTGTAACGCGTCGACCGATTTGGATGGTTCTTTTGCTGTTGTATAGAGTGTGATCCCCATTGCTAATAGAAGAAATCAAAATTTTACGTATAAGGAAATTTTCTTTATGTTTGTACATATCAATGGTTTGGAATAGAAATCAAATTCATAAATTTAAAGAACTAATACAATAATACTGCCTGATTTGAGAAGCAATCAAGCATAGACTATATGAGGATACGCGTCGCCGATTTCGGCTAATTTGTCAAAAAGAGCTGAGTAATTATGTACATTAGGCGGCCTGTATGCAGCACCAACTAGACACATATTTTCTCCTCCGAAGATTTCAATAAGAATGAACTTAATTTTATCAGAATCAGATGTGGCTCTCAACTTACAGGAAATAATATATATTGCTACTCCCCCACCGCACCTCAACAATCGATTGTGTCTATAAATCTTAAATCCATGAATGTGCACCAGGGCAGCAGGAATATGCGGTTTCAGCCACGACTCAGAAACACACATAATATCAATTTTCAATAGATCCTTGAATGCTGCGAGCGTTAATATGTCATACCTTTAGCCCATTAGATTGCTGCGATAGTATTCGAAGCATGATATTAGTACAATTTATTTCGCTCATGCCGTCACCTGAAACATCACCGTCCAAGGAACCCAAAACACAGGGTCCACACAGGCTATGAGAATAAGAAATATGCTTAATGGAACGGCGCCGCTCAAGTTGCCTCCAGTTGATGTAGTTCAATAACTCTTAGTGCCTCAGCTGTAGGTGTCTTCTTTATATAAACAAATCGAT
Organism: Leptarthrus brevirostris; assembly: GCA_964036015.1. Classification (NCBI taxonomy): domain Eukaryota; kingdom Metazoa; phylum Arthropoda; class Insecta; order Diptera; family Asilidae; genus Leptarthrus; species Leptarthrus brevirostris. The sequence goes on along the minus strand of OZ038372.1, from coordinate 109,175,044 downwards.
TTAGAACAAAAACATCAGCTGACGTTCTGTCGGCCTTCATTCGTCTCGCCTGCAAAAAAATCTTACGGTCCATCGGGAGTAGGTAGTGATTAATAAATATCCGATTGTTTTGTTGTTTATATCCGATATCGGTTAGTTGCAGTGAGCCAAAATCACAGACATCATTAAGTCCTATATCGTGCTGCTTGAAGATTGCTTAAGATCATTAATTTCACCAGTGATCGCTGTTTGAAAAGTTTTAAGTTGTGCAGCGAAATCAGAACTGTCAAACTTCTGTGACCTCGTGGACATGTCAGTATTGTGTAAGAAAAACACTGAACCTGCGCAAACATTTTAGTTTTGACAATTATACACCTTAGTGCCATTGTTATTGTGTAATTTATGAGACACTCAGATTCAGTGCTGAATTTCAACGCCTTACAATGCGGACAAATGACTGACATTTCTCCAATCGTTACTGACCTGTCCGCACCGTAATCGATTTCCGGGTCGTAATAGAACGCCGCACGTTCTATGGAGCACCGCGTCGGCGCAATCGGTCATGATCATTTTTCGTGCTCGCTCGTTGTGTATGATGTGCACGAACTCGCCGCATTAGGGATGGGGGATCGAACTGAGAAAATCGATTCAGTACGGATCGATCTTTAATTTTTTTCCGATTTCGTAGATCGATTAATCGCCTTAAAAGGATCGATATCCATAGATCGGATAGATCGATTCAGTTTATTTTGATATTTCAATTTATATCAGCATTTTGAAATTGCAAGTAATTAAACCTGTTTCTACATATAAAAATATTGGGTCATCATTAAACCAATTTATTAAATAATAGAAAACAACCTTTGTAGATTCCCAATCTTGGGTATTTCAGAAATGTTGCTTATTTTACAAATCTTGGGTATTTCAGAAATGTTGCTTATTTAATCGGAAAACAATTTGCGATTATGGAGCAGAGTCTTTGAAAGCACTCAGTCTTCATTAAAGGAACAAGTACTCGTCTTCATTAAAGGAACATAACTAAAAATGTACACCCGAAAAGTAAAAGAGAAGCACAACTTTTGTGCCGCGTATTTGCAAGCTCAAAAATTTTTTTACTAATATCACATGTCCCATAAACCTTCCAGGAATATTATGAGTATGTACGAAGAACATACTCGTAAGTTTTCTGGGAAGGTGTCTGGTCTTAGTCCTAAAAATGTATATCTTGGGAACGTTTTTTGAAAATATTCTGGGAATGTTTTATTCTTTCGTTTTAAACGGAAATCACCGCCAGTTAAAGTTGACAGTTCACCTTTATCTTCCTCCCTGTCTTCACCTTGAGAGAAACATGACTACCTATCAGTTGAAAATTTCAAAACGGACGCAGTTCTGGTTTACTAGTGCTAATTGTGATCGAAAACACTTACACACTTTTCATATAAAAATATTTAAATAAAAGACTATGTAAAAATATTTAAATAAAAGACTATGTATGATTTTAACGCACGCAAAATAAATTCTTCGTCCTTTTAATTTATTTTGGAAAGGTTTTTTACACAATTCACCATTGCTTAAATGACTTTATATTAATAAAACTATTAATAAGTGTCAAATCTTTGATACAGTAAAAATGGGCAGAACTCAAAAAGATATATATGCTTCTTTCAGGAGATTATGATCTACGTCGCATCTATGTGTATTCCACATGAGTTTCTTACTAAGATTATACGTGGCAGTATATATACTTGTCTATTCTATTAGTTATATTCTACTTCGTTGATGTGGCAAATCCGCGTAAACGGAGTTGGATCAATTCGTTGAGCGGTACGACCACCATCCCATGGGTCGCAGATTCGAGACCAGGTCTCCCCGTGAGCTTTTATTAAGAAATTAAAATAATCCACTCCGTCACTGGGCTTTTCTCTAGCTCGCAGGAATGCAAAAACAAAACTTTCAAGTTTCCTTACTTCCCTTACCCTAATTCCCTTCCGACTTTAGCCACGTCGGTTAAAAAAAAAACTAATATGCATAACATCCAGGATGTCGGTACACAAAATTCAACTAACTTTCGAAGCAATTACAAGTTGCATCGTGTATTCCAAAACTAATTTGTATAAAAACTTAAAATCGCATATTCGAATATCACTTATTTTAGATTTTTCTTTAAATAACTTATTTCTTTCTTATTGTTCAATCACCAAACCAGAAATAAAACATAACAAGCCACTAATGACAAAATCATGCAGTAGTACACAGTTAACACTAAAATATTATAGCGATCATAAGCGCATTCGCCTAACAATTACGATTCTTTTAAAAAAAATTTACATTTGCCGGAGTATTACACAAATGAAAGATAAAATGCAAAAAAATCACGAGTTAGCTTGTTTTTTGGTACGTTTTAAATAGATCGAAATCGGAAACAAATAAATCGATTCGAGCTGAATCGGTCCCACGTAAAATCGATTCAAAAATCGACAGATCGAAGGCTTAAAGATCGATCTCTTGAGATCGAATCGAAGATCGCCCATCCCTACGCCGCATTCTCAATCTATTCGCTTGTCGGTCATTTTCAGTCGCTCTCGAAAATTGAATAAAATTTACAAAATGAAAGAGTGAGTTTATAACTATTCCCATGCTTTATTGCAGATATTTCGATTAATTGCTCTTATTTGTAAAATCGTTATCGAGAGGATCGTTTCGGCTATTGGTGGTACTTTGTTTTTACGGTGCTTGTTGATAGCAATAACTATTTGTTTGGCTTTCTAGTATTTCTATATTTGTTGGGTGAGTTTATAGCTATTCACAGCACTGTATATACGTATTGTAAACAAACATTCGGGTTCTTACCTAACAGTATACCTGCTCGCTGTAAGCATTCAGTATTATTCGCATGAATTTTACTTTCCTTATATTGAATATCCAATATTGTCGGAAGTACATACTTTAATATTTTTTGGCTGACTGACGGGAGTTGTTCTACAATATGGTTGGCTGACCATTTTATTTATAGTTAATATACAATTAAGTACCTCTAAAAAAATTGTCAAGTTTAATAAATGAATTGCATCTTATTTATTTATTGTACATACATTAGGGCTGACTGACCAGCTCCGTTCTCACATTTAACTGACTGACTGACATAACTGTTATTTATATGCAATATACAATCTGTATAACAATTTTCAGCTTTAGTAAATTCATTTAAATACCACGGCAATCATAACCGTTTTGATAGCATATATCTGACGCCTGCTCTACCGTTCGCTTGACTGACCGCAGTATGTGTGCGTACACAACTACTATAACCAATTGTCAAATGATCAGCTGTAGTAAATTCAGAGCATTTTTTTGACGTGGCTCTCCCTCTATTATATTTATCAATCCTAAGGTCCATTTTCAAGTATTTACTTTTATAGGAGATCTTTGAATCTTTGGTTCAGCCTTTATTTGTGTAACAAGTGTCTCAAGTTGGTTGGATATGGGTTTAAAAGTTTGCTTTAGCTGAGTTTCCATTTCCATTCTTTCCAATCTTAAGATCTTCAAACTTTTTTCTGATGGTGTTTCGCACCCTCATTATTTGCTTAGTAATCCTCACTTCCATATTAATCTTAAAGAACAACCCGATTAAATAAACAGCTGGAGGAAACAGCAGTTTAAAAAACAGCTGGGGAACAGCTAGCAGTTTACAAACACAGCTGACGAAACAGATCACAGTATAAGGCAAACAGCAGGCGAATTAAAACAGTTTACAAAAGCAATAATTACATATAAGAGTATCCTCTGAACCTTTTCCGTAAAAGTGAAGGTATTAACTAATAAGTCATTGCTCATCCTTTCCCCTTTATAGTATTATGAATACTTAAAACCCTTTCGGTAGCGCCCTTTACCCATTGAGCTGTCTTAATCAATCACCAGAAATTCATACTTATCCTTCCAACATTCAGCACAGACATCACAACATTTTTCAAACTTCATATCTGTACCCACATGATCATTAAATATATGTTTAAGATTCAGGTCATCTTGCTTAAACAGTATGATAAAATTTGCATTGTCTCGTATTAAATGCTTAGGTATATGCGTATAATCATCACTAGGCAGTTTTTTAATTGCTAAAATATAGGTTTTGCGAAGTTATGTGGGAATATGATACGGGATTTTAGAGTAGGAGATTTCGTTCGAGATTTTGTTAATCCCTAATTTCTGAATTTTTTGTTCGCAATTGTGCGGCCACTTGGAAGTCCGGGTTTTTATTTGGGATTTTAGGATTCGGGCAGTGGTTTTCCAGAATTTAAGCAATAGTTTTACGGGGATCGATGCACTGCTTGCAGTTATGCCACTAGATGACATACGAATTCGAGTCCATGGTGTTTCGGCGGTAACAGCGGAGCAGCGGAGACAAGTAAGGGCTATAACGCATTCCGAGCCGCAAGTAACAAGTATCAGATAAAAGTTTAGGACAACCAAGATTTATGAGAGCATTCACATTTGCGGCAGCAAGTATCATTTTAACTTTTGATCCTGATACCCCAGTGGTGTCAACAGGGGAAATTAAAAAAAAAATTCAATTAATTTTGTAGCTGTCAACAAACAGATTGTGAATGTAAAAATTTTAAATTGAAGTAAAAAGTTTTGAATTAAGGAAGGAAAATAATTTTATACATAATATAAATTCCACGGTTTAAAAAAATATTCACCAAATTTCTATTTAGAAATATGAATATTTCTTCGAAATTGTCACTTCTGTATGGTACTTCCAATTTTGTTATCGTTTGTATCTATCAAATGCTTGGTACTTTCGGCCCTGATAAAACAAGAATAACATGGGCGACGGTTATATCAATTATATGCGGAGCAAAGTGCTTCGTTACACTAGGTTATGGTTATTGCAAACGATTGTCTCCAACTAACCTGACTAAAGTGACTAGATAATTTGTTTGGAGTTCTAGGATCCCCCTGAACATGCTAGTGCTATTCCCCGAAAGTTCAGTATTTTGAGTTCCGGTTCACTTCCTTCACTTATATTTCAAGGATTCATCTGGCCTGCTCACGAGTTCCTTATTTTCATTTGAACGTTTTTTGGTTGTAATCAAAAGGCCAAAAAGGAAATGACCTTTTAGGATTATTCATCTGGTATCTTAGTATTTCCGGGCCATTTAGAAATCTCGATTTTAAGAATTCTAATGATTACATTAATTTCTTTTAATGGGTGTCAAAAGTATCTTTTTAAATGCATTAGCAATAGTAAATGAAATACTTTCTAATAAGAATCAGATTTGTAAAGTGAGCAACTGTGCAATGTTTGTTGCAAATAGTATAGTTACTTAAAGTTTAAGTTAAGTAATTTAATGATTATTGTCGAAGAATGTCGTCTTGCTTAGTAAAAAGCTATGCACATAATAGTTTCAAAGTTGAATGTTCCTTGGTTTGTTTTTAGCAAAATAAACATTTCTCCTTACTTTCACCGTCTGTGTAAACTATTAGGTTCCTGTAAAGTTGCTCCCGTAATCCCGTTACTATCTCTGAGTGTTTCAATATTGAGACAAGGAAATGCAGATCTGATGTTATAAACTCAAGTGTATAGCACGTAGTTGCCCTGCAGAAACTAATTCTATAGAACAATATATAAACCAAAGGAAGTTAGCAGTAGATTACGGTTAAGCTAAAAGAACGTTGGAATTAATTAAACACAATTTGCTGCATTAGCAAAATTGTACCATAACCAAGCTAAACAAGTTCAAATAAATGAACATTTTGGTAATACGTATACAGTTCAATACTTTACACTGAAGACTTTGAAGCTTTTTCTCAGTTTTCATACAAACTTGAGGTCATGTGCCTTTGTCTAACAAAACTTTACCTGGGTTTTTGCTATTTTCACAAGTAAAAAGTTTGGGAGAAGTTTATAGTGAAGTGTACTTTTCACATGAACATCATCAGAAAGAAATAAAAAAATTAAGGTAAAAGCTAAAAGCCAACAACGGCTTCGACTGCCCTTATAAAATTTGTAGACAAGACCAGACCTCTATTGTGTCTATATATGTAATCTAATACAATATCCGGCTATGTAAACGACGCAGTCACACGTAATTGAAAATTTATCTTAATTGCGATAAAATGTGTGATTGCGGCATTTAGGTTACATCTCATATTCACGATTCATAAACATTCTCCCCGCCTTGATCTTCGAAGTCAATTCGTAGACTTATGTTAATCAGGCATTTCCTTCGGACTAGATGATCGTTATTGAAAAGCGCCACTACTCGCCTTTTTTGGCCAAGGATTGAGATATTCAGGTCATTGGGGTTATAATGACCCATATTTTTTACCACAACAAATTCAGTGCAAATTTCTCATTCATATGAGATTGTATGGTGCGAGAATTTTTTAAATTCATTGTAGTCTCACAGTTTATCAACTTTGCCTTTGATAGTTTGATCTATATCCTTGATTGGTAGGGGTCTTACATGTTAGTCCTGGCTAGTAACTATTGTGAATGGTTACATTATCAGTTTTTATTGTTTTATAATCTTCTACAATATGTTATTAGAAATTTTACAAGTGTTGCAGGTCTTCGTATTGTTGCATTCTTCCTTTATGACATCTATTGAACAAGACTTTTCAATATGTTGAGGCCACTTGTCATCACCTTGAGAAAGCCAACGCGGACCGAACCACCATAGATCATGTATCTGAAGTTGTACTTCTGGGGGCACATAATAACAGCGATTACCAGGAATTATTGTTTTGCCAGCTATTAAGCTTGAGTGAATACTATCATACTAAAATACTAAATGAATTCGGGTGTAAACGTATGATGCATATGCCTTTAGCCAAGTGCCACTTAAACGTGAACATTTTTGCAATTTCGTTTGTAGCCTGTAGAATTTGAATCCATTCAATTTCCTTAAACTGTTCGCAATAATCCTTCCATTTTGCCTCAAGTGACATTGATAAATTTCAGTCACAATCTAGGCCGTGAAGCGACAAGTTTTGGAGAAGTATCCTTTGATTAGGATTGCGTTCAACCACTCTAAAGGAACAAAAATGTTCGCCACATTTGACAAGATGTTCTTTTTTATGTAGTTGGTGGTTGATACCTGATGCAATTTATATTATGTATAAACGTATGATTGCTTGGTTCCAGTAGATGCCTAATGCCTTGATACTAGTTGCCCTTTCTTCCTTAGACATATTTTGTATGAGGAACTAGTTGTTGGATACACATTTCCAAATTTTCCCTTCAAAAGTAATGATTTTAATTCGGTTTGGAGTTTAAGGATATATGTTAAAGTGTTCGCCCCACTCAGATCCTCGTTGACATAAAAGTCTGATAAAACTCTTCGACGCTACCGGAAAACTTTTAGCTGCAATTCGAGCTAATTGCTCCAACGTTGGTGTTGCAAGTCACATTGAGCAGTTTAAATTCAGAAATAGGTTTATCCCTTACGAGGTTTATCCCTTAATTTACGAGCCTCCAAAAGAAATACTCTGCGTTATCTCTGTGTAGAAGAATTTGCCTATTCCTTTGTTTAATATCGACAATAAAGGCTATGCTATGTTTTCTCCATCACGTTTAGGTCTTCTTGCAATATCGGGCCTACTAAAATAGTGTATCACTGAAGGCTACGTGATGAAAATCAAACCAAGCTGTGCAATGCGCATGTCCCTAATTTCGGAAACCAGAAAAACGTCAGATGTCGTTTGAAGTCAAGGCCGACTCGAATCTGTGGTGACTTGGTGTGGTGCAAATGAGTAAGGAAATTTCTAGAACTAAGTTGCTGAACTTTCTAGAATTAAGCTAGGTAGTATAAATAGAGCTGAGTACCAGCCTAGTCAGTTAGTTGTATTTTAACTCGTGAAGTGATCCGTGTAATAAGTGAAGTAAACGGTATATTGTAAAGAAAATTGTCCACCGAATTAATCAGTGAAGTGAATAAAAATTGCAAAGATTTTTAATTGACAATAAGTGTCTTAATTAATCCGTCGAGCCCGAAGATTCGCATTTACGTTACAATTGATGTCAGAAGTGGGATTAATTAAGAAAGACTAAAATGTGCCCTGGTAGTGCTACTACAAGAAGCGATGGACCACGAAGGAAAAGATCCAGAAGCTTTTGTTTTTGAAAACGAGCTAGATATAGAAGATAAAATACTCCAAGCATGATAGATCTTCTCAATGCCCTGATGTATGACATGGAATCTTCCAAAGAACAGTTAAAGGACGAGTTAAAGTCAGTATTGGAAGAATATAAGACTTCATCAGCCGAGTTAAAGTCAGCAAAAAAAGAACAGAAGACTTCATCAGCCGAGTTAAAGTCTGCAATGGAAGAACAGAAGACTTCATCAGTCGAGTTAAAGTCAGCAATGGAAGAACAGAAGACATCATCAGCCAAGTTAAAATCAACGATGGAATGAATTAAAGGCATCGCTGGAAGAACAGAATTCATCAGAAGCGTAACTTAAAGCCTCGTTTAAAGAAGTAAAAGTGTAGATGGAAATGCCTATGCAGAAACAGTTTGAAAGCCTGGAATCAACTGTAGAGAAGAGACTGGAGACCATAGAAAACTCTATCAAAATCACTCTCGAAAGCTATGTGGATAAAAAGGTGGAAGAGATAAGATCAGATCAGAGGTACGCTGGCAACTATTTCGCAGGGATCAGATGCAACTCCGTCAATAACCAGGCAGATTGAACGGCCTGACATAAAGACTCTCTATCCATTGAACAAGGAGAGGGTGCAGACTAAATGCTTAAAATGTTGGCTAGAAAGGCAGCATGCCAGACTCTATCAGAAGCTTTTGAAATAACAAGAGCGACGATTTCAAACTCGGCAGAATTATGGGTGCAATGATTCCAACGCACCGTTAGAGGCGTTAGTAAGTCTCCGGTTGAGCGGCCGTACTGGAAATCGTTGATTAGATGGTTATTTTTTAGATATTTCAACAACTGAAATTTCATAAGTAATTCAAAACTTTTAGATAAGACCGGAGCTAGTGCAATTGGTCTGTAGTTAGAGCGGTCGCAAGTCTCTCCCTTTTTTAGGTATCGGCTAAACATAAGCAAGTTTCCATGCACTTGGAAACACTCTTGTTGAATATGACATATTAAAAAGTTTGCACAGAGGTTTATTGAAGACAGAAGCTCAACATTTTAAAACCAGAGGCAAGAAACCATCAGGCCCAGTAGCTTTGGAAACGTGTGGCTTCTAAAGTACCCTGAAAACTTCCCGAGTGAGAAAGTGTAGCGGCTTTTGCCTGCTAGTGCACTGCGATGAAGATAGAAGTGACTGCTGAAGGTGGTAAGTACGAATTAGGAGCAAAGGGTTCGCCTTGTCCAATAAGCCAGTAAAAGCATTTCCATTGTGAATGAGTTCTGGTGTTGACGAACTCGTGAAATTATTCTTTACGGTTTTTACTAGAAAACCAGAAACCCTTACTACCCCTGTGAGCAGAAAATGCTATATATATATATATATCTATATAAATAAAAATCAATTGGCCGCATGTATGAAAAATCATCAGTTGAAAACGGCTCGACAGATTTGAAAAAAATTTTTTGTATGAAAGAAAATTTTCGGGAAATCCAGCGGAAAAATTAAAAAAGGCGATGTTCAGTTTGATAGTTATGCTGCACGTGTTTTCATAACAACAACAAATTCCACATTGAACATTGATATTTTTAGAAAGATAATTGAATTGAAAGAGATATTTCGGTGTGTTATCGGTGGTGATCATATCCTTGATGCATTCAAAACCGTAAAATTTATCAATTTAGTGTGTTGCAAATATTTAATTGATTTCAGTTCGTGGTTTAATTGTTTGAAAAAAATGCCACCAGCGAGGCGTCGAAATATCGATCGGCGTACGCGCAACGCAAGCGCGCAAGACTCTGACGAAGAGCGTAGACAGAGTTTGAAGTCAAATTGAATAAGAATTTCGCAAGCGCGATACATTATGACTCCAGAACAGCCGAGTTCGACTCGCTCGTTAGAACTTACGCACAAAATAATTTGGAAAGTGGACAAAATAGGCCGCCAAAAATGACAATTAAAAATTAACGTTTGGCGTTCAGATACGATCCAACAGTCGATTACTCCGCGGATGTATCGGTCGACTTCGGAACAATGAGCACTGTTTGTTAGCATTGTAATGCTTAGAGGTTTCGACACGAACCGCAGGATTATGTTGTGCGAGCGGAAAAGTAAAATTACCGCAATTGACACCGCTACCAGAGCCACTGGCATCATTGCCCTCTGACCAAGAACCTCGATCGAAGCCTTTCTTACAGAATATACAAAAGTACAATAGTTCCTTCCAAATGACATCATTTGGAGCGAATATTATCGAAGGACGAGTTTTTAACCCATCTTTTAAGGTAAATTATTTTTCTAAATCAAGAATTTATCTTCAATTTTACAGATTAAAGGACAAATTCAGTCAGTGAATGACATTACAGCACAAGTAACTCAATGTGCTCATGGACTTCATTGTGAAGTATCATGTCTTCGGATAGGTGCGATGTTGGGTGTACTCTGTCGAGTGGCAGAAAAGAGGACTGCTTCATCTAAATATTTTCATGTGGATGGTCGAGAAAATTAGACTGGATGAAATTGACGCCATCATTTCCACATAAATTCCTGATCCCGAAGCAGGTCCAGAGTTGTATGAAGTAGTGAAGACGAATATGATTCATGGGCCGTGTGGCGATCACAACCGGGAATCACCGTGTACGATCGAAGACAAATGCTCTAAACATTTTCCGCGTGCTGTATCGTCGTCGCTCTGCAGAGGATAACGGCAGAACGATAACGTTGAAAATCAAAAATAAGGACATTGTAGTCCACAACAGATAGATTGTTCCGTTTTCACTGTAGCTTTCCAAAACATTCAAAACGCATTGCAATGTTGAGTACTGGAATTATTTCAAGTATTTCTTTTTTGCAAATACGTCACGAAAGAAAGCGACATGACTGTATTTGGTATTGCAGCTCCTGATGCCAACGATTAAGTTTCGTAATAACAAATGGGAAGATATGTCAGCAGCTCGCCCCATTTCATCCTTCATAACGAACATCATCCCGCTGTGGTCCACTTAGCTGTGCACCTGGTGAATAGATAACGAATTTATTTCACGGCAGCAAACGCAGCGCTGAATGTATATTCAACCGATGCATTTGGGCGCACTTACACAGTTCATCCAAGCAATGACGAATGTTTTACCTGCGTTTGTTCTTGGTTAATGTTCATGGACCGACTTCATTTGAAATTCTACAAACTGGCAATGGTGAGTTGTGCGGAACATATCGAGAAGCCTGTCAGTGCTCAAGGATGACATTCATGGGGATCACGCACTCGCTGATGCTGTTATTACTTTAACTGCGCATCAAATTCGATCACTTTTAGCTATCATTATTTCAATGTGTTTTCCATCGAATCCACTTCATTTGTGGAACAAATACAAAGACAATATGGCTGAAGACATTTTGCATAGAGTGCGTACAACAACAGCGAATACCGAACTTGAACGCGGAGATCCACAACGAGGCGTTGATTTCTATAGAGGATTTGTCCGGTAAATTTTTGAACAATTGGGAATGCCAGAGCTGAATCGCCCCTTGCCCGATGTATTCAATCGAGAATTTGAACAAGAACGGCAAATGAAATAAACACTTACTTAAAGACATCGAATTTGTGGAGATATTTGAAAACTCCTAGTGAACAAGTCAAGTTAACGAGTCGCGTTATAAAATGACGAATCGGCGAAAGTGTTTTCCAAGCAATTATTAGACATTTGCAATGGAAAAATTCCGGTTGACACTTCCACTGGCCTCATTTTGTTTCCACCTAGTTTTTGGCAATTCACAACGTCAACAAAATAATTGTTCACGAAAGTGTTCCCGAATATTAATGTAAATTACAAAAATCATGTTTGGTTGAGCGAATGAGCCATTTTGGCAGCAAAATATAAGAACGTAGACGATTTGAACATATAAATTAAATTGAATTCCTGAATTCATTGAATCAGAAAAAAATGCCGCCGCATAATTTGCAGCTAATGGTTGGCAATCATGTTATGTAATCTGAAGCAACCGAAACTATGCAATGGAACAAGACTCGCAGTTACGAAGCTAATGAACAACGTGATTGCTGATGAACAACGTGATGAACAATATGATTGATCATCATAAGAAAGTTTAAAGGATTTAGAGGATGTACTGATTCCAAGACTACCACTGCTGCCAACCTACTTGCGGTTTCAATTTAAGCGTGACCAGTTTCCTGTTCGTCTTGCATTCGCAATGACGATCAATATATCGCAAGGCCAGTCGTTGGTAGATTGCGGAAAAAACCGGAAAATGAATTAACGTGTTTTCTATTGGCAGTTGTACGTGGCGTGCTCAAGAGACGGTAAACCATCGGCGAAATTAGATTTCCAGAAAGACAACAAATATCGTTCATCACCAATCGTTCCGTTGAACGCATTAAAAACACCAACAACTAATTGTCAAAACAACCCAGTAAAAAAAAACCACAGTGAATTGACGTGGATTTGCTTCGAAACTCTATGTAGAAGGTAAATTAAATTTTGTATATCGATGTCCTAGGCGTTATGCATTTTAGTTTACGGGGAATTGTCACGTCACCTCCAAGTGGAACGTATGTACAATTTCCACCAACTTTCCACTTTATTTAATTTTCACTGAGTAGTCGTCGAAAATATTTTTTTTATACAATTTTATCAAAATGCATATGACAACAAAATACTCACAAGATAAATTTCAAACTGTTTAAAATCCTTAGTAAGTATAACTTTTTTTAATCACAAAATAATTACCACTTAGGGTGCCGCAAAATTGCGTCCATTTTGACATTTCCAAAAAGGGAGATATAAGAGTACATTATCCGTGGACTATCCATGGTGACTGATTTTCTGCTGGGATGGAATTCCAGTTTATTTAATTTTTAATAAATTCATGATCGTACTGAAATTGCTCTGTTTCAATTAACAAAAATTCAAGGAATAATTAGGTTGGATAAATCTATTCTCGATGAACTGCTGACTGGTTGACGGACAACGCACAGCCTAAACCACTGGAGATAGAGACATGTTATACAATAAACATATTTAATATTTTTTTGCTAAGTGCACTTCTCATTTTCTTCATTAGTAAATTGCACCCGTGCGAAGCCGGTCCGGGTCGCTAGTATATATTTATATATATATATATGTATATATATATATATATATATATATATATATATATATATATATATATATATATATATATATATATATATATATATATATATATATGACATTCCACGTCAAGTGGCCCGCCCCTGAGCCCAAAAATAGGAGCCACCAAAAAAATCGAGTGAGGGCTTAAAATGTTCGTATAAAATAGGGCTTTCGAAATTTACGTGGCCTTTTTTCCGAAACCCACCATCCGACCCAATATGGCCGCCAACACCACGTGACCCAACTTTTTGTTTCCTTCAATTGATTATAAAACTTGCACCGTGAGGCCGATTGAGGTCTACGATGTACCAAATGAAAGGTCTTGACCTCTACTTTTTTAAATTATTTTTGGGTGCTGCTAATTCCCACATGACACCCAAAACCATGTAACACGTATTTATTTTTTTACTCGAAAACTATTGAGTTTGGAGAAAAATGTTATAGAGCAAAAAAGTCTTAGAATTCATCGAGGAACATCCTCAAATTTTTTCAGAATTTTTGGAGATGATTTTGAAAAATGGGATTTCCCGTATTTTTCAAAAATTGAAAATTCGTCTGAAACAATTTGAGGTTGTTCTTTGATCAATTCTAAGACTTTTTTGTTCTTTGAACTTTTTTCCGTAACTCAACGGCTTTCGAGATAAAAAATAAATACGTGTTACATGGTTTTGGGTGTCATGTGGGAATTAGCAGCACCCAAAAATAATTTAAAAAAGTAGAGGTCAAGACCTTTCATTTGGTACATCGTAGACCTCAATCGGCCTCACGGTGCCAGTTTTATAATCAATTGAAGGAAACAAAAAGTTGGGTCACGTGGTGTTGGCGGTCATATTGGGTCGGATGGTGGGTTTCGGAAAAAAGGCCACGTAAATTTCGAAAGCCCTTTTTTATACGAACATTTTAAGCCCTCACTCGATTTTTTTGGTGGCTCCTATTTTTGGACTCAGGGGCGGGCCAGTTGACGTGGAATGTTACATATATATATATATATATATATATATATTGTTACATATTTTGGAAAAGCAAAACAATCACCATCTCCAAATAAAATAAAAATTACCTGAGAAGCCGAGGTACACACCAGAGGTCCGTCCCACGCCGAACGCTGTTATCCTGTCCATACTCCATTGCTGAGGACTAGAAGTCGTTGGTTTTTACCAGAAGAGGTTTTCCTGATGGGTGAAAGAAATACATGAAGCGGATATATCAAAAAAGCGCAGATGAGATCAGTCTTCTTTGTTCTTTCTTCGTTCACTTGCATTTAATTCAGTTGCCTAGAAAATAAGTTAAGTTCTGAATTTAATAAATGAAGTTTAAGTGCGACATCGTTTAATTATTTATCTTTAATATTTGAAGAAAAGACAATTTTATCCAAAGCATGGAGAAAGGGCTACAACGTGGGCGCGGTGCAATTCTCTGAAAGAATCTTTCCAACCTAGTCCTCTGAACTCCGGTGAGTACCTCTTCATTTTTTTTTTGGTTTCTTGCTCATTTCCTTGGCTAAGAGCAGACTTCGTGGGGATTACGAGCTTTCTAATTTATCGCGACCTTGTTCGCCGCCATCTTTAAAAAGATTTATTTCGCGCGCTGGAGGCTACCTGGTACACCACAAACTACCAAGCTGGAAGGTAATCTAATTAAACCCTTCCAAACCTAGTGATCCTTAGAATCCAAGTAAAGATTATAAAAGTTTACTTTCCAGATAGAACAGACACTTTTCACTTTCACTTCTCGACACAGTTTACATTTTTATGGCCTTGTGGCGACTCAACAGAAGTAAGCCGCACTTTCTCTGCCAGAAAACTACTTGTAAATATAATTCCTAAAATTTTCTCAGCAATCCTGGACATGATTGAAAAACTATAAAAGGATGAGAAAAACAAAGGAAAAGTTTAGTTTGTCTTCAATTTTCATTTTAAAATATCTTAAATTAAAATCTGTAAAATAATCTTATAAAGTTTTAAATTTGAATTAAATAAATTTTCTCTGCATAATTCAAAGAGACTTCTCACGCCGTCGCCTATTCAGACGACGAAATATTTCAATCTACCATTTCAGCCGGATACAGACTACAACAAATGGACAAAGACACAGCTGGCAGTAACTTCGATAGGGACGGATGTCATCTAAAGTCCGCCAGAAGAACTTAATGTAACCTCACTACTTAAACAGGGAGAATAACACGCGACCTCCAACCAAAGGAGAGGTTTCGATATCCACATTGGTGACCCCGATTAAAGAACACCGGCTCCCAAACAAAAAATAACATCAGGAGGACGACTCACCGCTGCCTCCAACACAATTTGCAGCAGCACCCACTACAATTATAGTGGCAGACGACTTGCTGCCTCAACCCCAAACAAAAATAACATCAGGAGAACGACACACCGCTGCCTCCACCACAATTTGCACCATCACCCACTACAATTATAGTGGCAGTCGACTTGCTGCCTCAACCCCAACCCCAACCAACTCCGGCCTGCAGCAAATACTTCAGGAGGACGACACACTGCTACCTCCGCCACCATTTGCAGCGCCCACTACATTAATAGTTGTAGAAACCAGCTGCCTAAACCTCGGCCGCTAGCAATTATATAAAGAGGACGACACACTACAACCTCAATTCAGGTCTTCAGCAAGTCACAAACACTTGCAGAAAGAAGCTAGACAACAACAAAACTGCTACACAGCAACACTCCAAACTCAAAGGTAGTATAAGATGACTTGCTACCTTAATCCCGTCCTGCAGAAAAGGACTCAAGAGGACGACACACCGTTGCCTCAACCTGAGCCTGCATTCCAACAAAGGGACGAAACAGCGCTGCCCCAACAAGAAGACGCCAAATCGCTACCTCACCAAGAAGACGATACACCGTCCATCATCCGTCAACACTTAGTGCACCTCCACATTGGTGACTCCGACGGCACACCAAGGTCTCTTCCTCAAACGGATGCCCCACCTGCCAAAAGACGTCGCATTGAAACAGATAAATCTCAGAAAAAGAATTATCTAGGCGTCCACACCATCCAGGACGTCACTATAAAGAAGGGACGCCGCACCAGACGTTGCCGTTACCCAATGAAGCGGAGAATAGAGCTACGGAGGTTAACACGGGTCCTCCAAATTACAATAACAACAACAATAACAAATATCATCATTATCGTCCCGAATCAATTATCATCAATCAAGCAATAGAGGAAAACCAATATAGTTATTTTTGTAACTTCGACTGTGACAATTAAGATCTTGAAGCGGAAACTCTATATAATCATTATCGTCGAACTTAATGTTCAACTGGCAGGGGAGTAGTGTGGCGACTCAACAGAAGTTAGCCGCACTTCCTCTGCCAGAAAACTACTTGTAAATATAATTCCTAAAATTTTCTCAGCAATCCTGGACATGATTGAAAAACTATAAAAGGATGAGAAAAACAATGGAAAAGTTTAGTTTGTCTTCAATTTTCATTTTTAAATATCTTAAATTAAAATCTGTAAAATAATCTAATAAAGTTTTAAATTTGAATTAAATAAATTTTCTCTACATAATTTAAAGAGACTTCTCAAGCCGTCGGCTATTGAGACGACGAAATATTTCAATCTACCATTTCAGCCGGATACAGACTACAACAAATGGACAAAGACACGGGTGGCAGTAACTTCGATAGGGAAGGATATCATCTAAAGTCCGCCAGAAGAACTTAATGCAACCTCACCACTTAAACAGGGAGGATAACACGCGACCTCCAACCAAAGCAGAGGTTTCGATATCCACAGCCTAAACACTGTCGTCACGTCATGTTACTTCATGTTCCACATACCTTGCAGTGAATCACCGGGACCATCACAAAATCACCAAACTAGAAGGGGGCTTAAATAAACCCTTCTAAACCCAGTGACCCATAGAGCACAAGGAAAGGAAAAGTAAATTTCACTATACTTGCACGGGACTTCGAGGACCACATCGCGAAAAGTAGAAGTATTCACCCATCACACATTTTGTTTCACTGCACATTGTTTTCAGTTTAACACTGCGTTCGTACTTTCAAGTCTCTAAACCTCAAGTAAACACGCACTCCGCTATAATTGTAACATTGGAACATTTAGCTTACCATTCTACCTCTGCCGCTGCAATTTCTGTTGATGTTTACATCTAGCTGCAGCTGTCTCCGAATCTTTGTTTACTATTGTTCTTTTTGCAAGCAGCCTTGCGGTAATAAAATTTGACTCCCGCTCGGTCGAATCTGAAAAGAAGTAAACAATAATAAAAAGCCTACCAGTTGGGAATTTTTGTCACATTTGGTGTCAGGTGTGGGGTGTTTTTCGAAAGAGTTCCGAAAGGACTCAATCCCACCTAATAATATAATATTAGGTGAAATTCAAATTATGTTCCTATCAATCAAACAGACAAATCAAAACAATTGGTAATTATTTATTGGTTAACTTAAGTTTTGAAAATATTGCATTTTAAAAGAAATTGTAAATGAATTTGAATTAAAACTTATAGTTAACATTTTTTCAGTGAGTTCTAATATAATTAACGATTTTCTTGCTTGTCTGTCGAATATTTTGCATGCAGAAATATTGTCATGGTTCATACAAATATACACCTTTTAGCCATAACAAAATAAATTTTATATTATTTATTGTATTATGTTACCAGGGACGACCACGTGGAGGCAGGTGCATATAAAAATGTTTCTGCTAGTAGTTTTGTAACAAAAATATATATAAATTACTTAATTTAGAAAAGAGAAAATACCAGCAGAAAATTAAACATCCCCAACAGTCCTATTGTGTAGTTATTCAATAAATATTCTGTTTTTTAAAATAGTTTTATAGGTAAATATGTACATGTATATTTCCATTCCTTGAAAAATTAACAGTCTATTATAATGCTGGCGTATATAAATTCTATCTGATTCCCTTTTGGCAATAAAATAGTATCGAGTGTTAAGGTATTTCTCAGTAATTAATTTGATCAAGGAACTATAGTGACTGTTGCTCTGCATGTGCTCATACTGATCTGCAAAGACATTTTTGCTTAAAAAATGTTCTTGGACTTCAATACAAATTTTCAAAAATATTTGTTTTTAAGGACTGTTTCGTGGCCTTTTAGAAAATGCATTTTTAAACGCAGCAAGGTTTCAGCTTTTTCACAAATCTTAATGACGCTTTCGGAAGGTTGTTGGAGATATCCTTTGGATTTATATGTAATTAGTGATGAAGGTGAATAATTTCCCTGAAGGGCAGAAAAGCATTCTGGACACTTTAAAACTTTATTAATTTTGAAAACTACAAATCCAGCCATATAGTTTACGACATGGTGGACATATTCGGACAATTTCGCTGGATGTGCAACATAATTATGTTCCATTATAAATTGCGAATTTGGAACATCACTGTCATCCACACAGATTTGATTTCCATCAATAAAATGTGCGCGATCGATTGTTATATTGATTTCTTCCACGGGGTTCGACATGGGAAGAGTGCTTTTGGCTGGAGCTTTTAATATATTAATGTGCTCTAGAGCAGTGATGTCCAAACCTATGCCCACGGGCAAGTGAGCTTTTGAGCTTTTAAATTCGTATATGCACATGTTTGGCTGTATTCGGTTTCCTGTTTTTGCGTTTTTGAATCGTTAAAGCATACAAAAGTTAAAAAAAATCGTCATAATTAAGTAGTTTTGTAAGCAATTATACAATATCTTAAAATATATAACCTTTTGCAAACATTTTAAGGTTCTAAATTAAAGAAACAGTACGAAATGCTTCTAAAGCTTTTAAGCATTCATCACATTAAGTAGTGTGGAGTTTGGCCATCAGTGCTCTAGAGGAATACAATTTTCAATGCCGCCTTCCCTTATCTGGCAACATACTAGCAATTTTTTGTATGCCGATATAAACTGCTTAACAGAAGGATTGTTATTCCTACCCAAATGGCTTCTCATGGAACTGAAAAATAGCTCGATGTGATCCTGGTTGAGTTTATATAGGGGTATGAAGTTCAGTTTCCTTGATTCTATGAAATCCTCATATACAATTTTAATATTCTTCAAGCATGCAATAAAACCTAAAAATCCAACTTTTCTTCGGCTACTTATTAAGGGTTGTCCAGTATGAGTTTTCAAATTTGAAAAATATTTGATAGCAAAATCAACGAAATCAAATATTACAATTTTATTATTGTCGCATAATGCCCGCTTAAACGACTCAAATGTTGATATTTTTCTGCTGTTAAGGATGTCAAATGCATCATTGACAGTGCGAATAAATTGCGTAGTGGCACTGCTACCATAAAATTCGGGTAGTTCAAGCACTTCCCGTCAATTGTATCCGCAACAGATTTACTAAACAATTGAACGGCTAGTTTTACGTTCATTTTCTTTTTCCGGAAATATATATGCGCTTGTCTTAACTTGTTGCCAAGATGCAATTCCTCTTTTTCCTGTAAAATTTCCAACTTTTCCAAGTAAGAAAATTCAATTAATTGTCCTAGTTCATTTTTGAAAATTTTATAGTCACCGAATGTATTTCGGAACAATTTAATCATGTGACAAGGATCAGGATGAGCTATGAACTTTTCATCGTCAATTATATAATAAGGCCTTCCTGCTACATCATTAATGTCACTTCCTAAATTTTTCAAAGCAGAAAGGTTCTATGAAGCTCCATCAAAAGTAACTCCTATTATTTCTGCTCCTGTTTTTTTAATTTCTTGAATGCATAACCGAATCGCATTTTCCTTCTGTTCTGCTGAAAGGCCTCTAACTGGGAAAAATGCTATGGATATTTTCCATGATCTATTAACACAAACCACTAAAAAAAACTAAAATATGCCTTGCTGCAATTTGACATTCCCCGCCATCTCCCATATCACTCAACATAACCAAATGATTTGTCGCCATCCCAATCTCTATGGTTTCTTATGCTGATTTCATCAAAGATTAAATTAAGATATAATTTATCTTTGTTTTTCTCTGCCTCTTGACAGGCGGCCCTTATAGCGAGGAATGACTCATTTTTGAGTCCTGGCTTGCAATCATAGACACGATACCATTCTGTAATCGTTCTTTGATGCGGTAGGCAGTTGCCGAAAACATACATAAGAATAAGCCTTGGGCGATAAAAAATTTAAGTTAAGAGCAAAAGCGCGTATTTCCTCATTATAAACCTTCGGTATTTTTTTCTTATTTTGTATATTAAAGTGTCAATTGAAAATTTCTTTGCTGGGTCCAAGTATTTCATTGAGCGTTCTTCTCAAATCATCATCGATTAAATTCTTATTGACAAGTTCTTTAATAATTTCATCTACTTTAATAATTTTCACTTTCTGCCTGCGAACTTTCTGCGCTAACCTTCATGTCCCGATTACGAACAACTTTTCTAATTTTTTTTAACTTTTTAATCAAAGCAGTGTAAGGCAAATTCATATTGCTTTCTTCGGAAGACTCCATACATTCCCTTACTGTCAAATTTTTTTCAATAGTTTCCTAATAACATAAATAATTTCAAAAATTAATAATAAATCAAAGCTATTTTCTTCTAAACTCAAATACTTACTGATTGCGATGGCACAACAGGAATATTTTAGTAATTATTAGGGTATTATTAGATATGATAGGAGTCTCAAGCGGATTAAGCAAAACTAAGTATGCAAAAAACAAAAGCGCGAGAAGTGGTGACATAATGGAACTGTCCGAATTTCTCTTTATCATTTACAGAAAAAAGCACGTGCATTTTTCTGCTAAATTCTGCAATAAGAAAAACAATTAACTTACAACTACGTCAACTTGATTTTTGAATGTATTGTATTACTTGATGTACCAGGTTGGAAATATATATCCCTTAAATTATCTTCTTCAACCTGTAAATGAAGACTTACTTAATATACTATTCTACATAAATTGTTAGGAACGAATGAAATATGTTAAATAGTTGAAGATGCTCAATAATTAAAAGTTTTAAGTATATCTTGTGAGAAGGAATTAAAAGTTAAATGAGATGTGATTAATATTGAAATTTGCAATGAAAAATGTTTGAAGGACTACAACTCTCCGGTACCACACCTATTCAATTTACCATTCGACCATTTTTACTTATTGGAAGCTACTTCCTTTAAATATTAATAAAACTAAAGTTAAATTTAAGATTAATAATGAAAAATCTATATTATCCAATACTGACAACACAGCTTTTTTCATTCAAGTATCCAGCGCAAAATTGTGTATACTGGAATAGTTCTTTGAATAAGAAAAAAGTTAAATGATAATTAGTTACATAATTTTCCACTCTTGCTAGTAAGTCTGTAGGATCAGGGAACATCACAACTTCCATTGGAATTTCTTCTGAAGTATCCTAATAAAGAAAATTATAAATCTTATATTCAAATTATATTAATAGCTTACAATGAAAACTGCTTTAGGGAAGCTATCACCACTTTGAAGAGATTCAGGTAAATGCTTCTCTTCAGATGCCTGCTGCACTCCTCTAGCAATATGCCACGCATCACCAAATGCATTTTCCACTGCTTCCATTTCTATATCTTTTGAAATATTCTAAAAAGAAATTGCTACATAATTATTTAATTAATACGAACTCATAATAATTAATGAAATTTTGTAAACATGCTGTAAAGGTAATTCCGCACGTTTTTCAATTCGTATTCAATATATACATAGGTATATATAAAGGTATATTTTATTATTCTATTAAGTAGGTATCTTACCATTGAAAGGTTTTCAGAGGGAACTGCACTCGACGTTAATACTTGCTTTGTCTTGAAATTTATAATATATTTCGGCAGAAAGTGGTCTTCACAAATAACGCTCGCCTTATTTGGATTAAAATTTGTTTTATTGGTAGCATTTATCCAAATTTGTCTCCGACATTCATCTTTTGGAAAGCTGAAATAAGTATTTATTTCAGTTGCAATAATTTTCAATTTTATTGTTTTTATTTATTTTAAGATTTTTCATAGAAGCCCCCTAAAAAATTTTTTTAACGCCATCCTGGTCCCAACGACCCAGGAATATTAAATCAGTTTTCGTTTTAACCTTACAAATCTGCTCACGAAACTTTCACTTTTTTGGAAAAATTAAGTAATAAATGAACATGCAATGATTATGAATTTAGAAGTAATTTTCTTAACGTACTTACCAGAAAAATAACTTCCCGTCATGCCGATTTTTTTTATTTGGGCATCCAAACACTGAACACTTCATTCTGCTCTTTCTTTATAAATATTGTTTGTTTTAGCAGTATTATTTCACAAAAAGACACTAAATACACGTACATTTTATTGCAGTAACAATATATAGTTTAAAAAAAACTGTTTTAATAAATTAAGCAAAATTAAACCGAACTCACGATAAAAACACTATCTCAAGCACAAAAGTAAACAAAATTTCACAGTACGAAATATATTTGTCCCATTTTCTTATATGCTTTCGTCTCTGTTTGTCAACGACCACAGCTGATATTAAATTCCTCGAGCAGCTTCACTCGCGGATAGGAATTTTACACGATACAGCGCTTCCTCTAGTTCTTTATTCTAAGATCCGCGGAGTGTTTTAATCGCGGTTAGGTTGTACGAGGTGGCGTCCGATTAGCGAAATTGGTGGTGTTATTGTTTTGATCTGCTCCTATATAGTGTCGCGAAATTATTTGTGTTATCGTTATTATGATTCGCTCCCGTCCGTGGTTATCTTCACGTGTGTAATCAATCTTATGTTTTATAGATGTGGGTCTATTTTGTGTTCGTTGTGCAATGTTAAATGTACTGATGCCCGTACTTGTTATTTATTTATTATAAAAGAAAAGTTTGGTTACCTGTGTCGTAGGAATATGTGTTGTGCTACCTGAGTCTGCTTAGACGAACAGATTTTTAGCGCAGTGGAGGATTTTTAGGGGTGGTGAGACGCAAGCGACGTGGCTCTTCTGGTCAGGGTTTCTCTGTGGGCCAGGAAGGCTTTCTGGTGAATGAAGAAAGAAAACACAAGTCAAACTAGTACTTTGTAATTATTCTATTTTAACACTTTCCGCCGTTTACAATTTGTGACTCCCTCAACTCTAGCGTACATTTGACATTGACACTGAATATTGAATCTCTTAATTCTAGAAAAATCCTTTCCAATTTTCCATTTAATTATTTTTTGTAATTATAATTCAAAATTCTAATTAACTCTTGTACTTTACTTCACAAAAGATTTGGTAAAAATGATGACTTCCCAGTTGAATGGATGCTGACATGACCAGTTGCATTAAGTGCTGGGTGTTCTGCAGTATGGATCTTGAACAGGTGAGTTGGTGACAGGTGATAGTCGTGTTGTATTGTTGCTGCATGTTCTTTTTGTGTGGTGTAGGTAAAACGTTTATTACATTTTTACTAATCCTTCCTTTTTTGTTTTAGCTGATGCAACGGGGAAGGCCTCCCTTTGCTGAAAGTTCCGGCTTACAGAAGATGCAGACGGAATAAAGTTGGCACTCTTTAGCTTTATGTATAATTTAGAGTGGAAAAGCAATGTTAAGTGTAAATTTTTGAATTTTGAAACTTCTACACCAATTAAAGAAAATTAAAAAAAAATCAATATTCAAAGAATTCAAGTGATAAACCCTACATGTTCTGCTAAAAGCAATGTAATGACAATAAAACAAGAACAGAAAACGTTAAAAAAAGATTTAAAGAATTAAATCCTGCAACAACATTTTTTAATAACGGTTGACAGGTATATTTAAGTTTTGATGGCGATCGTGAATTCGATGAGTCAACAATAATTGAAGAAACGTATGAAGTAGGAAAAGACATCCTAGAAATGGCTATGGAAGATATGTTTAATTAATGTTACTAAAAATTTATTCAATTACAGAGAGAAATGTTTTTATTTCAGTGTTAACTCCTTTTTTTCAGAAATAATTGGTAAAAGGATTTCGCAGAAGTCCTCATGTGGAACAACTTGCATCGCATTACTTTTTAAAATTAATAATATAATATATTATGCCCGGAAGAATATAATGGCAATCATAAATGGTTTTAATAACTAAACCTATTGCTTCAGAAAACATTAATTAATAATCAAAATCACAAGTTCTAAAGAGTTTTATTCCAGTTACTTTAGTAGATGAAATAAGCCGACAGCATCCTCTCAAGTAGATAACACCCTAGACAGTCGAGATCGAACCCAGTTGTTTTATTTTATTGCCCAGTCTGCCTACAAAATTTTTCAGAAGTGGGATATGGACCTAATAAATATTAAATTTAGTTCAGTTTTTGAGAGAAATTGTATGTATCCGAAATTGTATTTAACTTAAAACTGAAAAGACTAAATTGATTTGATTTTACGTGCGTTTGTGCAAAGTTGAAAATTGAAGAACGCGTGGTGAATTACAAACGTTTCCAGGACTAAAATTGTGAAGATCTATTTGGAGACGGTGTATAATCTTTGAAAGTGAATCATCGGTGATTTAAATTTTGAGGAAAATATTGTGATCGTCGGGAATTTGCCGGATTATGGCCAGCAACGTGGTGACGATGAAGCTATAAGTTGGGTTGACAACACGTGTTTCTGGTAAATTAATGCATTTGTGAACAATAAATGGGATTATAGGTGATCCAAAGTACTGAAAAACACAAAAGCTTCATAGGTGATCTTTTTGTTTTTTATAATTTTGATAATATTTTGCATATTTCGTAAATCTTCAATCCAATGGCGGAAAGAGCAGAAAGGTTTCCCGAGAAGGCCACAGCAAATCAATTAAAGGATAAACTAGCGGAATTTGGTTTAAATACAGTGGGTCCTAAATCAACGTTAAAATCAAGGTTTTTTTATGAAATTGGAAAGATGTCTGATGCCCAATCAAACGAGTATTTTCCAATAAATATTTTTACTTTGAATGACGAGCCAAATGGTAGTGCAGACATAGTAAATTTAGACGAGCGATCTGCAAATGCTGGAAATTATAGTTCTGCCGATATTGATGACGGTGAGGCTCTAACTGACGAATTGGAACTTCTTAGAACCAAGCTCCGAAAAAAGCAAGAAATTGCCGAATTAAAAAGAAAAATTGCAGAGATTTCAGGAGGTGACGATGCAGTTAGTGAGAATTCTCGACCATTCTTCAGCTTTCGAGACGTGGAAGAGTCTTTTACACAATTCAGCGGCGATAACAATTACTGCATAGAGAAATGGATGCAAAACTTTGAGGAGTCAGCGGAGACACTAGGTTGGGATTCAAGAACGTGTTTCATACATGCAAAGAGGCTAATGACCGGCACGGCTAAGCTGTTTCTACGCACAACCTCATTCAAGTCATGGGCTGATTTAAAATCTTCCTTACTAAAAGAGTTTTCTACAAAAATTTTAAATGCGGAAATACACAACCAACTACGTAGTCGAAAAAAGAGAAAGGATGAATCATGGCAGCAATATATATTCGCCATGCAAGAGCTAGCGTCGTTATGAACTATCGATGAAATTGATCTGGTGCACTATATTGTCGGAGGAATATCTGATACACCCGTTAACAAAATGTTTCTCTACGGTGCCAACAACATAGCCGATTTAAAAGGAGCTTTTAAAAATTTTTTGTTTTGCATCATATTGTTTTTCAAAAATCATAAAAATATATTATATTTAAAAGAATAAATATTAAAAAACTATTTTAAACATTTAAACATAAATTTATGCGATTCAACTTTATTATATAAGAAAAAATAAAACTGACGAACTTTGATGAAACGGGGTAGTATATATATATATATATATATATATATATATATATATATATATATATATATATATATATATATATATATATATATATATATATATATATATATATATGTGAAAAGTATGAATTTTTACCAATTTTCGCTTCTTACAAATATCCCCCTTTTGCCTTTATTAATTTTTGCAAAGTTATGGTTGAGATTTGATTCCAGCATGGTCATAGCGAAAGCAAGCCGCACTGGAAACTGCAGTCCTTTAAATTCAAATGGTATGTCAGTCGGAATAATTGGTATTCGTGGTATCAAAACATCTTCTCCTTTGCACCTTCCCTTTAGAATGGTTACTTCGATCACGTCCTTCAGCAATTTGTCACCGTTAGTCGTGTGCCGTTACAAAGACGCGGTTGGTTGATATTTCGCAACATTATGATCACCGATCCGACCTTTTAGTACAGTAAATATAGTAGATACCCTCCGAAAAATGACCTACCGGAATTTGACTTGATAACTCGTTAGGGGGGCATAAAAAAAGCTTAATGCTAGATTTCCGAATTGATCCCCCCCTATTTTTGAGAAAATCCAAAAAAACTTTGGATGCGTTTTTCTCGGAATCTATGGGTTTTAGAGAAAAGTTTATTTAACAAAAAATGTTCAGGACATTGTTAACTACATTTTTTGTTATTGAAGCCAAGTCATACGACTTAAATTACAAAAGGTAGGCGGCGCTAAAATATCAAAAAAGTGGTTTTTTGGCATTTTCGTTAAGAATAAATAATTTTTTCATATTTATGTAAATGAGAAAGTTGTTCGTCACAAAAATATCAACATTTTTTATTTAAACAATTTTTTTGTAAAACTTACCGTTCTCGAACTGTAGGCGAAAAGTTTGGACAAAGGACCGGTTTCTAACATCTGCCTAATCCCCTACTAGCGCACATTTTTCAGTTGCTATGTGAGTTTTATGAAATACACGCATCGGCGCGGCACATAAAGTACAATTTTTTGACTTTGGCAAGCTCCAGCTCGAGAACGGTAAGTTTTACAAAAAAATTGTTTAAATAAAAAATGTAGATATTTTTGTTACGAACAACTTTCCCAT
The DNA here is from genome assembly GCA_964036015.1 of Leptarthrus brevirostris. Classification (NCBI taxonomy): domain Eukaryota; kingdom Metazoa; phylum Arthropoda; class Insecta; order Diptera; family Asilidae; genus Leptarthrus; species Leptarthrus brevirostris. The sequence continues at coordinate 109,147,996 of OZ038372.1, read as the reverse complement.
TTACATTAATATGAAAAAATTATTTATTCTTAACGAAAATGCCAAAAACCCACTTTTTCGATACTTTAGCGCCACCTACCTTTTGTAATTTAAGTCGTACGACTTGGCTTCAATGACAAAAAATGTAGTTAACAATGTCCTGAACATTTTTTGTTAAATAAACTTTTCTCTAAAACCCATAGATTCCGAGAAAAACGCATCCAAAGTTTTTTTGGATTTTCTCAAAAACAGGGGGGGGATCAATTCGGAAATCTAGCATTAAGCTTTTTTTATGCCCCCCTATCGATTTATCAAGTCAAATTCCGGTAGGTCATTTTTCGGAGCAACCCTATTTTTTCGTGCTATATTGATTGTACTATTTAATTGAAGATTGTCAGGCGGAAATCCGGGAAAATCCAGTGAGTTTAAAAATTCGGGTGGATAGTTGACGACATCATCTTGGTTAGTAGCGGAATCAACTGGTTTGTATGTCCTCAATTCACCGGCAATTTAATTTTGAATTTTGAAATTGAATTCATTTACATCCATTTTGGCAGCCAATCTATCTCTTTCGCTCAACGAAATATGATCTCTGTAATTTTGAGCAACGTTTGGGAACACCTTTTGAACGAGTTCAGTTTTTGATTCAGTAAACTGATAAAAATTTTCAGGAAAGTCTGTCAAAACCTCCAAAGGGAATTTGCCAATGACTATGTCAATTAGCCGTTTTGAAAATATTTCTTCAGATCGATCATTTTGCAACTCGACATTCTTGCATATTCTTGCTTAAATTTAGTATTTTGACGAGTTTTCACAAAACGGAGGACTTTAAACATGCATTAAGTTCATCAGTGGTGTCAATTGAGTGATTTTGTCACCTCTTGGTGACTTTTAATGCAGTAATGCAAAATAAGGGACTTTGTCACCAAAGCTGGTGTTTTTGAATATCTTCCTAGTGACAGATGTTTTTCTGCGACACTGTGATTTTGAACCTCTTCTGATGATACCAAATGTCTCCGACTAGTTAACGTTGACGTAAATATTCGGCATTTCTCATTATTTTTTACTATTTTTGTGCATATTTTCTGAGCTTACACTTAATTCAGATACAACCGGTGTTGTACCACATATTCAAGCGGGCCCATATAATGCTTTTGTTGTTAAGCTAAACGGATGTGTAACACAACTCAAACAATTTCCTGTGAAACTTCATGATTTTCCAGCGGTACCCTGAAACTTTTAACGATACTCATTTTCTGTCCCTTACGATAAGAGAATCGCCCACAAAATTAGAACTTTATCACAGTGTAATAGTTCTCTGTTTCTCCTACTTTTCCTTTACATATTGAAAGAAAGAAATTGCAGGACGCTTAAGTGCATGAGATCAGCTGTGGATCAAATCAAAGTGCACTTGAGTTCTTAATGAGCACCAATTAAAGGTAAGTACGCTTGTGATTTAGATAAATACAGTCTTTTATTGATTAGTAGTTTTAACATTTTTTTTAATTAGATATTCCTTATAATATATTGGAAGCAACTTTGAAAAAAATGTATTATTTTGTGTCATGCATTCATCCCACACTATAAATTTACATTGCTGCAAAAAAAAAGTTTTTCATGCACCACCGGGAGCGTCCAAGAAGTAAATCCCTCCAGTTCCTTCATTTACAACTTTCATAAGTCGGTGTTAGCACGTGAGTTAAGCAGTCGGTAAGAATAGACGTGTTTTGCTTTGCTTTGTAGTTTGAATTATCGGACTCAATTGTTTTTAACCGACTTCCCAAAAACAAAGAAGTTCTAAGTTCGACGCGTATTTTTTATTATTTATTTTTTTTTTTTTTTTTTTATTTATTTTTTTTTATGTCTGACCGGGCATAACTTCGTAACGCGTCGACCGATTTTGATGATTCTTTTTTTGTTTGGTAGAGTATGTTCACCGATTGGTACCATGTCAAAAAAATTTTTGGCAGGGTGGGGGTGGGGGGCGGATGGTTCTTTTTTTGTTGTACAGAGTATTATCCCCCATTACTAATAGGAGAAAAAAATTTGGCCTAGGGTGGGGGGACGGGGGAGAGGTACTTTAACTTTGTAACGCGTGAACCGATTTGAATAATTCTTTTTCTGTTGGGTAGAGTATGTTCCGTGGTTGATACCAGGTGAAAAAAATTTTGGGAGGATGAGGGATGGGGGTGGGGGATGGGGTGGGGGGTGGGGGTGGAACCTTACTTTGTAACGCGTGGTACGATTTCGATGGTTCTTTTTCTGTTGTATAGAGTATGATCCTCCATTGCTAATAGGAGAATAATTTGGTCCTATGGTGAAAGGTGTGGGTGGGGGGGAGGGGTAGTCTAACTTCGTAACGCGTGGACCGATTTGGATAATTCTTCTTCTATTAGATGGAATATGATCCTTGGTTGATACTACGAGAAAACAAATGTTGCTGGGGTGGGGGTGGGAGAAGGGGAGTGGAACCTTACTTTGTAACGCGTGGATTGATTTGTACGGTTCTTTTGCTGTTGTATAGAGTGTGATCCCCCAATGCTAATAGGAGAATAATTTGGTCCTAGGGTGTAGGTGGGGAAGGGGGAGGGGTAGTAACTACGTAACGCGTGGACCGATTTCGATGATTCCTTTTATGTTCGGTAGAGTATGTTCCTTGATTGATACCATGAGAAAAAAAGTTTAGTGGAATGGGGGTGAGGTAGGGGTTAAAAGTAACTTTCAACGCGTGGACCGATTTGGATGGTTCTTTCTTCGTTGTATAGAGAATAAGACAATAAAAAGTGAAAAATAAAATAGTTTTTAAAAAAAAAGTTGAACCGACTTCACAAAAAGCGCTAAAAAGCATAAAATAATTTTTAATTTTATATCTATTACGACATTTTGAAGTCGGTGCAAATAAAACAACTACAGTACCACAATTGAAAATAATACCTAATACTACCTGAGCGTTTCAGTTTGACGATTAAATACTTTTGTTGTAGTTGTTTGGTTTGTTTGATTTGCACCGACTTCAAAATGTCGTAATAGATATAAAATTAAAAATTATTTTATGCTTTTTAGCGCTTTTTGTGAAGTCGGTTCAACTTTTTTTTTAAAAACTATTTTATTTCGGAAATGTACTTGGATTGTAAAAAGTGCGGTAAAGGTGTAAGAAATGAAGTCGGTTTCCCACGCAATGGAATTTGTGGCCGAATATTTCACATCAAATGTACAAGTTTAACTGAATATGCGGTAAATCTAGTTGGAACAGTTAAATCCATTTTGTTTCTGTGTGACGAATGTCAAGAGCAGACAAAAACGTTAACAAAAACAATTGAGTGCCTAGTATTAACCATGGAGGAAAATAAAAAGGCAATTTTGAAGCAAGAAAAAGAGATGAATACAATTCTGGACTATATTAAAAAGATTAATGAGGACAGGAGTGCTATAGTTGGTGAAGTAAAACGGGTGTGTGAAGTGAGTTTGAGTGGCAAAAATAAGGAAAATTATGCGAGTAAATTAAAAAATGTAGTACCCGTAATCCTAAAACCAAAAGTGAAACAAAACTGTGATGTGACAATAGAAGAATTAAAAAAGAAGGTTGATCCCACAGGTTTGAAAATTACGGGTGTATCTGGCAGAAATAACGGTGCGGTTGAAATAAGGTGTGAGAATGAGTGTGTGCGTGAGGAAGTGAGAAAAGCGGTTAATGACAAAATGAGTGTGAATTATGAAATCAAAATTCCAGAGCGTAAAAATCCAATGCTATGTATAAGTGGAATGAGTGATCCATTGAGTGAGGATGAGTTAGTCTCAAAGATTAAAGCACAGAATGAGTATATGAGGGAAAGTGCAATTAAGTGTGTGAGGATGCACAAAATAAACCGAAAATATAATGCTTATTGTGCAATAATAGAAGTTAGTTCTGAGTGTTATAAAGAAGCTGAAGAAATTGGCAAATTAAATATTGGATGGGATAGGTGCAATGTGTATGAATATGTGAATGTCAAGCGATGCTTCAAGTGCCAAGGATTTAATCATGAAGCAAAAATGTGCAAGAATAAATTAGCATGTGCGAAGTGTGGAGGTGAGCATGATCTCAAGGACTGTGTATCAGTGGAAGAGAAATGTATTAATTGTGTGAGAGCGAATGAGAAGTTGTATATTAATATTGAAGTGAACCATAACTCAAGAAGTAAAATATGCCCAGTTCTAATGAGAAAAATTAACGTGGAGAAGAGCAGGATTGCATACTAGCAATTAAAGGAAATCGAATGTGTGTATTTGAATATCCAGGGGATGACTGGAAATTTTGATGAACTCAGGGAAATGGTAAACAAGAATAAATTTGACATTGTTTTGCTGTCCGAATCTCATCTCACGGAGGATATAGAGAATAGGGAAATAAGTCTAGAGAACTATGTACACGTGCGGAATGATTCTGTAAGTAGACACACTGGTGGTGTAGTGGTGTATGTGAAGAGTTGCTGGAAGTTTGAAGTGATAGATAACATAAGAGTGAATGATAATAGCATTTGGTGGACGTTGTTAAAAGTGAATTTTGGAAAAGATACTTACATGATTGCTGTAACATATAGATCGCCAAGTAAGCCTGCAAGAGTGTTTTGCGATTATTTTACTAGATGGATGGAGGAAGTGACTGAATGTGGAGAGAATTGTGTGATTGCGGGTGATTTTAATGTGAACATGTTAGGAAATAGTAGCTACAAAAAGGCGATGGAGGAAATAATTGTAGATAGTGGAAACAGACAGGTAATACAATCACCAACACGAATTACTGAGAACTCGAGATCACTTATTGACTTGGTTATTACCCATTGTAAAGATATCGTTGCAAAGGTTGACAGTACTAAAAACATATCGGTTCATGAAACCATTACGATTAATATTCCTATTAAATCTCATGGTATACCTGTAAAGAAAAAGGCTATTCAATGTATACGGTACAAATTGAGCGACTATGTGAGTGCGTTAAATAACAGTAATGTGTCACTAAATGCGAACAATAGTAGTGTAAATGACATGGTAGAATCTTTTGATACGTGCTTGTTGAATGTGATTGGCTTATTTACTGTAAGGAATGTTAAAGAGAATGAAAGAAATGTATGGTTTACGGACGAACTTGAAAGAATGAAAAGACAGAAAGTGATAAGATATGAGCGAGCGGTAATACTCGATAGTCAAAAAGCTTGGAATGAGTATCGGGTGCTGAGAAATATGTATAAATCTAGGGTGAGAAATGCATACAGTGGATATGTAAATAGAAGGATAAGCGAAGTAAGTGGGCAAAAATAAATGTGGAGAGTGCTTAAGTTAAGCGTGCTGCAAGAACCAGTAAACAGTATTGAGGAAATAAAGTTTGAAGGAGTGACCCATAAGAATGAGTTTGTGATTGCTAATAAATTTAACAACTACTTTTTAGAAAGCATTAATGAAATTGTTAGATCGATACCAAGAGTTCAGTATGTAAATTTAATTGAACAAGTATCCAGTGAATTTAAATTTAAACAGGTAGATATGAAACAACTGATAACGGTATGTAAGCAAATGAAGAATAAGAGGGATGTGAATGGATTAAATGTGAAAATGATAATGGATGGAGTTAAGGTGATAGGACCAACACTAATTGATATTATAAATGCTTCAATGAGAAATGGAGAGTTCCCTCAAACATGGAAGACATCTGTAATAGTTCCAGTAGAGAAGATTAAAAATACGAAAAACTGCGAAAATTTTAGACCAGTTAACATGCTAATAACGCAAGAAAAATATTAGAAAAAATTGTACAAATACAACTAGAAGAGTATCTTGAGAGCAACCAACTAATATTTGAGCAACAGTCGGGCTTTAGGAAAGGTCACTCCTGTGAAACAGCATTAAACTGGGCGATACTGGAAGGAGAAAAAACATAATGAAAACGTTGTTGTAGCGGTATGTATTGATATGAAGAGGGCATTTGAAACAATTGACAGAAGTATTTTGTTGTAAAAAATGTTTAAGTACGGAATTCGAGATACAGAGCTGGAATGGTTTACTGATTATCTGTCAGGAAGACATCATAAAACGAAGGTTAACGATAAATTATCGGATGAAAAGGATAGTTTTCTAGGGGTTCCGCAGGGTAGTGTATTGGGAACGCTTTTATTTCTGTTGTATGTGAATGACTGTATTAAAGTGCTGAAACATTCTAAGATATTATTGTTTGCGGACGATGCGTTAGTGTATGTGGCTGGAAAGAATGTTCATGAATGTATCGATAGATTAGAAGGGGATCTAAAAAGTATGAGTGAGTGGTTGAAAATGAATAGACTAAAGCTGAATGCGGAAAGGTCCAAATTTACGGTGATAAATGGTGTGTATAATGGTGTGTGAAAAGTGGACGAAGAAGTTATTGGACAAGTCAGTGAAATTAAATATTTGGGAATTGTAGTAGACAAAAATCTGGATTTTAAGAGCCACATAAATTACATTTGTGGAAAAACTGGTAAAAAGATCGGTTTTATGAAAAGGATTAGGAATAAACTCACCACTATTAGTGCAATAAATTTATACAACGCGATAATTAAACCCCATTTTGAATATTGTTCGACAATTATTTTCTTGGGAACAAACGAGATGATTGAGCGCTTGCAAAAGTTACAGAATAGGGCAATGAGGTCGATCTTGCGATGTAATCGTTATACCCCTATTAAGTTAATGTTGGATACGTTGAGATGGATGTCAGTGCACCAGAGAGTGATTTTTGAGTGTTTATTTTTAAAATGAAGAATGGAATGTTACCTGAATATTTAAAAATAAATTTGAATTATGTGAGTGATTGTCAGCCCTATAATTTAAGAAACTGTAATGACTTTAGATTAGGCAACTATAATAGGAAATATGCACAGAATATGTTAATGTATAAAGGACTGAAATTATTTAATAAGTTAAAGAATAATTTAAAAGTGGAGACAAATATTAGAATTTTTAAGATAGGAGTAATTGAGTTTGTTGAACAGAATTACTGAATTGATGAATGATAAATGTATATGTTAGCGAGTGAGAATGAAGTAAATTGAATTTGTATGATTGGTGTAATGAAAGTATGAATTTACTAATAAATTTATTATTATTATAAGAGTATCAAATACATACTTGTGTTGTTTGTTCAAAAGCGGAAGATTTGTTCGAACTGATTCTCTTAAAGCATCGACATCGTACAGTCGTGCGTGGTTTTTATGTTTTTCCGTACAATTTTTCCAACTTTTCTCTTCATAAGAACCTTCCTCGGACTTCAAGGAATATTTGAAAAAAAAACTTGCCGAATTGGTCCAGTCGTTCTCGAGTTTTGCGCTTAGCGACACATTTAGCCGTTCAGTTTTATTTATATAGATAGATTAATTTTCTGTATAATTTTTTTTCCTTGAATTTTTCAGATATTTTAATAGTTATTCTGCTATTCGGGGCGGAGACGAATCCAACAAATCAGAGATTATTAAAATCAGTCCAGCCGTTCTTGAGTAATAAATAGTGTAACTAACCCGACTTTGTTTTATTTATTAAGATTAAGATTAATTAATTAATTAGATTAATTCCTAAAAGATTAAAATGTGCGTAATAAATAGATGGAAGCAACTGGGTGAATTGTTAAATACTTAATTAAGGGTATTTTTTATTTTTCACGACGCCTCTACCAAATTTTAAATTTGTGTTACTTGTATTTGCTGCTGTGATCGCTGTAATAAATATTACATCAAAATTGTAAAAACAACAATTTTAAGAGGGACTTGATTGATTATAAAATCAAAAGGCAATTGTTGGGCGATTTCAAATAATGGCGACTTTTGCTCCATACCGTCTGGCAACTCTGCTTTATCACAGAAATGCAAGTACTCTTCGCAGACGTTGTCTCGTTTGTCATTGAATGCAACTACAATCTTCAGTAGTGCAAGGCGAATCTACGATATGCTGCTCATCGTCAGTAATAAACAAGATACATTTTATTACACAATTTCATTACGCATTAATAGTTACAAAGAAATACTTTTCATCATAGGAATTGTAGACAATGCATCGCTGACAGACAGAATAATATTTTAAACTTCTCGGAATATAGATCTGAGAAGATGACGACATGCGTGACTGGTTTTGATATCTGGTGGACCGGATATAAGAGAGAAGAAAAAGAGATGGTGAGGTTGGCCAAGCACGGAGAGAAAATATAAACAGAAAAATAAAAATAAAAAAGAAGAAAAACACAGGAAAGAAAACGGTGAAGTGTGAAAGAAATTAAAGGAAGCAAGAAAAGAAGATATCTGCGGAATTATCAAAGAAGAAGAGGTTAGTGCAATAAGTGTATTAGGGTCATTCCACAGCAAGTCGACAACTTTCAGAGATATTTCTGAAAGCACCCTCTTATGTAAAAGAAATATACGGATTTTTTTCCTTCTGTTGCTTTTTTTTTTTGAAGTTATAGCATTTTGAAAATTCCATGATTTGGCAGTTCGGACCAGCTAAGTCTCATTTCAAAGCTTAAGATTAATATTAATATTACTACTAGGAAGAAGGAAACTAAAAGGATATTAAGGACACAATTTTCGTCCTTCGTCCTTGAATATCTCAAATGAGTCCACTCTGTGAACTTTCTTTTTTACATATATTATTTGTCCTACTGATATCTAAAAATACCACACAAAAAGTAGAAAATACTAACTTCATAGTTATAAGTGATTGTTTGACGCACAATAATATATTTGTACACCTCTTTCAAAGTAAGCTAATCGAATTTTTGAAATCCAAACTCAATTTTATCAGAAAAATTCATTACTTTTCGGACGGCTCTACCTCGCAATATCAAAATCAGTACAATTCTTACAATTTAACACTACATCGTGAAGAATTGTCAATAGATGCAGAATGGAATTTTTTTGCGAATGCCCACGGGAAAGTATTTTTGATGGACCTGGAGGAACCTTAAAGCGACTTGGAGCTAAAGCTAGTATTCAAAGACCTTTTGATAATCAAATTACAAGTCCTTATAAGTTGTATGAATGGCCAAAAGAAAATATTAAAAATTTTAACTTCGTTTTTGTACTTTCAGAACAATATGTAAGAGAAGATAGTTTAAAGTTAAAACAACTTCCCTTCACTAGAAAATTCCATCAAATTATCCCTGTTTCTAAAGGCATATAGTCCAGTCACTTTAGGGTTTCACCTCGGAATTTGAGATAATAAGCTGTAAACTCGTGTACAGCTTCATTTTGGCGTTCTGAAAGTTGTCTCAAAAGTCTCATATTATCTCGTGTCTGCGTCGTAAGTCGGTTTTTCGCGATTATCTCCGTTTCTATGGTTCCAGTGACTTCAAGAAAGATATGAAAATTAAAGATACAAAAATTTGCCACAACTTTTGTCCCAACTTTTCGAGATAGAGAGCGGAGAGCACCCAGCGCCCAGGCATACATACTGTAATACAAGGTCAACCGTGAATCTCGGTGCATAATACCTTGTATACCTCTACTAAATCATTAATACATTGTATTAAATGATTTTATATATATATATATATATATATATATATATATATATATATATATATATATATATAAATCAAGTAAATATAATTTAATTCAATTTTTATTTAGTAGCTGTACTTTTGTTACAATTAAAATTAAAATTAAATGTACATTTAAAATTCTTCAAAAATCTGAAGTGAAAAAATATCAATTTTCTTCTTCTTCTTCTTCATCATCATCTCCTGGGAAATGGAAAATTTCACAACCACTAAATGCATGTAGAAATAGAATATGTTTCTTAGAAAGGGGATATTTGTCAAAACTTTTTGAAGAATAGACTTGTGTTTTGACATTGCCTTTTCCAGGTTTTTTAAAAAAAATCTCTGCTTGATGTAACTGAGTGCGTCCAATTAAAATAACGAGCAAATCTATGTCTTCTCCTATAATGGCGACAGTCCTATCACGTTTGGATACTTCAATAGCAGTTTCGACAATAAGAACATAAGCATCATCTCTCGCTTGTCCTGTCATCATCTCTCGCTTGTGTTGTTGTTGAGCATATCAATAAGTTTCTTTTTATTAGATTGATTTGACAAAAACTTATCTTGGCTGATTGGCACAATCATTGTTTATATATATTGTAACACAAAGACTAATTTTTCGACATAACTCAACAGCCCGCCCGTATGGCAATCTACCGCCAGTACAAAATCCTGGAATATAAAATCCCGGATCCCGGAAATGAATATTTTATAAAACGAAATGGTGCGCTAATTATGAATATGAAAGAAATTCGCGGCGGTTTTTTCTTTTACAAGATATCTTAAGAAGATATGTACAATAAAATATTTGTAGAACCAAACTATAATTTTTTTTTCAAATATTTTGTAAAAGGAAAATTATAATTTTGGTTTGTAAATATTTCCTAATCCTTGTCACCTCCGGGGTGCCTCAAGGTAGTATACTTGGACCACTCCTGTTTGTCATATATATCAACGATGTTTCGCTTCTTTTGTCCAGTAGTAAAATTCTCTGTTATGCTGATGATGCTAAGATTTTCCGCACGGTTTCTCATGAGTTAGATGTTAATCTCCTGAACTCAGATTTGGCGGTGTTTAGCGACTGGTGTCTGCGTAACCGCCTTCCTTTAAATGTGAGCAAGTGCACCGTTATGACCTTTTCTCGTAGAAGACATCCTTTCCTCTCTGACTACTCCATCAGCGGCGTTGTCTTGGATAGGGTTGACAGGGTGAGAGACTTGGGAGTGGTCCTCAATTCTCGTCTTTCTTTCGAGGACCATATTGACTCTATTGTTTCTAGGGCTAACTCGATGCTGGGCTTCATCAAGAGATGGTCTAAGGAACTTGATGATCCCTACCTGACCAAGCTTCTATACTGTACCTTCGTCAGACCTATTTTGGAATATGCTAACCCTGTATGGTCCCCTTACTTTGCCGTTCACATCGACCGCATCGAGGCGGTGCAGCGCAGATTCCTTAGGTTTGCCTTACGTGGACTTCCCTGGAATGATCATTTGGTGCTTCCCTCTTATGCCGATCGTCTGGGATTAATTTCTTTGGGCTCTCTAGAAATGAGGCGCAATATTTCGAAAATTGTATTTATGTTTGATCTTTTGCAGGGAACTATTAATTCACCGGAATTACTGGAGGCTGTTAATTTTGCTATACCTCAACGCACCTTGAGGAATCACAACTTCCTATTCGTCCCAGGCCACCGTACTCTTTACGGCATGCATGAGCCCGTCACGTCGATGTCCCGTCTCTTCAATCAACACTTCGGTAGTTTCGACTTGGACATATCTAGGCGGAATTTGAAGTGTCTGCTAAGACAGTGCCTTGGCTGATGTGGTGTTCCCTGTCTGGATGTCCGACTGTTACATTTGGCAGTAGTTTTCTATTCTCTGTTTTTGAATTTTATATATATTTTGTAGTAATCTATGTATTTGATGAATCTGTAATGAATAAATAAGAAGACGGAAATTTAACAAAGATACATCGGGCATAAACAAACATTTCCGAGCCATCACAAGTGACTTCTAAAACGAGTTATTTTTTCGCAAACTGCAAATGCGAATATTTCGCTAACCGTTGTACTTCTTTTCTGGAAAATATTATGTAATAAAGTTTGTTATTTCTTTTACTATTATTAAATTACCATTATAAAAATGATGCGTACATATTAAAAACAATATTTAATACAATTTTTTTGAGAATTTAATTTTAACGCACCATCGCTCCGTCCTTCTTAATATCCGCAATTTATTTCTCCGGGATTTTGTATTCTAGGATTTTGTGTTCCGGGATTTTGTGCTTCAGGATTTTGCACTCCGGGATTTAGTATTCCGGGATATTCAAATCCGGGATTTAGTTACCATCCCATTAGTACGTATATAGTTTAAAATTAAATATTAAAGAGAAAATTATAATATAAAATGGCTTCTTCTAAATTCATTATATAGTCTAACTTCATAACGCGTGGACCGATTTGAATGATTCCTTTTCTGCTGCTATAATACCTTGGAAGATCGTTATATGAGCTCTCTGCATACAGCAAACAGGGTATAATAACATCGAATTACTGGTAAAGTGCGTGCTCATGAGCAATTCTAGCGTCTCCTCCGTCGATTCTGTGCAGGAGCCATTAATCCGCATCAGAAAGGATGGGGCTGCCCGCGAAAAATTTCCTGCCATGATAGAGGTTTGACTCTTCTGACTTGTTTGAGTTCCTTTTGGCTTGCTTTATATGCAGCCCTCAGCTTTATATGTTGCCCTCAGCTAGTCTAGTAGTTTGTTGAGGAACTTTCGTGAGTTCCGTCTCAGCAAGTCTATATTCTTGTTCCAGCAAGCAGGATAAGATTTCCTGGACGGCCTTTCTAATCGGAAAATTATCTCTTAAAGCATTTTCGATCGCTTCCGATAGTGTATTTACTACTAAGTCAATGAATTAACACTTGCTAGCGATTCACAATTAGTTTTAGCTGGGTTTCTGAATTGTTTTGTAAGCTCTCTGGAGAGTTCGATACTGAAACGAATGTCGCATTGGTCCGAAAAGGACCCTTAATCCGACACTCTCCAATCGTCAACCTTTATATTACTCCATTCCCCCATGAACGTCACATCCAAAATCTCTGATCTGTTTGCCGTAATATGTAAATGTGGATTTGTTGCCCCTAGATGTATAGATTTGTTAGTAAAATTAAATTGAGTGGCACCTAAGTCAACTTATTCATTAATGCTTTTGCTACCCCAGATAGTGTGGCGGACGTTACAATCGCATCCCAGAATTGGGCTTTTCTTCTTCCTATTGGTCATGTCCACTATATTGTGAACCTCAGCCGATGGAGATGGGTCGGTGCTATCATGCGCCAGATATGCGGTTGCCAGTAGAACTGGCGCCGTGTTGGTTCCTTCGCACTGAACAAAGGTCAAATCGTCAGTGCCGTGATTAAGCATTAAACATTATATGAACGTCCATTACATTATTAAAAGAGTTTGAAAACCACCCAAAAAGTATTGGTGGCGTTCCTAAAACATTTGTTCGAAATTCTACCACATCTCGAATTTTTATTGTCGTTTGCCCTTTTTACCTCGAACAGCAACTCCTCCATGGTAATATCAGCATCTGAACGGTCGCTATTCCAATAGATACATTTCATTTTTACAGATTTATTTAACTATGGTACTTTTCCCCCGCATTAGTGTAAAGATTATAATCTCTCATTTACTAGTTTCTACAGAAACGTAATGCCTTCTAAATTGCTGTGTAACAAATAATTTTTAAGAATGTGTAGATACATACATGAACTTAAGATTATTTAGAGAAACGTTCTTGTTCGGGTGTTTTAAGAAAATCCTTTTCAATAGATCTCTACTTTGCTTTCTTATAGCACATATTATGCGATTTGTTGCTATGACTTATATCCACTTGACTAGGAGTTATGTCGTTCTTTTCAGCGAAAACATAATTTATTAGGGAAGCGCTGTGAAAGCTCTAATATCAAGAAAAAGAAAAATTTGTTATCGCATTACTTTCCCACAAATTGATACGGCTCTTATCCCATGTCTTATCGGGGAAAGTTTGTTGTAATGGATTATTGGCAAGAAATGAGAGAAAAAATTTCTCCGGCAGTTAAAGCTCCAACTTAGGTGAGTGGTTCAAAGCCATCAGCTTTTCGTCTAAGAAAATTAATTACGGAATCTTATCGTCTTTACGCAACGTAAGATCCTTGACAAAACACAACTCCTACATCCAGTGAACTTACATCTTATCGATGTTGAGTCTATCTTTTTCAATCGACCGAAAACCTTCCTTAAAGAAACCTTTAATCTGATAGGAAATGAAGCTATTCAGCTTTGAAAACACATCAATGTAAGGCAGGTCTAATATACATGTAGCCTAAAAATTTGTTTGCCTTCTAGAATGCCTTTCTAAGTGTTTTTTTTAAATTATCGGATATACGTGCCGATTAAAATTCATGGGTGAATGTGCACAGGTGTGAAATCGTAAACGATGTGCTTTAATGTGAAAGCTTTAAATTGAAATTAAATTCAACTTTCCAAGAAACACCTACAGCAGCAGTAATTAGAGAAAATTACTGGAAGTTGTACCTATTGATACTTCATCGAACGTCAGTTGTGGATGCATAAATGAGTAACCGAATGAATTGCTAAAACAATAAATTCCCTTGGTAACCAGGGAAGGGTGGACCAAGGGAAGGACATACTATGTGCACATGTAAAAATCGATTTTGATATTAACGGCGTTTAATCTTACATCAGAAAATGCACAGAAGTTTAGATTTAACCGAATGAAAATAGATGTCTACATATATCAGGGAGGTTTTAATGATAAAAAAAGCTAATTTCTTATAAAACATAACTTGGCAGAAAAACTTGAACACCAATAAAAGATTCTTCTCAGTATCGCTGAATATTTCATGATATAATGAGCCAGGTATATAGTCGTCAACTAGAAGAAATTGTCCGCTACTCATTCTTGTCTTTTGCCATGATTGACTGACTGGTTTGACTCACCTTGCTGCAGTTGTACAGTTAAAACATAGCGGTAGCAGATCGAGGATGACCTCACGTTCTGCTGTGACTGTAGTTTAAAGGAATCTAGCTATCCCAAGTCGACCTCTTCTTGGATTTTCGACAGATTCAGATTAATTTTTCCCTGCAGTACTGACCACCAAATGTTCGGTCCGACAGGCAGTCCTCACTGGCTTCCTTAACACTCGCTGATTATTGACGGAAACCTGCTGGATACCAGACGCCAGGTTATTTGCACTGGCCGCAACGGAGAAGCTCTGTTCTTCTAGTATACCCAGGATTTCATCCATCACTGGTAACCAGATAAAAGTACTCTCCTCTCAGGTTCCTCAGCACTGAGTTACCTGCACTGGAGCTTACCTTATCTTACCTTTGTACTGAGGAGCATCTTAATATTCCAGTCTCAAAGACCTTCATTAATTCCCAGCTTTCTCAGTCTTTCATGTCGTTCATTGTTGTCTCTATTGATTTTCATTTAGTATAGGTTTTGAAAGTATCGTAGCCCTAACTTACCTCTCTTACATGTACGTTTAGTGGCTTTTCAAGCGCCAAGGGGAGGGTCTAATTATCTTGCAGTCTTTTGTTGTAATATGGTTCTTTTTGTTAGCATTCTAAATATAGATTTACTTTACTTTCCGCCTGGCTTTAGGACCTTACACTATTCGGACTAAAGACCGTTTCAATAAATCGCCAGCAATCATGGTTTAATATATCTTAGTACATTTTAAATCATGCTTAGTCGAAATTCCGATTTAGAGGGCTTGTGCTATTCTGTCGATCACTATGAACTTAATTAAATCTCAATTATTGCATATACCAGATCATACAACAGAACCTGTATTATCTTCAGTTTTACCACAGCTTCCCAGAACTGAACGTTGAGGAGTATATTTATTATTTACACCTTTGGGGTAGACCAGTTTCTGTTATCCTCTTTTATGGAGGTCGGTATACATGGGTACTTTGATAAAAGCCTCCGAAGTCTAGACCTCTCTCCGATCTATTTTCGTACCCAAAAATTTCCCTTGTGAGGATAGACTCTCCTATTCAAATTGATAAAAGTAGGTTTATTTCTCCTATTATAAATTGTAATCTTAGTTATTAAAACAGATAGAGGCTCATCGATTGCCCACAGCTGCCATAATAGTAGTCCTGTAGACACGAAGAGGCTGTCAGAGATGAACTTTGATGAAACTGGACGATAAGCAAACTTAAAGCTAAAGCACGAAAGCCCTTCAATAAAGCCAAGCGATCAGGCACCTGGGATGAATACAAGAAGGCCCTGACGGAATACAACAAAGACCTAAGGAGATCTATTTATTTATTTATTTACAAAATTTCATCAAGGCTGATTACTTTAGAAAGAATATAAAAAACAAAAGTAAGAACAAAAAGAGAAAATGAAAGAGCAACAATAAAAAGATAAAATTATAACAACAGAGTAAATCTAATTTACAGATCAAATTGAAATATTTTAAATACGATAACACAAGAAAAATAAATTGAATATATATATACATATAAATATATGAAGAAATATATAAGTAACAACATTTAAGGCCTAAAGCGACTTTAACGCTCACTAAGATAAAAACTTTTGAGGAACTTCTGTGAGGGGATCAACGATCTACCTGCAGCAGCACCCCTCTGAAAAGTTCTCTCGAAAGATCACTCCAATGGATTTAGGCTCCTCCAGAGGACTGATGAACTACTCTTGGAAACAGAGCGCTCAGACCATCGAAGCGGCACTCAGGGCTCTAGGGTCTAATACCTTTCAGACTAGAATTGTCTGGGACTGCCTCAGTGTACTCAAAGAACTGGGCCAGTGCAACCGAATCAAGTTGATCTGGTTACGACGACACGAGTGCCAGTTCATCAGACTTGAACAGTTTTGTGGCTACTCGAAAAGCCAGCTGGTAACGCATATCAGGTCATGGCAGAACAGGCACTAGACAAATACCGCGGGGTTTAGCCAAGCAAAGAGGTTTATAACCTACTCAAAACAGAAAATGGAAGCCATGCTCTCACTCAGCAGACCGGATTTAAGGCTTATAACAGGACTTTCAACTACTCACTGCCCCCTAGGCTGACACTTAAAAAAAATGACGTTTACTAAAATACATCTTCCGTTTCTGTTTGGAAGAGAAGGGGATAGCGGAACACATCCTCTGCCACTGCAAGGCCCTCGCTTAAACCTGGTTCAAACATCTCGGTGAGGCTTTCCCATCACCGTTAGGTATAGCTAAGGCAGCCCCTAGGCAAATTTTAGGTCTAATTAAAGAACTGAAGTTTGATTGGGTGGCTAAAGTTTAATATAGGATCTGGTTACAAACATCAATTTGGTCGAAGTGACAGAAGGATGTTGAACGTCCTTAGGGGTTACATATCTACCTTTAACATTTTCAAAAATTTTTTTCTTTTTTTACTGATTTAAATTCTTTATACTTTCGATTACTATTTATAAAAAAAATTAAATATAGCAAGAGATGTGGCTGCCTGTCGTTTACATTTTTATTGTTCCCTTCCAAAAATAAGTGAAAATGAATTCGTAAGCTCATTCGTTTACGATTCTAATGTTAGCTTACTGTCGACTTTCGAAGAGTAAAGTTACCTGTACGTGCACAACACGAAGCTCGCAAGGCATACTAACCGTAATTTCACTTTCCACCTAGCTTAAACTTTGAACTTATGATGGGCATTAAGATGACATCCTATCCTGCATCACCTCTGTTTGCGTATTTGCGCTTTCCCTGGGTGGAGGTAACGAGAAGAACACCGGCGGTAAAATTAGTGAGCTATGACGAATAGATATTGTTCTAAATAAGTAAATTTATTATGATTCTTATATTACCTGGTGCTTCACTATAAAATAGTTTATAAGTTCGTGACCCGTATCCTTCAACATTGATCTCATAACATTTAACTGTATATTACACAAGTTTTGAATTGTCCTCCTGAGCGCTTTCTGTTGAATAGCTCGACGAAACCTCTCCAGCTGAAAGGTTGAGTCCTCCCAGCTTCTTCCTTATTACACGTACCGAAGCATTCGTCACAAATGTCACAAAGCGCCTGTTTCCGTAGTTGGGATTCTTTATTGGGCGTAAAAGCCTCTTCCGGGGCTGCGGCAAATGATCTCCGTCTTGGTGTCATGGACGCTAGCAGGGAGAAAATCTTGAGAATAAGCACTTGCCGTTTTGGAGACCATTGACTCCCTTTCTGGCAAGGCAGGTGACATCGCGGTGAACAAAGTGGTCTTGGAGGACGGGTTAATCATACTAAGGTGTGTGAACCAGAAATCCCAGGCCTGGCTGTGTGAAACCGTTAGGGGAATATCTTTTGGGATGAAACCACCCTGAAGGTGGAACGCGTGGCCAAAGGCGGAACCGTCATAACGGTATGGTATCCGACTGTAGATGAAAAGCTGATGAGGAAAGCAGTGGGGAAACTAAACTGTGGACTAGAGTCGGAATTCGTCAAATTTCAGTCGGCCAACAGAGCTCAGGCGGAAAAGCGTTTAGTCGGTAGGGCGACTGACAGTCAACCTAAATAATTTGGGGAGACGCCAGTAGGGAGGGAGGTAGGTCCGCACTGAGGGAGGTGGGTGGGAACGCCCTGAAAATTTGGCAACACAATCTGCATCACAATAAAGTGCCATCAGATATGTTGTGCCGATATTTTGGGGAAGAGAAGCTGTCAATAGCGCAGCTAAAGGAACAATGGCTATTCTCCCGGAGAGTCGCTAATCTGTTTTGTGTAAATTCAGATAACATAACTAAATCCTGCACTTTAGTCAGTCGGGAAGTTCAGGTGGTATTACTGCCGCAACTCAGTACGCCAGACCGTGTGGTGGTTCGTATGGGGTCCGAGGCAGGGGCGTGGATCGTAGCCGCAGGCTATCTACCTAATGATTCACCGGCCTCTCCCCCAAGTGGGGAGGTGGAGGCTCTTGTGAAATACTGCAAGAATAGAAATGTGGGACTACTATTAGGTTGTGAACCAAACGCCCACAATACAGTGTTTGGCCGCACAGAGGACAACCAGAGAGGCAATTCTTAAAAGGGGGACAGAACCAACCTTCGTGGATGGAATTCGTAAGCGAGTTATTGACGTTACCCTTAGCAATACTAAGTTGTTGGATAGATTGCTCAACGGGAGAGTGGCTGATGTGATGACGCTGTCAGATCATAGAGCCATAACTTTTGACATTCGATATGGAGTAAACAAGATTCAGAGTAGGAAGCTAATCAGATTACCTAAGACCACTAACAGTCAAACGTATATGGAGGTGTTGAGGGAGAAACTGTTGGCATGGACGCCCAGAGTACCCAAAAACACATTGCATATAGAGAAGCCTCGGGCAAATAAAAGTTATTAAAGAAAGAGTTGAAGAAAGCTCTACGCAGAAAGAAGAGAGAATCGTCAAGGAATTTTTGCTTGAATACGAGAAATATATCTGAAGTCTGTCGACTTCAGAATATGGCTACAAATGACCCGGTCTCCAGACTCGGACAGGTTTGGGACAGAGCGAGAAAGATGTAAGGTCATATTTCTACCAAAACCGAGAAGAAAAGACTATACTGAGCCGGAGTAGTTTAGACCCCTGAGCCTGACGTCTTTTCTGTTGAGAGCAGTTAGTTATCCACTAAGTAGGGGCTAGCACGATTATTGTCCTGGGAGATCTACCGAAACGGTACTCCATCATAATGACAAAGGAATTGCGATGGCCGCATTGAAGGAGCCTTTGACAATATAGATTTTGGAAGGCTTAATGATGCTCTGATCGAATGTGGCACTAATCCTACCATAAGGAGATGGATTTGCAATATGTTTAAGACAAGAGCAGTAAACATCCAGGGAGGTCAATCGAGATTGCGAGGGAGGGTAGACATAGGATGTCCACAGGACTGTGTGGACTCCCCATTCTGTGGAGCATTACTGTTGATTCATTACTTCGTAGACTCGCGGAAGAAGGCACACACAATGTGGGGTATGCCGACGATATAGCAATTATGGCATAGGGCAAGTTCATACGCGCCGTAGCAGACACCATGAAGAGAGGCGGGGGGTGGTGGAGATATGGTGTGTGGAACAGAGGCTCTTAATAAATTCAAAGAAATCTGATCTAATCGTTTTCACTATAAAAATGAACTTAGTTCTAGATTCAATACTTACCTGGCAAAGACATGGTAAGGAGAAAATTCAAAGAGCGAACTGGGCTCTCCATCAATGTGGAAGGGTCTGTGGTCGAAGGTGGAGTATTTCACCAAAGGCCCCATGCTGGATCTACACTATTATGGTGAGACCGATTAAATCATATGCCTCGGTGGCCTGGTGGCCAAGTGCTTCAAAGACTACCGTAAAAAGGCAATTGAGTAAGGTTCCGAGACTAGAGTGTGTGGGGATAACAGGATTGCGTCTGTAAACTCAACTAGTGTGCCTCTTCAATTGAGCTGACACTGGCGTGGGTCCGAGTACACGCAGGGATCGAAGGAAACGAGGGAGCGGACGTACTGGAAGAACTAGAAGCTGCTTCGAGTTTCCAAGATCCGGAGCCGTTCACTGCCCTAGGCTGGGGTACGGCAGTTTGCCTGTTAGAAACGTGGGACACGAGGGACATTGGGAACAGTGGAACGTCGTGCACTCGTTCAGACAGACTAAGATGGCGATTGTAGCTACCAGAAGTGTCGAAAAGAAGGTCCTGGATGTGGATTGTAGGACATTGAACACTACTAACAGGTCATGATAACTTCAGTTTTCATCTAAAGATGATGAACATTCTCTTAAGATGATACGTGCAGGCTATGCCTGGAGGAGCAAGATGCGGCGATACATATAGTGTGCCAGGGTCCTGCACTAGCAAGCAGAAGAAGAAACCTGATGGGACATCACTGGATGGAAGAAAGAAGAGTGGTGGAGGTGTCTTATAAGCAAATGCTTGCGCTGACCCAAGGAATCGAGGTGAGGGAAGAAAACTGGATTAGGCCGGGTCTCTCTCGCTGAGAGGTAGGAACAAAAAGGGACCCGGATAAAGTGGTCTAATCCGGCAAATCCCTAGAGGGGTGTTTTTAGTGAGTACAAATCTCACACTACCCGAGACATTCGCGTCTTTGGAAGATTTTCACCCCTCACACAAAGAAAAAAAAACTATTGTTTTAACTTTAGGAAGGCTGATATATCAATCCTTAACGAGTTTTTATTAAATTGTTACTAATGTAATGTCTTTTGTGTCATGATTTTTACAATAATTTGTTTCCTTGTCTTTCGTAATGTAGGACTAATCAATTGTGGTCTACAAACCTTCATTACATAATCAAACAATTTTAATGCTCAGTGTAGAAGCAATTCGGTTTATCAAGCAGCAGGCTGAATTATAATATCTTTTCGAAAGGCCCAAACACAAGAGAGTGACATTACATTGTCGTCGACTCATTGACCGATGAAAGAGACCCTAAATTGTTTTTGAAAATTGTCAAAATAAATTTTTTAAATGTAGTATTGTAGCATAAGCAGTATACCAGAATTTATAAAATACTAGAAAAAATAGAAGAACATTGTAGGCTCGTCGTACCAAAATCAACCGCAACGAATAGAGATATAGTTTTTACTCAAATGGGATGCCTAGTTTACGCTGACATTGTCGTGGCACTCTCATTGTATTTTGATTTTAGTTTACATAATCAGTACACCTAAGGTCTTGAATCCTCATGCAATAAATACAATAATTATGTTGAGAGAATGAAGGTAACGAGCCAAAACAGTTTTGAAGGTTTGTGAATTCTAAACTTGGAAACCGCCTCTTATTATTCCTCTTCATAAAAAAGCAATGTAACCAATTATCGACAAATTGTTAGCGTATGTTGTACCGCTAACAATTTTGAGTCTCTAATATGCCATGTACTTTATTTTCTATGAAAGTGAGTTCAACAACGACTAACCTTTAAGAATTTTTTAACTTCCGTATCTCGGATATTCACCGACTTTAGTAAACCATTTAACAGATATAATTATGCAACTTTAAATTATAAGATGGCTGCATTCGGGTTCTTTCTTTGTTTATTTAATGAATCCTCGTAATTGTCGAATCGTGATTTCCTTTCCAGTGAGATAAACCATACCGCCGCTGTACCTCAAGGCAGCCACCTCGGTCCTTTCTTATTTCTTTATTCAGAAATTCTTTGTTATGCTTACGATGCAAAAATTTTTCGTGCTGTCTTCTCCACTCGTGTTTATGAAATTTTAAATCCAAGATTTAGACTCCTTTCATAAGCGGTGTTTGAATAACTATCTTTCTATTAAAATTAATTAGTAATTGTAGAACTATGTCATTTTTTGGAAAGGAATTCAACTTGTACACTGTAAATGGTTGTGTATTCACGATAAACCAGCGTCTTAGGAGTCTGCTTGAATAGGAATTCCCTTATTGTTCGTTCATTCGAGCAATTTCTAAATATGCTTGATTCATTTGATCTCCATTTTATTATGTTCATATCAAACTTGTTAAGGCACTTCGTGGACTACCTTGGAATAATACACTCATACTACTATATGCTAAGTATTAATATTTTAAAACTCAATTCTCTCGATACTTGACGCAACAAATTAATTCTAATGTCCTGTTGTCTTGTCTTTATTAAGTATTTGAATTTCGTCGCGCTACTTGAAAAAGCGTTGTTTTTAATGCGCACCATACTAAATACGATTTTCATGAGCCGATTACATCCATATATGGATGTTTCAATGATCTTTTCTGTGAAATTTTTCTTAATATTTCGTCGTCATGTAGGCATATGTGCGCGTTCCACAACTGTGAATACTGTGTGAAGTCCGACTTCACCTTCCACGTGGGACGACTGGTAAATGGCTATTGAAGCTTCGATACTGCATTATACCTAAGTTTCTGAACAACCCTCCCTCCCCCACTCCTCCTTATTATAATAGAGTAGAGGCTATCTAAGGACCCCTTCTTTTCCAACAACACGAAATACTATGCCTAATGAAGGTCTCTCTCTACTCTCGATTCTAGGCAAATCTTCAACAATGTGGTGAACACCTTTCGATGAAGTGACACAGATTTCTTTCTTTTTCGAAATCTTGTAGATAAGCTTAAATCTCCGCAGCCAGAGGCGGACGGAAATCTCTTTCATCAGAAAGGAATGTCGCAAACTGTTAAATGCAAGCAAAAATAAATGCTTCAGAAAATTTTAGAATATGGTAAGAAAAGCCAAACTATCTTCGAGGGAGAGTTTTTGTAAGAAAATCGATAGCACCTTCGAAGCTGGCCATTTGCGGAAAGTCCTCTCAACTTGACAAATTACTACAAGCTTCGTAGTCAAACAAGATGGAATTTGGACTTCATCTAGTCTAGAAACTCTGGAACTGTTGATTGGCACTCCCTTTCGGAGATTTTCAGTAGCTAGACTAGCTAAGTATACAGTAGCTTATTCAAGTCCTAGTTTATAAGATCCTTAGTGGAAAGAAGCTGAAACGACCAGTAGACAGCTTCAAACCTTTTAAATCACCGGGCTTGGACGACATAATCCCTACTGAACTTCAATCAGTCTTCGAGATTCTTATCCTGTGCTTGAAAGCTCTCTGTGAAGCCTGAATGAACCTCATATACATTCGAGTTTAGTGGACAGAGGTTAAAGAGGTTTTTATTCCTAAAGGTGGAAGGACCGTGTGAGAAAAGAAGTGCAAACCTAAAGGTTGCAGGCTTGTAAGTCTTTTCGCCTTCCTACATAAAATCCTGCAGAGCCTTATTGATATCTACGCCAAGATACAGTCGAGCAATCTAAGGTTTCTTAATCCCAACATGTATATAATAAAGGTAAGTCCGTTGGCCACAGTCTTGCATGCACTGATAGATAAGATAGAAAGATCAATCATGAATAAGTAGTTTACCCTTACAGCTTTCCTTGATATTGAGAGTACTTTTAATAACGTCAAGTCAGAGGCGATAACTGCATCCTTGTGGAAGTTGAATCAATATAGTTCTCATATCAACCTTATAGTTCTTATGCTGAGAAGAAGAATTGTAAGCTTTGGCTTAGGGCGATACACTATATAAACACACAAAATATTTTTAATTTGGAGTTTCTCTTTATTTCAAGTGTGGAAGTATCCTGATTCAAAGCAAGGTAAGTTTATTTTCAATAAACAAAGAGAGGTAGTGGTTAAATTGCGTAACTTAATTTGAAAAATTTTTGTATTTGCAAGGAATTTAAAAGTAACCCTTTGTTGGGAGGAATTTAAAACTAACCTTTTGTGGTACGGTAAAAGGGTAGACACAGCATGTTTTCCCTGAAAGTCTATCAGGAGGAAAGTTCATGAAGTAATTTTATTTTCCTTTGGTTGACGTTGAGTAGATAATTTTAATACTCCTTTAATTTAAAAAAAATATTGTTCTCACTGGAAAGAAAACAAAGCGAATGCTTTTCGAACCCAGCTTGTTATAGGAGATGAAGACTGGAATTTATGGAGTACCTTCAGGTACCAAAGAAAATCCGAATCCAATAAAAGTAGCAGCTATGATGAGCAATTAGCTCAAGAAATAAATATAAGTCAACTGCAACAATTGTTAGATGACAGTGATGATATGGAATGCGAAGCAACGCTGGATGGATACATAACGCCGCCGAAAAAGCACACTAAGCGCAAAAGCACAGGATCTCCACAGCAGGAAAATTATAAAAAACCAACAACAGTTAACAGGTAGACGAAGACTATATTATACTAAATAAATATATTGATAATAATTTAAAAAGATCTAAAAATATAAATGTAGAATGCTCTAGTAAGGTCAATGGGCAATGTTCAAAAAAATGGCAAAAGTCAAAGTGATAGTAGTAATAATAAAATTCGAACGTTAAAACATTATTAAATAACAAAACAAATTTAGTGCTAAAAGATAGCCTAGTCAAGGCACAAGAAAAAAAAATTAAATATCTTCCACCTATTATAGTATCCGAAAACGATAGAAACCTTAAGACGATATCTTAAATTTGAGACCAAAGCAGTTTTCTATTGCCAAAAAATTGCCAAGTACAAAGTAAAAATTTTCATTAGAGAAGACTACAGGGAGGACAGGGAGCGCCTCCTTGCTATAATTAACCACCGGCATGAGATGGGAAAACCACAAGTCAACGCCTATACATATACACCCAAAGGGGAGAGGCCAATAGTGGTCTTACTGAAGGGACTAAACCATCGGATCCCAACCGATGAAATTGAAGAAGACCTGCGAGAGCAGAGACCAAATATAAAAGTTCTAAATGTTAGCTTATTTGAGACAAGAAGATCTAAGAAACAAAATACTAAATTAAATATTTTCAGAGTCAGACATAATAAACATCAAGTTCTTATGCAATTGTGGTATAAAATGGGAGGGAATCAAAGCATATGGACCTGTAAGGTGAAAAAGGTGCCAGGTGTATGGTCACCTAGCAATCAACTGCCTAAGAACAGCTAAATGTGTGAGGTGTGCGGGAACACACAAACAGGGAGAATGCCTGATAAAGGAAGAGGAAAAAAAAGCAAGTGCGCTAACTGTGGAGAGGATTGGCATCCAGCCAGTTACAGGAGATGTCCTTTCTATAGAAGAGATCTTGAAAAGATCAAGAGCAATCGAACCCACAACCTAAATGCTATAGCATTAAGGCATAGCAGTTCGCGGATGACCCCGGGGAGGTCATTCGCGGACAATTTTCCCCGCACAGTAAAGGAACAAATCAAAATGTTCCAAAATCCAATGCAAATTTTAACTCGAACAAAAATAACAGTTTTACTCAATATGCTCAAAAGGAGCAGCAGTTCATTGGTCTGGCAACATTTGCCGAAAACGCAAAAAGACTCCTCGGAGACAATATTAAAGAGCTTATGGAAGACATCCATAAATTCAATAAGGATTGTAACAACATGCCAGTATAGCAAGCCAAACAGCAATGCATCAACTTAATGATGAGGTTATCGAACAGTAATTTCAACAAATAAGTTAAAATTATTCAGCCTAAATGTCCGTAGTATCGTAGCA
The DNA here is from genome assembly GCA_964036015.1 of Leptarthrus brevirostris. Taxonomy (NCBI): domain Eukaryota; kingdom Metazoa; phylum Arthropoda; class Insecta; order Diptera; family Asilidae; genus Leptarthrus; species Leptarthrus brevirostris. The sequence goes on along the minus strand of OZ038372.1, from coordinate 109,122,422 downwards.
CAAACCAGAAGAGCGCTCCTGACTGAACTAGTTAACAATTTAAAAATAGATATCTTTTTTTTTAACAGAAACTAATTTAAACCAAAAACACAAAGTATTCATAGACAATTATAATTTAATCAGAAATGATAGTAACAATGGAACGTTGATAGGAATAAATAACAAATACAAATATGAAAGAGTTTTTATAGATTTCCAAATACAATTAACAGCCGCAAAAATTAAAATCTTCAAAAATCACGAGAACAAAATTGTACTGCTGGTTTGTGTTTACGTCTCAGCCTCAATAAACGCGGAACAACTGAATGGATTACTTGAAACGATTGATAACTTAGCAGAATCATATAATGAAAGAATAATACCAGGTGACTTTAACGCTAGGCATACTTCTTTCGGGGATACCAAAAATAATACCTTTGGCATAAAACTGGCCAGCTGGATGATAAATAGAGGGAGCATAAATTTTGAAATAGTTTCTCCAAGGGAAGCTACATTTCCACTTAGCGGATCTATTTTCGACCATTTTAGACCATAATGCCGTAATCCTTGACATTGAATTCGATAGCTTAACTATCGAGTTCAATGAACTCGAAATCATACATAATTATAAAGACGTTGAATGGGATAAAGTCGATGACAAAATATTACAATTCACGAAATGTATCCAGGATGTGCATAATAAATACATCAGAATCCTAAAAAAGCCATTTAAAAAGTATCTAGGAATGCCAAAAATAAATACTAGATGACATTAAAGAAAAACGAAGAGCTAGATGGAGATGTAAAAGGGTTCTCAATAGCACATACAACACAAACAATCCTGAATACATTTCGTTGATATACAGAATTAATTAATTAAAAATAATTATCCGAGTTAAAATAGACACGCATAACGACAAAACCTTTTGTAAACAATTAGGAAAAATTAGACCGGGTCCCGATGCATTCAGGGAAATTAATCGAATTACGGGAAGAAAAAAGGGAATTGCGACAAATGGAATTGTAGTGAATGGTAGCAACAACGACCAGATTACGATTAACGACTCAAGTAGTATTGCAGAAAGTTTCGTAAATTATTATAGTACAATCTACGAGAAAAAAGATCCTATGCATAGTGAAGTAACGAATCACGAAGTTAAAGAACGAGTAGAAAAATTTAGCGAAGACTACAGAAATAGCATAAAGAAAATAACCAAGTTCAATAATAACAACCCCCTTGATGATCCTACAGAATGCATGTCAGATTTTGTACAACAGTTCGAAGTGGAAGAGATAGTTGTCTGCAGAACAAACAGAAAGCTCTCAACGGGTATGGTTGAGATCCCAAATTTGTTTTTAAAACACTTGCCAAAGTCGGCAGTAACTTTCTTAACAATTATATTCAATAATTGTATAAACAACTCATACTTCCCGGATTGTTGGAAGATAGCCAAAGTAATACCTTTACCCAAAAAATCAAACGCGAAAGATGTCAATGATTTCACGCCGATATCTCTGCTATAAAATATAGGAAAGATATTAGAAAGAGTCCTCGCAGACAAATTTGATGATTTCATCAATAAGGAAGAATTAATTCCAGCGTACCAATTTGGGTTCAAGCCAGGCCACTCGACAGTTGACGCTCTAGGGAAATTCCATACGGATATAACTAATAACTTAACCAACCATCGATCCACTGTGGCCTGTGCGCTGGACATTGAAAAAGCATTTGATTCAGTCTGGACTGAAGCACTCATATGAAAACTGACAGTTTACGGCTTTCCACATAGGTTAATACTATGGATAGACAATTTTCTTGTCAACAGAACCCTTACAGTGTCAATTAACAAAAACTTGTCAAGGATTATACAAGTCTTTTCGGGCGTTACCCAAGGTTCCTTGATGGGACCGAAATTGTATAATCTATTCTTAATAGAATTCCCGCATATTAAGCAAGACAATGATGGAAAAATTATCTCAAGAGCACTGCTATACGCAGATGACACACTGGTATATGCAGACAACTTTGTCCACTAATGGCAGCAAAAACAGCAAACAAACATCTTGATGAGATTAACGACTATTATAAAGCATGGGGCATTAAAATAAATGTTAATAAATCCGAATCAATATGTATCCGAAATGCATACGGGATAACAGTATCTACAGATGTAATTACGAAAAGTAGGGTAGTTAAGACTCAGATAGGCGAGAATGTGATACCGGCAAAAGAGGAGATTAAATACTTGGGGGTACTATTTCATAATAGACTAAAGTTTAACAAACAAGGAAGGGCAGCACTAACTAAGGCAAGAAAAGCCTTTTAAGCATAAAAACAAAACTATTAATGAATAAACAACTTATTCGGCCGATAATTTGTTACGCGTTACCTATCTGGCATGTAATATCGCCAACAGTCGCGAAAGAACTTGCTGTATTTGAAAGAAAAATTATAAGAGTATGTATTAATAAAAATTATAAGACTAGACACAAACGACACAGTAATAATTATATAATTAAAGAGGCTAAAATGGTTCATTTAATGATATATCTAATCGGGGCTATGGATAAAAATAATAATAGGAGTGAAAAACTGTGTGTGAAGTTACACTTCCTCTTTCTCTTAACCTTCGGAATATTAATTAATTACATAAATTTCGGAGAAAATTTCGGAAAATGCTGAAATTTTGGTAATTTAAAACATATTTTTCAATTTTGGCCGTGACTGTTCCTGCAGTGGTAGTAGTGAGATCAACATTGTTGACATTTTTGGAAAGGTCATTGGGGTAGTACTTTCTAAGCGTTTGTTTTATGTCGCTATGTTAGGTAGGTCAAAAGATAAAAATAAAAGAAAAGCGAAAAGCTTAAATTTATGAATCACCCTGTAACTCCCAAACGGTTGAGACCGCCCCCCCCCCCTGCCATACAATTGTCTAGGTGAGATCTATCACCCCAGTCATTTGGGCACGTCAGATCTGAAACACCCTGTATACATATATATATATATATATATATATATATATATATACAGTGACTCACACATTCGATCAAATGTAAAGGAGTAAAATAAAAGCAAGCAAGCAAGATTTTTTAATTATATTTTGTACTGCGTGAATGCAAGATAGTGCGCGATATTTTGTCTGTCAAGACAGATAACGCCGTTCAGATGCAAAGAAATCTTTTAAGAAATCATGGCGTTGAGGTTAGCGCAGAAACTGTCAGGAGGATCTTGCGAAGGGCCGGGTTAAAAGGAAGGGCCAAAATTAAGAAGCCACTTCTCAGCGACCATCATAAGAAGCTGCGTCGAAATTTCGCAATCAAATATAAAAAGTTTACTCTTGAAGACTGGGCGAACGTAATTTTCTCGGACGAAACAAAAATAAATCGTTTTGGTTCCGATGGTCGTGAGTGGGTGTGGAAAAAGAAGGGAGAACCCATAAGTAAGCGAACCGTTAAGGAAACTTTAAAATTCGAAATATTATTGCTTTGGGGATGCATGTGTAGTGAAGGAGTCGGTAGCTGCTACCGAATTCAAGGAAGAATGACAGCGCAACATTACGTCAGCATACTGGAAGCTAATTTAGGCAACAGTCTTGATAAATTTGGAAAGAGTTCTTCTGAAGTTATCTTTCAACAGGATAACGACCCCAACCACACTGCTAAAGTGACGAAAGAATGGCCTAGTACACAGGGCTTTCAAGTCTTGGATTGACCTCCACAATCCCCGGACTTGAACCCTATAGAACATTTATGGGGGCACCTAAAACGTCTACTGTCAAGCTATGCGACTGCACCCAAAAACAGTGACGAGCTTTGGTCCGGGGCTGAAACTGAGTGGAATAAAATTTCCAAAAATGACTGTAAGAACTTAATTAACAGCATGCCGGACCGAATTACGGCTGTTTTATCTGCAAAAGGAGGGCATACCAAATATTAAAGAAGCCCAGATTGTAATTAAAGGTAAACTCACAAATTTGATCAAGTGTACATTTTATGATTAATCTCTGCTTTACAGGAATTCTTCTGCCGAAATGAACATGTTTGCTTTATTTTTTTCTTATGAAGAAACCCTTAATTTAATTCTGCAATTTAATTCACTTATTGAAATAAACTCTTTAAAAACCGAACATTTGATCGAATGTGTGATATATATAGCAGTACAACTCCAGCCATGACAGCTTTAACAGTGACCGCAACCCATACCATACAATCACTTGACGACCGTGAGAACGGCAAGCAACCAACCCATCTCTCATAATTAATTAAAGGTGTCAAGTAATTTTTTCAAACCATTGTCATATAAAACGAAATAAAGTGAATTAAGATTGTTCGGAATTGCCTCTTAGTAAAAAAGCTCAGAAATCTGGAAGCATTATGGAAAAAAGAAACTTTATCCACCGAGGGATATTAATAAAAAAAAAATTTATGTGCTGAGGGAAAATTCAAGAAATTTCAAAGTAAGGAAGGTTCCAGACAGCAGCAGAAAATCACAAGTTTGAGGTTACAACTTTTCTTTAAGAATTTTCTTTATAATAAAAAAAATTATTAAAAACACCTTTACTCTTATGCGAATCTTCTTTATTAGCGACTAACGGGTTTGACAAACAAAACGGAACTAACTTAAATTTTCTACTTGCTAATTATTCTACACTTCGACTTCGTGGGAGCTTTCGTACTACTGTTTGTAGGATTTATTATTATGGGAATTGCAACCTTTGAATGTTTGCTGCGAAAAATGGAAAATGTTGACTGAGGAATTTGAGGCGAGGAATTTGATAATTGGGTTAATGTGTTATTTATGAATTATTTGATTTAGGTAGGGATGCATGGAGGATAGATATTACATGGAAAGGGTAAGGTTTTTATGTTACGTTTATAGGGGCAGGTTTATCTATAACACCAGCATTGTTACTCTGAGGCTTTTCTTTTATTAAATTTTCATTATGAACATTAAAATTATAAGAATTACAATAACGTTTAAGAAAATGTTTATTAATTGATATTTCGTCAAGTTGCTTTCTATTGTTTTTAATATTATTTGCATGAAATTCTTCAAATTTTATGGTATTCATGGTCTTATTTGCTATAATTTTTATATTGAAATGTGGAAGTAAAATACTATCTTTTGTTCTTAAAAATAAATTTTCAAATGAGCTTTCTTTTATAGTTATTTTACAATTTACAAATTTTGCTAAAGGACAATGTTAAAAATAGCCGATTTTTGGCTGCTCGGGGGGAACGCATGTAACCTAAAAAAAATGATTAATTGCTGTCAAAAAAACATGAAATATGACCCCTGAATATTTTAAATGGCTGGGGAAATTTCAACTTCACCCCTAAAACTGTTAAAACCTCCCAAACCGCTAAAAATAGATCAGATGGTCAGATAACTCATATAAACCACAAATTTCAGTTGGGGATGGTTTAAAAATAATAATATTAAGTCTTCAAAATATGAAATAGATGAGAAAACGTCGCTTATTTGTTTGATTTGCACCGACTTCAAAATGTCGTAATAGATATAAAATTAAAAATTTAGTGTCTTCTGCTCTATACAACGAAGTAAGAACCATCCAAATCGGTCCACGCGTTAAAAGTTAAGTTAAGTTTTAACCCCTTACCCCACCCCGTTCCACTTAACTTTTTTTCTCATGGTATCAATCAAGGAAAATACTCTACCGAACAGAAAAGGAATCATTGAAATCGGGCCACGCGTTACGAAGTAACTACATCTCCCCCTCCCCCACCCCTACTATAGGACCAAATTATTCTCCTATTAGCAATGGGGGATCACACTCTATACAACAGCAAAAGAACCATCCAAATCGGTCCACGCGTTACAAAGTTAGGTTCCACCCCCTTCTCCCACCCCAACCAAAAAAAACCAAAAGAAAAAGAATTATCCAAATCGCTCCACGCGTTACAAAGTTAGACTACTCCTCCCCCCACCCAACCCCCCACCAGGGGCCAAATTATTCTTCTATTAGCAATGGGTGATCACACAACAGCAAAAGAACCATCCAAATCGGTCCACGTGTTACAAAGTTAGGTACTACCCTCCCCCACCCCACCAACATTTATTTTCTTGTAGTATCAGTATTAGCCATCATATTCTACCCAATAGAAAAAGAATTATCCAAATCGGTTCACGCGTTACGAAGTTAGACTACCCCTCTCCACCACCCCCACTTTTCACCATAGGACCAAATTATTCTCCTATTAGCAATAGGGGATCATACTCTATACAAATGAAAAAGAACCATTGAAATCGGACTACGCGTTACAAAGTTAGGTTCCACCCCCCCCCCCCCCCCATCCATCCAAAATTTTTTTCACGTGGTGTCAACTACGGAACATACTCTACCTAACAGAAAAAGAATTATCCAAATCGGTCCACGCGTTACAAAGTTAGACTACCCCTCCCCCCCCCACCCTATTCCAAATTTTTTTTCCTATTAGCAATGGGGGATCATACTCTGTAGTCTGTACAACAACAAAATTTACAAATCGTGCAAAATTCAACGGGTGAAAAAATTCAACAAAAATTATCGGTAAAATATTTAGGCATTATTCTCGACCAATATTTATACTACAACGAACACAATTAGAAAAAGCGAAAAATTCATTCAACAAAATTAGACGGTTATTTTTCTCGAAACATTTAGATAAAAAAAGTCAAAATTATTTCTTATAAAACTTTAGTGAGACCACTTTTATTATAAGGTTGCCCTATTTGGTTTAACATGAGTCCGGGATACACGGAAAGAATTTAGAGTTTTCGAGAGACATTGCTTAAGGGCGTGTCTAAGCTTATACAGAAATTTAAATTCAGAACATCTACGCTACATTTCGAACAAAAAAATATACGACGCGGCGAAAATTAATAGAATTGATATCTTTATTATAAAACAAATTCGAAATCATTTTGTAAGAGCCTCACAAAGTGAAAATTCATTAATTAAAGGTCCGACTTGTCCATGTCCGGAATACCATTCGAGAGCCATCAATTCTGGATTTGTGCCTCCAGAAAGTTTCATATTTTTAGATTCAAATGGAATGGTTCAGGACACATTTGGCGTGCCTACACTCTATCATATTCATCGAAATTCAAGCAACAAAAAAATAGAGTACCCACCTCAAACACTTTCGACGGATATTGGCATCCCTCTTCGATTTGATTTCAAAATTTCCAGTGTAGATATTTCGGACTTTGAAAAAATTAAAGACAATAAATTCTGGTGGTTATAAAGTGAAATTCAAAATTAATAGTTTAACAAAATCTTATTAAATCATCAAAATCGGTCGACGCGTTACGAAGTTATGCCCGGTCAGACATAAAAAAATAAAATTAAAAAAATACGCGTCGAACTTAGAATCTCTTTGTTTTTGGGAAGTCGGTTAAAAATGGACTAAGATTGAAAAGGAGTTTCTGGCTATTGTTTTCGCATGCCATCGTTTTCACTACTTCGTATATGGTCGTGAATTTACAGATAAAAGTGACCACAAGCCATTGGAAACGTTGATTAAACGTGACATCGATAATGTTACACCACGATTACAGCGTATGTTTATGCTATTGTTAAAATATTCGAAATTAGAAAACTGACTGCTTATCTCGTGCACAGTTGCCAGAAATATTGGAATTAAGCGAATTGTTCGGGGTGATTCATTCACTTATAAGATCTGTGTGCTTGTTAGAAGACAACTACAATTTGTACAAACATATTTTAGAATCGGATCGAAAATACAAGCGAATTTGTAGTTATGTGGAAAATTGTTGGCCAGAATATCATCAATTAGATGACTTTAGTCAGTAGTTTTATAAATTTAAATCGGAATTACATTTTGAAAAGGGATTGCTATTCGTAAATCACAGACTGGTCATTCCAACGGAACTGCAAAGAAAAATGTCTAAGTGGTTACATGCGCCTCATCTTGGCATTGAAAAAACTCTTGCACGTGCAAGAATGTTATATTATTGGCCGGGAATGAACGCCCAATTAAGGGAATTGAATTGCGCCGTTTGTGAAAAATTCAAAAGAAACAATTAAAAAGAACCATTAAACAGGAACAAAATCCACAATATCCATTCACATCGTAGCTATGGATTTGTTTGAATACGCTGGTCGCGATTTCATCGCAATTATAGACTTGTATTCAAATTACTTAATATCTGAGGGGCTTAACAGTAAAACATCGGGACATATTATTGACGTCATTAGTAAAGTTTTTAATAAAATCGGATATCCATCAATAATTAAGTGTGACAACAGTCCATCTGGCTCCGCCGAATTTGAACGATTTGCATCGGAATTTAACATTCAATTCAAACATTCCAGTCCACGATATCCCCAAAGCAATGGGTTGGCTGAAAAGGGAGTGGTAATTGCAAAGAATATCTTAAAACGTTGCTATGAGATAAATGAAGTCAATCAATTTCAGTATATAATGCTGGAATACAATACAACTCCAATTGCAAGAAGGCATTTAACGCCTTCCGAAGTATTCTTTGGTCGATTGGTCAAAACAAAATTGCCTTTATCAGAACATTTGCTGGTTAGAAAAAATCACAGGGAAAAAATCAGGAAAAAATAAAAAAGATAAACAAAAATATTACTATGATCGAAGCGCCAAGTCGTTGTCTTTATTGAAAGTTGGTGATATGGTCATATTTAAGAAAAATGGCAAAGAATGGAATTATGGAAAGGTTGTTGGAATTATTAGTGACCGCTTGTAAATTATTAAAAACGCCTTTGAAAATCACTTCAGACGTAATCGTAGATTTATCGCGAAAACAAATAATGAAAATTTTTATGATAGTGATTTGTTATTTGAAGTATCAAACCGTTAAACTTGCATCAATTACCAGAAATTCAAATTGTTAGACCATCAACTAATAATAATAATAATCGGAACATGAATGAAAACGTCAATCGGGATTTAAATGAATTTGTTAATAGGGTATCGATACTTTGCTTTCAATACTTCGAGGTTTTGTAATCGCTACTACCAGCCCCCGATACTACTGATCCTCGATACTTTTCTTTCAATACTCGAAGTATTGATAGCCCAGCACACACCGTCTCATTATTTGGTGTATGGGTCCAATCTTTAGTGGTGTGGCAGTATGCAAAAGCTAAAAATAGTTTTATATTGAATGCTTTACAGTATCGATACTTCTTCAACGGTATATTTGTATCTAAGTACCGAAAGATGCGGATATATTGCAATGCCAAGTATCGATACTTTTCGATTCGGTTCCCATCTATACATCACACTCGGCAAATGAGAATGTGTATGACTCAGATTTATCAGTTGGATTTAATAATATCAGTCAATCGTTAGATACATACGAAGCTACTAATAGTGATGAATCAGAAGCAAGCTTAGAAATGAGTGAAACGGAACCTGTGGTTCAAACTGGTTATCAGACACGAAGTGGTCGCACTGACAGACCTCCGAAACAATATGGTTGGGATTTAAGGAATGGAAGAACCACTAGAAATTAAGTATGACATCAAGGAATTTTTTATTTACATATTAATTATTTGTTTAATTTATAAAAAAGAAAGAGTGTAGTCTTAGAAAATGAAATGTCAATTGAAAAAATAATAGATTCATAGACAAGAAAAAAAAACCATGTCTGCTTAAGACCACACGGCTGAAGTGGAAACTTCATTAAAGCAAGGTTAATAATACGTAATACAACTGTTTTTCTTTGTTCTATAATCATAAAGTAATAACATTTACAATATATATAATTATAATTGTGCATAAATTACTCTGGTATATTTTGCTCTGACTGATCGTCATTTGTATCGTACTCTAAAAAATAGTTTTTAAAAAAAAAGTTGAACCGACTTCACAAAAGGCGCTAAAAAGCATAAAATAATTTTTAATTTTATATCAATTACGACATTTTGAAGTCGGTGCAAATCAAACAAACCAAACAACTACAACAAAGATAATTAATCGTCTTTTCTTATGATCCATCCCGTGAGCTGAAACGTTCAGGTGGTTTTGTAGTTGTTTTATTTGTTTAATTTGCACCGACTTCAAAATGTCGTAATAGATATAAAATTAAAAATTATTTTATGCTTTTTAGCGCCTTTTGTGAAGTCGGTTCAACTTTTTTTTTAAAAACTATTTTATTGTTCACTTTTAGTGTCTCCGACTCTATACAACGAAGAAAGAACCATCCAAATCGGTCCACGCGTTAAAAGTTATTTGTAACCCCCTACCCCACCCCCATTCCACTCATGGAATCAATCAAGGAACATACTCCCCCTCCCCCACCCCCACTATAGGACCAAATTATTCTCCAATTATTAATGGGATATCACACTCTATACAACAGCAAAAGAACCATCCAAATCGGTCCACGCGTTACAAAGTTAGGTTCCACCCCCCTTCTCCCACCACAAACACACCAACAATTTTTTTTTCTCGTGGTATCAACCAGGGAGCATACTCTACCCAACAAAAAAATAATTATCCAAATCACTCCACGCTTCCCCCCCCCCCCACCCTAGGCCAATTTTTTTTCTCCTATTAGCAATGGGGGATCATACTCTGTTCAACAAAAAAAGAACCATCCACGGACCACGCGTTACAAAGTTAAGTTTCACCCCCACCCCCACCCCCACCCTGCCAGAAGTTATGCCCGGTCAGACATAAAAATAAAAAATACGCGTCGAACTTAGAACCTCTTTGTTTTTGGGATGTCGGTTAAAAATGAAACAATAGTTTTGTGGTAACTAAAATATAAAATGAATACTTTTGATTGAACGTGCGTATGACTGTAAGATCGAATGGGTAAGAGAAAGGCATTGATAGACGCCAAATACTAGAATGTGAGCTGATTAAACTTTAAAGCTCAATCGCGTCTTGCGTCGAATAAACACATTTAGTTTCTTACTTAAAAGACGAATCACATATACTGATTAGTTTCTAAGTCATCCATATCATTTAAGAAATTCAACTTACCTGAGCGGGAAATGTTTTTATTTTTAATTTATTTTATTAAATAAAACGTATTGGCGCGGCATATACAGTGTTTATGTCAATACTGAATGCGACTGATGCGTCATGTTCTCTCATGTAACGGTCGCCGAGCGAGTATAGCAATGACCCGTTGACTATATCTCTCTCGCTCCCTTAGTCGACTCGAGCCGACTTTACCCAAACGAGCGTTACATAGCCGAACATGATGGCTCAGTCTCATTCAATACCCACAAAATAAAGTGCTCAGCGCGCCTAAAGAAGTTTTGACTTCAGTTAAGGAGACATATTATATAAAAGTATCCTGCATTTTACAGATTGCTTATTATTACCTGGAATAGAAGGATTTCTTTTAGATTTCTTCCTAAATCTGGTTTTTATAGTTGGGTGGTTATTATTTTGAAACATTTTGTTCCTGTTGACATGGGATTTATAGTATTTGAGTCCTGTTCTTTTGTCAATGACGTGGTCATCATCAATTTTTACGATATTGAGTTTTCTGAATTTTGCGTGGTTTTTTTTCCTAGGCAGGCGATCCGAATAACTGGAAAGAAAATTTATTATCAACATATTATAACCTTTAAAAGTACTCACATTCATTAGGAGAATCCATTTCGTTCCAATCCAGGTCACTTTTACACGAAAAACTTGGTGCGAGGCTATAGAGCACTCCGATCTTCGTGCGTGTGACGCTGTGATAACAATGGGTTGCGAGAACTCCACGTGCAAGTTTTTTTAACTAAATCCCGGATTTGAAAATCCCGCAATACAACATCCCGGAGTCTTAAAATCACAAAATCCCGGAGTACAAAATCCCGGAATACAAAATCCCGGACAAAGAAATCCCGGAAATATGTTGTGTAAAAATTAGATTTTCAAAAAAATTAATTCAAAATTGTTTTTTAATATGTACATATTATTATTAGAACGGCAGTATAATAATATTAAAAGAAATACTAAAATTTATTACATGATATTTTTTTGAAAAAAAAACTCCAAATTTGTATATGGTAAGATAAAGAATATGTAATTAATTTAGGCCTATATTCCTAGCGATACATTTCAAGAAATCCAGTTTTGTGTAAGTTTCCTTTCTCCTCAAAATTCTTTTAATTTTCTTATATTTTATTGCGTTCACCTGTTTTCAATTTTTCAGTAGTTGTTAATGAGATAATCAGTTCCTTATATAAGTCTTTAATTAACGTATAAACTCCAGCGATAGACAACAAATCTTGTAGAGAAAATTTCATAATGAAAGGGAGTGTAATTCTCTTTGCAATATTTGTTGTTTGTTGGGTTTCAATTAATAACTGTACCTATATACATCAAAACATAGGTCTCTTATCACTGTTTCAGATTCATCTTTTGAATAAAATCAGTAGTTGCATTTTTATATAAATTTGTTCGATCTCGGCGATCTCGGAAATGCCATATTTTGAATTTATGCATGTTTTTATGAAATCAAATGCGGCCGGCCGCATTTGATTTCATAAAAACATGCATAAATTCAAAATATGGCATTTCCGGGATCCGGGATTTTGTGTTGCGGGATTTTGTATTCCGGGATTTTGCGTTCCGGGATTTTGTGTTCCGGGATTTTGTGTTGCGGGATTTTGTATTCCGGGATTTTATATTCCGGGATTTTGCATTCGGGATTTTGTATTCCGGGATTCCATACCCAACCCGTTTCTAATAGGCCAGGTACCAGCCTGTAAAAGTAGACCCCAAAAAAGTCCCAAATCAAAGATTGATTTAAGGGACTTTTGGCCACCTTTTCGGGATTTGGAACCACTTTGCCTCGGCGAATTTACTACACTTGTCTATGAATGTAAGAAATAAATTATTATCAAGGCTATAAAATACGTATTATTAAAATATGTATTATTTCATTTGGATAAAGGGGGATTTCGGAAATTTTAAATTTTTATTTAATAGGTTTTCGCTCATATTTTTCAGTGTTACATATTTCACCATTGCTAATAAAGTGCGTTATTCTCGTATTAAGATTGGGATGAAAATATTTAAGTCGTAGTTATTTTTGTACCTTTGTTATGCCTCAGTTGTTGTTTCTTGAATGTGTTAAGCCTGGAGAGGTTTTAAGCGGAGCGGTTGCCCACGTAATCACTGCAAAACTCTACTCTATTTCGAAGCGGTTTCGAGCAGTCGATATTTAAGCGGTTGTTAAAGATGTCTATGTCAAGATCAATGCGGGTTTTTTAATATGAATTTCATATTTTAAATTTAAAAATTTTTAAAAAGAAAAAAGAAAAGTGCAGTGCATCCAATCAGTAAGAGAAGGAAAATTTTCGGTGAATTTCACCACTTGTTCAGTGAACTAAAACAACACCCTGAAAGATTTTATGCGTATTTTCGGATGACTATTGCTACTTTTGAGTACATTTTATATAATATTGAGAGTAAAATAAAGACAACATTTACCAATACAGTATCCCCAATTAAAACTGATGAACGCTTTGCCGTTACTTTGAGGTAACTAAAACAATTTCTATTCAAAATAAATTTTATTGTGGAAGTCAAATTCACAAACTTGAATAAGGTACAGTACTGGTACTATCATTTTCTTTAATTATAACCGATATCGGAGAAAAAGGAGTGTAAGATTATAGTTGAATGATCAGAGCACATTACTGATATAGGCTGGTCCTCAGTATCAAGAATGAAATTATTCCACACCGCTGAAAGGGATGTTTCCTCTTGTACGCTGGAACGGCTTTTGCTTTTCATTAAATGGTACAGAAGCTCCTGCATTTTCTGGCGGAAAAGCAACTTGGTGTCATCAGAAATTTTTTTCATATATGGGTGAAAGCTTATCAGAAAATGGTAGTCTTCGTCTGAAGTCCTTTCTTCCTCTTGAGACATAAACTTTAATTTTTTTTCTTCTTCGATATTTAAAAATCGATCCTCATCGCAGCTGTTCTTTTGCTTGTATTTTCCTTTTGGAACTGTTGTTAGTAGCTTTGGTACCGAGTCTTCTTTTGCTGTTTCTTCAGGTATGCACCATTATCATTTAAAATATATTCGCGAAACCTATCGCGCAAGTTTTTCCATTTCTTTTGTAAGATCTCCTTTGAAAGTAAAGAAGACAATAATATAAAACAATATATGTTCTAAAATAATAAGCACAAGAGAATAATAACCTCAAAAAGATTTCTCTTTTTCTTTTTCAGGCTTTTGGCGACTGGATGTTCATTCAGAGCTCTTGCTGTGTCTTTAAGAATGGGTGTCAGTACAGTATCGGGTATAATTAAAGAAATATGTCAGGGAAGTTTTACTTGAAAATCATATGCTAGCGCCATCAGAAACAGATCTCTTAGAAGCAGCAAGAAATTTTTTCAATAAGTGGGATTTTCCACATTATATTGGATGCATTGATGGAAAACATATTCGATGCAAGTGCCCGCCAAACTCTTTAAGCTTATATTTTAACTACAAGCAGAGCAGTTTTTTTCTATTGTTTTGCAAGCCATTGCGTATGCAAACTATAAGGTTATTGCAATTGAAGTCGGTGCTTATGGTAAACAAAGCGATGGTGGAATTTTTGAATTATCGACCTTACATTATTTAATAGAGAATCAAAAATACCCCATACCAAGAGCACAATGTTTGCCAAATTCTGCCCTCATTGCTCCATTTGTCATGTTGGGAGACGAAGAGTATCTGTTACGTTCCTACCTGTTAAGACCATTTTCTAAAAGCACTTTAGATGCTGACAAGATTTTGTTTCAATGATAACTTATCAAGAGTGCGAAAAGTTGTTGAATTTGCATTCGGTATCATTACTTAAAAATGGCGCATATTGCTGAACGCTTTTGAAACAGATGTAAAAACGACAGAACTTATTGTAAAATCAATTTGTTTACTACACAATATTATTGCTGATAGAGAAGGAATATCACAACATGTTACTTTCGAAGAAGTAGAAAATTCATGGAATGGACTTCAATAAACAGGCATGGAGAAAAGATATAATGCAGACTCAAAGGCTGCAGGAATCATTCGAGAAATATATAAAGAATATTTTAAATTAAAGAAAAACTAAGCTGGCAAATTGAATATTTAAAACTAAAATAAATTTAACAAATCTTGAGATTGCGAGTCAAGTGAATGTTTCGTGTGCGACCGTGAGTAAAATCTCAAAACTGTTAAAAAATTATCAACTTGCAACATACAATAGGAGACTTAAGTGCCAAGGAATCAGGAAAACTACGCCTAGGACAGACCGAAGAATATATGTTTATATGAAAGCGATTTGAAAGGGAGGCTAAAAAAGCCAAGGTTGACCCAAAAAATGAAAAAATCCCGGCTTGAGTGGGCTAGACAACATGAATACCTTACGATTAATGACTGGAAAAAAGTTAGCTGATAATGTTGCTTATTTTTATTAAATTTCTGGTTATAGTATAAAATGTATTAAAACTAATGATTTTTTTTAAACTTTAGGTCATCTTTAGCGACGAGTCTCAGCTGCAAACGATGACGGAATCTTTTTGATACAATAGATACAAAGAAGATTGTATACAAAGAACGGTCAAACACCCATCGTCAATAATGGTATGGAGCTGTATTTCTGGATAAGGTCCTGGCCATGTATACTTTGTTGACGGAACAATGAGACAGGATCAGTATAAGAAAGTCCTTCAGGATGTTTTTATTCCACATAGGAATTCACTCGATTATCACCCTTTTTGCTACACCTTCATGCAGGACAAAGCTCCTTGCCATACAGCGAAATCGGTCAAGCACTTTTTAATAAAGGAGAAAATTGAGGTACTTCCATGGCCCGGAAATTCTCCGGATCTGAATCCTGAATCTGAAAATTGCTGGGCCTTACCAAAAGCGAAAGTTTACAGTCTGCAGAACCGAAATATTGCAGAACCGAAGCAAAATATTAAGAATGGTTGAACAAATGACAACCAAATGCGATAAATAATTATTAATTGTGTAGAAAGTATGCCCAACCGAATTAAGGAGATAATAAAAAGTCGAGAGGGAATCACAAGATATTAATTAAGTTTATATTAATTTCGAATCTATCTGTTCCAAAAATATGTGTACATAAGAATTTTAATTTTTGTTCTGATTTTTTTCTAAAAACTACCAATAAAAAGCTAAAAAGTAAAAATGTTCATGCGTTTCTAATTCGTTGATCACCCTCTGTAAATATATCTGATTACCTAGCACTTTAAAAGTTCATTTAAATTTATTTCACACACTTTACTTAAAGTTCATGTTTCATCATTTATACAGACATAATTCCAAGAATTGCATTCAGTGACCTAGCTATGTTATTTTTCCAAGTTAAGCAAATTATTTTGAAAAAGGAATAAGCTAAGGAACTTAATTAAGTTCGACGAGAAGTCAGTCTATTTTGAGTAACTCGATTGTAACGTTCTAATTTTTAATAAAGATTTTATTAAATTTAATATTTCTTCTTTTTTTTGATAAAGTTTCAAGATAGAAACTTAACTCGAGCAACCGCACCGCTTTGAACCTCTCCAGGCTGAACACAGCCTTAGTGCTTTCAATCTTTATTTTGGGGGAAAATGCGTGAAGTAAACTGATTCTATAATATTCAAAAACTCGCGTTCTTGGGTGTACACTACATTAAGAGCATTAGGTTAAAATGATTTTTAAGGAGTGTTATCGCAGTTTATATTTTTTGGATAATAACCTGATTTTTGAACATATTGGGGGGGGGGGGGGGGGCGATTTACATAAGGGGATTTTATTCAGCTGTATTTCTTCGTTATGGCTTACTTCTATTCAAGAGAGCGCATCAGCGTTTTCATTTTTTCGTCCCATTTTGTACCGAATTTCCTAGTCGCATTCAGATAATTTTATTTTCCAGAGAAATAATCTTGAATTGGATTCTTTTACGGAAAAGAGTCAGTTACCACGGTTACATGCAGACTTGAAGCCGGCTTAAAGTGGGCGTGAAAGTCATGTAACCTCGGATCGAATTCAAGTCAGCTTGACTCAAGTCGATCCGAAAAATTTGTCGGATCGACTTGAACTCAAGAAGTGTAAGTGAAGACAAGCTCTGAAGTAGGTAAGCTATTGCCGCAGATTGGACTGTTAGTTCAATCTCAAGTCAAGTCCTCAATCCGACATGTAACCGTGGTACGT
This sequence comes from Leptarthrus brevirostris, assembly GCA_964036015.1. NCBI lineage: Eukaryota > Metazoa > Arthropoda > Insecta > Diptera > Asilidae > Leptarthrus > Leptarthrus brevirostris. Next base: position 109,105,295 of record OZ038372.1, on the reverse strand, counting down.
GTAGGGGTTTGTGATCTGCTTCTATGAAGAATTTCCAATCAAATACGTATGGACGAAAATACTATGGTGCTATAATTTTGTTCATGATGGGGTTGTCGTCTTGTGACAAAATAGCTCCTAGCGCATATTTTCTGGCATCTGTAGTAATTGTAAAATTTTTGCTAAAGTCAGGGTACCTTAAAATTGGTACGGTTGTAATGAAGCGCTTAAGAGTTTTGATACTTCGGATATACTCTGGATCATTTACATTCAATTTTGCATTTTCTTTAAGAACTTTGTAATTGGTTTCGCTATCTTTTAATAGTCGTTTATAAACCTGCGGTAATATCCGGTGTGTCCAAGAAATTGCTTGATTTGTTTGGGAGTTCTTGGTGTTGGAAAATTCCTTACACATTCATGTTTTTGAGTATTAGGTTCAATGCCTTCTTGTGTTACTATATGTCCCAAGAATTCGGTTCCCCTCTTGACGAATTCTGACTTATACAATTGTATTTTAAGATTTACTTCGGATAGTCTATTAAATATCTTCATAATGATATCATCTAAATAGACAAGACAAATTTTATTGATATATTCCCTTAACGCATCGTTTATCAGGCGCTGAAATGTCACCGGGGCTGTTTTAAGCCAAAGTGGCATTCGCAGAAACTCATAATGCCCGCTTTCCTGTGAACGCCCCTTTCATCAATTTGTATTCGATGAAATCCTTTCGCGAAGTCTACAGTTGTGAAGTATTGACATTTACCTAACTTCTTCAATATCTCCTCGATATTGGGAATGGGATGCTTGTCGTCGTTAGCAACTTCATTCAACTTTCTATAATCGGTAAAAATTCTCAGGGACAGCCAAATGTCCCGCTTGCGTCCATCTTTTTTGGTACTATCCAAACAGGCGCAGAGTAGAGTGAATTGCTGGGTTTTATAATGCCTTTCTCAAGCATCTCATGTATTTGCCTCTTTATCTCTTCCTTATATACATCGGGGTACCTGTATGAATTAACATGGATTGGAGCGTCATTATTTGTACGGATACGATGTTTTACCGCACTTGTGAATGATAAACTTCAATTTTCTTGATAAAATATGTGATGAAATTGGTTAATAAGTTTCATTAAATTTCGTTTCTCCTCTGCGTTAAGATGATCAGTACGAATTTGTGCAATAAAGGGTTTTTGTTCAGTTTCTTCGATTATGTTAAAATTTTCCTTGTTGACGGTCCCTGTTGAAAGTGGTACAATATTAAAAATAGCCTTACTCTTTTGTATTACTTTTACCATAGCATTTACCTCATAATTTTCTACATTATATATACCCTCTTTAAATAGTGCATTGCCACCAAAAGATTTCTGCTCTTTTAGACAGGCTAATCCATCTCTTTGCAAAACATGGATAGTTAACTCTTGTTTCCCAATATTTTCCAACTTAAATTTATATTTTTCTGCTTCTAATTCGTGATATAAATTTATTTTCTTATTTTCTATTTGGAGACTATTAGTTTGAAAGTCGATTTTTGACTTTAATGGTATTAAAACGTTATTGCCGATAGATCCATCGTACTAATCATTCTGCTTTCTGAATTTCGTAGTTCTTTGAATGAAGGGATGCTTGCTTTTTCCTTTACTTGAATGGAATTGGCAGATTTTAAGAGACTGATATATTTTAGATGACATAAGCCTGGATTTATTATAGAGTGCGTTGCACCAGAGTATATAATAAATCTAAGCGGTCTGAAATTTCCGTTTATTGGGATATGTGGAACTTTGCTTCCGAGGCTGTTAACTGAAAATTTTGTGGCTGTGATTGCCTGCTATTTGGCTGCTCATTGCCATTAATTTCCATGGGTTCTGGCTTTGGTAATCTATCATTATTACATTGGAAGTGGGGTTGAAATGTCGGTAATTTTGATTATAATTAAATTGGGAAGTGGAGTTGAAATTGTGATGGCTCTGATTAATAAAGGTTGATAAGGAATGAGGGACTCGTATTATGCCTAAAGGCTGTCCATGAGGAGAATTTGTATGATTAAATGGGGCTTGACATTGTCCTATATAAGGAGCGTTATTATTATTATTGTTATTTGACCTGTAATTTCGCGAGTAGCCTGAAAAGGGGATGAAATTATTTTGTTGTGTAGGAGGTGTGGCGAATGTCAGTAAACATCATTCAAACAGATTGGGAACCACTCAATGAAGCTAGCAGCCCTTCATAATGCAACTACACTATAGTATTTGGTTCCAGTTCTGTTGTTTGCAAAAACTCAGCAACCCATTACAATTATTAAAAAAAATGAAATATGATTGTAAAAGAGTTGTTTTATTGAGCTTCATGCGAAAAGGTCCAATTATGACCTAGTAGTATATCAAACATCATTTTTATTTTTATTTTAGAAATTCGAACATAGAGGATATCAATCATCATGACCAGACTCTAAGTAAAGGTAGATAGCCAGCACTTCTATCTCCACATTGGTGACCCCGAACAATGTGGAGGTCAATGGTTATCCACTCTCTTTGTTATAATTAAGTATTTTGTGATGCAGTAAATTATTGTTGTCCGTCTCTATCCTGAATATCGACTTCGTATTAGTTGTTAGAGTGATACTGGATTGTTTTCATTCGTAGTTTTCAATATTATCGTTGATTCCGATGTTGATGTTTCCTTATATCTTGTCGGTATTCTGGTCGCTTTATTTGGGTCGGATGCGTCCATCCTATCCCTTCAATATCTGCAACAGAATATAAATTATTATTTGATCCCTTTGATATTTTAAATAAAAGATTATTTTAGAAATTAACGTTTGACTTTATTTAATGATAGTTTAGCATAATCAATACAAAATTTACAATGGTCGAAGGTGAACTATCTGCCTTTTGTTTTTTGCATCCTTTTATACCCATCCAAAATGCAACACCGGTTGCTGGGTTTTAAAAAGAGTTACATTTTGGCAGGTGCATTTACTGAAAGGAAATGTGACTAACTTCTTATGAGTTGAAACAGAGGTAGTTGCTTGAAATGTTGGTTTTTTCTCAGCTATTGATTTGTATTATTTCTCCTATTATCTACTCTATTACTTTTAGTCCGGGCGCAACGGGGGGGTTATGTATGCAATTTGGAGTCCCCTCGGTAACTTGTCATATATCTCGTACTTTTTTAGAGACCGGGAGTCGATTTCTCACTGTATCTCCATTATCATAAAAAATTAAGTCAAACTTACATCGGGCACTCGTTCTGTGTCATCATCTCCAGATGAAATTGCACCTTCTTCTTCAGAAATCACTTTCACTTTGTTTCTGCATGATCCACATACTTTTGTGATGACAGGAAGGGTCGGTAACTGTTTACGAATTTGTGAAGTCACTTTTCTCATACCCTTGTTTTTCCACGTATGATTCTTCACTTTCAAAGGATTGCAACAATACTTTATATCTTTCATCTTGTCTGGCATTTTGACTATTTGTGGCGATATCTAACTGTATACTTACTGACTGTGAGAATACTCTTTAACGCGCCATCTACATTTTCTTATGTTATGTTATGTTCATCTGTTCTAAGCAACAAACAAAAAAAAAGGCGTTCGCGGGCTTTCAAAACTCAAAAATTTACACTTAACATTGCTTTGCCACTCTAAATGATAGATGATTTTAGAGCTGAGATGACAGTTTCAGTTGAAAAAATATGAAAAAATACATGATCAAGTATTGTGTAAAAAACCAAAAAATATTTTTCAAAGTCAAAATTTTTTTTTTTAATTTTTGTTTTTTGGAAAATTATATTTTTATTCGGAACGGCACTAATCACTAAAGATCACTGTTCTACTGTAATGGTGGCGATAGTTATGATTTTTCAAAAAAGGTATGATCACGAGAAAAACTGCAAAAATGCAAAAGTTTACAACCCTATAACTTTTGCACCAATTTTTTTTTTTTAATCATTAGCACGATAATTACTTATACCAGTAAAAATATTTTGCTGAAGTTTGAACAAAATCGGAGACATCGAATTTCTTCACCTGGTACAGTTGAGGAATTTTGCCCCATATAAGTTATCCCATTTAAAATACTCTACAAGAAATGTGAGGCATTTTTCGCAAATTACAGCTAAACCAAGGACTTTAGGAAAAAAATGCTACAGACATAAATTGTTTAAAATCAAAAGATCTTTCACATAAAGTTGGTTAATAATTTTAAATTTTTTTATTTTTTTGGAAAATTCAGAAAAACCACCAATTTTGACTAAAATCGGGCCATATCTCGAAAACGACAAATTTTTGAGCCTGGTAACCTCGAAAAATCGATTCTCCGTGCCGAAAAACATAAAAATATGACAAGTTACCGAGGGGACCCCAAATTGCATACATAACCCCCCCCCCCCCCCCCCCGGGTCGCTGGACTATTTGATTTGGGTGGTTACAATTAATTTGTAATTTGGGCGGAACGGTGTTATAGTACGCATAGCCGGATTTGCGTAGTACATATATTGATTGCTTCCTCTAAGCTTTGAGGATTACGGTAGTACAGCATTGAACGCATGGGTTCAGGCAGTTTATTTTTAAAGCGGACGTTTTGTTAGTGTTAATTGCGATTATAATAGCCTCCTGATCATCTCCAAATAGTTGTTTCGCTTTAACTCTAAGTCTCCTAAGAACTGATTTTATTTCATTATAAAAGTCTATACTGTTTGTTTTGAACCGAGGTTACTTAAGTTCATCGAATAGTTCTTCTAAGTTTAGGCGTTCACCAAAGTTATTTATTAAAATCGTTTTAATTTCAGACCATTGTGTGAAGGTTTTTATATTATGTATATAGGGGCAGGATTATCTACAGGGTGTTTCAGATCTGACGTGCCAAAATGAGTAGGGTAATAGATCTGAACCAGACAAACAAAAAAATTGTATAGCAAGTGGGGGGGCACAATCTCAAACGTTCGAGAGTTACAGGGTGATTCATATATTTCAGTTTTTCATGGAATGCACATTACTCCATTATTTTTGTCTTTTAATTTACCCAACATAGCGACCTCAAAAACACTACAATCCCAATGGCCTTTCCAAAATTGTCAACAACGTTGATCTAACTCCTACCATTACAGGTACAGTCACTTCCAAAAGTGAAAAAAATTGTTTAAGATTACCTAAAGTTCAGCATTTTCCCAAATTTTCTCCGAAATTCATGTAATTAGTACACCCCTTTTTTTATTTTCATTGGATTTTCCGTCTTATTACCTTTCGAAAAAGGTGCAACATTTCTACGTAGAGAAAATATGTAGAAATTGATGCGTAGAAATCCTATCGGAGAATATTATAAAAATCAACAAATTAAAGAAATTAGACTCATATTAATTCTTAAATGCTTTTTATTGAATTTAAAAATAATTACAATTCATCCTGATAAGGAACAAAAGCCGTTCAAAATGTCCACCGCCACTTTGGATGCATACCAACAATCTCCTTCTAAGTCCCTGTTTAAGGCGTATTTCAGCCAGCTTCTCCCGTATTTGCGTCACTGCATTCCCGATTCGGCTAACTAAATCCTCCCTATTCTTAACTGGGCTTTTATAAACTTCATCCTTTATTGTTCCCAATAAGAAAAAGTCAAATGGGGTAAGGTCTGGAGATCTAGCAGGCCAAGGAATCGGTGCACCTCGTCCAATCCAGCGGTTAGGAAATCTTTCACTTAGTATTACCTACACAATGTTAGCCATATGCGCTGATACTCCATCGTGTTGGTGAAATATTCCCCTAAGATTATTCATAGGGTTCAGCTCTTTTAGATCTGGTAGTGTATTGTCCAAAAAGTCCGCATTAGTTTCACTGTTAAGCACTTCCGGCAAAATGAATGGTCCTACCGAATGGTTGCCGATGATACCATTGACACTGAATCTCTGCTGGAATGAGGTCACCTTTGCCCTGTGTGGGTTAGTGTTCGACCAGGTATGGAGATTATGGTGAATTCCTGGTGAATTTAGATTCATCCGTCCACAGAATTCAACCCAGAAACACTCTGTCGTCAATGTCGCATTCCAGAAGCCAAGTGCTAAATTTCAGTTTTCTCCTTGCCTTGCGACTCGTTACCTGTTAACCCAAAAAAAAACATTTTTGACCTTTTATCTTAAAAAATTTGTTTCTTTAAAGAATTTCCTACCTAAAGTGCAATACAATAATAAGGTACTCAGGGAGTGCTAAGGATGCGGTTTTTCTAATCCTATATCTACCTTGCCAGGTTGCACCTTTTTGGAAAGGTAATAAGATGAGCAATCCAATAACAATTAAAGAGAGGTGTACTAATTACATGAATTTTGGAAAAAATTTGGAAAAATCCTGAATTTTAGGTAATTGCAAACCATTTTTTTCACTTTTGGAAGTGACTGTACGTGCAACAATAGGAATTAGATCAAGGTTGTTGACAATTTTGGGAAGGCCATTGGGATAGCAGTTTTTTAGCGCTTTTTTGATGTCGCTATGTTGGGTAGATCAAAAGATAAAAATTAAGGAGTACTGTGCATACCATGATAAACCGCAAATTATGGATCAACCCTGTAACTCCCAAACACTTGATATTGCCCCCCCCCCCTCCCCCCCTACCTGCTATACAATTTTGTGGTTGAGATCTATCACCCCACTCATTTTGGCACGTCAGATCTGAAACACCCTATATAACAGTTACACTGAAGTGACACACGAGGTAAAAACTTTCAATTTTTCTATTCCTTAAAAGTAAACTATAAAACCCTTAACAAAAATAAGGATACGATACGAGGAAAGAAAGAAGATGAATTTATTTTTTTATTTTTTAGTTAATAAATCAAAATCAAAACCACCTAAAGAACTTTACAAATAAAGCTTTCATAAACTAACGCCCGAATATATGCTATTTAGATCGACATGAAATCACAGGGTGTCGTGAAAGTGGATAAATCTCTTTTAGCAATATATTTTACCAATTCTAAATAAAATAAACTGAAAAAAAAACTTAAAAAACTGTTTTTTTATGCTTTTTTTTTATACTGATACTGAACTATGTATTTAACATGACAAAACAAATATACGATATACTTATAGATAAGGAAGCTTCTTTGGAAAAACGAGATGAAGACTTAGAAAGAAGAGAAAGGCAACTATCGGTATTAAGGACGGAAGATATCAACACAAATTCACTGTTATATGAAACACGAGACAGTCGGGCGTTACAAGCAAATATCTCTTTTCAAGGTGTGTCCTGTGCAACACCTAAATTTACAGGGAATGACGAGTACCTACGACGTTAAGAATTGAATCGAAAACGTAGAAGGTGTTGCCTCCTTATTGAATTGGTCACTGTTAGAAAACTTTCTTTCTGCTAAAAGACTTTTAGGCGGTTCAGCGAAACTAGCGTTGAAGAATTAAAGATATTTTTACTAGACGAACTTTCAGAAAGAGAGAAAGAGGAGAATTAGTATACGATTATTTTTTTTAAATGCGAGAACTGTGAGCAAAAGGCCATATAGACGAAGGGTCGGTAATTCATTATGTTGTAGAGGGAATTAACGACGTGAAACAAGATAAAATAATCCGGAATGGGGCCAGTGAATATAAAGATTTTAAAGGGATGTTAGGTACCTATAGAAGTTTTACGGAAGCGGGTCCATCCGTACAGCGGCAGGCTAAACAAACCCAGCCGAGTATAGGAAAATGCTGCCAGAAGAAAACTTTAGATCCTAAGTGCTTTCGGTGTTTAAATTGCGTACGTAAGGCTTAAGTATACCCACAAAGCCAGAGACAAGCAAGCTGCTCCAGTTATGAACCCTCATCACATAAATGTAATCGTGAACGGAAGTGAAATTAGAGCTCTGACAGACACGACCTGACACTGCTACGAACCGACGACGAGTATATAAAGTTAGAGGCATTAGGTGTGTTTGATGCAGGCGTAAAGATAGATGGACAATGGTTTCAAGTTGGCATCCAAGTCCAACCTGAAAGACTTTTTCCATGGCAGATGATTATTGAACGAGACATCCTGGACGAGACTCACATCTCTCTTAATAACGGAAAACTCATTATAACAAGGAACGACACGTCCTTTGAGGAAAATGTTTACGTTGAAGAAACAGAAAGCCATAATATAGGAAACGAAGAGTATAGACAAATGATATAATATTATGGACGATATGAGAATCATATTAAAAGACGAAAGCACAGTTTCAGTTCAGGAAATTGGCTCCGTTGGAAAATCAAATAGTCGATCAAACAATTAATGACTGGTTGAGAGACGGTATAATTTGACTAAGCACATTAGAGTACTGGCCGACAAAAAGGACGTAATCAAACGGCTTTGCGTGGACTTCAATTTAAACAAACAGATCATCAGAAATAGGTGTCCCTTGCCCCTAATCTAAGAACAACTAGATCAGTTACAGGGTGCCAAGATCTTCTTTACGTTAGACTTAGAAAATGGGGTTTTCCATGTTCCCATAGCCGAAGAGTATCGGAAGTACACCAGCTTTGTTACCACAAACGGTCAGAACACGTATGTCTTTTTGGCTCTGTACTTCTCCGACAATATTTAAAAGTATGTCAATCTAGTATTTCAACCACTGATCAGAAAAAAGTTCATTAGTCTACATGGACGACGTAATCGTATTGACTAAGACAAGCTCTGAATACCTCCGCAGAATACGATCTCAAAATCAAGTAGAAAAGGAGCCGATTCCTTTGTAATCGAATAGAGTACCTTGGCTATGACATAACTCCAGGAAGAATTAAGCCATTTGGTTTCCAGAACCAACAGACATAAAACAAGTTCAAGGGTTTCTAGGCCTTTCAGGATACTTTCGAGAATTCATTCCAGATTATGCAAGGATTTCAAAGCCATTAAGTGACCTCTTCGCAAAGAGTCGCAGTTTCAATTTGGCATACTGCAAAAAGATGCTTTCCATAAACTACACTACATTTATAATTAAAAAAAAGTTACAAGTACATATTTATAGTAATTGACAGTTTAATTAAATTTACCTGGATATTTCCCACGAAGATTCTACTGACATAGACTCGAAAAGTCAGAGTCCCAGAAGAACATATTCGGCAACCAAAGGCAGATAGTATTAGATCGAGAAACTGCCTTCGCTTCAGCGCTTCGGACATTCGGAAACATACATCGTCGGCATAGTTCAGGTGCGCAAGGTCGTTAAAGAGTTTCCATATAATCCCTCGCGATGGATGGTCGTCTAGGGCACTGGACAATACTCCATTCAGCTATTGGAAGGCCCCGACAGTTTTCCCTTGTGTGGGACGTGACGTAAGGCTCCTGAGTAGGACTCCTGTATGATGGTGATAATTTTTTCTGGGATGCCTCTCCTACGAAACATTAGATGAAATGGGGAGCTCCATTCGGCGGATTTTTAGATGATAATTCGGAGGGTCCTGATATGATTGCTGCAGGATTGCTGCGTGCCTGTTCAGCGCTAAGAGTGCGACGTTAATATTAGCAGCAGCCGGTGTTCAGACTAGTGTGAAGATGTATTTGACGGTCCGAAGGTGTTGTTTAGGAAATCAACAAAATATTGTCTCCGCCTACACACTTCATACTCCTCCGTGACAAGATGGGATCCATTAGCATCTCTTAAAGAATGTTGTGTTTTAAGATTCTTTTCTGCCAGTTTTTTAGCAATCTCGTATAGATCTCCACTTTCACCGCGGTAGGGCGCTTTGTCTGCCTTCTAGCGCGTTTATGTAGTTGCGCTTGTCACGTCTTATACTTCTTTGGACGCTTTTCTGTAGAGATCGGTATGCAGTTCTGAGATGTTACTTAACAGCAACGCAGAATTAATGCGTCCTTTAATCTACTTGCGTTCCTGTATTTTGCATCATGTTCTGTAGCACAGCTCACAAAACATTCCTGAGTAGACGATATTATTTGTTATAATACCGTTCATAATTTTGGAATATCCGTTGTCCGTACGTGTCCAATTCTGGATTGAATTGACCCCAATGGTAATTGCTTTTTGCGAAGTATCTCCGGCAGTAGGATAATAATGGTATTAATGGCTTTAGAGGGTGAAGTTGAGAGGGCAACTGTAATTAGTAGTGCAGCCCTCCTCTGAAGTTTCTACAGGATATTCTGATCGATCACGTAATCTAGTGCAAGCCACCAGACGTCCACCCTGCATGTAAGCTTAGGCCTTATAACGCTGACATTGAGCCCGTCAAAATGAGTGGCTCCATGCCCCATCTTTGGCTACCACCTTTTTTCACGAGTGCAACGCATACGTCGCTGTACATAATCTTTCTTGGATGTAAAGTTTCCAGCTAAGTTTTCAATCCAGGAAGACGCCTAGATATTTAACTTGATCACCGAGCCTCCAGCTACCCCATTAAGTGTTGGGCAGTTGATGCCATGTTTCCACCAGAAAAATATCACCTCTGTTTTGTCCGGGTTTATACGCAGACTATACTTGATGCTCCGGGAGGATAATTTGGAGAGGGCATGTTACATCACCTAAGCTACGACATTTGGGTATTCGCTTGAGATTAAGAGGCAACGTCGCCTGTGTAGGCAATAACTTAATGGCTGGACATGTTTTTGAAAATGATAAGCTCAATAAGGGACAGATTCCACAGAAGTAGTGAGAGGATCCTTCGTTTGGGTGTGCCGCTATTGCGAATCGTGGTTTGATGGATCCCCCTAAGCAGGAGTTTACGATTCTGCTTTTGAGCATTAGATCTATAAGCTCGATGCGAGAGTTGTCTAGAATGCCGTTATCGCCTCTAGTTTAACGTTAATAAAAGTACCTTCAATAGCAATGGAATCTGAGAGCGTACATTCTTTACGCATGATTGGTGGATCGATCGATCAGTTCATACACGGATCAGTTTTTAGCGGATTAATATGCGCCTTGGGAAAGAGACCGTATATATTGCTGGACTGTACCTTTGATGTAGACATCAATAAGTCTCTCCAGGTTTTCAAGAAGGAACGAGATTTATTGGCCTGAAGGTTTCCCATGTCCTTCCACTTTTAGGAATAAAAACCACCTAAACTTCTGTGCTCGAACCTGAAATATATGTGAGCTTAAGGTAGGCTTCACAGATGAATTGCGGGATAAGAATATCGAAGGCTGATTGAAGTTTAGCAGGGACCGTCAAAGTCATTTGATTTATAAAGTTTAACGCTGTGTATAGCCCATTTCAGTGTCCTCAGTAACTTATGGATAGGGCATGACTCTCGAAAGCAGGTCCTAAGAAGCCACATCTATAACTTATGATGCCATTGCATTTAGCGAGAAGCCGAGGGATTTCTCATTCAGGCCTGAAAATTTTAAACAGGTAGACCAGGATTATTTAATTGCATTAAATCCAAGATTTTTCTTTGCTCAGAAGTTTCCATCGGGATCAAGCTCTCAGAAATCGGTCTGTCCAGTATCTGGTCCATTCTAAGAACCTCGAAACTAGTGCCTAGCCAGACTTCCTCTGGACGAAATATTATTAGGCTATAAAGCTCGAGAAGCCTTTTGTTGAAGCAGGCGATCAGCATAATATGGCCATGGTATCAGCCAGCGTTTCAGCATCACGAGGTGGGCCTCAGCAATCCAATTTCTACTAACTGCAACTTGCTTGATAAGGTGGTTCTATCATTGTTGCTTTCCGTCTAAGCGAGGAGTTTTATCAAAGACGATGTTAACCACTTTCTCGGAAAGGCGGCACTCGTGATCTAGTGACAGTAGGGGAAAGGGTGGTCATCCATCGTAGCGGCCCATGACATGGAAAGCCAAAATTTCCCCTTTACAAAAACAAATTTTTAGATGCTCTACACAGGGTGGGGCATTTATCTTGAGACAAAATAATATCTCGAAAACTACAGATCGGATCAAAAAAATTTAAATTTTTTAATTTGTTCGTCTTGGAAGGGGACATACAATGACACCAAACTCGTTCCCCTTCCCCATAGCTCCAACAGGGTAGGGGGTGGAGGATAAACAATTTAAATAGGAACCTATACTTTTTATTTCAAATTCGTATTCTTTGCGTAAACGTGAACAATTTTTGTCACAAAAATTGTTTTTGAAAAAAGTCAATTTGTTGCGATTTTGGAGGGACAAAATTGAAAATTTTGGAACTTTAAAGATATTTTACTTAAAAATGGTTGAGTTTACAGAAAAATTGCAAAGGGGCAGAAGTGCTTAGATTTCTTCAGGGAATCTGACCAACCTTTTTGAAAATTTGTTAATGCAAAGTTATCTAAAAAAATGTGAATATCCAAAATTTTCTATAAAAATGTTTATAAAATTTGCTCAGCTTCCCTGTACAAATCTAGGCACTTTTACTCCTTGGCAATTTTTCTGTAAACCAAACCATTTTTGAGTAAAATATCTTCACAGTTCCAAAATTTTCAATTTTGTCCCTCAAAAATCTCAAGAAATTGACGTTTGCAAAAAAAATTATTCTGACAAAAATTGTTCACGTTTACGCAAAGATTGGTATTCTTTGCGTAAACGTGAACAATTTGAAATAAAAATATAGGTTCCTATTTAAGGTGGTTCGCGTCACGTCCACATTATACTTGTGAGGTTTGCTATCTTGTGCTTGTGAGGTTCGTTCGGTAATGTTCGTTATAATGTGGACGCGGCTTTACATTCTATAAATTTGTGTACGATTACCTCATCGAGCAATTGTGGGCCGTCTTGGGGCTCATTTTGTACTTAAGTCGGACAAAAAATTAGCTGTTTGTAACAGAACGAGACCAACGTGTGTTCGTTATGCGAGTTTGTAGAACTTGCCGAGCTTATTAAAGTAGCTTCAGTACAAATTATAAACTATTTGTGATCTAAACGTTACAGACAGCAAAAAATCAAAAATCGTTGAAGAAAGTAAACAATCAAGCAATAAAGCGCAGCCTGAGATGTGGCAGAAACAACCCGAAAGAGCTCAAGCGAGAAGATAATACAGCAGACGTGGAACGTATCCAATTTTCGGTTTAAACCGGCAGTTTTTATATAATTGAAACTAATATTATTTTTGATGCTGATAGTAATCTTGTATACCAAGGAATCACTTAGAGCCGCTGTTCTCCTCCGAGGAAGTAGTCGCAGTTTTTATTATGAATGGTGTGTCGTGTGTCTTTTTCCCATCTTTAATTTACAAACTAGAATTGAATTATGGTTGGATTATATTTAAACTCCATCGACTCATCACCCATTTCTGTTTTTTATACCGCAGCAAGAATATGTTTGACACTGATACTCTGATCTGTTCCTTTGACAAACTGTCTTCAGATATCTATACAATTCCAGACATATAACTTTCTTCTGAAAGCTCTGAATCTCAACCATTATTTCACCATATGCCCATCTGGAAAATATGTCGAGTCATTGAAACTGGCTGAGTGCTAGTAAATACAAATAAATACTTGGGATGGGTCACAGCTCCCTTGAGCAACTCAAACAATTGCCTAATCCACCTCTTTTATAAACACCAATTGGTTCAATATTCACTGTTCTACGGCCATTAAAGCCAAAGAAGCAACCATGTACGCATGTAAATTTTGCACATTAGAGGCAAATATCAATAGAGATACGCAAACTTGTATTCGCCAGACAAAAGTGGCAATGGATAGGCTATACACTATTAAAAGAGCCATTACGAATATTTTTTTCGGAGTTGGATCAATTGGTTGAGCGGCATGACCACCATGCCATGGCTCCCGGGTTCGAGGCCAGATCCCCCATTAGGTTTTTAAAATTGAACTAAAAAATCCGCTTCGTCTCTAGGCAGTTGTCTAGCTGTACGCAATGCAAAAACAAGACTTTCCAGTTCCCTCACTCCCCTTACCCTATTTTCCCTACCGATGCTAACGCATCAAAGGGTTGTCCCCTAGGCTTTGGCCACAGCGTAAAAAAACAGCAGGCTCTAGATTGGAATCCCCACGGAATCAAAGGACGACTCTGAATTGGAAGACCGTGCAACACATGGAGAAGATCCGTCGAGAGAAAAGGTACCCAGATTAACAAATCGTAGCCACAATTGAAGTCGTTGGCGCAGAACCGCACCATGTGAAGAGTCGGTGTGATGGACGCCCTATGCCCTACGTGGGGTTAAAGGAACCAGAGAGAGCTAGAGATGCGCGATATATGTGCAAATCAGTGATTAGTCAGACAAAGTTTAATTTCGACTAGGCCGTTAGACGGAAGGTATTTGCTACCCAGAAGAGTGATAAGGTCTTTTAGTTCTTGTAAAAACGTGAAGAAAAATTTTGCCAGTTCTACTATACCATATCATATAATTAATAATGGAAATGTTGATACTAGCTCATTTGACAAAGCCAACCTGCGTTGTTTACTTGCCACCATCATTGCAGACTCTTCTATCACCGTTGTAGTGCAGGCAAGAAACGCTATATTTTCGTCCTCGGGAATTTTTAAGATATTCTAAAGCTTCTGGACTGGACTAATTTCTCGCCTCTGGTTTTAAAATAATGCAACTCTTCCAAACCTCTGGGCAAATTTTTCGCCCGTCATACTCAACAGGAATGCTACCGCTCCTAAATAACCTCTCTAACTACAGACCTATTGCACTTACTTCGGTTTTATCTCAGGTTTTTGAATCAGTCTCTCAGTTGATAAAATATCAGCCAGAGACTTACTAACGGATCTTCATATTTAAAATGCTTTTTTGACAGAGTCTGCCTCAGGGTTCAGTTCTTTCAACAACCTTATTTCTTATTTTTATTTTTTCTCTTAGCCCTCCCTTAATCCTATTTATTATTTCGCCGACGACAGAACCCTTGACTAGAAAAATTGCAAGGGACAAAAATGCTTAGATTTCTTATGAGTTTCAGCAATTGCAATATGCAGTTTGCGTTGCACCATCAAATGCATAAAAAAATTTCACAAAATTTGATCAGATTCCCTGAAAAAATCTAGCACTTTTGGTTCCTTGCAATTTTCCTTTATTCTAACCATTTTCGAGTAAAAAAATACTGACACCTTCTTCAGTCAAGTTCTTCACCCATGTCCCTCACCATTGACTCCTTTTCTGCCAAGCCTTGCTTATGCATCATAGTTAGTGCATTACCCAAACTTTGGAAAAATTTATCATAAAAAGAAAATATCTATTTTGGATCTTAATGTTAATAAAAAAACAATCCTTATATTCAGCAAATGTTATTTAATTGTAATATTGACAGCGATTAACATAATGACTTCTTCTATCCAAAGAAATGGGTAAGACCCAAATTGGCGCCAAAATTTTTCTGTCCATCGAAAGGTCCACCTCTAATTCTTGAAGCGCTTCCTGTTAAATCCAGCGTAGTTTGACGATTTGCGGATTGCCAAAGATTAGCATTAGCTGCAGCTTCATAAGTTGTGCCCAAGTTAGGAATTCTACTGATGCCAAATTTGCCCCCAAATCCGTTAGCATTGTTGTAATCAAGGTTTGCCCCAGTCTTCGCGAAATTGAACCCATTGGCTAATTTTGTATCAGACTTAAAAGCATTAAGATCTAAATTATGGTTCCCGTTGTGAAGTAGGTTAAGTTTAGCGTTTTGACTCGTTATATCACCAACACTAGGCACATGAGTTTTTGATATTGACACACCATGTCCGTTTCTAAAAACATTCAATTTGGAAAAAGAAATTTTAGTTGAAACAAAATAACTTACAAGTTATAACCGAGGCTTCCTCCAGTTGCTACAGGTCCCTTTAGTGTGTTACCGCTAGCGAACACACCTCCAGCTAGATTGTTATTTGGTGACCCGAGTGCAGCTCCAGCTGAAAGTAATGCATCCGCTCCTCCATTAGGATTAGTACTAAGTTGTCCACCGATGTCGCGTTTTGCACGATAGATTGGTGGTTCTCTTCTGGGGGGTGGGTAGTAAGGACCTCTGATTACTGCAGGTCGGTGAAGATTTGGATTGTAGGGCAATCGTTGTAAAGTTGGCCTTTGAGAATTTGTAATTGCAGCACTAGCTACTATTACAAGAACCAAAAACAGTGCAGATTGAGATTCCATATTATCAAGCTTATTCTCTCCAAATGAGCTGGTACTGACTTTGGTTGAGTTTGAAATTGCAGCTGCTTATATATGCATCTTCTGAAGTTAACAAAGAACGGAGTTTTCTCTGATGATCTCAGATATTGTTTCTAAGCATTTCTAGGGGGTTTTGTCTGCATGTAAACAGATAAGCAATCATGTGAGAAGCGGAAGGAGATTAAGTTTTATTGTTTTACCTTTATGAACTTTCATTATATGGTAGTGATATAAAATTTTAGATATCTTCTAAGAAATTTGCAATGATATTTATATGAGTTACGTAAAATGGTATTTGAATAACAGTTTCATATTATTTTCGCAGTACACATACAAACATAAAAAAAAATTTTATCTTAATGTATCATTATCGTATTATTGAAGTTTTAGTTTCTGATTTTGACAATATTCTAAAGCATTAACTTAAATTTTATATTTGTAAATCTATAGTTCTCTGGATGAAACAGCAAATCTGCATTGGTGTTTGAGAACTTTATTAAAGTAATCAATTGAAGTTATATTTGCTGCTTAGTGGAAATGCTAGGATATAAATCGTTCATATTAAAAAAAATATTTATTATTAAAACAATATTTATATCTTGTTTCTAATTAAATATACGCTATTCACTAATTCAGAATCACAATTGGCCATCGTGGCCTCAGTACGCCCCAACTATGGGAGGCTGCGAATTTAATCTTCAAATAATTCAAAATAATTAAACCGATGCATTTCGCAATATTGGAACATTTTCACGATTTAGCTATTGAATACTTACTTATGTATACAAATTTAGGTTTAAGTAAAAAACTACTGTATTATTATTAAATTAACAAATTTTTACTAGGCAAAGCTTTCTTTTAATTTCAAATGTCTCGTACTTGTCTAAAATAGAATTTTTGTTCAAAGTGTATTGAATGGGTGGCGCATGCGCAATCTTTCTGGAAAAGGTTTTCTCCATCAGGCAGCTGTTGTACATATTAATTAGTATATATGGACATGATCTTCAGAGTTTCTGTTGGGATTGGCACATATCGCGAACAAGATTATTAATGTCGCATAAGGTCGGGCATGTGAAGTATCCGTGGAACAGGGTTCCTTCACCACCACAAACCGTGCAGGCTCTTTGAATTCGTCGATCGATATGCGACAGCTGGTTTGGATGCACAAGGCTGTGATGGAGCAGTTTGAATGCCACATCAGAGTCTCTGTAATTGGACGGATAACTAAAGATGACTGCAGAGTAACTAGCAGTAGTTATGGTCCCCATTACTCCCAAGTCTACCCCAAGATGTGCGCGCCATCTATTAACCCCTAAGGTATCCGAAGGATTCACTCCTACAAAGAGCTCGCGCAGCGTACGTGAAGTGAGTGTACTGACTGTCGCGTGCGGAGGTCGATTAATTATGAAAGCGTTTATCACCTCAGTGCTAGGTTCCCTAGTATAGAGACGACTAAAACGCTCTCGTGCTGTATCCACCAATTCGTTTAATTGTGTTGTGTGGGGGTGTATAAGTGTGAAATGTTGGTCTTATTCTACCCAAGGTTGTAATCGTGGAGATCCGCCGCTACCCCCCCCCCCCCCCCCACCCCATAGAACTTACCCACAGCTGCGAAATTAAGTTATCTCTTTGATAGAACACTCGTTGGAATGCCCGTACCTGAAGACAACGAAATTTCACGACCATGTCAAATCAAATAATTGACAACGACTGCACGTTCTTTCAGCGAAAGTGGGTGCAGTCTAGTCCGTCACGAATTCACAATTCCAGAGAGTTTCTTCAGAGCCATGCGGCTATTAGATGTTTTACCCTCGAGCCCCACATATACACCTAAATATTTCAGACAAGTATTCGTTCATTGTATGCCGAGGGGAGAATCTGAACGATTCCGCCACCTCCCACACCATAGGCCTTGGCTTTTGCTTAGGTTAACCCTAGCGCCCGCTAACATTGTTCGAAAACCCCACGAGCGACTGGAAATGCATCTTCTTTCGTAACGAAAATAGACAGGTCGTCAGCATACGCTTAAATAAGTGGCCTTATAGAAGTGTATGGTAAGTGAATTGAATATTGTGTCAGCGATTGACGAAGATTTACTAACAGCGGCTCCAGTGAAAAGTCATATAGCATTCCTGACAACGGGCATCCCTGCCTGATACCCCGACGAAACGGAATAGGAGACTTGATCCAAAGAGATCATGGCCATTTGTGAACCAGTTTTTTCATGGTAGGCGAAAAGATGCTTTGCTACGGCGATGGTGTCATAGATACCACGACCTGTGGCCTATTTCACGGACTTACAAATTGTGATTTACAATTGAGTTTTCACAAAAGTTGTAGGAAAATTGATATATTCAGTTTCACGAAATTTCTGTGCTACAAAATTGTAGTTGTATTCTACAAGAGGATGGGCCCGATTTTCAAAATTTTTAGTTTTAATATTTTTTTACATTTCAAAGTCACCATAGTGTTTTTCGCATGTTTTTGAACACATTTATGTGTGTGTGTGTGTGTGTGTGTGTGTGTGTGTGTGTGTGTGTGTACGTTCGGACCCACTTTTTTCGACAACGAAATCTCGCGAACAAAAAGTGATAACGACTTCGCTATGGTGCCATTCGAAGCGTATTATTGTCAATAAGAACTGAAAGAAATTTAATCAATTTCGGTTCAGCCGTTTTTTTGTTTAAACAAACAAACTGAAAAAAAAGTTGATTTTAGACTTTCTTGAAAAGGATTTCTTCGATATAATTTATTCTGATGACGATCGGGACATCAAAAAGTCGCATTATAACAATTTATTATGAAAAAAAATTGTTTATAATGATGAAAAATCGTTTATAACAATAAATAATTGTTTATAACAATAATAAATTTATAATCATAAAAAATGGTTTTACCTGGTTGAAAATTGATTATGAAAATTGGAAATTGAATACAAAATTGAAGATTGTTCATAGCAATTGAAAATTCTTATAAACAATTGAAATTTTTTTACCACAAAAAATTTCTTTTATGAATAAACTTTATTTATATCAATTAAAAATGGTCTATAACAATTAAGAATTGTTTATATCAATTAAAAATTGTTTATAACCATTCAAAATTATTAATAACAAATGAATTCTAAACAGAGTGCATTTATTTGGTTTTCGTTAAAAAAAAAGTGCTACAACGAAATAAGTTTTTAAAAAATTTTTGCATCTTATTACAACGAAATTATCATGATAAATTAAATTCATTAATTTATTTATTTATAAATTTAAAATATCAATTTTTTTAGTATTTTTAAATGAGATAAAAGTGGGCGAAAGTTTTTTTTTGAAAAAGATTCATCTGATCTAATTGGTTCTGATACAACTCGATACTTTAAAAAAAATCCACAACTTTTATAGTTTTTTTTAACATTAAAAGAATGATAAAAAAAAACCTAAATAGTTTATTTAAATGATAAATAAAACGATAAATCGAATAGTATGAATTTTATTGAGTTTTCACTTGCTCGTTTGTACTATGATCATGAAATTTATCGCTATCAACAATTAAATATTGTTAATAATAATTGAATATTGTTAATAACAA
This sequence comes from Leptarthrus brevirostris, assembly GCA_964036015.1. Lineage (NCBI taxonomy): Eukaryota > Metazoa > Arthropoda > Insecta > Diptera > Asilidae > Leptarthrus > Leptarthrus brevirostris. The sequence goes on along the minus strand of OZ038372.1, from coordinate 109,085,720 downwards.
TTGAAAATTGTTATTAACTGGGAAGTTGTTCGTGTTGACCTCAAGGGTCGCACCAATGATGCGACACCCAGAATCTGGACCCACCCCACTAATTTGTAGTTGTAATTCACAAGCTACAAATACGTAGAAATATAAATTTTTTGTAGATTTTGGTTTCACAAATAAATTGCAGTTACAAAATTTGTGCAATAAGCGAGAATATTTCACAAGTGAAAGGTGCTGTGTAAAGTTTTAACAAATTGTGTTCTTGAAAGTATTAATTTCATTTAATATAAGAAAATGTCCATGATGCGTCGAAGACATAGCAGCAGTGATAGTTGCGGAAGTAATGACTTTGTTTTGAGACTTCGACGAAGAAGAAGAGTATATCGTCCTCGTTTCGTATGAGCTGCCGTAAAGCAGAGGAACTAATTTTAATTATCGGACCACGAATTGCTCACCGAACTCCAAAAAACTTTGCATTAACTCCTAGCCAGCAGTTCCTCACATCGTTACATTGGCTTGGAAAAGGGGGCCAGTACCATGGAATTGCAGACATGCACGGCATATCTAAAATCACTGTATGCAGATGCGTTCATCGTGTCTGTACAGCAATTGTGGGCTTATTGTTTAATAGCGTTGTACGATGGCCTACGGAAAAATTCTTCAATATTGTTGGTTAGTACTTACTGATTAAGTCATAAAATTGTTTTGCTAAATTTCTTTCTTTCAACAAAGGCATGCCATACGTATATGGATGTATTGATGGGACCTTAATAAACATTGATACGCCCAATGAGTTTGAATCGACATATGTCGATGGGCATGGGAAACACAGCATTGCTAGTATGCCGTCGAGACTATTCGTTTTACAATGCATATGTTAATTGGCCAGGAAGTGTGCACAATGCAAGAGTATTGCGAAGAAGTCCACTTTTTTCAGAATTTGAAAATGGATTTCGACCTTTTCCTCATTCGGTGTTACTTGGGGACTCCGCGTATCCTTTAAAAGAATTTTGAGGGCCTCAACTTCAACAATTGATCGGTATAATCGAGCACATAGGTCAACTCGGAGAATAATAGAAAACGCTATTGGAATTTTGAAGGAAAAATCAAAACATTTACGTCTGCAATCTCGAAAAGCAATATATGTTATTAAATGCTGCATTGTTTAGACTAATATATCGCGGCAAGCAACAGACCTGTATTACAAATATATATATATAGTTACGATGTTTCTTGATGATTCTGTTGATTTTCTTCAATTTGAATCGTCATTAATGGAGAAGAGGAAAGAGTGAGAGATGGTTCTTCAATAATCCCCTGCAATGTTGGAGATTCCTTGTCAATAATATTGATAATGATATTATCAAGGCCTGTGAAAATACAATTTTAGCCGCCTGCTGAACCCGTTTTCTTCGAATTATCTATTTTTGACTACAAAATATTAAAAATTATGCTCATTTTCATTTACTTTAAGCGTGATGTTTGAGGAAAAACTTACAGTTGTTGCCCTTTTCATGTTTTGCCACGCAACATCGCGAAGATATTTGTAGTCTTATTCTTAAAGAATGCTTTGAGCATTTAATGCACTCAAAATACTTTTCCACTCACTTATTTTTTTTCATTTTTTTATTTTCCTTGTTCATTGCACTATGTATATTTTAACGCTGCCTATCATTTGTAACTAAAATCGCAGTGTGCTTATAGCTGATTACAAATAATCATGAGCTACTGAAACCAAAAAAGCAGACATACCATCCAAGAATATGTGAGAAAACACTTGTAGTTTACAACTCAACTAAAAATCTTTTGAAGCGGTACTTATACAAAATTGTGACAGACAAAATTCTTTATTTACAATTTTTCTGCTTCTCATCACAAATTCGTCAAACAGTTATTTGTACTTTGTGAAACCGAAATTCGACTTACAAATTGTAATTGTGATCCACAAGTAAAAATTTGTGGTTGTAATTTGTAGTTTTGTGAAATAGCCCACTGGAATGCTGTACGACTGTGATGGGTGTATTACTGAGGCAATCACTGACCGAAGTTGAGTTCCCAGTGTTTTGGTACCAAATTAGTCCTGCAGTCTGTGCTGACTTGGTATTCTCAATGGAGAGGAGATGTGCTTCCATAATTGCTCAGAAAGGACACCCAACAAAATATTAGGTAAGTTTGCATCATTTAAATTACATATTAATTCGGTTTTACTAACAAAGTTATAATATTTTTCAGATGTGCCAAATATCATGCCAACACCAATGTGACTCTTATGTGATTTAACTTATTTTTTATGTAACTTCTCTAGTTTTTTTAAGATCTTATTAAAAAAATTAAATATATATTGAAATAAATCAAATACTGAATTAAAATATGGGGCATTCCACGTAAAGCGGACAGGTAAAAAATTTCGATGTTTCCGATTTTAGTAATATTTGATTATGTTATATGTCCTCGATCCAGATACAAAATGTTTTTACAGTATACGTCTGGTTAACGAGCTAGAGGGCTTTGAAAATTTGACTAATTAGCAGGTATGCGCTACTTTGAATCCCATTATCCAATCTTAAAAAGTTACAAAAATATAAATGAAGTAGTCAAATTTATACTTCATTTAATGAGCTTTTTAAATGCATTTTTGGATATTAAAAAAATTGTTTTTGGGAAAGAAATATATTTAAATTTTTGAAACTTGAATTTCACAAAGTTCGACCATTTAATTTTTATTTTTATTTTTTCATAATGGGCGTAGAAGTCGTTTAGGAGCTAGACTAGTTACAGTTTCGAAGCGTAGCGTACGTATATCGTATAAAAATAATTTCCTGCGGAAATTGTCATAATAGGGGTAAATTTTTAATATAACCAACTGATTTGGTATGTGAAAAGCCTGGTCCTTATCTAGAATGCCGAGATATAGTGCCCGAGCAATAAAAGTGAAAGGTATTTTTTAAAAGCTATTTATACGGATCTCTCTCTGGGTCCTTTAACGCCTGGTGGGGCATAGCGCGTCAGATCTAGTATAGGGTATATGTAAAAATATTTACAAAGTAGGCGAAAAGTTGGAAGTTGAGGAATTAAAGGGAAAAGCGATAATTGGACAATAAAAAAAGAAAGAAACGGTAAAGCCAAAGTCACCGAAAAGTTAAGAACTTCAAATTTTCTTTTGACTTAGATTAAAAATCTAAGAACAAATTACATTTTCTGTAGCTTTTATTTTGCGCCGTCCGCGGACAAATTTTGTGCTTATTTCATTACCTCCGAATTTTAGATTATTTTATCTTTATATTTTCAGTTTTTCTATTTTTGAGAATCAGTTCATTATCTTTGAATTAATGTTTCTTTCACAAACTTTGACAATAAAATTTTACCACCAAAAACTAATTTCGAGGACTCTCAAGCCACGTGGCTCCCGATGATTATTTTAAACCTAACCCCTTTTTTCAAAGAGCTGGTATAATAATATGATCAAAAGGGAACATATAACAGATCATGGCTGCTTTTTTTGACACTTTATTTAAGATAGCTTACACTCGAAATTAAGATGAATCTGTCGTTTATTAAAATCCATTCAGGCCTTCGGACGTTACGAGGGAATGAAGAATCCAAAAAAGTCACGTGCGAAACGCGCCTGTGTAGAAGGACCTCGACCAAGGTAAAGCTATCTTTCTCAATTATGAACCAGTGCAAATAATTGTTTACACAATCTTAATTAAAGATTATGCAGTAAGTTACATCACGGGAAAATTCTAAGCAAATGTTTAAAGATAAATTGGCTTACTTACCGATAAACGATTTCCAGATATTTCGGCTACGTAAGTTAATTTTTGTAAATGTAAATTGGTCCGATGTGTAGTGCTTTAAAACGTTAAATTATTTTACTTTCAATTTAGTTTCCATTAAAAAGATTGTTAGGAGCGAGTTGGGCGCTTGAAGGTTCCGTAGAGTAAATTCTAACTTTTGTATAATTTTTTCTGCTACATTTATCGTTATAATTTTCTTTGAAAGTATTAACTAAAGGCTACGTTCATGAGTTTTTTTAAATATTTTGCATCGGTATCTGAGGAGTTAAAAGGTCCAGGGAGCAACCCTATGACTAACAATTAGCTGATGAGCTATCGACCAAATTAAAAGTTCAATAGATGTGAAAAAGATCTATTAAGTCTTTATTTCTAGAATGTTTTCTCTGCCCAAAAACGGAGTAAATTTGTTTTCTTTATTTTCGTTATTTTAAAAGCTCACAGGGAAACCGAGTCTCAAATCGTCGAACCATGGCGCGGTGATCGTGCCACTCATAGCTCCATCCAACTTCAAATAGGGGCGATTTTTAAAGCAAATAACTAACTGAAGGGATAACATCAATAAATCCTATAACATTTTGGTTACGTTTTACGAGACCTATCTATTTATTCATTTATTTATTATTACAGATTCGTCAAGATTGACTAATAAAGTACTGCAAGAATTATATACAACAAATTTAAAAATATTGCTTAAAATTACCTTAAGTTCTTATTACAACACAGCCAGTATGAAGGAAAAGATAGTTAATTTATAAGTCTAGTCTTAATGCAGGCAAGTGGCAAGTTAAAATCTACACAATTAAAATTATGATTAAAATAATGAGGCAATCACGTTATATTGTGAAAACCATAATGAGTACGACGATATGAAACTTTTAAATAAATCACTAATAGCAAAGTTATTATAGTTAAAAAAATATTAGAGTGCGTGCTGTGAAAACAAATTATTTATATGTGAAATAAAAAGAAAATTTGAAATGAATGTATTGATGAAATATAGTGCATCAAATGTATGTGGAGTAAACAAAATTAAAATTAAATAAAACAACGAGGGAAGTGTATTTATAAACCTGGACCCGCAAACAATGGATTTACAATAAAATATATTTCATTCATTTAATAAAAAGACAGAACAGTATTATGATGACCTTATAAAATATTTCGGTGGATATGACCTGTGCTGGGTAAGTGCAACAAGGACTCATCTTCACGGAAGGGCGAGTGGCGGATGGCTAATGGGAGTTAAAAAGATCTATATGAAGAACAAATTATGTGAGTTTTTGAGAATTGATCGTTACCCTTACATAGAACTAAAAATTTATCCAGAAAAGTTTTTTATCATTCCTGCATATATTAATTGCTCCAATTGGGAAACAGAATTTAATATATTTGAGAAGGCAGTCAGTAATTTTAGAGGAGAAAATATTATTATTCTAGTTGACTATAACGTCAGAATCGGCGAATCTCGAACATTCCCAAAGGAAGTAGACTTTGGAGCTAAACTTAAAAACAATAGGCAGTCAAAAGATGCTATTGCTAATAGTAAAGGGAAAAGATTTTTAGACCTTTGTGATGATTTTGGCCTCGTTGTCCTAAACGGTCGCACAGATGGTGATTATGATGGTAAATTCACATATCTTGACACGAATGGGGCATCGGTTAATGATATTATTGCAATGTCATATCGTCTAGCTGAAACAGTTCAGTATTTCCATGTGGAGGATGAAGTATTCTCTGATCACTTCCCTTTAAGTTTAACATTGATGAGAGATGCCGCACTAGCAAAAAGCCAAAAATCGCTCGCTCTTCTACCGAAATTAAACTGGAATATACAAAATCCAGATGAATACCAAAGCAAATTAGCGGAACTCTGCGAAAATACACCATCTGAAAGATCGGCTCACGAACTAGACCTTATAATTGGTATTATTAAAGAGGCTTCAACACCATTTAACAGCACGGTGAAGATTTTTAGGCAGAAGTGGTTCGATACAGAATGTTTCTGTGCGCGTCGTGTTTCGTTTAAATGGCTAAATGTCTTCCGCGTAACTAACTCTGCAACTGCAAGAAACTATTATCTGAAGGCAAACAAAGCATACAAAACCATTTGTAAAGCTAAAAAAGGGACTTACTTTGACTCTCTAGCGGTAAAACTTGATTCCATCCAAGATGCTAGAGGATGGTGGAACATAGTAAGAGAACTGCGTGGTAAAACTTTTTCAATTAGTGCTTCCATTGACATAGAATCCTTTAAGGGTCATTTCCAATCATTATTAAGTCGTCCTACCGAGCACTGCCCTATCTTATATGCAGCACCTAACAGCTACTGTTCCTTATTAGATGACAAGATAGCAATGCATGAACTTATTGCTGTTCTAAGTAACGTAAAGGATAATAAAGCCCCAGGAATCGATAGAATACCTTATGAATTTTACAAAAAAGCGCCGGAAGTTTTTCATACCAGACTTTTGAACTTTTACAATTACATCTTTGATAGTGAGGAATTCTCTTCTAGCTTTACCCAAAGTGTTTTATTCCCTATACATAAGAAGGGCAGTATTGATGAGGTCGAAAATTACCGCGGTCTTTCCTTTATAGAAGCAATAGCCAAAATCTTTACTGGTATAATATATAACAGATTATCGAGTTGGGAAAAACAGAACAGAATTCTGGTGGAAAGTCAGGCAGGGTTTCGATCTGGGTATTCAACAGCAGATCATACCTTTAGTGTCATCAATGTAATCAAGCTAAGTCACCATTTAAAAAAAAAGAAGATATACGCCTTTTTCGTAGATTTTAAAGCAGCCTTTGATACCGTTTCACGTAATGCACTGTATTATAAGTTATATAATAGTGGAGTATCTTCTAAAATTGTTAGGATTATACAGAAGCTTTATGAAAATACAAAAGCTCAAATATGGAATGGGGAGAATCTGTCTGTATCTGTACTGATAGCGGAGTCAGGCAGGGCTGTGTTTTAAGCCCTTTGCTATTTGCCTTCTTTGTTAATGATCTGATGACCCATTAAGGCTTCAGCGAATGATCAATGAACTGGAAGGCTATTGCAGGCTATGGAATCTGGAAGTTAACATGAACAAATCGAAAGTTATGATTTTTCAGAGGGGCGGGGGTGTTAGGAAGCATACTGAACACTGGCTATATGCAGGAAACCCAATTGAAGTAGTTAATAGGTATACTTATTTAGGTAAACTATTGACACCTAAGCTATCCATCACTGAGCATTTAAAGCAACGGCTTAGAACTGCGAAGATTGGTCTTTGTACTACTTGGACACATTATCTCAAAAATAATAATGTTAAACACTCGCAAAAAATTAAAATGTTCAACGCGGTCAGCAGGTCAGTTATGTGTTATGGAGCTCAAGTGTGGGGTTTCACTCATTATGAAGAAGTGGAGAAACAGCAGCGTTTCTTTCTCAAAAACTTGTTTCTTTTACCACAGTTTACCCCTAACTATGCTCTTACTGTGGAAACTGGTCTGTCGGACCTATATATGTACACTCTTAAATGTCCTTTTCTGTATCTGCTTAAGGTATTGTTTATGTACAGTGCTGATAGACTGCCGCGTAGAGTTTCATGGCTGATAGTAGAAGAAGATATTTTTTGGCATGAAACGTGGAATGAATTAGCTGAGAAACATAATATATGTTTAAACATGAGAAGCGAAACATGGCAAAGTGCAAGGTATAAACTTTTCTACATACTTGACTCTGAAGATAAATGGATCAGAAGAGCGGCTGTAGACAAAGCAAGCGGAACAGTTCGTCATGAGCTTTATGACAGATTATGCTACTCTCCGGACCTCAGCTATTTTAGAGATAGCTTTACTGTTAGGGAAATAAGCACAATTTTCAAATTTAGGTGCGGATTAGTTAAACTTAATGCTAGCCCTTGGCGGATGGAAGGTAGCCCTACGTGCTCACTGTGTAATACATCAGAATATGAGAACTTGTTGCACTTTCTCGGAAACTGCCCCATTCTCTCGGAATTTCGCGTTCAATTATCAGGGAAAAAAAAATTTTCAATAGGTGAAGTAATATCTATGCTCAATGGTAGAAATGGCTATAAAGATTTATTGCGTTTTGTTGAGAAGGCCTGGAAATATAGGATGTATCTGGTTTCCCAGTATAACTGCTAGTCATGGAATGTTTTCTGTTTACTTCTCTAGTTGTTAAAAATGTTTGTTCGCTATTTTTGAAGTTAACTCCGAAGTAATACTTATCATTTGTTATATATTCGATACGATTTTGAAAGACATATAATGTTGAATTTCTTAATTTTTTCTTTTTTTAATTTTTAATTTTGTTTTATTTTTTTATTTTGTAAGTCACGTATGTATTTCTCTATGCCAATCCCGGCAGACGGCCTCGATGCCAATGTCGTAGTTTATAGTGTAGCTTAGCTTAGCAAGAAATACTGTATGAATTTCCTAATAAACTATTATTATTATTTATTATTATTAATAAAAAGGTAAGTGCCAGTGCCATTAAGTTAGTTAAGTTAAGTTAAGTGCTATAAATTTATTGCCATGTAACATATTGATAAATCGTCTTCTCTTTTGCTCTTTCTATATTAATTGTTTGCTCTAAAATATGTTGACAAGTTCATTTCCCCTTTTATTCGAAGTTTATAAACAAATGTGTATTTCGACAATTTCTCCAACAGCTTTTATACTGCAACATTGTTTCAATTCAAGTTGCACAATATTGAAGCGACAATATTTGACGTTTGGTCAGTAACAAAAACTTTGATAATTTTCGTTTTGGAAATTTATGAGGTTTTTTTTCTTTCCTTTTTTTGTAAATTAAACAGGTTTTTCTACCCCTTTATGGCCCCACGTTGGGCGCCAAGCTTGTTATACGCTTCCTTTAGGCATATAAATTAAATTAGCTTAGGTAGAAGGGGTGGGTTTAATCGAAATTATTGGGCGCCACGTGGTTTGAGAGTCCACAAACTCTGATGTTGCTGATTCAAACTCACTTTTAAAAACACTTATTATTTATTGAAAATGACTAATAAAAACAAACTTCTATATTAACTTTAATTTCGCGATTTTCCTAAATGGCACAAAAGCGATCAGCGCACGACAACTAGAAACACAATTCAAAATACAAAGGAAAAAAAATATTACCTAGCGATTTTCACTTTCGGCGAAAAGGAAACCAGAATCAGGAAAAACAAATTAAATCCAAAGTTTTACAAATTACTTATCTTTCTGAAGCTTAGCTTCTCGCTTCCTCAGCTTCCGTTCTCCTCAATCCATCTTTCTGCAACTTTCCTTCCTTTAAATTCTTGTTTTTAAGTCTGCAATGTCTGCTTTGAATTTTTCTTTGTTTTAAAACCAAATATACGAATTAGGTATCTGCTGTCACTCGCTCTAATTAATTTACTTTAACTTTCACTCAATAAAAACTTCTTCGCTTTTCACCGACTAATACCCAGATTTTGATGACACTGAACTGCCCTATTATGTCAATTTCCTGGGACATTTCCGATATACTGGGTAATTGTCAATATTTTCCAAAATTATTTTTCAAATTTTTAGATTAAAATAATCTCTAGCTTCCGTAGAATATTTTGATCTCTGCGGAAAAATTATTAAACGCCGGAAAGTTATAAAAATCTTGTTTAGATTTCCAAGTTGACATCCGGTATCACGTGTAAACAAAATTATTTATGTTTACTTTTTTTCTTTTGAAAGTTTAACCTCCCCATCCTTTGGGTTACGGACAGCCCAAATATTACTATTATTATCGTCGGACAATAATAACCAAGAATTTATGTAGAAATTCTGGTTGTTTTGTAGTGAGGTTAAGTGTGGTGACTTCCAGGTGTTTTCGCGTGTATGGAGAAAAGCTCAGGACAGGTAAGTAATTTTTAATATACAACTTCTTATCTCTTACTATATAAATTGTAAAAATCGCTGCAATTTTCAATATTTCAGGAATTTCAAGTGTGTCTGCGCGGATCTCTTCTGTTTCACAGCATCTTTACAGGTAGTGGTAATTTCAATCAATTTACTTAAATTATCATTGTGTATCTCCATTCTCTACTATTAATTATATTATCTACCTTTATGTATACATCTTCCTAAAATTAATTTAATCCTAATGTTCGGCAATCCTACTAATATCAAACTTTTGTAATTTTAAATTGTATTCCCTTAAGTTTAACGATACTAATCACTACTCTATTCTAATGACATCTTCACTTTCAAAATAATTCATTTCCTAGAACCTTACCTATACTTTCTTTAAAATATAAATCTAATTAACTAACTTTATTCTAATTACAATAATATAAAGATAATCCTACGCAACTATTTCAGCATCCAGTCCATCGCGTCCGATTAATCCAGTGAATTATAGGTACATTAAATTGATATTTCATTAATTTCGATCTTACAAATTCCTGTTGTTTTAGGTAGGTTTTCATCATTATGCGTCGATTCCCATCATCATAAGGAGGAAGGTAAGTCTTTCAGGAGTTCAGAGTTTTCTTTGGAGTTAGAAGCGCCTCGCCTTCATAATACTTGCTTCCTGGGAGTTGTTCTGTCCACACGAGCATGGCATCCAATAAAATTATGGCTCATGCACCTCTTCAAAAGGTAAGTACCAGCATTTTCTTTTTTTACTTGATTTAATCTGAAACTAAAGAAAATTATTTGCAGCATCACATCAACAGTAAGTGACGGAACAGAACATCACACAGGTAAGTTCACATAACTTTTGGTTTCCTTTGAGCCTATTTAATGACCCATCTCTTTGCAGGTCGCAGCACAAAAAAAAGAAACACATAACAATTTCGAGAAGCGCAAAGAAATATAAATATTAAAACTAGATATAAGTGAAGGTGAATTAACTAAACCCTGCAAACAATCCAAAGCAAAAAAGTCTTGGAGAATTTGTTTCGTCTAGTTTCTAGAGAATCAAGCTTGAAATGTTTGCGTCTGTCTGAATAAGGGTTGTTATACAAGTGGGTTGTCCCACGGCAGGCCTAAGAGAGCAAACTGTGCGAAGTGATGTCGTACTGCCTCGACGAGATTAATGTACACAGTATGAAAAAAAACCAAACATAACGGGGACAGCCTAGAATTGGTGGAATTGGCCTTGTTTAATATCTCGTCAATATGCTATACAAAGATAAAGCTATAATTTAGACACACTCCTAGATCTTTGGCTTTGGTAAGTCTGTTTAAAATTATGGTATTACTAAAATGAAGCAGTGTACACTTTCGGGAAAAAGACATTGTCGTACACTTATTAATATTAAAGGTGAGACGGCTTATAGAGCACCATCTATAAAAGCGTCTGAGTCGTAGTTTAAAAACTCACCGTCACGCGGCAACAATGCGAAAGATCTTGGCGTCATTAGTAGAACATACATTTTTTGAATTCGTTAAGGATATAGGTACATCGTCAATATAAATTATAAACAAAAGTGGACCGAGGTGACTGCCTTGGAATACGCCTGAAGTACTGGGAATAGCTTTAGATAGGTTTCCAACGAAATGTCAAGTAAGAGCGTCAGTCAACCTGCCTCCCAACTTCTACCTAAGAAAGGCAAAAGTTAGAGAATTCCAATATGTTTGCGGTAGTTGATTTATCCTTAACAAAATTGTACTGAAAGGAAACAAGGAAAGGCTCAGAATTAAAATAAGAAACCATACAAACTAAGCCTTTAGAAACTTTACCAATGCAACATAACTTGGCAATGGGTCCACAATTCGTTTTGTAGCCTTTATTACCATTTTTTTGACAATCACAGTTGGTTTCCAAAAATTTAGTAAGATACCACAAGACATAGATAGATTAAATAAATAACACAAAAAGGAACAATACAACAAGAGCAGTACTTCCATGCGGAGCACATGAAAAGCTTTCGGCCAATGAATATATGTATTGCGCGACTAAATCGTCATCGTTATTTCCAATGAAGTGGAAGGAAACTTTGTCAAGTGAATAAATTCATTAAAACTAATATCACAGTTGTTGCCAATAAAAGCTATTTTAAATTATCAAAGAGAACTTGAGATAACTGCAGGCTCACTACTTTCGCGAACATACAACCTGTGATAAGTAGGGTAACTATCGGTCTGACGTTTGGAATTCACACATTTCCAAAACGGTCTGTCAATGGGTCAACAGAAGCATATTGTAAGAGGGCTCGAGGCCAGAAATAAATTTATCTCGTAGAGTAGAATAATTGTGAAAATCCGTGTCGCTCTTTGTAGAGCAGTAACGTTTCCATGCCTTATTCCTCTTATTATTAAGGGGACATTTACATCAGTTGGACCAAAATTTCATGCTTTTTTTGAGACCGTATATCTCGTGAATGAACAATGCTAATCAATTGAACTTTTTTTTATTATTTTTGTACATTTGTTAAGTAACATTTGCTACGTCGCCGATTCATCCCCCCCAAGTCCAACCCCCGCTCCGCGCCGTCAAAGATTGCTGTTCTCGGCGGACACGTCGTGTTCTCGGCAGATTTCCTGGGTACACACGTGACCTAAAAACAAAAAAGTCAACATTTTTTTAAAGTTTATACCATAATGCGTGACCTCGTTTTTTGGTCATTTTTTTGGTACTATTTTTTTATTAACTTTTGAAAAAAACAATCAAAATAAAAAATTTAAGGCCTATACCACAATGACATATGAAATGAATAATTAGAACGCTTTTGTTAAAAATCGCAGTAGCCGTTTGCTCAGAAACGCTGCCGAGAGGAAAAAATGTGACAAGCTGAGATATTTGGCCTTAAACATTTCAGTCGACTTTCGACTGCTTAGAAAGCGACGGGAGGCACGCCTCTTTAATGACCTGTAACTCGGAAACTACTCAAGATATCAATTTGGAATTTCGGCACATTATTTTTGATCGATATATCCATCGATTAAGCCAAAAAAAAAAATGAATTTTTTGATGTAAATGTCCCCTTAAGTTGCTTTGATGAATAATCGAATGACAGGCAAATGAATTACTAAAATTAGAATTAGGAGCACAATGTTACGACGACCCAAGGATTAACAGTACCACCGGGGCCAATGGTAAACACCAAATTCAGAAACTTGCCAGAGTCATTTTAAATACATCTGCACTCCGTCAATGTAGAAAAGCCAATGTCATCAGCAAAAAAAGAAGCCTGCTCATATGTGGCTTAAAGTGTCGTATAACGTACTGATCTGAGAGGCCAAAACCTCGTTAGTGCTCACGTAACACGACATTGAATCACATTACACCATTATTAAGTCTTTCTCGTTCCCATCACTTGGCTGAAGAGGATTTTTTTACCAGGAAATAGATGCAGGTGCAAGCTCATATGAAATTAGCAAGAAACAGATGTGGGTAGAATCATAAGTAAATATCTTGTAATTAGATTTTTAAGTAGTCAGTCAGAAGATAACTTTAAATAAAGGAACAAGTCATTTGGCTCTTAGAATAAAATCGCGTTTTTTTTATAATAACTAAAACTAATTTTATTAACTAGTATAAGCAAAAGCAACCAAAATATTCGTGTTTGTCAATTTCAGAGCGACACAAAGAAGCTCCATACAATTCAAAATAGAAATCCCTACATGACTATATGGCATACTGCGACGAACCACACACAACACACCGCTTCCGACAGCAGGACTCAACGAATGAAGATGGAAGTCACGTCTAAAAACCAGATATTCAGTGCCAAATAATTCCATATCAGTAAACAAACCACAGAGCACTACCTCCTCTAGTTCCAAGCCGTGGCGTTTAAAATTGAGCATGTGTGAAAGAAGTGTCGTTTCAACCATTAAAATCTATAAAATGTATGGAAAATGGGCACTTCTTGTGTTCAGAGCTCCGTCCAGGCAAAACAAGGCCTCTGATCAAAACATTTCCCCAGAATTACTTTAAGCTAAACGTGCTCTCTCTTGGATCTAGAGAAGATAATGCACAGAATCAAGTAACAGACAGACACACCATGTCATAAGGGAAACTGGTAGATCCAACGAAGAGGCGAATCGTCTTGGAGTGGAGACCGATTACATTTTCGTAGTAGATGGAGTCTCGGTAATAAGTTTTTTTGAAAAGTGGTGTTATTCTTGTTGAAGTCTGAACCTTGCCAATGGATGAACTCGCGAACATTTTGTCCAACCGTCCAAATATCCTGGGAGTCTACACTGTTGAACAAAGCTTTTGGAATGATGATCTTGAAAAAATATAGCATATAAGAAAATGATAGCATAATTAACAGAGCTAACTCCGCGCTAGGATTTGTGAAGCGCTGGTCTAGAGAGTTCTCCAATCCTTATGTTTCCAAATCTCTCTATATTTCCTTCGTTAGACCTCTCCTTGAATATGCCAGCCAGGTTTGGTCACCCACGCAAACAACCCACATTAATAGAATTGAATCTGTCCAGCGTAGGTTCATTCGCTTTGCTCTACGTGATCTTCCATGGGTAGATAGATTCAACCTTCCACCTTATGAAAACCGTCTGAAACTGATCAACTTACAACCCCTAAGTAAACGTCGTTATGTTTCCGACGTTCTCTTCATTCATCAGCTACTAGCTGGTGCCATAGACTGCCCTTCAATCCTGCAATCTTTACCCATCTATACCAATCCTCGCAACCTTAGGTCCACTCCCCTTTTCCGACTCGACCGCCATCGCACGAACTACGGTCAACGCGAACCAATTACCAGGATGCTTCAAAAAGTCAACGACCTTCCCTCCTTTGACTTCCATTTGAGTAAATCATCCCTTCACAAAGCCTTATATCTTTATCCCGCCCATCTTGATCGCTTTTCCTAATTCTCCTTCCTCCCAGTCTAAAGTTATCATAATCATAGCTTATATTGTAGCTTACATTATCTGTTATGAATTATTGTTTATTTTAGTTTGTAGTATTTATTTTGTTATTTTGTATTTTTTTATGTAATAGCTTGCATTAAGCTTAAATAAATAAATAAAAAGCGAACAATGAGCAAGCACCTTTACGAGATTTGTTGATACGCCTACAATTTATAACGTCCTGAGATACGCCAACGAGCCGTGGCAGGCAACATCCATTTCAATGGTGTCGTGATGAGTTCTTGATCTGATAACCAGATGCTACAGAAATTGGACTCCCCAAGGCAGTAAGAGAAGAAAGGTATATACCAGTAGTAATGCGTAAACCCAAATTTTTAATATCGCGGGCCATGTAATGAAGTAGTTCCAAATTGTTGGAGGCATTCGAAGACCAGTCTCCGACATCACTCTTAAACGACATCAACCTTCTTTACCAAAACACAAAGATCTTCTACAAGAAGCAGAGGTGAGCATCACCATATGGCACTACAGCGTGCAGATTGCTGAAGATTAGACGATATTTTCAAAGATAAATTAATTTTGTCAAAGATTGTGATTATTCCTCAAAGATACTCCTCATGAATCTCATAACATAGCACAGGTTGATATTCCAGTCGACAAAGCTCTAGTACTCCGCTTGAGGCATGCATGGAAAACCTTTCCGCATCTGCCGTCGCACGCAGCCTCACTCAATTGAGGGATGAAACCAGTCGATACGACGATACTGTACTAAAACTAATTAATCCAGGGAAAAATTGCCTATACTTAGGCTTGTTTCGAAATAGTAGCGGTGGGATACAAATCAAGAAATTTTAGTTTAAGAAGGAGGCGAACTGAAATTGTGAGGTTAGTGATGAAATTGTGATTTAAATTACAGTAGGAACAACAGGTAAACAACTTCGTACCTACCCTAATTCCCTTCCATTCAAAGACATGCTAAATGCATGTAATTTGGCTACATCATAAAAAAAAATTCAAGCAGTAAAAAAAATTATTTTAATTCCAAATGCCACACAGGACCTTGGCCATGAAACAATCGACAATGGCGTTACAGGAAACAATGAACTAATAGAAAAAGAATCCAACGAAAAACTGACAAGGGCGCGATTCTGACAAATTTTTGCAGTGTCCTAGATCTATCTATAAGTCATTGAACGGCCCAAATATTACGTAACGCAGTTTTTGATGAGTTCTGACCACCATCCCCCCTTGTAACGCGCCGTTAAACTCTTCCTACCCCCGAACTATTAGTTCTATGGAAAAAAAAAGATTTATATTTACTTAAGGGGGGAAGTACATGAAGACGTTTTCAAAAATCGATTTTTTTTTATTATCTTAATCGATAAGTGTATGCTCTAAGAATATAATTCCAAAATTCCAAAAGCCTATCTCGAAAATTGTGAAAGATATGCCACTTGAAAGTGGTCGGCGCCGATCCGGCCCAGCGCGCCTGGGATCGAGGATCTCTGCTGCGCGCGTGATTCCGCTCACCGGATTTTTTTTCTGCTGTGGAATTAAGAGTTATGAATGCGACTTTGTTAAAGAGCGTTCTCGACGTTTTCAGTCCAAATACCGATTTTTCTGAGAATACCCTCCCTTCTTACCATCTCCTTATCTGCATCTTTTTCGTCAGTTTTTCGGGACAAACTTTAAACGGCGTTTTCTCAAAACCATGTTTTTCAAATTGGCGTAAAAGATTACAAAAAAGCTAGTGAACCAATTTTCTTCATCCAGCACTCATTTTAAAGGGCATAAAAAACTACTCTAGATAGACTACGGACATAGCAAAAAAATCATTTTAAGACCATTTTTGACGCGAAAATAATCAAAATTTTTGCAAAAAAAAGTCAACTTTTTTTTTCATACCCGATTTTTATAGTTAATGTTCGAATTTCGAAAAGATCGTAGTCTATCTAGAATAAACAACCCCCTCGAGTATAAAAATGTTTGGTTTTTTGTCAGCCGCGACACGAGTTACGAAAACCACCAAAAGTTGATTAATTTTTTATTTTTCAAAATGTAAAAAATGATTTTCTCTTCTTAAAACATTGCCCTAAATACAAATAATATCGATTTCATCTGGACCTTTTTCATTTTCCCAAAAATAAATCCCAAAAAAGTCCTTTTTTTCGGCCTCTTCATGTACTTCCCCCCTTAAAGCAGACTAAATTACCTTTCCAAAAGAGTAAAAAATGTACACTTTCTTAACCTAATAACGAGAAAACTTTAATTAAAACTGCAATTTTAGTCGCGAAGCAAATTTTTATCCAAAACGCAAGTAGTAAGTCATGCTCCGATCATGGTCTGACATTCGTATTTTCTTTAAAACACCACTTCCATACATTTTCGAGCATTCATGCTTAAAAGTGTCTGTTATTTTCTTAAATCGATTGTGAATATTTTTACTTCGGTCGAAAGATTGTTTTGTTTACTTCAAGTAGAAAAAAACAATATTTTTATAGAAGTAATAGTTTAGGCACTTTGCCAAGCATAACAAGCTATGAAAATTAAACGAAATTTCAGCCCACTTTGGCCCTAATGTGTGTGCGTGAAATTCGTAAGTTCATGGCTTGTAGTTTTGGTGGTTTTGCTTGACCGCAACGGTCGGACTCTTAGAGTCCAAATTATGGGCTCGTGGTACACGTCTTATTGTGGTTATTTGCCATATACATATATGTAAACTTCTGTATACTCCGTGACGCGACTCTTTTCGTATGTACAAAAATATGTGTAGTCTAGATATACCATATAAACTGAGCCGTGAGTCACGAGTTAAGAGTTAGGACTTTTAATTTTAACAAAAACTTAATGTAACGTAACACTTTGCCTGAGCCCCTTCCCCCTAATAACGCACCGTAACGTTTTAAAAGACACCCCGCGTTACGTAATACTTGAACGGCCCCTAAAGCCACAAACAAATTTTTAAGCAATTTTCACACTTTGCGAATGAGAGTTACAAATTAGTTTTTTGGATAATCAATCTACATCCATATACAGAATTTCATCTTCAGTTTAACCCCGTAACCCCTTGTGGGGAATGGAGAGTGAGAACAACTTCACCCGATTCGATGCAACGACTGCAACTGCGACCTGCAATTTAAAGTGGACTCCCACCCACTGACATTTTCTCTGCAACCCCTATGGCCTTTTTATCTGCTGTCAGCAGAAAACAAATATGGGTCGCCGTCCGTGGGATTTAAACCTGGTACTTCCGGTATGATAGGCCGACACGTTATTACGTACTCCATCGACGACTTAAATTTCATCCGAAATGGTACATAAATGAGAGAATGGGAGTGCTGTTATATACACTCAGACAGACGGACAGACAGACCGAACCATGATTCCTAATTGCTATGAACCCATAACAAAATCCGTCCAGGCTTTTACACAGAACAAAATAGTGAAAAAAAATTTAAATATGTTATATGTCACCTAACGTAGAGGTTTTGAATATTTTCAATTTTAACATGTAGCCAAAAAAGCGCATATAGCCGCCAATTTCCATTTGTCAATTTACTATTCCCAAAAACATTTGAAAGGTCAAGACAAATCTAACTGCACCGTATTTATAAAATCGATTACTGCATTTATGCTGCAGAATGCAAAATCATTAATTAAATGAAAACCATAAGCAAAAAATCTAAATAAGAAATACGAGTATTTTAAATAAATGTTTTAGTCACCTGTAAAATTTACCTTTTCTGGTAAACGAACTATCGATGAATAAACACCTCGGTTTTTACCTCCTTATCGCAACCATTACATGCCATAAGTAAAGGAAATGGAAAATAATTTCGAGGGGAATTTCCAGAATTCACTAGGAAGAATTTCCTGCACGAGCTCCAGTCAAATCAATTGATTGGCGTAACACATGTCTGTTCTTTATTCTTAAAGCAAACAATCCAATTGTTCTCTTTAAGAAAATATATGGTCCTAGGATTTCATCAGGCAGCCTTCTGTTACATATAAAAAATTGGAACTGGGACGTGGCATACAAATTGATACATCTAGTGAGAAAAGTGTATTCTAGTATCTTAAAGCTCAAATTTTATGTAACAACGAATTCTGCTTTCTAGTTTGTAGTAAAACCTGAGAAATTTATTTAATTTCATCTAACTCCACATGATTGTACTTCTCACAAAATGACCCTTTCTCGTAAAAGGATCCAAAATCCAGACAGTAAATTTGCACAACCATCCCATAGGAAAAATGTAGGAAATTCAGAGTAAAGTATTATATGGCATCACAAATTGACCATTAAGATCTGACCAATTTAACTCATGTGTACCCAAATCCTTTTCCGTTTTTTTATAAAGGCTCTGCAAATTGCTTGACAACAATGGGTATAGCAATGTCAAATTTTACACACGATGACATTTCTAATCCCAGCAGGGTTATTACTGCAACTTCTCTACGACAATGCTGTTACGAACTAACTGATTCGAGAAAAATACCTTTCCCGGTTTTTCAAACTACGTGGTTCGTTCATAGTGAGCATTTACAAAACATGTCATTCATAGGTTGACCGTGTACCATTTAACCACTCCTAGTCCTCTACTATATTGAGTAGACCACTTTGAAAGGCAGCTCCAGTGAGCCGGAAAGGTCAAAGAAAACTTTAAAATTGATGTTGGTACGACGTAGGATGGATTAGCAAACAATTGCTTTGAAGCAAGGGCAGAACTATTTCTAGGAAAAGCAACCACAAAACCAGCAAGGACATATGAAAAGGTTGCAACCAGAAATGATGTGAAGTTTATTTGATTCACCCTTTTAGAGCTGTGCACTCTTAACCAAGAAAGGTGTGGTTCAAGCCTTCAATCTTGGTTGGAAACTTGTGGTTTTGAGGTTAGAGAAACGCTTTTACACTTTGCAAACTAATTTTCAACTCAAAAAAGCTTAAGTAACAATTTTACTTTCACTAGGAAGTAATTGTTTAAATTTATTGGCTGTATACAGCTTTTCCTCTTGTTTCCATTACTACTTGCAGGGACTGAAACGTATAAAAAACTTCAATGACAAAGATCACATGTGTACTTATAGCTTTAAGTGGTACCGAGCCACCAAACATGTAACATAGCAAACAAAAATTCGAAACACTTCCAAAGGGAGCAAAGTATCAACTCACATTAAAGTTGCTCCAAACACATGATTAAAGAAGTTTTGGTAGGACTGCGAGTGTTTTGAGGATACTGCAGTTTTGTTCTGTAGATAGATTAATAAGAATTGAAAAATATTGCTCTAAGCTTTTTTTTCTCCCCGAAATTATTTGGGGAACGCTCCAATGTATTACAGCTCAAATGGAACGTTAACACATGCAGCCATATAATGTTAAAAAAAATACATTACAAGGAGCAAAAGCAATGGTTCTACGCTTGAATATTAGCGGACTTTTATGTGTTGTTTCTAAGTGACTCTCATAACAATTTCTGGATTACGTTAGCCAAAATGATTCAGATAACATACAGGCAGGCTCAGTAAAAAATTACGCAAGTGGTGTGATGCATATTTTGCATCATAAATTTGACAATTGAAATAATGTTCGAATAAAATTATCTGAGGTTAATTTATATATCTGTCGTAGTGTCTTCGCGAAACCCTGAAAACAATCTGTGATTATTCCCCTTCATAAGAAAGGCAGCCATTATGCTATATCAAATTATCAATTTATGTTGTATTATTGACTTTTTTGAAGCCTTGATTTGCGATGTCCTATTCTTTCTTGGGAAACCTCTCATGGGTTATTCCTAGCATTGATTTATGAATGGTAAATGCACCACATTTAATTTATTGCAATTGTTCAACTTTTCCGTTCCTTTCAATAAAACTGATAAGCAAGTTGACTACATTTTCACGCACTTTAGGGAAACAGAATAATGTAATGCAGAATTAATCATGGAGT
Organism: Leptarthrus brevirostris; assembly: GCA_964036015.1. NCBI lineage: Eukaryota > Metazoa > Arthropoda > Insecta > Diptera > Asilidae > Leptarthrus > Leptarthrus brevirostris. The sequence goes on along the minus strand of OZ038372.1, from coordinate 109,065,182 downwards.
TCCTATTCATAAGCTATATGTTCTTCGGTTGCCTTCCAGAGTTGCCAAGTCGGGCGATTTCTAAAATACTTAAAAAACGAATTTACGATTTGTAAAATACTTAAAAAACTTTGTTAGTGATCAAGTAATACTGCTGTCTAGTATCGTGGTGTTCAGTTTAGTTGCATAGACATCTAGTTTTAAGTTTGTGTGACCTAACGACTAGCTAATCCTTTAGTACTGATGTGTTGGCGTTGTGCTTTTCTTAATTAGAAACGTCGATCGTTAAACAAAATTTAAGTATTTCCTTATCTGTTCGAGCTTTGAACAGTTTATTTTGAATTATTTTTCTAATTATTCTTTTATTTATTTATTTATTTGATCCTCTCAGATTTATCACAATAGATTACTACAAAAGTTAAATATAAGTAATAAAGTAAACTAAAAATTAAAAGTCCGAAATAGCCATAGGACAGAAGTCAACTCGATCCACATACCCGCATCAATCAAGGCACTGTTTGGGCAGGCCAGTGAGAACTGCAAAGCTGGCGAAGTATTGGTTAAAGAGGACAGACATCGACGTGATGGTCTCCTGCATGCCATATAGCGTTCAGTGACCACGGACGTACATGAAGTCGGTATTGTTCAAGGAGCGCTGCGGGTGGTAGATGTTCAGCGGTCACCATAAAGTAGAAGAACCACAGGATGATTCCCAGGAACTCCGCTGAGAGCAAACCTAAGCAACCATCGAGTCCACATGAACCCCGAAAGAAAGACGAGAGTTGAGGGCCAGGCCCAAGTCTTTTACCTTATCAACCCTATCCAAGAAAATGCCATCAACGGTGTAATCAAGAGCAGAGGACGTGTTCTACGGGATAATATCATATCGATGCACTTGCCGGCACTTAAAGGAAGGAGGTTATGTAAACAACAGTCACAGAACACAGCCAAGTCAGAATTTAGCAGGCTGCAGTCTGATTCGTTGGAAACATGGAATTTTTCTACTGGACAGGGCGAAGGGACATTTAATTAATATATAGGATAAAAGGGAGGGGGCCCTGAGGCACGCCTGATGTGACAAAGATTTGATCGGAAAGAGCACCCCGAAACAGGACACGCTTTGTACGACCTGACACGTAAGAGGATAACTAATCGCCGAAGCAAGATGAGAATACGAGAAGAGACAGTTTATAGACCAAGATTACTATCGAAGACCTTACTGAAATCTGTAAATACACAGTCCACCTGGTTGCCTATTTCAATGGTCGGCAAAGAATAATTAATGAATTCAAGAAGGTTGTTAGTTGTTGTTTTGTTGGCTTGCAATGAAATCAGAGTACGTCGCTGACGAAAACCTTCGCAGCATGGCACAGGCTGGCAATCGGTCGGTAACTAATTTTTTTTAGTAGTCCACTTCAACAAGGTTATTCTGCGAAGAATTGTCAGAAGAAAAATAATAAAAAAGTCGTTGGTGGATTAAGTGATAATGTGTCGGCCTACCACTCCGGATGTCCCAGGTTCGAATCCCACCAACGGCGTCGCATGGTTGTTTTCGGCTCACGATAAGAAGCCTAATGGGGTTGCAGAGAAAACATCAGTGGATCAGAATCCACTTTAAATTGCAGGTTCACTTGCAATTGTTATCTTGAATCGGGTAAAGTTCTGGAATTTCGCTGTTGTTTTCTGGAACGCGATATTGACGACAGGGCGTTTCTTGACTGAATTCTGTGGATGGATGAATCACAATTTATCAAGCATGGTATCACGAACTACCAAAAAATCAATCCAAATACCTGGTCAAATAATAATTCGCATAGGACAAGTGTTACCTCATTCCAAAAGATATTCAGTGTCAATGTTTGGGCTGGTGTCATCGGCAGTAAACCGCAAGTCAACAGTCAAATTCATGCGGACTTTTTGGAGAATCTATTATAATAGAGGACATCCCTTTCCATAATCGAACGGACATGTTTTAAAAACCCGATGGAGCACCAGCGAATACTGCTGACAATGTGAAGGCAATACTAAATGAAAAATTTCGTAATTGCTGGATTTGACGAGGTGCACCGATTCCCTGGTCTGCTAGATCTCCAGACCTTATTCCATTGAACGTTATGTTCTTATGTTGAATAATGAAGAAGTCTTGTTAACAGTAGAGAGGATTTAATTACAAGAGTTGGGGATGAAGCGACAAAAATACGGGAGACGCTGGCTACAATAAGTTTGAAACAGGGAATTAGAAGCAAGTTATTGGCATGCATCCAAAGTGCCGGTGGACATTTTGAACAGCTGTTGTAACATACTAAGATTAATTGTAATATATTTTGACTTCAATAAAAAGGATTTTAGAGTTTAGTTTTTTTAAATTGCAGATTTTCATAATATTCTCCTATAGGGTCACTACTTATAAATTTCTAAACCATTTCTCTACCTGGGCAAGTTGTATCTTTTTGGAAAGGTAATAAGCAACTTAATAAAAATTTAAAAAAAAAGGTGTGTTAATTACATGAATTTCGGAGAAACATTGGGAAAATGCTGAATTTTTGGTACATGTCAGTGTAATAGTAGTTCTTAGCGTTTGTTTGATGTCGCTACGTTGAGTAGATCAAAAGATGAAAATAAAACAATTATGTGCATAACATGAAAATTACAAATTTATGAATCACCCTGTAGCCCCCAAATGTTCTTTGCTTAAGTGAGATCTAACACCCCACTCATTTCCCCACGTTTTTGGAACTTATTCACCGTCAAACCACTTGAAAGTGTATTTACTATTTTCTTCCCTCCATCCATAGTCTAAGCTCCGATGGTACTGTCTGATGAGGCGGCCTGCTCGTCTAGGTCTTTATTTTTCCTGCGCAGGACATCTTACGCGTACCTGACTGCGCGATTCCAGGTTGGATCGGCGATCATGCCTTGGACTATAATGTCCGGATAAATCGCCCCTCCTAGGTGGACTCTCAGCGCTCCTCTCTCGGGAGCACATCTCTGACACTCAAAGAAAGTGTGTTCTGCGGTGTCTGTTTGGCGTGGGCAATAGAGCCACTCAGGTGACGCTACCTTTATCATTTGGTGAAGATACGAACCTAACCCAACTCCGTGGCCACTCAGGAGTTGGGTTAGGTAAAAGCCTACCACTCCATGCCCTCTGTCGATCCAGGGGCCCAGATCACTGATAAGCTTCGCTGTCCATCGTCCCCTGTTCTCCTCCCTCCATCTTTGATTCCACCTTTACATGGTGTAGAACCTTTCCGCTCTGCACATTGTTGCCTTATCCATTTCTGCCTTCATGAGATAGGTCGCCCGTCGTTCCCTGGCGAGCAGATCGATGGGAATGATCCCTGCAATCACCAGGATGGCCGGTACGGAGACAGTGCGGTATACCGACGATACTCTCAGGGCTGCGCGCCTTTGTACCTGCCGGCGTTTACTCGAGCTTGGACCTCCGACGTTGGCCATCAGCCTGCTTAGTGATGTGATGCCCCTTGCTGCTTTATCTGCAGTTTCCTTGATCGGCTGGAAGAAACTCATCTTGGTGTCAATTGTAACGCCGAGGTACCTCACCGATGGTCTCGTTCGTATAGTCTCCTTTCCGACTCGCACTGGAAGGATGGTCGGGATTCTCTTTTTGGTCAGGACAACGACCTCCGTCATACTGAGGGCCAGCGATAGTCCGTGCGCCGTGAGTCAGCTATTTATGGTTCGTATCACCTGGTTCGGCTTTAGCTGCGCCTGTTGCACGTCGCGTGCTGATATCAGTGCAGCAACATCGTTCGCATACCCGACCAGGTACATCTCTTTGGGCAGTTCGATTCGTAGCAGACTGTCGTAGGTGACGTTTCAGAGATCCGGCCATAGTATCGATCCTTGTGCTGCCCCCGACGTAATTCGTCTTATTCGCTGTCCTTCCTTAGTCTCGTACAACAGGCACCGGTTACAGATAGTCGTTCACTATCCGCAAGAGGTATCTCGGCACTTGGAACTTAGCGCTTCTAACATGTCCACCCATCGCGCGGAGTTGAAGGCGTTCTTGACGTCTAGGACTGATGGCCTTACCCCCGTTATAAATACAGTTGACTATTTTCTTTATTACGTGAAAGGTACGAACATTCAGTTGCATAAAGTTCGTAAAGTATAAAATGACTTTATACTTGAACATTTTAATATGATTCAATTACATGACATCCCCTCTCTTCAAAAATCTTATAAATTTTGTCACGTTATGAGAATAATCGTAATTTTTTTTTAACATTCTGTCACTTTTGAACCCACGGCGTGTGCGGAAACTTACGCTCCTACTGAATATTTATCAACTTCTTAAAACGAAATTTATTCGGTATAAAACTCCTCGCAAAAATGCAACTCCCTGTGAGACCACGCACAATGAAACTCGAGCAAAAGGTTCAAAGTTATTTATTTAAGACGATAATTCAACTAATTAGTAGTAATAAAAATAGAGCCGTAAAGAATCTCACTCAAGAAGCTGTTAGTAACACATTTTTTATAATTATTGTATATATAAACATGGTTTTGTCTTGTAAATACAGATTAAGGCATCAAGAATAAACTTCGGATTAAAGTAAAATAAATCTAGTGGAAGTGGAAATAGGATTGCTTCAAGAGCACATGAATTCGAGACGTGAATTAATAAAGAAAAAGAAATTCAAGAAAAACACTTGCAGAAAATGGTGAGACTTAACCTTAATGACATTGTAGTGCAAACAAAGTAATGTCTTCCTTGCTTAATATAATTCCCCTTGGTTAATTTTTGTTATTTTAGGGTAGTAAAAGAAAATAGACGTGATCTCGAAATAATTATTTTGAGGGCGAAATTCGTTGTTTACACGTCACAAATAAAAGATTGCGGAAAAAATTAAATCGCTATAAATCAGCAAAATCACTTTCGTCAAATACTCGATCGCGGATAATTGAACATTAAAAGAACAACTATACATATGTCTACATCCAGCTGGTCCCCAACATTTTCAAATTTTAAGAAACAGAAGTTATTCTTTGCGTTGTGCGGAAACTTTCAAGAGGTACGCAACAAAATTGGACAAAGCCTGCAATATTCGACGAAGTGATTAAATTAGGAGATACTTGAACAACCGCGGAACAGAATATATTCGAAGATCCGGAGTTTTGTGTGTCTTTTATTGCAAGAGTATTAAATGTAAATCGAGCCTTGTTGATTCGAGCCTGTACATCAGCTTTAGCTCCGCAAGTTCTATTTGATGCTCTTCGTGGTAAATTTCATCATGTCTCCTGGAGTCCACATTCATTGGCTTAGTTTTAGCAGCGTTGTTCTCAAGCCCTGCTATGCCACCTCCTCTTCTCAAGGCTTCGGACATTTAGGCTATACAACCCTATTTGTTGGATAGAAGACACACATTGTAGGCATAGTCCAGTTGTGTATGTGGTTTAATTTTTTTATTAATTTCAGAAGTAACTATTTTGTCTGATCTGGTTAGACTAAATTTCAAATTAATATTTTTGGAAAACTACTTTACAACTAATATATATGTTTGGAATTTTAGAGAGAGATTTACGCTACAAAGATCTATCTACTAAGTCTTGTGTACAAATTTTAACTAAGGCAGTTAAAGCCTTTGTTAGGTTTTAGTTTTTTAAATTGATTTTTTTGTACCTATATTAACTAGATTTGTTAAGATCAAAGATCTAGGAGTGGGGCTAAATTGTCGCTTTAATGTATATCATATCGTTAATAAGGTCAATTCGACATTATGCTATATTAAAAGTTGAGCGCACGAATTTGATAATCCTTATATTACGCGGTTGCTTTATTGCACTTTTGTTAAACGAATTCTTTAGTATGCCTGTTGTGTTCATAATGTAGATATTAATCTGATAAAGGCAGTCCCACGTCGCTGCGTATAGTTTGCTATTCGTTATCTTCCATGGTACAACCGACTTATACTACCACCTTATTTAGCCAGTTTTTTAGGGCTCGATTCTCTATAAACTAGACGGAAAAATCCAAAACTGTTTTTGCTTTCGATTGTTTAACGTTTTTGATTTATTGGCTTTCTTCTTTTTTCAGTTTTGATATTTCTATTCCGTCTTTCGCCTTGAGAAACACAGATTCTTAAAAGGTTCCAAATCATCATAATAATTATGATTTTCACGAGCCTGTAACTTTTTTGTTTTCATACTCGTTACATTTTAATATTTAATTTTGTTTTAGCTTATTTAAATCTGCTTTATGTATTACTTTTAATATTATAGCAGTCCACCCTGACAAATGTGTATCAATAAATAAAAAAACAAAGAGTACCCTTAAACTCTGTAAAGTTTCAGCCTGGTCTGTATGAGTGCTCCCAAAGAACTAGAAAAATTTCGAATGGCTCTAGGCTTAATTACGGAATTTGTCATGTGTTATTTTCGGAATTCTTTTTATCTTGACTTGATTTTTAATATTTGTACAGTTTCAAGGCAGTTAGGAGTTTCTAGGATTTTCACTTTTAATGATTGACCCAAAATAAAGAGACGTACCTAAAAAAACTGATACTGTGGGGCACAACGCACATCATTTGGATCTATTTCTGACATCACATCCAGATAAGTACTCGGTTTCGGTTACTGCTTCTTTGGGCAGTTCGGATCATTGTCTTATTTCCGCCAAATTCTCCACCTCCTCTCTGACAACCTCTAACCTAAATTCCACCAAAAGATTGGGCGGGACTTAATAAATATCTCAGAGAGCTGGATTGGTCTGATTACTTTTCTATGAGAGACGTTAACAAAAGCGCCGATTATATCTTGAACATCCTATGTTTTCATAGCTTCAAAAACATCAATCGTTTCAATAATGACTGTTTCGCAGCCATTATTAACAAAGAAGCAGCCTTCCAGGCATATAAATTGTGCCCTTCAGAGGAATTAAAACGTATCTATAGAGATGCGCGAGATATTTGCAATTCAATAATGAGTCGGGCAAACTTGAATTTCGAACAGAGCATTAGACGGAATGTATTTTCAACTCAAAAGGATATTAAGGGCTTCTGGTCTCTAGTAAAAACCGTAAAGAACAGTTTCACCTGTTCGTCAACACCACCACTCATTTATAATGGGAATGTTTTTACTGACTCATTGGACAAGACCAACCTGTTTGCTGTTAATTTTGCTGTCAATTTGTACTTGCCACCTTGCAAAAGCCGCTACATTTTCGCACTCGGACAGTTTACAGGGTACTTTCGAGACTCTACGTGTCCAAAGCTACTGGGCCTGATGGTTTCTCGCACCTGGTTTTAAAATGCTGCGCCTCTACTTTGGCCAAACCTCTGCGCAAACTTTTTCACCTGTAATATTAAACAGCAATGTTTCCAAGTGCACGGAAACTTGCTCATTCATGTTTTGAATCACTCACCAACTCTCAGTTGATGAAACATCTTGAAACTAACCGTCTTGTCAATGCTAGCCGCTCAACCGGAGACTTTCTAACTGCTCTAACGAAGCGTTGGAATCATTGTCTCAATAATTTTGGTGAATCGAAATCATCGCTCTTGATATTTCAAACGAATTTGATAGAGTCTGGTATGCTGCCCTTTTAACCGAACTCCAAACATTTGGTCTGCACCCTACCCTCGTTAAACGGATATAAATAAATGCCGGTGTACCTCAAGGTTCAGTTCTTTCACCAACCTTATTTCTTCTTTTTAATAATGATCTTTTATCCTTTACTCTCAATCCTATTCATAGGTTCGCCGACGACAGCACCCTTGATTTTGAGTATTCGTTTGATTCTGTAATGAATTCACGAGGAAATGCTACAGAAGTCAATCGAAAACGCATGTTTAGATCATTAAACAACGAACAATTCTATGGTCCTCGCTTGGAGCAGTGCAAATCGTGTTACGTTTAATGCATCCAAAACTCAATGCTGTTTAATGTCCCTAAAAAACGCCAAGTTCACCCCCAACCCATTTCAGTCGACGGAGTGAATATAACCAATTCGCCCTCCCATCTTGGGAATTGAGATATCCAGCAATCTTAACTGGACTGATCATATATTTGCAATCGCCAAAAGTACGATGACACGCTTGGAGTTTCTACAAAGATGTAGAAATATTTCACCCCACCTCATTTAGCGCTGATCTACGAGTACCACATTAGGCCCATATCATTCCCATATTTGGGCAGGGACCGGACACACCGCATTGTCCGCGTTAGACATAGTCAGCGTAAGGCTATTAAACTTATTGTCGATTCCTCAATCTCTAAGGGCCTTGACTCTCTGGAGCATTGACGAAATGTCGGTTGTCTCTCACTCTTCTATCGTTATTTCCATGGCCGTTGTTCTAACGAAATTGCTAGCCTGATCCCTTGTAGATACATGACAACGCGCGATACACGAACAACGTCGCTCCCACCCCTATACTCTCCAGGTCAAATTTCGACGTACCGTTAAATTTCGGGGATCTTTTCTAAGAAGAACAAGACGAATGTGGAACAGTTTACCATCTTCTGTTTTTCCCTCGTCATATGAGCGCGAAATTTTCAGACATCGACACCTCTTTTAATCGACATCTCCTAACCCATATTTCTCATCCTTAATTCCTCTCCTGTCAAGGCTCTGTTTTAGTATCATAGAGCATCCACTGAGTTTTGGCAGCATCTTATACAGGGTGCTTCGCTCTCAACCGTTTGGGAGTTACAGGGTGATTCATAAATTTCATTATTATTTTTATCTTTCGATCTACCCAACATAGCGACATCAAACAAACGCTAAAAAATAGCTATCCTAATGTCGTTTCCGAAAATGTCGACCATGTTGATCTCACTACTACTACTACAGGTACAGTCACGGCAAAAATAGAAAAAAATGTTTTGAAATTACCAAAATTTCAGAGTTTTTCCAAATTTTCTCCGAAATTTATGTAATTAGTATACCTCTTTTTTATTTTGATTGGATTGCCCGTCTTATTACCTTTCCAAAAAGGTGCAATGTGCCAAGGCAGACAAAAAATTAGAAAAACCGCATTTTTAGAAATATCTGACTGCCTAATTATTTTATTGCACTTTAGCAAATTCTTTAAGTAAACAAAATTGTTATGATAAAGGGTCGAAAATGTTGGTTTTCAGTTAACAGGTAATTAGTTTTAATTATTGCTGCAAAAAAGTTTTAAAAATGTTAGTGTAATTTTGTTTTATTGCCGATATTAGCATGTGTTAGCCAGAATTCACATCCTTGTATCCTGGCGAATTGTTACTCGAACCTGATGAAAATTTTGCTATAAAAAAGGGTCAGTAAAAAAGAATACCTATCATAGTTGAAAAACAAATCAATAAGTTTTTAAATAAAAATTAGTAAAAAATGGTAAAAGTTACATTTGAGGAATACGCAGATATTATTTACATTTAGGTGTAGTAGACGGAAAAGATAGAGCGGCTATACTGGAATATCAAAGGAGATTCCCTAGCCGGCGAAAATCCCAAAGAGGGGTATTTACACGGACTTTCCAAAGATTAAGAGAAACAGGAAGTGTAACTCCACACGACACGGAGACACGATCCGAAACTTCGAGCACGAAACGAGTCGCAAGGCGATTAGCAGTGTCATCATCTAAGGTTTGGAGAGAAAATAACGGAAACTAACTAACTAACGGAAACTAACCCACACAGGGCAAAGGTGACAGCATTCTAGCAGAGATTCAGTGTCAATGTATGGGCTGGTATCATCGGCAACGATTTGGTAGGACCATTCATTTTGCCGCAAGTGCTTACTAGTGAAATTTATGCGGACTTTTTGGACAATACACTGCCAGATCTAATATAGGAGAACCCTACGGATAATCTTAGGGGAATGTTTCACCAACACGATGGAGTACCAGCGCATATGGCTTAATGAAAACTTTCCTTACCGCTGGCTTGGAAATTGTTCATCGATTCCTGGGCCTGCTAGATCTGCAGACCTTATCCCAGTGAACTTTTTCTTATGGAGTACACTGAAGGATAAAGTTTATTTAAGCCCAGTTAACAATAAGGAGGATTAAGTTAGCCGAATTGGAAATGCAGCGTCGAAAATACGGGAGAGGCTGGCTGCAATACAGCTTAAACAGGGAGTTAGAAGGAGATTGCTGAAATGCATCCAAAGTGGCGGTGGACATTTTGAACGGCTTTTGTTACTTATCAAGATTAATTTTAATTATTTTTAAATTCAATAAAAAGAATTTTTGAGTTAATATTAGTTTATATTTTTTAATCTGTTGATTTTTATAATATTCTCCGATAGGATTTCTACGTATAAATTGCTAAATACTTTCCCTACGTGGACATGTTGCACCAATAAAAATAAAAAAGAGGTATACTAATTAAATAAATTTCGGAGAAAATTTGGGAAAATGCTGAAATTTTGGTAATTTCAAAACATTTTTTTCAAGTTAGGCCGTGACTGTACCTGCAGTGGTCAATAGGATAGTTATTGTTTAGCGTTTGTTTGATGTCGCTATATTGGGGTAGATCAAGAGACAAAAATAAAAAAGTAATGTGCATACCATGAAAAACTTAAATTTATGAATCACACTGTAACCCTTAAACGGTGGAGAGTCCCCCCCTCCCCTGCCATACAATTTTTTGTTTGCCTAGGTGAGATCTATCACCCCACTCATTTTGGCACGTCAGATCTGAAACACCCTGTATATAAATTAAAATATATTTATTCATAATACTCAATATTTATCATATAGACAAATGGGATGTTTGGACCTCAAGGGTCATGCTTACTTAAAAGTGTCACCTTCGTAGAGTCTTTATATATAAAGGAATAATGTAATGTGACTTTATCCTAATATTTATCTAGTTTTGGATTTAATATACATAGTTATCTTGTATCTATATAGGAGCACTCGAAATATTTTCCGCAAAAACCATTGGTTTAAATAAGAAATTCCAGTTCATTTGCAGTAGGGTATGTAGGCGCTACATTCTATGTTTAATTAAATTATGGTAATGCATATTTTCTAAATGTTACTTTTAAGCGGCACTTATAATTTTTTTAAATAAACGATAAGTTGCATTTTTTAAAAGTTTGAAAAAGTTTATCTGGCTATATTGCCGGATTCCATCTTTTTCAGCTTTCATTAAGGACAGGAAAAATTTAAAGGCGAAGTAAATATTTACAAATACAATTTTATTCATAACAGCCAATTGCTCGAACATGACAGAGGTACAGCTTTTTTTGTACATACATACATTTTTAGTTCACAATTTAAATTTAGATCAAGCTGCTTGCAGACGTCGAATTTGGTTTACACGGTATTCCGCAATGAAATTATTTCAGTTTACGAAATCGTGACTGGAATTTTGCTAATAGAAACTGAAGCCACGACATCGAGATTTGTGAAATAATCGATTTATTGGATGAAGCGTATATGTTCTTATGATACCACACCGCATTTGAAAATTGAAAACGGTTAGGTTTGTACAGCTTAAAATAGATTTCTTAGCTCTAGCAGTTTTTATGTACAGTACGAAAATATACGTATATATTTCTGTAAACTAGTACATATTTTAAGTAGTTAGAGAGTGCAGCAACATCTAACATACATATACATGTATTAATTAGTCTCTACATATTCTTACGGATACACTTATATGAAGGTAGTTCTATAATTTTTGTGGAAGTCGTACTAATTTCGAGGACATCGCTAAGTTATAATTTTGGGTGGTTTTACGAAAATGTATTGTGTTGCACGCATGCCAATTATTATATGAACTTAACCATAAGAGATCTTTCCAAATTTATCATGCAACACGAAATGTGATAAAACCATCCAAAACAGTTTTTTATTTCATTTAAAAGTAGTGATAAGTTAAATAATTTAAAAAAAAATCTACTTCTTTATAGATTTACAATTAACTGAAAGCTGACAGTCTCTGGAAAGGCTTCTAGCCCATGAAACCCTAAGTTTTTCCCGTCAAGGAGCTCGAGTGTTTTTCGTGTGATTCAGCATTGGCATTGTAGAGGTTCCATTGCCACAGTTGTCGACAAATGTTGTTTGCACCGTCTAGTGAAAATAGATAAAAATGACAATAGAATTTTTTTTTCTCATCCTAAAAGTTATTACCTGACGTGAAACGTCTCTTGTAATATCCCGAACACTTGTAAGTTGGTAGTTACTTCTTGTGCTAGGACTAATGTTATGCATGCGCGAGGCAGGATTGCTATGATTCAAAGAGCGATCCTCTACTCGTACTCGAGCACACCGACATTTATCCAGAGCGTTGCGAAATTCTCGGCGAAATTTTCCTGAAAAGAAATTTGTAATTTGTTTATTCGGATAGTTTCGATTTAAATTTCTTGTAAAATTTTAAAGACAGTTACACGCTCTGTCATTAGTACATAACTTCATTTATGTATCATTCCGCGAAGGTCGATTTTAGAGTTCCGTGTTTGGAGGTTCTAAAATAAACACTTTTAACTATCGGTAAAATGTCCGCCGTCTATCTCTTATTGCCTAATATATCGAAAACGGAAAAGTTTACACAATTCGTGTTTAAAATTTTGAAGAATTCGCGGAAGACGTCTATGTATCAGTAATAAAACATGGTCCAAAATACAGGACCGCATCATCTTGGAAAACCGAGGTCTATCTCACTGAATGGAAAACAGGCGTAATTGTGAAAATTCCCAAAAGAGTCGACCTGATGAGTTGTAGCAATTAACGTGGTAAGTTTCTTTTAACTGCAATCTCAAAATTGATGACTAAAATCATCTTATTGCGAATCAAGTAAACAATCTAGCGCAATCGAAATACCAGGAAGGCTTTCGCGAGGGTTTCTCTTGCAGCGATCACATCAACACTCTCTGAATTACCATCAATCTATCCGCTGAGTGGTGGGCCCTTTACATCTAATGTTCGTCGATTTCGAGATGCTCTTTAACAGCATTGATCGCGAGAATATATGAGCAACTTTACGCAGGAGCGGCAGACATTTCATAAAATATTATCACTATCATAAAGAAGTCCTACTCAGGGGTCCAATGTCACAAGAAAAACTGTCGTAGCCCTTTCAAGTGCTCAACGGACTGACACAAGGATGCATACTATCACCTTTTCTTTTCTTAATTGGTATTAATGACGTATAGGGCAGCGCCCTAGACGACCATCGATCGCGAGGGGTTAGATGGAAACTTTTTACACACCTGAACTACTATGTGTGTCTCCTATCCAATAAACAGCCATGTAGCCATAATATCGGAATCAAAATCAATTCTGCTAAAACCAAACTTATGAGCTTGGACTCGAGGATACAAAATAAAGTTTATCAGCAGACGGCGGAGTTGATTTACTGGCTCGCATCAGTAAGACTCGAGTTACATTTAATAGTCTTACTGTGATACGACGCAATAACGACATGTTAAATCGCACAAAACTCCGGATCCTCGCATCGAATGTAAAATATGTTATGTTGTACGTCTGCTCAACATGGAAAGTAACCTGCCAAATAAAATTTAGGTTACAAGCCTTTGTCATCCGAAGTCTCCGATGAATTCTTAACATCCATTGGCTGGAGGTCATTACCAACGAAGACCTACAAAGACTTATTGGCCAAGATGCGCCACTTAAAGCCAGCGGCTTATAAAATTCAAAGAATTATAAATAAAATATATATACGCCTTTTATGTTTATTATTTCTTTTAATATACCAATTGAATTTAAACGGAACAATGCAGAAGTTCTGTTTAAATTCAATTTGGCTATTCTTCCGAAAACGCCCCAGCCCTTTCCGATCAGTAATTTTTATATGCCCTTTATATAACCCCAAATGAAACTACCTAGCAGGATTTGAGGCAAATCCGACCGGAAGGGTTGAACAGCTTTTTCCCAATTTTACCGCATTATTACGTCATAAAATGTAATTTAAAAAAAATTTGTTTGACACTTTCTTATTGGTTTCGCCGAAAATACTTTTAAGTACTTTAATTTAACAATCAATAGAAGCTCCCTACAAAATTACAGATAAATCGGATTTCAGAATGTTGGCCTTAAATTTAAAAGACAGGCTTGATTTATGGTGGGGTCGTCTGGGTTAATCCGCCCCTGGTTATAGGTAAATTCCTAGAAACTGCGGTGCGCAAAATTCTGAAATAAATTTAAAATTTTTCACATATTCCGCAATTAAACGAGAAATAATAAAATTATCGATATTAAAGTTTCGTATAATTCACCGCAGTATACTGAGCTATTTTAGCTATTTTGATACTTAATTTATTATCCCCTTATAGGGAGGATAATGTCCCTAAGTTCAAGATATTTTTACTATTATATTATATTATCTATTTTACTAAATATTATAATTATTAAAAATTTTATTTTGTTTACTTTCACTAACACTAGTCTACAAAATTTTGAAAATTTTGTACAACTGGATAATGAATAGTTGTTTCCGAAGTAACTTTTCCCGCTGAAACCTAATCTGGGCTCAGAATTGTTCTATCAGTTTTGTATTATCAGAAGTGCTTAGAACACTGTTTTTTGACATATTTAAGGTTATGTAGCACTGCGAATTTTTTCTTTATACAAAAAACCCTGTATTTGATCTTATAGTATAAGTCTTCTTCTTTCAAATGCCGTTGAGTTTGCTCAAATAACTTTTTTCGCCGAGATATCGCATTTTGAAATTTTCATGTTCACCTCATTCAAGTTACCATATAGTTTTCGTATGCCGAGAAACTCATGAACATGAAAATTTCAAAACGCGATATCTGAGCGAAAAAAAAGATATTTGAGCAAACTTAACAGCATTTGAAAGAAGAAGACTTGTACTATAAGATCCCACGGTTTTTTATAAAGAAAAAATTCGCAAAAAAAACAGTGTTTTTAGCACTTTTAGGTTAGAATATCTCAAAAAGGAGATTTGATAAAAGTTACTTCGGAAGCAACACATTTTGTTCGAAGACATATTTTTCATACTAATAATGATATTTACATCCTGGTCCAACAGCTTTGGGTCTAAATTCCCACAAAAAATCAGTTTCTAAAAGCAGAAAAGGTAAAATAATTGAAGTATGTATATCGCTTGATAATTCGATATCCTTTACTTTATACCTTTTTAATTAATTGAGAAAAAATTACGGTTGTGTAGTTCTGATATGTGGATTGCAAAGTTGCTTTATTAGAGAGTCGAGCAATACATCCGTCAATTACTTTTATTGCTTAAAAAATAAAAGATTTCATGTGGTATACTTCATTATTTTATCTATTTTTGATATGGAAACTCATATTTTTAGTGAGAGAAGGGGCACTCAGATTAACAGTCTTTAATCTTGCAATAGCTTCTCGTTTTTAACTTTGATATTTCCTGAGCGAAAAGTAAGATGCTCCTTTCTTATTATCTGGCAAACGCAACTTTTCCTACAACACCATGATAAAAAACATTTAAACAAGCTGCCCATGTCGAACATGTAAATAAAGTTATTTTGTTTAACTTTTCAAAACAAAAATAGTTTTTAAATTAAATTAAAATTTAAATTTTTAATTTTATATCTATTACGACATTTTGAAGTCGGTGCAAATCAAACAAACCAAACAACTACAACAAAAGTATTTAATCGTCCTTTCTTATGGTCCCGTAAGCTGAAACGTTCAATTGTGGTTATGTAGTTGTTTTATTTGTTTAATTTGCACCGACTTCAAAATGTCGTAATAGATATAAAATTAAAAATTATTTTATGCTTTTTAGCGCTTTTTGTGAAGTCGGTTCACCTTTTTTTTTAAAAACTATTTTATTTTTCACTTTTTAGTGTCTTCTACTCTATACAACGAAGAAAGAACCATCCAAATCGGTCCACGCGTTAAAAGTTAATTTTAACACCCTACCTCACCCCCATTCCACTATACTTTTTTTCTCATGGTATCAATCAAAGAACATACTCTACATTAAAGGAATCATCGAAATCGGTCCAAGCGTTACGAAGTTACTACAAATCCCCCTCCCCCACCACCACCATAGGACCAAATTATTCTCCTATTAGCAATGGGGGATCACACTCTATACAACAGCAAAAGAACCATCTAAATCGAACCACGCGTTACAAAGTTAGTTTCCACCCCCCTTCTCCCACCTCCACCCCAGCAACATTTGTTTTCTCGTAGTATCAACCAAGGATCATATTCTACCCAATAGAAAAAGAATTATAAAAATCGGTCCACGCGTTACGAAGTTAGACTACCCCTCCCCCACCCCCACCTTTCACCATAGGACCAAATTATTCTCCTATTAGCAATGTGGGATCATACTCTATCCAACAGAAAAAGAACCATCGAAATCGGACCACTTGTTACAAAGTTAGGTTCCACCCCCAACCCCCACCACCATCCCCCCAAAAATTTTATCACCTGGTATCAACCACGGAACATACTCTACCCAACAGAAAAAGAATTATCCAAATCGGTCAACGCGTTACAAAGTTAGACTACCCCTCCCCCCACCCTAGGCCAAATATTTTCTCCTATTTGCAATGGGGGATCCTACTCTGTACAACAAAAAAATAATCATCCACATCGGACCACGCGTTACAAAGTTAGGTTTCACCGCCACCCCCCACCCAACCAAAAATTTTTTTGACATGGTACCAATCGGTGAATATACTCTACCCAACAAAAAAAGAATCATCAAAATCGGTTGACGCGTTACGAAGTTATGCCCGGTCAGATATCAAAAAAAAAAAAAAAAAAATTGGCGTCGAACTTAGAACCTCTTTGTTTTTGGGAAGTCGGTTAAAAAAAAAGTTCATCCAAATTATTAGGTTATATTACGGTGGCGGAGAAAAAGCTCACTTGGAAAAGGAAAGTTTGGTAATCTGGTAGCTGGGTGCAGATGCAAGCAGAATTTATTGCAGTACCGTAACACCCGCAACAGTGACAAAGTGGTAATGGTACAATCTGACAAAGCAATATCCATAGTCAAAAAAATTAGGGGGGGGGGGGGGTTTGAATGGTGGAGAGAGAGAGGGGTAGTCTAACTTCGGGACGCGTAAACCGATTTGGATGACTATTTTTCTTTGGTAGAGTATGTTCCCCGATTGGTACCATGTCAAAGAATTGCTTGAAGGGATGGGGGTGCGGGTGAAACCTAACTTCGTAGTGCGTGGACCGATTTAGATAATTCTTCATACTCTATACTATGACCCAGCATTGCTTATAATGAAAAAAAAATTAACCCTAGGGTGGGGTGGGGAGGGAGAGGGGCAGTTTAATTTAGTAACGCGTGTACCGATTTGGATGATTCTTTCTTTGTTGAGTATGTTCCCCGACTGGTGTCATATGAAAACAAATTTTGGTGGGGTGGGGTGGGGTTGGGGTGTGGACCGATTTGAATACTTCTTTTTCTGTTGTATAGAGTATGATCCCCCATTGCTAGTAATGAGTGGAGTGGGGATTGGGAAGGGTAGTCGAACTTCGTAATGCGTGGCCCGATTTGGATGACTCTTTTTTTCTTGGGTAGAGTATGTTCCACGATTAGTAACATGTCAAAGAATTGTTGATGAGGATGGGGGGGGGGGGGGGGGGGTGGTTAAACCGAACTTCAGAATGCGTGGACCGATTTGGATTATTCTTTGGTTGTTGTAAAGAGTATTATCCCCCATTGCTTATAATGAAAAAAATATGTTGGAGGGGTTGGAAGGGAAATAGGTACTCTAACTTCGTAACGGGTGAATAGCGTTACGATGACTGATTCTTTTTCTGATGTATAGAGTATGATCCCCCATTGGTACCGCGACATAATTTTAAACAGTGGGATTGTAGTAAGGGAGGAATTGGGTTGCTGGCTTGCTGGTTCAAACGTTACAAATCTGGCAATCTATCCTAGAACGTAGCCATGTAACTAATACGGGAGGATATAACATCTTGAAATATCCCCCTAACTCCAAGGTTGTAGTAGGCCATGCCAAGAGAGTCTGCAGTGGTATTCCCCCTATCTGCAGGACCCAGGGGTAATTGGGTCGCGAATGGCGTCTCCTTGGGAACTTCTGCAGGAGTAGAGCTGAAAGGTATGGTAGGCCCTAACAAGTTGGGAATACCCGCGGTACCTACAGCACAATAGAAGCAGCTTTGGGAAAATTACCTTTTGAAGGTTCTGCGGCGGCTATGGAGGCTAGCTTGCGCCGGCTAAAAGTGATGTAGCAGTCGGGATGGTAACTAAATCCCGGAATAGATATAATTAAACTTGTTGTGGGCAGTTGGTAGAATATTTTACTTTTGTAGTAAATTTTTTGATTAAAGAAAAATACTTGTTCAATTCCACAATTTATTTAATTTAATTTAAACGAATACACAACGCGTTTTGCCCTACTTAGGCATTATCTAGTGAGTGCTAAACTGCTACTGAAAAAACAACTAAACTTCGTAACGTGTGGACCGATTTGGATGGTTTTTATGTGTAGAATATGTTGCGCCACTGGTACGACGACAAAAACTTATGGGGAGGGGTGGTGTGCGGCGGGGCCATTAACCAATGGCTTAAATTACAGACCTATTTAGAAGATTGTTTTTTGTTGTATACAGTATGATCCCCCTTTGCTACTATATGGAAAAATGTTGACCTAAGGTTGTGGTGGGGGGAGGGGTTACCTAACTTTGAAACGTGTGGAATGATTTGGATAATTCTTAATGCATAGAGTATCTATTTGTATTCTGACGAAAATTTTGGCTTGTTATGAGAGATGGAGGAGGAACGGCACCTACCTTCATAAGGGATGGGCCGAGTGTGATGATTTTGATTCTGTTGTACAGAGTACGTTTACTAATTGATAAATTATAACAATTTTGTACAGAATACGTTCGTTAATAGATTAATCATAACAATTTTGTACCTAAAGTGACTATAATGATTCTCTGACTACGATAATTCTTTCTTGCTGCATAAAGTACTGTTGCGCACTAGGGTCATGTTAAAAATTTTCTAAGATGACGTTATGGAAGGGTGACCGTGACTAATTTCGTAATATGTTGCCGGATTCGGATAGCTCTGTTTTCATTCTTTAGAGTGCACTACCTCTGCAACTTTTGAAATTGCTTTGTTCGTACGAGCAGCATTTTTCGAGTCGTATATACAAAGACACAAAAAAGTGAAAAATAAAATAGTTTTTAAAAAAGTTGAATCGGCTTAACCATAAGACCATAAAATAATTTTTCATTTTATGTGTATTACGACATTCTCAAGTCGGTGCAAATTAAACAAACAAAACAACTACGCAACTACAATCGACGATACTATATAAAACTACCTAAACATTTCAGCTCACGGGAATTAATTTGTACTGACTTCAAAATGTAGTAATTGATATAAAATGAAAAGTAATTTTATTCGTTTTATCATTTTTTGTAAAGTCAGTTCAACTTTTTTTTTAAAACAAAAACTATTTTATCGTAATCTGTTATCAGCAGAAAGCAACCATGGGTCGCCGTCGGTGGGATTCTAACCTGGGAACACCGGGTCGGTAGGCCGAAACGTTAACTTACTCCGCTGACAACTTTGTGTCAATTACGTTAAATTTATAATTCACATAATTTAATTAATAACATTTTAGTAAACAATTCTAAAGAGACTATTTTAATTTCAGTTGATGTAAATAAAAAAAAATTGGGTTTTTTGTTCTGGATAGCGGGGTAGGCATTTCGTCAATAACTGAACGTGCGTACTTGGAAAATTAAAAAAAAAACATGAGTTGACAAATAGCAAAGGGGTCAAGATCACGGGATATACAGGTAATACATTAAATTGTGCTGGCTTCTTTGAATCAGTCACACAGTATTATAAAACCGACTAAGACTTTATGTCATTAAAAGGGTGTAAACAATATCCTGAAGGATATTTTTACAAAAGTTTAATTTAGGATTTGCTGTAATTAAAAATTTTAAGAATTATAATCAAAAGCTGTCAAAATTAATGGAATGCGATGCTACTCTAGGTTACTATACGTTTGGAAAAGTGAATTTAGGGTTAAACAACTATAGAATTGCATATGTGGTGTGAGGAAGGGTTTACAACAGAAGTATAAACGCCGAATAGGCAACACCGGTCGCGGTAGTACCCAAAACTAATGGTATTAGGATATGTGGTGCCTATAAAGTTACTTTAACCCCATCTTTGAGAGACTTTAATGATGCTTCCGTCACTAAGTGGGGGAAAATATTTTGCCCAACTTGATATTAAAGAAGCATTCTTGTAAGTTAGTTTAGATGAAATCTCTCAAAATCTTTGTGCAATACACATAGACAGTTTTAAAATGTATAAAATGCCATGTGGCATAAAGGTCGCTACTTCAAAATTTCAACCGGCAATAGAGAAAGTTAGCAGACAATTCAAAAGAGTAGTTATTACATCGCCTTGAAGCTGTATTTAAAGCTCTGCAAACAATAGATTGCTTGGAACACACAATTGATTCGAATGGCTTATCTAAAGCTAAAGATATAGACAGTGCCTATTTAACACTTTAAAATTGCCATGTCATTTCCGTGTACACGGAGGTGCACGCAAATACACAGAAAGTACGTCAATTTTTAGTAGATTTTCTGGGAGGAAGAGGTGTATTAATCAGGCTTTTAGTTGCTTTATTAATTTCCCCCGCCAGGTTTGCATCTAGAACAGGCTGTGATAAACTATTACTATAGAAGTGACTATTTGCACTTATCGTGTACTTACGTGTAGTTCCGTGTATTTCCGTGTACACGGAATGTAAAAGAACCTTCGAACACAGGTGAACTACCTTACTTCATTAATTCATTAAAGTTTGAATGATCCTACACTCGTAGGGAATGGTAGGGGGAAGGGGGGGGGGGGGGGAGTAAAATATTAAAATAATCGAAAACGACCAATATTGATGTCAAATCCATACTTTAATGTGTCAGTAAGATTAAATAATGTGGTGAGAAGATACCCCTAGAGATACCCCTAGAGATAGACACCAGTATTCGCAGGCAAAAGTGGCAACGGATAGGCCAGACAGTAACAAAAGAGCCAAACAACATCGCACAGCAGGCTCTAGATTAGAATCCCTACGGAATCCAAAGACGACGCCGAATTAGACGACCGCGCACCACATGGAGAGATTTCGCGTTGGCGCAAAAACGGACTAGGTGGAGAGTGTGGAGAGAGAGGGATTGGGGAGGGAGAGGTGGGAGCGTAAAATATACCAACATAAACGAACGATATTAGTGTCGAATCCATAGCTTTCGGAGTTGTTGAGATGTTGTTAGATACTGCAGTAGTTAGACTGCCCCAGGTGTGGAGTGAGAAGGCAGGGTTAGAAAAAAATTTAAATAGACCGCTGGTGATACTGAATTCTTAGTTTTCGAGATCACTCTAAATGTCGGTAGATACTATGGGGTTAAGAC
Organism: Leptarthrus brevirostris; assembly: GCA_964036015.1. Taxonomy (NCBI): domain Eukaryota; kingdom Metazoa; phylum Arthropoda; class Insecta; order Diptera; family Asilidae; genus Leptarthrus; species Leptarthrus brevirostris. Next base: position 109,043,841 of record OZ038372.1, on the reverse strand, counting down.
CCATCTCGCACCTAGAGGTGGTTGTGTGCCCCACCCCCTCCTAAGTTTTATTTAAGTTTGATTAAACCGAATAATTACTTACTTATTCAGCTGATGCATCGAATCATAGTTTGATCTTAGCCTCCGACACTAGAGGACGCCCCCACTCTTGGTCCTACCCGAATTCTTACCAGAATACTATATATAGAGTATATTATCTGTATCTCGGTAAGCCCACATGTGTGACCAATAATACCAGTTTACAAATTTGGGCTTCAACTCGAGATCTGGTTTCTCATAGAAAAAAAAAGATTATTAATTTATATGCGTGTCTCTATCGTTGGAACTAAAATAAATTTAAAAAAAAAATTTTTTGACGAAGTGGTCGATACTTCTTTAACAAAAAAACAAAAAGTTATTAAAATAAAAAAATTTTTTTAGTTCCGACGATAGCCACTGGCATACTGAATAACATATTCAAAATTTAGCCCAATCGGATGGACAGTTTTTTTTTGCTCTACGCCGTGCAGACAAAAGTAGTTTGGAGATAAATGAGTTTAAAGTTTTCCATTCATGAGGCGGGAACACCGTTTGTTACCTGCTATAAAGGCTATAGAACTTAAAATACCGTCAATATCATTATAAAAATTTAACAGTATATTCTCGAAAGATTACACTTTCGAAATATTAAAGAAAAAAAAATCGATTTTTTGAAAATTCTAGACCACCTTAAGGTTTTTCATATTTTTTAAGATTTAAGTTGAAAGATCATTCTTTTACAAACATTTTAAATTCAAATTTGTTCAAATTGGACAGAAAATGCAGAATTTATTAAAAAATTAATGAGAAAACGAAATTTATTTCCCATCTGGAATGCATGAAAATTAACAGAAATTCACGGATTCTGCAGAAGCACAAGCAAAAAGGTGTACTTTCTACCAGAATATATATAATATGTGAAAATATAGAAATTTCCTTTTCTCATTCATTTTTGAACAACTTTTAATTTTTTTGTCCGATTTGGACAAATTTATACTTAAAATTTTCATAAATGAATGATATTTCATCTTAAATCTTAAACATATGAAAAACATTTTTTCTTGGAATTAAACGGAGCAATTGAAAGTTAACGACTTTTTAAAAATGCCGGAAAAAACACTTTTTTGAGCACCTGTACATTCATCAAAGATCATCTAGTCCGCGTTAACAGCATAGCGTTGGACAAAGTTACCTTTTAAAAGATATGTAATATATGCAGATCGGATAAAAATTGATGGATATATGGGTAAATAATTGAGAAAAGTGCCGAATAACGATTTTGTTTGAGAATATCCCGAAAACGGTTCTTAAGCACAAAAATAAAATAATTTTTGCCATTTTTGGAATCTAGGCCCCAAAATACATTAAAAAAAGTCTATGAGAAACCAGATCTCCAGATCAGATTTTTGGTGTAAACTAGTGTAATTATTTTCTAGCTTTTAGTAAATCCCCTAATGTTAAATAAAACTGTTTAACTAAATTGTTTTTTACTTATTTTTATTTTATATTGATTTGGAAAAAAATTTATAGGCATAATACTGAATATAATTGTTTGCTTTAAGTGCATTACATTTTGATTGATCTACATGAAGAGAACCGTCTGCCGTGCCACCGTCATGGGTGGAATCAGGAATAACGTGTTGGTCTTCCATCCTAGAGATCACAGGTCCACACCCCGCTGGTGGCGACACCCATGGCTGGTTTTTGCTGACAACTGATGACGAAAAGTCATTGGGGTCGCAGAGTAATGTCGGCGGTTCGGAATCTACCTAAAATTTTAGGTCCACAGGCAAATTGTTGTCTTGAATCGGCTGAAGTTCTTCTCCCACCATATGACCCACAAGGGGTTACGTACCTGAACTAGAGAGAGAAATAGTGTCCAACAATTCTTTTTTAGTTTCAATAGATCTGAACATTTCATTACACAATTTGACACAATAAAACTAAAACTTCTTGCCATTGAGTATAAATTACTATCTTTTTGAAAGTTCATATTTACCCATAAAATAAATTTCACTCTAGAAATGTATTGAAATTATGATTTCGCAACATTTCCTAACATTTTTAATTTTCATTAAAATCTTTTCTAATTATTCACAATTTCGCATCGTTTAATGAAAATAGTTTCTAAAAAACGGAAACCAAAAAATATATAATTTCATCTCTTCTTAAAAAATAAATAAAATTACACAAATTTCACGGTTTATCGTCTACTTAAAAGCAGTCGTAAACTTAAGAGAAGCTATAAAATCACACGAATCATGGACTGGGAAAATGGTACTATAACGGCCTTTTACTACATCTTCTCCTCAATTATTTGTTGAGGCCATTTTACGTTGGATTCAAGTTTTTTAATTTTGTCGCTTTTATGGACTCAGAACGCAGCACAGCGCGAAATTTATCCTCTCTGAAAATAGACCATTAAAATTCCTTGTTTACCTTAACATAGGAAAACAAATATTTATTACATCCCTTAAGGTATTTTACAACATTGGGTGTGTGGGGTTACTATGCTCTCCTCGAAAAATGGTAAATTACTTACAGTGCATTCACGAGAAAATTTCTCTGGAGGAGATGTTCACAAGCTATGTAATGTTGAATTTTCAACAAGTTTTCTAAAAATTTCCATCACCTAGGACTCCACGGAATGAGTGAAGTAACAGAATTTTCATTAAAAAGTAATTCAATTTGTTTAATGCTGTGACTTTCGTAAAAATTCGCGTTATCGGAACGACATTAGAGTATTTTCAGGAATAAAATTTATTTACTATTGCAAAATCGAAATGTTTTCCATCTTAAAATATGCTGCAACGATCTAAATAGCTAATAATATATACAAAGAAGTGTATCACTTCCAACGTCAACTGCTTAAGATTTTCTTAAAGTTCTTTACTTTATATCTTACGGTTTACGAGAACTAAAGAGGGAGGCAATAATTCCTTTCTAGTTCATGTAAACAACATGGCATAGGGTAGAAAAAACGTTCTCCCCATTCATGCTGCAGGATTACCCTCTATAGATAAGTAATGGACAGTCCATGATCCCCCATTTTATGCAGGACATGTTTTCGTACGTATTCTTCATCATAAGAAATACTAATAATAACTACTAACAATAAAAAATTGAAACAGAAATGACACTTCATAACTGAAGTGTTGAGGGCATGAAGGATGGAAGTGACAATTTTCAAAAATATTATATTTTATTGATTATGTACAAAAAATTTTAATATCTTTCACTTTATCACGTTAATGATATTAAGACGCACTACGACGTTTGTTCGTCGTTAAGTGAAGGTAATCAGTTTTTTTAATTTTCCATATGAATGCGAAAATTTAAACGCCACTTACTTGGAGCTCAGAAAATGTTACTTACACACTACTGCACTAAGGCTTCAACTATCGTGGCACTAACACAATATTTAGTTATTAATTGTTACGAAATTGAAATAAACACACCATCAACCATTATGCATTTGCATATAGTTTACATTTACATTTAAATAACAGTTAATTTAAAGGTGCTAATAGTAAAAAAGGCTTCAATATAACATATATCTCTCTCGATGGACTAAGATCCAGTTCGCAGGCAGTTCGAGGGATTGGCGTTCAAATATCTAGAACATAGGAAAGCGAATTTCCTTCACATTGGACTTAAAAAGGTGATGAATGACTGATGAGTTAAATTGGGAACTGTTTTAAATCTTATCAAAGCATAAGAAGCTGTTCTCTCAAATATCCTGATAATTCAAAGAGTTACTGAATTCATAGTTCTTGCTGCACAAGACGATACAAGATTGATATTTAAATTCCTATATTACACTTACACACAATTGTGAGCATTTGAATCACGCTTACAAAAATCTAACAGATGTAATAATCGCGACATTTTTGAAGTAAAATTTAGTTACGCTTAATATAAGGGTTATGAAAGTAGTTAGTGAATAGAGAGTGATAAAGCGCCACGGCACACAATTCAACCGATGATAAAAAACTGTACGCGAGAGATGTCGCTTTTATATGGCTTAGGATTAGTAAACGAAAAGTGGCGTAGGTCCATTAAATGTTAGTCTACCGTAGTCGGTGAACGGGAACTTCCAATGTCATTTCCATGTAATGTGGTAGGTTAGGTTAGAGCGGCTGCCTAAAAAGGCACACTTAGGCCAAAGTGGCCCATTGTGATACCACAGTTTATTTTAAGATCCCATTTAACCCCTAGGAAAAGAGGAGAGCCCATCAAATTATTCTCTCTGAACCGAGCTAGTCTTGTCACCAGTGGAATCTAGTTCTTGCGGAGCCAATACGCAATATGGGCAGTGGAGCCTATTTCGGTTAACTCTTCAAAAAAGGGCGAGTCCAAAAACCGGTTCCTACGGTTAGCTAGGGCCGGGTAGGTGCAGAGGAGATGAAGTATGGTTTCCTCTTCCTCTTCGTCTTCGAAACTCTTACAGAAGTCGTTTGAAGGCGCACTCAGTCTATCGGCGTGTCTGCCTATGAAACAGTGGCCCGAAATAAGGGCCCCGATGACGCCAATTAATTTACGTCCGAGTGAGATAAGCTCCATGGACCGTTTAGAGTCAAGTTTTGGTCATATCTGTCGGGTGATCAGGTAGGTGTGGTTTCCCTGCCATCTGGAGTTTGTTATCCTGATTCCTGAGAAATTTCCAGCTTGCAAGTGGCCACCGGCTTTCCAAGCCGAAGGTTTATGTCCGAGTCGGGACGTGTAGTGCCAATCCTCGCTAGTTCGTCGGCTCTGCAGTCACCCGAAATTTTACTGTGTCCAGGTACCCAGATGAACCGTACTTTCAGATGCTCATGCAGTCATTTAAAGCCGACCGAGCGTCATGCTATAACCGTTCTGGAGGTTGTATTTACTCCCGTGAGGGATATAATATACAGATGATATATGTAGGCAGTGTTAAATTTACTTTATAACAATGCTTTCCGCCTGAAACACGCTGCAGTAACGCATGAAGATAACAAATCTGCATAAATTTCAAAAAACGTTTAAAATTCATTTTTATTTAACAGACTTCAATTTTTTTATTTTATATTAACGTGTATTTCATAACCTTTAATGAAGAAAATTTTGAACGCCTACTCTGTGCGCTTTCCTGATATTTTTTGGAACAAGCATTCCGAAAACCAATTGTGTCAAAATTTTTAATCTCCGTTTTTATCTTTCTTTTTAGACCATCACTTGATTTTGCGGTATATCTATTGGCATAAACCTTTCTTTTTAATGCCAAAAATCCCCAATTAGCCTCAATTGTGGGACGTTTGGTGGATCTTCATCTTTTTGAATATTCAGATTTTTTAGAGATTTCAGCATATCTTGTGTATCTTTCGCATAGTGAGCCGAAGCTAAATCGGGCCAAAAAACAATTTCGCAGTTTTTGTGATAAGTGTCAATAAAGTTCTTTAATTTAGGAATGCAGCACTTTATATACATGGCCTTGTTAACTGCTAAACCTGATTTAAGGAAGTGTGCTTCCGGGGCACCGCGTTCACATATCGCCATCAGCAAAAGAACTTTTTCTGAATATTTTGTTTTGCCTTTAATTCGCACTTTTTCTTTTATTTTTCTTTCTGTCAAAATTACATGCAGCAGCAAAGTGAAACACTTTTGTATGTTCATCATTTTTCTTATAAGCACATTGCATTAAACTCTATGAGGTAAATTCGTAAACAGTTCATTGAGCTATTTCGGACCTAGCAACATGAACACTCTGGGAATGTTCTGTTTCAAAGTGCGAATTTTCCTTTCTTTAATTTAATCACTATCTTATACTTCGTGTAAACCACTACAATATTTATTATATCCATAATTTTAGATATAGGAGTGATTTAAAATATTTTTGATTAAATTCTCGATCTCGATTTTAAATTGCCGCAAGCAAATACTTCTTAGGTTGGTGTCACATTCAAAACAAGAAAGCATATGTAATAGAAATAGACGAATATACAGGAAAATATCTCCGCTCTCATTCTGTATAAGCACATTCCATAACCTGTACACTTTGATAAATTTTAAATTGTGTGAAATAGAAGCAGTTCTTTTATTATAATAATTCTTTATGATCATTTCTTCATAGCCAGAAAATACTGTACTCAATACAAAGAAAATTTTATTCACTTTTTCATTGTATTAAATTTAATGTAACATACAAAATAAAATTGTAAAAAGTTTTAGTTCATATAAATAAACCAAACGATACAGTTGAAATTGATTAAATAAGAATATATAAATAAAAAAAAGTATATGAAATTAACCGAATTTTTCTTTTAAAGCTTTATAGGTTATATCTAAATTTTAATCAGGTACAATTGGAAGTGGCGGACTCTAGAAGTCTTAAGCAGAAGGGACTACGCCCTAATACTACAATCATCAACTCAGGTTTCGCCAAGTCCATTCACTTCATTGGACTTTAGAAGCCTTAAGCAGAAGGGACTAGGCCCTAATACTACAATCATTTAATCAAGCTTTACCAGGTTCACCCACTTCACTGGTGACCCCGCACAATTTTTTTTTTAAATAAGAGATACCCGCCACCAGTGTTAAGGTATACATACCTACTCTTAATTAAAAAAAAAAAAGACTCAGCAACAAATAAGAGGTAGCCCACCAATGGCAAGGTACGCTGTAAAAACTCAGCAACAAATAAGAGGTACCCCGCACCAGTCGTAAGGTACGCTCTAAAAACTCAGCAACAAATAATAGGTCCCCCACCAGTGATGAGGTACACTATTAAGAAGAACGTTACCGCAACCCAAGAAGACACCACTTTGCCACGAAAGAAGAAAATCCTACCTTACAAATAGACGCTGTCTCAACCCACAGACACAGCCTCTACCTCGACAGAAACAACAAATTTAATTTTTGATAAGAGGTGCCCCCCCCCCCCCCACCCAGGGTATGGCATCATCGAATTAAAAATATTTTCAAATATTCGACAATCTACAAGAGAGAGCTATTAATCAACATAAATAAGAATCGGCAACAAACAAAAAGTTCAACAATCAACACATGTGGTGTGTTTCGTTTTTTATTTAGTTGGTTTTTTTAGTTTTGTTGTTTTTACAACAATACAATTTACACTCACAAAACAACAATGATTTTGAACTTGAACATAGATTCTCGCACTCTCGCATGTTGTTCATTCTCGGTCTTACTATGGTATGCATGAGCCTATAAATCGCATGTGTAGAGCCGTAAATATGTGTCCTATTTTTGACTTTCCTCTTACTAAGGATTTGTTTAAACGATCTCTTTTGTCTGTGCACCCCTGATTGTAGTTTGTGCGCGTCTTTTATTTTTTTGTTTACTAATATTTTTTTGCATGTTGGTGTGGGAGTCTCATTCACCTCAATATATGTTATATTCTGGTGAATAGGTCAACTGATTCCAGGCTTCTGCCTGTGAAGTGCGCCTTCTGAGTTAGAAGGGTTAATTGTATTTATTTAAAATTCACGTCCAAGACGTTTAGATGGACTTAAACACAAAATAGCTAAATTAGAATTTGATCATACGGTCAAATTAGGTTTGTGTCAATTATCATCTTCTCCAGTTTCATCTCCACTACATCTAGTAGCAAAGAAAAATTCTGCTGATTGGCGACCATGTGGAGATTATCGTCGTCTCAACGCAATAACAGTTCCAGATAAGTACCCTTTACCTCATATTCAAAATTTCTCAATGAACTTGCATACTATTTTCAAAAATGGATTTGGTAAGAGCTTATCATACAATTTCTATGACAAATGACGATTTACACAAAACAGCTATTACAACGCCATTTGTATTATTCAAATTCACTAGAATGTCTTTTGGTCTAAGAAATGCTGCACAAACATTTCAAAGATTTATGGACCAGATAATTAAGAATTTAGATTTTGCTTTCGTCTACATTGACTATATTCTAGTAGCCAGCAAAACCGAATCTGAACATAAAAATCATTTAGAACAAATTTTCAAACAACTTTCAGAGTTCGGAATCAATATTAACCCATTCAAATACTTTTTGAAGTAGGAACTTTGAATTTCCTCAGTCATAAATTTACAAAAGATGGCATTTTACCTTCAGAATATCGAACCAAACGATACGATTGAAATTGATTAAATAGAAAAATATTTTAAATTAACCGAATTGGAAGTGGCGGACTTCAAGTTTCGTCAAGTCCACTCACTTCATTGGACTTTAGAAGCCTTAAGCAGAAGGGCCTTCGCCCTAATACTAAAATCATTAAATCAAGCTTCACCAGGTCCACCCACTTCAGAAGGCAATTTAATCTGTATATAATAATGTTTTTCTCTCTTGAAAGTGTTAGCAAAATACTGGTAACAAAAATTGTCACAAAATGAAATAGCATGCGGTTGGTCCATATGTAGCTATATGTCAGTGGTTGCCATTCATTTCCATCTACTGTAAAATACACTGTTACACTGTTTTTGCTTCTGTGCTTGAATTTCAGATACTTTAGGTCGGGTTTTCCTTGACTTTCTTTTAATGTTCATTGCCGTTATACACTTTTTAATTGTCTTTTTATCACATTTTAATGGAAATTTTGTTTAAAGGATCAGAAATTTGTGCAGATTTTTGTCCCCATACGTTAGTCAGGTAAGCGAAATGAAATATCGAGGTCAAGCTGTTCCGAAAAGATACCTCCGCCTACTTTGAGTTAGATTCCACAAGAGTGGTGAAACGATACCTCCCTGAGGAGTACCTCTAGTGACGACTCTTTGTATGCTAGATCCTCTCAAACTGGAGTCGATGACCCTGCGTCGATATGTTCGATGAGAGGATCATCAAGATTTTGCATCTTTAATGATGCTGTTGTCGCTCCTGTCCTGCTGTTATTGAAAGCACCCTCGATGTCGAGGGTAATGTAGTATTATTAGCTAAATGCATAACTTAACGGTAATAACTTTAAGTTGATAAAAGTATTACTTAATTATATAATAAAACATACAGTTTGTGTGTAAGGAATCTCATTTAATAGTTGAAACCCCAAAAAACCCTTAAACTAATTTAATGTGCCTAACATATACGAAAAGCTTTGCAAGTGAAAATATCGCAAGAAATATTCTCGCAGAGTTGTTGATTATTTTGTTTTAAGAATATATTGTAAAATCGTATACCAAAAATCTAAATAATAATAATGAAAATACAAAAATTTCATAATTTATTTTTATTAGGGTTCTGTATATCGGGATGAAAACTATGGATCTCTTTTTTCTTCATCTGTCTAGCCGTGAAGACCTTTTTTCAGGAACGGCTACAGGTATAGCGTTAAAATTAATACCAAATACTGAAGTCTAGTCTCATAGTTTCTAAATCAATATAATAAAATGGTACGGCCTTTGCAAGTGTATTTCCTTAATGACAACTATCTTAATAGCTGACTGACACATCAAGACCTATAGGGCACTTCCCGGTGATACAGAACCTCGAAATATGGCACAAGGGAAGGTCACATAGCACAAGTAAAGGAAAAACTTGACTTCATTAATACACGCCTCCACACCAATGTCACTCATAAATAAATACACCAAGGCACAACTAATATCAAAGGAGTGTTGCCAGATATCCTAAATTTGATCATAACCACTCTCCCATGATGTCAATACAAAAGAGATGACAAAAAAGTGAGTTTTTGATACCCATAATCCCACAAATTACGTGAAACAATTTAAAGTGGATTCGGAATCACCAACACTTCTCTGCAACCTCCAATGGCCCTTTTATTTAATCTGTAATCAGCGTAAAATAACAGTGGGTCCCCGCCCTTGGGGTTCGAACCTGGGATCTCTGCGATAAAAGGCATCACATTATCACTTATTTTATTCATATACCTACCTATTCCTAAAAGATATACTAATCCTGTGAAATTTTGACCAATACACAATATTTTAACCTTTTTTACATCTACCTTCAAAAATATTCTGTATATGCAAGTTGTACGCTACTTAAAAAACCAGAGTCTTCGCTCAAATGTTCAATCAAGTTTTAGCACTATGATAAACAATTTTTTTCTTTTTGACTTTTCGAACGCGTTTGACACGCTTGTCCGCCAGATTTTGCTTCGAAAATTTTGATCGATATTCAGTTTCTGTAATCTGGCATGCATCTTAATATGGTCATATTTGAGAGGGCATTAAAAACAGGTTATCTATAACAATAATTCACCAGATTTTCTTCATACCTTGTGCAGGGTATCACAAGTCCTATTTTAGGTTCTATTTTATTTTATAATAATCTTTTAGTTAATTTATAGGGCTGTAATTTTCATCTTAATGTGGAAGATTTGCAGCTATTTACAGTCTTAGGCTTCATGGATGACATGCACTGATGAATATGTACAATTAGTTCAAAATCCTCCAACCTTCCTATCATCATCATCCTATCAATATTACTTTCTATTAATCTAATTTCCATATTTGATGGTACTGAAGATTAAAGCCAGACGGGAACCTTGTGTTACTTCGTTAGAAATGATATTGTGCCAGTTGACAGTGTTTAAAATTAAGAACTTCTAAACCTATAACCTAAACCCTGTATTTTCCTCCCGTTAAGATTGCCCTTCCCCGCGATACAGTCTTTTGTTCACTGAGCTACTGCGTTGTCATAAAAAAAATTTTTAAATTTTTAAAAATATTATGTGTATGAGTTTTTCTTAAAGTCGCTTTTTAGTGTAAATGTTGAATAAAACAAAAGGGGCTGGAATATTTCAGGGATTTCTATTTTATATGAAACTGCTATCGACTATACATGAAAAAGTGTAACTATGTCACCATTTCATAAAATTAAACGTTTAGGAAATTTCGAACGCAATAGCTGAATGAATGCGTCATCTTGTTTTTTTTTTTTTTTTTATATATGATGATGCCAAAGCTCAGGGGATGCCCTATGATGCTTAAGCACAGCCTTGGCAGGAAAGGAATTAAGGATGAGGGAAATGGGTTAGGAGTTTGGGTGAAGGAGGTGTCGATGTACGCCTCGTTTGAAAGTTTCAGGCTGATAAGACGAGGGAAAAACAGAAGATGGTAGACTGTTCCACATTCGTGTTGTTCTGCTTAGAAAAGATTCCCGAAATTTGACGGTACGTCCAAATTTGACCTGGAGAGTATAGGGGTGGGAGCGGCTTGTTGATCTTGTATCGCGCGTTGTCATGAGTCTACAAGGAATCAGGCTAGCAATTTCGTTAGAACAACGGCCATGGAAATAACGATAGAAGAGTGAGAGACAACCGACATTCCGTCGATGCTCCAGAGAGTCAAGACCCTCAGAGATTGAGGGATCGCCAATAAGCTTAACAGCTTTACGGTGGACTTTGTCTAACGCGGACAGTGCGGTGTGTCCGGCCCCTGCCCAAATATGGGAATTATATTCAAGTCTAGGCCTAATGTGGGACTTGTAGATCAGCGCTAAGTCAGGTGGGGTGAAATATTTCTTACATCTCTGTAGAAAACCCAAACATTTCATCGCATTTTTAGCGATTGCAAATATATGATCAGTCCAGCTAAGATTGCTGGATATCTCGATACCCAAGATGTTTAGGGAGGGTGAATTGGGTATATTTACTCCGTCTACTGAAATGGGTTGGGGGTGAACTGGGCGTTTTTTAAGGGACATTAAACAGCATTGGGTTTTAGATGCATTAAACGTAACACGATTTGCTCTGCCCCAAGCAAGGACCTTGGAAATGTCGTTGTTTAATGATCTAAACATGCGTTCCCGATTGGCTTCTGTAGCATTTCCACGTGAATTCATAACAGAATCAAATGAGTACGCGAAATCAAGGGTGCTGTCGTCGGCGAAACTATGAATAGGATTGAGAGTAAGGGATAAGAGATCATTGATAAAAAGAAGATATAAGGTTGGTGAAAGAACTGAACCCTGAGGTACACCGGCATTTATTTCGTAGGAATCAGAAGTAACTCCGTCAATTACTACACGAATTGAACGGCCTGACAAAAAACTCTCTATCCATTTAACGAGGGTAGGGTGCAGACCAAATGTTTGAAGTTTGGCTAAAAGGGCAGCATGCCAGACTCTATCAAAAGCCTTTGAAATATCAAGAGCGACGATTTCAGACTCACCAAAATTATGAAGAAAATGATTCCAACGTTCCGTTAGAGCCGTTAGTAGGTCTCCGGTTGAGCGGCCAGTGCGGAAACCGTACTGGCAATCGTTGATAAGATGGTTGTTTTCTAGATATTTCAACAACTGAGAGTTGATGAGAGATTCAAAAACTTTAGATATGATCGAGGTTAGTGCAATTGGTCTGTAGTTAGAGGGGTCGCATGCCTCTCCTTTTTTAAGTATCGGCTGGACATGAGCAAGTTTCCATACACTTGGAAACATTCCTGTTGAATATGACAGGTGAAAAAGTTTGCGCAGAGGTTTAGCCAAAGCAGAGGCGCAGCATTTTAAAACAAGGGGCGAGAAACCATCAGGCCCAGTAGCTTTGGACACGTCGAGTTTTGAAAGTACTCTAAAAACTTCGCGAGTGCGAAAGTGTAGCGTCTTTTGCCTACTTGTACATTGTGATAGAGATGGAAGTGGCTGCGATGAAGGTAGTAAGTATGAATTAGCAGCAAAATTAGCAGCAAACAGGTTGGCCTTGTCCAATGAGTCAGTAAAAACATTCCCATTATAAATGAGTGGTGGTGTTGACGAACAGGTGAAATTGTTCTTTACGGTTTTTACTAGAGACCAGAAACCCTTACTACCCTTTTGGGTAGAAAAAACCTTCCGTCTGATGTCCTGGTCGAAATTGAACTTTGCCCGACTAATTGCTGAATTGCAAATATTCCGGGCATCTCTATAGATACGTCTCAATTCCTCTGAAGGGCACAATTTATATGCCTGGAAGGCTGCTTCCTTATTTTTAATGGCTGCGAAACAGTCATTATTGAACCAATTGGTGTTAGTTGGTTTGATGTTCTTGAAGCTATGAGGAATAAAGCGATGCATTCCAAACCAAAGGATGTTTAAGATATAATCGGTGCATTTGTTAACGTCTCTCACAGAAAAGCAATCGGACCAATCCAGCTCTCTGAGATACTTATTAAGTCCCGCCCAATCAGCATTTTTATAATGCCACACTAATCTTTTGGTGGAATTTAGGTTAGTGGTTGTCAGAGAGGAGATGGAGAATTGGGCGGAGATTAGACAATGGTCCGAATTACCCAAGGGAGACGTCACCGAAACCGAGTATTTTTCTGGATGCGATGTTAGAAATAGATCTAAAAGATGCGCGTTGTGCCCCAAAGTATCAGGAACACGAGTCGGACACTCAACCAGTTGCTGTAAATTAAAAGACTCACTAAATAACTCGACGTGTCTTCCAGACGGGCTTGTGGTGGAAGAATGCCTGAGCCACTGTGTGTTGTGGACGTTGAAATCTCCAGCAAGAACGATTTCAGAAGAGGGGGATAATTCCAAAATCTTATCGATATCGGAAGACAGTTTATCGAAGGAGCACACAGTGTCAGTGTCAGACATATTCGGGCTACGGTATAAAAAACAAAAATGAATGATGCGCCGATAGAGTTTAAATCTAATCCAGACATAATTAAATTCTGGATTAGTAGAAGAAAATTGAGGAAGAAGGGAGAATGGCACATCTTTTCTAACATAAACCGCGATTCCCCTCTGAGGAGAGAAGAGTGGCACTAAGTGATAACCAGGGATGTGATACTGATTAATATCAGAATCGGAAACAACCTTGGTTTCGCTTAGTGCAAAAACAGCCGGATTTTCCGCGATCAAGTGGCAGTAAACCGAAAAATGGTTACTTTTCAAGCCACGAATGTTGCAAAAATTAAATACAACTTTTTGCATACTCCCGGTCTTAATTTGCCCAAAACAAAACAAAACAAAAACGTACACAAACACAAGGACTGACGAACGGGATCCACAAATGCGAAGCAAAGCCGCCTCTGTGAGAACAATGCCAGCAGCAGTGTTATGCCTGCTGTGCTGAACTTTGATCTCGACAAAGGCAGCCAAATGCTCAGCAGTGGAGACCCGTTAAACGCATTCAATGCAGCACGATTGTACTACATTGAATGTTGGATGTAAATAAAAGGTATTCAAATGGAACGGACTCACCAGACTGTGCTTTAAAATAGAGCATAAAAGCCCCTCACCCCGGCGAAGATGGCAGCAGCACTTATATATTTTCAACTTAAAATCGCGCTTTCGCAACCGAATTTAAAGTTAATTTTTGTTTTTTTTTTTTGGGGCAAGACACGGCGGCACGTCTGTCCCCGTCAGTAGTTCAACTCAAAAATATACATACATACATGAGAGATATCAATCCCATTGAGCTTAAGATATGTTTGATTACAAGCTTTTCGATAATGTAGAAAAATAAACAACTATTAAAAACTGATATTAGTTGTTTTTTTACCACAACTTCGCAACAAGAGTACGTCTTGAAATATTGCTAAATACTTCAACTTCCTTCGACAGTTAGAGAATCGCTGAATTATCTTATTCCTATCGAAGGCATACACTAGAACCTTAGTGTTAGTTGTAATATTTGTGCCCATTATGATCTTTCCTGTAAAAAGCATAAATACTCGTTAGTCCACCTAGATAAAAAATATTTGAAGAAAGCGGTAACCAACTGCCAGTGGCGTAAGTAACAATTTTTTTTTTGTTAAGTTTGGTTTTAAGAAAACTTCTACCATCGCTTACATTTAAAAATGAGCAGACGTTAGAACTTGCATATTACTAGGATCCGACGATAAAGCTATGATCTTTGCCTTTGACATAAAAGGATTCACCAGACTAAGTACATCAAAAACTTGCAATTTTTGACAGAACAATTCATTTCTATATCCTTTATGAAGTTGCGGTGTTCTACTTATAGTTGAAGCAAAATTTATCCTGTTTAGGCCCCCATATAACACACAATGTTTTAGTTATGTCCATTTCCTGATCGCTGTCGGGAATTCCATCAAGCAGGTCTGTTGCATTCGAATACCATTTTCCTAAGAGTTGATCAGATTTTAGTATTACACCTCCTTATTTTTAATTCATCCAAACTTGCTCTTATTGTTAGTTCTTGTGACCAGATCGTCCATATAAAAATATTTCCTGATTATTTGTGAGATGGTTGATTTCGTTGAACTAATGCTGTTCAATGAATCATCGAGAAATGGGGCACATGCGGTGCCCGTCCGAAGTGGGTAGATCTTAAATTCCGCTGCTAAACTTCCTCTCCATAGAATTAAGTGATATTTTCTGTCTTCTGGATATTTCAATTTGTCGATATAATGTCGAGATGTCCGCCGTTAATGCATATTTTCATCATCGAAATGGAAAACTGTTGCTAAAAGGTAATTTTGAATTGGACACACCATTAGAATGGAATGGCAGATTGATGCTTAAATTTCCTTTCAAAGGCGAAAAGCATTTGAGTAGTTTATTGGAAATAGGAGAAGCTCATCTTTCATATCTAAAGAAAAATTCATTTACTACATTCTCCATATTATCGCATGTGGACGAACATGCATAATCTCTAAGACCCATGTCAGAATTCGAGCACCTCCCTGAAACTATCCAGTCTAAGACTGCTTTCTGTAAGTAACTTTATCTGACCAATGCATAACAATTAGGAAAAGTGAATAATAAGCAAATCTACTCCTTGAAGTTAAAAGAAATTTGGGGCCACTATTTGGGTATTATCAGGTATATTCGAGTTGTCAATAGACACTCTTTTTTCAGGGTGAGTTCTTGTAATTGTTGGAAGAATAAAGTCTGCAGGTTCCTCCTAAAGTTATTTCTGTGGGAATGCACCTCGACTTTAGTATAACACCGTACATTCAAAGTAGAGTCACAAATTCCACTAATTTGAGTTTCTACTTTTACTTGGATTAATTTTAGGACTTGAGCTAAACGTTCGGTTATGAAATTCAATTGTGATACAGAGTTCAGAAGCGACGGAACATAATGAAGAATACCAAACTCTTTCACTTTTCCTAATGCACTGACTAAAATCCATGATGTTGTTCATTCTCCTCCGCATATGAAATTTGGCGGGAAGTAACTAAAGGTATCATCCATTCCAACCCTAACTCGATTTTCTGCTGTATTTGACTAAAGAACGAAATCTGTATTTTCATCGGCGTGAGTGGTCTACTGCGATCAAAAGCGACATAGTAGTGTAGTATGATAAGGTCATTGAGCATACTTTACATCTTTTGCTAGAAAATCTTTTAACTGAATGTTCCTTAAAGAGGCAATTAACGTATAGAGAACGCATTTTTAATTCGTTAAATTTCATCTATTCAAAATAAATCAATCAAATAATCACTTTGGTCACAAAACCTGTAGAATACATTTTGCATCTTCTGGAAATTTGAAGTCAGCAATTCTCAGCAATTTTGATTTCCTACGAATGAACTAAAGCTTTCTGATAAATTTCATTTGTAACTTCGAAAGCTTTCACTGATTTTAAGGCTTAGTACTTAGGCAGTACAAAAGGTGATTAGACTTTTCTAAATTTTATAGTTAGGCGTCTTTATTAACCATTTTATTAAAAACGCACTAGAAATTTTTGAAATTCTCAAGATTTCCCGCTTAATTGCGGCATGTGTATTTTCGGCGGATTACACTAGCCTGCAAAATTTTGAAAATTGTGTGCCCCTGGACAATGAATAGTTGTTTCCGAAGTAATTTTTCCGCTCAAACCGAATGCGAAATCAGAATTGCTTTATCACGTCGTGTTTATGAGATATTCTAGGGCTTCAAGATACCCGAGATAATTCTCGCTGCCGGTATCGGTCTCGACACGATACCAAGACCGGCAGCGAGACCAATATCATTGGTAACAGTGCGATACCGAGAGCGAGATTGAGGTGACGAGAGTGGACGAGATATTAGTTTTTATCATTTTATTGTGGACATTTTTTTTAGTTGTTTCAGCTTTTATGTCGCTCCGAAAAATTTCAATTGTGTGATTTATGGGGCATATAAGTATACACTGCTCTCCTCAATCGCTTCTTTCTACATTATTTCCTTCTTCAGATATTTGCGCTTTATCCCCAATAGCAAACAAGAGCCTTTGCTACCTTATTTTGTCGATGGAAATATGAAGAAAATGCATATATACATAGATATAAAACTTGTCCTCGCTCCCCGTTATCACAAAGAAATACCCTTTTTTTTATCTTGCCGAGAGCGAGATCGCACCGAGACTGGCCTTTATCTTGCCGAGATTGCGACGAGAGCGAGATCGTCTTCACCTTGACGAGACCAAGACCGAGATCTGAGTCTCGGTCTTGTCTCGGTGCCGTGAAGCCCTAAGATATTCTAACCTAAAATGCAAGAAAACACTGTTTTTTGACATATTTGAGGCTATGTAGCACCGCGAATTTTTAACTTCCCACATATAGGAAGTTATTGTAATGGGCCCGGTTTTCAAAATTTTTAGTTTTAATTTTTTTTACATTTCAAAGTCACCATGGTGTTTTACGCATGTTTTTGAACACATTTGTGTGTGTGTATGTGTATGTGTGTGTGGGTGTGGGTGTGTGTGTGCGTACGTACGTACGTACGTTCGGACCCACTTTTTTCGACAACGAAATCTCGCGAACGAAAAATGATAACGACTTCGCTATGGTGCCATTCGAAGCGTATTATTGTCAATAATTTCTAGCCTATCTCCACGACAAACCGAACTCCGTCTGTGTTGAAGGTAAAACGAGCACCAACGTCATGTTAAGTATACAACAAGAAGGCCTGCCCACAGACCCATCAGTTTTACTCCAACTCTTCACTAAATACCATGAATCATTTAACATACCTTCCCATAAGGTTTCAGAAGATCTATCTACCTATGCTGCGTACGTGAGTTCTCGCCGTATTTCCCATCTTCAAAAAAGTCGTAACGACTCCTTAAACTACTTTCGTTCCTAACCCCCTTGATTTCCCTATTTCTGACTTCCCCTCTATTGCACCCGCGGTTTCCGATCAAGATCCTCTCCCCAACAGCTTGTCGGTCTATTACCAGAACGTAAGAGGACTTCGTACAAAAACAACAAATATTTTCCTTAACTCTCACAAATTCCCGCACGATATCTTTGCCTTAACTGAAACCAATCTAACACCCGGAATTCTCGACAACGAACTATTCCCTCCATCCAAACTATACCATTTTCCGTGTTGACGGTTGTATAGGCACCAATGAGCCACCAGGTCGCGGGGTTCTCATAGCTGCTCACAACCGTTATGATGCCACCCTGCTAAAGACCTCCGACTCTACAATATCAGAATTTGTATGTATAAAAATAGCACTAAATAAGTGCCTTCTGTACATTCTCTGTTGTTACATTCGTCCCTCTCAACCACTTGACGCCTACGAGCCCATAATCGAAGCGATCGATACCCTGCTAGAGAACGCTAACGCGTCCGATGAATTTATTTTATTGGGTGACTTTAACCTCCCCCGTATCCAATGGTCATTGTCCGAGGACTGTTCTCACTTTGTCCCCCTTAACGCATCTTCGGCCAAAGAAGCCTTCTTTACCGATCAGCTCTCCGTTTCAGGTCTCTTTCAAGTAAGCGGAGTCAGGAACTTCCTGGACAGACAATTAGACTTAATCTTTTCTTCAGACCCAGTTAACTCGGCTGTCGCAGAAAGCAACCATCTTCTCTCCTCCCTCGACCGTCACCATCCTCCTTTGTTCCTCGTTTTCTCCTACGAGCACCCTCATGCCGTTTCAGGCTCCGAGTCTTCTTTATCCTTCAATTTTCGTAAAGGCGACTTTGACAAATTAAATCACTTGCTCCTCAACTCTAATATTGGGGATATCCCTCAACATCTCCCAGTTGACGTTGCTTTAGAGGCGTTCTACTCGGAAATACACGCTTGTCTTACACAATCTATCCCTCTTCTTCCTCGTAAAAACTACTCCTCATCCCCCGTATGGTACGACAAAGAATTGCGCTCTCTTCGCAACAGGAGAAATAAACGTTGGCAAACTTTTCTTCTAACCCAGACTGAGTCTGACTATTCTTCCTATCTATCTGCTTATACCTCTTTTTCTGAACGTTGTGATACCCTCTACCATGAGTACCTCCAACGGATGGAAACTAGCCTCATATCCGACCCCAAGCGTTTTTATAGCTTTATTAATTCTAAGAAGAAATCCAATGGTTACCCTTCCACCCTAAAGCTCGAGAATACCTCTTCATCTGATCCTAAGGTTATCGCTAACCTCTTTGCACACTTCTTCAGTAAATCTTTCAGCGACAATTCTCTACAACCCGACCTTAACTATTTTGCATTCAAGGACAAATGCACTCAAACGTCGTTTTCATCTTTTGACCCTGATCCTGAACTAATCGCCGCCAGTATTAATAGGCTTGAGGACGACTTTCACCCAGGTCCTGATGGCATTCCGGCCATCGTTCTGAAAAAGTGTGCCATGCATCTAGTCCAACCCCTTACTTTGCTTTTTCGTCTCTCGGTCACTCAAGGGGTTTTCCCTCAATTATGGAAAAATTCGTATATTATTCCCATCTTCAAAAAAGGTAGCAAGAACGATGTGTCCAACTACAGACCCATTGCTAAATTATCATCCATACCTAAACTATTCGAAAAATTGGTCTATGATTCCATGTTCTTCCACTGTAAGTCTATCTTCTCACTCTACCAGCATGGCTTCCTCAAAGGTAGATCTACAACCACCAACCTTACTGACTTCGTCTCTAAAACCCTATGTGCCCTGGAAAACGGTAAAGATGTTGATGTTATAGCCACCGATTTTAGTAAAGCCTTCGACAAGATCTCCCATAACGTTATCTTGTTCAAACTCGATCGCCTAGGCTTCCCCCCCAGATTCATCTCCTGGATTCGATCCTACCTCAACAACCGTCAGTACAATATTCTTTTCAGTTCATCCATTTCTAACCCTATTGTCGCTCGTTCCGGCGTCCCTCAGGGCAGCCACCTTGGTCCATTGATTTTTATCCTCACAATAAATGATGTTGAATGTGTCATCAAACACTCAGAGTTGTCCATCTATGCCGATGACATGAAAATAATCAAACATATCTCCTCCACTACCGACTCTCTTCTCCTGCAAGAAGACCTCGATTCATTCATCACATGGTGCATGAAAAACTTTCTGGAGCTCAATGTCTCCAAATGCCAGTCCATCTCTTATTCCCGCAAGCGTCTTACCACCACCCCGAGAGTCTATATGTTAACCGACGTACCAGTCCCTATCGTTACCTCTTTGTGTGACTTAGGAATAATCTGTGATAGTGAACTCAATTTCCGTTCCCACATTGACAGCATAATTAACAGAGCTAACTCCGCGCTAGGGTTTGTGAAGCGCTGGTCTAGAGAGTTCTCCAATCCTTATGTTTCCAAATCTCTCTACGTCTCCTTCGTTAGACCTCTCCTTGAATATGCCAGCCAGGTATGGTCCCCTACACAAACAACTCACATTAATAGGATTGAATCTGTCCAGCGCAGGTTTATTCGCTTCGCTCTACGTGATCTTCCGTGGGTTGACAGATTCAACCTTCCTCCCTATGAAAACCGTCTGAAACTGATCGACTTACAGCCGCTAAGCAAACGTCGTGATGTTTCCGACATTCTCTTCATCTACCAATTATTAACTGGTGCCATAGACTGCCCCTCCATCCTGCAATCTTTACCCATCTATACCAATCCCCGTAACCTTAGGTCCACTCCCCTTTTCCGACTCGACCGCCATCGCACAAACTACGGTCAAAGCGAGCCAATTACCAGGATGTTACGAAAAGTCAACGACCTTTCCTCTTTTGACTTCCATATGAGTAAATCATCACTCCACAAAGCCCTATATTTTGACCCCGCCCATCTTGATCCTGATCGCCTACTTTAATTCTTCTTCCTTACGCCCTCTGCTATTAATCAATATATATAGCTCATATTGTAGCTTATACCTTTTATGTATTTATTCTTATTATTCATTTATTATAGTCTGTTGAATTAGTATTAAGTTATAGCTTGTATTTTATTTTTTTTATTTTTGTATTTTTTTACGTAATAGCTTGTATTAAGCTTAAATAAATAAATAAATAAGAGCTGAATGAAATTAAATCAATTTCGGTTCCGCCGTTTTTTTGTTTAAACAAAAAAACTGAACAAAATGTTGATTTTAGACTTTCTTGAAAAGGATTTTTTCGATATAATTTGTTCTGATGACGATCGGGACATCAAAAAGTCGGATAATAACAATTTATTATAAACAGAAATTGTTTACAATGATAAAAAATTGTTTATAACAATAAATAATTGTTTATAACAATAATAAATTTATAATGATAAAAAATGGTTTAACTTAGTTGAAAATTGATTATGAAAATTGGAAATTGAATACAAAATTGAAGATTGCTCATAGCAATTGAAAATTCTTATAAACAATTAAAAGTTTTGTTACCACAAAAAATTTCTTTTATGAATAAACTTTGTTTATATCAATTAAAAATGGTCTATAACAATTAAGAATTATTTATATCAATTATAAATTGTTTGTAACCATTCAAAATTACTAATAACAAATGAATTCGAAACAGAGTGCATTTATTTGGTTTTAATTAAAAAATAGTTCTATAACGGAATAATTTTTTAAAAAATGTTTGCATCTAATTAAACGAAATTATCATTATAAATTAAATTCATTAGTTTATTGATTTATAAATTTAAAATATCAATTTTTTAAGTATTTTTAAATGAGAGTGGGCGAAAGTTTTTTTTTTGAAAAGATTCAACTGATCTAATTGGTTCTGATACAACTCGATACTTTAAAAAATCCAGAACTTTTATAGTTTTTTGTAACATTAAAAAAACCATAAATAGTTGATATTAATGTATAGTATGAATTTTATTGAGTTTTCACTTACTCGTTTGTACTATGATCATGAAATTTATCGCTATTAACAATTAAATATTGTTAATAATAATTGAATATTGTTAATAACAATTGAAAATTGTTATTAACTGGGAAGTTGTTCGTGTGAACCTCAAGGGTCGCACCAATGATGCGACACCCAGAATCTGCACCCACTCCACTAGTTTTTTTTGTAAACGATGTGTGTATTTTTGAATTTCACAAAGTTCATTTAATTTTTTTTTTAAATTTTTTTCTAACAATAGCTAATAGTGTATAGATAATGCTTGCCAAGTTTCATAATGGGCGAAGAAGTCGTTTAGGAGTTAGACCAGTTACAGTTTCGAAGCGTAGCGGCCGGCGCCCCAAGGTGGGAATTTTTGTATGGAGTCAGAATGTTAAATCAAGCTTTAATGATGTAAATTATACGTTTCGATACTGTAACTAGTCTAACTCCTAAACGACTTCTTCGCCCATTATGAAACTTCAAGCATTATCTATACACTATTAGCTATTTTTAGAAAAAAAATTTTAAAAAAATTAAATGGTCGAACTTTGTGAAATTCAAGTTTCAAAAATTTAAATATATATTTTTTCCAAAAAAAAAAAAAATTTGTATCCAAAAATGCATTTAAAAAGCTCATTAAATGAAGTATAAATTTGACTACTTTATTTATTTTATTGTAACTTTTTAAAACTGGGTAATGGGATTCGAAGTAGCGCATACCTGCCGATTAGTAAAATTTTTAAAGACCTCTAGCCCGTTAACCAGACTTTATACTGTAAAAACATTTTGTATCTACATATATACATAGGTATAACATAATCAAATATTACTAAAATCGGAAACATCGAAATATTTTGCCTGTCCGCTTTACGTGAAATGCCCCATATATAAATTTCCTCGAGAATGTGTTGTTTGTTCCAGTTACTCTTCGTTGCCATGATCTCTACTGTCTGGAGTATGTTGCATATCTATGCAATGCGATGATAGGGCTGTTTTGTTTGCGTTTTATTTTTGGTGTCCGACTTGTGGTTAGATATTCTATTCTTTAGTAGTTCTAGTACCAACATATCATGTTGTAGTACCAACATATCCTGTTGTAGTACCAACATAGCAGGAATCACAATTTTCACCAGCTTTTCCGGCACAAAGAAAAATTATATCTGATATCTTTTCTTAATAAGCATTGCTTACTTCTATGTCATCTAGCCTTGAATTGCTGCAAATTGTAGTGATGAAATAGATTTCTGTCGATGCGTTTTGAATAAATTTAAGTTGGCGTGCACGTGCTGAGAAACGATGCTGATGATGACAATAAAGTCTGATTGCACCATAAGTATATCTAATTATGACCATTCCCAGAATGAAGGCGAATATCATTGAAAGACTAATTAAAATTCAAACTGTTTCTGAAAACAGTCCCTACTCGGGCGCCAATGTTTAATTACAATCTTCTTTGATACTAGTTGTTTTGTTGCCCACAACCTCATAGCAACTGATTTGAGTGCTCAAAATATCATATTTAGGTTACATAGCGACTACAAAAATTGAGTTAGGTTCGAAAAATTCTAAGAGAAAATTAATTGGGCATAGTAAACTACGATAAGCGCCGAGTTTAGATTAAAAATTAAATAGCAAGAATATTATTTACACATCATAAACTTTAAATGAGCATAATATTTTAGAGAATTAACTTCTTAATAGTGGGATGATAGCCGTTGCTTTAACATCACATCATTGTCGGTAACATCACAATCTTACTAAGCGTTATTTTTACAGAACGCTTTTTAACCGACTTCCCAAAAACACAGAGGTTCTAAGTTCGACGCGTATTTATTTTTTTTTATTTTATTTTTTTTTGTCTGACCGGGCATAACTTCGTAACGCGTCGACCGATTTTGATGATTCTTTTTTTGTTGGGTAGAGTATGTTCACCGATTGGTACCATGAATATAAATTTTTGGTAGGGTGGGGGTGGGGGGTGGGGGTGAAACCTAACTTTGTAACGCGTGGTCCGATTTGGATGGTTCTTTTTTTGTTGTACAGAATATGATCGAGAAAAAAACTTGGCCTAGGGTGGGGCAGGGGGGGAGGGGTATTCTAACTTTGTAACGCGTGAACCGATTTGGATAATTCTTTTTCTGTTGGGTAGAGTATGTTCCGTGGTTGATACCAGGTGAAAAAAATGTTGAGGGGATGAGGGTGGGGGGTGGGGGTGGAACCTAACTTTGTAACGCGTGGTCCGATTTCGATGGTTCTTTTTCTGTTGTATAGAGTATGATCGCCCTTTCCTAATAGGAGAATAATTTGGTCCTATGGTGAAAGGTGTGGGTGGGGAGGAGGGGTAGTCTAACTTCGTAACGCGTGGACCGATTTGGATAATTCTTCTTCTATTGGATAGAATATGATCCTTGGTTGATACTACGAGAAAACAAATGTTGCTGGGGTGAAGGTGGGAGAAGGGGGGTGGAACCTAACTTTGTAACGCGTGGATTGATTTGTACGGTTCTTTTGCTGTTGTATAGAGTGTGATCCCCCATTGCTAATAGGAGAATAATTTGGTCCTATGGTGGTGGTGGGGAAGGGGGAGGGGTAGTAACTTCGTAACGCGTGGACCGATTTCGATGATTCCTTTTATGTTCGGTAGAGTATGTTCCTTGATTAATACCATGAGAAAAAAAGTTTAGTGGAATGGGGGTGAGGTAGGGGTTAAAACTAACTTTTAACGCGTGGACCGATTTGGATGGTTCTTTCTTCGTTGTATAGAGAAGAAGACACTAAAAAGTGAAAAAAAAATAGTTTTCAAAAAAAAAGTTGAACCGACTTCACAAAAAGCGCTAAAAAGCATAAAATAATTTTTTTTTAAACAAATAAAACAACTACAGTACCACAATTGAAAATAATACCTAATACTACCTGAACGTTTCAGTTTACGGGATCATAAGAAATGACGATTAAATACTTTTGTTGTAGTTGTTTGGTTTGTTTGATTTGCACTGACTTCAAAATGTCGTAATAGATATAAAATTAAAAAAAAATTATTTTATGCTTTTTAGCGCTTTTTGTGAAGTCGGTTCAACTTTTTTTTTGAAAACTATTTTTTATTTTCGTATTTTTTTTTTTTATGTCTGACCGGGCATAACTTCGTAACCCGTGTAACCCGTCGACCGATTTTTATAATTCTTTTTTTGTTGGGTAGAGTATGTTCACCGATTGGTACCATGTCAAAAAATTTTTTGGTAGGGTGGGGGTGGGGGGTGGGGGTGAAACCTAACTTTGTAACGCGTGGTCCGATATGGATGGTTCTTTTTTTGTTGTACACAGTATGATCCCCCATTGCTAATAGGAGAAAAAAAAATTTAGCCTAGGGTGGGGGGAGGGGGGTAGTGCTAGGCTAACTTTGTAACGAGTGGACCGATTTCGATAATTCTTTTTCTGTTGGGTAGAGTATGTTCCGTGGTTGATACCAGGAAAAAAAATGTTGGAGGGATGAGGGTGGGGGGTGGGGGTGGAACCTAACTTTGTAACGCGTGGTCCAATTTTGATGGTCCTTTTCTGTTGTATAGAGTATGATCCCCCTTTCCTAATAGGAGAATAATTTGGTCCTATGGTGAAAGGTGTGGTTGGGGGGGAGGGGTAGTCTAACTTCGTAACGCGTGGACCGATTTGGATAATTCTTTTTCTATTGGATAGAATATGATGCTTGGTTGATACTACTAGAAAAGAAATGTTGCTGGGGTGGGGGGGGGAGTAGGGTGGAACCTAACTTTGTAACACGTGGACCGATTTGGATGGTTCCCTTGCTGTTGTATAGAGTGTGATCACCCATTGCTATTAGAAGAATAATTTGGCCCATGGTGGGGGGTTGGGTGGGGGGAGGAGTAGTCTAACTTAGTAACACGGGGACCGATTTGGATAATTCTTTTTCCTCCCTGGTTGATAGCACGAAAAAAAAATTGCAGGTGTGGTTGGGGTGGGAGAAGGGGTGTGGAACCTAACTTTGTAACGCGTGGTCCGATTTGGATGGTTCTTTTGCTGTTGTATAGAGTGTGATCCCCCATTGCTAATAGGAGAATAATTTGGTCCTATGGTGGTGGTGGGGGAGGGGGAGGGGTAGTAACTTCGTAATGCGTGGACCGATGATTCCTTTTCTGTTCGGTAGAGTATGTTCCTTGATTGATACCATGAGAAAAACAGTTAAGTGGAATGGCGGTGAGGTAGGGGGTTATAACTAACTTTTAAGGGGTGGACCGTATTGGTTGTTCTTTCTTCGTTGTATAGAGTCGAAGACACTAAAAAGTGAAAAATAAAATAGTTTTTAAAAAAAAAGTTGAACCGACTTCACAAAAAGCGCTAACAAGCATAAAATAATTTTTAATTTTATATCTATTACGACATTTTGAAGTCGGTGCAAATTAAACAAATAAAACAACTACAGAACCACAATTAAAAATTTACGTAATACTACCTGAACGTTTCAGCTCACGGGATCAAAAGGAAGGACGATTAAATACTTTTGTTGTAGTTGTTTGGTTTGTTTTATTTGCACCGACTTCAAAATGTCGTAATAGATATAAAATTAAAAATTATTTTATGCTTCTTAGCGCTTTTTGTGAAGTCTGTTCAACTTTTTTTTTTGAAACTATTTTATCCTGTATCGAATGGTATTTGTTTTATTTTTATACTATTAGTTGTATGTTGTTACACAAACGGTAATTTGAAGACCAACCAGTCATATTCTCTTAGTAATCAGTATCAATTCGGACAAATTATAGAATTATGGCGGTAAGATAAAACGATCATCGCGAAATGAAAACTTAATAATGCTAAATCTGAAATGTGTCACTTACCCACCAATCACAGAAAATTTGGCGCTTAAACAGTTTTTCCTAAATTTTGTTTTCGGAAACGTTGTCTATTCTTCCTATTTAATTTAGTGTAGACCAGAATTTCTTTATGACAAGTATTCTGGTTGAGTAATACTACAAAGAACTTTTGTTCTTTATTTTGCACATATCTTTCGACGAAGATCACAATCTATAATAAGTAATAGTTTTGTGGTGGTAAACTCACAACCCCCTTGATATGAATATCAAATGAAAGGATTTGACGAGTAGAATATGATAAACTATATGACGCCATATTAATCCTAATATGGCGGACGCCCTAAGATGGTAAATTATCTATTTCTTCACAACACCCTAGGCATGGGTATCAAATGAAGGTGGTCTGATGATTAGATTACGATAAGCTACGTGAAGTAATTCTACACCCAATATGGCGGATGCTTCAAGATGGCGGATAGTTTTAGCTTTTTAATAAGGACATCGTAAAAATAAACCTAAAATTACTCATATAAGACTTAAAAATATAAAATAATTATTTAAATAAAACAAACATTTTTAATATAAAATACAGGTATTTTGATAGCTACTAAAAATTCACAATGACAAATTTTCAGGACTATCTGTATGGGGTTAGGAATCAGTATGGGGCTAGGAGAAATTATTTTATACTTTTAAGTTCATTTTAAAAACGTGATATATTAAAAATTTGTGTTTTATTTAAATAATTATTACTTTAAAATTAAAAATAAATTTATTGTTGATATGGTGAAATAAACATAATGTAAATATATTAAAATCGGAAGAGATATGTCCGCGGGAAAACCCCGTCAGGCAACAGCCAATCCTAGGCAAGAGGTAACAAAATACTGACACTCCGACAGGGCGAGGGAACACTGCGTTAAATAATCCGCCAGTCTCCTCCTTTTGGCAACTGACAGAGCTTGTCACTTACACAGAAGGTAAAGCACGCTTGTTTTCGCTAACTTCGCCGCAGTTGAGCAAGTATGTATTATAAGCCAAAAAAAAAAAGTAAAAACTTGAACGTATGTTAGCCTACTAAACAGTGGCCTGTAGGGGGTCAAGCAACGCGTTACGTAACATTAAGTTTTTGTTAAAATTAAAAGTCCTAACTCGCTACTCAGGGTTCAGTTTATATGATATATCTACACTACACATATTTTTTTACATACGAAAAGAGTCGCGTCAGTGAGTATACAGAAGTATATATACGGCAAATAACCACAATAAGCCGTGTATCACGAGTCCATAGTTTGTTCTCTAAGAGTCCGACCGTTGCGGTTAAGCAAAACCACCAAAACTACAAGCCATGAATTTACAAATTTCACGCACACACATTAGGGCCAAAGTGGGCTGAAATTTCATTTAATTTACATCGCTTCTTATTCTGGTATTTTGCGCAACATAATTGACACTTTTAGGTAAACATAATCATCTGAGTGTAACGTAACGTTTGGGTGGGGGGTAACGCGAAACGTTACGGCGCGGTACAAGGGGTGAGGGGGTCAGAAGTTATAGGGGGGGGGGGTCAGAAATCTTCAAAAAATGCGTTACTCAAGCGTCTTTATGGCAGCGTAGCTGTTGACAAATATGCTAACATTTGCCATCGGTAATTCACTGGGTTCCAGCAGAGAACATGCTTGGAATACGTTTCCGCTGTTCAACAGCCTATAAAAGGTGCAAAGTTTCGGCGAAAGCCCCGCCCCGACACAAGAGTTCATCTTTGAGCTGTCGGTGGAGTCGTGACAATTTAAGAGTTCAGGAATTCTACATGCCTTGTTAGTTGGAATTCTTACACTGACATTCCTTGTAAAGTTAAGATCAGGTCTCATGTAATTAGACTGTACAGCATATAGCTCACTCAGTGCTAAGTTCAGGATACTATTATAGACATAGGGTTTGGTAACCTAGCAATCAGACTCTTTCAGTCCGATAGCACTCCATGGCGGCTGGTAAATAATGTGAAGATCAGGAGGAGAAAATGCAGAAGAACATTGATTGGGGTGGTGCGTAGCGCCTCAGTAACACCAATGCAGGCAGTTCTCTACACTTTGCACTTTGACCTTGTAATAACCTCTTCCTATGGCCGGCCACCAAACTATGCAGCAATACCCGATACCAGGATTGCCAGATCATCGGCATATGCAACAGCTCTGATTCCGTCCTGGTCAAGTTTCAGCAGTATTTGTTTATTTATCAGGTGGAAGCAAATATCTATTTTTTTGAAACAAAATTATTTGTCTGCTTGGTGATGCAGAATTAAGCTTCTGCGACCGAACATTTTCAAATGAATTTTTAAAATTATATTTTGGATATGTTCAGTTTAAACACTGATAATTAACACCATGTTAAATTTTCCACTAACTTATATATGTAGCTCCAGGTTAGCGGATTTTAACTTTCTTCATACATAATTTAGCTTGCCTGGTAGTACTATTAGATCTTCTTTTTCTTTATTTTTAATGATAGAAAAGTAAGTAGTAAGGAATGTCGTAAGTTTGCTTTGATTGAAAGTATTATCCTAATAATTTTTGGATTATTTTATTTGGCTTATCTTTTTGGAGGAGCAATAGGAGAATGGAGGAAAAATATGCCTTGATCCTGCATTTAGGTAAGTATTTTAAAATTGTAATCTAAAATTTTGTTTACTTTGCGTCTGTGTTGTAATTTCAAAATTGGACTTTGTTGGGAAGTCAAAAGGAGCAACAAAACAATATTTGGACAACGCGGGACTATTATTACTCCCATGCATATTTAAAGCAATTATTTAGTTTGAACCTTTTTCATAACTCTATTTCTGTCCTCAAATTGCCTAAGCGACGTTAGAAATAACGTGATATTTTAGCGATATATTTCCTCAAGGCGTAAATTTCAAAACTTATAACTAATATCAGTTCATCGCAGTCTGATTAGAACCTGAAAGCTAATTCACATTGGAAAACCTAAAGCGATTCATGAAAAAATCCTTTACATATCACAATTCTAATTACCAGCTATATGTCGATAATTTTTTTTGTCGATGGGATTATTGCCACAGAAAAAATTATAACGGAATAATGTTTTCTTGTTTAATGCAAAACAATAAAAAGTCTTGCCAAAATCAAATTAATATTTTTAATTATTTTTAAGAAAGCTACCATTAAACGTTTTAATAAACAGCAAAACTCTATGGTTTCGATAAACAACAAAACTCCATGCTTGCGATTTCGTTACGATGCTAGGACAAAATAATTTCGGAAGTGAATAACCATAAAAATCTGTTTTCACTTTTGACAACTTACATTTTATGGCTAAGGTCTTATAAAAAAGAATAAAATCAGTCGTAACTTCCTGAAATCTACAAGATATACTTATTCTATTAAATAACATTGTCCTTGTTTTTCGGAGGAGTGCATTAAACAAATGAAACTGGTAAAGCTATTGACAAAGATACAGAGGATTTTTAAGGCGTTGTGCGATGTCGGAAAATATCCTATTCAATGAGGCATAGAACACAACACAATTGAATTCTCTCGCGAGTGTCAGAATGCAAACCTCAATGAAAAATAAAGCAGATGTATGTAGCTCTACCTGCTCATATCATGATCTACATATGTTGAAGACAAAGATTAACATTCAGGCAAAATCAATCAAGTCACCTGTGAATACCTCTCCCCACACTGCTTTCTAGACAAAGAACGAAAAGCAACAATGCTTAAGACCCCTGTAAAATTAAGTCTTTAAGTTCTACGGATGGCTGTGATTACATTTCCTGTTCGCAATGAAGGGTTTATTTCGAAAATTCCTGGTAAAGAGACGTTCAATTTCTCGTTACACATTGGAAAATTGAAAACAATATCATTCAAGCCTATAAACAAGGTTTTAATTGGAAAGAAAGTAATAAATTCGAATTTTCAAATTTTCCGCCGTCAGCAAGGGCATCGGTAAAACTGAAAATCTATGGTAACGATATCTACAGTTAGTTTTATATGCTTAATTACTTACAACTTTTGTCATTCCTTTTCTTATTTGGCTATAAAAAGGGGAATAAATGAAAATTCCATTCAGTTTCGCACTACTCAAGAGTAGCCCATTTCATGGGGTGTCTTTAATCCCATAATGGATCCTTAGACTTAATGTCAAGTGAGAATTTCTAAAATGTCGCACAATTCTATCGGAGGTTACAATGAATTTAGTTCAACTCTGCGGGCTCTTAATGGCTGTTTATTTACTGCTATTAAATTCACATTCTGGATAACCGTTGGCTTGCTCTTAAAGTACTAAGTGTATAGATTTTCGAACTCACCAATAAGTTTAAAAGCCTTTCTATAAGGGTTGCGAAAAATAACTCTAAAGGAGGATTGGCAATGGAGCGATCCCTCTTATGCATGGAACTAATTCTCGTAGGTCGCAAAATTAACAAGGATATTTATTTGTTGTTAATATAGTTAATACTTATTTTACACATGGACCTTGCCCATTCCTTAAGAATTATATAGAATAATTGTACAACCTGCTCCGACTAATATTCTAGCAAAAGTGAACAAGAGACGGTTATCGATGATGGTGAATCATTATCATGTCATTCTATTTATTGTTTATATATTCAGTTAAAAAATTATAAAACAAACTTTAATATGATCTTGATTAGAGGAAGTACTATTATAAACAATTTAAATTTAATTTGATTGCGATAAATAAACTCTTTTACATCTTATTTTCATGAGTGGTCTAATAAAAACAGAGAACGGTTGTGGCAGTTATTTTAATAAACATTTTCTTAATCAACAAAGAAATTTTCGAAATGACATGCAATGAGGAATAAGAAGATGGTGATAATGGTGGTGGTAAAATCGAAAAAAATGACATCCTCCCAGTAAAATTAGATCAGCCACCCATAGAAATGCTACCCGTCTACACAGATTTGATCAAGAATGTAGTAAACACTGAAACGTAAATGGGGCTCTTCAGGCTCGACGGATTAATTAAGACACTTATTTACAGTCGCAAATGTTCGCAAGTTTTATTCACTGCACTGATTGGTTTGTTGCAGAATTTAATTGACAATATTTCTTCACAATATAACGTTTCACTTTTATAATTATCACTTATCACTTGACTGGTTAAAATATAACTAACTGACTAGGCCGCTACTCAGCCCTATTTATACTACTTTGCTTAATTTTAGAAAGTTAAGCAACTTAGTTCTAGAAATGTCCGTTATTTATCTTCACCACAGGTTCGACTCGGTATTGACTTCATACGGCATCTCGTTTCCGAAATTCGGGACATGCGCATTGACCAGCTTGATTTCGTTTCCGTCGCGTAGCCTATGCCAAACTATGCCAAACACACGTTACAATACTTTAAAAAACTCGGCAATCAAAAACAATATGTCTTCGAAAAAATACTTGATAGAAAAACAAAAAGGGCTTAGTTTAATTTTGGATTGTAAAACAACGGTTTTACATTGTGAAAAACTGTATCAGTAAAGCACTAATTGACATTTGTTCAGAAATCCATTTTACAGACGGGGAACGGGCCATTGAAGAAGTCTATCAGTATTGAAGACCTCATCAGAAAGGATACATTAAGAACAGTTAGATTCGTTTAAGTTCAGGGTTGAAAACTCGGATAGGAAAAATACATCCACCAGATAGGTCTTATCTGCAACTATATTTAACGTCTGAAGTCTATTAAATCCAAAAACTACTAAAAGGCTCCTAAATTACATAATTAGATTTTCAAACCACCTAATGTTATGTTAATATTTACATGAAATAAACGAACTTGGATCAATTGGTTGAGTGACTCGATCATCATGCCATGCTGCTAGGGTTCGAGCCTCGATCTCCCCGAGGGTTTTTAATAAGCATTAAAAAAATTCACTCCAAGACATTCAAGTTCCCTCTTACCCTTTACTCTAATTTCCTTCCGGCCAAAACCATGCTAATGCATCAAAGCAATTGCTTCATCTACCACCAGATCAAATCTGGTGTGGGAATGCCAAAGGAAACCTAGTGCCTAGACGCACTGCGTAGAACTAATCAAGTAAGCTTGATCTGGATACCGGTACATCAGGGCTACACGGGAAATGAAAAAGCAGACGAACTTGCTAGGAAGGGGTCTAACACCCCTTTTATAGGGACGGAGCCGGTCTGTGGAATACCTCTCTGCACGGCTAAAAGGCTAATAGCAAACCGCGCAAATGAGGGGCATAGGCTGTATTGGAACAATATTGAGGGGCACGCTCACTCAAGAACCCTCACCGTCGCCGGGTAGATCCAGGGAGCTCCTCAAGCTGAGCAGGTAGGCTGTTAGAACTCTGGCAGGCCTACTTACCGGCCACTGTCAGCTAAGAAAGCACCTGGTGAGGATAGGCAGAGCCATCGACCCCACCTGCAGACTCTGTCTGGAGGAGGATGAGACCCCATTACATGTGCTATGTGAATACCCTGCAGTAGCCAGGAGCAGATTTAGCCTATTCGGGAAACCAACCCTGGTACCGAGCGGGCTGAATGACTGCCAACTGCGGGAGCTGTTGAACTTCTTCGGAGGGACCGGCTTACTATAAGGAGTTGAGAGGGTTAGCACAATAGGCCCCCGTGGCCGCGGCGCTTGAGAACCTCACACCTCCAAATCTAATCAATCAATCAATCAATTAGTGAAGTTAATAAAATTGTGAACATTTGTGACTGAAAATAAGTGTCTTAATTAATCCGTCTATATTCTAAAGCTATAAATACGATGCCATTTTAGGCAGGCATTTCGCGCCAGCTAATTAACTGGATATCGACAGTTCGAAATCGGAACTATGTGTATATGCTTAAATAAAATCAAGGGAAAGAAAGGAAACTTTCCGATATAACAAATAGTTTATAGCTCCAGAGCGACCTAACTTTAATTTCTTTAAATTTTCTTTAACAGGGAAAATGAGGTATGTCTGGTCCTTGGACAAAAATGGAAATTATATTTAACTCCCCACTGGCGTGGGAATTGTAAATCAGCTCCCAGTCATTTGCTGAATCGATGGTAAAGTGCTGAGGAAATTCAGCTTTATTGGTTCTTGCTTATTGGCCTTGCATTAATGAAATATTGCTGGCAGTGGCGGACTAACTCTTTCGGAGGCCCGGGTGGTTTTAATACAAGGCCACTTATATTGAAAAGGAAAATAACAGAATAAAAAATAAAATGTAGTAGGGCCTACATTAAATTACTAAATTATAATTTTACTGAACATCATCGAAATCTAATGCCTTCATTACTTTTCTTTCTGTGGATAAATTTGCTAAATTTGTTAGCCTTATTTAAGTTTTGAAAAATTTCGTTTACGAGACACCATGGACATCTAATTGTTAAAAAGATAAGTAATATGTTGTGGAGGAATTCACTAAAGTTTCATTTAATAAGAAATTGTAGAATTTCTTATGTTTCCTAGATAAGAGGTATTTCTGCATTTGTTTTGGGTGGATAAGCGGTGTCGAAACTGCTTAACTTCTGGCACCAATTGTTCCTTTTTAACTTCTTGGTAAATATTCTTGATCCTTAATCATCGTCCGCGTTACAGTCAAACACTTATGCTGAACAATTTTAAATGTGCAATTGTAAATTGCAGAGAACCTTTGCGAAAATCTTGTGTAAAGCAATCTATGCTCACATTCAAAACTTAATCTACAAAATTAAGCGTGTAGTGTTAAGTCAATATCTCGTGATAGTTTTCGAAGTAGTGTATTTTTAAATTTTCGTCTTTCTAAATCAATGCCCATTGCTTTAAAAGTGTCTTGCAAAAGTGCCCCGATTCATGTGTGGAGACAAAAACTAAAGAACATAAACTTAATAGCCTATCAAACCTCCACAACGTCAGTCAAGGTAACATTCTGTGTTATAACAGAACCTCCTTGATGCCTGTCTAGGGCTTTACGATACTCGAGATAATTCTTTTATGTCGAGACCAGCACCGGGAGCAAGACCAATATCATTGGTAACAGTGCGATTACGAGAGCGAGATTGAGGTGACGAGATCTTAGTTTTTATCATTTTATTGTGGACAATTTTTTTAGTTGTTTCTTTTTTTATGTCGCTCCGAAAAGTCTCAACTGTATGGTTTCTGGGGCATATAAGTATACACTGCTTTCCGCATTCGCTTCTTTCTACATTATTTCCTTCTTCAAGTAACCCCAATAGCAAAGAAGAGTCTTTGTTACCTTCATCAGGGCGAGGGAAATAAGAAGAAAATGAATATATAAATTGATATATTATCACTTGTCCACACTCCCCGTTTTCCCATCGTAATTCTCTTTTTTATCTCGCCGAGAGCGAGACCGGACCGAAATTGTCTTTTATCTCGCCGGGATTGCGACGAAAGCAAGATCGTCTTCACCTTGGCGGACCCGGAGCGATACATGCCAAAGTCTCGATTATGTCTCGGTGTAGTGAAACCTTATGCTTGTCCAACTTGAGGAGTATTAATGGACCTTCCATGGTATGGGCCAGAGTAACAGGCTGTATTATAACAGAACCTCCTTGATACCTGTCCACTTCAACGATAATTTAGAACCTTTTATGGCATGGGGCTAAACCATTAGGCTCACTCCTATTATCTAAAGAGAAAATGGTCGTCTATGAATTATGTTAGCTACTAAAATCCTAGCCTCGGATAAAACAAAGGTTATAAACCTGCGCTTGGTAGTGCGTCTTTCGTCACCATACTGGACACATTCCTACCAGCCAACTCAGCGACCTCCAAGCGTAGCGTTAGTGCCACAACATCGGTCTGTAGATGGAGATGGACTGGCCACAGTATACTGCGCAGACTAAGCACCGTAACCCCGGAGTATCTTGCAGAGAAGAATAACTCCTCCTTGCACTGGTTAAAAAACCTCTTCGCCCAAAATACCTTGGCCTCAATAGGCCCCTCTCTTATACTCAAAAGGCTGCGTTCGCGAACGAACAGCAGTCATCGTCCAAAAGAGTAAAGGTGGCCTTTCCCTCAAAGTCTAAATCTTTTAGCGATATCGCGAAAGACAGCTTTATTAACCGTTGGTCGACGGTACCATCACACTGAGTAAGTGAAAGTTGGTAAAAATCACGTTGTTCAGGGAGGTTCTCTCAAAGAACCTTAAACTGGTTCCCTCCTGCCGAGATGCTGGCATCAAGGTAAAATAAAGCTCACCGCCTGCTTCGACCGAAGGTCTGCCGAGCTTTTCAAACAGACGCTCTTTCTTCTAGGTGAAGCCTGGCCAGGTGCCAAGATCGAGCCTGTTCCAAGGGACCAGCTCCCAAACAAGAGAGGAATTTAATCCAGGTCAATGACATCAAGTATAGCTCACGACTGGCCGTTGTGATCCTGAATGATAAATTCCTCACCTCACTGGGACTTGTATAAAACTGACTTAAGAAACAGTCTACCTACCGAAGGTCCTCCTAGCATCGATACTATGTCGACCCTAAATAATGCGGTCGACACACTAACGTTTGCGCGTAACATGGCGACTGAGATTTTTTGTTAGGTATTACAGAGTTAAGCGAAGACCTCCATGGTAGTAGATAGATGGTTGACACTCACTTTCTGGGCTGTTCAACTTCTACTATAGCTAAGTCTACAGTGACTCTGAAATGGAAGGTGCACAACTTTAACCCCTATAAATCACCAGGCATGGATAGTATCATCCCTGCTGAACTTCAATCAGCCTTTGAGATTCTGTTTTCGTGGCAGGAGCTCACCTATAAAGCCTGCCTGAACTTCACTTATATTCTAATCTCATGGACTGATGTTAAGGTAGTCTTTACTCCTAAAGATGAAAGGACCTCACACTTTAGGATCAATGACTTCAGGCCTATAAGTCTATAACCCTTTCTTTTGAAAACCTGGAGAGACTTATCGACGTCTACTGCTTAAGAAATTTATTTACACTTGAAATCTTCCGCGATATTGAGGGTACATTCAACAACATCAAACCAGAAAACGGCGTGAGAAAGTTCGATCTACATAGTTCTTCTATCGAGCTAATTAATCTCTTGCTCACCGCTCTTATAGAATGTAGCGCTCAATGAGTTACTCCTAGATCTAGAACATTCCGGCGATAAGATTGTCGCCTACCTCTGGTAATTGCGGGCAAGCACCGTATCACCTTGGCTGAGGTGTTGCAATATCTCCTCTCTAAGATATCCCTTTGGAGTATTGGGTGTGGCTGTGTATAAACCCGGAAACATAGAGTTTCTCCTATCAATTACCCAACATTAAATGAATTCATACTGAAACTAGGTGAGCAAGTAAAATATTTAGGACCTGTTCTGGATAGGAAACTTAGCCGAAAACCTTACATCCAACAAACAGTACGTAAAGTACATTAACGCTGTACTCCGTTGAAAAGTCTAGAGGTAAATGATGGAGCGGCGCATTGTGTGCTGTTCTACGTTAGTCTTACACGACCTATACTCACATATAACCAGATAACACTAGAAAAGATACAGAGGACGGCAACACTAATAATTACAGGTGCCTTTGGAACTACAGCCTCTACAGTCCTTAACACCATTCACCACCTCCTCCTGGTGGATCTTTTCGGCAAGCAAAGCACATCCTCGTCTGCCATCAATATCAATTAGGCCAGACATTGACGCGTACCGACTACGGACACTCCAAAATTCTGGACGGTAGAGTAACTATAACACACCCAAGCCTAATTTAGACCGAAGCTTGACACCTCTATTGCCACGAGTTCGGAATGGTAGGATGGCCCCTAAATAGGAAGCAATGCATCTATATAGTTATGGTTCTAAGCTGAATACGGCAGTGGTTTTCAGGCTGAAATCATGACTATAAAAGTATTTTTGGGTTGTCTGAAGAACATAGCACTGCGCACGGAAAATATATGTATGTACATATCTTCTCAGATAGTCAGACTGCTATTAAATCTTTTACGGTAGTGGGAGTGTATACACCTTCCAATACTCTACATTCCGGGTAACTGTGGAACCGTTGACCTAGCGAGAATTGGCACTACTCTACTTGACTCGGCCATAAATCACCAGCTTGGAAAACCGCTAGCTACATGCAAGCTGGAATTACACAAACATTTCCTAGGATTGCAAATAACTGAAAGTAAAGGGAACACACCTCTGTAATTATCCAGCAAATCTGGAAGATCCTTAACCAAAAGCAGTTAAGAGAGCTAATCTCGCGCGAGCGTAATATTGTGTTATATGCGCTGTCGTGGCTGTCTATCGGGACATTGTCTTATAGGCCAGCACACGCTAATAGACTCGACCCGCCACTAAATAACTTCTGTATGAGTTGCCAATATGAGGGGGAGGCGGAAATCTTCTTCCACTTTCTCTACAACTATCCGACTCTAGCCAACCGCAGTAGCCGGTTTTTGTGCTCTCCCTTTGTCAAAGGGTCTACAGATGTCAGTGCCATAGTTCGGTTTATCAGTATTTTGGTCTCCCCGAGGACTAGTTTTTACTGGTGGCAGAGTTCTAGCTCGGCTCTTCGGGAGCTCCTAATAAGCTCCTTTCCGCTTTTTAGGGTTGAATAGCCTTAGCCGTGATATCACAATAGGCCTCTCTGGCTTAAATGCGCCTTCTTTCCCGAATAGTCAGCCACTTCAACCTAACCTAACCTAAAACCGTAGGATTTGTAGTTTCGAAAATCCGAAATCGTAAGAAGTCAGTGCGTCCTCAAAGAGTGTGTTCTTTGGAGCATTTTGGGACCTTATTTCTTTCATATTAAAGCTTTCAGTAGCGTAATGGTACGATGAAGGATGACATAAGACTTGAAATTTGACTGACTTCGGTTCCAGCGGGAGCCATTAAACAATCGATTTTTTGCAGGCTTAGTTCGGTAGCCGTGTGACCAGCCATTTGTAACGTGTCTTGACCATCACGCAGCTACAATTTGGCCATTGGACTTCTTTTTTGAGGAATTGTTACAAACCATTGTTCCACATACGATCCACAAACAATTGACGCATTTAAGGAAAACATCTATCGAACTATTAACAAAATACGGACAGAAATAGAAGATAATTGTGTTGAAAAGATGACCTTTAACCGAGCCAGCAACGTCAGCAATTTGAAGTAAATTATTCTCTATATGTAATCGGAAATGGTATTTTCTCGAATAAAACAACAAGCACTCAAAAATATAGAACTACATTGCAATTTCAAAAGGAAACCAAATTTCTCTCCGGTGGCGCATATATACGTAAATTTATATTTCAAAATTTTAATTTCTTGTCATCGCACAACTTCATATATGTAGGTACATAATAATTAAGCTCAAAGGCCATAAGGACTTTCACAACTCCCCTAGGGACCAAAAGCAAATTAAACCTTACATACGCGTATAGGTACATACAAACATTTTCACCGCTTCCCCAAGAGAAAAAATATTACAAATCTAATTTGTGGTCTAAGTTAAAGCAGGCAAACTTAATTTACTCACTTTCTGGTAGAACTGCTACATTCGAAGAGCATGTCAAACTCTATATCTTATTTTGTACTTATTCGATTGACAGATTTCATTTTAAGGGACCATGGTTTAAGTAGATATTTATATTCAGAGCAGGTAAGAGGAAGGTCCTTATTTGTAAACATATGTTGGGAGAATGGTACTTTCTGATAACATGAAAAGATAATGTTGTTTTTTTATTCGGATGATATATTTATGTACATACATCAAAATGAACAAGTTCTCAAATCTAATTGAGGAAAATTATAAAAGCGAGAAATGTCATAGGACCCAGATTTTCTACGCAGTAGATGAAAGGTACCTTTTCGTAAAAGTTCTAAGAATTTTTCAATTTTTCAGATGACACGAGGGGATGAAAGCTCAAGATGTTTAAATCTCCAACATTATTGAAATTTTATTTCATAAGTTTTCCTTATTGATATTTTAATTCTTTAACGATTTCTCGGCAAAATTTACAGAGGGTCCTCAAGCAGACTTAAGATGATTTAAACGGTTTTGTCAATAGCCGGAATATATTAAAATTAATTTGAACCAGGAGGGGTGCTTTTTTCACCACTTAATATAACTAACATCTTTAGAAATTTATTTACATGTGTACCTGCATACATACCATTTTCAGATTAAGTTGCGAATATCCCAAATTGAATTGCAAAACGTCCAAAAAAGATCAGAAATTCCCGAATAGAATTGAGATTTGTCCCGATAGAATTGAAATCTCCTCCAATAAAATTGAGATTTGTCCCGATAGAATTGGGATTTGCCCCAATAGAATTGAGATCTGTCCCGATTGAATTGGGAATTTGTTGAAACAAATTGGGAATTACCCGAATGAAATTGAGAAATGTTCCATTTGAATTGGGACAGAAATTCAAAATGCAGTTTAAAAAATTCAATATCATCTTTACTTCAGTGAGATATCATGTTTACACAATTCGATTTTTGTACTAGTTTAACTGAAAAGTGAAAACCAGTGAAAACCAGAATTTTGTAAACAATAAACTCTTTATGGCAGTAACTGTTATCACCAGCAAATCGTAAGAATCGGTTCTGTAAGAGTACGCCTAAAGTCAAGTGTAGTGATTAGCAAAGATTGCCTAACGTTAGTACAGATTACCTAACATAGTATGGAAAATACAGGTGAAAGTTCGTATCAGTCCGTTTCGCGCGGACGTTATCAACGAATAACCCGGCAGCAAAAAGAACTGCTAATTAAATTTTATGAAGAAGGGCAATCCCAATCTGTCAGCCAAAGCGGTTGGAATAAATGTAAAGACTGCTTCAAACATTATAACGCGGTATACTAATTATAATAACTAACACTTATTTTAATTTGAGCGTTTATGAAATTTAACAGGTACAAGAACAACGAGTATGAGTTAGAAATTAAAAATAGAGGAGGAAATAGACCGAAAAAGTTAACACCTGCCGTATTAGAAGAAATTGAAAGATGTGTTGAAACTAATCCCTCTATAACAGTACGCGAAATACAATGACATCTTTCCTCACAAAATACAAACATTTCAAAAACTACTGTGGATAATGAACTACGCCAATTGAAAATCACTTTAAAATTAGAAAGTTTGCAAGTGGACAGAATAAATTCGTTGGAGACCATTAACGCACGTAAGGAATACGCTTTGGACTTTTCACGATACGCACCTAACGATCGACGCAAAATAATATTCATCGATGAATCTGGGTTCAATTTGCATTTACGAAGAACGCAAGCTCGATTGAAAAGAAATTCTAAAGCAAATGTAATCATTCCCACTGTACGTGGAAGGAATGTTACATTGATTGCAGCCATGAACAATGAGGGAATTGTTCATTATAAATTAGTTTCAACAGGTACATATATATAATATAAAACAAAATGTGTTTTGATTGATTGATTGATTAGATTTGGAGGTGTGAGGTTCTCAAGCGCCGCGGCCACTGGGGCCTATTGTGCTAACCCTCTCAACTCCTTATAGTAAGCCGGTCCCTCCGAAGAAGTTCAACAGCTCCCGCAGTTGGCAGTCATTCAGCCCGCTCGGTACCAGGGTTGGTTTCCCGAATAGGCTAAATCTGCTCCTGGCTACTGCAGGGCATTCACCTAGCACATGTAATGGGGTCTCATCCTCCTCCATACAGAGTCTGCAGGTGGGGTCGATGGCTCTGCCTATCCTCACCAGGTGCTTCCTTAGCTGACAGTGGCCGGTAAGTAGGCCTGCCAGAGTTCTAACAGCCGACCTGCTCAGCTTGAGGAGCTCCCTGGATCTAACCGGCGACGGTGAGGGCATAAGGCTTCTTGAGTGAGCGTGCCCCTCAATATTGTTCCAATACAGCCTATGCCCCTTATTTGCGCGGTTTGCTATTAGCCTTTTAGCCGTGCAGAGAGGTATTCCACAGACCGGCTCCGGCCGTATAAAAGGGGTGTTAGACCCCTTCCTAGCAAGTTCGTCTGCTTTTTCATTTCCCGTGTAGCCCTGATATCCCGGTATCCAGATCGAGCTTACTTGATTAGTTCTACACAGTACGTCTAGGCTCCTTTGGCATTCCCACACCAGATTTGATTTGGTGGTAGATGAAGCAATTGCTTTGATTGCAGCTTGACTATCCGAGAAGATTGAGATCCTTTTGTGTTTATAGGCTCTTCTTAGGTTCTCGTAGGTGCATGTCAGTATGGCGAAGATCTCAGCCTGGAATACCGTGGTATATATTCCCAGGGCCAGTGATAAACTGAATCGAGGAGAGTCGCTCCAGACCCCTGCCCCAACACCTGATTCAGTCTTGGATCCAAAATGTGTTACAAAGGACTTATAAATTTATAGGGACCTGTAACTCTGACAGATTTTGTGGTTTTTTAAGTGAACTAGTTGAAAAATTTCAAGACTTTGAATGCAGCTGGCTTGTGATGGATAATGCAAGAATTCACAAAACTGCAACAGTTCGAGAGACCACTACTTCATCTGAACTCAACCTATTTCTTAAGTTTTTGCCTCCGTACTCCCCAATGCTCAAAACAATTGAAAAGGCGTTTTCCAAAATAAAAATATCAGTTTGGGTTGCTGTGTATTATTGTAAAAGTGCATTAACATGCATAATTGGAGTTATGTATGTGTATTATTAATTAGTGATAATAAATGTACAAATAATTTTGGAAATATGTGATTTAGAAATATCATTATTTGTTCTATCAAAAAGATTAGTTAGTATATTGTTGTATTTTATTAGTAATTTTCGTGAAACTGGCGCTGTCCTTTATAACGGATAGTGGCAAGGTAGACTGTATATATATCCGTACCTCAGAGCAAAAGGGTATTAAGTCACAAAATGTAAATTTTACAGGAGATAAAATAAATACAATAATTTATTGTGTTGTACAGGCTACAAAGTAAGAAGAAATAATTATTATTTCTACTTGCTTTGAGCCTGTATAAATCAGTAATTTGAACTTGATTTAGATTACTTATTTATATGAATAATGATAAAAAAACAACAAACCAGAAAATTTAAATTTTGGACTTAATACCCTTTTGCTCTGAGGTACGGATATGTCGATCACCTTTTTTTCATCCAAATGAACAAAACTCCAAAATCGTAGTGAATTCGATAGTGGCGATGACCTTTCATTGGCTGTTCTTGCAAAAAGGATGAAAACAGTGCAAACTCAACCGCCAAAAATAATTGCTTCCGTCGTATATTATTGCTGAGTGCGTTTGTTCATGTTCCTTGATGTGAAATGTACTGGGCGAACTCTAAAGATACACATAACGAGCTAGTTTGCAAAGGTATGTCCCGAAATCGTTTCAGATTTTTAACAAATAAATGTTTATACACTGTGCAAAATTTAGGGTTAAATTTAAAACTTGTCTGTAAACTAGAAAAGTTGACAGAGTTTTATAAAGTAAACCAGATTAAACCGAAAACTAAAGAAAAGATTACCGACATTTCAAAACCCCTTTAGTATTAGTTTGTAAACCAAACAAAATTAATCAGCCAATTTTAAAACTTTCTATAAACTAGAAGAGGTTACAGAGTTTTCTAAACGAAATAAGTTCAAATCGGAAACTCAGGAAGAAATTTCTGAAATTGTAAAACCTTTTCAAGGATAGTTTGTAAACCCAATAAGATTAACCAGCCTATAAACTAGAAAAGTTTACAGAGTTTTGTAAAATATCTAAATTACTTTATATCCGAACTCCTCTGTGCATAGGGTTATACTTCACTTGGGCACTACGTTGTGTATTTATCGCAATTTTTGGCAACAGAAGTACAATGCTTAAACACATATGGTTTAAAGTTGAAACAGAGGCGGTTTGAAAACTTTTTCAACTAGAAAAGTTAGCGTACGTTGCTTAAAGTTTAAGTACGTTGCTTTGAACAAGTTGTTTTAAAAAGTGAAAGTGGTTAAGTGTGTGAAATTTTCAAATTAAAGTCAACAAGTAAGTTATAATACATACTTAAGAAACCAAAATTGTTAATTACTAAGTTACTTACGGGCAATATCACATTAGCCGGATGAGTTAAATTTTTTTAAAAAGAAGAGAAATTAGTGGTTGCGAAAACCGCAGTAAAATTATTTTGTTGCTTGCTTTAAGGCAGAAACACTTTATGGAGGAGCGGTAAGAATATATTCTTTGTTCTATTAAGTACTTATGCGTTCGCTATCAAGAAATCTTCTTTAATCCTGATAATTCTTCTGGGTATCTTGTACGCCAACTGAAAAATTTAAATCACTGTAAGAAAAAATATTCAGGAAACAATTCCTCCACATCCAGAGCAACCAGTGAAGGACTAATTACAACAACCCAACCTCAAGAAAAACACAATTTTAAAGATGATTGTGCATTTTTAGCAAATGCAGTAATACCTCAGCAACTGCAACTAAGAGATATTTTAAAAAGGACAATTACCCAAAGGAAGAAGTTGCTGGAAGAAAATATTGTCATAGAAGATAAATTTCCATTTTACTTTGTGGAACCGAATTTGATATGTTTTTGCTTATAACGTGTCATAAGACACTTAAAACTCTATTTGCAGATACTCTTTGATTTCGACCTGCAATATCCGGAAAAAGGGCAGAGCCCTTTAAACGCTTGGGGTGATATTGAAACGAGAGTATTTCATATATTGACGAAAACAGGCAACAGCATATCGGAATTAGAAAAAGGTAAGCTGTTTTCAGGGTGTTTGAAGTAAAATTTAGTCAAAATGCACAAAATTTGCAGGAAATATTCACATGACCCGAGTGAATTTTTAAACTAAAAATCAAAACAACACATGTTAAACTCGAGCAACGTAAGAAATATAAGAACTTCTTAACACCGTCTGCGTTTCTAATGAAGAAAAGTTAAGCTCCCTTGTTGCTAACGAGCCAAGGGAGCTTAACTTTTCTTCATTAGAAACGCCG
The DNA here is from genome assembly GCA_964036015.1 of Leptarthrus brevirostris. Classification (NCBI taxonomy): domain Eukaryota; kingdom Metazoa; phylum Arthropoda; class Insecta; order Diptera; family Asilidae; genus Leptarthrus; species Leptarthrus brevirostris. Next base: position 108,999,205 of record OZ038372.1, on the reverse strand, counting down.
ACCGTGTTAAGAAGTTCTTATATTTCTTACGTTGCTCGAGTTTAACAAGTGTTGGTTTGATTTTTAGTTTAAAATTTAGTCTTTGAAATTAAAGTGGAATATTTATAAAACCTGAAAATATATTATTTTCTACTTAAAGATGCATAATGAATATTTATTAGTTCCTACTAATTTGTAAACAATTTTTATTATGCAGAATGGAATCACAAAACAAACTGCATTTTGGACCTTTTGAAACTTCTTTCCTCACCCCCTGGTTGACACACAACTGCAAGATCCACCTTTAAATGCAGTTTGAAAAAGCTTTTGGTTTTAAAAAAAGTAATTTCTATTCTGTAGTTAAAGTTAATACTCATAAACTTCCGATTTTCTCTTTCAGTTAAATGCTATTAAAGCAGAGCTATTGGAAAGTACCCCAAAACAGCTGTGTATATTGGCAACATGGAATACAATATACTGAAACATTCTGTCAATACTCAATACAAGTCAAACTTTTCATATGTTTTGTTGTAAATGACAAAAGTGTTGTTATTTTAAGCAAATTTTTGTATGAAATTAGAGACGAAAATGTTTAGTTAAAAAATACATAAATTAAAAGATTTTATTTGAATTTAAAATAAATATAGTTGTCAATTTAAACTTCTTTTATTATTTATACATTCACGTTGTCCTCAAATTATAACTACCATCAGCTTTAAAAGTAATTGGAAAAGTTTAAAATTTAGCAGAATCCAGGTTTACCCCCTTAAACTAATACGATATTAAATTTTAAACTATGCAGGTGAAAAATAAAGCGACTTTATTTTAAAATTAAAACAATTTCAGTTTTAAATTTTAAACTTTTTAGTTTTATTTTATAAACTGTTAAAGTTTTAGTTAACCATTTTAAACTTCTGAAAGTTTATAATTAAGTCGATTTCCGGTTTATTCCTTAAACCTCTAAAGGTTCAATTTAAAGCTATGTATGGAACAAAATTTAGTCCACTTTAGTGTGATATTTAATCAATTTTAATTTAAAACGTTTCAAACTATTCAAGATTATATCAGAAACTCTAAAAGTTTTCATATAATAACATTAAACTTTTAAATGTTTGCAGATAAAACTCATTTCCGTGCGGAAATTAGTTTTAAATTTAGGCCGATTTTTTGAACAGAGTAGATCCTGCACCAGTCGAGTTATGAATCGATGATACCATATCAAAGATTAATTACTACTAGATAAACCGCTTCGAACAAAGTAGTGAACAATTTTTGGTTACTTTCGTATATTTCCCGCATCAGGCAACCCTGCAGTCAGAACTAAAAATTTGTTTTCCGGGAGAGTTTGTGGATAAGAGATATGTATACTTTTCTTATGTGCATTTACAAATGTTGAATGTACTTCATTCATTAAAAGATCAGAATACATTGACGGTTTGAAAATCTTTTACGCACACAAGTAACTAGCTCAGTCATGTGCTTCACATGAATTCTTTTTATTGGTGGTACTTTTTGGTACATTTCTCTCTTCGACAAGATTTGGCGGTACTTTTTTTGACAGGAGTCTGTGATTCTCTCGTTGAGAACAGAATTTTGACAGAAGTGAATCTCTCAAATAATTTTGACAGGACTAAATGACTGCACACTGCCTGAACTCTTTATTTACATGTATATTCTTATGACTTTAAAAGCTGTATATATTTCGTTTTACTGTGGTGCCAGTGTTACTTTTTCAAGACTAGCTGGGTAATTCAGGGAGCCGGTTATCTAATAGTAAGTAATCTTTGATCATATTATGCTCGGGTCTGGGTCTGGTAATGATAATATCTAAAAAAATAATAACTAAAAAAATATCTAGTCAAGAAAGCCCTAACTATGAACTTTATAAAAGCAAGATTTTGAATCATCTCATCTAAACTCGTATAGCGTCTTGTGTAACACTAATTTCATCGAGATATTTTGGTTCTGAATTTGTCTCATTTCTCTGCTTTTGAGCTACAACTTTACGCATATAAACTCTAAAATTTTCCTTGCAAAGTGATTCTGATTTTGCCACAACAGTTGCAAGGTAGACCAAGCAAATATCTGTAAAAACACCGTTAAATACACATTATTTCTGGAGAGAAAATTAAAAATAAAACATGAAAACATATGCGATGAGAGCTATGAGAAATCAGATTTGACATTTTTAAAAGGAATTGCATTAAGTACGCATTTATTTTGAAATTTGTGTTTTATCTTGATCCCTTCTAATTTATGGACTTTTTTGGGGGTTTCTTTTTTGATTTAGATATTTTGTCTTTATAATATTTATTTTTAGGGATTTTGTTTTTAGACTTTGGGATTGTTTTTTATGAGATTGTGTACTGATCCCATTATGGTTGCCATGGAACTAATAATTTATTCGTGCAAACCGATATGATGGGGACATAAGTTATGGACTGGCCTGAAGATTATCCACTATTCTGGCAGAGGAATATAAATATTTAGATTTGAGGGCAAGTGTTATCCTTCAGTTTGCAAATATCCTACAAAGCCATTTCCCAGATGTTTCAAACGACATATATTTTGATAACTTCTTTACATCGTTGGAATTATTGGATGTTATAAAATTTTTTTAAAACTGAAACACTTGTTTAGTTCCACTAATATTTATTTTAACAAAATGAACAACGCGTTTCGCCTTATTGGGGCATCATCAGGTTCAAAACTAAATTACTAACTACAGTCCAATTCTATTTGTACCTACTTACGAACAATGATGGATTTAATAACGGACTATTATTTTTGAAATCTAATTGGTCATTTAAGATCTTTTTATTTTCAAATTTTGCTTTTTTTATTTCGTATGTCTCATATTTATCTAAAATAATTCCTCCATCTAAATTCTTTAAAAGTTTCATATTATTTAACTCAATTTTATGACCTGTAGCTGATAAATGTTTGGATAAGCCCGAATATGATCTGCCATTTTTTGCGCCAGCTTCATGTTCCAAAAATCTTGTTTTCAATTTTCGTTTTGTTTTCCCTATGTATATCCCAGAGCAATCGCTGCAACCTACTTCATAGACCCCACTCCTTTCTATACCTTCTGTGTTTGGCTTAATTTTATTGTTAGAGATAAGATTTTTTAGCGTTTTATTATTAAAAAATGCCGGCTTTAACTCGTATTTATTTAGTACGCACTTAATTTCTTCTGACACGCTTTTCACGTATGGAATTTTTCTCCATTGTTTTGCTTCTTTCACTGAATTTTGTGGAAAAATTAATTTTAGTGCTCTGCTTTTGGTTTTCTGATTTAGTAGACTATAAACTAATCTTTTCTTATATCCGTTATTTAATGCAATCTGAATTATAGTTTTTAATTCATTTTTGAAGTTAGTTTGCGTCATTGGAACATTTAGGAGACGATCTATCATACAATGAAAGGCGGCTAATTTTGTATTCCAAGGGTGATCTGAATTACAAGGGATAACTGCATCCGAAAAGGTATCCTTTCTAAAAATCTTAAAATTGAGTCTATTCTTACAAAGATATATGGTCACGTCAAGAAAATTAATTGAGTCATTACCTATTTCAACCGTAAATTTAATAGAGTTTTCTATCTTATTTAATATGTCCTTAATAAATAAATTTAGCTGTCGTACGGTACCCGTCCAAATACATAAAACGTCATCGACATAACGATGCCAACACACAACATGTTTCAACAGATCACATTTTAAACTAAATAGCTTACATTCAAATTTAGACATAAAATATTCAGCAAAGAATGGAGATGCCGCACTACCCATCGCTAAACCGTCCTTTTGTGCGTATATATTATTATTAAAATAAAAATAGTTTTGTGCTAAGCATACGTCTACCAAATTTTTAAGTTGCAGCGACCTCTCAGGGTTACATACATTTTTATCAATATCTTCGAATAAGATATTTTTTAATTTCTGTACTGGGATGGACGGAAACAAATTACAAACATCAAACGAAATTAATTTAGCATTCCGCGGTAGCTGTAAATGTTTTACTTTGTCTATAAGTTCAACAGAATTTTTGACCGAATATTTTGAATTAAAATTTAATAACTTGGGGACGATATAACTTATTTTCTTACACAGTCTTTGTGCTGGAGCATTTATGGCAGAACATACTGGTCTTATTGGGTGATTATTTTTGTGTAGTTTTACTAAGCCATACAGTATCGGAACAGAGGGATTACTAATTTTAGATTGAAATTTATCTTGTACACTGAGAACTAAATCTGCCTTATTAATTGCTCTAATAACATCATTCTGATATTTTTGAGTGGGATCAATAGCAAGTTTTACTACTGCTGGGTTATTCAGAAACTCATCCATTTTCTCTAGATATAATTGTTTTGTTAAAATTACAATAGTATTACCTTTGTCAGCTTTCCCTAATATAAGATTATTAAAGCTTAATTTATTTTTAATAGAAGATATTATTGCCTTGTTACTGTTTCCTTTGTTCTCTAATCTCTTGTTCAAAATTTTTGCACATTCATGTTTACCAATAATATTCTCCTCTTCTAACGCTGCATCGATATGAATTGCAAGGTCAACAAACTTTTCTCTGGTATCAGGCAGTTTTGGAGCGTAATTTAAACCGTTGTTTAGCATTTTTAGTTCTTCTTCGTTGAAATCTGTTGTGGTCAAGTTTTCAACCCGTTTATAAAATTGTGTACTTGAATTCTCCTCCGACACTATGTATGATCTGTGATTTATTTGTTGTAAAGCTACCGTTGACTTTCTTTGATTTGAAGATAGTGTTAACTTCTCAAGCTTTCGATCCTGCTTTAAGTACTGGTCATGTGCAAGTTGCTGCGCTTTTTCATTTGATTTAGATAAAATTTCATCAAATATGGGTGTAGTCTTCCTGTGAGCTCTGATTGAATGAAAAACAGAAACCCGCCAATATTATCTCTGTGCTTGTAGTGATTTCGAATTTCTTGTTGGAGCCATTTTTGTTTTGCGAAATATAAAGCTTTAATGCTTGCGCGAGTTTTGTAGTTGCATTTAAAATTTGAACTTATGTAGTTAGGAAACACTTTATTTCTTAGCACTTAACACTTTATTATTAAGGACATATTAAATAAGATAGAAAACTCTATTAAATTTACGGTTGAAATAGGTAATGACTCAATTAATTTTCTTGACGTGACCATATATCTTTGTAAGAATAGACTCAATTTTAAGATTTTTAGAAAGGATACCTTTTCGGATGCAGTTATCCCTTGTAATTCAGATCACCCTTGGAATACAAAATTAGCCGCCTTTCATTGTATGATAGATCGTCTCCTAAATGTTCCAATGACGCAAACTAACTTCAAAAATGAATTAAAAACTATAATTCAGATTGCATTAAATAACGGATATAAGAAAAGATTAGTTTATAGTCTACTAAATCAGAAAACCAAAAGCAGAGCACTAAAATTAATTTTTCCACAAAATTCAGTGAAAGAAGCAAAACAATGGAGAAAAATTCCATACGTGAAAAGCGTGTCAGAAGAAATTAAGTGCGTATTAAATAAATACGAGTTAAAGCCGGCATTTTTTAATAATAAAACGCTAAAAAATCTTATCTCTAACAATAAAATTAAGCCAAACACAGAAGGTATAGAAAGGAGTGGGGTCTATGAAGTAGGTTGCAGCGATTGCTCTGGGAAATACATAGGGAAAACAAAACGAAAATTGAAAACAAGATTTTTGGAACATGAAGCTGGCGCAAAAAATGGCAGATCATATTCGGGCTTATCCAAACATTTATCAGCTACAGGTCATAAAATTGAGTTAAATAATATGAAACTTTTAAAGAATTTAGATGGAGGAATTATTTTAGATAAATATGAGACATACGAAATAAAAAAAGCAAAATTTGAAAATAAAAAGATCTTAAATGACCAATTAGATTTCAAAAATAATAGTCCGTTATTAAATCCATCATTGTTCGTAAGTAGGTACAAATAGAATTGGACTGTAGTTAGTAATTTAGTTTTGAACCTGATGATGCCCCAATAAGGCGAAACGCGTTGTTCATTTTGTTAAAATAAATATTAGTGGAACTAAACAAGTGTTTCAGTTTTAAAAAAATTTTATAATGAATTTAAAGTTCCAACAAGTGCCGACAAAAAACTCTCTAGATTATTGGATGTATTGAAGTTACGAGAATTGAAGGGAACAGGAACTGTACGTGAAAACAGAACTAGAAAAGATTGTAATTGGCCGCATTCTAAAATTGCTTAAAAGAAGGAAATAGGTTTTTTTGATTATTTTTTTACACAATGTAAAATTGTAGTCTGTTTTATCTAAGGTTGCCAGTATACCGGTCAACGGCAGACTTACTAACTACTTTAATGGAGCGTTGAAATCATTGTATCTATAATTATAGAGAGTCTGAAATTGACGCTATTGATATTTCGAAAACCTTTGATAAAGTCTCGAATTTTGCCCTTTTAGCTTTTTCAAGCATTTGGTCTGCACTTCCTAAATTTGATAGAAAGTGCTTTGTCAGGCCGTAGAATCCGTATAACAATTGAAGGAGTTACATCTGATCCCTACGTAATAAAGGTAAGTATACCTCCGGATTAAGTTCTCTCACTAATTTTAGTTCTTCTTTTTATTAATATCCTGTCATCCCTGTATGTATGATATTATTATGTTGGTTGGTAAAAATGAGTGATCAAATCAAAAACTAAGTCTTTTTGGTGTTTCCTTAAATTAATGATTTGTTTTAGTTGTGCGTGCGGAAAGGTGGAAAAAAGTTGATTTAGAAGGCGAACTTCGGCCGTATTTTACAGTATTTTAATTACATATATAAGTAGAAGCATGTGTATCAAAAATGAATTTTCTATACCTTTTAGTTCGTCGAAAAAATGTATTCGTTGCTATTGTGGATGGGAAAATGTGTGAGGAGGGTGAACCAGTAGGTTAATTTAAATAATTTTTTGAATTGCTAATGCTCGTAGCACAAAGATCTCAATCATACACAATTATCAAAAGAACTCAATCCAAGTTTGGATCCAAGTAGTATTCCCCCTAAATTTTAAGTATCTACAATGTTCTGTTCTTCCATAATATAAAAATAAACAGATGGATAGACGCAGGGATGGACATGCATAAATCGATATAAATTTTGGTCCTGATCAATTTTTTGCTACGGCGATTTCGGCTCTATTAAATATCAGTATTAAAAATTAAATGTTATATTGGAATTAAATTCCTTTTAATAAGCCAACAAATAATCTTAGATGAAAGAAAACACAATAAGAATTGTGAAAATATTTTAAAATCACAAATAATTAAGAATCTTCAAATGAAATATAAGTTTTTCCGCGTTGTCCCTAAAGTTAAATCAAAAATACACCCTGAAACGTATACAAAATACATCAATGTACTTCACGTACTTTAATGTACTTCGTACACTTCAGAGGCATTACCAAGTACTGCATTTCTAGCGTTTTGAATTACAAAATTGGAATGCTGAGTAACAGTACTGATGTACTGAAATATTTAAGTATAAAAAGTTTTGTTTACTTTCGTAATAATGTAATAATGAAATACCAAAAGTAATGCATTATTTTACAACTCTGACAGTTAAGTAATACGAATAAACTGCCAGACAATGTCGTATGGGATTTAGTTGAAGAAATATCAAAAATATTTTGAAAATTCTACCAAAGAATATGACTAATTGTTTAAAAAATAAATAAATTCGTACTAGACCGTTCCAATGATTTTTATTTACAAAACCAATCCTTTCTATTTTAATTAGCTAACAATTGAGGTTCATAAGTTAATAAACGAACCAAATTTATCAGTTCAGAATGTGTTTGTAAGCTAACTTTGTTAATTTTGATGGAATATAATGTTGATGTACGCTGATATTAAATACATATATTATCTCACCGTTTGTTGGAACAATTTTTGAGTTATTTTATAAAATAAATTTGACGAAATAGAAATTAGAGCAGAAATACAATTTCCCGACTGGAAATTAGTTCCGGTTAGGGTCCGATTCGGATAAGGATTGCCTGACGATTGAGGGATAAATCAGGCTTCCTAATCCGGATGTGACTATACAACGCCACGCCTTATATGATCCCCTCAGGATCCGTTTAAAGGATCCGATCTTGATCATAAATTATTTTCAGGAACGGATTACGTCATCAGATATACTAGGGATCAGGCTTTCTGATCAAATTCTGATCAGAAAAGTATACTAGTTACGAATTACTTGATCATTTGACTTCATCTAGATTAACTTTGCTTAAAAAAGTAAGTGTACATATTTATTGAACGTAAAATAATTAAATAAATATAGGAATGTAGGAAATTGGGCGAGCTGGGTTTGAACCGAGACCATTCGCTTGATACTCCATTACCCTAACCAATGGGCCACCAGCGCTGTTGCCGATTCTCCGTTCCGAAGTTCTTTTTCATGGAGAAGCCTCTATCCCATATAAATATTACCATTTTATTTAAAATTTTTTATTCATGACTTTACAGTGCAAGCATTTCAAAATATACCTGCAGGTAAAGAATATACTATACACGCAGATAGACCTACAGGTATATCCTTCATGGAAGAGAACAATTTTTAGACTGAGTCCATTTAGTTGTTACATATTTTATATTTAATTAAATTAAAAAAATTATTAAAAAATGTGTAGTGGGCGCAAACATTTGTCTCAGAAAAAATTTGAAGTTAGATTAATGCACTATTATGACATTAATAATACAATATTAATATATAATTTTATTACAACATTAAAAATAAATTGATTGTTCGGTAAAGAATATAATATAGAATGGATCAGATAAAAATTAAATTCTGTATTATGATTAAGTTCAGGACATCGGATACGACTCTGACTCAAACAACGGTAGTGGAACCGTAATATGATTTTTAATATTCGATTCTGATAAGGAACTGATCAGGTGACTGGATCAAAGGATAGAGTACTGTACTTTTATCAATTTCTGATCAGATTACCGGATTAAGGGATGGAGTACTGTACTTTGATCAGAAACTGATCAGATGGCCGGATCGAAGGATGGAGTACTGTACTCTGATCCGTTCCTGATCAGATGGCCGTGTTAAGAAAAATCTGATCCGGATCTGATCATAATCCGGGTTCCCTGAACTAATTTCCAGTCGGCTTGTCATGTCCATGGAAGGCAATATATTTATTTTCATTTCCCAATATTCATGTTAGCGTAGTAAAGTTTCGAATATGCCAATCAACTTTTTACTGAAGTTTGTCTTGAAAGCTGTAGTTTCTGGTGGTATTTAATTTGCTTATCAAAACGACTATCATACTATCATAGCTTTTCTATAAATTGATAGCGAATCTATTTTTCCCGAGTAAAATAAAAATAAGTACATAATTCCGTACAAGTATGCACTTTATAAACTCTTTTAAGTAACTTTTAGCTTAAAATAAAAACTTTAATGGTCGTAGACATCGGACTGATTATTTAAATAAAGAATTCCAGAAAATGCTGTACTTTTATGAGCTCTTTTAAGGTTCAATTAAAAGCGAGATATACCCTGACTTCGAACCAGGCAATGTAGAAAAAATCGATACCAGAAATCACGTTATAAAAATGGGGGTTTTATATTTCTCCTCTTTTGTGACTTGGCATCCATTACAGCAACCTATTAAGAGTTGACTATTTGCGAAACAATTGGAAAAAAAAGTATACGGATTTATTGTCTTTGGATTTTACAAATTAATTTTATAGAAATGGGGCACCCTTTTACGTACTTGATACGACTTTCCGATAATGCAGTCGTTTGAAATTTCATTTGAAATAAATTTTAATCAAACAAAACTTAACTCTTTTAATTAATGATACGCAATACTGTACACTCTGAATTTTTACTTACTATTTGTATGTGTAAAAACAGTAATTTAATAAAGAAACATCGTGCACTGTTTTTCTTAAAGACTTAAGTTACCGACACCGAACTAAAAATATATGTAAATGCTTCTCTTTTTTCATGGGACCTATTCACTGAGATGTATTAAGGTGCAGTGACTTAGCAGCTACCTCATATGGGTACAATTTTACTTTCAGTGGAGGAAAACCATTTTTAATATTCAATGTTTACTGTGAATTTGCACCTGCTGAGAGGAGAATAAAATAAAGAAATATATACGAAATGACATTTAATTTAAATCTTTTATATTGTTGTAAGAAAAATATAAAAACCATTAGATTTACTGAAATAAAAATTGCTAAAAAAGGTTGTTCTAATCTGTAAAGTGCTTACCCAGAAAGAGATATAAAATGATTGTGAATAATGTCATATATTTCTACCGCCTGCATTTAGTAGGAGACATGGCGTCGACAATTAAGAAAACCGGGTAAAAAAAAATATGTTTACACAGAAAGGGAAAACTAGCGAAAAGTGATCCCATTTTCTTTAAGAAATTTAAGAGCACAATCACTCCAGTATATATGTATATCTCAGTGGATCTTTTATATAAAAGTGATTTTTTATATATAAGTTTACTTATATCAGTATATTATGGAACCAAATAAAAAACGTCTATTATTCAGGGGTAAAACAAAAATAAGTTACTATTTGAGGTTTGAGCAACGTTTTGCGCATTTTTCCTAAAAGAGGTAGGGAAGGTTTATAGACCGCTGAGTAAACTGGAAGGTAGAACTTTTAGTACTCTTCGATTATTTTGCACTGATTTTACAATGAGAATAAGTATTTATAAATAAGACTGTGAAAAGAAAGCGTGAAGTAATCTTATACTAATATAAGGATCGAACGTTGGACCTCGGGAATGGAAGGCCATCACGCTATTACTTTCCCTTTCTTTACACTTTCGAGAAATTACCTTTTTCCCAATGTAAAAGATTCTTGATGTCGGTTCTACTATAACTAAAGGCCCTTTTCTGTGGACCGAAGAGGGATTCTGTGAGATCAGCAACTTAGTCTGGTTCATTAAGAACTCCACCTTATTTTAGCGTCTTACTTATGGGGACAGAAGTCTACTTCTATTACAATGCGCCATCACAACCTAAGTGTGTTTTTCCCCTGGGAGACTGCCACTTATCTCCAAGATTTTTTTATTTGTAGGGGCCGCTAACGATGGCTGCCTTTTTCGTAAATCCTTATCATTTGTATCTGAAAGATTCTAGCCTACGTAGGATCACGGGCTTAGGGTAGGGCAACTTCCATCAAGTATATCAAAATATCTCAGTGTGAGTGGGAAAGTGGGTGGAGGAGTGGGTGGGAGGGGGGGGGGGGATTCAAATCGAATATATATTGCTGGCATCCCCCTCGAACCACTAGTATGTATGCATTAGTCTGTTAAAAAATGCCGTTTATACTTAGGTAGGTTAGGTTAGTTGGCGGCCACCCGTATTAAACCAGTCCACCTCGCACAGGCCTTCATATGGTCCGTTATGATACTACTACGAAGGAACCTGGTTAGATCCTTTAGCTCCACGCTAGCAAACTCCTCTAGTCCATTAAGGAAGTGCTTGGAAAATGTTGAAGCAGAAAAAATATATTCGTCCTTAAGGTAAAGGTGATTCGATTTCTTCCGAATCCATCAGCTACGACAGAAATCGTTGGCATCCCGAATCAGTGATGGGTCTTATCCCATCGACCCCGGAGATCTTAGAGGATAGAATGAATTTACTGCCCATGTCATAGTTCTTTCATTGACTATAGACCGTTAAGGCCGCAATTCCGATCAATTTCAGAGCCTACTGAAAGTATTCTTTGCAATGTCCTCACTGTCAAGAAGTGAGTATCAAGGAATATATTTAATAGCACCTCGTTTATGGTAGTCAATTAGCAATATCAATCAGTCAATTAGTATCATATATACGTTACCAAAGCTAGAGCAACTCTGCTCGTTAAAATATAGTTCAAGAAATTCGATGATCCCTATAAAACAAAATTAATCTCACATACATTTCTTAGATCTATTTTAAAGTATGTTAACCAACTTTGGTCTTTTCTATTCGGTACATATTAATCAAACTGCTGCTCTGTTATGTCACTTCTACATCGACCACATAAACACCCTCGGAGTTATCATCGAATAATCCGACGATTAGAGATCCGCTTTGCATCTAAGGTTCATCCATTTTGAGATGGCGTTTGACAGCTTTGATCACGAGTGTGTATATACGGGCAGCTTTACGCAGGAGATGCATCCCAGAAAAAATTATCACCATCGTGAAGGAGTCTTACTCAGGAGCCCAATATCACGTGCTACATTAGGGACAATGTCGGAGTTATTAATTAATTAAAATTCAAATATTTGACTTTCTTGAAAATTACCTCATAAGCCGAAATACGAGTGTCAGAAAAATAAAAACATAAATTTTTAAACAAGTTAAAAATCAGTTTTAATTAATTAATAATAGTGATGTTTCATAAAAACTCCATGGTACAGTCAGGTGACATAAACTGTCGGAGCACTTACAAGTGCTAAACGGAGTGAGACAAGGATGCATACTGTCACCTTTTTATTGTGCAGCCTAGAACATACCACTCATCACAGAGATTCGACGCAGACTTATTAACCTTACTTACCTTACGTATGCCGACGATGTATGCGTCCTACCCAACAAACAGGAGAAAAATTGCAAAGAAGCAGAAGGGACCAAACTTTTTGAAAATTTTTGTATGCAAAATTTTCTACAAAAAATTTGTTATCCAAAATTTTCTGAAAGGAAATTCTCACAAGATTTTCTCAGATTCCCTGTACAAATCTAAGCACTTTTACTCCTTTGAAATTCTGTGAACCTAACCATTTTCGAGTAAAACATCTTTAAATTTAACTTTTTTAAGTTACCCCTCCTCCTCACGCTCAGGTTTGCTGGTGCCAAATTTGGTGCCATTCAACAACTTTTCAAAAATTATTAGACACGAATTTTTTCTTTTCCCCTTTATCGATGAACTTTTCATAGATGGTACGAGTGGTCTAAGACACCCTGTATACATGTATATGTTGCAGCCTAAGCCCAGGGGACAACCGTATAATGAATTGGTACGTTGGCATGGAATTTAGACGGGAAGGGAATTAGGGTAAGGAGAATGAGGGGAATTGAAAGTCTTATTTTTTGCATTCCTGCGAGCTAGGCAGCAACCCATAGGCAGAGTGGATTTTTTTAGGTTTATTTAAAAATTCAAGGGGATACCGATTCTAGAACCCTGGAACCATAACGTGGTAATCGCACCACTCATCTATCGATCCAATTCCATCTTATATGGAGAAGGAGAGAAAAAGGTACCCTAAATAAATCATTTCTATAATTGAAGGCGTTAGCGCAGTAGTTGGTGTAGTAGACGCTCTATGCCCCGCAATGTAGTAAAAGAACCAGAGGGAAATCTTAATTAACAGATCAGCTTAGATAGAATTAATTGTCTACTTTTTCTTGTTTTTATGAGAATTTTCATTTATATTTATAAATATTTGTTGCATATTAATTAGCACAAGGTTTTTCACGAATAAAGTTAAAATTGAAGTCAAATATTATAACTGAAATTAATCTTTATCTATAATAAGATATGAAAAGCTGGATTCGATACAACTCTTTTTAACAGGTGCAATTTATGTAAAAGAAATTATATTAAGTGCAGGTTTATTAAAGGAAAATCGAATTGTGCTTGTAAAAGTGCCTCGCTCATATATTCTGCCATTCTCTTTCAGACTTCAGGTAAAAAACTAGCACCAATTTAATATGTCCTTCAAAAAATCCACTTTCAGTTTATGACTGACAAATTTTCCCGAGTAACTTGGAAATTAATCAAATAGTGACGGTACTTACCACTCATAAAGTTGTAGATAACCGGATTCACAGCGCTGTTGGCGTAACACAACCAATGGGAAAAAAGCGAAAACACAGCTACCACGTCACTCTGTGGCAATCGAGTCGTAAACCTGCAAAGATTGATAAATTATTATGACACTAGGGATTACGACGGTTTGTGTTTTCTTTCTAGATTTTTATTTTACCATAAAATAATAAAAATATATTTTTCTTGGTAATCAATTCGAGAACGTTTGATGTAGATTAATTTTGGAAAGTAATAATAGATAAAAAGATATAGGTCAGTATAGGACTAATGTTCTTATCAGAATGAGACTTTTGTAAACAAGGCCTCAAATAAACTCGGTCAACATTTCTAAAAATTCTCAATATTCCAAAAAATCGTAGGAAATACAGCGGTTTGCTAATTTTCAGTGTCGACTGCTACGCACAACTACTTAAGGGTAATAACACTTTGAACTTTCGAAAAACTCTAAATTTTTTTTGCGGTTAAAACGAAATTTTATATTTTTATAAAAAAAAAATGTGTAATTCCGCCAAGCTCGATTGAGAAAAAAGGAGGGAATGCACTAACACTGATTCCAAGAAAACTTAAGGGTAGTCTTCCTAGTTGGATAGGATAGGTAAGCTTGCAATCCACTTATCCGCTTATCTGAAAACCAACAATGTAATCATGATACGTAGATTAAGCTTCGGATATTCGGGACTAATTCTGTGATGACGACCTTTGGGTATAAGTGAGGACTCTTTAGGACGAGCAAGAATACGCTAAGATCAAAATTACCATCTTAAGCTCAAGTGAAAAACTTGATGTAGAGAAAGTGGAGACAGGTGTAGGTTTGATGCTAACTAAGGATCACTATTGCCCGCGGATCACTACTGAACTAATCATTAACATTCGACCGAACTATTTTTGCAGGTTTCGGATCAAGATGCGTAATATCTTAATAATTTAGTGCAATGCACCGACCGAGTAAGCGGATGTAACAAATAAGGAGGTCTTCGATCAGATCCTTGGTGGCACATTGCATAAAGTTTCTGAAAGGCATATTCAAATGGAAATCTCGGCAACAAAGTGGGCCTATACTAGGCCGGAGACATGTAACGGGAATGTATTGATTCGGAAACAGAAATATAAGCGGCGAGTGGTTTGTTATATTTTGCAAACTCAAGGTAAATCTTCATTGGTGGATCCATTTTTAAATAAAAAGAAATGCCATTTAGCATTTTGGGTTTCTCCAAATGACAAAACTGAGAACCAGACCGACCAATTTTGCAGTTCCAAAGGTTCTTGATGTGGGGTGTTCATACTTGTAGCGATCATCATCTAATAACAGCTAAGTTTCAGCTAGGTACGCCATCATAGTGCAACACCACACCTACTATACAGAGTATTCGCCTGCTTGCGGCAAAAAGCTTGATGCTTTGCGTCATTACACCGACAAGGAATCTTTATACAGGCATGTCCATGGATCTGTAACGCCAACTGGTCTAAGCTACAAGACCCTGGTCTAAACTATAGACATTGTTTATAATAATTACTCACTTTCTCTTGGATATTCTTTTTCTGGAAAACTGAGTAACAAAGTTTGAGGGTATGACTTAAAAAGGTGCAGTAGAAGCTCGAATAATCGTTAGTGTTCGGAACGTGTAGATGACGGATATATTAAATCGACGAATAATAGAAAGTATATCAGCTCATCTTTATTTTTCTTTTATTTTATGTAGAGTAGAACTAATAAATATGTTAACGTTAGTAATATCGTTTTAAGGCATATACATATTATCGGTAACATGGTAAAGTAACGAAAGCGTAAATTCGTCAGTTTACCACACAACTGTATCAAACCTCTAGATCCTTTCGGGCAACTTGATTGATAAATAAAAGAATTGCTTGTTCAACAAAGATGTTTGATCACCTAAAAAACTACAGAAATTTGCATTGGTTAATTTTCCACGGTGTCGACGATGTACTAATTGTTCGTATGTATGTTGTATATATATTGTATATATGGCGGGAGTAACTATGACTCTCAGGTGCTTCGGCGGAAAGGTGCAAGCTTGGTTGTACTGATTCCTGAGAGCGACCCTCTTAATGATTGCTTGGGCCCAGCGGTCTGCTCGACCGAAGGAGACCCCTCCTCCGTATATAGGTATGTATATATTCGTATATTGTATTTTACGTAGTGATGTTATTTTTAAATGCTTTGCCTGATCTTGATTTTCATACCAATCTATTTTTCTATTCTATTTCTATTTTCAGCTTGAGTAATGGTGGATAGTACATCTCCGCAGGTCTTACTGCCACTTGTTTCCCCAGACTTTAAAATTTTTTTTTTATTTATTTATTTACATATTTCGTCAGATAGCTAGTTGACTACGGTAAAAAGGAAAACAAATTTTTAGAAATCAAAATAGCAATACAAGGAAAAAAAACTATATGCAAGCTGATCCCTGATTTGAGATTTAGATAAGTGAAAATCAATAAAGGCAAAATGGTCATTAAACAGGCGAGACAATGAGGTAATAAGCTCATTTGGACCATAGTTTGTGCAGTGGTAAGGAATATGAAAGAAGCTAAGAGTCCTCAATGAGCCAGATGGAACCGACAAACTAAAAACACCCAACAATTCAGGGGAATTAATTACACCCTGTAGGCAGTCAAAAGCAAAGATGATTCCAGATGTGTTGCATCCAACCTCAAAAGATTACAAAGAAAGAAGCATAAGATGGTTAGCATTTGCAGGTAGACGGAGAGGATCAGCCCAGGGAAGGCCATGAAGGGCGAATCTAACGAATCTGCTGGACAGCCTCAACACGGGTACTGCGAACCGTATAGAGAGGATACCAAACTGGACTCTGGTCTGACAAATGCTCTAAGATTGGTCTGACAAAAGTGCAATAGATGAGCTGCGAATAATACCGAAATGTGAAGTTGAAGTACAGAGGATTCTTTTTCGAGAAAATCTCATAGTAGTGCACTTGCTAATATTCAGAGGCAGAAAATTAATAGAACTCCAGCTACAAAAGCGGTCTAAATCAGAATTTTAAAGGGTACAGTCAACATTTGAAAAGCTTTGTAATGGCCTTAAAAACATTTCCAGGTTAAAAAAAGTTGGTCTATATACGTATATATAGCAGAGTTGCCAGATCGGACGATTTCTCGCCGATTGGGCTATTTGAGCCTTCAATTTGGCGACAAAATTTTCCTCTCTGCGACTGGTCACTTTTTGGGCGATTTTTAAATTCTTGCTGGGCGCTTTTGGGCTATAGGCTGAATCAGAATGCACGACAGCCTACAGCAACAGTTCATATTGGCTAATCGAAATCCCATAACCCGACGTGACAGTAGAACAATTTTTGTTGTAGAGTCATCTCAAATTCTAATTTTGCGCGAATAACTTTTTACTAAACTCCGAACGAGTTCGTGGATATCTAATTCTGATACAGCCGACATCAAAACTGTTTTCCTGCCGTCCCCGCGGTTGCTTTGCTATCCTTTGTATATATATTTATTCCTAAAAGATTAAAATGTGCGTAATAAATAATTGGAAGCGACTGGGTGAATTATTAAAGGTTCTGACTATTTGCACTTACGTGTTTTTGCGTGTACTTATGTGTATTTATGTATCACACAAATTTATTAGGCTTTCTGGGAGGAAGAGGTGTATTAATCAGGCTTTTAATTGCTTTATTAAATTGGTGGTTACCGCCCCCCTCCCCCTCCATGGAAGTACATGAAGTACGTAAAAGCGGAACTTTCCCGAATTCAAAAGTACACGTAAAGTACACATAAGTACACGTAAGTGCAAATAGTCACTTTCGTTTTAAATACCTACTTAATTAAGGGTATTTTTTCTGTTCACGACGCCAATTACGTCTTCAGACAGTTAACTTTATACCAAGCAATTAACTTTTGCGCATATAAAGGTTTATCAAGGATGCTAAGTGGATTCTGATCACTCCAAATACGAAAATTCTACTTATTTACGAAGCCATTTAAGCAAAAATATTGGTCGATTTTACGTAATGCTGTAATATTGATTTTGGTAATAAATTTAAACAATTCTTACACGCTGAAAGCCTATTTATCTTTTTAAGAGGAAAATATGACTGTCGCCAGCTGCCAAAGATACCCATACATAGATCCTATTTGATGACCTTTGTAATGAATTGCTTCATGCTTCATAGCTTCAAAAGCATGAAGCCGAACAACATCCATTGTCTTAATAATGTCCGTTCCACAACCATTAAAAACAAAAAAAAAGAGCCTTCCAGGCATATAAACTGTGCCTATCCGAGTGATTTAGACTAGAGATACGCAAAAAACCTGCCATAATCAGTCGACCTAAGTTTAATTTCGACCAGGCAGATGAAAGGTAATCGTTAGTTAAAGAATATCAAGGGGTTCTGGTGCCGAATTTAAACAGTTAGGAATAATTTCACCAGGTCATGTAAAATCAGAAGAGTTCATCTCTCAAAGCAAACCTTTCTGTTTACTTTTCCGGCCCTAGTTAATTTTTACCGACCTTTAATTTCGGGTTCTTCATTTCGCAGTGATTCAATAACAGACAAATAGGTACTGCTAAACTTAAGAATTCAGGAAGGTACTCTCAAAACTATTAGTTCCAATCATTTTTTCGCCGAAGACAGTACGCTTGAAATCCTTTACTCTTGTGGTTCTGTAGCAAATTCCCGTGGGAACTTTCCACATACATGTCAACCCAGATTGCATGTTTAAATTATTAAATAATAAAATTGGCACGCTTTAGGTCGAACAAATTGTGTTTAATGCATCCAAAACTTAATTTTATTTAATATCCTTGCAAAGTTAACGGGCGACCTTATGTATTTCCACCAAGACTAGAAGTGACTAAAACCCGCTCTATTTAAACATCTTAGGATCTTAGATATCATATATTTGTAGTCGCTGCTAATGCGAGAAACGATTGAGATGTAAAAAATATTTCACTCTATCCGACTCGGAGCTGATGCCAAGTGTAGATTCAAATATAACTTTCATATTTGAGCAAAAGCTGAAAGAACTGCAAGGAAAGTTCTAAGAAGGGCTAATAAGCTTATTGGCATCTCTACAATCCCTGAGAGAATGTGGAACGATTTACAACAATTTTTTCTGTCGTTATACGAACACCAAACGTTCAAGCGAAGCTTACATCGTCAGTTCCTTTAATCAACCACTTAACCCACTTTCCTTACCGGTAATTCCTTTTCTGTCAATGCTAAACATTGTAATGTGTGCGCGGTGTATGCAACGTGAAATTGCCGCGGGATGACCAGGGGGCACGGCTATCTGGCAGCACGTCCTAGCTTGTCGGTTTGGGGCTTGGGTTACTGGATATCCTGTTCACACACGACAATACTTGAATTCGCATGCCTGTGGCGATTGAGGGTTTTGGAATCCCTCTTTCAGGTCTGCTACAAAAGAAAAAAACAGGAGAGACATAGAAAAGGAGAGTAACAGGTCTTGTGACACCTGTTACTCCCAGCCATCATCATGAATCAAAAAAAAGAAATCTACCCGCTATACGATGGTTCAGTCAACTAATCCACAACAACCCTGCACCTAACTAGGGTGCAGGCCCAACCTACAAAAAAATGCTGAAATAAAAATACAAAAGTAATCAAAACATGTTGTTTTATGTGTAAAGGATGAATGAAGCGAAACGGGAAAGAAGCTTTTTGGGGATTCCTGAAATCAAACTAGATAATTTACTTCATATAAAACATGTTGAATATATTAAATTATCGTACTATGCTGCGGAAATACATTTGTCCCTTACGGCATAACTACCATGTCTCACTGGAGACCTAGGATTCCTAAATAACTAACTTGCTGATACACTACAGACTCTATGCTAACTTCAACAAGAGGATTTAACGACATCATCCAACATACATACATAGGTAATTATCCAAAAGAAAATTTTTCCAATACTCGGAAAATAAAATGATTCATTGTGAAAGAGCGTAGGAATTATGTTTTTGAGTTCACAAAAGTAAGAAAGAAAATAACAAACTATGAGCAGGCTCTTCAACGGCGATTCTTATACTTAGCGATCAACAACAAGAAAACATTCCAACGCAACTTAAACAAAGAGTTCCTTCACTTTTTTTTCTTTTTGGGGGATCTGCGATTTCATAAGAGGAAACATTTTCTTTCTTCCTTTTCCTTGAGTTGCTCTCGTGAACACCTAGCAACGCAAAATGTATGACTAAAATTCAAATATACTCATGAAAACTAGGGAATGCATTATGTGTATATTGCTATTGTAATTTTAAATATTTTTAATAATAAAATTTTTTCTTATAACTAATAACTAATCTCATATGTATTTTATCGTTTCGCTAAGTCTTCGGGCTAAGTCATGCCGTAACATTTTTGTACAAATGGCTACTAGAATTTACAAAAAAAGAATTATCCATAAACTTTTAGAACTAATTACACTAGTTTACACCAAAAAAGATCTGGTTTCTCATAGACTTTTTTCAATGTATTTTGGGGCGTAGATTCCAAAAATGGCAAAAAAAATTTTCTAAGAGCCGTTTCCGCGATATTCTCAAAAAACCCCGTTATTTAGTACTTTTCTTAGTTATTTACCCATCTAACCATCAACGAATCGGAAGAGATTTGATGAAGTTACAGGCGATCAAAGTCCAAAAAAAGTGCTTTTTCCGGCATTTTTGAAAAGTCACTAAATTTCTGTTGCTCCGTTTTATTCTAAGAAAAATTTTCATATTTTTAAGATTTAAGATGAAACATCATTCTTTTACGAAAATTTTAAGTATAAATTTGCCCAAATCGGACAAAAACTGTAGAAATTATTCAAAAATAATTGAGAAAAGGAATGTTAAGTGACAAAACAAGAAAAACTTACATACTAACTGCTTAAAGTATACACCTATATAAATTAATAATATAAATACATAAAAAGTATACAGCCAATTAATGCAATTATATAGAAATAATCTCAAGTAAAAAATCAAATAGCAATACAAGGAAAAAAAACTATATCCAAGCTGATCCCTGATTTGAGATTTAGATAAGTGAAAGTCAATAAAGGCAAAATGGTCATTAAACAGGCGAGACAATGAGGTAATAAGCTCATTTAGACCATAGTTGTAAGGAATATGGAAGAAGCTAAGAGTCCTCAAGGAGCGAGATGCAACCCACAAAACAAAAACACACAACAATTCAGGGGAATCTGCTGGACAGCCTCCATACGAGCAATGCGAACCGTATAGAAAGGAGACAAAACTGGACTCTGGTCTGACAAATACTCTAAGATTGGTCTGACAAAAGTGCAATAGACGAGCTGCGAACAATACCGAAATGTGAAGTTGCAGTACAGAGGATTCTTCTTCTAGAAAATCACATAGTAGTGCACTTGCTAATATTAAATTAATAGAGCACTAGCTACGGAACCGGTTAAGTCAGAATTTAAAAGGGTGTAGTCATCATTTCAAAAATTTTGTAATGGCCTTAAACACTTTCCCAATGCAGCATAAATTGGCAATGGGTCGAAAACATAGGCCTACGAATTTAAAGTTATAATTTCCCTTTTTGATAATAATATTTTTTTAGGTTATAAAGTGTGCTTATTTTAAAAATAGTGTTGGTTTTTTTTATAATTTTTAACAAAATAAAATTAAACTTTTAATTTCCCCTTCCAATAATAATGTAATAAAGTATGGTTATGACATTATTTATGTTTTCCGGATTATCCGCGTAAAATTATTAAGAGAGTGCTAATAAAAGTACTCACCCCGAACGTTTCGCATCAAGTTTCATTGAGCGTGGTCACCGGGAAACTGCCTAAAATTGTCAGTGGCGATCCACACTGCGCAGATTGTACCGGTGCAACAACCGCAACAACGGCCTACGCACCGGTACAATCTGCGCAGTGTGGATCGACACTGACAATTTCAGGCAGTGTCCCGGTGACCACGCTCAATGAAACTTGATGCGAAACGTTCGGGGTGAGTACTTTTATTAGCACTCTCTTAATAATTTTACGCGGATAATCCGGAAAACATAAATAATGTCAGTGAGCAACCGCGAAAGCCTCAAAAGTATGGTTATTTCAAA
Organism: Leptarthrus brevirostris; assembly: GCA_964036015.1. Lineage (NCBI taxonomy): Eukaryota > Metazoa > Arthropoda > Insecta > Diptera > Asilidae > Leptarthrus > Leptarthrus brevirostris. Next base: position 108,977,290 of record OZ038372.1, on the reverse strand, counting down.
AAGTGTGTTGGTTTTTTTTATCGCATCAGATTTTGTTTTATAATTTTTTTTTATATGGGCTTTTTTTGGATTATGGGGCGAAAGAAGAACTTCACGCGATTGCAGCGATTGCAAGTATATCTACAATTTAGCGTGGGTTCCGAACCACTGATATTTTCTCTGGAACTTTCATGTCTTTTTTATCGTGATATGTTGTCAGCAGAAAACAACCATGGGTCTCCGTCGGTGGGATTCGAACCTGGGACCTACGTATTGGCAAGACGACAAGTTATCACTTACTCCAACGACGACTGACTGACTCCACGGACGATTAGGGAGGATTACTGATTAAAAAATGATATCCGGAACAATGACTTCGAAAGGAGCCCCCCCCCCCCCCTCCCACAGTCCATGCAGTGCGTCAATCGGTCTGCAAACAATCGAGTGACGGTCAGCTCCAGCATGCGATGAAATAAGAGACATAACCTCATCCTAAGTAATGATGACGATGAACTCTCGAGATAAATACATGTCGTGTAAGAGCAACTGAACTCAAAACAATGGGAGCGATTGATGAAACTGTCCTGGTATCATCTCAGGCAACCGCAACAGATGATGATAGAACTGATGGTACAGCAAGCGACTTGCTTGACCTGTGTCCATCGCGGATGTCGCTAGTCGAACGCCGTTGCGATGTTGACCGAGCGTTCCGCCCATTCCGTTTTCCCTGGCGATACGGCTTCCTGCGTTTTGACTGCCGGTTGATGTTTGGCACAGATGACTGAGAGAGAATAAGATAATCTTTTCCTGCAGCAATAGATGGAACAGGCAACAAGTAAGTCGAAATGGAAGACAAGACATCAGGTACAGAAATCGGTGCAGCAGACAAGTCATCTGAAGGAACAGTCAGAGGTGAAGCTAAGCAATTCGTCCATAGACGTTTAAGACTCTTAACGTCTATGACAATGGTATTAATGAGGTCGGAATTGAACAAACTTTGTGCCGGAGCTTTGACCAAACATCTGTGCCGGAAAATCCAACGGAGTCAGATAGGCAACCAAGTCCCGAGCGCAGTTCAAGAGATCTTTCGAGCAAACAGCACGAATTTTCATTGAGCGAATGTAACACATTAACAAGTTTCCCTATTTTTAACCGACTTTCCAAAAACAAAGAGGTTCCAAGTTCGACGTGTATATTTTTTAAATATCTGACCGGGCATAATTTCGTAACGCGTTGACCGATTTTCATGATTCTTTTTTTGTTGTTTGTAGAGTATATTCACCGATTGGTACTATGTCAAAAAAAAATGTTTAGTGCGGTGGAAGTCTAACTTCGTAATTCGTGGACCGATTTCGATGATTCTTCTTCTGGTGGGTAGAGTATGTTCCCTGATTGATACCACGAGAAAAAAAATGTTGGTGGGATGAGGGTAGGGGTAGGGGGTTGAACCCAACTTTTTAACGCGTGGACCGATTTGGCTGATTCTTTTTTGTTGTACAGAGTAGATTACACCAAAAAGTAAAAAATAAAATAGTTTTTAAGAAAAATTTAACCGACTTCAATAAAAGCGCTAAAAAGCATAAAATAATTTTTCATTTTATATCTATTTGAACATTTTGAAGTCTATGTAAATCAAAAAAAAACCAAACTACTACAACAAAAGTATTTAATCGTTCGTCCTAATGATCCCGTGAGCTGAAACGTTAAGATGATTTTATATATCATCTTCAATTGTAGTTGTTTTGTTTGTTAATTCGATTAAATTTTTTTTTTAATTATTTTATCTCATTCAAAGAATCAAGTCCGAAAATAGTTAAAAGCTTGCTTGAAATTATCGAAGACTTCCTTACGAAAACTCAAGACCTGGACGGTGCATTCCCGGCAAGTAGTAACCGAGGCCGATGATGTGGTACCACGCCTCAAACATGAAAGAAATGCCGCGGATTCCATTACAGTTAAGGAGTCTCAGCACGGCTTTGAGTTTTATGCTATCCAGCTCTGTAAGCCCCGCGAAGAAGTAAATACCCAAAAGCCTACTTATTCTTAAAACTAGAACAGGATACTTGCAGTGTACGGGGCGAACTGGCCCGATTTCTTTCGAATCTTTACAGCTCCCACAGAAATGGTTTATATCTTGACCTAGTCTTCTCGCATCTGTCTACTAATCAGAGTTGGGCATTTTTTATTCGAATAAAGATAAAAGATAAAAGCTCAAATAGATTGAAAAATCAAATAAAAATTTATTTGATTACAAAAATTATTTGTTATTCGGAGAATTATTCGCAAATAATTATCTGTTATTTGGTGCTTTTTATTCGATTATCAAATAATTATTTGTCATTCGATCGTGCGTTATTCGATAATCAGATAATTATTCGTTATTCGATGACTTATTCGCAAATAATTATCTGTTATTTGGTGCTTTTTATTCGATTATCAAATAATTATTTGTAATTCGATCGTGCGTTATTCGATAATCAGATAATTATTCGTTATTCGATGAATTATTCGCAAATAATTATCTTTTATTTGGTGCTTTTTATTCGAATTTCAAATAATTATTTGTTATTCGATTATTAAATAATTTTTCGACAGTTCATGTCTCTTTATGAAATAATTATTTGTTGTTGGTGTCCATTAGTTCAATTTCAAAAAATTATTTCTTGGTACACGCATTTCATATCACAAGGTGTCTCGTACTTAGGAAATTAAAACTGACTTGTTATGTTTCGATGTTTACAGTAAAGATTTTAGTAAATGATACCATAAAACAAATAAGTATTCCATAAAGAAACATCAACTATCGAATAATTACTTGATAATCGAATAACAAATAATTATTTGAAATTCGAATAAAAAGCACCAAATAACAGATAATTATTTGCAAATAATTCATCGAATAACGAATAATTATCTGATTATCGAATAACGCACGATCGAATTACAAATAATTATTTGATAATCGAATAAAAAGCACCAAATAACAGATAATTATTTGCGAATAAGTCATCGAATAACGAATAATCATCTGATTATCGAATAACGCACGATCGAATAACAAATAATTATTTGAAATTCGAATAAAAAGCACCAAATAACAAATAATTATTTGCGAATAACTTAAAATAAATTGAAAATCGAATAAAAATTTATTCGAATAATTTTTTATTCGATTTTTTAAAAAATCGTTATTTGATTGAAAATTTATTCGAATAATGCCCACCACTGCTACTAATGCAGTATATGTCCCAGTTAGTTCTACGATGATTAGCCCTACTGTGGACATCGCTGGCAATATCTGCGAGCCTGAACATCAGCTTAAGCTCGGCCGTCTGATGTAACTATGCATCCAAGATAGCAAAATTTATCCAATTGTTCTATTTTTTGCTCTTCAATTTAAATTTAATTTTGCCTCCTGGAGTCCAAGTTCATAAGTTTGGTTTTAGCTGCATTGATCGTAAGCTCTGCTCTGCGATATTCTCAACTAAAAGTTCACAAAATTTCGCTAATGAAACGAAGCGGAAATCAAGCACTTATTCACACTTTCGTTGAATTCTGATGTTGCCTATTTTATATCTCAGTAGAGCTCATTCACTATGGCGCATTATTTTACGAGTTAAGAACATGGCAGGCCTTGGAAACGCATTTCTTCATGTTTGTATGAACAGATACTTTTTTGTGTAGTTGGCATTCTTGTGATGCGATAGAACAAAATAGCACAAAATTACGCAAAATCCTAGGTGGATTATAGAAGGTGCGAAATAATAGAAGTTCTATTGTAAAATCCGGAGTGATAGAACAAAATACAAATACAATACACAAAATACAAGATTGGAGAAAAAAAAATGCTTTCATAAAGTTAAAAAAAAACTTTGTAAAAATAGCTAAAGGAATTTTAATTAATTGCTTTTATAATATTTTTAAAGGAATACTTATTTAGAAGTAACTTAAGAAGAATTTCTTGATTAAAAAAAAAAAGTATTCGCTCTTCTTTGTCTAGTTCTAGAGATATTGACAATATGATATTCCATGGCGATTGATTTTTCAACTATCGCATGACATCAAAATGAAAACGTACATAAATATTTCGATTTCGAAATGTGCGGCGTAAAGAAACATTTTTGGAAGAGGAATGATGACGGTTTCTCCAATAGATAGTAATTTTTTTACTTAAAAAGCTAAACAAGATAAAACTCTGTAGAGAAAACATAGACTTCAGATTGAGTTACATGAATATATACATAAAATTAAAATAAAAGATAAAAATTATAGCAGTTTGCACCACGGAGAATTTACCAAGTAGTTTCCTCCACATCTACAACATAGTTTTCTGTAAACGCCTAAGTTAATAAAATCAATCTACACTTTCAAACTCCCGAGCTAAATTATTCAAATTGCATTTACGAAAACTTTTAAAATAGTTAGCCAGTTCATTTAACCAGTTTCAAACCCAAAAGGAACGGGCGGGGAAGTTTCCACTTACCGCAAAATGTTGAGCACATGCACCGGAAAGTAACATCCCGCAAACATAATAACCACGGCGACGAGCATTTTAGCAGCTTTTCGACGTGCTCTTAATTGACCCATTGTGCTAGTGTTGGCCGAGGGAACACATGAGCCCCTTAAATCTGGAATGGAAAGTGATAAAATTTTATGACTTAATAACTCAGCTCAATAAAATAGAAGGAACTCTAAACTTACACCCACAAGTGTACTGGTGGTTCCGGGATTCTCTATGACCCGGTATAGTCTCTGATTTCCACAGCACTCGTACAATCTTGAAGTATGCAATGGTCATCAGCACAAGTGGTAACCTATGAATAAATGTTTTTTAGTATTTTTTTTATTGTATAGAATTTAAAGAGTTTAGTTGTCAATGTAAAAGTCAATAATACTGCTTATCTTTCGTCCTTGAATTTGAGTTTATATTTGATCTTACTTAGCAGAAAAACTTGAGATTGATAGTAAATTAGTAAAATAAAAATTATTTTGGTCAGAAAAAACAATTTTCTTTTTTTAATCGAAGGTCTAATTGACAAAATCTCAATTATAATTTCTCAATATTGCCAAAATTGTGATGATTTGCGTCATTTACAAACCCGGCGCGCAGATAGAATCCGCACCATACTTTAAGCTTTAAGTACGTTTATCTCGAAACTGCTTTTTTTTTGCAGCTGGCTGACATCCTAACTCTGAAACCATTGGCTCAAATGCTTTGAAATTTGAACTGCATGTTGTGAACACATTCTTTCTTCGTTTGACCTAAAATGAAGACTATACGTTCATTTATTAAATTTTTTTATATGAAATGTTGCCAAATTTTGATAGAAAAAATTAAGATTTTTTTGACGAGTATTCATACGCTCAAATTTTGTTCTATTTCTTTCATCTTCCGTTACCCCACAGTCCTGTATATAGACAGTGAAACGAAATTTGATTTTCAGGGTTCCGTACCTCAAAACGAAAAAAAGGAAACCTTATAGTATCACTTCCTTGTTCGGCGGTCTGCTGCCTGGCTTTCAGTCTGACTGCCAAGATAATTTTTCTCAGGAACGCGGGGAGGTATCGAGTTGAAATTAATATCAGGTTCCACGGTCCCTTACAGCAGTAAAAAAAAATGAAGCTTCTAACTCAACGCAACTCAAAAATATGGCCATTTATGCCGCGAATTACGCCCATTTCGCCGCATATTTTGACACTCGCAAATAAATCAAAACCTCTGTACCCTCTGGTTGACCTAGGATCTTGAAATTTGCCAAAAAGCAAGGTTTGACAGCACAAGTAAAGGAAAAGCTCCGAAAATCCTTCATTTCTAGTTGTATCCGTCTATCTGCCTGTCAGATAAATTCTCTAATTTTCCTTTTTGCTTTTTGTTTTTAGTTTTGCTGTTGTTGGGTTATGGCGGCATCTATATTCACAACAAGGAGGGAGGGGGAGGGGGGGAAATGTATATATTTGTAATTTGCATTTATGTAATTTCTACAAAAGGTTAAACAAAATTGCTTTTGAAAATAACTTAAGTACGGAACCCTCGAAGACGGAACAACATTCATACTTGACTTACTTTTTTATTTTGTTTCAGATCACCTGAACATTTTAAATTGTGTCAGCCGCGGAACTCCAGTGGGCGTCGTGATCGCGGCAGCATTGCTTCCTTCACATGTGCCAGAAATAATTCCAAATTAAATTGTATGTTCAGAAATAAGCAATAAATCAATGAGTTGAATTTTAAAGAAATAGGAGTCACCATTTATCAGTTTTCCCGAGATTCATTTTAATTAAGAGCGTTTTTTAAAGATTATATTCTGTAAGATTAAACACGTGTTGATTAACTTTACACTTAAATCCAAAAATTGCGAACTTTACCTGTTGCTGTTGTACCTTAATATGTACGTACGTACGGAAACTCTACACAAGTTCTTGATGGATCGTATAGAGAAGCCTATTGAAATTCATGAAAATCCGATTTCAACAACGGCAACATAAAGATTGATAAAATTCTTCAAACACAGATTGTAAACAGCGGCTCATGTCTGCTTCTTTTGGTGACCTCCGTACGATGCTTGCTGACTGTGATTTGCTGTCCTTTCCCCTAATGCCACCGAATTCTGAGCCTTTCCCATCATGAAATGCTAGATGCGACTCCAGTACCACTTCAAAAAAAAAAATCAGTCTGCGAACGATCGATCTACTATGACAATGCAACAATACTTCGCTCAAAATTGACTCGCCGATTTATAGGTTCCACAGATTCCTGCTTCGACGTGATCTTCAGAAAGGGAATTATCCAAGAATACGCTGCCCAACAGGACGATATGATAAGGGACTACCTGTTTGATGAACCATGGAATTCCCTACAATACAACAGAGACCGCTCATTTTCCGCCAAATTGTTTATAACTCAAGCACCCGCATCTTTTCAAGAATAGAATAGCAATTTCACTCGTATTGTCACAACAACCCAATTTCTCTACACAAATTTGATCACCCTCCAACAGACACTGTTTCCTTCCCAAAGTGCACAAAAACGTCAAGATCTTATGACAAATACATCGACAATTGCTGCTACCCAAATTGAAAAGATTTGGAGGAAAGCTTCTACTTCCATTATAGGATATTCGCCTATAACATCGCGGATGCACGACAAATACCGTTCGATTTTAAAGCCCAAACAAGCTAGAAAAAATAATGAAAAGTATATCGGTGAGTTAGAACAATTCAAAGGGACAAGCGAAAAATACCGATTCAGGAAAGAAATTTACTGATTGATCAGAAAAATGATTACTGCATTAGTAAATTTAGTAACTGCCCAAAAAATTGGGAAAAAATATATAGTTAAAAAAATAGTTGTTTAAGAAAAAGTTGAACCAACTTCACAAAAAGCGCTAAAAAGCATAAAATAATTTTTCATTTTATATTATTTTGAAGTCGGTGCAAATCAAACAAACCAAACAACTACAACAAAAGTATTTAATCGTGTTTTCTTATGATCCCGTAAGCTGAAACGTTCAGGTGGTATTATGTATTATCTTCAATTGTGGTTTTGCAGTTGTTTTATTTCTTTATTTGCACCGACTTCAAAATGTTGTAACAGATTAAAAATTAAAAATTATTTTATGCTTTTCCGCGCTTTTTGTGAAGTCGGTTAAACTTTTTTTTTTAAAACTATTTTATTTTTAATTTTTTAGTGTCTTCTACTTTATACAACGACAAAGGAACCATCCAAATCGGTCCACGCGTTAAAAAGTTAGGTTCAACCCCCTACCCCACCTCCATCCTCACCATAGGACCAAATTATTCTCCTATTAGCAATAGGTGACCACATGCTATACAACAATAAAAGAATCATCCAAATCGGTCCACGCGTTACAAAGCTAGGTTCCACCCCCACCAAAATTTTTTTCTGATGGTATCAACCAAGGAACATACTCTACCGAACAGAAAAAGAATTATCCAAATCGGTCCCCCACCCCCTAAGGTGCCAAATTATTCTCCTATTAGCAATGGGGGATCACACTCTATACTATACAACAGCAAAATAATTATCCAAATCGGTCCACGCGTTACGAAGTTAGACTAACGGGTAATTCTGGGTCGTTTTTCACCGGTTTGTCGAGTTGCGGCGACTTTTCGGCAATCAAGCCTTGCCATTATATTGCGTTTATCTCTATGTCAGGCTTATTGTGTCTATACTTATATTCGCGTGGTTTCCTGGTGGCCCGCACTAGAAAAAGTGATCCACAAGAATGCACTGAAGAAAGGTCAGAGGCTGGTAGTGCTACTGATTACAGGTCCCCTTGGGACTACACCCTCTATAGCCCTAAGTAGTATCCTACACCTAGTTCCCGTGGAACACTTCGGCCAACAAACCGCATCCGCAACTGCCATTATACTTAATTCAGGCCAGACTTAGACACGTACCGACTACGGACAAATGTATTCGACGAATATTCCAAAATTATCGACCTGAAAAAATATCGGCTGCACCATACCTCCCTCCTTCAACGTCAAATTCGTCTTCTCTATTCCCCCTAAACAGGAATGGTGAGCAGCTCAGTTCCCACCACAAGGAGAAAGTGGGTGGAGATGTTTACTCGGAGTGCCTGGACCTGAGCATTTCTTTTCGTTCACTGCAATATTTTCCAAGCAAAAATTATGGCTATCAATGCAGCATTAGAATATCTAAACGACAGAACAATGACTTCAAATGACATCTGTATCTGTGTCTGGTATTGAATCTCTTACGGGAATGTAGACGACCTATAATACTGCCAAAATATGTCGCACAACTTTGCTCGACATAGGTAAGTTAACATAGCCAATGAGCTACCGAGAGTAGGCATAATTTACATAATGCAATTCGGATATGATTGACCAACTTGGCAAGCCGCCTTAATTTAAAGAACTCAAGTTTGCTAATTATAAATGGAAAAGGGAACAGACCTGCCTAATTACCTACATAGAACTAGCCGGCCTACAAGTGAAATATCATAAGCGTTGACGTGGTTGTCATCTCGGTTCATTGTCTTATATGCAGACACGCTGACAGACTTGGCGCACGCTCGAATGTCTTCTGTAAAAGTTGCCAAGACGAGGAAGAGGGGGAAGCCATCCTTCATATCCGGCTTTAGCCAACCACAGGCACCGGCATTTAGGCTCTCCCCGTTTTAGCGAGTTATCCAAACTAAGATCTGCTGGTATCAGAAACCTTGTTTGGTTCATCTGGAGTTCAAATAGTTTAGGCTTAACTGATAGGGATTGGCTTCTAGTCCCAACGTGGTCTCACGTGGGCCATTATGACCTAAGTGTGTCTTCCTTTTTTTACAAAAAAAAATTAAATGCGATTACCTCATATTTATATTTTTGGCCTTTCCACATGAGTTGGTAAAAAGCTGCTGGTAGATTTTATTTAACTTTATTTTATTTTGTTAAAAAATTATATAATTTATGATATTTTTGGTTCCAACCAAAATTACCAATCTAAAAAATAATTGTTTTATTTATATTTTTGTTCACAGATGCATAGTTCACCAGGAAACCTTGTGGCAATTTGATCGTTCACTGCTTATGGAAGTCACTTCACCACCATTTTGTTTTTTTATGAAGGAGGAGAATTAGAAGTTTTTAGAAGTAAAAATAAAAATCAAAACAAACTGCTTGTAAACTCGAGCAACGTAAGAAATATTAAAATTTCTTAACGCTATCGGCGTTTCTAATGAAGAAAAGTTAAGCTCCTTTCGCTCGTTCTCAACAGCAGGGTTAACTTTTCTTCTTGGTGCTGCTGTTGAGAACGAGCCCAAGAAGCTTAAGTTTTCTTCATTAGAAACGCCGATCGTGTTAAGAAATTTTTATATTTCTTACGTTGCTCGAGTTTACAAGCAGTTTGTTTTAATTTTTTTTTTGAAAATTCACTCGGGTCATGTGAATATTTGCTGCACATTTTGTGCATTTTGTTTTTTAGAAGTGTTTGTTTCCAACGGGATTTTATTCATAAGACTAAATACTAGTGACTAAACCTAAACAAATTTTATTTTTAATATTTTTATCATTTTATAAACATTTTTCTGAAAAAATAGGGGTGTGTAACATTATATGTTCAAAGGTTTAGTTACAAGTATTTTTTATAACGAATCGAATGGTTTTTGGATTATTAAAATTCCTTAACTAGTTTTCGAGAAAAGTGCGGAGTCAAGTTAAAAAACGTGATTTAAAAGAAAAAGAGTTTTAAGTTTTTGTAACAAAATTTTTGTATACACAACTCTCATAACTAATTTACGAATCTAGGTATAACTTTTTTTCCTATATCAATTTCTTAAAATGGTTTTAGGACAGTATTTCTGTAATGTTAAGGAACACATTTATGTAAAAAAAATCGAATATTTTGAACTTTTTGAAACGAAAAGCCCTTAAATCTTTTTTCAATAAATAAGATATTTCCAAAAGATTTTTAAACGGCATACTACGTAGTCGATTTTTTTAAGTAGGTACACTACTGTGGTAGATTTACTGCATATGTACGTAAGAAGGTAATTTTACATAGTGCGGTAATGTACGAATGCTGCTTATCCAATGTCATCCAATATACATACATATGGAGCAATATTCTCAGATAAACTGTTGCAGAGGTACAAGTTAACCTACAGACGGGCACAGATCAGTAAATGCCGGATAATTAATCTGCTTTGAAAGTATGTAATAACATCACGAAACACCCCCTGAATTGCTGAGGGTATCTGGCAACTTATTACTGATAAAGACAAATTGTCTCAATGGGAAGGTATCAAATATCTAACAAATTGCTCCCGTGGTATAAATAACACTTACTTAACTGCCTGGAAAACCCCTCAAAAAGATTAAGAAATCGCCCAGAACTCTTTATATTAAGGACACAATTCCAATAAATAACTGGGTAATGTTGGAAATAAAACGGCCCCCATAGAAAAGGAAAATTCTTGAGCAATTTTCAGTTCTAGACGTGCCTATGTAATGCGTTCGCCCTTGGGAAACAATGGATAGCTCCTAAAAGCGGTGTAAAATTTTCTTTCAAGGACGAACAACTTGGCAGTTTACAACTTATTTGACCACATTTTTCCATTTTTGTGCACATTTATGCACAGCACATTTTAATATAACAAAAAAGTTTATAACTTACGTGTATAGCATCATAAAACGAGCAATGTAGAAGTTTTTCTCCGTCTCGGTGTCCCATGTCGTTTCGCACTGAGTGAACAGGTTGATTCCAAACCGAAGAGTCTTTTTCTTAGTTGTTAGCACCAAGAATTCAGGCATGTCTGTTTTGAGAGAACGACCAAGATAAGATTTTAGTAAGCCACTTTTAATAGTCACACTTTCAACTTACCAGATAAAAGTGCCACTATCCAAATTACAGCTACCGACGCAATGGCTCGACTGATTTTCGTTCGGTATCGAAGGGGAAAACAAATGGCATACCATCGGTCTATTGATATAAATGTCAACGTCAACACAGATACTGTCACCGAAACCGTCTGAAACGAAAATAATAAATTAACATTTTTATTACTTAGGGCTACCATCAAGCAAAGTCTGAATTTCTGATGATAATATCAATATAGTATTATGTATTTATGTGAAATCTGAAACCCTTCAGTCTATAGAGAGTTTTAGTAAATTTAGAAGAGTCAGTAACGGATTTACCCAAAGGCACGTGCCTAAGGGCCGCAGCTGGTGGTTTTCCTTAGAGATTTTCCTCATAGGCTTTTTAATTTTGATGTGTGATTTCTGGCTCCTTTTATTTTTTAGGTAGATGTCGTTGAAATAAAACTTTAACTCTCATCCAAAAAAATATCTTAACCTTTTGAATTGCTGAACACTTTTTCCAGGTAGCTTGAAAGAGCCGCGTGTTCCAATTGTGATAAAATCACTGATAGCACCAGTAGGAAAATGCACGTCAAAACAACAGCAATGCATTAGTTTCCCAACTTAAGAAACGTGAAATCACGTCAGAACAAGCAAGTTTCCCTTTGGATTTTTATTTAAATTATTTTGATAAAATCCTGATCCCTTGAAATAACGACAATAAAAATTAATAATATTAGTAAGGGTAGGTTCGTGTGGCTGCCTTAAAGGGCACACTTAGACCTCAAAAGGCCTATTGTGATTAGTAAGGGCAAAAGCAATAAGAAATGAATAAAAAATAATAAATGCAAAAACCATAAAAAATATCTAAAAGAGAAAATAATAGTAATCTCAAGGATGCCCTTGATGCCTTGCATGCCTAGAGGCCTCAGGAAGGGTAAATCCGCAGCTGAGTAGAGTGTATATAATAACAAGACGTCAGACGCATTAAGTTCTTACAGTTCTTTCAAAGAAGGTTATGACAACTAACTAACAACAACATTTCAATATTTTAACGTGGGTTCTTCCTTTTTTTACAAGCTTTTAATGAACTTGACCTCAGTCAGTATGTTTAGGTCAAATTTTAGAAAATCCGGATTCCGGACTTAAGGTTTTTGTCGGATTTTCGGATTTGTAATTCGTAAATTCGGATTATCGGCTTTACGGATTTTTGGGTTTACATATCCAGATTTGGCGGATTTACGGATTTTTACAAATCCATAAGCATTTAATGTATAAGCATAAAGCATAAGAATTGGGTGAGGAATCGGCAGGTGTGGTTAGGTGGGTTGAGCGATGTAATGCGGAGGAGAGAAAAATTAATAAGAAAACTGGACTATTTTTTCCATTTATCAAATTTTATATAAATCAAAAGAGACAACCCTGAGCTACATTTTGGCACTACTTTTAGCTTGCGGCGAATTACTATTATTAACGAAATTCGTGGTTTTTCTAACATGTCTCCAAAATTGATCTCATTGTCGTTAAATTGCTATAACTAATGCAAATAACGATCAATCATAATTATTCTTTCTTTGACCGAAATGAACTTCTTTTGAACTATATTTTAATATTTTGCAATTATAAATTTAACGCAAATTTAATGTCACTTAACACATTTGAAGGTTGCATGTTTTCATTTGATTACTCAATTTTAAGCAAATATGGGTTTTTTTTAAGAACTCAGCAAACTTTAATCGTATCGTATTAAATTTAAGATAATTTGAAAGAGGTCAACTGCAGCTAAATAATTATACTCAACTAAGAAATATGCTTTACAGTTTCGGGAACTAAAACGGACAACAAAATAAAAATTTAATCTTCTTATATCTAAAGAAAGTGGGATACCGAGTTTTTCCAAAATCTCATCCCAATTAAGCGCTATTATTTTGAGTTTGATATATTTGAAACGTGACATCTTCTACTAACTAATCAACGCAAAGCGGCAACTAAAACTCGACACAAAATTAAAATTTAATTTTATCCTTTCCTTTAAAACTGAGATACAATTTTTAATTTGTGCGACGATTTAATTGCCGCAACTGTAAAGCATATGGCTAATAGGAATATGCTTAGTTAGTAAAACATGTTACGTTTCACTTGATGGCAAACTCAAAATATTTTGTGTCCCGTTTAAGTTGTCGAAACTGTAAAGCATATGGCTTAGCGGGGTATCATTATTAAGCCGCAGCTGCCCTCTTTCAAATGATGTCAAATTTAATATGATCCTTAAAATTGAGTAATCAAATGAACATGCAACGTTAAGTGACATTAAATTTGATTTTAATTTATAATTGGAAAATATTAAAATATAGTTCAAAAGATGTTCATTTCGAACAAAGAAAGAATAAGTATGATTGAAAGTTTGGCAACTCAATCTGCATCACAGTAAGGCGGCATCAAATATGCTGTGCCGTTATTTTGTGGAAGAGAAGCTGGACATAGCGCTGCTGCAGGAGCCCTGGCTATTTAGAAAGAGTATAAAAGGGCTCCCAGAAAGAATTGCTAATCTGTTTTGCGTAAATTCAGATAGCAGAACAAGATCCTGCATTCTAGTCAGGCGGGAAGTTCAGGCGGTTTTACTACCACAACTCAGCACGCCAGACCTTGCTGTGGTTCGTATGGGGTCCGGGGCAGGGGCGTGGGTCGTAGCCTCGGGCTATCTACCATATGATTCGCCGACTTCACCCCAGGGTAGGGAGGTGGAGGCTCTGGTGGAACATTGCAAGGATAGAAATGTGGGACTACTGCTAGGTTGCGATGCGAACGCCCACAATACAATGTGGGGCAGTACAGACGACAACCAGAGAGGCGAAGATTTGCTAGAATTCGCGGCAAGCAACAACTTGGCAATTCTAAACAGGGGGACAGAACCAACCTTCGTGGGTGGAAGGCGCAAGGAGGTTATTGACGTCACCTTTAGCAATACTAAGTTGTTGGATAGAGTGCTCAACTGGAGGGTGGCAGATGTGATGACGATGTCAGATCATAGAGCCATAACCTTTGACATTCGATACGGGGTACACAAGAGGCAGAGTAGGAGGCTGATCAGGTTACCTAAAAACACCAATAGCCAGAAATATATAGAGGTGTTAAGGGAGAAACTGATAGCGTGGACGCCCAGAGTACCCAAAAACACACTGCATGTAGAGAGACAGCTGTACACTCTACAAAAGGCTATGATGGAGGCGTATCGCAAATCCTGTACTCCAACTGAAGTAGTGGACCAGGACCCAACCCCTTGGTGGGACAGGGAACTCGAAGCACGGAAGAAGGAGTGCAGGAAGGCTTTCAACCGAGCCATACGGACTCAGGATGGAGAAGCCTGGGGCAGATACAAATCCTTAAAGAAAGAGTTGAAGAAAGCTCTGCGTAGGAAGAAGAGAGAATCGTGGAGAGACTTCTGCTCGAACACCAGAAACATATCTGAAGTCTGCCGACTTCAGAATATGGTCTCAGCTGACATAGTCTCCAGGCTCGGACTGGTTCGGGACAGAACGGGTAAGATGTCAGAGATCTGGGACGAAACAAACGAAATTCTGCTGAAAACTCACTTTCCGGGAAGCTATAAATCGGACAGGCCGTGGCATATGAGGAAGCAAGGAGCGAATACCTCGGATCGCTCTGAGGCGGAAAGGATCGTGACGCTTGAAGGGGTAAGACGATCTATTAGATCGTTTGAACCATTCAAGGCAGCAGGCTTAGATGGTATATTCTCAGCCCTGCTTCAGTGGGGCAGTGGGATTGTAGCACCAATACTTAGGGGTATATACACAACATGCCTTGCAATAGGATATGTCCCGGTTTCGTGGAGAGAGGCTAAGGTCATATTTCTACCAAAACCTGGAAGAAAAGACTATACTGAGCCGAAGTCCTTTAGACCCGTGAGCCTGACGTCTTTTCTATTGAAGGCAATGGAGAGGACTGTGGCTTACCACATCGAGGGGACTTCACTCACTAGTTATCCACTAAGTAGGAACCAGCACGCCTATTGTTCTGGGAGATCTACCGAAACGGCACTTAATCAGCTGGTGCGAGTAGCAGAAGAAGAGATTAATAGCAAAGGTATAGCAATGGCCGCAATAATGGACATTGAAGGAGCCTTTGACAATATAGACTTCGGAAGGCTGGAGAATGCTCTTGCTGAACGTGGAACCAATTCTACTCTTCGGAAATGGATTGGCAACATGTTAAAGACAAGAGCAGTAAACATCCAGAGCGGTGAATCGAGACTGCGGGGGAGGGTAGACAGGGGTTGTCCACAGGGTGGAGTGCTGTCCCCCATTCTGTGGAACATTACTGTTGACTCATTACTTCGCAGACTTGAGGAAGAAGGCATACATAATGTTGGGTATGCTGACGACATAGCGATTATGGCAAGGGGCAAGTTCATACGCGCCGTAGCAGGCACAATTAGAAGAGGTACGAGGGTGGTGGAGCAATGGTGCGTGGAACAGGGACTCTTCATAAATGCAAAGAAGTCTGATCTAATTGTTTTCACTAGGAAACGGAAGAATCTAGACTTTAGACTAATCGAACTCTTTGGGGAAGAACTCACGGTCTCGGGCTCGATCAAGTATCTGGGGGTATTCCTAGATTCAAGACTCACCTGGCAAAGACATCTTGAGGAGAAAATCCAAAGAGCGAACAGGGCTCTACATCAATGTGGGAGGGTGTGTGGGCAGAGGTGGGGTATCTCGCCAAAGGCCGCATACTGGATCTACACTATGATGGTGAGACCGATTATATCCTATGCCTCTGTGGTATGGTGGCCAAGCGCTTATAAGTCCACAGTAAAGAGGCAATTGAGCAAGGTCCAGAGGTTAGCGTGTGTGAAGATAACAGGGGCCTTTCGAACAATGCCGACCGGAATTGTAAATGCCTTTTGATGGTATAAGCAAAGTGAGGGTGATTGATAGGCACCACGAAACGCTTATACGGGATGGGTCCCTCCCTGAAAGACGTATAACCGACGTTACAATATTCACGGATGGATCCAGAATTGATGGGAGAGCGGGCGCAGGTATCTTCAGTGACGACCTGAACCTGAGTTGTCTGAGTTGACACTGGCGTGGGTCCGAGGACACGTCGGGATCGAAGGAACTGAGAAGGCAGACGTGCCAGCTAAGCTCCAGACGTGCCAGGCTCTATATAACATAGAGACTCAAGTAACACGGCATTTACCTTCTAACCTTGTACTTAAAAAAAAAAAATATTTTTGCATTAAAAACTGAAATTCAGTTTGACTGAAAGACTTCAACTCGACCACTACTTCAGAAAAATTTTGCGTATATGTATTTAAGCTGTTGCCAGACAAAGAGTTTTTTCGCCAACTATTGAAAGTTGGGAAAATTTTTTTAATTCAGGGAGTGTTATTTCATTTATATATAGAAAATAGATATTAATTTTATATTTTTTTTGCAATTTTGTTATTCATATTTTTTATAACTTGAAGATTTCGCGGTAGGAAAGTGTACGGTGTAAATATTCATATCTGGAGATTCTAATAAAGTTAACATTTTTTCATAAAATTATTTACGGCCTTTAAAAAGAAAATTAAAAAGGAAAAACAATTTTCATTTATTTGTAATTAAGATGAATTTGGCCGGTGTTTCAACGTTCAAATTCAGCTTAATTAACGAATACTTTGAAATGAAGCAAAAATATATTTATTTACAAATATAACCAATCTATTGCCCGGAACATTTTCTTACGATGTGGCAAAATCCTAGGGGACAACCGTTTGATGCGTTAGCATGGTTTTGGCCGGAAGGGAATTAGGGTAAGGGAAGTGAGGAAACTTGAATGTCTTGTTTTTGCATTGCTGCGAGCTAGACAACAATACAGAGACGGAGTGGATTATTTTAATTTCTTAATAAAAACCCACGGGGAGATTTGGTCTCGAACCCGGGACCCTTGGCATGGTGGTCGTGCCGCTCAACGGATTGATCCAACTCCTTACTTTATGCTTAACATTTACCGAAGTAGTAATATTTAATTTGACATGTGTACGTTTACAGTCAATTTACATTAGTAATATTTCAGTAAAATAATAAATAAATAAATAAATAAAAATATAATATACTACTGACCTGATGATTAATACGCTATCATAAGAACAACTCAATATTTCTGTGGTCATAAGGAATAAAGTAAGTCGCAAATCGCAACTATTCAGGGCAGCACTTTTTTACTTTTCAACAATTCCTGTAAATCCATTTTTGAGAGAAAATACATTTTGTTGGCAACAATGTCGTCGTAAAATATTTGAACTACTCAACAGTAAGTATAAGACATTGGAGGTGACCACAGTTCACGTATCTAATTTTTGCCATTTTTCGACTAACCAAGTTATTTCCTGTGACCACAGATTTATAACAATAACTGTCAACTGAAATGACCGCTTAATTCTTACGTTCGACAGCCATTTCCGTAGTTCGAGGGAGGTACAAGTTTAGTACTTTAATTTATATTGGAACAAGTACCGGTCGCCGATCGTGTAATTTAATTTTTGGGATTTTTAAAATTTAGTTGATTTTGAACCCACTGTGTGGGGGCTTATATTTGCCGTCTAGGTATATTCTATTAATACCTACTCTATCTTTCCTGTCTTGCCCCATTCGTCTGAATATTCTGGAAATATACTTCATTTGATCTTATAATGATCGTTGTTATAAATTTAAAAAAACTTACTTCTGTATAACGATTTTTAATTGGAGTAATTGGAGTATGGTGAGCGTGACATTGACATTGCAACATAATTCTTCGATGATATCATGGCTATTTGCTTTGCTCACTGTATTCCGGTTTCTAAGTCTTGCAACTTTCGGTGGTATTTACCTTGGTTTGATGCCCCATAAAGAATTTACAGAACTTAAAATGTAAGGCTTGGAGAAGGTTCTGCTCTTCAAAGAGTGAAGCAGATTATCTGAATTATTCTCGGTAGCGTCAATTCGTTTCGACTTCAACATCCTTATATAGCACGTACATCGCTAGGTTAAATTTCACTTTGCGTGATAACCCTAAGCGAATCTGGCAATTTATAAACTGCAAACGTTAAACTGATGGTCTTCATTAAGTCTTGATGATAGGAGTAGAAGAGATCCTCTGACGATTGCCAACCTTTTTGGCTGCTTCCGACATCCCTTGAGTGAGCTCTAGGACTTGATTTTCGACGAGGTTACGGTTATGGAGAAGATCTCTCATCTAGCTGACAGTTTTCCAGCTAGTTCTGACGGAATCCTTATCTCGGTCTTGAAGAACTGTAGTACGCCTCTTGTCATTGGTTCAATTTATCCATCCGCCGTGGCGTTTTTTCTAAGCCCTGAAAGATCTCTATAATCACTACACTGCATAAAAGTGGTAACAAGTGTGATATCACGCATTATAGACCTATTTCTAAATTGTGCTGCACTTCCAAGTTATTTGAAGCGTTACTTGGCGATGTCCTTTATCTTCACTGTAAACCGCTTTTGGGCTCTTTTTAACACGGTTTTGTAAAAGGTAAGTCAACTACAACAAAGTTACATGATTTCTATAATTTATGCATCTTTGTCATCGAGTCTGGTGGGCAGGTGGACTTCATTTTTACTAATTTCAGTAAGGCCTTTGACAGAATTACACAAACTCCATCTTCTTGAGTTTTCCTCCCTTTTTGTTGACTGGTTGGAATTCTATTTGTCTCATCGTATAGAAGGGGTTTTATTTCGAGGCGCTCTCTCCGACATTGTTAATAATACTTCAGGTGTCCCACAAGGCAGTAATTTTGGTCCTCTACTTTTCATTATTTATATAATAGTGACAAGTGCGTTACTATTTCCTTTTAACATAAGAGGAACGCATTGGTTTTTAGCTATACCACATTTGGACGCCCACTTCCTAGAATTGAGAAAACCAAAGACATAGGCGTTTAGCTAAATGGTATTTTCACCTTTGATGACCACATTGACGCAACAGTCAATAGGGCTAACGCTACGCTAGGTTTTATTAAAAGGTGGGCCAAGGAATGCGACAACCCGTATATTTTATTTATTTATTTATTCCAAAATATATAAATGACATATGAGCATAAGCTATATATCACGAGGCTACTTTATTGCAATTTTGTCAGGCCTATTTTGGGCCCCCCACGGCAGGCCTTCCGGATTGTGTTCTAGATTTATTTCGCGATTTATTTTTTCGGGCTTTTGTTTTTTGGGATTTCAACGTTCAGGATATTGGTTTCCAGATTTTCTATTTCGGGAGTACCAGACACAGGTATATATCCTTAAAGTCCCAAGCTATAGAAAGAATATACAGCTATCAGAAAACAAAGATTTTTCAAGAAATAATTGGCTTTGCATGGTCAACAGAAAGTTAGGGTAGGAGTCTATAATACAGAATATACCTAGAGGAAAACTTTCAGCTGCTCATAAGGCTTGAGAAACTCTTAATCTAGCAACACTTGAAACGTACGCAAAATTTTTCTATAATAGTGACTCAGTTCAAAGCTGTCGCCTGTTGCCGATGTCCCTCGGCATGATGACTCTAAGCGATAGTCTGGGTCACGTTGTAGACGCCGGCGTCCTAGGGTACCCAATAGCCCTGTTACATCTCCTATCGATGATTCTTAAGCGCAACCATCGAAACCTCTTACGACTACTGTTCATGCTGCTGGGCCTCCCACGAACATGACAGCCGAAGAACGCGCTGCAACTTCGTTGAGTTGTACTTCCTCTATTCACCCCCCCCCCCCCAGCAGGGAACATATATCCCGGCCCCTCTCAGCCTAATCCTCACCCATCGCATGACACATTCCCATTGAGATCTATTACTGTGTCTCGAAATTGGGTTTCACTCTGAGGATTACGCAAACACCGCGGTCCTTTTTTGTCTCGCGACTTAATCGATCGACTTCTGTCGACGACGTGATTGGCTACGTGAGGGAGAGAAGTGGTGCTGAACACTCTGTACTCCTCCGTTGTCAACTTCTAGGAGCTCGTCATTCTCATGTGGTCTTTTAAGTTGACATCGTCACCAGAACTTTTTGAGATAATGTCTGCCCCCGATTTCTGGCCCGAAAATATCATATCACACGAGTTCGTGCCCCGTCGTAGGGTCGCGGGAAACATTTAAAATAGAACTAGTACTAGCAACCACAAAAACTACGTACGCTATCCCTTTACTACCAAAATGTAGGGGGATTAAGAACAAGAACAAGCCAGTTATTTCAGGCGTCAGTTGCCTGTTGTTAGGACGTCATTGCTCTGACCGAGACCTGGTTTCATGGCGGTTTTAATGATGCAGCGATTCTCGACGAGTCCTATCAGATTTTTCGTAAGGATAGATACTCTGACTCCATGGCTCGTGGTGACGGCCTGTTGCATGCAAATCGCATTTGGATTGCGGCGTGGTTGATATAGATTGTCGAAGTCTTTACGATATTTTAATTCTTAGCCTAGATTTTATTAATAATATGACAAATTCAGATGACCAAATCGGCCTTCTTGGTGACTTTAACTTACCCAACGTTCAATGGGTATTCAACGTTGATGACGATGACTACCTTCCCTTAAAGTGTTTTACTGCTAAAGACTCCCATTTTCTTGACGCCATCTCCTCCTCTGGTTTACACCAAATGAGTGACATAAAGAACTCTATTGGAAAACAGTTAGATCTTATCATTTTTTCTGATTCGAGTAACATTGTAGTCGAACCGACTTCTAGTAATTTATCCGCTATCGACAGTTTACATCCGCCCATTTTCGTCTGTTTTTGCTACGATGGTTCTAATATTGTTGACCACAACGTAGATCAGTACGTTATTGATTTTAAAAAGGCGGACTTCTCTGATCTTTCAAACAGGGTCCTCTTAATCGATTTCCCATCTTTTTTTATGATATCGACGATTGCATTTCCATGTTTTATGATAAGATTTATTATCTGTTTAATTCGTGAGTACCACTTAAAGGGTGGAGATCATCCTCTGATTCTCTGGTTATGGAAAACTTACTTACGCTGTAAGAGCACGTCTGCTTATTGTGATTTTGTTTATTCTCATGACAGCTTTCTAGCGTCATCATCATCCTTATACAGGGAATACCTTCATAATGTTCGCGATAACTTGCTGATGTTCCTCGTACTTTTTTTAAATTTGTAAGTATGAAGAAGAAAATTATCCATCAACAATGGCATAGAACTTAATAACAAATAATAGGCCAATCGCGAAGCTTTTCTGCGTACCCAAGTTGTTCGAGTTGTTATATATTCACAGCTTGTTGGGCAGTGTAAGGGGATAATCTCATCTAATCAACATGGCGTTCTGTCGGCTAGGTCGACGACAACTAACCTGCTTGAGTTTACATCCCACATTATCTCTGCTTTCCAACAAGGTCTTCAAAAGTTCTTCAAAAGTTGGGTTTTCCGTCTTTATTGCCCGATAGGATCTGCTCTTACTTAAAGGATAGGACATACATAGTTTCTTTCCGTAATAATTTATCCAGAATCGTTAGGGCTTCATCTGGCGTACCGCAAGGTAGCCATCTGGGGCCATTGTTGTTAATTCTTGCCATTCACGACATTGCCCCTCTGATTAAGCACTCCAAAGTTTTAGTCTACGCAGATGATATGAAGATTTTCTCATGCGTTAGAAACAGGTATGATTCTTCTTGCATTCAGGATGATTTAAATACATTCAAGAACTGGTGTGGATCTAATGGCCTGCAGGTTAACTTGGATAAATCTGAGGTTGTGTCATTCCCTAGGAACCAAAATCAGCTAGTCTTTGGTTATACCTTTGCGGAAACTAATATTTTTCTCGTGCAGTCCATTACTGACCTTGGTCTGAAGCTTTCACTCTGCACATTATGCACATTGTTTCTAAGAGTAATTCAGTTCTGGGTTAAGTAAAGTGTTGGTCAAGGGAATTTTCTGCTCGGAAAACCTTAATTCACTTACTCTTTTCTTTGGTTAGGCCAATTCTCGAGATAAATTCAATGCGGTCTTCGAAATAGAAACGGTTGGTTATCGTTTTTATAATCTATAAAATAGAAAGTAAGTAAAGTTATAATAGATTTTTTACATCTGTTACCTAATATTTTATTGGCCATCCATTATTTTTCAAAACAGCTGCACATCGCCTTGGCATCGAGTCAATCAGGTTCTGACATGTAGAAAGGGGTATTTCGGTCCAAGCTGTTTTAACGGCGTTAAACAATTCTTCCATGTTACCATATTTTTTCCGAAACTTTGTTTTTAAGAGTCCGCCAAATTTGTTCGATAGGGTTTAAGTCTGGACTGCATGATGGCCAATCCAATACTTCCATACTTTTTGACTTGAACCACTCTTTAACTCTCTTAGCTGTATGCTTCGGGTCGTTATCATGCTGATATTTCCAAGTGACAGGGAAGTTTTCCTCCGCATACGATCCCATTACATTCTCAAGAATATTACAGTACTGATTGTGATCCATTTTATCCACCACACGATAAATTTGACCAACACCACTCCATCCAAAACACCCCCCAAGCATTATAGAGCCACCTCTAAATTTTACTACAAGTATTTGTGATGGAACTCTTTTCAAGAAGGACGGCGGCAACGCTTCCTCCCATCTGATCCCATTCGGTTTCCAGTCTTTGGGAGTCCAATTTATGTGTTCACGAGTAAATTTTAACCGCGCCAATCGATTTCTGTTGGATAACAGTGGCTTCTCGTGAGCAACTCGGCCATGTAGATTATGTTCAACCAAGCGGCGTTTTACTGTTCAAACAGATACTGTGGTTACTTTTTCGGAGAATACTTCTTTCCTAATGTCTACAGCCCATTTCAAGGAGTCTTGCTTAGATAAACCGATAATTTTCCTGTCTGTTGCTGCTGATGTTTTTCGTGGCCTTTTCTTTCGGGGTACATTATTCACTGTTCACTGTTTTATAAAAATCCCAATTTTTTTGATATTTTTAATTTTCTGGCTATCTCTGCATAGAAATAGTTCTCTTTTCTTAAATTTAAGATAATTGCTCTTTCTTCTAAGGTGCAACTTTTCGCCTTAAACATAGCTAATAACTTCAATTTCCCCGATACTTATAATACAGCGTTTATAATATTCACGTTTCACAAAACTATTTCACTTCGAAACTGTGCTCACCAAGGACAATAATCTAGTGACTTTACACGAACACTTGTGCCTAACAGTAAAATTTTGCGAATGTTTCAAATGAGCTGTCCGCATTACTTTGGTACGCTAACGGTGGGGGGGGCGGCAACCTCAACCGTTTGGGAGTTACAGGGCAATTCATACATTTCAGTGTTTCATGGTATGCACATTGCTCTTTTATTTGTATCCTCTACCCAACATAGCCACATCAAACAAACGCTAAAAAACTAATATCCCAATGGCCGAAAATGTCAACACTACTGATCCAACTCCTACCATAACACGTACAGTCACTACCAAAAGTGAAAAAAATGGTTTGCAATTATCTAAAATTCAGAATTTTCCCAGAGTTTCTCCGAAATTCATGTAATTAGTATACCACTCACCCTGTAACTCCCAAACGCTCGAGATTGCCCCCCCCCCCCCCATACAATTTTTTGTTTCTCTAGTTGAGATCTATCACTCTACTACACCCTGTATATATATATATATATATATATATATATATATATATATATATATATTATAATGTTATATAGGTTCACGCAAATCCGGTAACACAGTATGAAATTACCATTTCACCCTCAAAGTCGGTCTGCACATTACTAAGCTAGGTGCCGCCCCTTCTCCCACCGCATTCTAACACCACAATTTTTGTCGTAATACTAAACCACAATTTTTGTCATAATACAAATGGAGCAAGATACACTATTCAGCAATAAACGATTCATCCAATCCAAGCCAACATTGTTGACATGGTAGCAATTGGGGAATATACCCTAACCAACCCCCGCCCTACCCAGGGTACACACATTTTCTCACAGTAGCATTGAAGGATCACGAAAAGAATCATCCAAATTGGTATACGCGGTACTAAATTGGGTTCAGGCATCATACCCCCTCGCGATGCAATAAATTGTTGTCATGGTACCAATAGGGGAAAACACTCTTTACATCACGAAATCGGTCCACGCGTTACGAAGTTAGCTTGCGCGTTTTACCTCTGAGCGATATATGAGATATAGCAGACGTAGCACGTAGGATAACGAGAATAACGAAAGTTATACTTACCTAGCGTATTTTTTTGTTGGGTAGATTATGATCCCCGATTGGTACCATGTAAAAAAAATTTCGGAAGGGAGTGGAACAGAGAGCTTAACCTAACTTTGTTGTAACACGTAGGGCGATTTCTATGATTCTGCTGTGTGGTATAGATCAGTGATGGCCAAACTCACACTACTTAATTTGAGGATTGCTTAAAAGCTTTAGAAGCATTTCATACTGTTTGTTTAATTTAGAACCCTAAAGTGTTTACAAAAGGTTGTATATTTTAATATATTGTATAATTAATTACAAAAGTACTTAAATATGACTATTTTTTAAACTTTTGTATGCTTTAACGATTAAAAAACGCAAAAATAAGAAACCGCATACAGCCAAACAGGTGCATATACGAATTTAAAAGCTCACTTGCCCGCGGGCATAGGTTTGGACATCACTGGTATAGATTATGTTCCCCGATTGCTCCTATGAGGGAAATTGCGGAACTAGTGGGGTAGGGTAGCTTAACTTCGTAATGCATTGGCCGATCTGGACTATTCCCTTTTGAAGCATAAAGTGTGATCCGCCATTGATATCTCAATAAAAATAGGTATGTGTGTGGGTGAGTGGACGTGGAGGGATAATTTTAAACCTAACTTTATAATGCGTTAACTGATTTAGAAGTTTCTTTTTCTTTAGTACAAAGTATGGCGCCCAATTGATAATAGGATAACTCGTACTTAGGAAGTTGTGGCTGAGGTGGGTGGGTGAGGTGGGTTGTGGGCTAGCGTCGTACTTTATGCACAGAGTTTGACGAGACGTTTTAACTGACTTCGGAACGAGTGGATCGGTTTGGAAAACTTTTTCTTTGGATGCATACAGTAGGTATGTTCTGCCTTTGGTAGTTTTAGAAAAATGTTGCTCCTGTTGTGGATCGGTTTTGATGATTCCTCTATAGTTGTATAAAGTATGTACTTCCACTGGCACTCTGTCAAAAAGTTTGTTTAATTTGCACAGACTTCAAAATGTCGTAATTTACATAAAATAAATTTTTTTTTCTTTATAAAGTCGGTTCACATTTTTTTTAAAACTATTCTACTAAAAAAATCTTCTCTAGGTGCTACGCTTTTATCAAATTAGGTGTCTTCCTACGATTCTGTGCGAGTTGGTTTGACTCTTCTATACGTGTTTAGCCTATCCCTTGCATTTGTCGCCTTTGAACATCGACCTCTGTGCCATCTTAGGCTCTAAGTACATCTAGGTTTTCGTGAGTAATAACCTCCGGCAAATGGATGTTTTCATATGCAAAGATTTTACGTTCGATTCACTGATCCCAAGCTTTTGTCGGCATAGTTCAGCTCCTTAAGGCTAGACAACTTTTGCAACTGATCTATATTGAGGAAACAGCTTTTATCTAATTACTCGCAATAGGTGGGTATATATGGCCCTGCAAATTATGTCACAAACGACTACCAACAATAACAAAGTACGCGTAATTGTCTCCCTGCGCTCAGACAGATTTCCTTTGTAAGGAGGATTTTGATGGGTCGTTGTTGGAAAACCCTTGACGAAAAGCAGCTTATTCATCGTGGAAAGCGCACTGTACCTCTAACTCAGAAGGCGCACTTCTCAGTCAGAAGCCTAGAATCAATTGACCTATTCGCCAGAATATAACAATATATTGAGGCAAATGAGGCTCCCAAACCAGCACGTAAAAAACATTAGTAATCAAATAACCAAAACACGCCCACACACAACAATCAGGCGTGCATAGACAACAGAGATCGCTTTAGCAAATACTTAGTAAGAGTCAGATCAAAAACAGGACACATATTCACGGCTTTACACATGCGATTTATAGGCTCATACACACCATAGTTAGACCGAGAGTGCACAACATGCAGTAAAGGCAATTTCCTTAAGCTATATGGGGTATGCCTATAAGCAACTATACCTACGAGAGTGCAAGAATCTATGTTTGAGTTCAAAAGCTGGTGAATAAAGCCATACTCATCTACGCTGGGATCAGCAATATTAGAACCATCGTAGCAGAAAGAGATGAATATAGGCGGGTGTAAACTGTCGATAGCGGATAAGTTACGAGAAGTCGATTCGACTATAGTGTTACTCGAATCAGAAGAAAAGATAAGATGTAACTGTCTTCCCATAGAATTCTTTACATCACTCATTTGGTGTAAACCAGAGGAGGAGATGGAGTCAATAAAATGGGAATCTTTAGCAGTAAGACAATTTAAGGGAAGATAGTCATCGTCATCAGCGTTGAATACCCATTGAACGCTGGGAAAGTTAAAGTCGCCAAGAAGGATGATTTCATCCTCTGGGTTCGTCATTATATTAATAAAATCTAGACTAAGAATTAAAATATCGTAAAGACTTCGACCATCTGCATCCGCATAGTTTGCCAATTTTGGAGGGATATAACAACACAGCAGAAAAATGTGCATCTTCACCAGACACATATTAAGAGCTTAGTGCTCGATTGTGAGCGTGCAGGTATATCAGCCATGCCGTAATCCAAAAGCGATTTGCATGCAACCAACACACCGCCACCACGATCAATGGAGTCAGAGTATCTATCCTTACGAAAAATCTGATAGGACTCGTCAAGAAGTTCATCATCATTAAAACCGTGATGAAGCAAAGTTGCGGTTAGAGCGATGAGGTCGTAACAGCAGGCGTGAGAAGCCTGAAATAACTGGCTTGTTCTTAATCCCTTTACATTTTGGTAGTAAAGCGATAGCGTACTTATTTTTTTTTTGGTTTCTAGCAGTGGTTCAATTCTGAGTGTTTTCCGCGACTTTACGACGAGGTACAAACTCGTGTGAGATGATATTCTCGAGCCAGAAAACGGGGGCAGACATTATCTCGAAGAGATCTGGGGACGATGTCAACTTAAAAGACGACATGAGTCCCTGAGAATGACGAGATCCTAGAAGTTGGCAACGGAGGAGTGCAGAGTATTCAGCACCACTCCTCTCCCTCACGTAGCCAATAACGTCGTCAACAGAAGTCGATGAATGAAGTCGGGAAACAAAAAAGGACCTCGGTGGTTGCGCAATCCTCAGATTGAAACCCTCATTTCGAGACACATTAGCAGATCTCAACGGAAATTTGTCTTGCGATGGCTGAGGATTATACTTTGAGAAGCAAGCCTTGGAGTAGGTCTCAGTTTCCTAAATTTCTGGACTAACGAGAATAAAAATATCAGCCGTAGTGAAATCCGCCTTAGCATTACTGCTAGTATTCTGACAATCACTGGGGCTTTATTTTATCCGTAATCTCCAACTCTGTGGAAGGTCTGATTTTAATAGTGGCTACCGTCGATGCTTCTTAACGCTTTGACGAACAGATAATCCAGTCCAGTGTTTTGGACAAAATGGTCCCACCACATCCGCAGTTGATGATTCTCGGCTGCAAATGAGAATTCGTCGGTCTCTCTTAAAGAGTGTCTGCTGATAGTAAGTCAATCATATGATGATGTTGTACAACCACGTTAGGTCGCCTTTTTACAGTTTTCAGATGTTGTTTGACTATAATATGATTAGCAGAATTAGCGCGGCTTTTTACCTGTTTCCGTTCTTGTATTTTAGATAACATGGGGTCAATTGAGGTCTTAAAACTATTTGGTCAAATTATCGTTTATATTTAAAAAGTTCTTCTCTCAATAAACACATTCAATTATTTTTTAATGCTAAAACATTAATTATCTTTTACGAATTTCGTATTGTTGAAATTTAATAAACCTCCAACGTAATAAAAGCATAATGAGCTTTAGAAGTCTTTGTCTTTCCTATACCATTCGGAGTTAAGAAGTAAAAGACTTTTCGAATTTCATAAACACAAACGGTACCATGCCCCTTACTTTACTTTTTATGTAAATCAACCTGGTTTCTTTGTAAACACCGCGAAATTATGACAGTTGCTTTGTATCTGTTGCTCTAGTATTCGTTTACCTCATTAACCTTACCTAATTGGGAAGCTTTAGATGGTGGTTCTCATTTATGTGTTTTCAAGTTTTCTTTGCGCTAGATTGTGTTTCAAGGACAGGATGATTTTAATTACTTTCTTTTGCCACAAGAAGTACTCGAAATGTCGATAGAAACATGATAGCTGAAATGTTGTAAGGGGAAAAGGTTTGAAAATTTCCTGAGACACTAAAAGATTTTCCTCTTTTAGTTACGTAATTTTCAAGAAAATAAAAGCGATTGTCAGGCAAGTGCTTCGTTGTCCTGTCGTTCTTGTCCTGCGAAGGAGGCATTTTACTTCATTGTTTGGCTTTGCTTGGCTTTATATAATTTTGTAGATGGAGACAAAGTGATTAGATCGATTCGAATTTCTTTGATAACAAAAGTTGTTTCTATCCCAAATTGAACACTTCAATAAAAAATATGAAAGTGGTTGGCGTTGAAACAACCAAGGAGATCATTAGCATCCTAATTAACAAAAGGTTTTTGTTTGCTATAGGGTGAGATTAAGAGATTAACTTAAGAAGATGATGCTACAATTGATGATTGATGAATTCTTTTAAAAATGTCTGTAGATGTTCAAGTACTAGAGGATATACAAACACAGATTTGTTCGCGATTAAAGTAGAAAAAAGATTATTTACTATTTTAACGGTTACACCAAAATAATAATTAAACATGTAAATCAAGGAGTGATTATTTTCCCGGAATAGCTTATTTCGTTATTATAACAATTTACACAAGTACCATTTAAAATGACTAAATTTATGTTATCTAAAGTTCCATGCCCCGAAATCGCATTAGAATTATTTTAGGGTGACTTCGGAACTAGATTGGAGCAATAAAAGATCTAAATTTCAACAAGAGGAAGCTACAAGAGTGGGCTGCAGTCGTCTGCAGCCGTAAAAATATAAGAGAAAATACATTCATTTCCACTCCAATGTTATTATTATAAACAAAACCGCTACAGTGCCCAAATTGAAGGATATAGTGCAAGTTGCCTCAAAGGTAGCACTACCCCAAATCCGCTCATTATGCGCCCAAACCTTAATGGGACCAGTTTGACTGGACCAGCCAAACCAGTGCCCAAAGGAACAGTAGAGGTCGCCCAGCATATGAGTTGCAGTTATAATAGAAGTTCCAATATTGTTAATCAAGGCATACACTTTGAGCACCTTTGTGGGTAACCCAAAGTGCATAACCTAAAGCCTTGTCGCTTGTGGTCCCGTTGGAAAATATTTTCTCCTCTGGAGTGGTTGGCCACGGTATGGTAGAGCTCTATACCACCACCATCCACGCATTCAACAAGCTAATGCCCGAATGCATCGAGGCGGGTGGTAGGCACCTTCAGACCTACCCGGTCTCAGTAAAACCGACGAGACTCTGCTTTTCCGAGGTTCCATTCCGAGCCGGGTCTGAGGATCTTTAGGTTCCTTACTTATAAGGTTCAGAAAGATCCGCCGCAAGGTCCAGACAGTTTCAATACGAATTAGGGACGAGGGACTCGGCCATGGCATCGTTTGTTCGAGTCGTGAAGCACACATCACTTTAAATCGAGGGTATGTGCTTCCATACGGCTTCTACTGGAGTGTGGTGAAATCCATAGAAGTAATGACCGAAGCGAAATATCATGTTTGCCATCAAACAGGTCACTTTATTGGAGGAGTGTCCCAAGAGGCTCAGAAAGTGGCTAGACCATTGTCGAGGAAATACTTGCACCGGAAAGATTGCAGAAATAGCGACTTTGCCCACGTGCAACAGGTTGGATGAAGCAAAAGACAAAGGGAAAGCCTGACCAGCAGGTAATGCCACCATCGAGGAAGGCAGTAAGCAATGGAAAAGTCTCGGGAGAAGAGGATGTACCTTGCGCTCTTAATGCTAACTGATGTTCTTTCGACGTAGACGTTGCTCTCGAGATACCCGGTCGAACTCGAAGCAGCTATGAATCGTGTGGAAGCTCCATATCGATTGGTAGCCGCTTTGAGATGGGAGGATCCTGACCATTCTCAGAAAAAAGCTTGGGGATCATGTCACAACTGCACCTTCCCAGGGTAGATGCCAAAGAAGGCCAAATTTAATGAGGTTTTGAGGTGCGAGTACCTCTTTAATAAAGTCTCGGAAATTCTTGAGGATCTCCACCTGGACAGCACTCTTCATGATTAGAGTCGTACAGTCATTATCTGAGCTCTTGCGAATTCTCTAAGGGTAGTAAACGTTTATCTCCTGCACGAGCAGGATACTGCAAGACAGATGTAGATTTTCATTCTAAAATTGATTGTTGAGTCTTTTCACATATAGCAACCTCGTAGATCTCTACCGTTGGCTTAAACCAATGTCTAGGTCACACACAAGGGTTTCCTAAAATGTTCATGGCAACTTTTCGGGTTCCGGGATAGACAGACTTTCCGTCTCGTCTAGCCTGCTTAGATTCTTCATTAGTGTCACTAATGTCACTTATGCCTTTCTTAATGGCGAAATTTAATTCCTGCTTTCCTACCAGGACGGTGTGGGAGGAAGGTCCCCCTCAATGGGGAGAGTCAGTGCATCTTTAAACTGAGGTATCTTTTCGGAACACCTGGACTTTGAAATTTCATTTCGCTCACCTGACTACTGCAGCGTATTTCAGGCGGGAATCATGGCTATAAATGTAGGCGCAGAGCGTCTGAAGCATTTAACGCTACCTACAAATAGCATATGTATCTTCTCAGATGGTCAGGTTCAGGAGTGTATACAACCTCCAAAACAGTAATAACATGCCGCTCAACTTTAAATGACATGGCTTAGCATCTGATAGTACGACTCATTTGGGTGCCGGAGCATAATGAAATTCCAGGTAACTGTAGAGTCGAAAACCTAGCGAAGATTGGTACAACTCGTCGTCCCGACTCGGACATTAACCACCAAGTTATATTGAGCGTGGTCACCGGGAAACTGCCTGAACCTGTTATCGATGATTTAAGTTACGCAGATTATATCGGTGCATAGCCTGATCGTCAGCCAAATTAATTCGCCAAGCTACTTGTTATCAAAGTATTTGGTTGATGTCTTGAAACCACTAGTGGGAAACACGGAACATCATATTAAATATTCCACACATTTTGTGTCACTTTTGGGTGATTTGAGGCTGGAGGAGGATGAAGCTATGGTTAGTTTCGATGCCGAGTCGCTTTTTACTAATGTGCCTGTACAGGAAGTGTTAGCTCTCATTCAACGGGTATTAAAAACATCTGACATCACATCATCACACATGCCTCTTCTGGAGTTCTGCCTAACGTCTGGGTACTTCTCCTTTAACAACAAGTTCTTTTTACAAAAGGACGGCGTTGCTGTGGGTTTATCTTCCTAGTTTTCCGCTATCCCGGACATGGGATCCTGTACTTAACACCTCGATGCAGTTAATCCGAAATGATTTAGACTCAAACAGTGACGACGTGAGTTTTGTTTGTCTTCAACAACACTCTGCACCACAGTAGCAACAACAGCAAGTTCAACCGAAACCACAGCTTACGCACCGATATAATCTGCGTAACTTCAGGCAGTTTCCCGGTGACCACGCTCAAAATAACTTGAAGCGAAAAGTTCGGCTACTCCAAAAATATTTACAAATGAATATGAGCAACCGCGAAAGCCTTAAAAGTTACATTAACCACCAGGTTGGCGGGCTGTTGGCCACATGCAAACTGGAGATTTCATAGGCCTCCCTTTGTATTGCTAATGTTGGATAGCAGGAGAAACACACCTGCTTTATCATCCGACAGATATGGCCAAAGTTTGACTCTAAACGGTCAAGAGAACAAATCTTACTCGAACGTAGTATAACATTAGTTTACATCTCCATCGAAGAAAAATTTATGGATAGATCGGTAAATAACTGAGAAAAGTGCCAAATAACGGGTTTTTTGAGAATATCTCGAAAACGATTCTGAAGAAAAAACATTTTACCATTTTTGGAATATGAGCCCCAAAATACATTTAAAAAAGCCTAAGAGAAACCAGATCTGTTTTGGTGTAAACTAGTGTAATAAGCGATGTTTTGGCTGTTACTTAGGTTCACTGTCTCATAGGCAAACACGTCGAAAGACTCGGCCGGCCTTCAAACGACTTCTGTAGGAGATTCCAAAATGAAAAAGAAGAGAAAATCATACCCCACCTCCTCTGCAACTGCCCGGCTCTAGCCAACCGCAGGAACTTGGTTTCGGGCTCACGTTTTTTTAAAGAGTTAACTGAATTAGGTTCCAGGTCAGTGATCTAGGTCGTTTTATTAGGAGCTCTAAATGGTTCCTACGTGATAAGGCTTAAACCTTTTTGCGTCAGCCAATAATGTTTATTGATTCCTGAGAACTAGATTCCATTGGCGACAGGGACCTAACTCAATCTCCTAGAGAGCTATAGGTAGGCTCTCCTCATTCCTAGGGGTTCTTGGGGTTGAGCATACGTATCACAATACGCCTCTTTGAGCCTTTTTAGACAGCCTAGACCCTAACATAACCTAACCTAACCTAGGTAATTTTCGTAACGCAGACTTCTTTTACATGCAGGCGTACGGAGTGAGACGCTGTCACGTAAAAATTTGTATCACAAACAATTTGTTTTAAATATCTTAAATTTTGCGGAACTTTTGATTACTCTTATTACAATGGCACATACTTTATATATCAACAAGTGGACGTTAAAACGATAGGGCTTTTAATTAAAAACATTTTAAAATACATTTCCCATACAAATGTTACAAATTATCAAAACGAAGCCTCAAAATTCATTTTAACATGCCTCGTTCTCTAAATTACATAACATGAAACAAGAGTTATAAACCTTGAGTTCAAAACAATAAGTTTCACATCTCTAAAATCCATTTGACACTAAATAGTTGGGGATATAGTGGTATGTTTAAAGTAAGTATCTGGGCGTATAACTTTCTACGACAATAACACTCTTTCGAAATATTGAGGACATAAATTGTTTTTCTGATGAGTTCTAAATTTACGAGGGCATAAAATAAACTTAAAATACTGTACCAGTGCCATTTGAAAGATCGAAAAGGCTTACCTGAAAGTAGAGTACCACTTTGCACATAGCTTTTCCCATAAACCACGTTTCCGTGACATCCCAGACAACAGTTGGAGGTAGGCAGAATAGAATTACAAAAAAGTCGGCGACAGCCAAGTTCACAATGAAAATGTTCGTTACTGTTCGCATAGAGTAGTTGGTGTAGACAGCGATGCACACTAGTGCGTTGCCAACCTGGAAATAAAAAAAAACTTAACAAAGTGATTTAGAATTTCAAGGAAATAATTGAAGTGGACATTTTTCAGAAAGAGGTCAAGTTTAACAATACTTTTGACCTCATATTCTTCATTTTGCATTTTCTTGATTAAATAATTGGCAAAGAGTTGTGATTGCGTCTACCTCATTGTTGTGCTGTTAAACAAGAAAAATTGAAAAATTTTAACAAATTGCGGTAGTCGAGTTGCAATTTTAACGACTGCTTTAGGGAGATGCTTTTACTAAACACAATCAAACGAATAGGATAGGATAGGATTGAGAGGCATACGAGCGTGCACAAGTAGGTATTTCAATTCCCGTGAAGTAATTATGTTGGTTATGAACCACTTTTACTCGCATCGACGCATATAAACATGTTGGTGAGTTAAGAGCACTTAAGTTAATAAAATACAAGTTTTTTAGCGCAAATTCATGTTTTACAATATAGACAACGATGTTTAAATTTAGAAAGCGTTAAAAAAAATCAAACCCTAACGGGTGATCTGTCCCTAGTTGCCAAAACCCTTGTGGGGCATGGAGCGGGTAAGAATTTCAACGCATTCGAGACAAGAACTTACTGCAAGCGAACCTTCGAGCCACTGCCGGCGCTACTCTGCAGTCCCAATGTCAATTTTATCATAATATGGTGTCAGCAGAAAACAACAATGGGTCGCCGCAGACGAGATTCGAACCCAAGACCTCGGGGATGGAAAGTCGACACAATATTACTTGCTCTACCGACAACAGTTAATGATCAGGGTGTTGCACAATTCATATTCCTGCAGGGCAGGTCTGCAAATGGCATATGTACACGAGTACCCGGGTACCTGGGCGCAAGGACAGTACCCATATACACGGTGGTGGTTTTGAGTACGATACCATTCCTTTAGCTTTAGGATGCCTATACGCAACATTTAAAACTCTACATTTTTCTAAGCTGGCTCTCATAAATTGAATTCAATATCTATTTCTTAATTGTTATAAATAACCAATTAGACTCTTTCTTTTTGCATTTGAACTGTAGGAATGCAGAGAGTAAGTGAGTGGTTAATGGGTTCGATAAGTTGTTGAGTAACCACTCACTCAACGATGATTAGGTGGGTTTTTTTTGCGTGAGGGGTGAAAATCTTCCAAAGACACCAGGAGATCCGATTGTCTCTGGTAGTGTGAGATTTTTACTCACTCAAAATACCCCTTTAGGGATTTGCCGAATCAGACCACTTTTACTGGGTCCCTTGTCGTAACTACCCCTTGTGATCTCAGCGAGAGAGATCCGGACTAGTCCAGTTTTCTTCCCTCACTTCAATTCCTTGGGTCAGCGCAAACATTTGCTTATAAGACACCTCTGCCATTTTCCCTTGCCATTTTTCCTTCTTCCATGCAGTTGTGTCCCATCAGCTTTCTTCTTCTGCTTGCTAGTGCAGGACATTGGCACATTATGTGTGCCGCCGTCTCTTGCTCGAGAATGTTCATCTTCTTAAGATGACACCTGAAGTCCTGTTAGTAGTGCTTTCAGCCATCTCAAGGTCCTACGATCCATATCCATCTTAGCCTGTCTGCACGAATCCACGGCATTCCACCGATCCCAGTACTTCCTCGTGGCCCACGTTCCTAACTGGCCCTCTGCCGTGCCCCTGCCTAGCGCAGTGAACAGCTCCGGACCTTGGAAACTCGAAGCAGCCTCTAGTTTCGCCAGTACGTCTGCTTTCTCATTTCCTTCGGTCTCCGCGTGTCCTAGGACCCAAGCCAGTGTCATCTCATTTAATGAGGTACACGCGTTTAGTTTACGGACACACTCCAAGGCCAGCGTTGTGTTGAACTCTGTACTGATTAGGTGAGTTACTTAATTAGTGACTAAACGTTGGTTGAGTGGAGTTGCCGAAGGATTTTTTTATAATACAAAAATGGCAGGAGATCATTTGCGCTTATCGCTTTTTCCCCAAGCACCTTCACTTTAAATTAGTTGAAACATAATTATTTCCTGATTAACGCCTTCTAAATTGCCGGCGGGTACAGGCATGCGTTTGCAAACTGCTCGTGTAGATGGGTTTTCGAGAACCCAGCTACCCATGTACCTTTACACAACCCGTGTATTAAGCACATTACGGGCAGCTGTACTGGTACCCTTCTAAATGTGAAGTTATAGTAGCTATGTACTTATATTGAGAGATTTTAACAGTAACGCAACTAAAATGATGGGATGATGGGTATATTTAATTACTGATACCAATCAGGTATTACATGCACGAAAACCGGATATCCCTAGTAGATAGTAGAGGCTTTGTGCTACTTCTAGACGGAGTTTCAGTCCCCACTATAAAGAAGAGGCAAGGTAGGCTTCCCTTCGTGGTCGAAGAAGTGTTTCCCAGGCTGTTTCGGTGAAAC
This sequence comes from Leptarthrus brevirostris, assembly GCA_964036015.1. Lineage (NCBI taxonomy): Eukaryota > Metazoa > Arthropoda > Insecta > Diptera > Asilidae > Leptarthrus > Leptarthrus brevirostris. Next base: position 108,941,127 of record OZ038372.1, on the reverse strand, counting down.
TAGACTGGCGATTGTAAGCGGCATAGTATAATTTACACAAAGGTTGTGCAGATAAGCTTCCACCACAGTAAAGTCACCACGATAAACCTTCGCCGATCCTCAGCAAGGAGGACATAGACGTGGCCCGCATCCAAGAACGGTGGATCAATAAGACAAACGTTTCAGGGTTGGAGTCAATGTAATATATGTATACTTTTTTATAGTCAAGTCGTAGAAAAGGTAAGAACTTGCATACTTGTTAGGAAAAACATACTTGCATTAATGATCTCCAATTTCGGGTCTGAGGACCCGGTCGTAGGGATAGAAGTGGGGGGCGGGGGCTGGATGGCTTCGATATACATAGTCGTGCAACAAGTCAGGACATTTTGCGAAATAATTCAAAAAAACAGGGTAGCTAAAGATATGCATGTAAAGTATAACTAATTTAGTTTTCTTTTTCGAGGTGTTACTTTTCAGGGATTGTAGCAGGTCGTCCAATGGGCAATTATCCGTAGGATCTGTTTATTAAAAAGAATTACGAAACTTTAACGCAAAAAGTTACTTCTAATTTCTAATTTTAGCTGTTTTGCCATTACCTAATACCTCGTTTTGCAAACTTCATTTATTCTTTCTTGAGCAACAATGACATCTCTGCAGATTTCTAAAAACTTGGCTTAATGAACATCTTTTAGAGCACGTTGCTATATTAATATTCTCTTGGAAGTACTGCATATTTAACAGCATTTATTTCATTAGGGAACTTCTCCCTGAAAGACTTGATAATATGGCACTTATAGAAATTATATGCTATCTTAATGACAAATTCGTAGTTTCAGGAGTAATTGGGAAAATGTCCTCCCTATTTTATACTTCATGCAGTTGTTTTCCACTTTAATATGAGCGAAGTGCCCAATTTATTGTTCTTTTATTACTTTCGAGAAAATGACACACTAAGAAACACTACTGGTCGTCAACACCCGTGCAGAAACTACCGCATTAATAAATGTTTCCTGAGAAGTTTTGTTTTGATTGAAATTGTTTTATTCTTCGCCAATTAATTAGTACTTTGCCAGCAAAAGTTCTTAGTATCACCATGGGTACCACTTCTGCAAAACTTATGTTCGAAGGAAGAAAGGCTAAAATTAATAACTAGAGCAGAGTTTCCTGAAATATTTCATCCACGGGACCATCAATAAATTTTTCCACAGATTGCAGAACCCTTTTTTTAAAAGCAGTGCCTATTTATGTACGGAACTTCACGGAAAGTACACGGAAGTACACGGTAAGTACTCGGAAAGTACACGGAAGGTACACGGAGAGCACACGGAAATACACGGAAAGTACAAGTACAACTCTCAGAACCAAAATATCTTGATGAAATTTATGTACAAGACGTAATACGAGTTGTAGATGAAGATGATTCAAAAACGTACCACACTTTTTCGTCGGTAATATGTAATAACTAATAATCGTTATCTCATTATAAAGTTTATGAATTTTAGAAAAGAAAGATCCGAGCGCGCGGATTAAATTCAAAATCTTTCTTTTATAAAATTCATAAATTTTATAATGAGATAACGATTATTAGTTATTACATATTACTGTCGAAAATGTGTTGTACGTTGTTGAATCATCTCCATCTACAACTCGTTTTTTGTCTTGTATATTAATTTCATCAATATATTTTGGTTCTGGCATTTGTACATATACTTTACGGGTACTCTCTGTGTACTTTCCGTCCACTTTACGTGTACTTTCTGTGTACTTTCCGTGTACTTCCGTGTTATTTTCGTGTACTTTCCGTGTATTTCCGTGTACTCTCCGTGTATTTCCGTGTACACGGAAATTGCACGGCAATTTGAGGGTGGTAAGTAGACTCTGCCTTTTTTTAAATATAACTCCTTTATATTTAATGAAGCAAATATTGTTTTTGTACTTCAAACTTGATTCAATGTAACAAAACTTTATGAAACCCGATGACTGTTAAAGGGCAATTGAGATGGATTTTCTACAAAGATGTAAGAAATATTTCAATCTATCTGACTAAGCGCTGATCTGCAAGACCCACATCAGGCCTAGGCTCAAATATAATTCCCATATTTGGGCAGCATCTGGACATACTGCACCGTTCGCGTTCAAAAAAGATCACAGAAAGGCTATTAATACATATAATTAGCAACTCCACAGGATTGACTCTGTAGAATCGACGGAATGCGGTTGTCTCTTACTTTTCTATCGCTATTTGCGAGTCCACTGTTCTAACAAAAGTGCTAATCTGATTTCTTGTAGACTCAACACAACGCGCGAGTTCATCATCCTTCCATCCATCCTTATACCCTCCAGGTAAAATTTAGTGGAAAACGATGCGCTGTATATAATGGAGTCATAGCTTTGCTGAGGCTATTATTTTCCCCGATGCCGGGGATTTCACAGTTCAGCTCCGATATTTTTTCTCTATACGAGACTTTGTTCTGGCATATTCGCTTTCTTTCAAATAATATCGCACAACAGCCGCACCTATGGCTTGCTAGGCTAAACGTAGGTGAGTAGGGTGGGAGGACGGACCACACTCTATTTAACACAAAAAGATTTATCTAAACGTTAGAAAGTTGAACTACGTGCAAAGGATTTCTCTTAGTAACAATGGAAGAGCATACTATACAGTACAAAAAAAGAAAATCATTACGCGAGCTACGACCCTTGTGTCTTCCCAGTCCTTGGGAGCAACAATCCTTGCGAGCAACCACCCTTGCGTCCTACCGCCCCTTGCGAGCACATATTCTTCTTAAATTGACTATTACAAGCAGATAAGGTCACTTCATTTGATATAATTCGCATTATTTGCTTTGGAATTGGCAATATTGTTAGTAAAGCTTGTTCTGTAGATTGCATTGTACTGTTGCAGGTTTTGGCTTTTAATACGATTTCCATGTGCTCTGGTATTTCCAGGTGTGCTTGGAATAACGCGGTGACATTTTTTCAAAAAATATAGCAACCATGGACCTCTTTCGTTTCATCGAATTTTTCATGAACTTTCACCAATATAGATTACGCTGAATCTAGATTTGTTCGTTTTAAGCTCCTTCGATGATTAGGGCTTACGCCTTCTCTACATTTCCTACGGTAGCAAATTATAGTACCATAAAGTTGATTTAAATATATCTTTATTTGCAGCTCCACTCGACGAAATCCAGTACTTAGCTGCCAAAGAGGACTCATCTATAATTGTAAGCATCATGTAATTCCTTAAGACAGAGCTACAATGGCTTGAGGAGTCATCAGTTTCTGGTTCCATAAATCGGATTGCTGCAAATAAGGTTCACAAAATGGCAGAAAAAATGCTAAAACGCTGCATGCTTTTTTCTAAGGCAGGCAGTTATTTACACGGAAATTACACGGAAAGTAAACGGAAATTAAACGGAATTTACACGCAAATAAGACGGAAGTACACGGAAAGTACACGAAAATAACGCGGAAATAACACGGAAGTACACGGAAAGTACAAGTACAAATTTCACGGGCTACACAGAACTACACGTAAGTACACGATAAGTGCAAATAGTCACTTCAATATTCATATTACTGGTAATAGTTTATCACAGCCTATTCTAGATACAAACCTGGCGGGGGAAGGGGGCGGTAGCCTGTACTGTATACTGTATACTTTCCATGTATTTCCGCGTACTTTCCGTGTATTTTCGTATACTTTCCGTGTACACGGAAATTACTCGGCAATTTGAGGGTGGTAAATTGACACTGCCTTTTTCTAAGCCTTGGTAAGGCTTTTAGTAAAAATATCTTTACCAATTTTCTCTAAACTCCCGCCAGCCTACATACCAAGCTGGGCGATCTGCGCTGACGGCACTTGACGACCTGGTATCCAGATTAGACAGAGCTGTATTAAATAAAGAATTTTTATATCAGTGAGGTTCCGTAGGAATTTTAGCGAGGCCGTCGATTGATAGATTCATTGATTAGATCACGCAAATTAACAGCAAGTTTTCGAGGAAGGACGGGTTGGACTACCGCCGGCAGGATTCGTCCCTATGGTGTGGTTTTATTTCCACTCCTATGGTGCATTCTGATTGACGAACTCCTGGAGCAGCTCAATTATAGAAACTGGTTACGCACAAGGTTATGCAAATGATATTATTATCGGGATAATTGTAGATGCCAGTGTTACGTACGTAACTTGTGCCAGAAACACTAGAGACACTTGAAGAATAGTGCCAAGAGATTTTGCTCAAAATCAAGCTCGATAAAACCGTACTCCTTCCTTTCATCAGGAAGAGCAGAAGGAAGCGAGGAAATTCTTTTGGGTTTGTCAAACCTGCGGTGCTGAAGTTTGGCGGCCCAAGGCTATGTATTGGATTTACGCAACGGTAATTAGACCCATAGTTACCTACTAGGTAATCACATGGTGGAATAGAGCTAAGCCTTAACACTTCCTTAGTATTGTTGTAGTAATGAACACCTCATCGACTGCAGCACTTGAAACATTGCAGAACCACTTACCCTTTCACATTACGGTACTGGGTGTGACAATCAATACTGTCTATAGGTTTGAGAGTGTAAGACTCCTAGCCGCGAACTACGGAGAGGTTCACATATAAGAGAAATCTTAGATAGAATGCATGAGTTGGTTATGTCCTCCGACACCGTATCGGCCAGGCTTTCAACACCCCAAACACCGCCACCCACAGGGTGTACATCTGGTAGCCGGAACATATTTAAAATCAATATTGGTTTGAAAATCTCAAGAAACTCTAGATATATTGGGTAGAAAAATCAAGTCAAAACAATGTAAAAAATTGTTCAAATGGTTTTCGACTGTGACCAAATATACATATGTGTAATTGTTTTTGTAGGTTTTCACGAATATTTTGTATCACAGTTGACATGTTGTGACTCAAAAATGAATGACTTGGTAATCTAGCTTTGGTTTCTATTGTATATGATAGAGCTCAACAAATTAACTTTGATAAAGTATTCAATTAGTTTTCTTTACAAAAGTTAGGAAACAATTTCGTGCAAATTTTAAAACAATTTATGTCCATCTATTTAAAATATGTTTTTTTTTTAACTTTTAATGACTTTCAATTCCAATGTAACTGCGTAAATTTTATATTAAACTTAGTATATAAAGTCAAGGTGTGATTTGTCTAATTACACTTAACACAAGAAATAAGAACTAAAATTCCAAGTTTCCAGCTCTACTGAAAGTCCTCTAAGATAACGATTACTTCCGAAACCGCTGGAGTTTTCAACGGTAAATAGGCTAACTAAACAAAAGTGGCAACATAAAGGGCCCGTCAATCACTTACTGCCCAAGGGCCCTAAAGACTATAGCTACGGCCCTGCACATACTAAAGTGTTGCGATTAATATACAATTTTTGCTTACTATGCCGTTTTCTTAAAATATCTCAATTTTACTGTCAATCGGTTTAAATTTTGTTAATTGGTTCAGTTTTTAAAAACTTAAATTGGTTTTTTGAAGTGAAACTTATTATGCGGCGCCGATACCTTGACCATTTGAGGAATAATCTTTGCCTACGTTACCTCCCACTTGAACGCTTGTCCAGTTTTCGGCGCATATGCTCACATATATAGCACTCAGGATTGAAAGATTGCGTTGAGAGCGGGTTCAAATTTAGGTAAAGTGGCAGCTTCTTTTTAAATTTTTCCATCGCGTTTTAATTTTTTTATTGTTTCTGCGTACATTCATTTTTTTAATTGCGACAGAAAAAGTTTGATAGAAAATAAATTAAAAATTTTACACTCAACAACAACAACTCCTTGTTCAACATTCCTCTTCTCCGGTTCTGAATCGCCGTCAGGGTTTTTTCAGTATCTCACAATATCGGTCACTGTTTGTTGTGGTTACAAGAACCATGAAGTCGACCAACACTACCCCATTTCGATCTCAAAAGAAAGTTGCAACTTTACCGGCAGACTGTGTTTGTTTGAATATTCTCGGCTTGGCCTACGAGAATTGCCGCCACTCACTTGATTGTTCTTTCGTCTCAGGTATGAAGTGGTGCACCCAGGTTTCGACAATCGTGCCAATCGAATCAAAAAAGTTGTCCTTTTCGCCTGCATAGTGCCGAAGAAATTTACGGAAAGAGTCAATTCGTTGCCGTTACAGGTCGTCTGAAAACATTCGCGGGATCCATCATGCGCACACCTTCCGATATTGCACTTTTTCGTTAAAATTCTATATATGGGGCTTCGGGAAACATCAGGAACCAAAATGGAGTAAACATTCAGAGTGATCTGCTTATCTTTACGCACGGTTTGACCAACGTTCGCGACTGAATCGTCGATAATATACGATCTCCCGCTTCTTTTTAACCAACTTCCCAAAAACAAAGAGGTTCTAACTTCTACGCGTATTTTTTTTTATGTCTGACCGGGCATAACTTCGTAACGCGTCGACCGATTTTGATGATTCTGTTTTTGTTGGGTAGAGTATATTCACCGATTGGTACCATGTCAAAAAACTTTTGGTAGGGTGGGGGTGGGGGTGGGGGTGAAACCTAACTTGTTCCGTGGCTGATACCAGGTGAAAACAATTTTGGGGGGGTGGGGGTGGGGTGTGGGGGTGGAACCTAACTTTGTAACGCGTGGTCCGATTTCGATGGTTCTTTTCCTGTTGTATAAAGTATGATCCCCCATTGCTAATAGGAGAATAATTTGGTCCTATGTTGAAAGGTGTGGGTGGGGGGAGGGGCAGTCTAACTTCGTAACGCGTGGACCGATTTGGATAATTCTTTTTCTATTGGGTAGAATATGATCCTTGGTTGATACTACGAGAAAAAAAGTTTTGCTGGGGTGGGGGTGGGAGAAGGGAGGTGGAACCTAACTTTGTAACGCCTAAATCGATTTGGATGCTTCTTTTGCTCTTGTATAGAGTGTGCTCCCCCATTGCTAATAGGAGAATGATTTGGTCCTATGGTGGAGGTGGGGGAGGGAGGGGGGTAGTAACTTCGTAACGCGTGAACCGATTTCGATGATTCCTTTTCTGTTCGGTAGAGTATGTTCCTTGATTGATATCATGAGAAAAAAAAGTAGTATAAATATGCGGGTTCTGCCTCAAATGTGCAAGGTGCACCTAAAAATTGGTTAAATTGTGAGGGAAATCGAGGTCTGACGTCACATTTTTGCACATTTTTCATGCGCCAGAACATACATAACAATTTGGGGAGGTGCAGATGGTTGGAGATAAGGGAAAGGTCAAAGGTCAAGGTTGATGATTGTTTAGTAAGATAAGGCACCTGTCGGCCATCTTGGATTTTCGGTCTTGGAGGTTACAATTGAGAGATAAGGAAAAGAGATAAGGATTGTCGGCCATCTTAGGAGCAGAAGAGAGATAAGGATGTCGGCCATCTTGAATTTTTGGTTTTCGGTCTTGTAGGCTACAATTGAGAGATAAGGATGTCGGCCATCTTAGATTTTGGGTTTTCGGTCTTGTAGGCTACAATTGAGAGATAAGGAAGAGAGATAAGGATGTCGGCCATCTTGGATCTGGGGTTTTCGGTCTTATAGGCTACAATTGAGAGATAAGGATGTCGGCCATCTTGGATTTTGGGTTTTCGGTGTTATAGGCTACAATTGAGAGATAAGGAAAAGAGATAAGGATTGTCGGCCATCTTGGATTTCGGTCTTATAGGCTACAATTGAGAGATAAGGATTGTCGGGCATCTTGGATTTTGGGTTTTTGGTCTTATTGGCTACAATTGAGAGATAAGGATTGTCGGCCATCTTGGATCTTGGGTTTTCGGTCTTATAGGCTACAATTGAGAGATAAGGATTGTCGGCCATCTTGGATTTTGGGTTTTCGGTGTTATAGGCTACAATTGAGAGATAAGAATGTCGGCCATCTTGGATCTTGGGTTTTCGGTCTTATAGGCTACAATTGAGAGATAAGGAAGAGAGATAAGGATTGTCGGCCATCTTGGATTTTGGGTTTTCGGTCTTATAGGCTACAATTGAGAGATAAGGATTGTCGGCCATCTTAGATTTTGGGCTTTTCGGTGTTATAGGCTACAATTGAGAGATAAGGATGTCGGCCATCTTGGATCTTGGGTTTTCGGTCTTATAGGCTACAATTGAGAGATAAGGATTGTCGGCCATCTTGGATCTTGGGTTTTCGGTCTTATAGGCTACAATTCAGAGATAAGGAAGAGAGATAAGGATTGTCGGCCATCTTAGATTTTGGGCTTTTCGGTGTTATAGGCAACAATTGAGAGATAAGGATGTCGGCCATCTTGGATCTTGGGTTTTCGGTCTTATAGGCTACAATTGAGAGATAAGGAAGAGAGATAAGGATTGTCGGCCATCTTGGATTTTCGGTTTTTGGTCTTGGAGGCTACAATTGGTCTTCTTTGGGTTTTCGGTGTTATAGGCTACAATTGAGAGATAAGGAAAAGAGATAAGGATTGTCGGCCATCTTGGATTTTCGGTTTTTGGTCTTGGAGGCTACAATTGGTCTTCTTTGGGTTTTCGGTGTTATAGGCTACAATTGAGAGATAAGGAAAAGAGATAAGGATTGTCGGCCATCTTGGATTTTCGGTTTTTGGTCTTGGAGGCTACAATTGGTCTTCTTCTTCTTTGGTTTGCATCTGGACTTAGATCTAAACCTTGGATCTGAACCTAGATTGTTTAGTAAGATAAGGCACCTGTCGGCCATCTTGGATATTGGGTATTCAGTCTTGGAGGCTACAATTGATGTTGAAGATAAGAGTTTGTTGTTTTGAGTCTTTAATTTCGAAGTACCGCTTTATCAGCTAAATGAAATAACATGAGGCGAATTTAATTGGATTGAAGATAAGAGTTTGTTGTTTTGAGTCTTTAATTACGAAGTACAGCTTTATCAGCTAAATGAAATAACATGTTGCGAATTTAATTGGAAAAACAGAATATTGCGTAATAAAAGATTTCACCACTTTGAGTAAATAGATGAAGATTATTTTTTAATTTCTTTTGCAAATTCTTATTTCTATGATATCATTTGTTTCCAAGCAAGTTTTAACATGTTTTTCTGGTCGAGCTGTGATTGATAAGCGAGCTGGTGACTGCGTAGAAATTAATAATTTGGCGGCAATGTTAAGGTCGTTGAGTGATAAGGTTTTGTAGATGAATCTGATCTCGTGCTGAAAATAAGAGTTTGTTGTCTTGAGTTTTTAATTACGAAGTACCCCTTTATCAGCTAAATGAAATAACATGATGCGACTTTAATTGGAAGCAGAATATTGTAACCTCAAACTTAAAAAGATTATCATGCAATTTCTTTTCCAGATCTAAATATAGCCATTAATTCGAGGTTATATTATTAAATAATTTCGTGTTTTATGCAACTAGCAAGTAAGTCATTCCACCGATTACGTCATCTGGACCTTGATTACTAGTTAAAATAACACCATTGAGGAATAACCAAAGGAATTTCTGTAATTAAGGGAAAAAATCTGATGTTTAAAAATAACATGCATCGCTTTGCATAAATCCGTTAATAAGTAATAAACGTCTAGTCAAGATAGCTAGAATGGTTTCTTTCGATACTTTGGAGAGGTTTATCATGTGAAGAACTTGCAAAGAAAATAAATATCTTTTCATAGCCTTAAACTTCGTTTCTTTATGATTCAGCCGTGATAATTTTAATAAGGGAAACCATTGATTCGTAATTATGCTTTAAATTTATATCAAACTAGCAGCTACCAAACCCCTATAACAACCTTGAACTGCAGAAGAAATGAACAAGATCATTGCCGTTGTTGTAGCACTTTGTAAAAATTGCCCCAAAACTGTGAATTTAGACTAGAACAAACAAAATCGAAGTAGCTGAAATGTCCTCTTTCGATACTTTAAAGAGATTTATCATGTGAAGAACATAAGAAAATAAATTTCATATATGCTTCATGTAACAATAGACCCAAATTGTGATCTCACCGAGTTCAGTTTACTTTTAGTTTGTCATCTAATTTTGACAAATGTCAGCTTCCGGGTTTCTTGGTTTCTTCTTTTTTCAGTCGTAATAATCTTAATAAGGAAACCATATTTTTCTTGAATCATAATTATGTTTTAAATTTATACCAAACTGACAGCTAACAAACCCATATGACATTTAAAATTAAATTTTTGTATACGTCATGTAACAATAGACCCAAATTGTGATCTCACCAAGTCAAACAAACGAAAAACTACTATCCCAATGATCTTTTCAAAATTTATAGAGAAATACAGCTGAACCAATGAAAGAAATTTAAAGCGCATTAAACAAGGCTTTAATAATCGTATTGAAAGCTTTCTATTGAAAAATGATGATGAAGGAATATTGGATCCAAAACAATTTTTCTACAAAATCAAACCTCGAGTTATAAATCTTCTTGAAGCAAGTTTACAGAAAATCCTCTGAATTAGGCTCAAGGAAATTGATATGTTACTTAGAAGATACATTTCATTATATAATCCATTATAGAAATCTCCAAAAAGTAGTTTAAAGTATGAATTGAAGTTTTCATACATTCATAGAGCTCTTTGATTCAGACAATAGAATTGATTAAAAATTTCATTATATAATCCCTTATAGAAATCTCCAAAAAGTAGTTTAAAGTATGAATTGAAGTTTTCATACATTCATAGAGCTCTTTGATTCAGACAATGGAATTGATTAAAACTCATACATTCATAGAGCTCTTTGATTCAGACAATGGAATTGATTAAAACAATATATTGATCTTAGTACTTTGCATAGATCAAAAGCTGATCTTAAGCTCTTATGATGGAATTTGTATTTATCACGAGGAATGACACTAATTTTGTGATCTTAAGTATATTCAAATGTTCAACAGATGCTTACTATTGTCAAGACTTATTCTGATATCACCATTAAATCTTTTGGTTGAAGCACAGTTCGGTTTACTAAAATTATCACAGTTTAAAAAATTATTAACTTTATTTTTGGTTTGTCTTTTACTTTGTTTGCATTTTAGATTCATATAGATTAGATTTCTCAAGTATAGAAAAATTAGCGAATAATTCATCTGATGAAAACTTAATATTAAACAGATCCTTTTATAAAAATAACGATTTATTATATAGATTCAGGATAATTTTGGGGTGCTATGCTTAAGAATTGAAAGATTGAATTACAATAATTATTAACTGACGTTAATGTGTATAACTTTATATGTTCTCGCAGGCATTCTACTGCTAATAATAAGTGTATGGAAAATGTTATCCCATCACAAAGCTCAACATATTTAATTTACTTCGACTGCAATAATTTATATGGGTGAGACATGTCTGAATTCTTATCATATGAGGAATTTCAATGGGATAGAAAATACGGATATCAATATAATGATCATTCTTCAAAGTTCAGAAATTGAATATATATATTTGAAGTAGATTTAACTTATCTAGAATCACTTCATGACTTACACAATGATCTACCATTTTGCGCAAATAATATAAAAATCCTCTGAATTAGGCTCAAGAAAATTGATATGTGACTTAGAAGATACATTTCATTACATAATCCATTATAGAAATCTCCAAAAAGTAGTTTAAAGTATGAATTGAAGTTTTCATGTATTCATAGAGCTCTTTGATTCAGACAATGGAATTGATTAAAACAATATATTGATCTTAGTACTTTGCATAGATCAAAAGCTGTTAACACTTTCTGATCTTAAGCTCTTATGATGGAATTTGTATTTATCACGATGAATGACACTAATTTTGGGTTCTTAAGTATATTCAAATGTTCAACAGATGCTTACTATTGGCAAGACTTATTCTAATATCATCATTAAATCTTTCGGTTGGAGCAAAGTTCGGTTTACTAAAATTATCACAGTTTAAAAAATTATTAACTTTATTTTTGGTTTGTCTTTTACTTTGTTTGCATTAGCAAGTATAAACATGTATTTGAAAAAGGGTATACCCCAAACAAAATGTGATTACAAAATATCAAATTTCTTCGAAATAAAAACACTCGTAATTCACTTAATCAATTTTTATTTAAAATCGGTAGAGTTCTATTAAATCTTCCTGACATATCATTATTTTATATAATTAATTTACATATTTCTAAATCCTGGTATTTCGTCCATTTTGTTTTCGATAAATTTTAAATTGCAATCTTCATCCATCTCATACACAGTGTTGTTGATCTCCACTGTTTGAAACTCTGACTGCGGTTCCACTGATTGATGATTTTCGAAAATGAATTTTACAAAGCATATTGTCAATACAAGAACATCTTTTTGTCTCTGAAATTCCTCCATTTTCTGAATTATAGGCTGTGTTACTTTATTTAGATATTCCTGTTTAATATCACCATCCTTAAGATTTGTATTAAGTTCGATGTTTTCAAATTTGTATTCATTACATCGATTGATGTATTTGAATCGTGTTATAACCCGAACAGGTTCATATACACCATTTTTTAGATATTTTTGAATGTGTTCTTGAAATTTGTTTAAGTAATGTTCTTCCAGTAAATACTTCAGCGCATTTATTCCGAAAGACAGTTGATTATGCACCGCTAATATCATTTCATCCCATACTGGGGTGAATTGTATCTTAAAAGTATAATGTTCGCGAGGAGTCTTTACGATAGATTTTCCTTCCATTTTATTTCTGTAATAACATTTTTTTATTTACTACGCATATATTAATTACTCTGCAACATACCTGATCTTCCTTCCTTTCCTGAATCTGGTCTATCTAAATATTTGCCTCAGCTTTTATAGCAAGTATTTTACCCCCCACTGGAAATTTTTAAAACTTGAACTGCTTAAAATTAAATTAAATTGAAGATTTCATTAACGTTATTCCCTTAAATAAAGTGTTATATATCAATGTCAAAGGCAATTTTTTCATCTGAGAATAAAACGATTGAATTACAATGTTTAGATTCCATTCGCTGCGAGTTTAGATGCTCTAAAAAACAAAACAAAAATCTGAATGATGAAGACTTTAGAATAATCCATAATGAATTTAATAAGAAGAAAGGGGGGTTTTCATATGATTACTTAAATTCTTTTGATAAATTTAAAATGAAGCATGTGTGCCCCTCAGGATTTTTTAATAAACTTAGCAATAAGAAGAAGAATATCAGCATGTCGTTAATGTATGGAACAAATTTAATTCTACATAAATATCTACGAGTTTAACCCGAATCATTATTACACAACACCAGGATTGTCATGGGATGCTATGTTAAAACACATCCAAATTAAATTAGAATTATAGAAATAATACATTTCTAATTCATTTCATTTCAAATTTCATGAAAAGCGGTATTCGGGGAGGTTTAACACAATGTTCCTTACGATATTCTCTATCTAATGAGAGATTTTGATTTTTTTAAAAGGGTTAAAATATTTGGTTTAGATTGATGTTATTAATTTATATAGATGAGTTATTTCGGAGTCACTTCCATATGCAGATTTTGTTTGGATAGATAATTGTGATATTGAAGATTAGGATTGAGAAATTTTCCAAATATCTTTAAACGTGTTCTCAATACAAGTGTCTCAAGCGGCTTGGTGATAGACTTAAAAGTTTGCTCTAGCTGAGTCTCTGTTTCCATTTTTCCCATCTTAAGAGCTTTAAACTTTTTTCTGATGGCATTTCGCACCCTCGCTATTTCCTTAGTAAGATTCTCATCCATATTGATCTTATTTAAGAACCAAGTCTAAAAGACATGAAACAGTAAACAATAAACATGAATCATAAAACAATAAACACGAAACATGAAACAAGAATCATGAATCATGAATCATGAAACATGTAACATGAAACAATAATTACCTATGTGAAGTTGAACCGTTTCCATCAAAGTGTTAGTATTAGCTAATAAATCATTGTTCATCCCTCTCCTTTTATAGTACGTATCATGAATACATCAAATCCCTTTCGGTAGCACCACTTACACATTGCGTTGCTTTTATTAATCACCAAAAATCCATATTTATACTTCCAAAATTCAGCACACGCATTACGAAATTTTCTAACGTCATATCTGTATCCACATGATCATAAGATATATGTAATAGCTACGGAATGGGAAAGTCGAGGTAAACATTTAGGTCTTCGTGCTTTAATTGCAAATCCCAATGTCATTAGTAAGATTACGCTAGAATGTATAGGATTGAAATCTAAGATCTATTCTTTACAAGTAGGCAGCAAGAAAGATATTATGAAAGCTACATTTGAAACTAATTGTTAGATTAACTAGAAATTGTGAAAATGAGCATCATTAATAAATTTATGTTGAAGGAAAAATAAATGACTAAATTAATAAAATGCTATTTTAACATTTACAGAAAGACTTTTATTAGTATTAAATAATAAGACATTTAATTCTTATTTCTATCTTCTATTACTTTTCTAGAAAATTTCTTAAAAGCTAAACATTTTCTTGAGCATTCCCTTATGAATTAAACAGCATGGGGTTTTATACAAAAATTTAAGAGAAGATAAATTTGGACACTGCAATTCTTCTTCCATATTATATACTATTACACCTTCATCAAATGTATTTTTGATCCAGCAAACCTTTTCACAGCCTTTCACATAAAGTACTTTGTTTCTTATTAAAGGAGTCACTATAGTACGTATTTGATGTTAGGGGATATATCCATCGTTCCAATTGAATCCATGGTAATTATGATGCAATCACTTCGCTTCTTTCTGTCTTTTCAGTTGTGAAATCCTTAAATCTAAATGGAGTTTGAAAAATAAAGTGCTGCATTTGGTTTCCATTTGTCAAAATTGTCCATTCCTTCAAAATAAACTGGCTATGTTCGTCTTCACGATTTTTCTCTTTCAATAAATGTATTGACCGTCTCTTATGTCTTAAAAGACTATCTCTCCGGCTAAAGAATTTGTTGCATTCTATACATTTAAACATATTGGTGGTTATCTAAACACTAAAAATGATCTGTTGAAGTCGATATTTATAACCCTGTATTCTCTTCTAAGATATCTTGATAATCTTTCATCTCATCCTTACTATACAAAGTTTTACAGGTTGTTTCATAAAAAGCAATTTACATAGACCTAATCTAATCTTTCTCAATTGCAATTTTCCAATTTTTCATTCGTTATCATCACCTAAGTAAACTTCATAAGTGCTGTCAACTATCGGGCTTTTTTAGGCGTTGAAAAGTGAACTATATCTTTGAATATATGAGAAAAATAAGAACTTTACAGCTACAACTTTGTGATATTCTGTGCAGCGTTCCTTTGCAAAAAGTATTTGCAAGTGATCACTATTTTAAACATATATCTTATGATCATGTGGATACAGATATGACGTTAGAAAATTTCGTAATGCGTGTGCTGAATTTTGGAAGTATAAATATGGATTTTTGGTGATTAATAAAAGCAACGCAATGTGTAAGTGGTGCTACCGAAAGGGATTTGATGTATTCATGATACGTACTATAAAAGGAGAGGGATGAACAATGATTTATTAGCTAATACTAACACTTTGATGGAAACGGTTCAACTTCACATAGGTAATTATTGTTTCATGTTACATGTTTCATGATTCATGATTCATGATTCTTGTTTCATGTTTCGTGTTTATTGTTTTATGATTCATGTTTATTGTTTACTGTTTCATGTCTTTTAGACTTGGTTCTTAAATAAGATCAATATGGATGAGAATCTTACTAAGGAAATAGAGAGGGTGCGAAATGCCATCAGAAAAAAGTTTAAAGCTCTTAAGATGGGAAAAATGGAAACAGAGACTCAGCTAGAGCAAACTTTTAAGTCTATCACCAAGCCGCTTGAGACACTTGTATTGAGAACACGTTTAAAGATATTTGGAAAATTTCTCAATCCTAATCTTCAATATCACAATTATCTATCCAAACAAAATCTGCATATGGAAGTGACTCCGAAATAACTCATCTATATAAATTAATAACATCAATCTAAACCAAATATTTTAACCCTTTTAAAAAAATCAAAATCTCTCATTAGATAGAGAATATCGTAAGGAACATTGTGTTAAACCTCCCCGAATACCGCTTTTCATGAAATTTGAAATGAAATGAATTAGAAATGTATTATTTCTATAATTCTAATTTAATTTGGATGTGTTTTAACATAGCATCCCATGACAATCCTGGTGTTGTGTAATAATGATTCGGGTTAAACTCGTAGATATTTATGTAGAATTAAATTTGTTCCATACATTAACGACATGCTGATATTCTTCTTCTTATTGCTAAGTTTATTAAAAAATCCTGAGGGGCACACATGCTTCATTTTAAATTTATCAAAAGAATTTAAGTAATCATATGAAAACCCCCCTTTCTTCTTATTAAATTCATTATGGATTATTCTAAAGTCTTCATCATTCAGATTTTTGTTTTGTTTTTTAGAGCATCTAAACTCGCAGCGAATGGAATCTAAACATTGTAATTCAATCGTTTTATTCTCAGATGAAAAAATTGCCTTTGACATTGATATATAACACTTTATTTAAGGGAATAACGGTAATGAAATCTTCAATTTAATGTAATTTTAAGCAGTTCAAGTTTTAAAAATTTCCAGTGGGGGGTAAAATACTTGCTATAAAAGCTGAGGCAAATATTTAGATAGACCAGATTCAGGAAAGGAAGGAAGATCAGGTATGTTGCAGAGTAATTAATATATGCGTAGTAAATAAAAAAATGTTATTACAGAAATAAAATGGAAGGAAAATCTATCGTAAAGACTCCTCGCGAACATTATACTTTTAAGATACAATTCACCCCAGTATGGGATGAAATGATATTAGCGGTGCATAATCAACTGTCTTTCGGAATAAATGCGCTGAAGTATTTACTGGAAGAACATTACTTAAACAAATTTCAAGAACACATTCAAAAATATCTAAAAAATGGTGTATATGAACCTGTTCGGGTTATAACACGATTCAAATACATCAATCGATGTAATGAATACAAATTTGAAAACATCGAACTTAATACAAATCTTAAGGATGGTGATATTAAACAGGAATATCTAAATAAAGTAACACAGCCTATAATTCAGAAAATGGAGGAATTTCAGAGACAAAAAGATGTTCTTGTATTGACAATATGCTTTGTAAAATTCATTTTCGAAAATCATCAATCAGTGGAACCGCAGTCAGAGTTTCAAACAGTGGAGATCAACAACACTGTGTATGAGATGGATGAAGATTGCAATTTAAAATTTATCGAAAACAAAATGGACGAAATACCAGGATTTAGAAATATGTAAATTAATTATATAAAATAATGATATGTCAGGAAGATTTAATAGAACTCTACCGATTTTAAATAAAAATTGATTAAGTGAATTACGAGTGTTTTTATTTCGAAGAAATTTGATATTTTGTAATCACATTTTGTTTGGGGTATACCCTTTTTCAAATACATGTTTATACTTGCTAATGCAAACAAAGTAAAAGACAAACCAAAAATAAAGTTAATAATTTTTTAAACTGTGATAATTTTAGTAAACCGAACTTTGCTCCAACCGAAAGATTTAATGATGATATTAGAATAAGTCTTGCCAATAGTAAGCATCTGTTGAACATTTGAATATACTTAAGAACCTAAAATTAGTGTCATTCATCGTGATAAATACAAATTCCATCATAAGAGCTTAAGATCAGAAAGTGTTAACAGCTTTTGATCTATGCAAAGTACTAAGATCAATATATTGTTTTAATCAATTCCATTGTCTGAATCAAAGAGCTCTATGAATACATGAAAACTTCAATTCATACTTTAAACTACTTTTTGGAGATTTCTATAATGGATTATGTAATGAAATGTATCTTCTAAGTCACATATCAATTTTCTTGAGCCTAATTCAGCGGATTTTTATATTATTTGCGCAAAATGGTAGATCATTGTGTAAGTCATGAAGTGATTCTAGATAAGTTAAATCTACTTCAAATATATATATTCAATTTCTGAACTTTGAAGAATGATCATTATATTGATATCCGTATTTTCTATCCCATTGAAATTCCTCATATGATAAGAATTCAGACATGTCTCACCCATATAAATTATTGCAGTCGAAGTAAATTAAATATGTTGAGCTTTGTGATGGGATAACATTTTCCATACACTTATTATTAGCAGTAGAATGCCTGCGAGAACATATAAAGTTATACACATTAACGTCAGTTAATAATTATTGTAATTCAATCTTTCAATACTTAAGCATAGCACCCCAAAATTATCCTGAATCTATATAATAAATCGTTATTTTTATAAAAGGATCTGTTTAATATTAAGTTTTCATCAGATGAATTATTCGCTAATTTTTCTATACTTGAGAAATCTAATCTATATGAATCTAAAATGCAAACAAAGTAAAAGACAAACCAAAAATAAAGTTAATAATTTTTTAAACTGTGATAATTTTAGTAAACCGAACTGTGCTTCAACCAAAAGATTTAATGGTGATATTAGAATAAGTCTTGACAATAGTAAGCATCTGTTGAACATTTGAATATACTTAAGATCACAAAATTAGTGTCATTCCTCGTGATAAATACAAATTCCATCATAAGAGCTTAAGATCAGCTTTTGATCTATGCAAAGTACTAAGATCAATATATTGTTTTAATCAATTCCATTGTCTGAATCAAAGAGCTCTATGAATGTATGAGTTTTAATCAATTCCATTGTCTGAATCAAAGAGCTCTATGAATGTATGAAAACTTCAATTCATACTTTAAACTACTTTTTGGAGATTTCTATAAGGGATTATATAATGAAATTTTTAATCAATTCTATTGTCTGAATCAAAGAGCTCTATGAATGTATGAAAACTTCAATTCATACTTTAAACTACTTTTTGGAGATTTCTATAATGGATTATATAATGAAATGTATCTTCTAAGTAACATATCAATTTCCTTGAGCCTAATTCAGAGGATTTTCTGTAAACTTGCTTCAAGAAGATTTATAACTCGAGGTTTGATTTTGTAGAAAAATTGTTTTGGATCCAATATTCCTTCATCATCATTTTTCAATAGAAAGCTTTCAATACGATTATTAAAGCCTTGTTTAATGCGCTTTAAATTTCTTTCATTGGTTCAGCTGTATTTCTCTATAAATTTTGAAAAGATCATTGGGATAGTAGTTTTTCGTTTGTTTGACTTGGTGAGATCACAATTTGGGTCTATTGTTACATGACGTATACAAAAATTTAATTTTAAATGTCATATGGGTTTGTTAGCTGTCAGTTTGGTATAAATTTAAAACATAATTATGATTCAAGAAAAATATGGTTTCCTTATTAAGATTATTACGACTGAAAAAAGAAGAAACCAAGAAACCCGGAAGCTGACATTTGTCAAAATTAGATGACAAACTAAAAGTAAACTGAACTCGGTGAGATCACAATTTGGGTCTATTGTTACATGAAGCATATATGAAATTTATTTTCTTATGTTCTTCACATGATAAATCTCTTTAAAGTATCGAAAGAGGACATTTCAGCTACTTCGATTTTGTTTGTTCTAGTCTAAATTCACAGTTTTGGGGCAATTTTTACAAAGTGCTACAACAACGGCAATGATCTTGTTCATTTCTTCTGCAGTTCAAGGTTGTTATAGGGGTTTGGTAGCTGCTAGTTTGATATAAATTTAAAGCATAATTACGAATCAATGGTTTCCCTTATTAAAATTATCACGGCTGAATCATAAAGAAACGAAGTTTAAGGCTATGAAAAGATATTTATTTTCTTTGCAAGTTCTTCACATGATAAACCTCTCCAAAGTATCGAAAGAAACCATTCTAGCTATCTTGACTAGACGTTTATTACTTATTAACGGATTTATGCAAAGCGATGCATGTTATTTTTAAACATCAGATTTTTTCCCTTAATTACAGAAATTCCTTTGGTTATTCCTCAATGGTGTTATTTTAACTAGTAATCAAGGTCCAGATGACGTAATCGGTGGAATGACTTACTTGCTAGTTGCATAAAACACGAAATTATTTAATAGTATAACCTCGAATTAATGGCTATATTTAGATCTGGAAAAGAAATTTCATGATAATCTTTTTAAGTTTGAGGTTACAATATTCTGCTTCCAATTAAAGTCGCATCATGTTATTTCATTTAGCTGATAAAGGGGTACTTCGTAATTAAAAACTCAAGACAACAAACTCTTATTTTCAGCACGAGGTCAGATTCATCTACAAAACCTTATCACTCAACGACCTTAACATTGCCGCCAAATTATTAATTTCTACGCAGTCACCAGCTCGCTTATCAATCACAGCTCGACCAGAAAAACATGTTAAAACTTGCTTGGAAACAAATGATATCATAGAAATAAGAATTTGCAAAAGAAATTAAAAAATAATCTTCATCTATTTACTCAAAGTGGTGAAATCTTTTATTACGCAATATTCTGTTTTTCCAATTAAATTCGCCTCATGTTATTTCATTTAGCTGATAAAGCGGTACTTCGAAATTAAAGACTCAAAACAACAAACTCTTATCTTCAACATCAATTGTAGCCTCCAAGACTGAATACCCAATATCCAAGATGGCCGACAGGTGCCTTATCTTACTAAACAATCTAGGTTCAGATCCAAGGTTTAGATCTAAGTCCAGATGCAAACCAAAGAAGAAGAAGACCAATTGTAGCCTCCAAGACCAAAAACCGAAAATCCAAGACGGCCGACAATCCTTATCTCTTTTCCTTATCTCTCAATTGTAGCCTATAACACCGAAAACCCAAAGAAGACCAATTGTAGCCTCCAAGACCAAAAACCGAAAATCCAAGATGGCCGACAATCCTTATCTCTTTTCCTTATCTCTCAATTGTAGCCTATAACACCGAAAACCCAAAATCCAAGATGGCCGACATCCTTATCTCTCAATTGTAGCCTATAACACCGAAAACCCCAAAATCCAAGATGGCCGACATCCTTATCTCTCTTCCTTATCTCTCAATTGTAGCCTATAAGACCGAAAACCCCAGATCCAAGATGGCCGACATCCTTATCTCTCTTCCTTATCTCTCAATTGTAGCCTACAAGACCGAAAACCCAAAATCTAAGATGGCCGACATCCTTATCTCTCAATTGTAGCCTACAAGACCGAAAACCAAAAATTCAAGATGGCCGACATCCTTATCTCTCTTCTGCTCCTAAGATGGCCGACAATCCTTATCTCTTTTCCTTATCTCTCAATTGTAACCTCCAAGACCGAAAATCCAAGATGGCCGACAGGTGCCTTATCTTACTAAACAATCATCAACCTTGACCTTTGACCTTTCCCTTATCTCCAACCATCTGCACCTCCCCAAATTGTTATGTATGTTCTGGCGCATAAAAAATGTGCAAAAATGTGACGTCAGACCTCGATTTCCCTCACAATTTAACCAATTTTTAGGTGCACCTTGCACATTTGAGGCAGAACCCGCATATTTATACTACTAAAAAAGTTTAGTGGAATGGTGGTGGGGGAGGGGGTTAAAACAAACGTGTAACTTGTGGACCGATTTGGATGGTTTTTTTTCGTTGTATAGAGTACAAGACACTAAAAATTGTAAAATAAAATAGTTTTAAAAAAAAAGTTGAACCGACTTCACAAAAAGCGCTAAAAAGCATAAAATAATTTTTAATTTTATATCTATTACGACATTTTGAAGTCGGTGCAAATTAAACAAATAAAACAACTACATGACCACAATTGAAAATAATATATAATACTACCTGAACGTTTCAGCTTACGGGATCATAAGAAATGACGATTAAATATTTTTGTTGTAGTTGTTTGGTTTGTTTGATTTGCACCGACTTCAAAATGTCGTAATAGATATAAAATTAAAAATTATTTTATGCTTTTTAGCGCTTTTTGTGAAGTCGGTTCAACTTTTTTTTTAAAAACTATTTTTTTCATCATGAATTTCAGTACGACTACTGCAACTCTACATCACTTCGAGACGTTTTGAAATCCATGCCACGACTTGCCATATAAACCTATTAATTGGCGTTGAACTTGAATCGCTTACCGTAGCGCAAACTTCGCACTCCGCGGTTGCAATTAGAGACAGAGTTGGATTTATGCATGAGTAGTGCGATCACCACACCATGACTCCAGGGTTCGAGCCTCGGTCTGCCCCCTTAGCCTAATTCCCTTTCGGTCAAAAGCCATGCTAACGCATCACAGAGCTGTCTCCTGGGCTCTGGCTATATGATAAAAAAAAATTATCGGGAGCTCCATTACAAATGATTGCCAAGCCAGCATTGAGCGTTCCAGCCAGGTGCGCTTATTTGGGAGTGGGGGAAGCAATAAACACAATAGCGTTGTTAACAGGCATTTGAACAGTTTCCCTGCGTCCCCAGCGCTATGGATATGTTACTTTTGGAATAACCCTCGGTTGTGTCAACTCAAAACAGGCAGTGGCAGAGTTGTGTGCTACTCAGTTTTTATAAATAACCCGCAAACAGTTTAACGAAGAATTTGCTTTTGCAATTGATCTCGAAGTTGAGTTTGAAAGAAAATATGAAAATCAAACAAAAGAATAATCTCTTATCTACGTGATGTTGTCGTTTGACCCGAATGTAATTGATTAACAATTAAATTAAATTAACAACAAAAAATGTATAAATAACCCAAATATTTCAAATTTGTAATGTACATAATTATCAGTTTTATTTTGTTAGTAAGCTGGCTTCGATCCGAGATTGAATTCATTCTCGAAACTGGATTCAGAGTTTATGCTTTTGAATTAATTATGCGCCGTAATGTCTGCAGGGTGAGAAGTTTAACTTCGGTCGTGTGTAGTCCGATACCTGAATTCAGGTTTTATTTCTTTAGTACAGAATTCTAAGGTCCTAATAAGGGTGCGAATTCCTGCTCCAAAGTTTTATATGACGTCTTAGTACACGTGCTTCTAATTCGATTAATATTATTTCTTGTCTTTGTGATTAAATCATATTTTTACAACTAGCTAACTTTGCCAATTAACTCTATTCTATACATCCTCAGCTAGTTCTTGTCGCAGCAACTCCATAAGGACTCTTTTGTGAGTTCTTTAAGGAACTTTTGGTAATTATATAGAAAGTGCACACGTCTCTAACTTTTTTCTTCCTTTAATATGTTGATTGGGGTAATTTTCTGTTGACAAAATTATAAAAACTGCTTTTTGCAGACCTTTCCTTTTTAAGTTACGGCGCAAAAAGTAGTGACTGAACACTAATGAAGATGATCGATAATTCAGCGTTTCCATGATATTTTTATTAGGGATAGTTTGTGTGACTGAAAAAGTGTACAAATTAGGTTTAGATAACTCTTTCGTTCTACGAAAACTGTATAGTATACCATAAAAATAGTTTATAAAGAAAAAGTTGAATCGACCTCACACAAAACGCTAAAGAGCAATAAATAATATTTCATTTTAGTATTACGACATTTTGAAGTTTTATATGATATCTCAGCGCATTTTGTTCAATTGGTTCAACCTTGTTTTTTAATTTTTCACTTTTTCGAATCTTTAGATATGTTACTCTAAAAATAGTGCTCATATGAACAAAGCGATTGCAATAGATGCAAAAGTAGTGTACTCTATACAAAGCAAACCAAATTATCAAAATCCAGCAACACGTTCCGAAATTATTCGCCCCCTCTTTCAATACTGTTATTCTAAATACAATACCTTTACCACAGGGCAAACCCAGCAAAGTACTCCATAAAGTAAAAAGGAATCATCCAGATCGAGTCACGTAATATCAAGTAAAGCAACTGCTCTCCCCACTCCCCATCCCCACTCAAGCTAAACATTTTTAATCAATATGTATTCTGTACAATAGAATCAACGCGTTGCGAAGCTAGTTGCTGCCCCCTCCCTCTACCGCCATCCTACTACCAAAATTATGCCATAACACAAATTGAGCAAGACAATATGTACATCAATAAACGAATTATCTAAATCGGTTCTCCCGGTACCGCCTCCTCCACCCCACTAACTACCAAAATTGTTGTCACGACTCCAATGGGGATCCATACTCTATGCAACAGAAAGGATCATAGAAATCGATAAAAGCGTTAAGATGTTATTCACCGGTCATACATAAAAAATATGTATCGAACTTAGAAACTTTGTTGCTTTGGGGAAGTTGGTTTTTTTTGTGATGTAGCAAAGTCCAGGGGTCAACCCTGGTAAAGGGAATAAACGAAATTGAATGTCTTGTTGTGATCAATTAGATCTTTGGCCAATCTACTTCAAAAGATCTACCTACTCGCAGTTTACCGACATAACTTATTAAATTATTAGATCTGCATCTAAGGACTTATAACAACTATCTGCCACTTCGACCAGAGTATTATTTCTGACAAGATCCTATAATAACTTGTAACGAAGTTACAAAACCTCTCAACAGAACCGGAGGAGAAAAGAGAAAAGGGCTTTTTGGCATCGTCAAATAAGGAGGGCTGACTCCCGTGGAAAAGTCAATCATCACCGACCAACGCAGCAAGGCAGATCACCCAGGAGCAGCAAAGTATAGTTTTCTTTTTAGGAAGATCCCAGCACTTGGGCTATATAGGTGGGCCCCATACCGGATCGCCGGGAGTCAAAGACCAGCGATCGGACGGACACTACGGCCAGCACGAAAACTCCCAACTAGGTGGTAAGATATAATCAGGTATAGTCAAGTTTGGGTAGCTGGCGTACCTTTCCAGCTACAACTAGTTGTATTATATCAGATTTTGATCCGCTGTTGGTAGGTAATATTAGTATACATATATAGCTCTACTTTGCGCTTTATCTCTTGTACTAGCGTGCCTCCCTGGTACAAGATATTCATATAGCTATCGTGCCTCCCAGGCTATCTAGTTTTCTCTCTTGCACTAGCGTACCTCCCAGGTGCAAGACTCTCATATAGCTGGCGTGCCTCCCCGGCTATCTCGTTTTACCTCCGTCACTAGCGTGCCTCCCTAATGACGACACCCTTAACCGGCAAGTCCCCGGTTATCATTTTGGTATTGACGTATTCTTCGACAGCATGTTTCCTAGCTCGTCTATGTGAGTGATTGTCCCTCAGAGCTTTAAGATAATTTAGGCCTTGTATTTTAGTTCGAAATCATCTTTCCCCGCAGGAGAAATAGCCGTCACCGCCGCATGAAGATTTCGCTAGGAATCAAGGCGCCGGTCCGTCATAATACACTCACAGAAGGAGAACAAACCATACGTCGACCATTCGAAATAACCGCGATAAAGGCAAGGGAGACAAAAGGAGTAGTGCGACCGCCACCCCGTGAGAACGAGCAAGTGAAATATAGACACTGTAGAGAATAGGATAGAAGTGGTACATAAAGTGAATTGTAAATATAAGACAAAGATAATAAATTTGCAGAATTTAAGTTGTGAACCAAACTGAAGTAATAGACAGTAACTAAACTGGCATTATAGTGAGGAATTGGTGAGTTTTCTTCCAGAAGCCCATGACCCTGGATCCGGTGAGCTTACCCCTTGAAAAGAGCCAGAGCGTGGGAGCAGCATCCAGCAAACCGCAAAGAATCGAAACCGAGAGGACTCGCATCCCAATCAGCTACTTTAAAAAGGAGGAACTACAGAAGGAACTAGCCAATCGAAAATAAGACAGTGAAGGAAGAGTGGAAGAGCTCCGAAAACGACTAAGTCAAATCGTCCGAGGAGAGCAAGCTGGAAAACTTCTCATCAAAATTGGAGAATCATCCGGCCTAGCATGAGCCCCGTCACTACTACCCCGACGTTATATCAGGAGCGAAGCATAAGCACCACGCTACCGAGCATCAGAAAGCTGTAGACATCCGAACGAATACCGACACTGGCAACAACCGAGTCTACCGTCCCCCGAATAAGCGACGGAGAAATCATGGATAAAGTGCAAAAATGGAACGTGCGCTTTGACAAAGGCCAAGACCCCTAGCCTTCCTAGAGAGAGTTGAAGAGCTATCCGAATGCTTCGAAATAACAATAACAAGGATGTACAAAGCGCTTCCGGAGCTTCTTACAAAAGACGCGTAAGCGTGGTATAGCAAGTACCGAGCCAATTGGGCTGAATGGAATGATTTCGTGAACACATTCAAAGAGTTCTACCTCCCACCACGATACCAGGTCAAGCTCGGAGAACAAATCCGGACCCGCGTTGAAAGAAATGAGGCAAAAGCCAAAGATTTCGTGACATACCTGCAATCTCTGATGCGATTGCACCAGTCTGAGCTTGGAAGAGAAGCTAGAGCGGATATATGACAATCTGCGTCCGGACTACCGATTCTACATACGTCGCAGCGATTTCCATACACTAGCAGGACTTGTACGAATGGCGAAGAGTACGAGGAGTGTACCACCACGGCAACACGTTCCAGACCAAAACCAAGTCCTATCAATCCGAGAGGGCTACACACCAGTGGAGTACTATTGGATGTGCTGACAACGAGGTCATTAGAGATGACATTGCAGAAATCAGTTAGGCTTGTTTTGTTCGCAATCTCGAAAACAAGGAATCCTTACCCGCGACTGCCGATTTAACCAAAAACGACTACCGCCCGTTAAACGAGAGACGGGTGCAGGACAGAGGAGGTTGCACAGCACCCCACAACCCACAGTATCGAATCAAGCCGCGGAACGTGCCTCCCCAACAAAACCGGATTATGATAACCGACATTTTTTCCCAATACGACTCTCCGACCTAGAATTCAAAGCGTTAATTGATACCGATACCACTAAACTCTCGTCTCTAGGAGCTGCGCGAGACGGTTGCAGCTGGTAGAATAGAAAACTCCGGGAAGTGCAAAACAACCCGTTCGACTATCCCGACTACGCAATTTGGGAAGACCGACTTTTCCGACGCATATACACTCCAGGTTTGTACGAAGATGACGACACTAGTAAGCCTTGGAAAATGTGTGTGCCAAAATTGAACCGAACGAGGGTACTAAAAGAGAATCACGACGACTCCACTGCAGAACATGGAGGGATAAACACGACAATCTACCGCACAGCCAAAAATTACTACTGGCCAGGAATATTTCGAGACATAGTCTAGTATGAAAGAAGCTGCGATTCTTGTCTCCGCCACAAACCCCTTCAAAAAAAAACCAGCCGGCGAAATGCAGATGACGGTGATCACCGAACCGTGGGAGACCATTAGTGTGAACTTCATGGGACCGTTCCCTAGGTCATCGAGAGGAAACACCATGATTGTCATCTTCCAAGATAAATTTACGAAATGGGTAGAGGTACAGGTTATTTCTGACAATGGCCGACAATTCATAAGTGGACAGTTTTAACGCACACTAAAGGAACTTGGAATCACGCACCGACTTATTCCACCGTATACTTCGCAGGCAAACCCCGTAGAACGTACCAACCGAGTAATCAAAAAACTATGATCACTCAGTATGTAGATAAGGACCAGAGAAAGTGGGATGAACTGCTACCAGAGCTTATCCTAGCCTGCAACACTAATAAGAGTGAGACAACAGGATTCTCCCCAGCGAATTTAAATTTCGGAAGGGAACCAATCTTTGGGGAGAGCATTTGAAAAACAGAGGCACCAATACAATCTCAGACGGAGACCGTGGTGCTCAAAAGTACTAGATCCTGTGCTGCGAAAGGAGAGACAACTGAAATACTGTCTAAAGTTAGAAACATTATCTCACCCTTAATCGTGAGAATCGCTGACCAACGAGGGAAAACGCTAGGCAACACCCATGTAAAAGATCTGAAGCCACCAAACCACCACCACGAACAGACCGAAGACAGCGGCTGAAAAACCGAATCCCGGAAGACGTCAAAAAGAGAGAAAGAGGAAGCAGCAGGTCCGCACAGAAACTCACGACCACCGTCAGCTAACACCCGACAGTTTCCGTCCGCCACCATCCGACGCCCCAGCGCCGCCATCCGAAGCTCCACAACGGTCGACCGTCACCTCATCAACGCCCGGAGCGCCCCAGAGCCAAGGCATCGCGGTTCCAACAACCATAGTTTAGAAGTCGTCGATCATCTCACACAGCCCCCGACGCTACCAGAGACAACAACAATCCATCACGGTACCGAACCCCTTCTTAGAAGCCACCAAGCGACTCCTAGATTGGAGCGACCGACCCCGCGAAACCAGCCTCTCCACCAGCTTAGGACTTCCACCAAAATAAAACGCTTCCGAGTTATTTCAACAAGTCAATTTATTTCCTTTTTTGATGTGCTCTGACAGGCGGTTGACAGTGAAGTGAAGATTCATCACCAACATGAGATAAGCGTGAATCTAAACTTTACAAATGTTTGAATAATGTTGTCATGCAAATTCTATATTGCCGAACAGGTATCACAGTTCGTCAGCTTAAAAATTATGATCTCTAACTGAAAGTGGGGAGCCTCAACGTCAAATCTTATGCGTTTATGCTATCAGATCATAAACGCGTAAGATTTTATGATGATGCTCATTAATTGCCGTGTCACCATCAAAAAATGGAACTTTTCCTTTTTACGTATTATGTTAGTTAATATCAAGAATGCAGTGTACACCGCAGGTATAAGGGACCACTCGGGGTATGGGAGCCTACCCGCAAAACTCTCCTAGCCGAACATTTTTTTAATTTATACTTACTTGTTTATGAAAATCAGTTTAAAAAGTCATTTTGCAAAAGGAAATGAAAATTGTGTGTGAAATTTGAAGTTTTTTTCTATAGTGTCCACTTTTTTTTTAATTTTAAACTTTTTAAATGTTTCTTATGTTTAAGAGGTATAACTTTAACATTTGGATGTTAAAATAATAAAAAAAAATGTTAAGTCATTGGACAACTGCCGTCAAAACCTTAGTGCATCTCCACGCTATAACATCGCCATTTTTCAATATTTTTTTAATAACAAAAAAAATTATTTGAAACATTTTAATTGAGTAACAAGATGCAGCTTAAGTTTTACAAATGTAAAAAAATTATTTTTTTTTCTCGCCTACATGTATTTCTCCGAAGAGCACTTTTGGTTTTTTTTAATAATTTCTAAGTAAATCGTGACAAAACTTATTCAACCTGAATGCGGAACTCCCTTTCACCTAAACAGTTTTATTGCCGTGTTTTATTACAATGCTAAAATTATTCCGTTCAGTATTTGTATTTCAATACATTCTTTAAAAATTAAATAAATTTTGTTTTGGAGCTTTACTTTAAACTTAATTTTTGGGCAGAACGCCTCCAGGTCACTGTAAATATATTTCGTTTTGTTATAATTTCCTTCTCTCACAGCTCTTGTTGCCGACGTGACTCTATTAATAAATGTCCAAATTGATAATATAGAACGGTGAAGAGCGCATTATAATAATATTCATATTCATCAAGAAACAAAAAAGGAATACATTCATATGTTCCCTAGAGATACATGCTGAACTGTAGATAACGATTTGATGGGGTAGCAAATTCAAACAACGTAGCTGTCTCCTTAAGCAATGTTTATGGAATTTTGATGAAATTCTTACTGCGTGGGGTTCTTATTCCTACAGTTGACTACTACGGCAGGTATTGAATTATTAATGCTTCCTTGTATCTCCACATTCAGATTTGACGATCTAGCTCAAATGTTTTAATGTCATACGTTTTTTTATTGGAATCCCAGATTTCACATATATACATGCTTAAGGCAAAGTAGTTCCTTTGTGAAAACATTTGATGCATGTCTTTCCAAGTGAATGTATAGCACTCATCTGTGAATTTTATTGATTGAAGATTTTATCCGATTTTATTAGATTAAGGGATGAAAGGATCTCCGCCCTTTCTTTTCTTTTATGATGAGATGTTTTGAATAATCAATAAAATCATTGTGAAAAATAGATTAACATTGAACGAACTTTCATTCATTTTGTAGCTACGGAAGGAAAAGAAAATAATTTATGTTTTTGTGAATTTTTACGATTCTCATTCGTTTGATTCGAATTAATTATTTTGTTTTTTTAAGAGTAAAGCTCCACAACAAAACTTTTCACAAATATGAAAGAAAATTTTGCTTTTTGCAAGGTCTTATTTAACTTCAGCTGTTGGTATGTTTGGGTCAAATTTTGCAACTGAATTTTAAACGATAAGCTAAATAATGTCAGTAGAAATCTAATATGGCGGACTTAATTTCCTTAACCACCCTTCTGACGTGGGTAACAAATTAAAGGATTTGACGAGCAGAATAACTTTATTCTAAATTAAATAAGGGCGGCACTCTGTAGTAGGGTACTGAGACTTGAGTGACAAAAGCGGTTAATGAATGCATTGCTCGGTGAGATGGGCGACGTTAGCACATCCCTGGGTGTGTGTTATGACCCGGTATCGGGAGTATCATTATTAATCTACTTTACTAATCTCGAAAAGTATGGACTCCTTTCTCAATTGAGACATTGAAACTCTTGTACCCGAGACATATAAAATGCATCCCTTAGAAGAATCCGATTAGAATAAATTTATTTTGTTGAATTGTACGCTATTTTTTTTATGAAAATACACAAAATTTTGACTTTAATCTCCCTTTTATTACCTATCAATTAGATAAAATCTACTTAATAGTCTTGGTCAACTTTCAGGGTAAATTACACCTCTGTATAACTCCATAATGCTTATGATATTACTATAAAATGGGCATTGCAGGCAATACAAACCCCTAAAATTGTGGTGTGACTATGGATCCGTTAAATCAAGATACCAACACTACTATATTTAGTTTAAATCATAATAAATATAACGTATCTGAAGACGACTTTTCTGAGTAGCATTCGTCTTTTATAAATAATTTGCTTCACGCATTCCTCAATTTCAAAAGTGAAATTAACCTCAATTTAAAAGTCGAGTGAGTTGGGATTGAATAATGAAAATATAATTAACATTACAACAGATGACATTTCGGCAATAATAATTCCTTTTTTGAATTAAAATGTGTGTAAGTAATTTAAGCTGCATGAGGGTAGTGAATTCATTGTTCGTGTTCGAATAAATTCAAAAATGTATAGGGGGCTTCTAAATTCCTAAAATTATAATCTTTTAGGAAATCTGCTGGATAACTTCTCCATAAAATGAACCTGTATGTCAAGCCGGTGAAAACAGATTTGCTGGTACATTTTTATTATACAAGCACTGAAACTTTATACTTCCATCCCATTTTTATAGTATTTTGCATCAGAACTTTAATGTTATCAACTTGTTATATAGTAGCTCGCAATTACCAATTGTCGCCTTATAACATGAATTAGTGATTTTTAATTGCTAATGTATTTTGTTCTTTGCGGCAATGTTACTGAGTTGATAACAGGTATCTATAATTTGAGTAGCACATCCTTGGCAGAAAGTGAATTAAGGTTAAGGGAAATGGGTTAAGAAGTTAACAGAAGGAGGTGACGATTTACGCCTCGTTTGAAAATTTTAAGCTCATAAGGTGATGGAAAAATAGATAATGGTAAACTGTTCCAACGTTCGTGTCGTTCTGCTTAGCGAAATTTGTCGGGACGACTAAATTTAACCTGGAGCACGTTTCTAAACACAATCATACAAAGTCAGCTTTCCGAACGATAGATATTAATAAAATAGTCAGAACTGTCATTTGTAAGTGTATTGATTTTTTGGGTACATGTATGACAGTTAGCCAGAAAGCAAAAAGATAATTTGCCTAAAGACACGATATTAATTTAAGCCTTTTTACAGAAAAAACAATTTTTTTAATATACGATGAGGCCAAATCCTAGGGGACAACCCTTTGATGCGTTAGCATGGTTTTGGGAGGAAAGGAATTAGGGTAAGGGAAGTGAAGAAACTTGAAAGTCTTGCTTTTGCATTGCTGCGAGATAGACAACAGCCCAGAGACAAAGTGGATTATTTTAATTTGTTAATAAAAGCTCACGGGGAGATCTGGTCTCGAACCCGGAGCCCATGGCATGGTGGTCGTGCGGCTCAACGAATTGATCCAACTCCGTCTCCAAACAACAAAACTATGCAGTTATTTCGGACTATTTAATAATTATTTATTTTAATTTTAGCCTAAAGTCGAAAACAAACAATAAATTAACACAAGAAGTAAATTTAAAAATGTTATTTCAAACCTAAGTTGTCTGCTATAGCATATAATAATTCGGTTTCTTCGTACTCAATTTTGTTTCCCATTCGTCTTTGAATACTTATATCTTTTTTAA
Source organism: Leptarthrus brevirostris (assembly GCA_964036015.1). NCBI lineage: Eukaryota > Metazoa > Arthropoda > Insecta > Diptera > Asilidae > Leptarthrus > Leptarthrus brevirostris. The sequence goes on along the minus strand of OZ038372.1, from coordinate 108,908,976 downwards.
AATACTCTTTCGCTTTTGCTACAGGCTTTATTTTAGAGTCCCACGATTTTGCATGGCCCAATGGAACACAGCTATAATACAGATGTTTCAGATCTGACGTGCCAAAATGAGTGGGGTGATAGATTTCACCTAGGCAAACAAAAAATTGTATGGCAGGAGGGAGCAATCTCAACAGTTTGGGAGCTACAGGGTAATTCAGAAATTTCAGTTTTTCAGGGTATGCCCATTACTCTTTTATTTTTATCTTTTGATCTACCCAACACAGCCATATCAAACAAAGGCTAAAAAACTACTAATGACCTTTCCAAAATTGTCAACAAAGTTAATATAACTGCTGCCATTTCAGGTACAGTCACTTCCAAAAGTGAAAAAATGGTTTGTGACTACCTAAAATTCAGCATTTTCCCAAATTTTCTGTGAAATTCACGTAATTAATTTTAATTTTATTTTTATAAAATTGCCCACTTTATTACCTTTCCAAAAAGGTGCAACATGGTAAGGTAGACAAAGGATTACAAAAAACGCATCCTTAGAAATCTATGACTGCCTAATTATTTTATTGCACGTTAGGTAGGAAATTCTTTAAATAAACAACATTTTTAAGAGGAGGGGTCGAAAATGTTTGTTTTGTTTAACAGGTAATTAATTTAAAAGTTATAAGAATGTAAGTGTAATTTTGTTGTATTGCCGATATTAGCTTGTGTTACCCAGAATTCACAACCTTGTATCCTGGCGTTCTGTTACTCGTACCTGATGGAAATTTCGCTATTAAAAAGGCTCAATCAGCAAGAATACCTACCCTAGGTATTGATTGTGTGATCAGAAAGTTACCTTTCAGCAGCACTTGGTGGAACCCACCGGACAGCCCAACAGCCCTCAGATATAAAGAATTACCCACCCCTCCCGTATTAAAAGATATTTTAAAATTTTTTCAGATAATTGCAATGTTTCTAGTAATTATCGCAACGTTAACTAGTCCGTGTCAAGCAGTAATCAACATCGAAAAGTTGGAGACAGAAGCCGGATATACTGTAATTCAAGAAAACACTATCCCTATAATAGAACACTACAATAAAATCATCCATATAGTCGACCTAAAGGATATAGAGGCTACAATAAATATGATAGAATCGCAAATAAATAACACCTTTTCACCAAAAGATCAAACCATCGTTAAAACTTTAGGAGAAAAGCTAAACCAGGTAAAACACACTCTTAAAACATTAATACCTTTGAGGCACAAAAGGGCGTTAATTAACATTGGGGGATCTTTCTTAAAATGGGTTTTTGGAACCATGAATGAGGAGGATAAAGTAGAAATTGAACGACATTTAAAGGTAATCGACGAAAACGTTCACAACACCATACAAAATTCTAACAAACAAACAAAAATAAATAACATTTTACAACAAAACATTAAAACGCTTCAGGACAATATACAAAAAAATCATTTACAAATGGATAAACTCGTAAACCTCGTTGAAACGAATAATAGAGACATCTTAAAACAAGTTCATTTTTTTACAAAACGTTACATATAAACCTACTGAATGAAGAAATCGAAAAGTTACAGGAGAACGTTATATTCTCTAACATCAAATTATGAGTAGATCCATCCTTACACCAAGACAAATCGATCTTTACGATATAGATATCTTTAAAATCCAAGAACTTAAAAGCTCTTTAGCAACCATGAATAACAAACTAATTTTTGTAATGCAAATTCCAGTACTAAGTCAAACAAAAGCAACAAGATTTAGAATTTTACCATTGCCAAACTCAAATAACGAAGAAGTAGAGACAAAAATTTCTGATACAATAATTTTTGAAAACAAGTCATATTATCTCGATGAGGAAAGGTACAAAAGAAAATTCAATCCCACTACTGATTGTATATCAAACCTGTTGAATAATTCTTATGAAAAGTGTCAAAAGGTCACAAGACCAAATCCAGAAGTAATTGAAATAGAATAGGTTTAGTATTAGTAAAGAATGGAAGAAATGTAACTTTAACCAACAGTTGTAACAGAATCGAATATACTTTAAATAAAAATCATTTAATTTCTTTTAATAATCTACACTAATATTATAAAGAGGAAAGATTTGTATTTTTGTATTGTTGTGTGTGTGTATGTTTGTAATAAATAAACTCAAAAACTACTGTGCCGATTTAAAAAATTCTTTCACCATTAGAAAGCTACATTCACCCTGAGTAACGAAACATTGCTAGAAAAGATTAGGGATCCTTACTAAAACTCTAGTAACGTAACCCAAGGTGTAAAAAAAATGCCATAAAACATTCGCGTGGTCGGCTTCCTACGCAGCGGACGTAACCGACATTGAACATTTTTTGACTATTTTAGTTGCAAATTTTTTTTCCAAGTTAAAAAGTTCTTCTCAGAACTTATTATAAATTGTTTATTCACGCTTTACTGTTTATTTTTTATAGTATTCTCTCACTTTTTCAATAGTAAGTATTTATCAAAAGTTCTATTCTTATTTTATCTGATATAAAAAAAAGTCAACAATATGCCTAGCAAAAAAAGGTCTCAACTATCTAAAAGTTTCTCCCAAGCGAGATTAGCAAAAATACGACGTATTGGAGAATCATCTTCTGAAAATTCAGATCGTCTTGCAAATCAGAGAGCGTATGCGTCGCAATCGCGGGCCACAGAATCTATCGCCGAACATTTGCAACGCCTTGCTGAAAATAGTGAACGAATCTCACGAACACGTACAAGGGAATCTAGCGCCGAACGTTCGCAACGCCTTGTTCAAAATAGTGACAGAATGTCACGAGCACGTAAAAGAGAATCTTGCGCCGAACGTTCGCAACGCCTTGCTCAAATAGTGACAGAATGTCACAAGCACGCGCGAGGGAATGTAGCACCGAACGTTCGCTTCGTCTTTCAGCACAAAATGCCCGATCATCACAACTACACGAACGACAATCGAGTGCTGAACGCTCGCAGCGACTTGCAGAAAATAGAGCTAGAAACTCGCAAGCACGGGCAAACGAATCTAGCGCAAAACGTTCGCTCCGCCTTGCAGAACAAAATGCCGGATCATCCCAACTATACGAACGACAATCGAATGCCGAACGCTCGCAGCGCCTTGCTGATAATATAGTTAGGAACTCGCGAAAGCGTGCCCGGGAACCTAGCGCCGAACGCTCGCAGCGACTTATTGCACAGAGAGAAAGACAACAGTCGTTAACAACTAGGACGCGTAATAGAATTTTAGCTTATAGTAATAGATCGGCATTCAGTTACGATCCACATACTGATTATGCTCATCAGAACAGCATCCAAATCGGAGCAATGAATAAGGTTTGTCCTAAATGTTTTGCTAAAAAATGGAATGATGAAGCGATCAGTATGTGCTGCGCATCTGTGAAAGTTATTCTTTCTAATATTAAAGAGCCACCAGAACCAATAAAAGCCTTTTGACTAATAATCACACATCTTCCGCCCATTTTTTAAATAATGCACGTAGATACAATAGCCTTTTTCAGATGACTTCGGTTGGGGCGAAAGAAATTAGAAAGGGAAATTTTATGCCCACCTTTAAGGTAGAAGGGCAAGTCTATCATCTTATAGGTAGCCTCTTACCGCCAGCAGGACCAAGCCCTCAATTTCTGCAAATATATTTTATTTCAGAAGCTGACCAACTATCATTGCGATCAAACATGGCCCCTATGCTAAAAATAGATTTGATTAACGAATTGCAGACCGTATTAAATAGCTACAACATGTACATACGAAGTTTTAAACATGGTATCGAATTTAACAACCCGGAGAGTTTAAAATTAATCATTCATGTTACAAATCTATTGACACCGTGTGCAACATCGAAGATACAGTGCACTACACACAAGAATTTTTAAATTCCCTTAATCCTGCCGGCTTGCCACCCCATGAACTAAAATTAAAAGGAGGTACTCCCATTATGCTATTGAGAAATTTAAGCCCTCCCAGTATGTGTAATGGCACAAGACTTTTGATAAAGGAATTACGAGATAATGTGATTGTAGCAATAATCATTACTGGGCCCGCGGCCGGACAGCTCGCTCACATTCCGCGAATCCCGATGATTCCGACAGATTTGCCTATATCCTTTAAAAGGTTACAGTTTCCTGTGAAGATATCGTTTGCCCTTACGATAAATAAATCACAGGGACAAACTTTTTCGATTGTTGGCATCGACCTAAGAAAAGAGTGCTTCTCTCATGGGCAATTATATGTTCCGCTTTTTCGAGTAGAATCTCCTGAAAATCAATATGTTTTGTTTATCACCTACAAATACCACTGCCAACAGCTTTAAGGTAAAAGTTTTGTAAAATAAAAGTAAGAACCAATAGAATTAAATAAAGCTTAAAAATAAAAATGTAAATACAGAAATGTTAAAATTATAATGACTTAGAAAAACTCTTTAAAATAAACTTCAAACAAGAGAAAAAGTAAAAATTTCAACAAAAAAAATATAAATAAAAAATGTAAATATATAAAAAACTAAGGAAATTTAATTAGGTAGGATCAGATAAAAATGTAAAATGTTGTAAAAATGAAAATAAAAAAATACTAAGTAATATGTCTCACTAAAGATTAAATAAGTTACTTAAATAAATAAACGATGAACAAATTCATTGTTCATTTATTGTGATACTGCGTTTAAAAAAGTATAGAAATGAAACAACAACAAAATATAAATGAAAGGTAAAAATATAAAAGAAATCATGTCCAACCGTGCGAAGCCGGGACGGGCCGCTAGTTGTACTATAAAGTTAGATAATACGAGATTCTCTAATAAAGAAAGAGAATTCAAACATACCATTGTAATACCTAACTATTCAGAAATAAGGAATATCAATTCAACATTGGAACTAAAAGACCTGAATATCAAACAGATAGAAAATAATAAAGAAATAATAGAAATTGAATATAAGAGAAAACAAGATAGTATATACACATATACCAACCTATCATTTACTGCAATTATCATTTGTTTAATCATATTAATTTCCATAAGATTATTCCTAAGAAAAAAAAGTCAAACAAATACTGAAACACAAAATTTTGCCCAGGACAGCAAAACTCTTGAGGGTGGGGAAGTTATATATCCAGAAAATGAAATTCTTCAAAGAATAATTTCCTCAAATTCTGTTCCCACATAAATTCAAAGATAAGCAAATCCACATTGGCTTATCTCATACAAAATTACAGAAGATCATATTTCACTCACGAAATGAAACTTACGTAGAGCTTTTTAACGTTTCACACGCTTTTTTGATGACAAATGCAATTTCAGCGGTTGTCTGGCTTCTCTAGTTAAGTTATCTTTTAAGAAATAATTAAGACAGTCTTGACTTGTTTGTGAAGAAATTTAGATCGCGTTGAATAAAGTTGGTTTTCGAATAAATTGATTCGCAGTTTATCTCGAATAATAATAAAAGTTTCCCTAAAATCGATCAACGATTTGTTTAATTGTGAATTTATCTTCCTTTATTTTTGTGTTAATGGAAGAAAAATTTGTTTTGTACACATGTCTATACACAATTAAAAATTACTATAATATTGTAAATAATAAAAATCACATTTATACTTACCAAGCCCATCACGAAAACCACTGAGTGAGAGAAAATCAATATCCATTCAGATGTTGTTGGGTAGATGTAATCATACAGTAATGACACATACTCTTCGTATGTTAAGTTGCAATAGGTGGGATCGCCCACGCATGTTTCATTGTGATTAATATTGCAGTTTTCATCCTCCTCAAAACTACAATCAATGCTTTCGTCAACAAGTTGGGTGGATGTATCGAAAGCATTTGTCTCCGTACTCACGTTATAGCCATCAAACTCAATCATTGCCCCCGCAATAAACGTAGCATTGTTGTCTTCCGTGGATGAATGTTCGCCACGAAAACTTGCGCTATCTTGTTTGACTCTGCTATCTTGTCCGGAAATTGAATGTGTCCACAGAAACATGCTGCTTTCATCGCCGGAACTCATTAGATCTAACCAAGTTGTTTTCGTAAGCTTGAGACGACTTTTGTTGATTGACAGTAACGACCACCACTTATTGTCACCCTCGGCTTCCTCAAGTGATTTCCATGTCTTAAGACGGTACGAGTTCCCTGGAACGAGCAGCGATTGCGGACTGACGACGTGAATCACCGTCAAAAGCAAAACGATTTTCTGATTTTCAAAAGTTAATTTCATTTTCCCTCAAACTCAATTTAGAACAGCGCTCCAGATCTTAGTGTCCACTTTCCATCGTTTCATGCGTTTAATATATTCCTTTAATCTTGCCAGGTAATTTTGCTCTTGGTACATGGGAAAAATCCTCACAAAGTTAATAGAAACTTTTTTCTTGGTAATTAAAAATTTAATTCTCTGAAGTTTCAACCGTTCCTCAACCATGGGGTTGGAATTCATTTTTTGCGTTGTATCTAGCAAGGCTCCTTAAGATTTGTCCCCCTGACATTTCGTTATTCCATGAAAATTTTCCTGCGAACGAAAAAAAGAAAAGAATTTAATTAGCTTCTTCATTTATTCTCCAAACAATTATTAAGTTCAAAGAGTGTGAATTAAATTTTTTGGGGGATTTTTGGGAGAAGCTTGATTTAATAAAAAGGATTATCCTCCGTATTTTATGCATTCATATGAATTATTAGCACTGATTTGCGTAGTCGTCCCCTTTTAATCGTAACTTATAGTGATTTAAGTTTGTGGGAACTACCAAGTGTCCAACATTTCTTTTATCCTTTAACGTACATAAAAATCCATAGTCGCAAGCGGAACCGTACCACTAAAAGGGTCAGGAATAAAATCTTTCGTCTCGGTTCCTTGAGCTTAATAATTATTTGGGTAAACACCTTAGGCTTTCTAAGAGATTACATTCCCCAACTTTGATAATGACGCGTTATGGGCGTAAATTTTAAAGCAAAGGTTGATGAGATTTACGGGCATAAGTACCATTCAACAATGAATTCCAAGGACTCTAAAGAAGCTGTTACGTAGTGAAACGAAAATATGGATGCATTTGGTACTGAGGAGTGTTCAGAAGCATTTCTACTAAAATATTCAGTTAGAGTTGATTGAAATTAATAAAAATTTATCTACAGTAACTTTGTTAGGGTAAATTACCTGTTAAGGTAAAATGGAGAAATCCATGTACCCAAGCTACCACATGTTTGCGTGCATGGATTGGATTGACGGTTGTCGCAATTTAGTCGTCATTCAAGCCAAGGGAATTGGGTAGGTTACAGGAGTTATCGGGGAGAGCGATATGGTCGCCGTGCAGGCTTAATATTGGCAACCGAAGAGGTGAGGGGCCCGCCTAGTTAGCCATGTTTAGCTCGTCGGATCGGGGTGAGATTTTGCCTCACATTTCTCACTTTGCACAGCAATTGAAGGATTAAAAATCAAAAGGAAGGAGCTAAAACGCTAATAAAATTTTAGGTATGTTCGTCAACAAATTAAGAACATCATCAACAGGGATTGGTAACTAATTGCACAGCATACAAAGATTTCATTGGATTTGTTTATCGAATTAATAGGTTTTATTTTTGAACAACAATTCAATAGCAACATTTATCGACAGTTATGTGGTACCGCTATGGCAATCCGATGGATGACTCGGTCACAGCGGTCCCTAAAGATAGTGTAGATGTGGTTGTTGCCTCCTCTAACGCCTTCAATGAAAAATTACAGTTTACTGTAGAAATGAAAGTTGATGGTAGCCTTCCTTTCTTGGATGTTCGGATATATAGAATGGAGGATGGATCTATTGCCACCGACTGGCAATGTCAGATCTAGAATTTTCATTATGGAGGGGGGCGAGAACTAAAATTACGGAAAAGAATTAAGTAAATAAAATATCTTTGAATAGCTTATATATACATGTATTGGAGACGGAGTTAGATCAATTCGTTGAGCGGCACGACCAACATGCCATGGGTCCCGGGTTCGAGACCAGATGACCCCGTGAGCTTTTATTAAGAAATTAAAATAATCCACTCCGTCTCTGGGCTGTTGTCTAGCTCGCAGCAATGCAAAAACAAGACTCAAGTTTCCTCACTTCCCTACCCCGAATTCCCATCAAAGGGATTTGGTCACGTCGTATAAAAAAAAAGTTACATTAAAAGTATACAGAAATATATCATTTTAATGAACATAACTAAAGTACAAAATCCAGTCTCCTACTCCTTGAACTGACAAATCTATTAATAAGATTTTCAATATCGATATGAATATCCCGATGCACATGAAGCAATGTGAGTCCGGTCAAACGTTCTTCACTCATCCTAGAACGCATCCAAGTCTTAAGTCTTCTTAGCGTTGAAAAACTGCGTTCGGCAGACGCGACTGATACTCCAGTAGCGTAGCTAATTCTTGCAGCAGTGACTTTAACAATGGATAACTGATTAAATCACAGTGTTCATAAATTTCAAGAGCTGATTGATTGCTTCTCAAAGCATTGAGAAGAAAACCGCCACTTAAGAAAAGGAGTCCTGCTGGTGGCACTAGATGTTAAAAACGCCTTTAACTCCGCTAAATGATGCGACATGCTGAATGCTCTAGAGTACACCTTTAGAACGCCGGAGTATCTCCTTCGGATGGTAGAGAGCTACCTACATGACAGGGTTCTCCTCTATTACACCACAGAAGGACCAGGCAGGAAAAAAACCACAGCAGGAGCCGCGCAAGGGTCGATTCTAGGGAAAGAGCTGTGGAATATAGCGTACGATGGTATACTGCGCATGGACATGCCAGAAGACACCTTTTTGGTTGGTTACGCGGATGACATCGCCGCAGTAATCGCGGATAGGTAGGAATAAGGCTGGACTCCAAACTCACCTTTTGGGAACACATTAGGCATGCGGTAGACAATGCAACACAAACCACAACCCAGTTGAGCAGACTCATGGCCAACGCGGGGGGCCCATTAGCGAGTAAGATGCGACTGCTTATGTCGATCACGCACTCGATCCTACCGTACGGATGTGAGATCTGGGCTGATGCGCTGAAGGTCGAAAAGTACAGGAAATGGATGGCGGCAGTACAGAGAAGAGGAGCCCTTAGAGTTGCCTCCGGCTACAGAACGGTGTCGGAGCTAGCGGTTCTAGTTTTGGCAGCCGTCACCCACATAGATCTATTGGCACAAGAACTGAAACAGCGTCATGACAGGCAAGCTGAAATCGGAAAAGAGGCAGCGAAAGTCGAAGCTAGACAACAGGGAGATGGACCGCTAGACTAATAGCAGACCTAAAGAAGTGGCTAAAGCGAGAACATGGAGACGTAAACTACTACATGAAGCAGTGCTTGACCGGACACGGGTATTTTAACACTTACCTCCACAAAATGGGAAAAACAGAAAGCCCAGCCTGTCAGTATGGCGACTCCCAGAAGGACGACGCCCAATACACCTTCTTCGAATGCAGAAGGTGGAACGCAGAGAGACAGGAGCTAGAAAAAGGGCTCGGGGGATTCACGCCCGAGGACATAGTGAACAGCATGTTCAGAGTTAAAGCGCCCTGACGGTGCATAAAGCATTTTTCCCCCTCCAATAAAATTATAGTTCTGACAAATTGGTTTAATTTTATTTCTTAAAGTTGCAAAATCTGAAATGGATGAACAGTTTGCGGAAAGTAGATAAAAAAGATCAAAGCATTAAAGTGAATCGTTATTAAAACGGTTATTAAGATCGGATATAATATAATATAAAATAGATATGAACACTGATTACTTCCAGTAAGAGTATACTTCATCTTGTCCAGATCTTGGGTAATTTGGGCACTGTGCTTGCCTTTTTCCTAGTCGAGGTACTCCAAGTCATTCATCAGAATTGCCGCTTCCTCAAATATTCCAGAAAAGATTTCATCATTTCTTCTCCTGCAAAACTTTTCTTACTTCTTTTATCTTCACATTTGCTAACCCTATATCCATAATTTTGTTCTGCATAATGACACTGTAGCTCTCATGATATCGTTTAAGCAAAAACCTGTGATAACAAATTCACAATCACAAATAGCTTTCAGTAAACAGTAAGCCTTACACGCTGTTTTGATATCGTTCCAAATCGCTATCTTTTCCTAACAATTTCCTAACAATATTTGTTCAGGACACTGTTACCAATTTATTAAAGTTAGCAACTTCTTTGCCTCTCGTCAAAGCTTTGCTATTGAAAATAACACAGTATTTGTAAAATAAACCCTTGTTAGCATTTGAAAATACTAGCCAAGGATATTTTTCAAAATGGTCTTCATTTACCGGCCTCCTTTCCTCCCGTCCTCTTTTCCTGTGTGTGGAGGAGGGGTAAATGTATCCTTTCTCAGGTTTCCAAGGATATTTAAGAAGATGGTATTTAGTATGGTCTATAATGCTGTCAATCTTTATCGATGTAAAAGCCAATGTCATATAAAATGAAAGAAAATTCCTGGAAGGCTGTGGAACAAGAATCTCCAGCGGTTGGGACTGAATCTCTTTCGGGACATCGCAGATTTTCGCACTACAAAGCGATCTATTAAACTTCACTAACGGTACTGACTTAAAAGCAGTAAATTCAATTTTGTTATATTACAGTAAGTGTTCACAAATATATAAAAGAATATATAACGCTTTATGTCATTTTATGTAACCCCCAATTTAATAAAGCCTGTGCGCCTGCCTGATTAATACACTTCTTCCTCGCAGAAAGTCTCATAAATTTTTGACGTACATAAATACAAGTAAGTGCAAATATGTAGTCACAACCTTTAATAATTCACCCAGTCGCTTCCAACTATTTATTACGCATATTTTAATCTTTTAGGAATCTTTTTAGGCTGTATCAGAACATGGTATTTTACCCTGTGGTGACAAAAAATAGTTTTCAAACTTTTCCCTAATATTTCTACTAGAGAAAGTACTCCCAGTTCTTTTTGTTGAAAAATTCGCATGAAAGTGTATCCTGAAAAATGTATCCGTCTCTTGCGAGTATGTAGTTATGAAGTACCCACCAAAATGAGTGAGTGAAAAAGTCGCCACTTGTTGCTTAGAATACCAAATGCATATTCCGCAAATCGCCGTGCTGTGCTGAGGCGATAATTGAAATTCCGCCTGGGATTATTAAGATTTGCTCCATGTTATGGTCCTAGAACCTTTTCATGTAAAGCAAAGTCTTCGTCTCCAACAAAGACGAATGAAAGTTCAACCTTCGGTGCATTTGATAAACACTGAGGTTGTGGTATATTCAGGCTTTTGCTATAGGTACTGCTTTGCTATATTGCTTTCCCGGAAAATGTTGCTGTCTCCCTCTCTGCCGTATGAAACGGTAGTTGCTGTCTACAACGGCCATCAGAACTATGGAGTTGAATTGCTTATTATTGTGATATTGCCATCCACTTAAATGAGGGCATTGTATACGAATGTGCTTTCCGTCTATAGCCCTAAGCAATGGGGAAAGTCACTTCTTTTTTCAAACTCTTGAGGAATTTGGTTCCAATTTTCTTCAGTGGGTGGGGCCAGTTATGCAGGTTTCCTTAATAATGTTAGAAATTGTTGCTCTTCCCAGACGAAACTGGCTTTGCAAAGCACTGAAACTTACTCCCGTAGCCATATATCTAAATTAACAATAAATAGGTTTTAGTCGCAGATCTTAAAAAAAGTGGAATAACATCAGAGACTATTATAAAAGATACAAACAAGAAGGAAACAAAATTAAAAGTGGTTCTCCTTTCCTCAAGAGGAAAAAGTATATCTTTTCTGATTTACTGCGAATTCTAGATTCCGTTTTTGAAAGGAGATGGTAATACAAATATGTACTATAAAAGGAATACTTTATTTAGAAATCTTAAAATCTGCGTAAGACGGATCTTCCAAATATTTAAACTCTGAAATTTGATTTGTAAGGCTAGCGATGATAGTGTAGAATTGTCGTAAACAAATCAGTGCGCAGTAAATTTTGTTGACTTTAAGTTATCTAATTCGATAGTGAAAGTTGTTTCAAACCCAATTTTAAAAACATTTTTTTCCAGAACTGATAGTAACTATGAAAATAGCTGAAACCTCACCTGCGATGACGAAAATAAGGAAGAAGAGACTAAATTTACTTAAAAAGAAGGAAATGCTAGCAAAAATCAATTTACTAAGCCCAAGGCACGTCCATCCCCAAATAGCAAACCTGCTTATCCCGTTCAGGAGGAAATTCTAAAAATTTTGAAACAAAGACAAGATCGACGAGAAAAAACCCAAGAAAATCCTAATGCATCTTTCTTATTAAGTTTTACCCAAGAAATTGACGAAATGACAAGGATGATTGATTTGTTAAGAAGACTAAATGATTCCTCTGAACCACGGACAAGCAAAAATTCTGTCTTTTACATTCCAACGGATCCTATATACTCCTCTCAAGTGTAACAACCTTTCACATTTCGTCCAATACAGTCACCTTTCTTCTCTTCTTCAACTGATTCTTCTACCACATCAACTTCATCAACACCATTATTGTCATCTTCAACCAAAATTTGCACTGGAGCCTCACATCCTTATCAACACATCGCGCTCTCAAATGCTGTGCCCTGTGCAATTGCAATAGAACCAATTCAACCAAATCAACCCATGCCTCAACCTCATCAGATACTTCTCATCTGTTAATTGAAAATCTTTCCGAATTTGTTTCTTTGGATCACGGAACGTCAAAACAAAACAATTAAATACATACTTATATATTTATCTTATCCTTTCTGAGTTCATTAGAAATAATAATATACATAAAAAATATTTCAAGTGTTCCTTTTTAATACCTTAATGTAATTGTGAGTCTATCCTCCACACTGATCGTTTCTCTTATAAAATAGCTTTTTTTTATCTTTTTTAACCTAACCTGCAAAACAGATCGTCAAAACTTCCCATAGACATCCTATAATAATTAAAAAATTTGTCTGGATGGCTCCTTAATACCGAATAAGCACTTTTAAATTCCCCTTCTTCACTTCTATTTTGGTTTAATTAATGCATCCAATATTTACGTTTCATTTTATTAATATTAATACTATCGGTCGCTAACATTGCAATACACGCGAGTTCTTCATCAGAAAAATTGCAATAAGTCAGTGAAATCAGTCAGCAAATTTTTTCAAGGCATACTGAAACTGAATTTACGGAAAATGTGTCATCAGCTTAACATGGGATGTACTAACCAAACTAAACATACCCTGAGAATAATCCCGGAACAATCCATAGAATGGAAAACACCGCTACCCGTGGGATTTGTGGACTTCCGCAGAGCAATCGTCACCATCAATATGGACTGCCCTTCGGAAAAGAAATATACAAGAAAAATATATAGATATCATAAAATCACTATAAGAAAGCAAGGCTGGCTAATGTTACCCCCACTATTCAACATAGTAGTTGACGATGTACTAACCCTAGCTACCAGAAAATCAGAAGGCATAATATGGGGGGAAAGCAGCCTGACAGACCTAGACTACGCCGATGACATCGCAATAATAGCCAGCAACCACAGTGATATGCATAGGAGCATTGATAACCTTCATACCACAACACTTAGAGTGGGCCTATAAATAAACATCAGAAAAACAAAGATCATGAGGATCAATGACGCGGACCGAAACCCAATAACACTAGGTAGTGTCACACTTGAAGGCGTGGAAGAATTCACTTACTTAGGCACCACAATCACAACGAATGGAGGCACAGACAAAGATATTAAAAGTAGACTGAATAAGGCAAGACAGGTATTCGGCAGGCTGTTCAAAATATGGAAATCCTCACAGATAAAAAGCAAACCAAAATAAAGATCTTCAACGGCAGCGTCAAATCTGTTCTACTATATGGTTGTCAAACATGGAAAATCACAAGACTGAACATACAAAGACTGCAGACTTTCGTAAACAAATCCTGAGAATAATATGTAAAATATTCTGGTCTAATAGAATCAGTAAAGTTGACTTACGGAATATAACCAATCAGATACCTATACATCAGGCAATAAAAGAAAGGAGATGGAAATAAATTGGACATACGCTGCGGAAAAACCCAAAAGCAATTCCAAGCCAAGCGCTAGACTACAACCCTCCAAACGGAAGAAGGAAAAGAGGTAGACCCCCACAAACATGGAATAGTTTTGTTATTTCGTGGGAATTCTCCCTTTATGGTGGGAATTCTCGCTTTTAAAAATTGGTAAAAGGGTAAAGGGAATAATTTTCTCCTCTTGAATAAAAACGTGGGAAAAGTCACAATATCCAAATATTAGAATAAATATAAAATAACGAACTTCATCGTGCAATATTTTATGTTTAACTTAATTTTAAGTCCTTGCTACAAGCGCTTAGCACAACTTAATCTGCAACTCAGCTCTGTATGCATAAAATTACGTAATTTTTAAGTACATATGTGTATGTACGTAGGTGATACAGCCAACGCACACGTTCCTCTCTTGAGTCTACACAAACGGGTTTTTGACGTTAAAGGATCGCAGGGTACGGTAATTGTTCCCTCACATTTTCCAAAGAAATGAATTTTATCTCTCGGGTGCAAATCACCACTACAAGTATAGAGTGGATATTTTGTCTCACACAGCACAGCGTAATTTTCTGAGTTATCATACCAATCCTAACTCAACTCCTATTCTGATATAAAAGTGAGTCGGAGCAAAATACCATAAGTGTACTTTGGGTTTGTATCTACAATCCGGCTTCATGGAAGAACTTTAGAGCAGTGATGGCCAAACTCACACTACTTAACGTGAGGAATGCTTCAAAGCTTAAGAAGCATTTCGTACTGTTTGTTTAATTTAGAACCTTAAAATGTTTGCAAAAGTTTGTATATCTTAAGATATTGTACAATTGCTTACAAAACTACTTAAATATGAAGATTTTTTAAACTTTTGTATGCTTTAACAATTAAAGAATCCAAAAACAGGAAACCGAACACAGCCAAACAAGTGCATATACGAATTTAAAAGCTCAAAAGCTCACTTGCCCGCGGTCATAGGTTTGGACATCACTGCTTTAGAGTTTAGATGTGCGTTGGCTTATAAAGTTTTTTGGTCATTCTTCTTTCTGTGATGTGATGACAAACTTCTGAAACCTTTAAGAATTTTGAACGCGGTTCTTCCCACAAATAACACACTTAAGTGAACTGGTGCATGGTGCTTAGTAAGTAGTGAACGTTGATTTCGATTAAATATTCAGAAGGATCGGTTTAGAAACATAACTTCATTTCTCCCTCTTGTTATTTGCAGATAAAGCAGTAAGTAAATATTTTTTTCTGTATCGTAATACGCCGTTGGAAAACTTAAGGGAACATAGAGTAAAGTCTGTGGAAAAAATCCCTCATAATTTTCATTTTCGTTGGAATTTTTGCCAACAAAACCTAACAACACTGCATGGAAAAGATCGGTTGAGGCAGAACTTAGTAGCGCCGGTATAACATGAGAAGAAGTTACACCAAGAACAGATAAGACTGGAGAGAATGATTCTGCTCTTATGTTCCCTCGAGGAATAAGGAAAAAAACCGTTGATCTTAAGCCCTGCTCTGCAACCTTCTCTACTCAGGGCTCCGGACGTTTGGGCTACATGGCTGTGTTTATTGGTTAAGAGATATACGTCGTCGGCGTAGTCCAGGTTAGGTCCCTACATGTTTCAGAGTGCAGTTGGCAACAGAGTTACGGTGATCTGAGTGCGCTACCGATACATGTTAACTAGACCTGGACTGGCTTTGGTTCCAGGAGAATGGCGGAATATGCCACAGCAGCCCAGTTTTGGGGGATCATGAGAGGATAATCAAAAGAATGTCAAATGTGAAAATCACGCTATACACTTAGAACTGTGCAAGTTTAAATACACATAGGTTTTATTTAATAAATCAATCAAAATCAATGTTAAAGGTGTTTTTGGAATTTACAGAACATTTTTAAATAGTTATGGTATTTTCAGTAAAATGGCAGATGGAAGTATTCCTTTGACAAAAAAAAATTAACTTTCCAAAAAAGTTGGTTGACTTATTCTCGTTTTAAATAAAATTTATAGTATAATTTATTTATATTTTATAATTTGTTATATCGTTGTTTTTGTACACATGCATTTTAATATGGAAAGACCGGGTTCGAAATGGGAATTATTAAGGAATCTTGATTCTAGAAGGTCCCAACACTGCACCAGTCTTGAAGCATTCGATCTTTTGCATACTAACCCGATTTATAAGTCATTTCACTTAAATGACCATCATTGAAAAATATTGAACAGTGGGCAATTTATGTATGTATGTTTGTTTGTTTGCTCTTCGTTTGTAAAATAAAATATAAATGCATATGACAAAGTCAAACTGAAATACTTTGAGGTATATCTTTAATCTTCTACGGATTTTCAAGTAGCAAAATTGACCATGTTTTATCGTTTCTGCAAAATCCAAAAACCACAAATTGTTGTCATAAAGTCTAGCAAATTTCAAGGTGACCCGTTCAAAGGCTTCGAAGGTGCATGTTACCTTGGTGTGTAATCGTTCATAACGTCTCCAATAAGCGGCCACAAAAACCATAAATTCCACCGCAATGACTAAACAGCGATAAACTTCAAATCACTCAACGTCTATGAACGTGCCTCAATTGAAAACCATCTATTTTGCTGCCGGCAAAACTTTTGCTCACTCGTTATTTTAAAGATTTTCTGTCATCCCGGTTACAGTGCAATATGCCAATATGCCAAATAAAAGCAATATAATTCCACGGCACATTTAAAGTGCAGACAGTGGCTTATCGAATTGGAACGATTTCTTTAAGATTCTGTTTTGGCGCAATTTTACTACGTTGCACTTTTGATGCTATTTTTAGATACTTTTGGGCACGGAAAAGTGTTGCACTTGGATTGTTTAAAATCGCATCAACTTTCATTTATTGGAAATAAACCGCCATGGGCAATAACATTCACTGAAGATTTACGACACTAATGAAGTCTTGTATGAAAACGTTCACTTATGAGCTTCAGATCATAAATTTGATTTTAAAGCAAGCAAAGCAGAACGGTGTGGTTTAATGTATTTTATCTGTTTTTTTTATATATGTAGTTTAATAGCGCAAATGGAAGTTATATCTTTTACGAGCCATTGCGATTAGAGCAGGAAGCAATTATACTGCACATTGCGGATGGATATTTGAGCGATCACTTAAGCAATTCTTTAGCCTAACATTAGGATCATAATAATTAATATTTGTCGTAGTTACAAACTAGTAAGATTTTTAAATAATTTATAGAATTACTAGAATCTAGATCATAGAGAAGTTTTTTCTTTCAAGAAAACCTTTTAAAGAAAGCTCTATCGACTAGCTTTTGTAATACATATGGATGTGAAGAGGTATATATATTATAAAAGGGAGTGAGCGAAGAAGGTGTCAGGTGTCTCTCATAAATTGGAGGGGTAACAAAGTATGGTAAACTAGTTATATGCATTCGCACTCTTCGGCTTAAGATTGATTCCCAAAAATTTGCAGTACGGCCGAATTTCTCTTGTATTGAACCATAAGCATAAGCGGTGGGCGAGTGATCTCCCGGTTTTTCTGCTGGCAATGTCAGCCTTCCTTCTCTCTACCACCAACTCGATACCGTTTTTTTATTCAACAAACATTCATCAATACACAAACATTATTCACTAAAAATTAGGTATTTTTAGATAATTCGGCAGCAAACTTTGATCAGCGATTTACTTATTCCAAGCTTAAGTTTGCTTTTCAATCGCAGCCTGGAGAATGTTAAATCCAGGTTAGCGAAGTGCTCGATAAAGAGGCGAAACATCGACGTAATAGGCTCGTGCATGCCAAAGAGATTCCTGTGGCGAGGAACGTGAAGGAAATCGTGACTCATAAGGGAACTGGGCGGGATAGAGATGCTCACAGCCATTAGCAATTCGGGTGAATTTATCGTTCCCTGCAGTATATAAAAGATAAACAGTATTTTGGAAATATGGCGTCTCTTTTTAAAGGAGTCCAGAGAGATAAGTGTTAAACGCTTAGGATAAGGAGAAAGTATGACAGGTTCATTCCAAGGAAGGAAGTGCAAACCTTAGAAATCTGCGCTGTACCGCCTCAACGCTGTTGATGTGTGCAGCCCAGATAGGGCTGGCGAATTTCAGAATCGGTCTAACAAAGTTGCAGTCAGTTTGGTTATGTAGCATCGAATTGGTCCTAGTAACGATCGATCCTCAAAACAAAACTGAGATTTCAGAACCACACCCATATCAAAAGTCTTGTCGACTCTACTCGGGACAATACCATCCACATAGTAATCAAAGAGGAAGAGACGTTTTCTATGGGAGAAAGTCATAGCAGTGAACTTGCTAGCAATAAAGGGAAGACAATTGCGAGCACACCGTTCACAAAACGACGGTGTCGGTGTCCTGAGAAACAGTGCGAAATATTTTGGCATCGTCCACATAATAAAAAATGTTAGCGTTGAATAAAAGAAGCGAGAGGTCATTAATATACAGAATGAGAAGAAGCGGGCCGAGAATGCTGCTCTGAGGCACCCCTGAGGTGACAGAGATTTGGTCTGAAGAAGTTTCTCAAAACTGGTCGCGCTTTGTACGACCAGACAAATAAGAAGACAACCAATCGACGGAACGAGAAGGAAACCCAAGTAGAATTAGCTTGTGAACAAGCATTTGATTGTCAATCCTATCAGAGGTCTTGCACCGTGAATATAGAGTCCACCTGAAATGACATAGACCAGCAATCGGTCAATAATTAAAGACATCGGACTTACTGCTTTTCTTATGAAGTGGAAAAATCAAGGAGCTCTTCCACAGCATAGGGAAACGACCGGAAGACAAGGACAGGTTGAATATATAACAAAGGACACGGACAAGAAACGATTGACATTTGCAGCAACAAAGTGCTCAGCAACAGATTCTTCGTCAAATACTAGCTTCATGGTCTAAAGGGAAGTAGGCGGAAGCCTGGGTAAAATCATAAGAGGAAATATCACAGATAGAATTGCAACAGGCAATATGAAAAATTCAACGAAAAAATTGGAGATAGTAGAGGGAAAATGACTTACGCAATCACGATGCATTAGAGTGCAAGGATACGATACGAGGTACCCTCCAGCCGGGAACGAAATTGAGCAGAAGGTCTTCACCTAGAAGTACAAATACGAATTTCTCCTTGTAGGACATAGGGCAGGAACTTCACTCGATTCGAGGCAACGGTTGCAAGTGGACCTACAATTTAAAGTGGATTCCGAACTATTGAAATTTAACCCAATGGGATTTTTATCGTGATCTGTTGTCAGCAGAAAACAACCATGGGTCGCCGTCGGTCGAATTCGAACTTGGGACCTCCGAATTGGTAGGCCAACACATTTTCGCTAACTCCACCGACGGCAAATAGGAATACACCTGAAAAAACAACACCCTCGACCAGTCAAAAGTCAAAATTCAGTTATTAACGACTGCGAAGTCAGCCAGTTTTAAGCATCAGAAACGAATCCG
Organism: Leptarthrus brevirostris; assembly: GCA_964036015.1. Lineage (NCBI taxonomy): Eukaryota > Metazoa > Arthropoda > Insecta > Diptera > Asilidae > Leptarthrus > Leptarthrus brevirostris. The sequence continues at coordinate 108,889,484 of OZ038372.1, read as the reverse complement.
AAACCACGGTGGCAGGATATCTACTAACTAACGTACCATCGGGGTCGGATGAGAAAACAAGATTCAAAAACTTGCCCACAGCAATATCACAACATTAAACCAAACCAGACGAAGCAGCAGAGTCCAGAAAGGAGAAGACACGCTATGGGGGTGAACAAGGAGGAAGATAGAGAGCCAAATTGAACAACTTCTTACTATAAAACCTCAGGACAACGCACAATAGCTCTAGATCACTGGAATCAGCAACATGCACCCACCCTGCGCACAGGACACCGACAGGGCACATAACTCAGACAGTTGGCAATCACGGCGAAAAACGCGAAACTCAGGGCAAAGAATTCGGATTCAAAAATCCCAGCCCATTATGATTGGGTTGTTGTTTAGTTTGTTTAATTTGCACCGACTTCAAAATGTCGTAATAGATATAAAATTAAAAATAATTTTTTACTTTTTAGCGCTTTTTGTGAAGTTGCTTAAAAATTTTTTTTAAAACTATTTTATTTTTCACTATTTAGTGTTTTCGACTCGAAGGATGCTGCTCGTAAGAATAAGGCAATTTCAAAAGTTGCAAAGGTAGTGCATTCTAAAGAATGGAAACAGAATTATCCAAATCCGGTAACATATTACGAAATTAGTCACGGTCACCCTTTAATATCCTCACCTTAGAAAATCCTTAACATGACTCTAGTGCGTCATCGTACTTCATACAGCAAGAGAGAAGTATCGTAGTCAGAGATTAATCCCAGTCACTCTAGGTACAAAATTGTTATCATTTATCAATCAGGAAACGTATTCTGCACAACCGAATCAAAATCGGTCTATGCCTTATGAAGCTAGGCGCCGCCCATCCTTCAACCCCCACCACAAGCCACAATTTTTGTCAGAATACAAATAGATACTCTATGCATTCAGAATCATCTAACTCAGTCCAAGCGTTACAAAGTTAAATCAATTTGTGCATTAGCATGTATACCTATTTACTTCTATTATCAAATTCATTGTCTCTTTCACAATTGCAGTTATCTTCAATCCCAATATATTTAATTAACTGGCTTACACGAGTACTTAAAATCTGTCAACATTTTAATGACAACTGAATGAAGGGCCTATACTTTCCCCTGTTAATTACAAATCTTATCCTCAATTAAATTTTATTGAGAGAATCAAAATTGAAAGCATCCCTTTCTTCTAACCGCCTATGAAAATTACTTAAGATGGGTTTCCTTAATTTGGCATCAGATATCCTCACAGACAGATGGGCTTCCAACAATATTTAGAAAAGGAAACAAAAAGGAAGGTGAAATGATGTCCCCGACAGATTTCTATGCAAAGGTGTGAAAAGGGGTTACCTTGATTCTATTCTTAGATTAACCACCGTCGTTTTTCATCATTATTTCTCTCTCAGAACTGGGCTTTCGTTTATTTTCCTCCGACAAATTTTTTACATGTAGATTTCGCGGTAATTTAATGGAAATTATCTATAATTTTACCAGTTGAAGTCATGGTGACAATATTTGAATTACTAACGAGCACAGAGCTTATGAAATTGTCTGTTTACTAAGTGATACTACCCTTCCCTGTAAAATATTGCTACATTTTCTTTCCTGGATGTTATTGATCAATTTTTGGTTAATTTGAATTTGAAGAAATCATAGCATACATGTTGCAATATTCCATAATGACTTCATTTGCTTTCAATAAAAGTTGTAAATGCGTGCGGTGAAACATACGAGGTAATTCAATTAAAACAGTGAAGGTTACCTAAGTTAAATATGTCAACCACATAGCATATTTACGTAGCTATGAACACTTTCGGCCCTGAAGCCTTTCGGATTACATTTTGTTTACACCTTATACAACAATATATTTGTTTAAAATGAACGTCTTTAAGTTATTATTCCAAAAACAAAGTGAGTTTGAAAGTATTTTTTTTATATTGGGCAATATACATTACACAGAGTTAACCAATATTAAAATGTTATAAGATAACAAAGCTTTGAGAATGAAAAAGATATAAAAGACAAGAAATCATTTATAGCTGATAAATAAATCATTGTCCTTGAACGTCATCTCCATTCGCCAAATTTGGTTCTCTTTGTTTACCTGTTTTCATAGAGGTAAAAATCGTGTGAATAACCCCCAGTTGGAGTCAGTGAAGAATGTGAAGACAAGAACGGCGTACTTGTTTAAGGCCTTGACATGTAGGGTTGCCTTAGAAAAATGCTAAACATGTAATCAGTGATATGGGGAGTATGTTGGTGGTTTTCGTTCGTTTATAAAAAGGATCCTGGATTGTGGTTTTCTCGGGAGAAGTAAAAGGAAAATATTTTTCACACGTAACCTCTAAAAAAACGTGATTAAAAAAGGACTGGTAGATAGCATAGGTCTCAAACTTGGGATTCTTGCGTGCGAGCTAGTTATTCTAGTCACTAATCCAAACTCCACACTATATTTCGTTTTTAGATTGATAATTTATTGTAGGAGAAAGCTTTTTGTAAAGTAAAATAATTCTAGCAACATTTTTCGGCTGCTTCCTAAATATTCGAAAACCACAGTTTAGCAGTTATATCCAACGCTAACAATTAATTACTAAATAGCTGATCAGACATTTTAATTACCGAAATGAGATACTCTATTTTTCAACATCCTATTTCCCAAGCATTAATATTTCAAGTCACAAATAAAATTCCAAGAACCTGAAGTATCACAAAAACGCAGACGGTGCATCAGCACCTTTCTTGTAATTAGATCACATGTCACGTCTCTGTGCATAAAGCTTAAGAAGTTATTACGCTAGCGTTGGATGAGTTAGATTTTTATCGTCGGATAGTTAAGTTCGTTTTCGTTTGTAAGTTTTTGGTCGCGAAAATATTCATATGTGTCAATAAAGTTAATTAATAAATAAATCGAAAGTGAGCGTTTTAATCGATTTTATTTTTATTTTTATATTATTATCGACACGACAAAAGAACAATCATAAATTTTAGCCTCCTTAAAATTTCTTGTAAATGATAGAAGAACAATTTTTTCGGATAAAAATAGTTTTCTACACTTGAAAGACAATGTCTGTAACACGTACGAGTTCCCTATAACCAAAGCCTTAATCGATGAGTGTTAATAATATCTACTCACAACATACTTTAGTTGCTATATTCAATAACTAGTTGCAGTGGAATATGAAATATGTTTACTACTGACCTTTCCTTGTTCTGTTTTTTTTATGCGATGTGGCCAAAGCCTAGGAGACAACCGTTGACGCATTAGCATGGTTTTGTCCGAAAAGAAATTAGGCTAAGGGGAGTGAGGAAACTTGATTGTCTTGTTTTTGCATTGCTGCGAGCTAGACAACAGCTCAAAGACGGAATGGACTTTTCAATTCAATTTTTTAAAAACACAAGGGGAGACCTGGTCTCGAACCCGGGAGCCATGTCATGGATATTAAATGTATATTAAAGATGCCCAAAACAAGTTCTTTGATCACCTCGTTCTTTTACCAAGATTTCGAGAATGTGGAAGAAATTGGTCCCCAAATTTTCAGCGAATTTTATGCTGGTTTAAAGGGCGCACAACTTTGTTCAACAAAAATAATCACCTCAAAGTAGTTATCGATACATTTTTCCCCAGAAAAAACCATTCTGTAATTAGTTTTCAGAAATATTACTTTTTTCTCGAGAAAAATACAAAAGACCGAAGAATTCTTGAATAGGTGAAGACATGAGGCGGCGCATTTTTCAAAAATATTGGCTATTAAAAGGCCAATTAAGGAGGTTGATACGTGTATAGATGAATGAAAAAAGGTCTCCTTTTCAAAGCGTACTTAAAAAGAGTAAAAGTGAACTAATTTTTCAACGTTTTCTCGTATGTTTTATTGATAGACCAAACTCACCGAATTTTTTTTTGTATGCGGAAAGTTCAAAATGACGTCTCTGGTCCAAATTTTACACTAAGTAAAATGGGGCTGTTGGCCTGAAAAAAAATTAAAACGGTTTCCATAGATAACAGTTTTGGCTTCTATAGAAACTTCACTTTTCGAAAAAATCTTGAAAAATAAACAATTTTTGAAACCGAAAATGAGCATGATTTGCTCTGCCATACCACTGCTCACAATTTGATTCGATTACCCGTTACTTCGATTATCCGGATACCCGAATCTCTTCACTAATTGATTCTTTAAATCGATTCCTCGGGTAATCGAATAATCCATAATCCGTAAGTTGATAAATCGAAAAGTCGAAGATTCGAGGATTTGCAAAATCAAACCAGATAAAAATGGAAAGAATCATTTTAAGTACGTAAAACGTCGTTCTATTGTCATTTATTGGAAAAAGAGTTGATATTTATGCCACTGGTTGGCATTAGAAAATTGTGACTTTAGCGCACTACAATTACGTGACGTCTCAAATGTTCACCGCTGGGATTTCAATATTGGTACTTTCCAAGGTTCAATACATTCGATAAAAATCTGTGAAATTTATAAACTTTTTTGTCACTAATAGTAGGAAATTTTTAATATTTTAATTCTGATTTACAATAATATGTTGAAGAGATAAATTATTAAGAATGTCTCTAAAACGGAATAAATTTTTTTTGATTGCGTAATTGCTACATGCTTTTCTCATTTTGAAATCCAGGAGTTTAACCTGCCTAAATCAAAGAATCGATTATTCGATTAATCGACTTGTCCGAATTTTAAGAATTGAGGAATCGAATACGCGGGTAATTCGATTCTGTCTTAACGATTCTAAGGTTCGGGTAATCGAACAAGTAGTCGATTAGCACTAGTCCATACATCTCGCCTTCTTTTTCCGCATTCACAACTAAACGACGAAAAGAATTAGGAGTCGTATACAAGATCAAAAAGAGATAGATCAAGAGGCCGGTGCTATAAATTAGTTTTCTGTGTGATGGGATCGGAATATCGTAAAATCTATTTATGTACATGTTCTCAAGACCCTAATGACCGATTTATGAAAAGAAAGAATAAATAGAAAAATTAATTTTTTTACACATATCAACCTCTTAAGGCAACGTAACAAAATAAAATAGTTTTTAAAAGAAAAGTTGAATACACTTCACAAAAAGCGCTAAAAAGCATAAAATTGCAAATTAAACAAACAAAACAACTACCCGACCGCAATTGAAGATAATTCATTAAATTACCTGAACGTTTCAGCTCACGGGATCATAAGGAAGGACGACTAAATACTTTTGTTGTAGTTGTTTGGTTTGTTTGATTTGCACCGACTTCAAAATGTCGTAATAGATATATTTTATTTTTCACTTTTTAGTGTTTGCTATTACGTGATACCAGAAAGGAACCATCCAAATCGGTCCACGCGTTAAAAAGTTAGGTTCACCCCCTACCCCCACACCCATTTCACCAAAATTTTTGTCTCGTAGTATCAATCAGGGAACATACTCTACCCAACAGAAAAGGAATACCCCTCCCCCACCCCCCACATTAGGCCCAAATTATTCTCCTATTAGCAATGGGAGATCGCACTGTATACAACAGCAAGAAAACCATCCAAATCGGTCCTCGCATTACAAAGTTAGGTTTCAACCTCACCCCACCAATATACTCTACCCAACAGAAAAAGAATTCTCCAAATCGGTACACCCGTTACAAAGTTAAACTACCCCTCTCCCCTCCCCCACCCTAAACCAATTTTTTTTCTATTAGCAACGGAGGATCATACTCTGTTACTCTGTACAACAAAAAAATAACTGGACTGCGACGAAGTAGTTATTGGTAAGACTTACGAGAAATGGTGACTTTATTGTTGTTCCTGTTTGCCCAAAAGCATTAATAGCTTAATAGCTATTAATCAAATCAACCTTATGAATTACAGATTTACCTCCAAAGGATGTTAAGATAAAAATAAGAATTGAATTGAATTAACTCTTTTAACTCAGAAGGCGTACTTCCCAGGCAGAAGCCACGAATCTATTGACCTTCCCACCACAATATAACAAAATATTGAGGTGAATGAGGCTCCCACACCAACATGCAAAAACAAAAAACACATCCAAACACAACAATCAAGGGTGCAGAAACGAGTGAGTACAACAGAATGGTTACAAGTTGAACAGGCTCAACTTTAATGTTACCTTGTCCACGTTAGAGCTGAAAACATCAACAACATCATTAGCTAACCTACACAGCTCGCTGGCTCAAACATACCGTAACTAGTGCGCGAGAAAGCTATCTGTAAGCTTGAATGGTTTCAAAGGGAATAGGGCAGTTCTCTAGGTATTATTTTGGAAGAAAATTCCGCACTGTCAATCTTTCCCTGCAGAAGCTGGTGTAGAAAAATTATATCAGCAACCCAACGACTCTTCTCTAGAGTAGCAAGTTGTAGCAGTCCCAATCCCTCTTTATATAGAGGCAGAATAAGAGGTCACTCCAGGGCAAAGCACGAAAGGCCGATCTTCCAAATCTACGCTGCATTCAATACGTTTGATGTGAGATCAGTAAAACGAAGACCAAGCCGTACTCCAGCAGTGGTCTAATACGATGTATACAGATGAAGTCTTATGTGAGGGCTAGGAATATCCCTGCACCAACGGAGGATAAATCCCAGCAAAGAGTTGGCCCTGGTAGCGATATTATTAATGTGGGGGATGAAATTAAGTAAGTCCTTCACTCCTTCCACCTGTTGAATACGAGTACCTTCAGACTTGTACTGAAAAGTACTATAGTTGCGGGACCTCGAGAAGGTCATAACCTGACACATCCAATGTATAACTTAAGATTATTATTGCCACACCAACTATAAAATATGTGTAGGTCCGAGGGAGAAAAATCTTTATATCGTCCCAATAAATAAGAATTTTACTTCTTTGAAGTAAATAAGTAATATCATCAACAGATAAGATGAATAACAGCGGACCAAGAAGAAGAAGACTACCCTGCGGTCACGGCGGTGAATACAATATTAAGACCCTGGCGAAAGTTAAAGTACATTTAGTCACTTAGAGGTCGTCGATGTCATAACATAACAGCTCCTAACAAATCAAACTTATATTTGCCTGAAGTAATTCTTCGTGTTAAAAAGCTGCATAGAATGTATACTGATATTTACCCGGAAAACCTTTGTCATATTAAAGCTGCCGATCAATATTACAACAAACCATTTGGATATAAAAAGATTGATACTTCATCTTGCGATCAATATCAAGGCAACTCATCTTCGTTAAAATCTCATTTAGGAAATGAAATAACAAAAAGCGAAAAATCGTATATTGGAGGCAAAATGAAGACATTTAAAATTGAAAGTAACCTACAAATTAAAGGTAGAAGCTTTTTTCAGTCCAGAAAGGTTTGCTGAAAAAACATCAGAAAAAGTCGGAAATCTGATCACTTTTGTTTTACCATGCCCGTTTACCGTTGCCCATTCTATGTTTAATGTATATGTTTTTATGTTTAATGTATATGTTTTGTCCACAGGTGGCTCTCTTTTCACTTTCATTGAAACCGGAAGAAACTATGTTTATTTCGCATATACCTTTTACAGTGGAATCTATTTTTCCACTTACGATGAAACTGGGGCTAAGAAAGAATCCGATGACGTAGTATCTGTCCTGCACCAATATTTATAAACTCTTCTGCTACTCTTGTGCTGGATAAAACAAGAATTTTAATGTTATGCGGTTGGCCTATACCCTTGTCCATAATTTTAAACGCTTTGATTCTATCAGAATAACATTTCTTAATCGAGACCAAAGCTAAATAAATTGTGACAAAAATGTGGGCCCAATAAAGCAGAGTGTGAGGATAGATCTACCCAATCAATGGAACGTCCACGATGCAAACTATCACCTTTTATTTTTATACCAGTTATCTAGAAAGCTATAGAAAAGAACCAAGCAACATAGTACAACAGTCCAAATGACGACAACCTATAATTGACCGTAGTAGGCCTACATTATCAGGAATAAAGTAGGTGGCTCATCCTGCAATGCTTCCGTAGAAGAACTACAGCTATCATATCCGCTTCCGAAACCAGTGGCCTAATATAAAGAACTATTTGTATTAGGAAAATCATGCGGAGGCGAAGCGAAACGTTTCTTCGAAACCATTCCTTATGCAATAAGGTTTCAAATGTAGATTTTATCTAAGAGACGTTTGCAGATTTTTTTTTTTATACATTATTTTGACATGGATTGTTTTTTTTTGCGCCAAAGCGGTAACTCTTGCATTAATCTTATTAAAAAAGTAAAAAATATATTTTCTTTAGTTAAATTATAAAAACCACATGTTTTTAAACACCTTAACGTAAAATAAAAATACTTTATGGAAATTTTTTGTAAAAATTCACGAAACAAACGAAATTTGTCTTCCAAGTTTAAAATTCGATTACTTCAGGTATACAAAAAAGTGACTTTGGCTGCTTGTTGCCTGTACTCTACATATTTGATTTTCACTTCCCATGTCATCACCCAAAAGAACCCACGAAATAAAAAGTTTACTTTCAAAACTAGACGGCAGGTATTCAGCCACATTAAACTGCCAAATTCAACTTTATATCGAATGGTTTCCGAAAAAACAGACGTACAGACACTAAGGTGATTCCTTTTTTTCAATTACCAACTACAACACCAAAATCTTATTTTTCGAAGACTCGTCACTTTTACCTGCAGAAAGAAAATATATGTTTTAAATTTTAAATTAAGGTTGTGGTTTCATCTACACACTTTTCTCTCAAAAGTAATGAAATTAAGTTAGCTTGTTCGAAAAAACCTAAAGTTAGTCACAAATTATAAAAAGCACGACCGAAAACAATTATTAATTTTCACATTTAACCCATCCCCTTCTTGTCGAGGTAAAATATTGAACTTAATTACTTTTTAAATAACTTTTGACACCGACTTATGTATGTAAGTAGATCGCACTTTTCTCCAGTGACCGTAGCATTAGCAATGCAAATGGTGCTAGCAATATTTGTAAGTTATTTAACCCTTTCAGGGATATCTATCAAACGTGCTCTAGAACGTGGGTCCTTTTTGGCATCAAATTTTCCAAATGGCCTTAAAAAGTTGTAGGAAGTATTACAGCTCTTTTAGAGAATTAAGATATTACTTACTTTGGAAAAATTTATAGCGTCATGCTTATAACCCATAAAATAAATTTGATTTATGGCGCTCGCGGGCACCAGGATGGAAACTGATTTTTAGATGTTAAACAAAGTTCCGTAAATCTCCTCCATAACTGTGATTCTTCGAAAGGATAATAAAAATTGATTTATTTCATCCTACGGAAATAAGGTCTAATTTTTATGCCAAAAATTTCACAGAACCTCTGGAAAAATTTGGCATTGAATTCAAATTAATAGGAGGTAAAAGTTCTACAATATGGCAAAATTTCCGTAAAGTCAAGAGTTTATCAGAAAGGAGCCTAAAAGAAAATCTGTCAGCAATTATTTCTTGCGCTAAGTTAATTAATTGGAGCCAAAGTTAAAGTCTATTTGATTTCCTAATCGGGCTCAGAGTTTTTCTCCAAATTGACCTATTGTTGGTATAAATAAATAGAAGCGAATCAATTTTATTTTAATACTACTGACAAAGGCAGATTTTTATCCAAACATTCCTTCTTTAAACTAAAATCGTGCGCAGCAACAATAAATTTATGTATATACAAATACACCGAATACGATTCATCCTTTAGTCTCTTTTAGCGAAAATAGACAGAAGTCTGCTCAAAAAGCGATTTGTGCAGAAAAATTTAAGAAATTTAAGACATTTCAGTTCATCTCAACAGTTTCCTCCTTCGGTTACGGTCACTTCCGTTTACAAGTATTTCCACGTGAATCGTTTCTTGACAGTATGATAAATGATATTCGTTGATGTAAAGTCGTACCTCGAATCACTGGATGAAATGAAATATGTTTTTAGCGGAATGTTACTCGTTCAAGAATTTTTGTAAATTTTCGATAACATGACAACGAATTTCCATCCTGTTCCATACTCTGTTTCGACAGACGGAAAATTATGGGACAGTAAATCTAAAACAAGATCCGATCGGAACGCTTTGACGCCTAACATAAATCATTTTTATGGTTAGCAGTACCTAAATTGGAATGGAGTTCGACCATTTCCTTTTTCAAATTATTTTCTAAGATTTTATATTTTAAGGCAACATTTTTAAGGAAAATATTTTTTAAATACCCTTTTCTATAGGATGTTTCCATTTGAGAGGTCAATACCGAATGAAGTACTCATCTAACAAAACAAAACATCACAACGGTTTGAGATGCACAGTCAGTCACGGTCTTCGCTTAAAAGTACTATGGCAATAAAATAAGTTGAAGGTTCAAGTCCACATGGGGTGGTGATAAGTGCCTTGAAAATCTTTATAACGAATATGCGGCCCTGCGGAAGGTTTTCGTATGGACGCCCGTAATTGTAGGGTAGAATTTCTTGACGGGCAAAATATATATATCCGTTAAACTCAATGTTAGTGTATTAATAAAAGCTTGTGAAATTATTTAAAACACCACAAACAAAAAAAACCCTTTGCCTGTAGCGAACGCCTGTGAAAGTGAAGCGTTTAAAATTAGTTTTTAAGTCTCAAGTCGATGGTAAGGATGATCTTTCAAATTTTTCAACGAATGTGTGGCCAGTCGTCGGTGAAGTAAGTGATAACATGTTTTTATTTAACTTTGATATCCTGCTGCCAATTGACTAGGCGTTTTTGATGTATATGATTTTTTTATGATTTATTAAATGTTCCGAGGTATCTTTTTATGATACTAATGTGAACTTCCTGATATTATCTGCCGAAGTTTTTAATAAAGACGGAAAACGTGGCGAAGAAAGAATTGGCGTTTTAATTTTGTTCCTATACAAGCTACTTCAACTATAGTTAATATCCGTTCCCGTTTTGACTTCTATTTTTTTAATCACTGCACATATTTATATCCGCCGTAAGTGTCTAAAATAATATCCAATCGCACCATCAACAATTATTTAAAGAAATTATTGCAATAGTTTTATAAGCACCGAAGTTATTGGTACACAACACGTTTATCTAACCAAAAAGGTTTGTTTTATCTCATTTGAACAACCGAAAATAAAGTAATTCAGTTAAAAATGATAACTATAGATAACAACTTAAGAAGAATCTGATACAAAATGACATCTATGTTTTGTTCTCCACCGACATATGCCAACAGAACTGCTTCAGTATAACAATCTCTAATATATATTAACAGTAGAAGGAACCCCTTCTTGTACAAATCGGAATAAGTATCCTGAACAAAAGCTTTTTCCGTCATTATTACTAAAAAACATAGATTTGTGTGATTTTATGCCTTATGGAATAAAAAAGGGATTAATAATAAAAAAAATTTAAGTTTTATAACTAACAGAAATTATTTAAAATTAAGTGAAATTCCCGAAGTACAAAACGTCCTTGAAAATTGAAACTAAAAATTATCGATTAAAGTGATTTTGATGTAAAGTTAGGAGTTGTAGTTAACGTGTAAAACATCCCCACTGTAAATGTAATCAAATGATTGGAAAAGTGAAAAATGTACCATTAGTAAAATAAAAGTTACAGGATCGGTATAAAATGTAAACTCCAGTTATCTGCGTACAACTCCTCTTAGATAAGGGTAGTTAGTTACCCCCTCTGGGTGAATTTTTTAAACAAATTTATTCGTATTTAATTTTAAAGTTGCCAATTTAACCGTTTTTAGATGCATTATTTATCTATTGAACTTATATCCGTCAAAGATACCCTAACATACTTGAAATAGCTTTAATTAATTAAAAAAATGGAATTAAGTGTTCATAACGATAGATTTTCGTTTTAGTGATTTTTGACCTAACGATCGATGTAATTTTCACCGCGATGAGACCAGTACTTTTGAAGTACCTAAAAGGTAAAGGCAATAAAAATGAAAAATTTTCCGACCGCTGGCTTAGATAAGGCGCGCCGATTCTTTGGCCTTCTAGATCTCCAGATCTTACTCCATTGAACTTTTTCTTATAGGTAACAATGAAGATTGAGGTTTATTCAATGCCAGTTAACAATAGAGATGAATTTGTTAGCAGAATAGCGATTGCAAGGACGAAAATACGGGCGAGGTTGGGTACAATGTACCTTAAAGAGGGAATTACAACAAGCAAGTTATTAGCATGCATCGAATGTGACGGAGTACATTTTTTTTAAGTTTTCTATATCCTTTCTCTACCTGGACATGTTGATGTGTGTGTAATAATTAATAAAATAAAAAAATAGTAAATTTTGAAATATACTGAATTTTAGGTAATGCCAAAACATTTTTTCACTTTTGGAAGTGACTCCACCTGCATTGAGTAGATCAAAATTTAAAAATAAAATAATGAAGCGATGCGGTACCGTGAAAATCGAATTTATGAATCACCCTGTAACTCCCAAATGGTTGAGATTGCCTCCCCTCCCCTACCATACAATTTTTGTTTGACTAGGTGAGAACTATCACCCCATTTATTTTGACACACCATATCTGAAACACCTTGTAGATTGAACTTGATGCACTAAATCCGCCACTGTCTACTCCATATGTTACCTAGTGTAATAAAATATACACTAAAACCTGGCAAGAGAAAATATATTCAATTTGACAAAAAACAGCATACATATAATACAGATTGGTGGTTCTCGATTTATAAATGCACTAACGGAAATACAGAAAGACAATAAATAAATAATAAAAAAAGGGATTTCTAACCTAATATTTTTTGCTGGAGCAATCTAGCAATGTCAACTTGGTCTTTTGCAATAAGATCAGATAACAATTCTTACTTCGTCTACTACTATTACTTGTGAAACTGACAACTGCTGCAAATGGGCTGGAACAAAATCACTGTAAACTAGAAGTCGTGAACTGGACATTTGTATGTGGTAGTAAATGGTCCCTTTTGAAAAATTTATTTACATTGCTTTTTATGGTAATCAGGAGGTGGCTTTTCTTAAGTTCACCCTATCGCTAAAATTATTTTTTCATTCACGCTACCATCATGAATATATAACAAGTTCCGCAGGTAAAATTGGGAGAGAAGAACTTCACCCGATTCAAGACAACTATTTCAAATGGACCTACAATTAAAGCGGATTCCGAACCAGGAAGGTTTATCGGATGTGAAAGAAGAGCAATTTTTAAATCTAACTTCAAACGGATTCTTGAAAAATAAACATAATGAGTGTGTAGTAACATCATTCAGGTTTGAAACGCAACATGTGTATCCAGTTTAAACAGAGAAAGTTCTGAAATACATTTCCATTGCCTTTTCCAACTTCATATCTATGTGAACCAAGGAAGTGCAACCAGGGAAACAAATTATGACGATCCGTCGTCTCAGCATAAACAATTTCATCCTTCTCATTGATTATAATAAATTTTATTTAACTTTTATTTATTCTATATATTTTATATTATGAATGAAACTAGGTTGCTGGAGGATGAACGGAAGAGTTGAAGCGTTCTAGGATACATCGATCCTCATCTGAGCATTCTCAAGTGTTGGTAAACCTCCAAACGATATTAACCAGGCAATGCATCCTTGAACGTAGCCAAGTAACTAATGCGGGAGGAGATAACTCTTGAAAATCTCCTAATCCCCGAGGAAGTCTGCAGTGGTCTCTTTCTCACTGCGGGACCTAGGGGTAATTTGGTCGCAAATGGTGTCTTCTCAGACACATCTGCAGGGAATGGAGATAGATGGTATGATAAACCTTATCAATTTGGCATTATCTACGGCACCCAGAATATAAGCAGCTGTGGGAAAATTACCTTCCGAAGGTTCTGTGGTGTATGGAGGCTAGACTTGCGCCGGCTTAAAGCGCTGTAGCAGCCCTGGAAGAAGGTACCATTGGCAAAATAATAACTAGCACTTCAACTTTAGGGGTTGGCTACTTCCACGGTACACGCACCAGTAGAAGATGCAGACCTGCCATCCGAAGGGTTAGCTGCGATTAATCCAGAGGAGGTTACTTCTCCTGGCTCTGACCTAAAGCTTCATGGCCCGAAACCCTTCAGTGCCGTGGGCAGAGAAGGCATAAAAGTTGTGATTATCACATGGACCACGAAGAAACACTGGAGGTGGCGGAACAACATGGATTGATGCAAATAGGCTAGCATTGATCCAGGGAACCGAGCGTAGCGGCGACAGTGGGATAACTGGATAACACAGTTGTTGTCGCTAAGGGAGACTGGGACGGGGACAAAAAGGAAAAAGATGCTTTCAGTGGATAAGAATCTCAATCTACCGGGAGCCATGGACTCTCCGGTGTCTCTTGGACGATTTTCACCTCTTCCGCTAAAAAAAATTTATGAAAATATTTTGATTGTTATTAAAGTATATGATTTTTTTTTTGAATAAGAGGTACTCTGTGTTACGAAAATTATTATTATAGTTGTAGTAGTTTGGGAAACACTAGTGTAGAGTGAATATGGTGTTAATTGTAGCATATCCAGACGCGTGCCCGCTTGTAGCCATTTCATTCAAATCATACATGCAATCCCATGCACTGATCATATTGCATCCCATAAATTCAAATGTAAACAATAAGTTCACTGAATTAATTACGACACCCCCAAAATCACTCTGGGTAAAGGTGCCACATAGCCATATGCCCACGTTCGTAACGCCAGGCTGGAAGAATATGAAAATAATTAGTGAAAATAAGAGTACTGCACTTGACACCCAATTTTTGTTGGTTGGTTTTTTTTTTGAAATGTTGAGTCAGGTGAAATTGATTACGTCAAAATTTATCGATATAGTAATATAGTTTAAGCATGAGCATATGGGAATGGTTTAGAACATAAGAAATAAATATAGTATAAATATTGATAAAAAATTGTATATAGGGAAGAGTAGAATAAATACACTTATTGGAAACACTTCGTCTTTTTCTTTAAAATTACCAAAAAATACCAATGATGCTCCATTTTGCCAAGCATTTAGGCTCTTCAGCAAGGCAACTTTGTATTGAAGCTTTTAAGCAAGTCCGGGTATGCAGATCGACTTTCAAGCCAAAAGTATTGAGGTGAGACGCCATAGACATCATTTTCATATTTAAATACTACTCTTTCGACTTAGATTATCATCAGCAGCACTTTCCTGAGGTACTAACCTTTAGCATAAACAATCAATTCTGCATGTACCAAAAGGTAATGGAATTCTACAAATCGTCAGCAAAACTTTGGTGTCTGTCACAAGACAACTTCAAAAGAGGAACAGTTTCTATATATACTTCTTTTTTCTAACAAAATGAAGTAGGTGCTTAAAGCTGAAAAAAAATTATGTTATATTCGACGCGATCGGACAGGACATTCGTACGATTATTAAAAGTAAATATTGATATACCTACTCAGATGATTTCGGAGGGAGGAGCTAAAAAATGGAACTTTTTTAACTAAGATTTTAAATGATTGATCATGCAAGGACCTTGTAATAAAAAGTATCTATTAAAATAATTTTGACATACAAGAGACAAATAGGTATAAGATTTTTCATCGAGAAACATAATTGAGATTGAATGTAAACGAAATACAGCAAGGTTAACGATAATCCTAAAAAACGTTTTAAAAAGTATTTAATTTCAGTGGATTCCAAATGATTTCAAGCAGTTTAAAATATTAACTAGGCTGCCTAAAAATCACTATTGCTGAACAAAACTTTCTTTCAAATATCATATCCAATAAATCAATGAACTTATTTCAAAGGCAAACTAACTTTAGGTATTCTTATATGTGCTTATGCAACCAAAAAGTTCTTCCAGCTCCAGCTTCAACTTGTCAGCTGCAGATACTCGACTACACAACGAAACTGGGTAAATGTCATTCGAAATCCAAAAGTATTTATTAATGGTCTTACAATTGAAAACCTTTCAGAACAGGAAAGGTTTAAAAGATTTCTGAGCAACGAAAATCTCTGCAAAAAGCAATACCCGACAAATTGGGAATCCTGTGAAAATACACAATGGAAACTTTATCCTGTCTTCCAATTTACGAGAAACCACATCAATTTTTAATGCTACTCCACGTCGAATAATTTGCAGAGTGTTGGATCGAAGGAAATCAAGCCCAGTGACACCTGTAAGGCGAACGACACTAAACCTCCATTAACTCACTGACACAGGGCAATTTATGTTGCCCGGCTGTACGAAAGTGACACATCTTGTCAGTTTTGCGAGATGTAATCAGAAATTATCGTGTAACAAGCTTCCTTTGACGTGACGACGCCGGATGATAGATGGATGCATTTATTTAGAAATTCTTTTATCTTGTGTATAAGTTAAAAGAGGACCTTTATGTAATAACGTGAGTTATTAAATTTAAACACCACTTTCACTCACATGGCTACAGAATGACGACACATTTTAAAAATTTGCTCTGCTTATTAAAATTTTATTCTACTCGAATGACTACCCACTCAGAAAAACGTTTTTCGCTTGCTTTATTGCTAACTTTTCCTGTGATGCCTTCAAATTTGGAGATTACTTTTCAAAGGAAAAGCAATTTCAATAATTAACGCGATGTTTCTGAAATGGCTGGCTCGCGATTTTCGTAAATCCTTTGTACCTAAATTATTAACGTAGTTAATTTACCTGTTTAATTTTCATTCACTAATTTGAATCAAAGCTTTACTCACATGTAATATTCTAAAGCGTTTCTGACGTGCTGTTAATTAAAGGGTTGATAGTTTTACGCCACAGGCACGTTTGCCGTGCTCACGCTCCAAAACATCTCTGCTAATTATTTGGTTACTAAACGATGATTGAGTGAACATTTTACGGAATGATCGTATGTTTGAGGTTAAATATTTATAAATACCTAAACGCCCCACTTTCTATTAAATTTTACAAGGGTAAACCTTAATTTTATTGTAAACAAGCCAGACGGAGGTATATGTACCTTAGTGTTTAAATCACGCTACAGCACTCAAGCAAGTAATTTTTTCCGCAATTTCAATTGCATCTAAAAGTCTCTAGACAGAATTTTCTCTAGACTAAATTCATCACTAGGGGATAAGACAAGACACAAAGCGCGCAATAATTCAAAATAAAGTCAATGCAGAACCATTCGTAAATACTCTCAAGTAAGATAACAATTTATCAATCTATGCACGAACTGTGATTTAAAAGTTTTGACACTAATGCAGCTCTGAACCAACCTTTACGTTTTCGAAGTTTTCCATGAAAATGATTTGAAATGTGTCCTGAACTTTAATCAAATTTTCAGCTTTTTACATTGATTTCTGCGATAGACAATTTTTACTTTCAGACTCCCATAGGAAGAAAGTAATTAAATTATGAGAAATTTCAAAATCGAGATTTGAACTGATAAATACATTTGAGGGTCCTCTGAACTCATTTCCACCATTTTTAAGCAATTGAGTAAAGATGTTGCACACTCACTTAACGCTATGGCAATCCATAGCGAACTAATCAATTAGTACTCTATCGATCCTTTGTACTGTTCATCGCATTAGGACCGCTTTTATTATTGAAAAATACATGAAAGAAACAAAATATAATAAAAATGTCAAATTAGGTGGGCACGGACCTGATAACTTCTGTAGAGTTATTTTTAAATTTTTCATAATCTATTTTTGCTAATGTGTTCGTTTTTATTGAAAGTACTTACTAAAGGCTATATTTAGAAATTCTGAATTGATAGTTTAGAAATTAGAGGGGGAACTAGGAGCGGATTAACCAAGGCACTGCCTCACTACCGCACTGTAGAACATCTATTTATGTAAAATTAAAGTAATTATAATCATTTTCAGCGAAATCAACAAGGTAGACAAGACATTTGTGTAAAAATTTTAATTCTTTTCATAATTTTCAAACATTTTTGTGATCCCACATTAAAGACGAATGATACGGAAAAATTCGGTAAATTTATTTTCAACAACTTGTAGTCGGAATCGCCAAAAATCCTTTTAGGATTACCTCTCATTTGAGGCAATATAGAATACATATAAGAAAGTACTGCTAATTGGGAGAGGGCGTTCTAGGCGGAATAGCCAAATTTAATTTTGGCTGAAAAAATTTAAACAAAGTTGTTTTGTTTGTTTGAGTTAGTTGCAAATTACAGGGGTTTATCATTTTTGGATTTAAACCTTAAATTCTTCACTTCTTAATCCTGAACATACTTGTGCTATAAAGGAGGAAAGAAATTTTAATGGAAAACCAGGGAGAGATCAAATATGGTTATTCTATGGGTTCTATGGATAATATTTTCAGTTTAACTAGTATTATACTTTTCCAGTGAGCAAAAAACACTTGACCCCACTGAATTTGTCATAAAATCTCCAAAACAAAAACTGTTCAATACTCAATAAACTGCCAGATTAGAAATTAATTCTTACTTTCTAAAAATACAAACTTGCTTTAAATTAATAAAAAATTTAAATTAAATTCGACGTTAAATGTAAAAACTTACTACACAAATTATTTAAAGTAATCAAGAGAAATGTTTGATTGTACATAGTAATTAGTAGGCACTATTTCAAATTAAAGCAAATTGCTTACGGCTAGCAAATGTTTGCGTTTTGATGACAGAAAATTATGGCATACGTTGGTGTGCTCACTAGTTCTATCATTACCCTTAAATAACAAATTCACAAGCTATAAAGACGGAATTGTCCACAATATTATTTTATATAAGTATAGTTAAAGCTTATACATACATATATTCTAAGCAATTGCTTTCAGCTGGAAATAATTTCTATTAATTTGTACTTGTTACACTTTGTTAACTGCACAAGAAGGTATACATACTTTCGAGGGTTAGGGCACACTCGCAATTGTGTATCGATGCGATTTTAGTACCTGGAACGATTTATGCACCTGCGGATTTTATTGAATAATCGCAAGTGTGGAGAGCTTATTTTCTAACTTACATTAAAAGTGTTAAAAATGGGTAAATTTCAAAAGAAAATTGTACAGGTTAACATTAAATAAATTTGATTTCTAATAAATTCAAATCAGGTATGGAAGGCCTGAAACAAGCCTGCAATAAGTCATGAGGTCGGCTCAAAGTCGATAACAGGCCCGTACATTTGGTGGAATTATTCTCCCACAAGAGTATTGTTAATTTGCACATATCAAATAAGAAATAACCGGTGAGGAACCAGTAAATCCAGAACAGGCATGCACCAATCCGCACTGCATTAGTAATTTGATTATCGCCAATCGGAAAGGCAAAAGTGCGAAAAGGAATAAAGAAAAAGAGTATAGGGACAGAAACCATCAGTATAGGGCGACGCGATAATTAAAAGCGCTTAGTTAAAAATTATGTAAGTGATATTTTTTTCGAAAATCACGTTTTTTTTTTTTATATAAAGATTTTCTGAAAAAGTATGTACAACGGTTAAGGAACTCAGAAAAAAGTACAATTAAATTTAATATTTTATAAAAGTATTCGAACTTTTATATCAAGTCTTAGCATTTTCTATATCGTGTCCAACAATAACTGAGCCTTATAAGAAGAGTGTGTTACGGTCTGCAAACGGAACAACATTATTATTCTACATACATATTGTAATATAAGTAGTGAAACGTAAATATAAGGTTGCTGATGCTCCCAAATATTATTTCAGAAAACAATTTGCGAAGAGCAGCCAAATTATGTGACGGACTCGCCAAGGGAGTGAAAATGTGAAAAAATACTATGCAATCAATATTTATATTATACTTATTACTTATTTAGTAGTATTTAGCAAGATACAAATAATACCTGAGGAATATTACTTTTGGCTTTTAATGTTTTGAGTCTTATAAAAATGTATATATGTATATGAATAATTAGGGCGACACCCCTGCCAACTCATATTGTTAAAAATGAACCTAGCAATTTTTTTAGTAGCTTGCACCTGGGAATTACGTCAATTAGTATTTTAATTGCAAACCCGGCAGGCATATTTTCAACCGGAGCGAACCAATGCTACATAGAAGGATTTATATGTATAAGGATCTTTAAAAAAACAGCTTTTAGCAATAATATATGTAATCATCATGTTTACGGAATAACAGCTTGTTATGATCTAAAAATCCTGTGTTGATGAACTAGTTTTATTAGTTTTACTAGTTAGATTCTGTAGACTTTGGTCCCTTTCAGGTACCCTAATTTATTTACTCCGTGGGAAATGTGAGCGCTATACGAATATAATTGACGGGATTATTTGATTAGGTTGGTTCTATACTAGACCGAAACCATATAAAGATACTGAGGATGTATCTTCCATAGTTTAATTTTCTTTTGCTTGATGAAACAACTATGTATATAGGTATATTCGCTCATGATGGCTGTATCTCACATATTCTAATGGGATATTGGGGAATTTTAATTTCATTACCATACTTTTCCTTTTCATTGATGGAACAACGCATATGACGTTTGACGTTTCATTGCCATGATTTCTGGCCACCTGGGACATGTGCATTACACAGTTCCCTAATTCCCTTTTCGTAGCCTACCTCGTTCACGTTACAATATATATAATAGCAAAAATACTTCTCGGCCAGGTCCTTGAAGTATTCTTGGAAAAAACACCACTTACGTTATAACATCCTGAACAACACAACCGGAGGACAAATATTCGTTCGAAGCTGTAAATTTACTCTTTGTATTCGCTAATCTTACTCTGCCAAAGATTGCATTCGATTCTTATATTATTCGATTTTATTAATTTAATGATTCAAATGATTAATTAATAACCATAAGTATTGGAATTATATTCCGAAATACATACAATTGAGCTATATTGTTTTTTTACAGCATATTTCGAATGAATTACAAAGTTTCAATATCTTTGATTTAGAAATTGGAAATGTATTTTTATAAAGTCAACCAGCCGTTTTGCTGAGATAAGTGCATTTGCGAATCGTTGAATTTTATTGGGGAAATAACCAACATCTAAAATTTTACAGTTGTAGAGATAGTGCACTCTATAGAAATGAAATCCGGCATCAGAAATCGAAATTTGGCATCTGAAATCAATATCCGGTCCACGCCCCCTCCTTTAACTCTGTTATGACACAAATAGATTTTCTATGCATTCAGAATCAGCTTAATCAGTCCATGCATTACAAAGATAGATTACCCCCACCACAATCCGTTGTCAACAGTCTACCATATAGTGGCAATGTATACAAGAAACAAGAATCATCCAAATAGGTCAATGCGTTAAAATGTTGGATAAGGAACCCCCCCCCCCCATAAATTTTTATCGTAGTACCAATGGGGCAACATATTTTACAAATCAAAAGAAGAATCATCCATATCGGCCTACGCGTTAAGAAGTTGGCATCCACATGCTGCCCTACCCCAACCCCACCGTTTAAAATTGTTTCGCGGTACCAATGGGGTAACATATTCTATACATCAGAAAAAGAATCAACCAAATCGTTCCACGCGTTACGAAGTTGAACTGCCAGGTCCACCTTACCCGCCCTGCCAAAGAAGATTTTTTTTCATTATTAACAATAGGCGATCATAATCTGTACAATACAAAAAGAAAGATCCATAAGGGTCCACGCATTACGAAGCTAGGTTTCACCACCACCCCCATCCCCATCCCCACCCCCACCCTACCCAAATTTTTTTTTGGGATAGTACCAACCAGTGAAGATACTCTTTACAACAATAAAGAATCATCAAAATCGCGTTACAAAATTATGCCCGGTCATACATAAAAAAAATAAGTGTCGAACTTAAAACCTTTTCGTTTTTGGGAAGTCGGTTAACAAAAACAAGGAAAACAATCAAATGTTTCGAGGAAGAACAAAATCTGGAGTCAGGATGCGGATTGGAAAATAGGAATTAGAGAAGATCCGTGGTGGAAAGGGAATTTAAAAAAAAATCAAAGTTAAGAAGATAATTTTCCTTATTTCTTTAATATGATTTGATTTATAACGCGGTTTTCAGAAAGTAGCGAATTATTGAAAGAAGAAGTTATTTTTAGTTTAGTTTTAATATTTATTCGGGACTAGCTGCGTGTATCCGGCGTTGCTTGCAATTTAGATAAGTGAGCGTCGTTTATAATTTTATTCTTACGGCAACAGTATGATACAGATGTCTAAACCCAACAGTATTTAACTGCTTCGGAAGTGTCATTATTCATCTCTATGATCCCGAAAAGTTTTGCGAGGTGGTTCAATCTATGTATTCAAAAACAATCTTCGAAAATCTAAACATCTAAATAACACAATTTAAAAACAGTATTTGCCCATGTTTAATGCAGAAACCAAAGAACACCTTCAATTTAATAAGAATTCGTTTTCAAAAGTTAATTAGACTCAAGTTGAAACATTTTTCACGTCAATTTTTGAGACATTTTTCTATAATGTTGATTAACCTTGGCGGAGAGATGTATGTTTCCGACATTGTTTTAGAATAACTTAGGAGGAACATTATTATTATATATTATTATATATATAACAAACAGTTTACCCGAAAATTACCTCATCGGCAACTTTTTCCACCTCACCGATATTCATCGTCATAAGTTCGTAAATTTACATAATACATTCATCAATTATATAATTAAACCTTTCTCGTGAAGCAGTCTATCTAATCGTGAAAACCCGAAAAAAAATCCGTTCAGTAGTTACGGAGAAAAGGACGCACAGACAGACAGACGCGGCGGGTGGTTATGTTTTAATTATAGAACTATAATTAATATAAATATAGTGATATATGTAAAAAAAATTAAATAAAAATGATTACTGTGGGGGTTATCCTTAGGAAATAGACATATACCATCGCGACTTTTCTGTAGGTATTTTTAAGATATATGATTTATTTTGAAGGTTTAAATAGCGTTAGCAAAGTAAGCATCTTAAAAATATTTTTCTACGGCTTCATAACAAAAACTTCCTACCTTCTTGAAAACACCAGTTTTATGTTGGTAGGTTATTCAAGTAAGCAAATATTTTAAAAATACGTAACAATTGTCTCATGGTTACGTCTCAATAAATACACGCACATTCATGTAATTCCTGCCTTATCTATTATTGCCTAAGATTTCATCTTTTCCCTACTGGAATTTAAACTCTGATTCTTAGAAAATTTGGGAAACTTCAAAAGCCGATATTTTATTATCTTTTTAATCATTTACATGTTGTTGCGCCTGCAAAAATACCTCAAGATTTATACATTTTCCGATAGCTTCCCACTGTTATTTCAAACAAACACATAGAAGTTTTTAATGTGCGATGAAGATATTTTCGAAGAAACTCACACTGCTTTATAAATCAATAAAAAAAATTCATTTTACCAGAGAATAATTACAATACTTTATGTTTTTCATTTTATTACAAATCGCAATTGCAAATTCAATTACGATGAAATCTAATAAAATAATAAATTTCAATTGTTAATTTCCTGCGAGATTATAAATATGGTTTTGTTTAATTGGAATATGAATACGAACATTTAAAAATTTGCGACAAATAAATGAAACATGTATTCTTATGATCCGATGAATAAAATGTTGAAACGGACATTAGTTTTTGGGATGGTCACCCCCTCCCCTTTCGGCTTTCTGCGATTTTTACTCCATTGCCAGCAACTTCCTACCTTAACCCTTTAGAAACCGAGAAGGGCCTAGGGTTGCTGCGTGAGAGTGTTGTGGGCACAAATAGAATACACATAAATGCTAAACTTCTAAACACAAGTTTAGTATGAAGTAGGTGGGTCTTCCCAGCGTTGCTCGGACTGTTCGTCAATAAATGTGGTTTGCAATTATATAATTATGTTACGTTCAAATCCCCCCCCCCCCCCCTCTCCCAAAACAGTATCCAACGGTACTGACAACGGATTAGTCGTCTTTGATATTAGTCCGGACAAAACAGACAGACAGACAGACAAATAGACAATAATTGGAAATGTAATTGAATAGTTTTTCATATCATGTAGCTTACCATATGAGCTTACAAAATAACAATTATTTTGAAATCATAATTCAGCTAAATCCAATCTCGAAAAACTAACTGTGCTGTATCCGTGATATTAGCTGTGCTTCTTTTAAATTTATTTTAGCAACTGTTAGCTTTAATTTTAATACCTTATTCATTTTGGTACAACATTCAAATACAGGTAGGTATACAACAATATTTTTTTCTTTAGAAAATACGCAGATGAAAAAACGTGTAAACTTTTTTCATGCGGCGAGAGTCCCCAACTATATTCATTTAAGTAATAGCTACTACTTACCTCTAGAATGGTTTAATGGAAGTAATGAATTTTTATCAATAATTAAATATTGATAGGAATGAAAAGTAATAAGTGTAATTTTGCTTATATTTCTTTACTGGTCTGATAATAAAATTCTACTTCCTCTTATTATGTTAACGATTAAAAGATCTGAAAATATTTAGGATTCTTTGGTATTATCAGCAAAAGCAAGTCGCTATATTCGACTTTAAGGAATTTTCACTTTGTTTCAACCTCTTTATCTATTTCAAAGGTATTGATTGTGTTTATACCCATACATATATTTAACGGCAGAATGAAATATCCCTAATCGTTGGAGATTTAAACTTTTACATGATTCTCAAACAATAAAAGCATAAATAGCAATTTATGTTTTTATTTCCATATCTTCTTCATTTTTTGATACCTACCTACAACTTTTTGTACGTCAAAAATTCTATAAAATCAATGGATTTTTTTAACGAGCTTCATTTCAATAAATCTCAACGGGTACTACTCCACTTCCTCTGACTGCAGTTTAGTTTTAACAAACTTTTTAACCTCAATAAACATTTTTATGTATAACTTCGTAACCATAAAGTGAGTTCACTGCTTTATGAGAACTCCATGGTCTCGTAAAGATACGAGCTTGTTCACACGTAGCCAATGTTAGCACTGAATTGTGGTTATTTGAACCATAAATTTTCTCATTTAATCGTAGAATTTGAAATTGACGGCCAGGCGTGGTGTACGTCGTAATACATACGTATAAATTCAGAAAATAACGTATAAACATTGAGAAAATTTTTCTGTGAATGACAATAAAAACAAATTTGATAAGACACTTCGTTGGCTCTTTCTATGTTGGTTTCGGTCACAGTATGAATTTGAGCATTCTACAAGCCCTATTCATATTTTGAAGTATCTTTCAATGCAGTATTCGCAAGTAAATATTGAGTGGAACATACCTGAACATTTTGCAAATGCCTGAGTACATACAATAAAACAACGTAATTTTACGGTCATAACATTTTTGTATCATTATTAAATTTCATTTAATTCAATGCATAAGTTCATTGTTCGTAGCAAATCTATTCGAGTCAACATATTTCACAAGTCAATGCACCTGGCGATGAAAACTATATTTACGAATGAGCTAACTAAGCGATGAATGAACGAATGAAAATTAAGTTGCATTGCATTGAGTAACAAGTATTATTAAGTTGGTTTTCTTTTAAAGTTAATGAAAATCACAGAATCACTACCGTTCATAATTATTTAAACAAACTAACTACAAACTAAAAGAATGTCCTTAAAGTTTTCAAGATATGGTTGCAATTAAATATACGATCTTTTTTTTGTAATTGTAAGTACAAACATTATACAAAAGGAAAACTCATAGAAAACATTCTTTTTTTAAATAAATAAGGGTTAATCGTATTTCTCGTCGGTAATAACACTGCGAAAAAAATTTAAGCCATTCTTTCAAGTCATGATTTAATGTTTGTGATAATATGGCTCTCCTCTATTATTTTTTTTTAAATCGTAACAATGAAAATAAAGAAATAAAAAGAGAAGAAATACATATACAATACAATAGAAAACAAAATAATAAAAGAATTAATTATTTTTACAAACCAATACAATTGCAATTTAAAATTCATTAAAAAAAACAAATACAGCAAATACTGGCGCCTGAAATGACTTTAGCGCAGCTGATCCTTTGATTTAGATTTCGAAACTAGTTACATTGACGTCAGCGCCTCATTTAAACTACAGTTAGTGCGGCAAAAAGGGACCTAGAGAAACTCCCTATGCTTAATGGAATGAATCGGAACACGAATGTTTAGCAATGATAATAGTTCGGGTAGGGCAACAAAACCCTGTAAGACATCAACGATAAAAGTCCACGATCTGCTGCGCCTTTCAGCAGATTCAGGGTATTTAAAGGATGCAGCTCAAACCTAATATGTAGAATCAAAAGGTTATTCCATGGAAGGCCACGCTATGATCTGAGAAACCTGCGCTGAACAGCCTCAATACGAGCAATGTATACTGCAGAGGAAGGAGAACGAACGTACAGCGCAACAAGGTACCACAAAAAGTTTTTTTTTATACGATATGGCCAAATCCTAGGGACAACCCTTTGATTAGTTAGTATGGTTGTGGCCGTAAAGGAATTAGGGTAAGGAAAATGAGGAAACTTGAAAGTCTTGTTTCTGCATTGCTGCGAGCTAAACCACAGCGCATAGACGGAATGGATTATTTAAATTTCTTAATAAAAGCTCCCGGGGAGACCTGGTCTCAGACCCATGACATGGTAGTCGTGCGGCTCAACGAATTGATCCAACGCCGTCTCCAAGTTTGGTGATAAAGGAATTGTTAAGCTACTTATACCAGTTCTTTACGAAGCCCAAGAAAGTATTAACTTTGTTATCTATTAAATTATTAACGAAATACAAAGTTGGATCAAAAATAACACCAAGTTTTTCACTCTGTCAAATCTAGTTACCAAGTTTCAACTAACAGAATAATCATAGATCAGTTAATCCTTCCTTGTCGATTACGAATCAAACATACACTTACAAATGTTCATGTTGTTCGCGATACACCAAGAATTAAAGACTAACGATCAGAGATCAGTGCAGAATAATAAATTTTATCAGACATTAAACGAAAATTCATATTTTGCATAGCATAACATTTTCGAGTTCGCCAAGGTGTTCGCGGGCCCAAATAACTGAACAAGAGTGTTTCAGAAGGGTTCGATATTTCATTAGAGAGAAGATGAGAGCAACTTGCGATCTATGTGATCAAAGGTCTTACTGAAATCGGTATAAACGAAATTAACCTATTTACCAGCCGCGTTGGCAGGAATACCTACAATAATTCGATAACTCTACAAGATTGCTAGTGGATGATTTGCTTTTGATGAAACCATGCTGGAAGAACCCCAGGAACGGTTCACAGTGAGAACTAAGGACATTACAGACCATTACTTCGAACGGCTGGCAGGCAGATTAACCACGGACATATAATTGAAGGTATCCTTAATATTTATGTATATTCTTAAATTTTTTGTGAAAAGGAAACTGGTAGGCGAATTCGATAAATTAAAGAAAATAAAGCAGGACGTGGACGAGTTAATTGAATAAGAAAGAACAGGAGAAAAATAAAACATATCCTTAATCAATAAGCAAGTCGGAGGAGAGTTTGTTAAAATTTATATCTCCTTGTTATTTCTAATTTCTCTCAAATGAAATTTTTACAGTTCCGTATCTGAAAGCTAAAAGAAGCCATTATATGTGCTTTGTCTGCCTGTCTGTATGTCATGACCGTTTTTATCAGTAACTATAAAATTATATAAGTTATTTGCCCGCATATATTCCCGATAAAATAATTTCAGGATTATACATTTGTTTAATTAAATCAGAACCAAGGAATTTGGTTTTTGGTTTACATTTTATACTGTGTGGGGCTTGCTTTAAGGATTCAACATTTTTTGTGTTATTTCACACGTCGTTAGTTTTTAACTTATTCCCAAAAAATTACCAAACATACAACACCCCTTCTAACACCAACGAACCCCCTAAACCAGCCTATTCTACCACCGAAGTTGACAAAACAAAAATATAAAATAACTTATAGTAGTTCGTACATTAAATATAAAAATAAAATAGTTTTTAAAAAAAACGTTGAACCGACTTCACAAAAAGCGCTAAAAAGCATAAAATAATTTCTAATTTTATATTTATTACGACATTTTGAAGTTGGTGCAAATCAAACAAACCAAACAACTACAACAAAAATATTTAATCCTCATTTCTTATGATCCATCCCGTGAGCTGAAACGTTCAGGTAGTATTATGTATTATTTTCAATTGTGGTTCTTTAGTTGTTTTATTTCTTTAATTTGCACTTTGCGACTTCAAAATGTCGTAATAGATATAAAATTAAAAATTATGTTATGCTTTTTAGCACTTTTTGTGAAGTCGGTTCAACTTTTTTTTTAAAAACTATTTTATTTTTCACTTTTTAGTGTCTTCTACTCTATACAACGAAGAAAGGACCATCCAAATCGGTCCACGCGTTAAAAGTTAGTTTTAACCACCAACCCCACCCCCATTGCACTAAACTTTTTTTCTCATGGTATCAATCAAGGAACATACTCTACCGAACAGAAAATGAATCATCGAAATCGGTCCACGCGTTACGAAGTTACTACCCCTCCCCCTCCACTACCATAGGACCAAACTATTCTCCTATTAGCAATGGGGGATCACACTCCGTACAGCAGCAAAAGAACCATCCAAATCGGTCCACGCGTTACAAAGTAAGGTTCCACCCGCCTTCTCCCACCCCAACCACATCAACATTTTTTTTCTCGTAGTATCAACCAAGGATCATGTTCTACCCAATAGAAAAAGAATTATCCAAATCGGCTTACGTGTTACGAAGTTAGACTACCCCTCCCCCCACCCCCACCTTTCAGAATAGGACCAAATTATTCTCCTATTAGCAATAACGGATCATACTCTATACAACGGAAAAAAATTATCCAAATCGGTCAACGCGTTACAAAGTTAGACTACCGCTCCCCCCACCCTATTCCAAATTTTTTTCCCTATTAGCAATGGGGCATCATACTCTGTACAACGAAAAAAGAACCATCCAAATCGGACTACGCGTTACAAAGTTAGGTTTCACTAGGTCACACTG
Organism: Leptarthrus brevirostris; assembly: GCA_964036015.1. Classification (NCBI taxonomy): domain Eukaryota; kingdom Metazoa; phylum Arthropoda; class Insecta; order Diptera; family Asilidae; genus Leptarthrus; species Leptarthrus brevirostris. The sequence goes on along the minus strand of OZ038372.1, from coordinate 108,860,574 downwards.
TCCTCTGAACATACCATACGTTATTGCTGCGGAATTACTAGTGTAAACCGTGTAGACATGGCAATAATCCATTACATGCAATACAAAGCCAAACGTATTGCCTACTGTACATTGCAACAAAAAATTTCAAAAAACATTTGCAGTTTATCATTCAAAATGGCTGAAATTAAATTGGCACGTAGGGAAGCTCCCTACGTATATAATTAAATTAAGAAAATGGTCTTTCAGACCATAAGTTCCTCTTTTCGCGAACCCAATTCATTCATTTGCATCATCTCTTTATCATTTCTAGCGCGGCGATATCCAAATTCTTTAATGCAATCAATACTCTAACCGCAGTCCTTTTCGGTCTTAACAACGGCATCGTCTAGTTACAAATAAAATGTCCTAAAGTAATTTGGCGACACCAAATATTTTTTTATCCAAGATGGCCTTGCTCTAAAATATGGTAAGAGATTTTTAATAAAAAGTATAGACGCCCTATTACAAGCCCTCTACACAAGCAATAATTCGTAGCAAGAGATATTTTCTTATTGCTAAACTGCCAAATTAGAGCACATATGGCAGGTAATTTTTAATGGTAACAAATAAATTGCAGCAATAACCCCATTGTGACATTGTGAACGTGGCAATATTTTACAAAAAGCAATATATGGAAAGAAATATTTCTTTCCATAATTATTGCAATAAAGTAGGCAAGAAATTTTACATTTAGAAGTACCAATTTTTTTTAAATTAACAGAACTTGCACAGTACTTTGCTGTTAACCTCCTATATACACTGTCCATACATTTTTTTTACCATTTTTTATTTCAATATTTTAGGGCCATATTTTTAAATGAAATGTCTGATGTAAGTGTCCCACCAATCAAGGTAAGCAATAAACCATTGACAAAAAATGACAGCTATTTATCAATAAAATATTGCAAATACAGACGGCGTGTAGGAAGCCAATGCCGTCAAACATTTTGATGAAAAGATGCCCCTAGAGATGGGGTGGGAATAGAGTGACATGTACAAATAACCGATATTAGTGTTGAATCCATAGTTTTCGGTATCGCCGAGATGAATAATAACAATCCCGAAGCCTTTAAACACTGCGGTAGTAAGACGCTCCTAGGCGTGGGGTGGGAAGGAAAGCACAGAAGAATTAATCGACATCGACGTATCTTAATGCCAAATTCATAGTTTTCAGTATCACTGAGATGAAAAATCACCCACTAAATATCGTTGGAAACTACGGGGTTAACATATATCTAGCGCCCCTAGAATTGGTTGTGGGAAGAGAGTAACATGTAAAAATAATCGGAAACAATACTTACTTACCAAAAGTGAGAGCACATGCAACTAGTAAATTACTCGTTTAAAAAGTCCGGGCACATGCAACTAGTAAATTACTCGTTTAAAATATAAGTGTTGTTACTTATATTTAGCTGTTAAATATAATTCGTCTCAGTCAGCTAGTGTGTGAGGCCGTTTTCACCTTCTTACACTTTTATTTATTCTTTCATTAATTAAAGAAAAAAATATTCAACTATTTAAACGACTTATTTTTAAAACTATATAAAATGTGATTTCCTTATATAACATAATCTTTATCTCCATCCCCCCACCCCCCTGATCCCATTAAATCTAACTTTTGCTACAACTCTCTGAAAAAAGCAATTGTCCATATAACACATTATATATAAATTTAATAATATTGTTCTGCTGTCTCATATCTTATGCGACCTATGTAGGTTATGGCACTTAACTTAATCAATGTTGTCTTAGCTTTACCCTATTGGAAGTATCCCATGACCTCCTTGTTTGCAGAAAAAACATTTAGAATTGCGCGATTAATTATTGGTTTCTTGGAGAAAACTCAGAATCTGATAAAATTATGTCATTATTTGCGGACCCGTTATCTATGTATTAAAAAAAAATTTCATGACTATATGAAGATTTACTAGCAAAATTAAAAAGGGGAATACTTGTATGTTGCAATCCTTTGTTTGATTTGGGCTCTCTCGTAAAACGGCAAAACCAATCCAAATAATTAATAATGCATTGATTACATTTATCCTTATCTTAAATTCAGCTTACTAAGCATTATTTAGAGAGGCGACTTTTTTCTTTTCTGTAAATTACAAATTAGCCGTGTCCCATAGAATTCGATATATTCTCCTGCTCCCTGTTTGGAAACTGTTTAGGAATTCACTGATTGATGAAGGTCTAAAGGACAATTTCAACACTTTGCAAGTTACCGCTCATCAGGTAATTTAGTTCTGTAAATAGAAGTACGATTCCGAGGGCTGTAGATTAATTACAGATCGTACCTATCTTCAGAAACATTACCTCCTTTGTGAAATCAGAATGGACGGAATAATTTTTAAAATGGTTTCGATTAGCATTTAACATGTAAAATAAGGATCCTTTAGAAAATTTTCTGGAAACAAGTTGAATGGTACCGCTTTTTTATAAACTTGTTAATAAACGATTGGGCCATCAGTGCATAGGGGGAGTTAATGTAATACTTAGTGTGCTGAAGGTTAACTTCACCCTCCACATGGGGACGGCTAGTAACGGACTCCTCGAGTTCAATGATCATCTAGGAGCGCTGGTTAATAGTTTTTAGGTGGAGAGAAAGTTACTGTCCACAACAAAACTTTCATAATCCAAAGTTTTGTGCGTTTCCATGCCCATTGTATGGTTTACATTCAGTATCTGCCTGAATTTTAACGAAGCCTTTCTGATATATGTCCACCTCAGTCAATAATCTTGGACTTTTCTTGGCATGGGGCTCTGACCATGAAACATCATTCTCCTAATATTTCCGGACCATTCAGTATTGGCTGCAACAAAAATCCCCTCGTCTACGCGAAAAGGAAGGTAAACTTGTTCTTCAAGGATTGTGAAAAATCTTCTGCGGGAAACACCAACTATATACGCACCCACCTTTTTATTTTTATATCACATATATGAACCAATGGAATTTAATTTCCAGGTGTCTGTCTTTCTTAAACGTTCTTAGCTTTCATAAATTATAACCAATATTAAAAAAGCTATGTTTAATAAATTTTCTAAGTATCTCCTCTCCAAGTCCTTTTCCACGGCAACCACGGAGGGGATTTATATGTAGCGCTGAGTATTTCAGCTCGAAATTTAGTTTTTACTTGTTGGTAAATTTTTTAAAAGAAATCTTTATTCAAAGAAATGTTTTTTACTATCTGATGTATGATATTGATTTGTATTGATCGCGCTTTTCTATGAGCTTCCAAATCTAATTATCTGGAAAGATTCACAATACATCACCAATTCGGTCAGTCGCTGACTCTATATCCGTCTTACTTTTGAAGAAGAATGAACAAGGTTTTTTCAGTGTTTTTTGTGAAATTTCGTCACAAGATCGTCCAATAATTCTTGCAGCATCCAAAAAATTAAATTGTTTCCAAAAGTCTTTGTTACAGTAGCAGCTGTAACAAAGATATCTTTTTATAGGTCCCAGGACTTTAAGGTTGACTAGACTTAAAACACATCTTTTATTAATAATCAAATAATATAAAAATACACAATAGAAAATAATGCAAAACAAAAAGGAAACAATAATGATAATTCAACAAAAGAGTAATTCAAAATAATAATGTAGAAAGCAAAATGTGAGAGAAAAAGGAGATATTGTAACGTCCACGTGGTTGGCCATGAAAACGAAAATAGTAATAAAAAATAGAACGCATATCTCAGGTGGTCAGAAACCGAGAACGACACATTCCTATCGTGAATATGTGAGATGAAAATGTCGAACGGAAACGTCTAGAATTAAGTGGCTGAACTTTTTACTTTTACGTGTTCAAAACTTGAAAGGTGGTAACGTTACTACAAGAAGCCAGAAACGTTTATTTATGAAGAAGTAGAAAACACTAGCATAACAGATCTTTTGAATGCCTTGATGTGTGAAATAAAATCTTTAAAAGTAGCAATGGGCTAACAAGAACTGAATTGAAGTCATCGTTGGAAGAACAGGATCCTGAATTGAAGTTTTCATTGAAAGAACAAAAACACAGATGGGTTACAGAACCTACCCTACCTAGATAAAGTTAGCAAAAGGAGAACAAAAATTGTCATCAGCTCAGTTAAAAGCAGCAAGGAAGAACAAAAGTCGTCGACGGTCGAATTCAAATCATCGATGGAAGAACAAAAGTCATCAGTAGCGACACTTAGAGCCTCGGTTGAAGAAGATAAATCCGAAATAGTCTGATGCAAAACGTCGCTTATACAACAATACCGCGCAAGTCAAATTTGCTTAGTTTTCAGGAGAGACAAAAAACTGCATTATTTATCCATTTTATAAAATACATGCATTTTAAAATATTAATATATTATGTATTGAGTGATTGAGTGTATTATATTAATATTTTAAAATGCATGTATTTTATAAAATGGATAAATAATGCAGTTTTTTGTCTCTCCTGAAAACTAAGCAAATTTGACTTGAGCGGTATTGTTGTATAAGCGAAGAAAAACCATTTAAGGGGTTATACGCAGTCAGAAGATCAAAAAGAGCGATTTTTTAATTTTTTTTTTGAGAGGCAATAATTAATTAAGTTGAAATTTGGTAGGCATATGATAGGCACTTTATACAATATTGTCAAATTATTTATTTGTAAAAATAATGATTTTCAAGGTAACCCCAGACGATCTCCGAAACTTCCTTGAAAAAAAGGTGTTTGCGGTGAGCGCGATATCTCGTGACTGGGTCATCCGAATTAAAAAAACATAAAAGATTTCGTAACCTTATGAAATTATCTAGAAATTAATCGAAGGAATAAGCAAAAGTTTGATTTTCCACATAATAGCGGCTCCTCAAGAAAAATTTTAATTTTGAAGGAAAATTTTGGCTTCAAATTGTTTATAAAATGAAAAATATTTATTGCATTCGCAAATGCTTCGATTAATTTCTAAAAAATATATTCAAAAATATTTTATTAAAATTTGAGACGGATCGGTTCAGCCGTTCTCGAGATATCGTGTACAACGACTTTAAAAACATAGTATTCATCAGAAAGTTTCATTTCGATAGGATTTTTAGTACATCAATTTCAAAAATACCAATACTGGTTAAATATTGCTTCATCAGAAAGTTTACTTTCGATAAACTCTTGGTGGAAGTCATTTCAAAATGGAAAAAGTAAAAACACTTGTTTTACTTCCACATAATAGGAGTAAAAGGTTTTTTTTGGGGATGGTGATTGCTCAAAAAATGAGCGTTAAAAAAAGTGATGGATGTTTCGACCGAAAGTGCAAGCTGGTCATCATCAGCGTGGTACTTGCACTTCCCACCACGCACATCCATGGCGAAAGGTCAAAAACTTAACTCCTGACTTCCACCAAGAGTTTATCGAAAGGAAACTTTCTGATAAAGCAATATTTAACCAGTATTGGTATTTTATGAAATTGATGGACAAAAAATCCTCTTCATAAATAATTCGTACTTCGTTTTCAAATTAAGTACTTATAGCAGTTGAGTTTTTGACCTTCCGCCATGAATGTCCGTGGTGGAAAGTGCAAGTACCACGCTGATGATAACCAGTACCCGTCCCTCTTCATATTTTTTCATTATTAGCAATGGGGGATCATACGCTATAAACAAAAAACGAATTATCTAAATCGGACCCCACATTACAAAGTTGGGTTTTGATATATACATCTTATATGACTTTAAATGTACACAGTTATAACATATTAAATACATATAGGTAAATATGCCTATCAATTTTGATGAGCTTGGAGAAATAATTCCTAAAATACTTTTGTCAATTAAAACAATTTATAGCGAGTAAACGATTCGAAATGTACCGGGTAAAGTTTTCTTTTTCATTTTTGCTCGCCAATTTAGATGGCGGTAAAGAAGTGCAAAAAGTTAAAAGGGTGGAAATACGCGTTCTTCCTGTATTTTTCTACTTACAAAAAATCATTTTATTTCACTACTCGATAGAAACTAATATGGAGAAAACGTAAGTGAAATCAATCAGCTGCTCGGGTCCCGTACAAGAAGAAATTTGCAAGGTTTTAGGATGAAATTTGTGTTGTAGAGCTCTTCAAGCGCTTACAGTCACGCTGTTTTAGGTCATCTGAATATTTTAACAAGATAAAAAACGTTGCTTACCTTGAATTTGTCCTACTTTTGCTGCACATGAGGTTGATTGACTACCAGAATCTGAAATATAAAACAAGGGAAAAGTTCAACTTAATACCTAAAATGAAGAAAATTTTACTTTAAATTCTTACAAATCCTACATGCTTATTTTACTTCGCACATTTTGACTCATTTTATCTTGATACAATTATTACATTACACAAATCGCTCTCTCATCATATCAAAAACAATTTTAAAAAAAACTCAACGGACTTAACAAAAGCACTAAAAGCGATAAATAATATTTAATTTTATGCCTGTTATGACATTTTAAAGTACGTGCCAAATAATAAAGCATGGTAAAATTCTGTATCCGCACAATATACATAAAGCTCCTTTCCTATGATCTAGGAGGCTGAAATGTTTCGATAGGTTTGATTGTAGAATATACAATTTGGATTCAAAGTCATCACCCTATCGGAAGATGCTCTCATTTTTTTCAAATTGCGTCAAATTGCGTCATGGACACACCATGGATCGCTATATTCTTGAAGAACGCGGATATGTGAATAAGCAAAATTATCGCTTCTGGGGTATCGAAAATCCGCGTTTAATGCACAAACAGCCATTACATCCTCTCAAAGTCACTGTTTGGTGGCCGTTTACGGAGGAAAGGTTTGGCCCTTATTTTTTCGAGAACGGCGTTTGCAATACTAATTGTGATGATGATTGTCAAATTGCGGGACATGTGGTTCCAGCAGGACGGCGTTACTACACACACAGCACGAGCCACAGGAAACATTCTGAAGCAAACGTTTCCCGGCCGCCTAATCTCTCGTTTTGGAGATTGGCACGAGTCTACAAGATTGCCTGATTTGATCGTTCCTGACTTCTTTCTTTGGAAATAATTGAAGTCACAGGTCTATGCGAATAAGCTACCCTAAGAGTGAACATGAAACAAACTTCATCACCAAAAGTTTTAAGACAATTCATGAAGAATGCTGTGCTTCCGTGGAGCGACCCTCTAATTCTGCCGCCGTACTCAGATAGACTTAAAACTAGACTGTCTTGAATTTAGACGTTACATTTCTAAAACTGTTTTCGCTTTTGAATGTCTTCAAGGTAATGTTGACTCTCCAGTCTTGTTATCTTCTCTTAATATATCGATTCCGAATCGCTCCTTGAGAAATCGAGATTTTTTTAAATTCCGCAGAGTCGCACAAATTAAGGTTTTCACGAGCCCATTACGTCAATGTCTCGGTTTTTTAATTCGCATTTTAACAACATTGATTTTAATCTGTCGAAAAATTCTATGAAGGCCAAACTTTCCTAACTACTCTATTATTGTTTTGTAATTATGTAATATTAATTATTTTTGTAGTTATTTTTATTAATTATTGTAATTTTATATTTTATTTTATATTTATGTTTACATGTTAAGTAATCAGCCCTTTGATGAATCTTAAATAAATAAATAAATGAAACGAGCCCGAATGTGCATCAACTCTGGCGGCGGTCACTTTCCCGATATTATTTTTACGGGTTAACGAAAAACAATTTTAACGGCTAAGTAAACATAATCAACAAACAGAACCAATTCTTTTTATTTACAAACAAAGTAACCGCTTTAGGAAATCAAGTGAGGACTTTTGAGCTACCTGTAGATAGATAGTTGATTTGTTTGATTTATTGCTCACATTTTTTTAAATGTGATAGAAGGCATAACTTTCATTATTATTTTATGCCTTTTTGTACTTTTTTATGAACTGGGGAACGCATGGCTGATAATAAATGTTGATATCATAAAAAAGGCGTTTGCAAAAATAACAGTTATTATCGACGATTACACGAGGTAAAATGGGGCAGCACTGCGCTCCCGCCCCACCGTATTACATGGTATTAATCGGGAAATATCTTCTTTACAGTGGCTAGCAAAAATGGTGCAATGTTTAGCACATCTTTGTTTTCCTGCATGGAGAAAAAAAAGATGAGCAAATTCTTAAGAACAAGTGAAATATATTAATTTATTATTGCTTTTAAATTCAAAAAATAACAAAAACATTCAAGTTCAAACAATACAAAAATTAATCTCATACAGATGTACGTCTAGAAAAGAATCGTCTAAGCCGATCCACGCGATATGAAGGCACATAACCTTTCTCATGATCTTTCTTACTGTTATACCCGGCCATACATAAAAAACAAGTTGACCAAAGCAGAGTTGAAATAATGTTTGCTATTTTAATAAAAAAACTAATCATTATCGTTATCACTCTAGAGCTGCGGGTACAGCTATATCGAAGCTACTATGTATTTGAGATCTTCTAAAACAGGGCCTATCATTTAACTGACTCAATTCTCTTATTTTTTGTTCTTTTTTTTGTTTTTTTCGATTATTTTATGTCTTTGTTATTCGAAACCTTAAAGTTTTTTTTTGGAAATCTGGTTTTCGAATTCCAATTGTATATGTCGGTCCACAATCGTCCCTGCTACATAGATTCGCTAAGCCAAAGCATTAGCGTGCATTAAAACACTCGTGGAGACATCAATCGGTGAGTAGCAGAAACATTATTGCTTGGACATATTATATTGACGAATATCAGAAACACAAAAGCTAGGGAGATAAAAGATATACTATATGTTGGCCGAGGACATATGCTACCAAAATGTTAAGTTTTATTTAAATCTAGTTTAGTTTCTAAGTGATGTGTGCGCAGACAGAGAGACAGAAAGACAACAATTGTAAAAATCGCTGTTTTGGCCACCACATCGATAACAGCTATTATAATTTAAAAAAAATGTCATGTGGAGGCCCAGCAAAGAAGGTTTATTAGACGAGGGTAAAAAGAAGATGGTGAACTGGTTTTGTTTAAAACGGATTTCATAAAATTTATAGCACTTTCAATATTTATATCGAGAGTGACTTGAACTTCTTGCAATGTACGTGGTGATATGTCATTGGAACGGCGGCAGCGAATTTAATGATAAAAGAGAGAGATAACCCATATTCTTCGATGCTCCAAGGCCACGTGGAAATATAGGAGATATATTCGAGCCTAGGCCTGACGTAGAACTTGTCGATCAATACCAATTTAAATATAAAGAAAATCACGCATTTAATTGTAAGTTTAACCGCCTTTTGGGAAGTTATAAGTACGCCGCGTATTTTTTAATGTATGACCGGCATAATTTGCAATTGCTAATATGAGCAAAAATGTTACCCTAGAATGGGGGAGTGGTAGTCTAAGTTTGTAAGGCGTGAAACAATTTGGATGATTCCTGTTGTAATATATATAGTATGTTTCCCCATTAGTAGCACGACAAAAATGTATGGGGTGGGAGAGAGGCAGGACTGAACTTCTAAACGAGTAGAAAGATTATTACAAACTTCGAAACGCGTGAACCGATTTGAATGGTTCTTGTTTTGTTGTGTAAAGTATGATCCCTCGTTACTACTACGAGGATAAATTTTAAACGAGGGTCAAAGCGGGTTGACTTGGATAATTCTTTCTTTGATGTATATACTACCCAGAAACAAGTGTATTCGTACCCTTGAAATTTTTAAGTCGGTTATGTTTTATGAATTGAAATATTAATCGCAAAATAAAATTAAAAAAAAAAAAACTACTTTCCAACTAAAAGTAAATATATTCTAGATAATTAAAAACAAAATTTAATATGGTTATCCACAGCTGGTATATTAGAAATACAAATAATGCGTTCATACTAAAGCTACAAGTGTATTCGTACCCCTGTCACACGTAACAAGTGTATTCCAACTTGGTAGCTTAATTCGACATAACATCTCCTTTTTCTATTGGACTCTTTGTAAATAGTCATTTGTGATACTAATTATGTTTTTGCAATTGGAAGAAAAACCTCAGACTGTTATCTGATGACTTTAATGCATGAGATTTTTGCCAATACACAAATAGAATGTCGCTTTATCGCCAAGTACAATTATATCCCACTGAATGTGTGTCTTTCTTTGTTTCTGAAGAAATATTACAAGCGGTTATTCCTTAGCCTGTAAGTTTGTTACAAGTTACTAATATTGTAATGTCAGTTTGGCGAAAAATTACTTTCATTGTTGAAACTAAAACCTAGCTTTTTTATTCTCCGCCGAAAAGATATCACCAATGCTTTTGCCTTTATTAAATTTCCCACTTATCCTTTATTAATTTATTTATATTTATATTTTTTAAATTTATTATTAGCGTTTTGAATTATCGCTCGCAATGACCCCCTTCTGATGTGTTTTTGGACCACCTCTTTAATTGCACAGAACAATTGCATTGTATTTTTAAAAATGGCTTATTATTTTCTAAACTGTATTTTCGAAATATTTAAGATTTCTATAACTCAAACAACTAAAAAATTACTCCTGGATTATAATATTTGGTCAATATCATTGTATTTCTATTATACCAGCATATGAATAACCATACTAAATTTTGTATTTAATTATTTAGAATATATTTACTTTTTAGTTGAAAAATAATTTTTTTTCATAAATTTTATTTTGTGAATAATATTTCAAATCATAAAAGATAACAGCCTTAAAAATGTAGGAGATGGGCGAAGCCAACTTCGGAACGCGTAGACCAACTCGACTGATTCACTTTATGTGGTGTACAGCATGATTCTCATTGCTACTGTGAGAAAAAATTGTAACCTCGGGAACGAGATAACTTAGCGTGTGGTTCGATTTGGATGATTCTGTTTTTTTCTGCAAAGAATATGTTTCTCCATTAGTAGCATGTCAAACACTGTATGGTGAAATGCGGAAATGGAATGGAAAAAATGATAGATGATAAACAATGTTGCCCCAAGGGCAACTGCGGGAGGAGGAGGGAGCAGTATCCTTAGTTCGTAACGCGTGCTCCGATTTTGATGCTATATATGATATTATATAGCCCAGAAAAGTTTGCTGAGTATCTTAATCTTAACCCTAAGATATTGTGTTAGGAGGAAGGGTGTATAGGGTGGTAAGGGACAGGAAGCAGTATGGTGCCATTTATTAACATGTCATTGTTGTAAGTATGGGATAGCTGTTTTGTTAAAATCGCGAACCTCCCCAAGGTACAATTAGCACTAAGGTGTAACATTTTGTTACCACATCTTGTGACCAGGTAGTGTGTATTTCTGTTCGCGATTGGTTAGGAGTTCGGTGACTATGTATAGCTGACGCTAGACTAAGTTAGTAAGGTTTAAGAAATTGATGATCTCTCCAATTCTTAGTCTTGCGACCTCCTTAAGGTCATTTAAGAAAAAGTATGAAAGACTTCAAACTTTAGATAGGCAGAATAAAATAATTGAGGTAAAACCAGATAATGGATCATGTGCAATTGTCATTAGCCAAGGACACGAGCGTTGGGGATTATTCGTTTTGAAAGTAAATTCTGTACAACGAGTTGCTTAAGCTTTTAGGAAATAAGGACTTTGTGAATTTCTGGTAATAAATAAATGTCTTAATAACTCTTTTGATCATTAACTCCTTTAAAGCCTACAAATATCCCGGTGGTGACGGCATCTTCCCAGGTCTTCTGCAGCAGGGCCTAGATGATCTGTTTGCCAACACTCATCAAAATCTTTAGGGCCAGCTTTTAGCTCAGCTATATCCCCAATCTGCGGAGAGTGGTAAGGGTAGCCTTTATACTCAACGGGGGGGGGGGGGGGGGGGGGTGTTGACGACCAGCGTCTCAACCCAAGGCATATCGTCCGAAAAGCCTATCCTCCTTCCTTTTTAAGTCAATGGAGAAAATTATTGACCAGCACATCAGGTACGGCGCTCTCAAAGAGACGCCGCTACACGTCAATCAGCACGCATATCAAGTAGGCAAATCAACCAACGCACTACACGAACACAGTCTAGTTGAAAAACTAGAAGATGCAGTCAGTGGTAGGGGTCTTGCCCTTGACAGGTTTTGATCTGTCCGATCCGGAACATCACGGCGATCAGGGACAAATCAGTAACAGTAAGGGCCACCAAAGGCTGTCCTCAAGGGGGAGTTCTTTCCCCTCTGCTGTGGTCACTTGTTATCGATGATCTCTTGACTAAATTGACTGATGATGGCTACGTATTCCAGGGCCACGCAGATGAACTGGTTATTACCAGGGCCACGCAGATGAACTGGTTATTACCAGGGCCACGCGGATGAACTGGTTGACCATAGGATCTCATTATAAAAGATCTCTCTGGTCGAGGTGACAGAGGCGATCTCCATGGATTGAGCTTTATAACAATAATAATGTTCTCCATTGTTACTATGAGAAGAACCTAGAGTTGGGGTGGGAATGAAAAAAAATTGGTATTGGGGTGGCAGTGGGAGATTCGGGCGTGGACCGGTTTTGATGATTTTCATTTGGTTTGGTCCTCATTAGTACTATGTTAGAAATGTTAAACCCAGAGTGAAGATGGAGAGAGGAGGGAGCAGTCGCCTTAATTCGTAGTGAGTTCTCGAACTAGCACTATAGTAGGAATTTTGTATCTAGGGAATTAAAAGAATACGTCTGTGATTATTGGAATTGCTTTCTTCATCCAATAGCATACTTCAAGACATTAAAAAACGGGAAATAAAATACTTTTCAAAAAAGTTGAGCCAAGTTCACAAAAAGCCCTAAAAAGTAACAAAAAAAATTAAATTTATTTATATTACGGCATTTGAAGTTGGTGCAAATTAAACAACTTCTTATCTAAAGTCAAAGATATCATACACAACTTCATACACATAGCAGCACGCGAGATCAGGAGGATTAATATAAATATTTGTATGGATTAAATATTTCTCATTGTAATCAGGTTTTGTTTGTTCAATTTCTGCCGACTTAAATATGTTGTAATAGACAAATTTATCTCTTTGGTGTGCATTTTCGTCCAAAGGCCTAAATGGTCCTTATTATTTTTCAGAACAAAAATGGAAATGCTGTTAAGGTTAATACAGATCGCGATAAAACTAACTTTTCAATTATTTTTGTTGTCAATTGGATCAGTTTGATATGAATGATATGTGGTTTCCCACCATCTTGTTGGTGCAATATGGCATACATGCCGTGAAATAATCAATTTGTTGAAACAAAAGTTTGTGTAATTCTCGAAATTCTGATACGAATTAACCATCATTAACATGCGATATAACACCTAATAAAATAATAAAAGCCAACATTTATAGTGTTATTGCTGACATAAGTGCCATCTATAGTATGCGTAAAATGGGTCAACATTGGTGTTCCCGAATCCATTTTTTGAAAAGATCTAAAGGCGTTATTTTTAAAACATAATGGCATAAGACAATCAATAAAATACAAAATTATTTGCGTTAATATCTTATACCGCCATTATTTTAATTTAATTATGTATAGTACTTATATGATAACAGTATCGTTACGTATCGTATTTCACGCACGCTTAACTCTAAAATTTCATTAATGTATTTATTGAATTTTTTTAAAGGAAGAGCTACAATTAAATAAACATATAAAATTAGTTTTTCTTACTTCCAAGCAAACGTAATAAATGCGATTAACAAGAATCGAACTGATAATAAACGACGCAAGCAGATATAAAATATTTTTCCCAGGGGGTGCCAAAACTATAAAATTGCAGAAAATATCCATCAAATGTACGTGCGATGGAAAGTAAGCACTACTTACTAATGCACAAGAAAAATACGACCTTCGACTTTCTCTGTAAATAGTCCAAGCTTTTTACCTAAACAAGTTTATATGCCATATTTTATAAAAAACAACGTCAGCAATGCCTGTCATATAGAAATATAAAACATTTTTATATTGAATTACATTATACCCACACTCATATTAGAAAGGGGGTAACAAATAAAGAATCATCTACAAATTATGAAGTCCGTAATGCTGGTGAAACCCTGGCAGCATTATAAAGCATTAAAAAAATGTTAGAGAGACTTGCATTTGTTTCACTTAAAAATTATATTGAATGATAGAGACAATTATTTCTAAGTTTTGTTACTTAATAAGATAAATTTTTCATGCTACTAGACATCCTTGTTTTTTGTTTTAAAGGAGCATAATCTAAAGAGATGCATTGTTCGACTCTTTAAAACTGAACAAAATTTAGCAGCTATTTAAACTTTTCTTTTACTATCATGATGTGAATCGTCCCTATCAGCCTGTGATACCGTGGCATGGCCTGGGCAAGAAAGCAAAAAGAAGCTGGAAATATGGGATTAAAGCAAGGAAGTAAATACGGACATTATACGAAATTTCCGGGGCTCGCTGAGGAAGAACAAGCATGATTAGCTGTTCCACATTCTTACTTCTCGACACAAAAAGGACTCCTGAAATATTATGGAACGGTGAAATTTGACTTGATGTTTTAGAAAATGAGAGTAACTTATACGAAGATAAAACTCTACAATGGACAACGCAAGGAATTTCGTTAAAACTGGAGCTATGGAGTAAGCGATAGAAAAATGATAAACATCCGACGAAACTTATAATGTTTAGAGAATCAAAATTAAGAGTTATTGTTGCATCACCAATATCTAAATCTGTCTATCTAAATTATTAGTTTTTTACTTTGTTTATCCTAAATTATTATGTTTGTGGCTTTGTTTAAATGCAGTACGTCCCGCCCAGCCCATATAAGCCAGCTACATATACTACTATCTCCGAGCCAACCGCGCTGCTAATCTCCATTGAAAAACTTGCAAAAGAGGGCGACAACCATAGGAAGATGCAAGTTGGGAGGTTAACCGCGAGCGGAGAAGAGAGACTCCATACACTCGAAAAGTGGAAGAAGATTTAGGATGAGGAGAGCGGGTAACGACGGACCGCTGGCTCATAAAAACATAGGATTCTGGGTACACAGAAAATATCGTGAACTCAACTACCATCTCACACAGATGTTGAGCAGTCACGGGTACTTTCGATTGCACCTTGACCGGATTAGCAATCCAGCTTCGGCGGAGTGCATGTACTGCCATGGTAAAATTAACACCGCGGAGCACTCCCTTTATGAGAGCGATAAATGGGCCTCGCAGAGAGGAGGCATATACATAGGTGCTTCAACCAGGATGGGCAGTTTCTCCGGACACTATAATGGAAGGCATGGAACAACACATTCCGATGAAGAAGCCTGGAGGAACACAGTGAGGTACGAGAAAGAGGTTCTTAGACGGAGGAAAAATTACCTGGAGTAGTTGTCAACTTGTGATGAAGAAGGTACCTGATGGCCAAAATAAAAAAGGACCTATTCCGAAGACGTATAGAATTATGTGTTAAACGATTCCAGGCTCATCTCCAGAGCGCCAAGCGAGGTGTTTTAGTCAGTAAACTACGCCACAGAAGCTTGACACTGTTGTCAAAAAATAAATAAAAAATAAAAACTAAAAAAAAATTATACTCATATGATTTTAATAAACAGTCTTGGAATCAGCCCGTTGAAGTTATAACACTTTAAACAAAACTAAAAAAGAAAATCAATGTCTCAACAGCTGTTCTTTATGTATCCTTTATTAGTAGAAATATTTATATGCTTCCTTTAAGCACATAAAGTATGCTAGCTAAGGGAGGAAGGGTCGTAGGTGGGATTGTTTTCTTGGGCGCCACGCGGTTTTAGAGTCCGCGAACTCGAATGTGGCTGGAGCAAAATTTTGTAAAACAAAATAAATTCAGCAAAACTTATACGTATATTTACAATTAGTGAGTAAAGTTCAATAAATGACTCAAAAATTAAACAAATGATGCATAAATCTAATAAATGTCAACAATGGATTTAGCTTTAATTTAATTCACTATCTGCAAAATAACCTCTCCGGCAACAACTAAACCCCCAAAATAGGTCCGCGCAAAACCAAACAAAAGATAATCAAAACCAAAGTAAAGAACAAGGAAACAAAACTAGAAATCAGCTTTATTGTGTATATAAAAAAACTACTTATCTTTAACCGTCCTGAATTCCTTCCTTCGATTTCCTTCGACGTCTTCACACTTATTTTCTCCTCTATAACTTTTGCTTTTCTTCCAGTAACTTTTCCTTCAGCTATAACTTTTCCTTTTCTGTTGGGCCTTTTACTTGCTTATTTTACAATGACTTTTAAACTTTCACTTCCACTCATGTTCTTCTGCCAAAATCTGTCACCGGACTGCTCGCTTCACCTACCAAAGTGGGTGGTCTTATAAATTAATCGCCCCTATTATGCCGATTTCCGGGGATGTTCTTCAAGTACTGGAAATTCGTATAAATTTAATAAAATTAAATTCTATATTTTCCAATAAAAATGATCTTTGTGAATTTTGAATCATTTTTGTATAATTGGAAAAATTCTATTCCGGCAGGAAGTCGACTAAATCTGTGTTTTTGTCGGAAGTTGACATCCGGTTTCACGTGCTTCGGAATATCTTTATTTTATCGTTCCGTGTTTTAATAAAGAACCACCTCAAACTTTGGGTTACGAACAGCCCTATAAGTCATTCGTTTACTTTCGGGAAATAAAGTTTCGCAGGTAAATCCGGTCAGTTTATTTTAAGGTTAAGTGGTCGCCTTTTATGTGTTTTTGAAGTGTTGTGAGGAAGCCCAGGACAGGTAAGTACTTCAAAATCATTCTAATTACTCTAATAATTACTGTGTAAGTGAAAATTTCTAATTATTCTTTTTATTTCAGGCTAAACGGAAAATTGCTTGCGCTAACCCTTTTTGGGCTTGACATCATATTTTGAGGTAAAAATTTTTCGAAATTTATATTCTTCATTAAATTGTCCTTCCTTGCTTAATTAATTCTTCCTATCCTTTAATTCAAATAGCTTAAAATTAATTTCCTAAATCTAAGACTAATCCTATTTTATGATTTTATTTCATTAGACTAAACCGAATATAAGCTTTAATCTTCATTTAATTTCTGTTTACTTTAGCTAAATCTTAGAGCTTATTTATTCTGATATTCCTAAAATTACATAAATATTCAACCTAGCTTTATCTAAATTGAAATTAACTAATGCTAAAACTCTCTATACTTGCAGCATCTAATCAGTCATCCGAGAGATCCAGGGAACGTACGTAAGTAAATTAATGTCATACCTTCTTCACAAACATGTATTTAACAATTTCTTCTTAGGATATCTTCGTTGCAGAATCTAGCCCGTCGTCCGAGAGATCCAGGGAACGTACGTAAGTAAATAAATGTCATACATTCTTCATAAACATGTATTTAACATTCTCTTCTTAGGACATCTTCGAGGTATACCACATGATGGAAACTGCTACTAGACGGAGTCTAACGTTAATCCATGCCGGTTAGTGCTATAATCCACATTGGTGAGTACTATATTTTGAGTATTTTATTTTTGCAGTTGACGTGCGATGTTTCCTGCAGGTGAGCGGTCGTAAGAAACTGAAATGAATGTGGATGCAGCGACTTCGAAGTGCAATCTGGGCCAGCGCAACTAGAGCCAGGTAAGTAATCAGTGATTTCCTTATTAATCTGTAATTAAACAAAAATCTTTTGCAGCACCACTTCTATATTGGATTTAAGGACAACACACTGTACAGGTAAGTCAAAATAACTTTTGGTTCCTTGTTCCCTTCTCATTTGTTCTACTTTCAGGACGGAGCCGAGGAAAATACTTATATGTAAAAAAAAACAAAACGTAACAAATTTTTCAAGCTTCCAAAACTCTTCGAGAAGAACGGCTGTTTGACAAGTTGTTAAGGTACTAACTAAAAGAATTAAAACAAATGATAGCATTGGTCGGGTTAGTCTGAGAAATTTTATTTCAAGAGTTGGATATTTAAGACTAGAACATAATGCGTGGCTGGTGCTCGAAATTAATCGCACGGCAAAGCTAAACTTCGACAAAACTGGGCTCAGGGCTAACTCCTTATTGGACCGACGTTCCTGAAGTTAGCTTTGGCATTTTGGATTTCTAAAAAAATAAATGGTTCTTCTGTAATCTGCTGATGAAGTGGTTTTATGTGCCGAAAAGAAAAAAAATTATTTTAATAACAACAATTTTCACCAGCTGCAATATTTTATTGCGATTCCCATTTTTTCAAGGAACGATTAATGAATTTTTCTAGTAGCACCATTCGACTTTACGGAAAAGAAGTGCAGAAAAACATATTTTAATTTTAAAAAAATTCGTTGGTTAAGTGTAAGTACAAAGTACTTTGTTTCATTTTGTTTACTGAGCAATTCTCTGAAAACTGCAGTTGTTAAAATAATAATTAGATTACGCCGAAACTATTGAATTGTTTACTGGTATTTTAGTTATATCCTTTATCGTGCATAGTGAAGTGATTTGAAATCGAAAAATTTATTAGTCTTGAATTTCTAACGACGCTGACGGATCCTGAAAGTTGATGTGGAGCTGACTATAATAGTTTTGCGGGGAAATGTATTTCCTAACAAACAAAATTTTTTTAATGAAATATGGGGCTAAGAGAAAAATAATCAAAGTATAAAATATTCCAGGTGGTAAAAATCGCAAATCAATATTTCCAGGTGGTAAAAATAGCACATCATGAGCACCTTACAGTACAATAATTTTTTTGTTTTTTTAATCGAGGCTAACAGCTTCGTAAAATTTGTTTGTGTTTATAATTTTCATATTTTTAACTTTTGAGAGGTCTGTATACGTCAATACGGGCGCCAGCGCCGTAATGTGTTTAAGCTTTTAAAGCAGAGAATAAAGTCGTTTCTAGAACACTAGACAGGTTTGATTACTGGGCACTTTCTAGCGGGACGACTCTGAGCTAAATACCTAAAACATAATAAATTAAATCTTTCGTTTCGTTGCGATTTTCGAGTGTTATGAATCTTACTTCAAAAACATCCATAAATCCAGATTAAAGTCAGCAATGGAAAAATAGAGTACTTTATCAGCCGAGTTGAAATCATCAATCGAACGGTCCGTAAACTAATTGAAAGCTTCAATAAAAGAACAGAAATCGTCGATGAAAGGATCTGTAAACGAATTGAAAGTATCAAAAGAAGAACAGACATATGTTGACTGAAGGGTCAATAAAAGAGCTGAAGAACCCTATGAAAGAACGAAAAGAGTATTTTGAAAGCTATATGTGGAAAAGGAAGTTGGACAACTCAGGTCAGAAATAAAGAAAAGGTTCGAAGACGTACATGTTTCTAAATAGTCAATAGAGAAAAATTTTGAAGAAATCAGAAATTAGCTGGAATGCGTCAAAAAGAGGCATACAGCAACCTTGGTAGCAGCCGTTACTGTGTTGAAGCGCAAATGGGAAACACCCGACGATCAGCATGCCGATGCAGAATTGGTTTCCAGAACCAAGATGAAGGATGTCATGGAAAAATCCCATGACGGCGCTTCCGGATGGCATCATGGCATCAATCAGACTAGAGAAATTACGAAAACAATATTAATGGTTGCATATGCGGAAGGACGTGGAGGACTTTAGCAAAGAACATCCATGAAAACCAGGGGAGCGATGCAGCAATACAACGTTGGAGCACCTTTTAAGATAATTACGATTGACGTCGCCAGACCGTTTTCTGAGCCAAATAGAGTACAGTTACCGATATAATCTAACGGTAATGGATTAATTTAGTAAAGAAGTATATGCGATCCCAAATAAAGAAACCAGACCAGTGGCAGAGGGATTAGTAACAAACTGAATCTACAGATTTGGCGGTCCTTATGATCTCAATTCCGACCAAGGTAGAAACTTGGAATCTCAAGTGTTCTAGAAGGTTTGCGACATTCATGGAATAAGGAAGACGCGGACACCACCACTTCACACACACAGGAAAGTACTAGATGCGCATCAATTTAAATGAGATAGCTACATTCCGATAGTTCTACTAGCTTATCTATAACTTAACAGGACAGACACTCTATTATGTTGTGTTTGGAAAACAGATTCGACTGCCCAGAGATTTGACACACCAAAAAGGATAGAGAACTCACTGAAGAGTTCATAACCATGCTTCGGAAGCGTCTCGCAGAAATTTATCAACTAGCAAGAAAGAACTCAAAAGCATCCAGCGATACAATCAAAACACGATGCGACATCAGACCTAATTCGTGCGGATTCAAGGAAGGAGTCTTTGTTTGGGTGTTCAATCCACGGGGCAAAAAGGAAAATCACCGAAGCTTCAACAGCAATGGGAAAGATATGACAAGATACTTATAAACATCAGCGATGTGGTCCACAGCGTACACCGGGGTCCGAAAGAAAAAAAGAAGCTCGGTTATATTGACAGATTGGAGCCTTACCAACTTTTGTTTTCTTGGTGTTGACCTCATAGAATACGTAGGCATAGTTCTATATCTGCCACAAAAAGCGTGGAACTTTGTAGATGACCCCTCCAAAAAAACAGTATAGACACTGTACGCTTTTCCCAAGTGAAACTCCCATTTTACTTATAGAATTATATATACCTACCACAGAAGTATTACAACATATTGATACTGACAATCATACCCCCATATCGTCTGTCTGTTCAAAAGAGGAAAGAGCTAGAGCACGAAATACAACATGTGCTCAGGATGCAGATCTTTGAATCATGTACATAGCTTGCTATTTAAGTTTTGAGATGTGGCAACACCAGCGCAAATGTGTCAAATTTGATATTGTCATCGCGAACGTTTTGTCATACAAGTACTATTTGTGTTGTTTACAGGTACTTCAAACATTCATCTTGGTCTCAAAAAATGGAATTAAATCGTGAACATTTTCGTACGATGATTTTCTATGACTTTCGACATGGACTAAACCAAAATAGTTAGCCGATCAGCAGACCAAATGTATGATAATATTAGACCGCAGAACTCAGATCCCCACTAGGTCTATACAAGTTAAGAGGATGTCACTTGGTCTTCGGAATGCACCCGAAACGTTCTACGCTCACAAAAAAATCCAAAAGCAACCTTTGCATTAAACTTGCATATTTCGACAACTTGACCATACTGCCTCTCATATTAAAAAGACACATTGAAGATCTCAATAGAGTATTCAAAAGATTAGAATCATAGAGATTTAATCTCAATAGAGAGGAATGCCGATTTTGTTGATCAACCATTAAATATCTTGGGCATCTCACCAGTAATAAAGGAATTCTACCAGATCCGGAAAAAGTAATAACAATAAGTAGAATGCCTGATCCCGAAAAAGTAATAACAATAAGTATAATGCCAATCAATCAATCAATCAATAATGCCAGATCCAGTGAACGTTAAACATTTGCAGTCAGGCCTGCAGACCTGCTGGTAATACCGAAGATTTGCACCTACCTTTGGCCAACATAGCAAGACTACAAGCGATCTAACGAAGAAAAACGCAGAATGGTCCTGGGGTCTGGACCAGCAGAAATCCTTACAGTATTTAAATGAAGCTGTGACTAGTTTTCCCGTACTAAAACAAGCCGATGAAACTATACCATACATACTTAATACAAATGCTAGTAATTCTGAGATAGGATCATTTCTACGGCAGTTGGAGGGACAGGAAGAGCATTCGGTGGAATATGCCAGTTGACTGCCGACATCATCAGAGAGGAATTATTCTACAACCACGCGTAAAGCGTTAGCGATCGTTTGGGCTGCAGCTAAATTCCGTGTCTATATGTATAGATGCTGCTGAGGTAATAGCTAAAACTAACCATCAAGCACTGAAATGGCTGATGAGTCTCGAGTATCCAACTGGAAGACTAGCTAGATGGGCGCTGCAACTTAAATCGTACAACATTTACATAAAGTACATTACCGGACGAACAAATTTGGTTGCAGATATTCTATAACGACAACCCTGCCAAGCGACTGAATCACTTGTGGAATATGTAGCGTAGCGTAGCGTATGAATGTTTTGAATTCAGCAAACCAAAAGAATATTGCGATTATTGCAGCAATGAATGATATGTTTACGATAAGTCGTACCTTGGCGGGTCGTCGGTGACAGCGGAACTAAGTTCTTAAGTGCTGATAAGCAGCATGTCAAATTTTTCCTTGACGTTCAACATATCAATCTTCCAATGTATCATCCGAAGGCCAACACCATCGAGCGCAAAAACCATGACATAAAAAACCAACTTTCTATTCTGGTTACAGATAATCACCGAGACTGACCAAACAACCTTCCGGCCACAAGGTTCGCCATCAATTCAACTTTTAATAAAAACACTGGATATTCAGCTTCGTTCTTAACTTTCGGGTGAGAGTAACGGGCTCCGAAGGACGTTTTTGATGACTTGAAGAACTTCAACACAGAAATAGCACCGTAGCTACTTCAACTCGCGGAAGCCATAAAGGATGCCAGAGCAGTCCAAAAGCTCAGAACTAAACGTACGAAGACAATTACTGACCGCAAATGACGACCTGAGCCTTCTAATGAGCCCGGAGGCTATATATGGGTAGCGACCCATCCAATTAGTAGCACTTAAAAGAAGTACATCGCAAAATTCTGCCCCAAGCGAGATGGTCCGTACATTATAGTACGAAAGTATGGGCCTTCTAGTTATGTTATATCTTCGTCAAGATCTACATCAGATGAACTAGGGATATACCATACTTCAGCCCTTACACCCTATATTGGTCAAGCACCCTCTAAATATATAGTGAAACTAATATCCCGTTCACGAAACCGCTGTAAGCCAAAAAAGGACGATGTAATAACCAATGCTAACACCTCGTCGGACTGATCAAGAAACCAGAGGAGAAGGATGTAACGTCGTCACTGGACATGCCACTATTATACTAAAGAGGTTATTTAAATACTTAAGTAGCTTTAAGATATGAATAACGAGGTAAGTAAAAGTGTCCCAGACAGTTTTGTTGATATACATATATCGTTAAGGGAGGAAGTATAGATGTTTTGTTACAACATTTTTTGTTAAATATATTCGCTCAGGGAAGGTTAGACCCGCATGTATCGTAAAATTTTTTCGGTGGTCGTTCGTCACTATCAAAGTCTTTCAACCAAGCCTCTGAAACGGCTCGAAGAGTGTTCTATATAAGTCCTATTTATTTTATTATTATTATTATTGAAATCTTCGAAATCATCAATAAATCGATCCTGAAAATGTTCGAATCACCCCTTTCCCTTCCCCCGGTATGTACATGTCTATGTCATTGATGAGGAAGATGCAATTCACTATCCGACAGAGTTCTTGAATCCGTTAATCTATCAGGTTTATGCCCTTCCTGTTAAACTTGGCGTGCCAATTATTATTTTATTACGAAACATAAAACCTCCAAAGTTGTACCATGCTCTCGCCTACAAGTAAACAGTTTGAGGGATTATGTTATTGAGGCACTGCCATGGGTGGAACTGGTGCTGGCGAAAAGTCTTAATATCCAGAATACCCATGATTCCAACGGATTTACCTTTCCAATTTAAGCGTCATCAATTTCCGATCAGGGTTTCCTTTACTATGACTATAAATAAATAACAAGGCTGAAGTTGACCTCTGACATTCATGCTTTTAGATGGACAATTATAAGTTGCATGTTTCCGCATAAAAATGAACGAGAAATGTTCTGCACAAAGAGAGCCTACCATAAAAAAAAACTTCTATAGAAAAAGTAAAAGGAACAATTAATGCAAAGTATTAAAAATGTTACAAATAAAAATATATTCAACTTAAAAATATTTGTCTGATGATTATTTATATCATAGTTAAGACGAAATAAAATATAGTTAAATATAAGAAATTAAAACAATAATTCTGTAATCCACGTGAGCGTAGAAGCGGACGCAGCCAGTTATTTATATTTTAAAGGATTTCTCATTAACTTCTTTGTCTAGATAGAAGCAGTTAAAAATAACAAACTTGGATTATTAACTGCGAAATAGCCAAGAATCGATTCTACGAAACGACATTATTTAAAAAAATTAATTTAAATTAGTGTAGAAAGAAGGCTATTTTTAAACCGACTTCAAAAGAAAAAGAAGGTTCTGAATTCGGGATGTACCTTACAAATTACATCAAAACAAATATACTTTCTTAAAAATAGAAAAATATTCGTTATGTATTTTTTCGTATAACCTGACGAATACGTATACTTAAGTAGCTTATACGAAATTCAACAGTAATATAATCAGTACACATTTTTAATTAGCTGTGTTCAATTAGGCCATGAGGAGTACTCCGGTGTGCATTAAACTAGAATAGAATAGATGACAGGTAGGTGTAGTTTTCAAGAATACTTTCACCAAGTTTTTCCTATAGGTTTTTCATAATTTAAAAGCACTCAATAGGTGGCTTTTTCCTGTTTTAGGCTGTGACAATTTTAAAAGTGTTTAAAAAGAAGCACCTGCTTCCCGTAAATATCAAAGACTCTTTTCAAAATAACTGTAATTATCCCATAACATATGGTGTGTTTCACAGCATATCAAAACACCCCAAGTACAATCTTTTAAATGCCAAACTTGACAACGACTCCAACCACACAGGTAAATAAAAAGCGTTCCGTTGTAAGTACGCCGACTTACTCGGCACGGCCCAATGGAACACAGCTATTATACAGATGTTTCAGATCTGACGTGCCAAAATGAGTGGGGTGATAGATTTCACCTAGGCAAACAAAAAATTGTTTGGCAGGGCGGGGGCAATCTCAAGAGTTTGGGAGCTACAGGGTTATTCATAAATTTGAGTTTTTCAGGGTATGCCCATTACTCTTATATTTTTATCTTTTGATCTACCGAACACAGCGACATCAAAAAAGGCGATAAAAACTACTATCCCAATGACCTTTCCAAAATTTCCAACAACGTTGATCTAACCCCTACCAATGCAGCTACAGTCACTTCCAAAAGTGAAAAAAATGGTTGCCGATTAGCTAAAATTCAGAATTTTCCCATTTTTATTTTTTATTTTTATTAGATCTCCGATCTTATAACCTTTCCAAAAAGGAGAAACTTGGCAAGGTAGACAAAGGATTAGAAAAACCGCATCCATAGAAATCCCTGACTATTTTATTGCGCTTTAGGTAGATAATTCTTTTAATAAACAAAATCTGTTAGATAAAGGGTCGAAAATGTTTGTTTTGGGTTAACAGATAATTAATCTTCTTTTTAACTTCAAACGACAGGGAGACACGACTCGGAACTTCGGGAACTTCTGCCGACGGCGAGCAGCAAATAATCACAATCGTAGGGCAAGACCCTGAGCACGAGACGATTCGCAAGACTTCTTCATCTAAGGTTTTGAGGGTTATTCATCCAGAGGGATTACGCTCATATCACCATCACCCAGTCCAAGGACTGCTTAAAGATTTCGAGAGAAGACTGGAATTTAGCACTTGGCTTCTGGAACGCGGCATTGACGACAGGGCATTTCTGGACCGAATTCTGTGGACAGATGAATCTCAATTCACCAGGGATCGTATCCCGAACTTCAAAACCGTCCATACCTGGTCGAAAATTAACCCACACAGGACAAAGGTGACTTATTCCAGCAGATATTCAGTGTCAAGGTTAGATTAGGGTGGCGGCTATTAGTCCTACAACCGATCAGCCTCACATAGACCTATAAGTGTCAATGTTTAGGCTGGTATCATCGGCAACCATTTGGTAGGACCATACATTTTGCCGCAAGGGCTCAACAGTCAAATTTATGCGGACTTTTTGGAGAATACACTGCCAGATATAAAAGGGGACATCCCTGTGCATAATCGAACGGACATCTTTTACCAACACTATGGAGCACCAGCGTAAACTGCTAACATTATGAAGGCAATACTAAGTGAACAATTTATTGGCATACATCTAAAGTGGCGAGGGCAGGGTTCTCAACCGTCCTATAATTATAGTGCGTGTACTATAATTTGACCACTTGTACTATAAGCAATCCTGATTCCATTATAGTACGCAAGTGTACTATAATATCATTTCGTCGAAATTCGCTTTTAAATTTCACTTAATTAATGCTTTCACTAACTAACTAGTCACTCAATTGTTCAAGTAACTTTTTGCAGCTGATCGCAAATCCGCGTTAAAAAGCTGCTTTGACATACATATGTACATGTATATCGTACATATACTTAATTCAATCACAACATTATTGAAATAGCACGATTTTACACTCGAGATATAGGGATTTATACGTTTTTGTATTGGTATTCTCATTTTTACCAAGCATACTATAATTCTGGTTTTGCACAGCTTTTGTAATTTACTAAGATTAATTGTAATACGTTTTGAATTCAATAGAAAGGATTTTAAGAGTTAATATAAGTTTAGTTTCTTTAAATTGCAGATTTTCAAAAATTTCCCGATCTCTTTATTTCTACACCCTCCTGGGCATGTTGTACCTTTTTGGAAAGGTAATAAGAATTCAATAAAAATAAAAAAGAGGTGTACTAATTACATGAATTTTGGAAAAATTTGTATTTTAGCTAATCGCAAACCTTTTTTTTTACTTTAGGAAATTACTGTACCTGCAATGGTAAGAGTTAGATCAACATTGTTCACAATTTTAGAAAGGTCATTGGGATGGTAGTTTTTTAGCGTTTGTTTGATGTCATTGTGTTGGGTAGATAAAAAGATAAAAATAAAAGAGTAATGGGCATATACCATGAAAAACTGAAATTTTTTAATCACCCTGTAACTCCCTCCCTGTCATACAATTTTTTGTTTGCCTAGGTGAGATCTATCACCCCACTCATTTTGGCACGTTAGGTCTGAAATACCCTGTATGTATGCAGCATATATTAATTTTCGTGTAGTGTACAATGTTTCCATCGTCTAATAAGGCAACCAGCACATTTGGATATGTATATATTTTGGTTAAAAATGTATAAAATGTTAAGTATTAAATTTGCAACTTATTCTTCAATCTTATCAAATTGATTTTCTATAATTTATGAAACTGTACTCTTAAAGCCGACTTAAGCCAACCAGGCACTCTATACCTTGGTCACGTACAATCAAACGTCTTTCAATAAAAGTTCAACCTTTGTCGAGTAGGTAGCTCTGGAGCTAATACGGTTAATCCTAACTCTAATGTTGCTCTGTCATCGAAAAATATTGTATGGATTCTAGACATAGATTAATAAGTTACATGACAAATGAGAAGATTTCATAAAAGCATTATCTTTATAAGCTCTTTTCGCACTTACAGATAAATTTCTTAGCTTTTCGAAACGCCAAATAAAAAGGTCGGTGGAAATCATAAATATTTCATTACACAATTTGCTACCAACGCGAAATTCTAACAAAGCTAGGGAAAGATTAAAACAAAATTCTGTCCATAAATTTGCGAGGAAATCTAGCGTTTGTAAGCGTGCACATCAATTTTTTATTTTCTGGACAACTTAATTAATGTGAAGATAGAATCTGCAGGACTGAATGCGACGGTGTAGTTTATCTAGAGACTGAGCCTGGTACGGGTTGTTTGTGTGGAAAAGCATCGGGGTTGTAAATTTCAGCGGATCTAGGCATTGTAATGTTTCTTAACGTAAAATTATGGCGTTGCAGAATCCTTTTCAGGCTACATTGCTTGCCAAGAAAGTAAAATCTGGTCAGAAACCCACCGCAAGCTATTCTTCTTTCACACAAATTTTGTGTGCGTGACAGATGTTTCTTGAATAGCTACTTCCTTCGATAAAAAGTCTGAAAAGGATACAAAGAATATAAAGAAATATGACATTTTTTATGAATTTTAAATGCGCTCCTTGCGAACGTCTAGAGACAGATCGATTTTAGATTATTACCCCCAGATTTTGACCATCACTGCCTGAGTAAGATTGATAAAATAACATGAGATAAGAAGTAGTAAAAAATTATAAAGGACGAAGGATAGAAGGATATTTTAAGGTCTTAAAGAAGTATGGGTTACAAATCAAAAGGGACCACCGTAGACTGAATCATTTCAATTCGATCAAGATATACCGAAGGGTAATTCATCAAAGTCAGTTAAGGGAAATTTATTTCGGTGTTCAAAAAGAAATGTGTCGCGAAAACATGTTTCAAGGATACTCATAATTTAAGCTGAGCACCGTAAAGAAGAGTGGGGGCATTAAATTGAAAAATCTTATGAGTATGGGCTCCTTAAATTTTAATTACGAACTTGGGACTAAATCCAGCAACACCTGAATATATACGCTATGGATTGTACTTCACAAAGAATCCACATTATTGTTTAAATTTTTGCAATTTTGTGTACATCGCGTCTCCATTAGTATTCCATTCCAACAGCCTGTTCCAGTGGGATTAAACAATGCTCCTGGTTTGGTATCCTAATAAAAGCTTTTCCTATTAATCCTCAATATTGCTTTGTTGATAATTTGTATACAGGGTGTTTCAGATATGACGTGCCAAAATGAGTGGGGTGATAGATCTCACCTAGGTAAACAAAAAATTGTGTAGCAATGTGGGGGCAATCTCAATCGTTTGGGAGTTACAGGGTGATTCATAAATTTCAGTTTTTCATGGTATGCACATTACTCTTTTAATTTAATCATTTGATCGCTTCTAAAAGTGAAAAAAATTCAAATTCAGCAAATTCCCAAATATTCTCCGAAATTCACATTCACATTATTTTTATTACCTATTCAAAAAGGTGCAGCTTGGCAAGGTAGATAAAGGATTGAAAAAAAACAGCATCCTTACAAATCCCTGACTACCTAATTTTATAAAATAAATTAAACTACTGCCAAAAAAAATTATTTAAAATACTGAGTTTTTCAGCCCGCTGACTACCCCTTATCCCTTAAGCGTAATTCAGTAACCAGAACGAGAAAACATCTCTTTCACATACCATATGGTTTTTCAACACAATTTCATGTCCTTATTCATTGTATAGCTGTTTCACATCATTCCTACAATTTCGAAGTGTAGTCATTATATAATTTCTAGTTTCTAGTTTCTAGTTTCTAGTTTAGTTTATTCTACAGATTCATCCAAAAGATTACTACAGGAAATGATATAATGAATATAATGAAATCTTACATACTAAACTACGAACTAGAGGCCGAGAACAAATCAGCAGGAACGGTTGACACCATCCACAACCCAACATCATCCAAGACACTGTCTAAGTATGCCCTTCAGTTGCAGCCTAGATAGATTAAAATCGAAATTGGTGAAGTGTTGGTTGAAGAGGCGAGACATCGACGTGATGGCTAGAGACGTACAGGGAGGTGCGGTTCCTCAGAGTGCGTTGCGGGATAGAAACATTCACGGCAGCCAGTAAATCGGATGAATTTATTATTCCCTGCAATAAATCAAACAAAAATAGTAATTTTGCAATGTTACGCCTCTTTTTAAGGGAGTCAAGAGAAATCAGCCCCAAACGATCAGTATAGGAGGGAAGTGACCAAGGATTAATCCAGGGAAGTCCACGGAGAGCGAACCTGAGGAATCTGCGCTGTACTGCCTCGACGCGGTCGACGTGAACGGCGAAATAGGGAGCCCACACAGGGCTGGCATACTCCAAAAGCGGTCTGACGAAGGTGCAATAAAGAAGCTTAGTTAAGTAGGGATCATCGAGCTCCCTAGACCATCTTTTAACGAAACCTAGCATCGAATTAGCGATCGAATCCACATGGTCCTCGAATGAAAGGCGAGAGTTGAGGACCACACCCAGGTCCTTCATCTTATAGACCCTACCCAGGGTAAAGCCATCAACGGTGTAGTCAAAGAGAAAGGGACACCTTTTACGGGAGAAGGTCATAACGGTGCACTTCCCCGCATTTAGAGGAAGGCGATTGCGCACGCAACAATCGCAGAACACAGCCAGGTCAGAGTGCAAAGTATTGCAGTCTGCTTCATGGGAAACAAAGCGAAAAATCTTAGCATCATCCGCGTAACATAGAATTTTACTGCGTGTCAGGAGAAGCGAAACATCATTAATATAAAGGATGAATAGGAGTGGGCCGAGGATACTGCCCTGAGGCACCCCCGAAGTGACTAGGATTCCGTCAGAAAGGGCACCCCGAAACAGGACGCGCTGGGTGCGACCAGACAAGTAAACGGACAACCAGTTAACAAAGCAGGAAGGGAACCCAAGAAGAGTCAATTTATAGGCCAGTATACCATGGTCTATTCTATCAAAAGCCTTGCTAAAGTCCGTAAATACACAATCCACCTGTTTGCCCGCCTCAACGGCTGGTAAAGAAAAGTTAATAAACTCCAAGAGGTTGGTGGTCGTAGACTTCCCCCTGAGGAACCCATGCTGGAAGGACCCCATGAAAGGCCTGCAATGAAAACGAAGAACATCACTGACGAGAGACTCAAAAACCTTTGCGGCATGGCACAAACTGGCAATCAATCGGCCGGTAGTCAGAGACCTCGGACCTGCTACCCTTCTTGTGAAGAGGAATCAACACAGAAGTCTTCCAAAGTACAGGAAAGCGGCCGCTCTGCAGAGACAGGTTGAACAAGTGACAAAGAATACCAGCAATAGATAGTTGGCATTTCTTCAGAAAGGATGCGGGTATACCGTCGGGACCACCCGCGAAGCCCTCCGCCAAATTAGATAAATGTTCAGCAACAAGTGCATCGTCTACTACTAATTCTTTAATCTCAAGGAAAGTAGGCGGGAGCCGCGTCAAGTGGGTAAAATCAGGAGTGGAAACATCACAGGAGGAATCACAGAAGGACGTTCGAAAAAAATCCGCGAAAAAAGTAGAGATTGAAAGAGCATCGTCTCTTTCACGGTCACGGTACCTCAAAGAGGAAGGATATGCATCACATTTGCGCTTCGAGTTAATAAATCTCCAGAAGAGTTTGGTGTCACTACGCAACGTGGATCTCATGTTGGAAAAGTATTCGGCGTAGGAGTCCTGCTGACGAGCAGAGAAGCGGTGGCAAAGGTCAGAGTACGCCAGATAGTCGTCATAGCATCCCGAGGCACAAAACTTCTTCCAAGCTTTACCCTTCGAGTTCCTCAGATGCCGTGAGGCACCGTCAAGCCAGGGGCGAAACAGATGAGGGGATCCAGACCTAGAGATGCTAATAGGAACATGTTAGGTAAAACAGACGTAAAGAACATCATAAAAAGCGCTCACGGCCAGATCGACGTCACGCTCCCCTAACACGCTGGACCAATCACATGAAAGTAACCAGTCATCAATGCACGAAAAGTCAGCGCGTTTGAAGTTAAAGTAAAAGTCACCAAGTAAGGTAGGAGATGGAATGGCAGCGTCAAAGCACATGACAACCAAGAGAGCGGGGTGATGACTCGATTCGGGAACCAGAGGGAACAGGCATCTCCTGACAGTCGTACCATCGGATTCAGACGAAAACACTAAGTCAAGAAACCTACCAGAATCATTAGGAACATCACAGCACTGAGCCAAGCCGGAGGAGGCTACAGGAGATCAGATAACATCGATATCAGACGCACATGAAGAGGAGAAGAAAAGCGGGGTTTTTGATCGCAGCCCGGTCATGTTGGCGTAATGGAAGGAAATCCGGCTGGCAAGTTTTTTGGCAGCGAAGCCGGAGCTGATCGGGCCCTAGGGGTGAACTCACGAACAATGGAACCAGGGGGCCATATGTCCGGAGAGAGCACAGCCGCAAAGGTATCTTCCGGAATAAACACCTTAAATGAGGCGGTTTATACTCCGGCCAACATCTGGAAAGTAGGCATACCAGCGACTAGCCCCTCATGGAGTATAGGCGTACCGGCACCTGGGGGCTCGGAGACAGCCGTTGTCCCGGAGGCAACCGCGGTCACAGAGACAGCCGCGGTTTCGGAGACAGCCGTGGTCTCGGGGATAGCCGGGGCGACAGAGATAGACAGGGGCACGGACACCAGGGGCTCGGAGACAGGTAGGTCGAAGCCAGGGGCAGCGGACGAAACAAAGGAAGCAGGAGGCCCAGAAGAAGCCCCACAACAGGTGGAAAGGACTCTCACATCGGCGGCAATAGAGCCAATTACATCTTTGTTGGCTAAAACTGAAACGGAGCAAGCGGAAACATCAAGCTTTACTTGCTTGGCGATACGACGAATGTCCTCAACCAACGGCAGCACAGGTGAGGAGACCAACGATGAAAGCAGGCCGGGATCAAGGTTAACAACTGCAGCCTGAACATCAGCAAGTGAGTCGGAGATCGTTGAGGCTTTAGAGGCCAACTCATTTGAGCGCTTCAAGAGGGCGCCAGAATTGGATTCCAGGACACCAACAGCACTCAGCAACTTGTCCACTTTAGTGGTAATCACGCCGGTGTCCTCGGACAAAAGCTGCAGGTCACCCCAGCGGGAGGAAAAAGAGCCAACCCTATCAGCAACCAGGGCAAGGTCATTTGATAACGTCTCCATCATGCCCCTCACCAACCGAAGGACGTGGCAAGGCTTTATGTCTGAACAGTCAGCGCAAGTGGAAGAAGGAGATGATTTAGTTCCACGCTTCAGACATGTGGCATGGAAAAAGTGGCCACAGACACCATCGCAGGCCACTCCGTCACGGGAAATCTCTGAAGCACAAGCCCCACACTTAGACATAAGAAAAAAAAATAGCAAAGAGCAAAAAAGAAACGGAGATTAGGATTAAAACAGAAATGAGTGATAAAGTAATAATAAAGAACAAAATCAATCGATAAAAAGATAGTCAAGTCGTTAAAAATGTAGAGAATAAAACAAATATAGAATAAAACGAGAGCAGGCCACAAAAAGGACGAGGTAAGGAAATAAATAGAAATGCAAGTCGTACAAATAAATAGGTTAAAATAAATAAAGGGGAAGAAAAACTGGAATGAGTAAAAAATTAAAAATAGAGAACAAAGTAAGTCAATAAAAAGCTGGTCAAGTCGTTAAGAAAAGAAAAAAGAAAGAAAACAAAAATGGAGAGAAAAAAAAATAAAATAAATAAGAGAACGAAAGCAGACAGCAAACAGAACAAAGTCAGCGATAACAGATAATCTGGTCATACAAATAAAAAGAAGAAAATAGACAAAGAAGAGAGCATAAGCATACAGCAAACAACTTCAGGACGGAAGAGAAGCGAAGAGGGCAAACAAGAACCAAATAAGGTAAGACGGGAAACGGAAAAAGAAAGAACAAGTATAAAACCAAAATAGGAACAGCAATAACAGCAGCAATAAGGGTTCGACCTAAGAAGCAAACAAAAAAAGGGAAAAAAAGGAAAAAGAAAACGGATGCCAGCAAGCGGTCACATTGACGGCGCACCCAGCCAGAGACAGGACAGACAAACGGGAACAGGGAATATAAAAAGCAGGTCAAGAACCAACAACCAAAAAAAAAACGTCAAGCGAAACCCGGACTACTCTAGCAGCATAAACTCGTGTCAAGCTAAATGACCCGAGGAGAGAATGGGTCACAAAGGACTACAACAGACAAAAACAAAAACAAAATAAAATAGATGCGAACAGACGACAACAACAAGGGCAAGAACGAGATCAAAACAAGGTCAAATGGTGACACGCAGAGGAAAAACGCCAGCACACAAGGATGAAAGAAAACAACAACGGCAAAAACAAAGATAAAAACAAAAACAACAACACAGAGGTCAACAAAAACCCAACAAACAAAGACAAGAAATCAAGAACCATCAATCGAAGCGGCACACAGAGAGGTACAGTTGCGAACTGAAAAACAAAAGCACAGCCGCCGAAAAGTACACACCACTAGCAAACCAATTAAGCGGGTGTAATGAAACAGAGGCGAAGATCTCGGCAATAAACAGAAACAAAAAACCAAAAACAACGGTAACCGAGAGTACCACACAAAAATGATATCAGAAAGATCACCAAGACTACCAATTAATATTGTCAAATCAAATCGGCAGCAATACAAACTATGAACACAAGAGAAAACAATTCAAGGCAACCGTAATACCACACAGTTACCAGACATGTTGAAAACACAGCTATTTTACAGTTACGCCATGAAAGAACGGAAAAAACAGCAAAAACAGCAAAAAGCAAAAAGAATAAAGAACAAACAAAACCAGACCTTACATTAATTCCACATAGCACTATTAAAATGTGACAGTATATAAAATATAACACCAACAGGTACGGCTACTAGATAACAAACACTTCACGAATTACACAAGGCCCGGGAGAACAACCGAAAACGAACAAAAGAACAAGAGTAACTCCTTATCGGCAATTACACAGTAGAAATTCAGTAATATTACACCACAAACGAGGTAGCTGACTTAATATTTTCAAAAATCAAAAGCACAAACTAAAATAAAATATTACTGAGCACCAGAGGAGAAAACAAGACACGTCTTCACTGCATGCAATCTGACAAAAAAAGTTACCATTGCATTGGTTACCTCAATCAGCTAGGTGCACGCACTAAAACATAATAATAATCATCATAACTATCATCAATATTATCATCTAAAACTTCCGCTATTTCACAAAAATAATTTTAATTTATTTTTACAATAAAAGAAAATCACAGCAATGTATAAATGAGTACATGTTAATTGCAACTTTTCGATAAAAAATTACGTTTCTCTCACTTAATATCCTGAGCTTAAGCAACCAAATTCGATGGCTCAGGTTCGTCAATTTTGAACCACTGTCAACATTTATACCAGCATTGTGAAACAATAAATCAGTTGAACAAAAGCTTAAGCCGACACTGTGCAACCGGTTTAATTTAACTTTGGAGATTAAATTAATTAATGACTGAGTACGTCTTACTTCTTAAAATTTTAATAAAGAATCATAAATGTCAAGAAACTCATCATTATCATCATTAATTTCGGATTCAAATGAAACACCAAATATAAGCAGTAAATTTTGATTGGAAAAGAAGGGAAGATTTCATCCGAAATCAGTCTACAGCAGAAGAAGAAAATGAAATTTCATAATTATCTTAACGACTGAGGCTGACTAATCGAAGGAGTTGTAAAGTTCCTCGAAGCTTCATCATATTTTTATCTCATATATGGCTTTTACTTTTAAAAGTAACCGAGGTTTTTACAGTACAATCAATTTTACAAGTAAATATACCAACTCTTAACAAGGTAATATACAAACTTGGAGGTAAAAAATTGTCTTTTGAACACGTTTTCTTGAACTGTAAGCGAAAGTAAAATACAGATGAAAACTGCCAGGTAAAACCGTACCTTACGCAGGGAAATCTAATAACCAAATTATGTGGGAACGAAGTTTTCTAGGCATTTAAATATTAAATTTCCATATAGCTACGAAAATATTCTAGGAAGAATTGCTCAGCTTGAAAATAAAGATTTTCTTGAATCGTGCTTTCCGCGTTCCAATAACCGGCAACATGATGTTCAATTCATAGAGTAACGACGTTATACTTTTGAATTGCTGTACTTATAGCTAAAGCAAGATATACTCTTGATTTATTCGATTTTGATTGTACACACAATGACTAATGATAATAATGAACATACGAATATATGTTAGGCTTGACAACTTCTCTATGAAAATTAACTTATTGTAACGTAATTGGGGGTTGACGGGCCTATTGAATTAATTAAAACTCTTATTTTCAATTACAAAATTTCAGTTTTATTTCACTTTGCCGTTTAGCGTCACTTATTGATTAATTCATTTGACTAATCCTATTTATTTTTATTATTTATTTTCATATGATATAGTCAAAGCTCAGGGGATGCCCTATGATGCTAAAGTACAGCCTTAGCAGGAAAAGAATTAAGTGTAAGGGAAATGGGATAAGAGGTTTATAGAAGAGTTGATGAAGTTTCGACCCAAATAAAGAGATAGTCATTACATGTGATGCAAGTCCTTACGGGGTAGGAGCGGTCCTAGTACACGTCATTAACGGAGAGGAATGACCTGTTCTTTTGCGTCAAGTACGTTAAGTAGTGCGGAACAAAACTACTCACAAACGCATAGAGAGGCGTTAGCTGTAATGTTTGCTGTGCAAAAATTTCATAAATATATATTAGGGGCACAAATTTATAATTTATTCTAATCACCAACCCTTGAGAGAGATATTCAGTGAAAAGAAGGGTCAAGGTCAAGTTAGTAGCGGCGGCCCGAATACAACGTTGTGCTATTAAATTATCGGTGTATGACTTCGAGATAAGAGTGTCTCTGTTTGCGGTTGGTTATCTGTTCGAGCAGGGTCTTCTGGTATGACCGGGGGAAGAAGATCGCCTGGAACTCTCTATTAAACACTGTCCATGTGTCTATCAGGTCCCGGTTATTGCGATACCAGAGTAATGCTTTCCCTCTCAGCAGTTCGGTTACGGCGGTTAGCATGTCTGTCTGGTCGAATCCATATCCCTCTTTCAGCTCGTGGATCCTCTCTAGGAACGCGACGGCGTCTCCGGACCCATCGAAGTGAACGTTCCACTTACGGGCCTTCTCCATCACGTTCGCCTTCCTCGCTGTAGGGGCGGTGGTTCTAGGATACCGGTGTCCATGGTTTCTTCCATAGGTTGTGACGGGATGCTGCGTAGCCACGCTGTCAGCCTTTTGCGCAGCTCATCGACGGTTCCGGTGGTGTGCTGGCCTACGTCCGCTAAGGCTCCTTCTAGTGCCTCCTTATTCAGCCGGTACACCCAAGACACCTTTATTTTCTCCTTCCGGGTGCCTTCAACCTCTGTTGTTGCTTCGCTCCCCGTGGAGTCTCTAGACATACTAGTTGTTTGCTTACTACAACTAGCTTTCGAAGTCCCTTCTTTCGGTTGGTCCGCGTCACTAGTAGCACTCTTCTCTGAAGTGCTATCCCCTGCCATTGCCGCGGTCTTTCGGGATGGGATTTTTCGCTTCGGTCCCCTTTTCTTTCTACCGGAGCTTGCCACTCTGTCCGGCATTTATTGTTCCTCTCCTTTTAACTCCTTTCTCTCTCTCTCTTTCTGGACTCCTTTCTCCGTGTCCCTATCCTGCTTGGCAAGTCCCTGCACGGGCGCCAAATTTGTGACGTACTTCCCCGGTTCGGTTACTCGGGCGCCAACGCAATGCGATTTTTCTATCGGTACGGTAGTGGGAAAGTCACAAAATCAATTGCCTGGGTAACTACAGTGAAGAAAGGCCAGGGTCCACGCAACGGAGAGAGAGAATAGGATAGGGGCGTATAATTAACAAGACCTGGTCTTTGTTAAACTTATCTTTATTCCCCTAATTCTAACAATCCCTTCCAGTACTTACTGACTACGGGTATATAATTCAAATACTTATTTCTACGTCCTTAACTAGGTACTACTTCCCTTTGACCTTTCCCCTCAGCACGGGTACTCGGCCCGAGCAGCGAACTGCCCTTAAACTACTTACGGCTGGGAGCTAGGTTCCTTTGACCTTTCCCCCTCAACACGGGTACTCGTCCCGAGCAGCGAACTGCCCTTAAACTACTTACGGCTAGGAGCTAAGTCCCTTTGACCCTTCCCCTCAACACGGGTACTCGGCCCGAGCTAAACTGCCCTTAATCTACTTACGGTTATTAACTTAACACTATGGGCTACTCTACCCTGAGCCGTTCCTATGCCTCTAACGGCCCGTACTAGGCTCGAACAGCTGGCCCTATCTACTGGCTAAAGACTATTAACTAAGTCCCTTTGACCTTTCCCCTCAACACGGGTACTTGGCCCGAGCAGCGAACTGCCCTTAAACTACTTACGGCTAGGAGTTAAGTCCCTTTGACCCTTCCCCTCAACACGGATACTCGGCCCGAGCAGTAAACTGCCCTTAATCTACTTACGGCTATTAACTTAACACTTTGGGCTACTCTATTCTGAGCCGTTGCCATGCCTCTAACGGCCCGTACTAGGCTCGAACAGCTGGCCCTATCTACTGGCTTAAGACTATTAACTAAGTCCCTTTGACCTTTCCGCTCAACAGGGTACTCGGCCCGGCCGGCGAACTGCCCTTAAACTACTTACGGCTAGGAGCTAAGTCCCTTTGATCCTTCCCCTCAACACGGGTACTCGGCCCGAGCAGCGAACTGCCCTTAACCTGCTTACAACTAGGAGCTAAGTCCCTTTGACCTTTCCCCTCAACACGGGTACTCGGCCCGAGCAGCGAACTGCCCTTAAACTACTTACGGGTATTGGACTGGGAATTGTCGTATGACCGGACTATGCCTGATCCATACGACCTGGTATCGGATAAGAGGACTCAGGAAGGGAAGGAGTGGAAAAGGTTATTTTGCCTGTCTGAGGTCTGGCTTATATTCACCATGTTTCAAATTTACATGCGAATCATATTTCAAGAGAAATTATTACCTCCCCTTTATTCACCCAGTTTCAATTTCTCGTGCGAATTATATCTTCAAGGCAATTTTTCATACTGGGGTCCCGTGTTCGAATCTCCATCGACCCAGCACTTTTTATTTTCTTATATGGGCTCTTTATAGCAATTTCCACATAAAATTGCACTAATTGGTGCCTGTACAGATGGAAGGAGTTAATTGTAACGAATAAGCTTAATAATTCTCAGCCGGGAATTTAGCTTCGTTACAATACATATAAATCGAAAAGTATTTCGAATATGGAAATTTTAGGAGAACACTGTTCAAGTAATAAGGAATCGAAGGGAAAAAAAGATTTTTGGATGACAAAATCCCCCTAAACTATAACCCAGGATGTACAACTTTATTTCGACCACTTTTTAATACAGTTTGTCAATCATTCTTTGGACGAAGCAATTTGTTCGCCGAGTATTTCCCAACATCCTTGCTCTCGAGAGGTTTCCAGAGCAAGTGTCTTGCTTAACGTGACGTATCGAAGGCTTGATTATATTTCGCATCCAGTTCTTAAGTACTTCATCTCTTACGCAAACTGTCTAACTATTTTGACTAACAGTATGTGAAAACTTGCTTATGACCATCCAATACTTAAAAAAGAAAGCCTAGCCATCACTCAAAGCAGAAGTCCATTGCATTCACTTCAATGTTGTCTATGGTTCTTGAATCACTTCCCCATTGTAAGTTGATGAAAATATATTGAAACTAATCTTATTAGCGATTTCCAATACTGTGTATTTCCGTGCTGGCCGCTGTAGCGGAGATCTACGTTCTTTCCTCATAAAACTAACTTTAGTGAATTCGAAATCGCTGCCTTTAGATACATCAAAATCCTAGAATGCTGTTCTTTTACTCAAGCTTCAAACATATGATCTTGATACTATTATAATGCAATCAATTCAAAGCTTTTTATCTCTTCCTTCAATTCAGGTAATATTCCCAACCTAATTGAAGGTGGTGCATCGCAAAAAACTGTTCTTACATTTACTTTTTTATATTATTATTAATGACCTTTTCATTCACTATTAAACCTAACCGTTTGGAGTTCTTACAAATAGTAAGTACGTGGTGATCTACAGGTCTAATATGAGGATTACATTTCACTATAATGCCATATTTGGGCAGGACAACGCGGTCTTATCTGCGTTAAGTTCAACGAAAATCTCTCAGGATTGCTCGCGATGCTGCGATCATTTTAAAAACCCCTAAATTAAGAATTCACGGTCCAAACAAGTTACCATCTTGTTCGGCCATTTGTTTATGTAGCCAAAGCCATGTCTTGTTTTATGAAAAACTTGTGGGCAGAGCGAGGCTATAACCATGTTGATCGTGCCATTCAATAACTCATCCAACTCCGTCTCCATTGACATTAACAAGTTGTACTGTAGTTGAAAAATAAATTTGGGTAATGTCTACTTGAGCATACGAACTCTTCTGTGGACTCATAATCCTCGTGTCCAAATCGACACTGAGGGTAGCCTCCCACAAAACACGTATCTCGTGGCAAAAGTTAGAAAAAGCCTGAGCTTCTAATGGAATCAAATGAATATGTTTAAATAAATTTGCAAGCGTGGGCTAAATAGTTAGAGTTCTATAACTTGTTATATAAGATTAATGTTAGTTTTATACAAGATCATATTAAATTACATTTCTCTTCTTTCATCTAACATGTTTTGTTATGCAATATGGACCGGTTGTAAGCCTTTTTTTTTACTAAACCAAGCTTTTATATGTATTATCCATCTTTTATTAGCTATAGTTTTCTGAATGCTTCAATATCTTTAGTCAAACACAACCTTTTCTTTTGATCTACCTAATTTTTAATAACTCAAATCCGAATTAAAGCTTAAGTCCACTGGTAAAAAACCAATCAATTAAGCGAGCTCAAATTTATACACAATACCAGCTGTACTCGGTCATCACATTCTACGTCTAACACTACGTGCAAGTTAGCAATTTCCGCGAATGAAAACGCGACCTACTTAAGCGCCGCACGAAAGAGATCACGTTACGTTTAAGTGTTTACGGGTATGTTGGACGTACTGTTTAGAATAATTACAAGTTATCGTTACATTCAAATGTAAAATCGATCTGGAGAAATAGGCTAAGCAACCTCTAATAAAAGGATTAATTCATTGAAGCTTAACTTGTTGATTTGGAGTCAATGTGCTCGACTAGCGAATTAATCCTAGAAGTAAGTTCCTTTGAAGCTATACTAAGAGTTCATAAATTTCCGGTTGCTCCAACTACCTTTGTTACCGCGGAGAATAAACGAGAATAGTTTTACTACATTCTGGTGCATTCGCTTTTGACACTGACTATCCTATTTTTGTAAAACTTTTTTAAAATTACAAGAAGTCTATTTTATAAATAATTTCATGTTTGCTTTCGACAGCTTTTAGGCTCTTATTTATTATTTATTTATTTTTCATCTATTTTTCTAATATAATTGTTGGTTACGTTGACGAAAACTAAAAATATATATATATCAACATAATTTCAAAAGGGAAAAGGAAGAAATTAAAATTTTTTTTTTTTGGTTCCATTCACTGAAATAGGGTCTGTCTTGTTTCCCCAAGTAAGCCAAATTCTATTGGTTATTAAAAGAAAAACTTCAGTATATGGAATTTTTCATCTGTTTCTGGAAGATAACTTCCAGTATAATAAATTCATATACTACGGAAAACCCGTACAAAGACAATATAAGCTTTAACTATAAAATCTGCTTGCGTTAAATTGAAATTTTGTTTAATCGTTCAATTATTTTTGCTATTCCCATCATCAAAAAATTCATTATCTTCTCAATTTTCTGCAGCAATTAAATAAAGAGCTCTTAACTGAAGGTATCTTATACCTCCCCTGTTTTCCACTTCAAAACCCTTAAGAAATGTAAGCGAAACAAAAATAGCACGGTAAACAAGATAATAAACTCGACGATAGGATAACTTGGAAAAATGTAGGTACACGTACACTGAGCAGTAAAATCCGATTTTCATACGAGTAGACTAGCTCCGTTGATTTAAAGCTGAAGAAGATATTTGCTCAAATATAGAAGAATAAACGCCTGAAATAAGGTGCAGAATTTTACCTTTAATATCACCCGGATCAAATTTTCTTTGAGCAGTGAATTGATTCCACTTTATTCACTCCTCCAAAGAAAATTTTAGAATTTACGATGTTTGCCTTTTTCAATGTTAAGATATACTTTCGTTGAATTGTAAGGAGAATTGGATTTTCGTTGGCTTAGCCTGAAATTGCTTTATTCTAAAGATTATAAGGATAGTCTAGCTATAGTCTAAAATTCAGATGTAATGTGATAACAGCAAGCTGCTCCTTATTTAAATATTTTATTTAAGATTATATCGAATTAAATATTAATGTGTAACAAACAACCTTTGATATGGGAAGGCAACATATATGATCAAAGAACGAAGTGCTTTTTATTATTAAATGGTTTTAATACTTTCGTATATTTGTTTATTTGTTCCAAATCTTGCAACTGATTTTTTACCCACTTCTAACTGTTATATCAATTTGAAATTGCGCAGACATGTCAGGTGAAAAAGCTGGGGGTGAAACCTAACTTTTTAACGTGTGGACCGATTTGGATGGTTCTTTTTTTGTTGTACAGAGTATGATCCCCCATTGCTTATAGGAGAAAAAATTTGGCTTAGGGTGGGGGGTAGTCTAACTTCGTAACGCGTACACCGATTTAGATAATTCTTTTTCTGTTGGGTAGAGTATGTTCCCTGGTTTATACCACGAGAAAAAAATTTTGGTGGGGTTGGGGGTGGGGTTGGAACCTAACTTTGTAACGCGTCGTCCAATTTCAATGGTTCTTTTTCTGTTGTATAGAGTGTGCTGATAGGAGAATAATTTGGTCCTAGGGTGAGGGGTGGGGTGGGGGGAGTAGTCTAACTGCGTAACGCGTAAACCGATTTAGATCATTCTTTTTCTGTTGGGTAGAGTATGTTCCCTGGATCCCACGAGAAAAAAATTTTTGTGGGGTTGGGGGGGGTGGAACCTAACTTTGTAACGCGTGGTCCGATTTCGATGGTTCTTTTGCTGTTGTATAGAGTGTGATCCCCCATTGCTAATAGGAGAATAATTTGGTCCTATGGTGGGGGGAGGTAGGAGTAGTCTAACTTTGTAACGCGTCGACCGATTTGGATAATTCTTTTTCTTTTGGTTAGAGTATGCTCCCTGGTTGCTACCACGAGAAAAAACGTTGGTTGGGTTGGGGTGAGGCGGGGGAGGAGAGGGGGTTGAACCTAATTTTGTAACGCGTAGACCGATTTGGATGGTTCTTTTGCTGTTGTATAGTGTATGATCCCCCGTTGCTAACAGGAGAATAATTTGGTCCTATAGTAATGGTGGGGGAGGGGCAGTAACTTCGTAACACGTGGACCGATTTCGATGATTCTTTTTCTGTTCGGTAGAGTATGTTTCTTGGTTGATACCAAAATAATGTTTGTGGAATGGAGGTGGGGTAGGGGGTTAAACCTAACTTTTTAACGCGTGGACCGATTTAGATGGTTCTTTCTTCGTTCGAGTAGAAGACACTAAAAAGTGAAAAATAAAATAGTTTTTAAAAAAAAGTTGAACCGACTTCACAAAAAGTGCTAAAAGGCATAAAATAATTTTTAATTTTATATATATTACGACATTTTGAAGTTGGTGCGAATTAAGCAAATAAAATTAAAAA
Source organism: Leptarthrus brevirostris (assembly GCA_964036015.1). NCBI lineage: Eukaryota > Metazoa > Arthropoda > Insecta > Diptera > Asilidae > Leptarthrus > Leptarthrus brevirostris. The sequence goes on along the minus strand of OZ038372.1, from coordinate 108,817,643 downwards.
GATAGATATAAAATTAAAAATTAATTTATGCTTTTAAGCGCTTTTTGTGAAGTCGGTTCAACTTTTTTTTAAAAGCTATTTTTGTGATATGTGTTGGAGTTGTACTGGGTTGGGAACAGCGCCATTCTGAAAAAGGAAGTAAGTTTCTTTTTATTACATTCTTAACTTTTAAGCCTAGCTAAAAGTAACCGAGGGGAGTATTACAAAAGATGAAGTTATCTACAAAATGAGTAGGCAACGAGCTCGTTAGGACTAGGTGTAGACTTTAACTTATCGTTCAAAGTTCACCTAAGCGTCATGTGGTGGGGTTGGAGTGGCGGTTTCAAGATTATCTTTTTCCCTTTTAACTACGGCATAATTCTTCGATATAAATTTGTAGTGTTTATAATTATCTGTAAAATGAGTGATCAACCATTGTTTTTAACCATATGCTTCCAATCGAGCGCCAAAGTTCGCAATGACTGACACGGAAGTGACTGATAACTATACTATAACGGATATGTTTTCTTAAATTGTTCAATACTGGTTGCTAGTATGTCCAAACAATAAAAAGAAGTATTATAGGAAATAAAAGTACATATAAGGAGCTATCAATTGATGCTGTTTGTTGAGTTGTACCCGCGATACAGGGGGTTACTTGTCGAATAACTCGCCTCTACTCAACTTGGCATGTATAATTAATTAAACATATTTGTTTTTTAACTATCAAACAACATTGGAAATTTATAATTACGGAAAGTACGAGCTGATAATTGTTGTTTTCGGCGTTACCGCATTATAAAAGGTAATTGGTTAACTAGAGAGAAAAAATAAGCCAATGAAGATGAATTTCAAGATGACAACGGCTCAGTAATTTGTATGTAATATTCACATGTCAAAAGTGACAAAGAGGCAACTGAAGTACAAAAGTTCAGTAATGAACTTGATGAAATGTAAAATAGTAAAATACTACAAATAACTATTTTTCTATTCCTTCTTCCACACACATATACAAACAGATACACACACCGCCTCTATACAATATGGTGGGTCAGCGAGGACTACACACATAGCGACCACCAAGCTGTTATGTTCGAAATAAAAGAGGAAAAGAATTCTAGCCAAAGACGCCCTAAAGTAACAGGCCCAAAATGGAAAGATTCGTTGTTCGACAAGGAGACCTGCGAAAAAGTAGTGAATGCGTACCAAATGGAATTGGGATCCGCAGAAAGCGGTACGAAGCAACTGACTCAACTGATGGATAGAGCATGCGATGCAGAATTGACCTGCAGGAAACCCATGCTATTGGTGGAACGAAAAGATTCAGTCACTTAGGGCGAAATGCCTGAAAACCAGACGCAAAGTTCAAAGTTCGAGAGGTAGACCGGAATACAACCCGCTGCTCAGTGCCTTCAAAGACGAAAGAAATGCTTTGAAGAATGCCATCAAGGACAGTAAAAGAGAAAACTTCAAACGCCTGTGCGAAGAGGCTAACATTAACCCATGAGGAACCGCCTACAGAGTCGTTATGTCGAAACTAAAAGGACAAAAATCTCCCCAGATTACATGCCCAGTAATGCTGAGAGAAATCATAACGACGCTTTTCAAACAGCGTCCAACGACTGCTCCTACTGTCGTAGAAGAAAGTAATGTAGAGGAAATCCCGATATTTACGGTGGAAGAACTTTAGTCGGTGCTCAAAAAAATAGGAGACAACTAAGCGCCGGGGCCGGACGAAATTCGAAACAGAAAACAGCGATTCTCTTAAGACCGGACATTTTCGTAGAAGTTTTAAAAAGTTGTCTAATGAAAGGCGTGTTTCCGGAATAATGGGAGATCCAACACCTGGTGCTGCTACAAAAAGGAGATAAACCACCTGGAGAACCTTCATCCTACCGTCCAATTTACCTCCTCGAAACAATGGGGAAAATATTGGAGCGCATAATATACAACAGTTTACTCCCGATAGCTAAGGAAAAAGGTGCTTTATCAGAGTACCAATCTGGATTTCGAAAAGCACGCTCCACCGTAAATGCAATCAAAATGGTAGTGCACACTACACTAGATGTCAAGAACGCCTTCAAATCGGCCACCTGGGAATTCATAAAGAATTCCCTCGTTAGAATGGAAGCCACGACATACATCGTGAAGATCATATCAAGTTACTTAAGGAACAGGAAACTTTGATATAATAGTGATTTAGGAACGGAATACTATAACGTTCCCGCAGGGGTACCACAAGGATCTGACCTAGGTCCCGTTCTTTGGAACGTTATGTATGATGAAGTTCTCAGACTCCAGATCTCCCAAGTGGCGAAAAAATAGGCTTCGCAGACTACATTCCGATCGTTACAACAACGAAATACACCCAACACATAGAGGCGGCAACAAATGAAGCTATCGCCAAGGTTAAGAACTGGCCGGAGTCTGCAGGTCTTGAACTAGCAGAAGAAAAGACGGAAGCGATCTTAATAACAAGCCGAAAAACAGTGGAATACGTCAATGTCAATGTGGACAATCAAACAATAACGTCTCAACAATCACTGAAATACCTAGGAGTAATGCTGGACAATAGGCTAAATTTCAAATCGCATCTGAAATATGTGAGCAAAAAAACTTCCAACATGCAATCGGCTCTTTCCAGGATGCTGCCAAATGTTGGTGGTCCCAAACCAGATAGAAGAGCCCTGCTATTGAGAGTAGTAAGCTCTGTGCTACTATATTTCTGCCCAATCAGCAGTCTACAGACTGTGTGCTTTAAGATCTAGAAGTGCCTATAGAACGGGATCTGACGAAACAGCTTGTGTCATTGTTAGTATGATCCCGATCGACATCCTCGCGGACGAGATGGGACGCATTTACACGAGAATCGCAACAAGCCAGGGAAACCTCAGGAAAAAGGAGATTATAAACGAAGAGAGACAGATCTCGATATTAATGTGGCAAAACCGATGGGGCAATACTACGAATGGAAGGTGGACGCACCAACTGATTCCATGCATTGAAACCTGGGTCAACCGCAACTTGATGGAATTGTTGAATGGTCATGGTAGATACCGCAAATGCTTGCATAGATTTGGACATTACAGATCCCCGATGTGTAGGAACTGCTCAGATCAGGAGGAAGATGCAGAACACGCAGTATTTCATTGCCCACGTTTCCAGGATTGGCGTGTAAATATACTGAGTCCATCGGTAATAATTGAATATATGCTCCAAAGTGACAAAATTGGAGCGAAGTTACTGAGTTTATAATAAACGTCCAAAAGGAACTGAAAAGACTGGAACGTCTTAGACACCAGATTAACACGTCAGGTTGATAGCATGATGGCTAACACGCCCCGCGAAGTAATACCTAACGGCAGTCCCGCGGGGAGAGTGGTTTACGAGGATTTGGGTGTGTTTGGCACGTAGGCACTGCATCGGCGGTATGAATCGTGCATACTACTTGCACGGGCTACTGGTATCTGGTATCTTTGGAAGAATCCTCACCTCCCTGTCGCACCAAAAAAAAAACACCGCCCGCATACCCACATTACGCAAAACACCACAATTCGTCTGGCTGCTCTTTTACTGTATCTTTTAGAGGGCTGGTTTAGGAGGATTTATTCAGAAAGCTCTTTCTCCTAAAATTTTGACCCAAAAATACATTGTGCGTGAGTTTGTTACCAGAACTCGACTTAGCTTCGCCGTCGGTTTCTCAAAAAACGTATTAGGGAAATTTTTATCTACTATGCAAACGTAACTGGTCTTCGTTCTAAAACGTCAAGGCTAATAAATAATAAAACTATATTTCTTCAGGCTCTCCTTCTGATGTCTGTGAGATATTTTCCTCCTGCATGGATGAAATTTTGGATGCCTTGTTGCCTTCCGACGAGTTATTGCTTTTAGGTAACAGGCCTGGAGTTGGCTGGGCGCTCTCTTATTCGGAGGACAGCTTAGTTCCTTCTTTTCTGTCTACCAATCAATTTGCCTTGCTTCCCTGGGCTTAACACAGACATATCAAAGGATCATGGAAGGTTCATCGACCTCATCTTTTCTACAAATCCTGCTAGTACACTGGTAAGACGATGCTTAAATCAAGTCATCACCCTGCGCTTCACATTGTTCTCTCCCTGCATCCAGTTATGTTGGCTTCAGGTACACCTGATGATGCTTGTTTTCACTTTAGTATGGCTGACTTTTCCTTGATAAACAACTGGCTCTCACCTTGTGATTAGAGTCGCGTCCACAACGAACAAAACAAAAAGAGGCCGATAGATCTTTCTCTAATTTTTTGTCTATCTGTGTTCCTAACTGTGTCCCTATTTCTTAATCTAAGAACTCACGTTCTTACGAGTCTTGGTTCGATTGCTCCTCTAAACTTCTAAAGAATATTCAAGATAAGCCCTGGTAGAGGTTTTGCTGAGTGACGCTGACTGTTTAACGCATGCCAAGTTACGCAGTGAATTTTATCGGAGTTATTTTATAAAAGCTACATAAACGAAATGAAATCATCTTTCCGCGTCGACCCTAAGCGATTATGACGGTTCGTTAACTTGAAGCGCAATTCTTTCGCAGACAGTGAAACCAATAAACCCTTGAAAATAGCAAATCTCTTTGCTGATTGTTTTCGCACTGCATTTTTAGGCGACACCTATGATATAAGCTTTAAGGATTTTACCCAATAGACAAGAATTTACAGTTGGTGCAGAGTAGGAGCAAGAGAAGAACCACATCTTTTCACGAATGACGTGTAAAGATGTGGTTCTTCTTTTGCTTCTATTATGTGGTATATATTTAATCTGTCAACGAATTCTTCTTCTAAAACTCTATCTTATCGGGTTTCCGATGAGTTTGTAAATTGAATTCAATGTTCACTGTTTTTCACAATTTACAAATATTCTCTTTTCAATTGAAGACGCAATGATATACTGCCGTGTCAGAAAATGCCGATTACCTAATTTTAAATTCTGATTTGGGCGCCTGAACTGGTGTTCCATTAACCGCCTTCCCCTAAATATCGGCAAGTTCACATCTACATACATATATCTTTCTCTCGAAAATAAAACTCCCTTTCACAGATGGCTGTCCTTTAACTAGACGTACTGTGAATATGCGTCTGGCTTAATTCACAATTTACTTTCGAAGATGATGTTAATGCCATAGTTACCAGGGCTATACTACTCTGGGTTTCGTGAAGAGGTGGTAAAAGGAGCTTGATGATTACCACATTACGAATCTTATATATTGCGCTTATGTCAATCCTATTTTGGAAAATGCCTGGTCACCTCTTTAAGCAACACATCTCAACTGCACGAAAGCTGTTAAACGGAATTTCATTAAGTTCGATTACTGAGGAATAACGTCTTCTTTCAGGTTCCTTTTCTTCACATTAACTACGGAGTAAATGAGCTGATCACATTGATATCGCAACTTTTCATTCCTCTTTTGATCGCATGATATGAATCATGAGTCAGATTTGTTTAAGTTATAGTTATGCTTGTACACATACAGCATAATTTATTTATTTTTTCGAGGTATTATTAAAATTAATGGGAAATCTCTCCGTTTTACAAAAAAACAGAAAATAATTTCTAAAGTGTTCTATAACTTTTCACTCCACCACCTAGAAATGTTTATTATATTTGCTTAAGGGGTTATATACAAAGTTGCGGCTCAAAAAATTGAAAATTTTTTTATTCCATATTCTGAAAGTACATGCTTTCGAAAATATCTGTGTGAAATTTCATCCTGATCGGAGCACTAGATTTCAAATGATAGCCGTTCCCAGCGCGCTAGTTCCATCCATAAGCACTTGGCGAGCGGCGTCCAAAAACTTTAAACGCGATTATCTCGGAATAGAGTTTTTTGAAAAATACTGTTGCGGTGAACGTGATGTCTCAAAAACTTTTCAACCGATTTTCATAATTTTTTAATTGTTCATATTTATTATTTCGTGTACTTGAACGGTTCCCTTTTCATTTAAAAATTTTCGATTGTTTGCAATAAATTTTTGTTTAGAATTTTGAACACCTCAAAAATCGATTTTTTTGTCAACATGGTTTTTTTTTCGGAAACCGAACCGTTCAAGTACACCCAATACAATTTTCTTAAGTAATTTTTTTACTATTTTGATTTCAGTTAAGCGGTTCGCCTTGGAGAGTGTTCACCGCAAGCCCCTGCAAAAAAACGCGCTTCGGGGGAGGGGCCATAACTCCGACAATTTTTTAAATTTTTTTATGATTCAACTTGTTTTTTTTTCTTCGATAGTACTACCAACAAATTATCTTTCGCTTTTTCTAATAAAATTTACATCAAACCCTTTAAAAAAATCACCAACTTAGCTCACTTTTTACCCTCAACTTTGTATATAACCCCTTAACAGTACAATGAATAATATAGAATTAACCCTTCTAACTCAGAAGGCGCACTTCACAAGCAGAGGCCTAGAATCAATTGACCTATTCACCAGAATATAACAAATATTGAGATGAATGAGGCTCCCACAACCCATGCAATAAAATATTAGTAAACAAAAACAAAATATGAACAATCCCAAGCACTACAATCAGGGGTGCAAACACAACAGAGATATATATATCGTAATCAAATCAAAGGTAAGAATTTGATATATTTAATAATATATAAAACTATTATTAACCTTACAAATTTTTTGTTCAAAAAGTTAAACTTTATGAATAAGAAAAGTAAACACAATTACTACTCTCATAAATCTCTCCCAATACACAAAGTTTCGTGAAAATCGAAGAGGATCGATTTAGAACTTTGGTCGATTTTTCGAGAAAAGATTTAATCAAAAATGCTAAAAAGAACATTATTTTTTATATAGATATACTCTATATTTCCTTTAAGTCATTTATATGTTTTCTTGGTGTTTAATATTTTCTCCTATTAGTGTTGAAACCGCACCTAGCTTGCATTGAGTATTAATTATTGAGACAGCAGATTAGATTTGCTCAATTTCTCGATTACAGAAATAAATTTAGCATTGTTGGAATAAACAAATTGTTGTGTTTTAGACATTTAATTCAACAAGTCATCATATTTCCAAATATTTGCCACTTAGTTGATTGTTTCGATTGCAGAAACATGTAACAGAGGATGTAAAGACTTTGAATTATGCATCATTCACGTCACATTGCAACAGAATGTATAGTTAAGTAAAGTACTTGCATCAGTCTATTAGGATTGCTACGTGTTTTAATTTTTGCTTGACTAGCAATAATGCATTTTCAGGGTATTCCACCCAAAACAAGCTGAGTCGCCAGAATTCAGTTTTGCTTATAAATCGCGAAGCCAATCGCGTTTTGTGCAATATTGCATGACCTGAAATGCCTATCAGCAACTTTGTAAAGCATAATTTGAAGTATGCAGCCAAATGCACGTTTCATTGAATTTTCGCTAAGTTTTAATTTGCATTCATTACCTGCGATAAAAATGACAAAATGGTATTCCTCCAAAAGTTGAATTTCACTCGATTTAAGATATAAATCCAACAGAATGCTTATCAACCCCTTTAAGTTTTTACATTTACCTTTTTATTCTTCATTTTCTTTCTCTATGTAGAATTTTCCTAACTCTAAAACTAAAGCTTTATTTCTGCTTTAAAAATATGGCAGTACATCATCAAAGAATAGGAAGGAAGTGTACCGTTTAGAGTCATTATGTTGAAGGCAAAGAGTTCTGTAAAAGTACCTTGCTTTTAATGATTTCTATTGGGAAATATACATTATGCATATATGTATTACATATGAATAATATAACTTGTACTTCATATTTCCATAATTTTTGGACTTCTTTTTGCACAAAAACCCATAGGGGAAAGCTGGCATTAGGTAAAGGAAGTATAAAGGTGCAACAGCTAGCTGCACATTGCGGTTCATAGGTAAAGCAATTGAAAGTCCTGCTGTTGTATTGCATATTCAAAAGGACTCATTACGTCTTCTAATGGGAGAACACCACTGTGACAACACAAAACATTGCCAATTTCTGCGAATTTTTTTTAAAGCTATATATAATTACTGAAGGATCAGGTAAGGGATGAATTACTAAGTACCTATGCTTTCAGCTATTTGTAGATACTCGTCTATTCTATATACTACTATATACTAGTCTATTTTCAATAAAATATATTAAATATTTACAAAAATGTCATCCTCGATGTGATGCACAACTGTCTACGAAAGGGACATACTGCAGAGAAGTGCAAAATTTTTAATAGAAAACTGCATACAACACTGCCCTTAGATACAATGAAAAAAGAACCAACTAATCAATTGCTAAAAATTAGGCAATTGAAAAGAAGACGCATCCAAATAGTGGATAATCACCTGCCCAAATTCATGTAGCTACACACATGGCAGAAGGCAAGATATGTATAATCAACGGTACTGCTAGCAACACTTGTACTACAAGTTGTGGGCAGGAACGGAGTAATAATAGAGCTAAGAGCACTAGTAGATCAAAGGACTTAAGCGTCCTTCATTACAGAAGAGGTGAACGGCTAAGAGTATAAAGAAAACGAATTCATGCCAAGGTAACTGCAATAGGGCAAGTTAAGGTAATTGATATCCAAACTTGTGCAGAAGCGACAATAAAACTAAGGTTCCCATCTTCCTTGACATTCAAGACAATCGCATTAGAAATTAAAAGATTGACAAATATACTGCCATCTGGAAAACTATCACCAAATGTTTGGAACGACACGAAAAACTTATTGTTAGGAGATCCAGGATACGATAACCCAGGACCAATCGACTTAATCTTGGGGCAGATATTTTTGTCAAGCACAACAAGCAGAATTAAGTTGGATTCTGTCAGGCGAAGTACACAATACATCTTTAATAACAAATTTCACTGCTTTAAATCAGAAGTAGATCTTGGCACAGAACTGCGAACATTTTGTGAGATCGAAGAATTATAAAATGTGACCATAGCAACTAGTGAAAGGGCAACATGAGAAAGCCACTTCAAAGACATCCACAAAAGAGGATCTAATGACAGATATAAGGTACGAGTAACATTTAAAACTGATCTTGAAAAAGCTGAAGTATTAAGTGATTGCAAACAACTAGCGGTAGCAAAGGAGTATCAAATGGAGCGAAAATTTAAAGGCCAACGAGGCTTTCCGTACCTATATCTACGCCTTGGTTACATGGCCCCTATTGGCCCTGGAAAGTGTAATTATTTACCTCATCATGCGTGGTATTCGACGCTTCAACAATGCAAGGCCACTTCAAAAGCCTGAATGAATTAATGCTGGTTGGACCTCAAAAGCAAAATGTTATCTTAATGGTGGGGGGAGGGGGGGGGAGGCTTTCAGCGTAAAAAAAAACACTTTTTTTGTGAATTTTTTTTTTTAAAGGAAAAAATAGCTCTTTTCTCATTCTCCCAATTATAGTGAAAAATTAATAATAAGAATTAGTATGAATGTAGCAATCGTTGTGCGTAGTCGTTTATTCCGTTTTAGTTGTCAAAAAAATTGCGGCGGTTTCAAATTATTTAGTAACACTCAAATCCTTAGTCTTGTCCAATCTACTCAAAGAACGAGCGTTAGTAGTAAAATCAAAATACAGGGACCACTGTTTACGTGAAAAGGACATCAACGTGCCCTTTTTGATGTTCAAAGGTAACTTAACTAATTAATAGTACACCAATTCAATTTCAGTATCAGAATTTAACAATGAACAATCGAGTTCAGTTAAAATGCTCCAGAAAATCTTAGCGTCCTCCACATAATAAAGTATTAGTGTAACACGTAAGATCAAGACTACGTCGTTAATGCTAGTTATAAAAAGTATTGGTCCCAAATGACTTCTCTGCGGTAAAAAAAGATGCAATTCTTCCGAAGAAGTGCCACAAGATATCGATAAATTAAACAGATAGCAGAGAATCTACACAGTAGATGAACCACATCTTTCAAGAAATGCTGCTAGAATACCGTCTGGGCCACACGAAAAGTTATCGGCAAGGTATTAGTCTAAGAATCGTTGAGTCGTCAGGTATTAGGTCCTTACTAGTAAAAGTAGTAGGCGAAAGCCTCGTCAAGTGAGTAAAATCGATAAAACTTATATGATATATGCTCCTTGAAGAAGAAGTTTAGGATTACCTGCTGCTGCCTCATTTCGCAGGTTCGATCATGATCAGTCAACTTTTCCAAATTTTGTCCTTTTCTCTGGCAACCAGCGCTCTTTTGTTTAGGCGCCTTGAGGACACCACAGGTAGAAAGTGTCACTAAATTGGCCTTTAACTTCCCTGTTGGCGTTCCTACGTCGATTGTAGATTCTGGACTTGGATCGTACGTTATGGGTACAGCAAACTCTTCCGAATTGATTTCTGTGCGAGGAAATCTAAGTGTCTTCGCGAGCCCCTCAACGTTACAGTTTCTTTTTAGGAAATCATTTCCCGAAAGCCCGTCATTGGTAAGGCCTGGGATGTTTTTTACGACCTGGAATTTACAGGGTATTTGGTTTTGTAATTTAAATTGTCCCTTACAGGATCCCAATGTCTTACCAGTACCAAATGGCGTTTGTAACGTTGTTTTGTCCTCGGAATTTATTACGTCGAGGGGTATTAATATTTCCTTTTTTATTATACTAACCTCTGCGCCGGTATCCACTACAAGACGTGTTTTGCCGTTTAGGCTTATGTCTAGTGGTAAATTTACTGTAGGAATACCGGATTCGGGCGCTCGAGAGGGTTTCTTCTCCTTTTTATTTAATTTTGCTTCTTGTCGGGTGGCAATTGCGACAGCTTCTTGTCGTTTCCCAACTGTTTATTTTCCCATTTGATTTTTGTCTACACTCCTCCAGGGAGTGGCCTCTGCGACTGCAGAATTTACATTTCAATTTTATGTTAAATTCTTGGTGCAGATTGTACATTTGTTGGCCACCCGTTTTCTGGTTTGACTGGTGAGGTCTGTTCTTCTGTAGGCTTTATTTCTTAGACATTTTAGATGCTTTAACGAGCTTCTAAGTTAGGTTCACTGGAGGGTAGATAGAACATTTGAAGCCTTCTTTTATACGGCAATCCCCATCTGAACATTTTCAAGTATTTGTTACCATTCCAAGCGGTAGCAATAAGGTAATGCATCCTAGAACATAGCCAAATAACTAATACCTCCGATACCCGAGGGAGTCTGCAGTGGTTTCCTCCTTCTCACTACGAAACCCAGTAGTTATTGGGTTCGTGAATGGTGTCTTCTGAGGCGCTTTGTAGGAGTGGCGGTGGAGTGTATGGTAGACCTTAACAGATTGGCTATATCCGCGGTACCCACAACAGAAGCAGATGTGGGAGAATTACCTTCCAAAGGTACTGCGGCAGCTATGGAGGCTGGACTTGATCCAGCTGAAACTCTTGTAGCATTCCTGGAAGAAGGTACCAATTGCAAAATAATGACTTGCACTTCCTCAGGTGCGTTGGTGGCAGAGATGGTATACCCTAACGTGTTTGCTATCTCCGCGGTACAGATACCTGTAGAAGAGGAAGAGATTACTTCTTCTGGATCTAGCTAGAATAAAGTGTTGCACGCCCTTAAATTTAATAGGGAGCAACAGGGATCTGGGAGTGATTTCTCTCAGTAGCGAGAGAAGTTCACCAGCACAGCTGAGGAAAAGTTAACCCTTTGGTGCTGCTGTTGATAACGAGCCAAAGGAGCTCAACTTTTCTTCATTAGACACGCCGATCGTGTTAAGAAATTTGTATATTTCTTACGTTGCTCGAGTATAAAACAGTTTCTTTTGGTTGTTTAGTTTAAAAATTCACTCGGGTCATGTGTATTTTTCCTGCACATTAAGTGCATTTTTGAAGAATTTATTCTCTTTATGTTTTTTTTATTTTTAAAAACAAGAAAAGACGCTGGCATTTTATTTTTTAGGTTTCCCATTTCCCATACCTTGGTCGGGGCATGATGGGTTTAACTCTAAGGAAAATCAAGGTGATCTTGAAGATGAGATGAAGGTAAAAGAGTTGACTGCATACGATATTGGTATTTTAGTTTAGTTTTTTAATAAAATAGTTTAAAAAGAAAAGTTGAACCGACTTCACAAAAAGCGCTAAAAAGCATAAAATAATTTTTAATTTTATATCTATTACGGTCCACGCGTTAAAAAGTTAGGTTCAACTCCCTACCCCCACCCCCAAAAAGTATCGTCGAAATCGATCCACGCGTTACGTTGTTAGACTACCACTACACCTCCCCCACCTCCACCTTAGGATCAAATTATTCTCCTATTATTGGGGGATCACACTGTATACAACAGCAAAAGAACCATCCGAAACGGTTCACGGTTTACAAAGTTAGGTTCCACCCCCACCCACCAACCCCACCACACCAAAAAATTTTTCTCGTACTATCAACCAGGGAACATACTCTACCCAACAGAAGAATTATCCAAATCGGTCCACGCGTTACGAAGTTAGACCGCCCCAACCCCCACCCTAGGCCAATTTTTTTTCTCCTATGGGAGATCATACTCTGTACAACAAAAGAAGAACCATCCAAATCAGTTCACGCATTACCAACTAAGATTTCACCCCCCCCCCCCCCCCCCCCACCCACGACAACCCCAACAAAATTTTTTTTTACATGGTACCCAACAAAAAACGAATCATCAAAATCGGTCAACGAGTTACGAAGTTATGCTAGACATAACAAAAAATACACGGCGAACTTAGAACCTCTTTGTTTTTGGAAAGTCGGCATAAAATGGATTATACATGTTGAATTTAGTGTAACTTCACGATCGAACAAATAAATATTTTCGGATTAACCGAGTAAATCGTATCTAACTTATATGAGTGCTGATAATAGTGCTCACCTTGAACGTTTCGCTTCAAGTTACATTGAGCGTGGTTACCGGTATCTTATAGCGTAACGTTCGGAGTGAGCACTCCTATCAGCACTCATATAACTTAGATACGATTTACGCGGCCAATCCGAAAATAATAATAAATGAATTTGAGCAACCGCGAATGTCTAACAAGTTATACGAACAAATAAAGTTATCATTTCAGTTAAAAAATATCGTGAGATCTCAATTTAACAACTTCCAAATATGTAGATTTTAAAAAAAAGTGCCTTAGTATATAAATTCATAAATATATACCTACATAGCTTTTTTAAATTACATACAAAATAATATTATTAACATATTCTTACCTGGAATTTCCTGCTTTTAACAAGCCTCTAGCCTCTAGGGGGCTAGCTGAAAAAAAATATATAATTTTTAATTTATTTAATATTTAACAAAATATAAATATCATTAGAAAAATCATTTGCCATTGAGTCTGTTTTTCTTTAAACTTTTAGTACAGTTCAATACAGTTGACTAGCTGAAAGTTTTTTTTTTAAATGAGTTAATATGTGTCCGAGCGTTTGTGCTAATTTTTACTGTGACGGACGATAGCAAAAATAATAAATCCGTACAAGCACGAAAATCATCATTTCATATGAAATTATAATCGCCTCAAGTGTGAACAAGAAAATATTACAGCTAAAGAAATACTTACAAAGTAATGCAGGATAATTCATAAAAGCTGTTCCAACACATATCAATGATTCTTTGGAGTAATTTGGGTAAGCGTTTGCAAGTATCCCCAAAGCCTTTAATATCCAAACAGCAATTGAAAATTGTACAGGTAGGAAACCTTAAATGGAAGTGAATTTGCAAAAATCAGTATAAAGACATGTAAGGACGACGCAGGATAACGAAAAGGGGGAAAGCAGAATTCCCGCAGTTTTTCAATAATACACATACGATAACAGAAAATAAATTTCAATTTCAATTGAAAAAAGAGGGGCGCATTCTTTAAACAAAAAATAATCACGGCAATATCTCAATTTCTTCAAAAGGTGAAAACAATTTTTGTAATATCATAAGATCACAAGACAAAATTTTTTTTTTCCAATAAATTGGTTGTGGACGTGAGTAGTTCATGTCCTTATTATGATCCCAAATATAATAAAATAATTTTTGAAAAAGTAGATAAATACACTTTACAAAAGTTACTAAAAATATAATATTGTAACATGCACTGTAGTCTGGCGTAGGCTACGTGATGAAAACGAAATCAAGTTGTGTAATGCGCGGCCGACTCGAACCTGTTTTGACTTGGTGTGGTGAAAATAAATAAAAGAAATTTCTAGAACTAGGCTGCTGAACTTTCTGGAATTAAGCTAAGTAGTATAAATTTATGTAGCTGAATAGCAGCCTAGTTAGTTAGCTGTATTTTTATCAGTGAAGTGATAAGTGTACTTCTATAAATTAGTAAAGTAAAACAGTGTGTTGTGAAGAAAACGTGTAAAGGGAATTGTGAAACGAACTAATTAAGTGAAGTAAATAAAACTGTGAACATTTGTGACTGAAAGTAAGTGTCTTAATTAATCCGTCCAGACCGAAGAGCCCCATTAACGTTACAATATATATGTATGGAAGTATACGAGTATAACCAATACTTGATTTTACGTATGCTGTCCTCCTTCCTTATGATTTCGCATGCTCAAAAGTTTAGGCAGCTTTATATGGTATCTTTGATTGTGGATAGGTAGTTGCTTTGTTTCTTTACTTTTCACCAACTTCAAAATGTCGTAGGTGACATAAAATTAAATATTATTTTATTCCTTTTAGCTCCTTTGTGAAGTCGGTTGAACTTTTTCTTGTAAGCTGTTTTATTTTTCACATATTAGTGTCCAAAAATATGTTACTCGGAAAAATGCTTTCGCATAAACCAATGAATTGTAACAGGTGCCGAGATAGTGGCAGATCTGATCTGGGTTGTCAACTAAGTAAGAAACTCGATTCCTTTCGCCCACTCTAGGTACACATTTTATATCATATTAAAGTAAGTAAGGTGCTCCCCCTTCCTCAACCTCATCGTAGGACCAAAAGTTTCGTTAATTTGAGCGGGGACCGTAAGTTACATTTGAACAAATGTAAACAATCTAGTTATCTTTAGTGGGCTAACCAAAGCTCCACGCCCATTCAGCATAGACAACATAAAACGTCCCACAATTATATTCTCCATCATCCCACACAGGATATTAATGGAATGCATATATTTACGAAAATCATCAAATAACTACATTAAAGATCTGACAAATTAAAACTTAATAAAATAGTTTTTAAAAAAAAAGTTGAACCGACTTCACAAAAAGCGCTAAAAAGCATAAAATAATTTTTAATTTTATATCTATTACGACATTTTGAAGTCGGTGCAAATCAAACAAACCAAACAACTACCACAAAAATATTTAATCGTCATTTATTATGATCCCGTAAGCTGAAACGTTCAGGTAGTATTATGTATTGTTTTCAATTGTGGTTCTGTAGTTGTTTTATTTGTTTAATTTGCATTGACTTCAAAATGCCGTAATAGATATAAAATTAAAAATTATTTTATGCTTTTTAGCGCTTTTTGTAAAGTCGGTTCAACTTTTTTTTTTAAAACTATTTTATTTTTCACTTTTTAGTGTATTCTACTCTATACAACGAAGAAAGAACCATCCAAATCGGTCCACGCGTTAAAAGTTAGTTTTAACCCCCTATCTCACCCCCATTCCACTAAACTTTTTTTCTCATGGTATCAATCAGGGAACATACTCTACAGACAAGAAAAGGAATCATCGAAATCGGTTCACGCGTTACGAGTTACTACCCCTCCCCCCCCCCCCCCCCACCACCACCATAGGACCAAATTATTATCCTATTAGCAATGGGGGATTACACTCTATACAACAGCAAAAGAACCATCAAAATCGATCCACGCGTTACAAAGTTAGGTTCCACCCCCTTCTCCCACCCCCACCACAGCAACATTTGTTTTCTCGTAGTATCAACCAAGGATCATATTCTACCCAATAGAAAAAGAATTATTCAAAGCGGTCCCCGCGTTACGAAGTTAGACTACCCCTCCCCCCCACCCACACCTTTCACCATAGGACCAAATTATTTTCCTGTTAGCAATGGGGGATCATACTCTATACAACAGAAAAAGAACCATCGAAATCGGACCACGCGTTACAAAGTTAGGTTCCACCCCCACCCCCCACCACCAACACTTTAAAAATTTTTTCACCCGGTATCAGCGACGGAACATACTCTACCCAACAGAAAAAGAATTATCCAAATCGGTTCACGCGTTACAAAGTTAGACTATCCCTCCCCGCCCCCTAGGCCAAATTTTTGTTCTCCTATTAGCAATGGGGGATCATACTCTGTACAACAAAAAAAGAACCATCCAAATGGGACCACGCGTTACAAAGTTAGGTTTCACCCCCACCCCCCACCCCCACCCTACCAAAAAATTTTTTGACATGGTACCAATCGGTGAACATACTCTACCCAACAGAAAAAGAATTATCCAAATCGGTGAACGCGTTACGAAGTTATGCCCGGTCAGACATAAAAATAAAAAAAAATAAAAAAATAAATGAAAAAATACGCGTCGAAGTTAGAACCTCTTTGTTTTTGGGAAGTCGGTTAAAAACATGTCAAAATCGATATGATCAAAGCGCAAAATTTAACAAACGAGAAACTGACGAGACTGGCTCATACAAGCCAAGTTCGAAGAAAAGATACCTGGAGAAGGTTGTGCCCTTTCAAGGAACGCACCGGGGCCAAGATATTGAAAAAAGAAAGAAAGTAAGGGGAATAAATCTTGCCCTGCAAGCGGCTAAAAGCGAAGTCGAGTTAGCTACACGGCGAGACATCAGGCCTTATCCCGATAACATTTTAGCATGAATCACAAAAGTGAACTCACTGAGTGCGATGGAATAAGTAGGATTTCACCAATTGATAAAATTCTAAAAAAAAACTCCCTTTTTAATAACAATGTTTTTTAAGTAATAAAGTGTGCTGATTTCAAAAATAGTGTTGGTTTTTTTTCTATTTTTTTTTTTTGAAGTCATCAAAAATTATCTATAAAAACGTTAGTATTAAAGGGGAAATTGTAAGTTTAAATTCGCAGGCCTGTTTAATTATCGTACACAGAAGAAGCCATAGTTACTGGATCAAAAGAAAAGATGATGTAGAGAGCTGGGTGATAAGCCGAGTATAGCTTAACTAAGATTTCAGTGGGATCAGAAGAGAACACGAAGTCTAAAAATCGCCCGAGCTCGTTCGAAATGCCGCTACATTGGACGATCTATCATAACAATACCTGAAATATTTTGTTCATTTCGCCGATTTACTGCCAGACTGCATTCCACTGGGGAATGTCCGTATTTACAAGGCACTCCATCAAAATCATTTGCGCCTCAGCCATATAATGGTATTCTTCTCTAAAGTGAAAAGCATTCGGTGGTAATTTTAGGCATTTAAAAAATCAGAAGATATTACTACAAAATAAAATAGGCAATACATTGTAATTCTAATAAGAATTTTTTATAAACCATATAAAATTGAAAACTTATCTAACAATAAGTAAACATTTTAATGAACTCAGGAAAAATTTAAAGCAAAAAAGTCGGGATAAACAAAAGTGAAATCCCTCAAGCCAAAATTCGAAAAACAGCGAGAAAATTAAGTCCACTGACACCCCGCGCAACAAAAAAAGCCGCGCGTGGTTTTCTTTTTCATATTTTCCCGGCTTAATTCATACTAAATAGTGGTTGTTGATGTGCAATAGCACTCTTCTGCTACGAATATTGACTGTGTACAGTTGCATGCATACATAGGGTTCGAGACGTTATTAAGGCAAGGGCGGTGCTACAAAGTACTAATTGCAATTTTAAATTTAATTTTAAAACTTTTAAGTTTTGGAAATACATTTTTTAGTTTAATAAAAATAAAGAGATATTGTTGGCTTACTGTATTTTTAATTTTTTATGAAATAACATTGCATTAAACAATAGAACAAAATAAAGCATTTTTGGATTTCGAACGTAAAACTAAATTTTTATTACTGAAAACAAATTACATATTGCACTATACTATACTACTAACACTACTAAAATACAGAAAAATTACATAATAAATTGTTGTTATTTAACTTTTATATCCCTTTATCAACAAAATTACACGTGCGGCTTGCGGTGTATGTTAATTTGTTGGGGTGTCTCTTACAATAAGTATATTTTCGACTTTTCGCTTAGTTTATTCAGGCTTTTACTTAGTTTTCTAATGTCTTTTAAAGAAATTGTAATATTGCCGTGATCCCCTTTTTTGTTTTGTTTTTTTTTTTTCTATTAAAATTTCAAAAATTATCAATATATTTTAATGTCACTCCATTAATATTTCTGTCAACGTAAGTATGTAGTGCATTATTTATCCCACTCCTACCTCACTCTTCTAAAATGATTTTGTTCAAAAGAAGGGATGAATCCAAAATACAGCCAGCCACATCTTTAAAAGTGGCGATGTTAAGATCTTATGAAATCACAAAACCCCGAACAGAAAATTTGCTAAACTTTCAAACACTGAAAAAGTACGTTTATATAAAAACAATTCCGGCCAAGTGAGACTCGGACTTTTAAGAAACTGTCCTAGTAAGCTACATCGCTTTATTTGTCCTGTAATATTTACATTAAACTCTATTAACTCTAATTATTTCTAACTTCTTTTTAAGTCAAAAACTATGCGGCATAAAGAGAAATGAAACTATGTTTTATAATGTGCAAATGCCTTTCCTTTCAATAAACTCTTGGCGGAAGTCATTTAAAAATGGAAAAAGTAAAAACACTTGCTTTACTTCCACATAATAGGAGTAAAGAAAATCCCCAAAAACATTTTTTTTACTCCTATTATGTGGAAGTAAAACAAGTGTTTTGACTTTTTCCATCTTCAAATGACTTCCACTAAGAGTTTATCAAAAGGAAACTTTCTGATGAAGCAATATTTAACCAGTATTGGTAATTTATGAAATTGATGGACTAAAAATCCTCTTCATAAATAATTCGTACTTCGTTTTCAAACTACGGTGGAAAGTGCAAGTATGCTGCTGATGACCAGCTTGCACTTGCGGTCGAAACATCCATCACTTTTTTTGAGCGCTCATATTTTTGAGCGATCACTATCCTCAAAAAAAAATTTTTTTACTCCTATTATGTGGAAGTAAAACAAGTGTTTTTCCTTTTTCCCGAAATCTTACTCTACATAAATAAAATTAAATATTACGAGAATCGCCTTTCGAACTTTCCTACCCCACCCCTGCAACAGACCAGAATTACCTTTCCAATCTAGAAATCCTGTTCTTAATTCTTTATCCATTTTGACATCAACTTTCTTTGCTTTAATCTTCATCTTCCACTTTCCTTATAATCATTTTAATTATACACCTATGAGAACACAACAGGGAAGACAACAGAGTCTGACCATATGCGCTTTTTAATACCCTCGCGATAATTGTGTCCTTTGCCCATCCGGCTTAAAGGGTATACAAATTTACTCATTGATCTTTAAAGAAAAGTTTTTATTGCCATATTTTAGCATATTTCCGAAATCATAAACCGAATTTTAAGGTGATGCAGCTGAACGGTAAGGTGTATACGAATAATATAATTAACTATTTTATCGATAAATTAAAAATATATAGCACAAATGCAACCACATAACAATTATGAACGAAGTTGGAAGTATTAAACATTTAGCATAATTACATCTCAGTTTACTACAAAAATCAGGAATAGTTTTAATATTGACATAAAAAATAACTTATTTTGTAACCGACTTCCAAAAAAACGAGAGGTTATAAATTCGATATGTAGTTTTTTATTTCAATTTATTTTGTTTATGCATGACGTGTGGACCGATTTGACTGATTCTTTTTTTTTTTATTGAGTAGAGTATGTTCCCCGATAACGAAAAAAAGTTCTTATCGCTCTCAAAATTAAATATACCATACAATACAGAGCAGAGCAGAGAATTGCAGAATATTCAATTTTAAAAATGTTGCTTTTCTTGGTGGAACATTTTTCTTTCAAAGAATGTAAAAATTTGGCAGATTTTTTGGCTTCATTAAAGTCTTTATAAGCTTATTCTACGCAATTACTTATAACTGTGGCCCTTATTAGTAATCTACAATAGTTCATTCGTATTAAATTCTCTGTCAAGTCTGTTGTACATAGTAAGAATTTATTCTTAAATTGTTGTTCGTCAACGTTATTACAAGAGTTACTCTAAAGAGTGGCTATAATGTGTATTTAAGTAAGAATATTATAAGCATGTAATTTAAAGGTACTCTTGTTTAAAGATGCTACAGGAGAATTATGGGAACGAACAAAAATTTACTCTTAGAAAAAGTTATTTCAAATATATTATGAGAACTGATCATAAAATATTCTAAATTAATGCTATATTAAGTAATGATAATGCTTTTAAGATTCTCTTTTATAAGTCTGCGAGTTTATAGTACTTTTAAATGAGATTTAACATTTATAACGCTCATATTTAAACTTAGTAAGAACTCGCACGCTTATGATAATGATTTCGATATCAATGCGATAGAATTTAGTTTTCGTGTTTAATGTGGATAAATTAGTTAATATTAAGGCAAAATTTACAACTGGCTGACAGGTCTCTCACTAAATCACTTGACACACAAATATTTTTTTGTTTAAAATTTTCGAACAACATAAGAGGTTTACTTAAAAAAAATTTAAATAATTGTAGAGGTTGTAGGAAAGTTACATTTTTTCGGTAATAATAAAGTTAGTCCTCGGTGAAGTAAGTGATAGCGTGTCGGCCTAGCAATCCGAAGGTCCCAAGTTTAAATTCCACTGGCGGCGGAATACACTTTAAGTTGTAGGTCTATTTGTACTTTCATTTGAAATTTTGTTTCGAAACAAAATTTTCCTTTCAAAATTTTCCGTTCAATCCGTGTAGTAATTGACGGAGTTAAATCTGATTCCTACGAAATAAATGCCGGTGTAGCTCAGGGTTCAGTTCTTTCACCAACCTTATTTCTTCTTTTTGTTAATGATCTCTTATCGCTTACTCTCAATCCTATTCATAGTTTTGCCGACGACAGCACCCTTGATTTCGCGTACTCATTTGATTCTGTAATGAATTCACGTGGAAATGCTACAGAAGTCAATCGGGAACGCATGTTTAGATCATTAAACAAAGACATTTCTATGGTCCTCGCTGGGGGCAGAGCAAATCGTGTTACGTTTAATGCATCCAAAACTCAATGCTGTTTAATGTCCCTTAAAAAACGCTCAGTTCACCCCCAACCCATTTCAGTCGACGGAGTGAATATACCCAATTCACCCTCCCTAAATATCTTGGGTATTGAGATATCCAGCAATCTTAGCTGGACTGATCATATATTTGCAATCGCTAAAAGTGCGATGAAATGTTTGGGTTTTCTACAGAGATGTAAGAAATATTTCACACCACCCGACTTAGCGTTGATCTACAAGTCCCACATTAGGCCTAAACTTGAATATAATTCCCATATTTGGGCAGGGGCAGGACACACCGCATTGTCCGCGTTAGACAAAGTTCAGCGTAAGGCTGTTAAACTTATTGGCGATTTCTCAATCTATGAGGGCCTTGACTCTCTGGAGCATCGACGGAATGTCGGTTGTCTCTCACTTTTTTATCGCTATTTCCATGGCCATTGTTCTAACGAAATTGCAAGCCTGATTCCTTGTAGACTCATTACAACGCGCGATACAAGATCTACAAGTCGCTCCCACCCCTATACTCTCCGGGTCAAATTTGGACGTACCGTCAAATTTCGGGAATCTTTTCTTAGCAGAACAACACGAATGTGGAACAGTTTACCATCTTCTGTTTTTCCCTCGTCTTATGAGCCTCAAACTTTCAAACGGGGCGTACATCGACACCTCCTTCACTCAACCTCCTAACCCATTTCCCCCAACCTTAATTCCTTTCTTGCCAAGGCTGTGCTTTAGCATCATAGGGCATCCCCTGAGCTTTGGCAACATCATATATAAAAAAAAAATTGTGTTAATGAAATTATTTTAATAATATAAAAACTTATGATTGGACAGCAAAATAAATCATTTGCTCAAAAAACAATAACTATTGCTGTATGCTTTAATTAAACATAATTATAATAAACATCTCGACTTTAATAATCGTCTTTATAAGAATTTAGTTTTCAAGTCAAATTAAATCAATGCATCAAATCAACCAATCAGAGTTTAGCGATCCAGGATTTCGATTGGAAGGTGGGGCCATTTCTTCATTTTGTTGTTTGTGGGTGTCAGGCGGATCTATGTTTTTGTTGACTGAAGGTGGGAAGAGGGGGGGGGGGGGGCTTTGAATATTATATTTATTTCTGTGCTTCAAATTAGATTAAAATTTTGTTGAATATCTCTTAGAAAATGATAGTTTTTTCTTTACCACATATCTTCAAACAGTTAATGCACGAATATTTGTATCCCACTTTAGTTACCATAAATTGATTTATTCTTTTCATTGCTCTTTTTCACCTACTGAATTTAAAGTTATTCATTAACAAAGACGGACGAAATTTCACTTCATCCGTACGGTTATGTAGGTGAGGATTAGCAACTAGAAAGCATTATAGTTTCGGTTTGTCATCCGCCCGCATGCCATGGAATCCCCTCTTTTTAGTTCATGAATCATAAGGCAGTCTAATTATTATACCCTGTTTAACGCAGCATAGGCTTGCCCAGCGGCGAAGACATCTAGATGATTTTGAGTCCCTCGCATCCCACTTACGTGGAAAAACTTAAATAAACATATCTATATTCGCAGTGTAGCAGAATACCCTGCTAGCAGCATCAGATCAGCGTCATCAAAGGTTTTGCTATCAGCACTTTACATGTACCCAAAATTTCAAGTCGTTAGTAATCTTAATTAAATTATTGGATTTAAAATGACATCACATAGTTTATCATATTTTACTGGTTAAACCCTTGTACTTGATACATGTTACAGGGGTTGTGAAGAACAAGGTAATCCGCCATCTCGACTCATCCGGCATATTGGATTTAGAACAATATTTAACATACTACATATAAACTGTATTGCCATCAGAGCCAAGGCTGTGTGCAAAATTGCAAAGCCCTACGTTCGAACGTTGAAAGTTAAATAGAAGCATTTAAAAACCATTTAAAAATAAATTTTTTTTTGTGTACCTGTCCTCGTTCAAAGTTCGATATGACTTCAAAAGTGTCTCACAATTCATTCATTTTTCTTTCGAATAAGTAGGAAGCAAAAAAAGAGATAACATAAATGAAAGGATTAAGGTTGTGTGTTTAAATAAGCGTGAGTTTCCGATTGAAATAAAATGCAATGATATTAATAAGGTTCTAAACTGGGTGTAAAAATTCAATAAACAATGTATTTGCAGAGTTTTTTTCCGGTGGATTTTAATCCCCAAGTATTAATCTGTAATTCTCGGGCTTTGTGTTACTTTTCTATCGACAAATAACATACATCATACGCGTTGGGGCAGTCCAACAATCATCTGTTAAATTTATTCTTTACCATCCTTGCTTTCTGGCAGTAGTTCCTATTTTCGTTTTAATATTTTAGATAAGAATATCTTCAATTCCTCATTCATAGAAATTTAAACTTCACAGCTAGACAACTACATTACTGACGACTTTAAAATAGCTGCAAATAATACAGGTGTTCTGAGACAATTACTTTTTCCAAACCGTTTGAACTTACTTTGATTATTCCTGTCGTTATATAAAACACATTTAACAAGTGCTTTTGTAAAACGTTCTTTTACTTGCACGTAAGCGCGCCCCGACTAGAGTTGGATAAGTGTTGAGTTGATCGCCGGACCTCTACAGCTGTTGGGCGCCACGTGGTTTTTGAATACACGAACTCATAAAACAACGAAATTATAGTTTAGCAAATCATCTATTCATTAAAAAAATTTCACTGGGTTTTTAATTTCGACATGTGTTTATATAATTAATCAAACCTTCGCCGATCCAAGTCCCATCCGTTCTAACCTCCTTTTTCTGCTCCAAAAATTATTAAGCTGTCAGCAACTTTCACTTAATTCCTCGTTTTGCTATGCCACAACACTTGTTTCCATAGCCACAAATAACTTTCGCTACAAATATATCTTCTTTTATCACTTCTTGACTATAACAATTTTACACTGGCCTCCAACTTGACGTACAGGAATTTCAATCAAAAACTGAGTTACCCACTTTACTTACCAAAGCCATTTTATTATTGCGCCACTATCTGCACTTCCGCCCAGTATTTTGAGCAGATTTTTGAGTCGGTTCACATTTTATAAAATTATTTTTCCAATTTCGTTTTTAAAATGTTCTTTAAAATTCTTAGCACATTTTACCGTGGTCAGAAAAATTCATCTTTCTTTAATATTTTCAAAAAATGTTTGTTATGTCAGCTCCGTGTCGGTTTTATCCTGTGGGATACTTCGTCCGGGATGTCTTTTCAATGTTTTCTTTGGGTTACGAATAACTCATAACAGTAGGTTTTGTTTTCGGATATATAAGGGTTTTCACAAAAATCGGTTTAAAAAGTGTTTTCGTTTCAGGTTATGTTGTGATTTGATTGTGGATTGTGTAAGAACTAATTAAGATCCTATCTGTATATTTGTTTAAATTGTTGAAGATAAGTACCATTTTCTATCTTTCCCTTTAGGACGTTGATGAAACTGCTCGCATTACATTACTTGCCCTACATCATTTTTACAAATTCAGTAAGTATTTCCTTTGAATCTCTAAGTATTCCGAAATAATCCTAAAGCAAAAATGTATCAAAATACATCTTACTAACTAACTTAATCATCGGGTTCAGGTAAATATATTTAAATCCATCTTCTATTTAAATATTTGACTTTTGTTCTTTCCTTTTAGAAATACTTAGGTGACCAAATCGGGAAAACATATAAAAAATTGAGCGAAAGCCAAGAAAACTAATTGGACCGTAAAAAGGTAAATAGGAGCTACTTTTGCCATTATCTGAAATAAATTTGCAGAATTATTTTCATCGAGAGCTTGCAGACAACACTGAAGAAGGACATACACTTAGGTAATTTACAAATATCTTATACATAGTATCTTCAACAATCTTTTATTTTCAGGCCACCACATCCCCGAATATATAGGTTCACCTCGGAACATTTGGTTTGCAGTAAGGCCGATTTTCTACTTTGTTGTTTATAAAGGAATATAGGGGGAATGAAATAGTTTTTTCGAAAAAAAAATTCAATAATATACCTCTGCTTTTACTTCAAAGACTTTGAAGTTTAAACGTTTTCGTAAAACTTTTTCATTGCATTCATAGCTTTGAATCTAAGTAAAAGTACGACTGAAAGTTCAAAAAAACATCTATGGAAAATGAAAAGAGAAAAAGCCTTACTCAATATATTTTGAAATTGAGCATTAGGGAAGAGAAGAAATTGATTGATGAGAAAATAAAAGAAGACAATAGCGACTTTTTGTCGAATTTGATTTTGCTGCCAGGCAAATAGGAAAATTGAATAGACTTCGAAGGTTAGCTTGTTTCTACGCTTGTTGTGATTCCAGTTAAAGGGTTAATTCTATGCAAGCATCATGAACTATTGTCAACTTTATTATTCAAAAATTGTTACTATTCGAATAATAAAATTTCAATATTAACAACATGAAAATATTTCCGTGAGGAATTTTATCGAGCTTTGAAAGGCAAAATGCTTTTAATTCGAAACAAAGCAAAAACATTTCAAGACAAAACTCACTTTTGATAAACCATATTATATTATTGTTAAGTATCTCGTCCAAACTACACTGTAGCAGGTCCCAAACCCAGTTGAGAAAGGAGGAGGAAAACCCACGCATCAGCCGAATAATAAAATTTCAATATTACCAACATGAAAATATTCCCGTGAGGAATTTTATCGAGCTTTGAAAGGCAAAATGCTTTTAATTCGAAACAAAGCAAAAACATTTCAAGACAAAACTCACTTTTGATAAACCATATTATATTATTGTTAAGTATCTCGTCCAAACTATACTGTAGCAGGTCACAAACCCAGTTGAGAAAGGAGGAGGAAAATAATAGAGATAATATATGTGCTATACAAATAAACTGAAGGTGATTCCCAGGACGTCTCACGACATCTTGGCGTAAACGATTGGCGACGATTGGCAGTAAACATTGGAATACGATCGGGGCTATGGAACGCGAGAACTCTTCGGGAAGCGTGTGGATACGCGAAGATCATGGAGATGAAGCGGGAAATGGCCCAGTACAAAATATATATTTTAGATGAAGGGGAAGTGGAGAGTTTACATCACCCACATCTGGCCAGGAAGAATTAGATACTCCCCGTATGGCAGGTGTAGGCTTGTTGCTAGTAATAACAATTTCACATCATATGGTCTAGCATCCGCCATATTGAATTTCCCACGACGCTATACAGCCTAGGACATATTCTGAATTAAGGGGGTCCTCTA
The DNA here is from genome assembly GCA_964036015.1 of Leptarthrus brevirostris. Classification (NCBI taxonomy): domain Eukaryota; kingdom Metazoa; phylum Arthropoda; class Insecta; order Diptera; family Asilidae; genus Leptarthrus; species Leptarthrus brevirostris. The sequence goes on along the minus strand of OZ038372.1, from coordinate 108,791,296 downwards.
CTCTCTCGGTTTCAAAAAATCGATTTTTTTTTAATTTCAATCTATATGTATCTGAGAATACGCCACAGAAAGGATTTCCTGAAGATCACATTCCTTTGCATGTTTCTGGGAACTGAAAGGTACCCGTCTCCGGCCGATTCCGAGAAACAAAGCGCGGCGCGCCACGACGGCGCTTGTCCAATTAAAAATCCTTGTCTAAAGAATTTACCGGTCCGTTCTTGAGAAGAATGTGGACAACCAAAAACATCAACGTGATGAGGAAGGAGAACTCTACGGCCCCGGTATAGCAGATTAACTCGTAAGTTACTACAATCAAGTTATATACCGTAATTTATCATTAAACGCGTTTTCCCGAAAGTAGTGTTTTTTTAGCTGACTTCTCATAAAAGTATTGGTCCGATTTCAATAATTTTTTTTTCAATTATTCAGAAAACAAACCGCTGTGTTTTTCTGAGTACGATTTGCAAAATTTTATTTTGTTCCATTTTTATAGCCTCCAATAGGTCAAAAATGACGTAAAAATTGGAAATTTTTACAAATTGTAAAATAAAAAAAATCTGTCTCGGGAAAACATAGCCAACGTAACTATGATTATAAAGAATATTAATTTTCTGATGACAGATTACCCAATTGGCCACAACTTTACTTAAGCGGGACCCATGCAGTTTCAACATCACTGTCTTCAAAAGTAAAATTGAAAAGTCAACACATGCATCTTCGAAATAAAAAAAAAATTCAAAATGTATTCAGTAGATCCTTCGCAATTTATTCCCCAAAAAACCGCTCAATTTCAGGCCTTGAGAGTAGAGGACGCCCTTAAGACTAATCCAGTGAAATCTCATTTACTGAAATCGATTAAGTAAATTAGGCTATACGAGGTAGCCAACTATCTCAGATACATCCATAGCCTGTGAGACACATAACACTTTCATTTTGATTTCATGATTTCATGAGATTTCATTTCGTTTGGATTGCAATTTATTTTGCTATTGCGTTTCGAATAAAATGGCATTCCGATAGAATTATAGGTAGGTCTACCCCTGCTTGTCTTTTCTTCAAAAATTTAATATCCACTACTGTAACTGATCAAACTAATCCAAATATGTGCTTCTACCTGATGAAAGAAATGATTAGACATCTGATCTGAGGGTTCCTCCTCCCGTTTTTATTCAAAGATAAAACAATTGAAAATTTCGTCGATTTGACAAATATGCTTTTATTAAGTAAACAGTTTACTCTCCATTTTTCAGGAAAGGTTAGCCTGGAAGTGGATTAACTGGGATCATTTATTATGATGGAGAGTGAACAATAAGAAATCTAAGAAGTATTAGATTATTATTATTATAAGGGGTTACCCATATGGTGGGCACTACGACCATGGAGGTCTTTTCTGCCGGAGCCCCATTACTGCAAAAGACAGTCAGCAACCCTGAGGTAAGCGAGAAGGTCTTTAACAGGGGAGGATCTAACGTCAGCCGGATTCGGAAATTCACGACTGAAGGTCCTCCTTCTAAGCCATGCTAAACAAAGCCGATATTCCGTCACGCTAGACAGACCTATTCGGTGTAGATGACACCTAACCATAGTGGCCAGATAGGTAGCCTGAAAGCAGTTTGAGATCCGCCTTGCTTAGGGCGGTGATATCGTTATAAGCGTAGGGTCTGACAAGTGCCTTGGCCTGGCGAAGCCCAGAGACGTTCCTCCAGTATAGCAGCTGTTGACTCCTACCCAATCTTAGAAGTAAAATAAATGGTAAAACTGTTTCTCTCTCTCTCTCTCTCTCTCTCTCTCTTTAGTTCCCTTACCTTATAGGGGCATGGGGCTGAAGAATTACTTCCGCCGATTCGAGACAACTGTTTCAAGTGGACCTACGATTTAAAGTGTATTTTGAACCAACTACATTTCCTACGAAACCCCCAGTGGCCTTTTTATCGTAATCTGTTCACAGCGCAAAACACTATCGGTCGTCGTCGGTGGAATTCGAACCAGGGACCTTAGGATTGGAAGCGCGACCGACACGTCATCCCTTACTCCACTGACGAATGTAACTGTATGCATAATATAATTCTATACAATAATAATATTTGAAAACATCTTTTTATAAAGAAGTCGAGCAGGTCAATAAAATAACCCTCTTACACGTTTCATCATATATAAGTGCATAAATGTTGTATGGGAATGTATATTTATGCTTTGGAAATTTATGGGAACCCTTGAGAGATTTGTAGAATAATATGTTATTTCATAAGTTCGCTATTACGCGCACCGCATAAACAATTTTGTATCCTTCAAGAAGCGACATGCTTTTATTTCCTATAATAATGTTTCACGTATCACATCCCCAATGAATAGAAAAGATAACTATGTATATGAAACCTTATAAGTGGAGTTTGCAATTTAAAAGAAAATTATTGTAAAAGAAATTTATGTCATCAAAAGATGACAAACATTCATTTCATAAACACAAAATAAAATGTTTGTAAATGTGTGGAGCATTGAATTTTCCCCCACAAAATAATTAAAGCAGCAATTCAAGTGAATTATTTGGTGTCTACAGTAGAAGTCGTCCTTAATTCAAAATTAAAGCGTTTTAAGAAGAGTACTATCATATGGGTTTGACGAGGGGGATTGAAAGATTGTAACCTTTGTAAAAAATTGCCAGAAGTTTGCATGTCTTACTACCCTCATTTCCGAAGCTTCATTCTACTACTCTCACAGTTCATTTTAGTTTTTGTACGGTTTAAGCACAAACCGACAGTAATAAAACAGAGTTAACGTCAAAGCAAATTGGAGAGGATATGGAATCAGACTTTAATAGGATTTTTTAAAATTTTTGTGAAATTCTAAATAAGAGAATTTCAAGGTAAGATATTTTTTTTCATTAATTATTATCATTAGTTTAAAAATATGTCTGTACACAATTTTTGAGACAAAGTCACCCGCACTTGGGGTGATGCACACCTTTTTCAAGTGGGAGAAATGGGCCGCGCAGAGAAGAGCCCTAGAGGCGGCTTACCCAGGAGAGGTGGTCTCTCCGGACACCATAGTGGAAGGCATGATTGCCGACGAGGCAGTCTAGGTACGTGGTTCTTCGACGGAAGAAAAACGACCTGGACCAGCTGGCAACTGGTGAGGGAGTAGGTACCTGAGGAAAAATAAAAGGACCTAGCCCGAAGTAGTGTGCCAAACAGTTCCAGGCTAGTGTCCGGAGAAGTAAGGGAGGTGTTTTAGTCGGTAAACACACGACATGAGTCCGACACTGTTGGGAAGTAGTGCCCAGCGTGCATAAAGCATTTCACCCGCCTTTAAGTAAAAACAAATGTGCTGGGATGAAATACTAAACATTTTCATATTTAAATAGGTTACAAAAAGGTTTTACAGACCCACAAGCTGAGGAAAACCAATACAGTTGCATATTCTGAAGCTATAAGCCAAATGAAAGTTTTTAATTAACAAACTTAACTCACAATTAGGACTAACTCTTAGAGGCAATAAAACACGGAATTTATGTACGTCAAAGGGTACTGTGAAGAATTAAAAATAAAATAAACATTGCACGTTAAGGATTGCGAATGCAGCTAGTTATAAAATAGTTTTTAAAAAAAAAATTGAACCGACTTCACAAAAAGCACTATAAAGCATAAAATAATTTTTAATTTTATAAGTTGGTGACATTTTTAAGTCGGTGCAAATTAAAGAAACAAACCAAACTACAACAAAAGTATTTAATCGTCCTTTTTTATGATCCCTTGAGCTGAAACGTTCAGATAAATTTATATATACTATCTTCGATTATGGTTGGGTAGTTGTTTTGTAAATCAATCTGTAATTTTTAAGTACAGTTAAAGTATTTAAGTATCTGATTCATGAATACAATTTCTTAGTTATTTTACCAAAAGTAAAAGTTTCTATTGTCAAAAATATATGTTTCACCTAACTTTGTAACGCGTGGTCCGATTTGGATGGTTCTTTTTTTGTTGTACAGAGTATGATCCGCCATTGCTAATAGCAGAAAAAAAAATTTGGCTTAGGGTGGGGGGAGGGAGGAGAGGTAGTCTAACTTTGTAGCGCGTGGACCGATTTGGATAATTCTTTTTCTGTTGGGTAGAGTATGTTCCGTGGTTGATACCAGGTGAACATTTTTTAAGGGGTTGGGGGTGGGGAGTGGGGGTGGAAACTAACTTTGTAACGCGTGGACCGATTTCGTTGGTTCTTTTTCTGTTGTATAGAGTATGATCCCCCATTCCTAATTGGAGAATAATTTGGTCATAGGGTGAAAGGTGTGGGTGGGGGGGAGGGGTAGTCTAACTTCGTAACGCGTGGACCGATTTGGATAATTCTTTTTCTATTGGGTAGAATATGATCCTTGGTTGATACTACGAAAAAACAAATGTTGCTGGGGTGGGGGTGGGAGAAGAGGGGTGGAACCTAACTTTGTAACGCGTGGATCGATTTGGATGCTTCTTTTGCTGTTGTATAGAGTGTGATCCCCCATTGCTAATAGGAGAATAATTTGATCCTATGGTGGTGGTGGGGGATGGGGAGGGGTAGTAACTTCGTAACGCGTGAACCGATTTCGATGATTCCTTTTCTGTTCGGTAGAGTATGTTCCTTGATTGATACCATGAGAAAAAAAGTTTAGTGGAATGGAGGTGAGGTATGGGGTTAAAACTAACTTTTAACGCGTGGACCGATTTGGATGGTTCTTTCTTCGTTGTATAGAGTAGAAGACACTAAAAAGTGAAAAATAAAATAGTTTTTAAAAAAAAAGTTGAACCGACTTCACAAAAAGCGCTAAAAAGCATAAAATAATTTTTAGTTTTATATCTATTACGACATTTTGAAGTCGGTGCAAATTAAACAAATAAAACAACTACATAACCACAATTGAAATTAATACATAATACTACCTGAACGTTTCAGCTCACGGGATCATCAGGAAGGACAATTAAATATTTTTGTTTTAGTTGTTTGGTTTGTTTGATTTGCACCGACTTCAAAAATATATATAAAATTAAAAATTATTTTATGCTTTTTAGCGCTTTTTGTGAAGTCGGTTCAACTTTTTTTTTAAAAACTATTTTATTAAAGGTTTATAAATGAGACGTATCGACAAACGGACATACCGAAACTATAATGGTACCTAATTATTACGGAAGCCTAAGAAAGGTGTGCACCTCACCTACATACGCGCATAGGCCTTTTTCTAATAACCTAATAAATTTAAATTAAGTAGGTTAAAAACAGTAAACTTAATTTTATAAGGAAGACCAGGACGGGGATAGAGCCAAGATGGCAGGAGGTACAAAACCCTATTCTTGGGCTACGGTAAACGATCTCTGTCTCTTTGTCTGAAAGAAAAGATGAGGAATCAGTACGTGTAGCTTGATTCCCTATTTTCTGTATCAATTAAGGCCTTGTATTCTCTACATCGAAATCAAACTGTAGCGTTAGATCAGAATTGTGATAGAATTTACTTTATTCCTCATTCATTCTCTTCATTAATTAAAGTGCTTGCTCGAGGTGTCCTTAATTTATGGCAACTAACTGCTCCAGGCCCAAAATCTCCACGATTGAAGTAGCGTGACCCCTTGCCCTGGCGCGGATAGTTATTAGTGTGATGGGACCTTGCCCCGCAAGTAAAATATCTTGGCGCGCTTTGAATAGATTTGTCTTTATTGCTTTTCGGTTTCATAACTTTCCTATTAGAGGCTAAATCTTTTTGATTTTGAATTTCTGTTTCACCCATCGCTTCATAGAGAACAACTTTATTTTGAACGTGGTCTGCGATTCCGGCGGCAATATATGCTACAAGAGATTCTTCGTCTACTGATCCGCGGTTTGCGATCGCTTCATCACGTAAAGGTATTCTAATAAAGTCTCGCTTGGTGCCCTTTTAGTACTTTATAATGATCGATGTATACTCAAACTTATTGGAGCATCACCGGATTCCTTCTTTAAAGTAGCCTTTAGCTCTTCCTAACTACAGATTCCTAAAGAGGCCTCTATGGCGAGGTTCACAGCACCCCGGAGTAGCCTGTGTGCGTATAAATATTTCTGTACATTGTTCCAATTACATACCGGTGCGATACGATCAAAGTCCTTCAAACACGATACTATGCTTCCTCCCCACTCGCGACGGAATTCTTCGACATCTTTGAATACGAAATTATTAAGCACGCTCTCCTTTCCTTGCGTCATGTTCGTAACTTTCGTAACCAACCTTTAGCACTCACTTGCTGTTCAATGTGATTATCAAATTCTACCTCAATTTCTCTTTCTAAAGCGGAAGTTTCGCGTTTACTTTCACTTCAATCTGATTCTACGATCTGTAGCCAGTTTCTGTAACTTTCACGTGAGTATTTTCTCACTTTGTGAGGTTAAACTAGATGAATTTCTTGTTGTGTCCAAAAACAATTTCATTTATATTTACGTCAATGCGCGTGAGAAAATACTGAAGATAGTTACAGAAGCTCGTTGCTGATCATCCACGATTATCAAATTGAACCTCAACTTTCCTTTCAAAAACGGAAGGTCGGCATTTGCCTTCACTTGAATCTGATTCTTCACTGATAGTTTTCTGTATCGATCTTACACGATTAATTAAGTCTTGCTTTTTCTCAACCACTATATACTTTTCTGGTTCATCCATTTAAATTCAGTTCATACAACCTTCAACAAAACATTTTATTTTTATTAATTTATATTTTCTTTACTTTTTGATCTAATCACTATTTATTATTTATTTACTCATTGTCTATGATTTTCATTACCGCAATAATTAACGGCAACGCTTATTGCTCGTATGAATTCTTTAAAATTTCAATTTGCTACTAGGTTGGTATTTTTTCAGAAAAATCATGATATTTGTTAAATATAAAAAGGGACGATCTGACCTTAATTTTTACTTGGTTTATGCTGACCTGCCTGAAACTTCACGAGCCAGCTTCAAGAATATTCTTAACTTCCAACTTATTATTGTTATTACCAATAATAATAATAATAGATAGTATATTATGTAAGCCTGAAAATTTGCCTCAAGACCAAAGCAAAGGAATTATCAGCAATTGTTTAGGTATTCTTTATGGATAAATGAGTCCTTTGGAAGAATATCTAACAAGAAAAAGAGAAAAACTCAACATCACTCTCACTTTTGGGAAGTCGGTTAAAAGTCTTACAAAATGTAAAAATGCTCTATTGAACAAGCATTCCTCAATTAAGATGGTTTTTAAATCAAACTTTTAGGAATACCCGAAATAAACCTAGCGAATATACCTGTGAGGCATGACGATCAGGCATTAACGAACAAATGCAACAATATATTCTTGATATCAAGCATCTGATTCCGTAACAGCCAAGAGATATAAAAATGGTTTCTAAGAATTTTCAAACAATAGTTTTACAAAAATACAATAGACAACCTATATTCAAGATAGCAAGTGTTATTTTTTAACCCGAAACCATAAAGGACTTCAAAGGTATGACTTTCTGTAGTCACAAATATGTAAAGATGCATAGTCTGCCATCTCTTTAAATTCTTTCTTTGTGGTGTATACACATCGTTTTCTTGTTCGATCTAAAAAGGAAGAAAGAAATATGGAAGCTTTTCATCTGCTACAGGCACATTATGGGAAATTCTATTTGCTCCTGCAAAATGGAAATACCATTTCTCTTTGCCTCAAAATAAATGTTTTTTGTACATGCCTCGGTATCTTACATTACGAGTTTTTTACTAAAGCATTAGAAGTGGTAGTTCACTTAAGTGATAAACTCATTTCTTATTATCGTAATAATATCAAGTCTGGAAGAACTGTAACTTGTTTAACAATGTACACTAAACCACGTGAGCAATTTTCTCGGAGAAATTACATATGCATGGTTCCCTTTTGGTTCCTTCTTGAAGACAACCTTTTCCCTAAGGCTTTAATTAATTAGGTAACTCTTATTCTCATTAGAAGAACAAGTCTGCTGAGCCTATACAACGCCCCAAACAAAAAGGAGATGGGCTGGTTTAAGTTATAATCAATTAAATAAATCTGGTTAAGAAATGAGTAAGGAAACAACGCGCAAGTTAGAATATCTGGGCTTAGAAAGAATCTATGCGCTGCAGAAATTTAGAAAAACTGAAAGTAGACCTGAAGCATTGGTGACAATTTGCACATATCCTAACATTCATTCTCAACGTAACATTTCACCATGTGCCCATGTGTGCGAGTTAGTTCGCATAGTATAAATATGGATTTATCAGGAATTTTTTAGGACACATTTATTATGATTTTTGTACCGCTTGCCCTCTAGGTACTACTCAAACATTTTCGGAAACATTCTCCAGATGTCAGTAAAATAGCCACACCCTGGAATTTAGGATTTTAAGGGTAGGTTCTAATCGAGCAATTTCAAAAAATTCGTTTTTCTTCTATTGCATATTTTAAATCCATATAGTGTCTAGCATAAGCCTCTAAAACGATTTGACGAAGTTCGTAAAAGTTACAGCCGATTTAGTGCGAACGCGTATTGGCCGAAAATCATGCCTACGATCGGGCTAAATTCAGATGCACGCGCGCCTATTGTTTGCTCAGCAGGCATCAAAATTCTTTTATATGTTCTGTTTGGACAAAATAATGTTCCTTGAATATAGTAGTCAAAATCAGTTTCACAAGGAAGAGAAAGGATTGCTCTATGTTCGAGGAACAGCTGACTAGCTGTAAGAAACAAAAATTATAGTTTTTCCCAGGTTTTTTCTTTGTCAAACTTTAAACGCGTTTTTCTCAAAACCATGTTTTTAGACACGTCGTGCAGAGTTGCAGTGGAGCCGTTCAACGCCATGCACCATTTTCAACAAAAAATATTAATATATACTATTTTTTAACCACTATGAACAACAAAAAAAGGGCAAAAAGATCGGCTTTTTTCTTCAAACGATCGCCATTTTATCAAAATTCACTGAATTTTTCTAAATATGGTCCATGGCCCCGCAAATTTATTGTAGAGTAGAACGGGGTAATGTGGTGCACGGGGTAATGTGGTGCATTGGATGTACTGACTGAACCAACGGAACAAACTGCTTGCTGTTGGTATAGTAGGTGCGTGGTGTTCGACGATGCTCATGCCAGTCATTGCAGCTACCTTCGTAAATATGCCACAAAAGTTGCTGCTTCATTCGCAAAACACGTGTTGACGGAACGATAATTTTTTTATTTATTTTAGTGAGAAAAAATATTATTTCCCGTTAAAAAAATATCAGGTCAGTATTTTCTTGAGTGGGTATATAAAAACCCTTTGCATTTTATTTTCATTGGCATATGTTTAATTACACTTCATTTCATTCAATAAAGCTGTTCAAAACCATTTCCGAGGCATTTTGGTATTCCTACTGCAACCGGAAAATAGTGCACCACATTACCCCACAAATTTTGGAAGGTCAAAAAAAGGTACCTTCGGTATTTTGATCGTAGTTCAGCGCCATTATGTGCAACACAAAAACTTTTTGCATAAGAAATATAGTCAGACAAATTGACTTTCTAATGAATACTCAATCTTCTTATTCGGTTAAAAAATACAGCCGTACGAGCACTCCAACGAAACGTGCACCACATTACCCCGTTCTACTCTACTTTGCAAAAAACTTTGATTTTAGATTTTTAGATAAAAGAGGAAGGCGGAATCCTACACGACGCTCCAGAAGTGCGTGGATATCTCGCAAATTTTTCAGTTTAAAGAATTAAAAAACATTTTTTTGTGAAAGAGTAAATGTACTAATAGCTGAAAAAGTCGATTTATACATTGTTTACCTTCTTCTGTAAAAAAAATTCATAAGCTTCAGCCATTTTTCAGGCCACTCTACTCGAACCTACCCTTAATTACTGCAAATTCAATAAAAGTACATGCAACACATTTCGGATATAAACCATCATCATGAGCTATGAATATTATTTCAACTAAATATTTTAACAGATGAATGTTAAACAGGAAAAGTTTATTCTAAAGGAAATGTACGGCCAAAAATTCATAAAGATTGTGATTAATGTTAGGTAAACATCATTTCATTATAAAAATGTGAGAAAAGCTGAGCTTGAATTTGAATGATAGTACGAGCAACCAGTGCATAACGCATTAAATCGTTGACACACAGGGGAAATGCTTAAAGAACTACTTTATCAAACATTTCAGAAGGCTGATTATGTAGATGGAGGTCTTAAAGATTAAACACATTCCTGCAACTGCATCAATTAAACGAAGTAGGTTTCCAAATGCATAATAAGGCAAATGGAAAATTTCGTTTTTCCTGCCGCAAATCCTTTATCGATTTTTTTCTTTCTCCGGAAAGAAAGGTTTTCAATCTTTAGTGCAATTTTATAGGTGTCAAGGTCGAGCTCAAAGTCATTACGCACAAATAAATTTAACTAAAACAAAAGTAATACCAAGAATTACAAATTTTTAATTTATCCTTAGGTAATATTATTTTTAAAGATTATAAGGGTAAGTTTGGATTTAACGTTAATTTCAGTTTTATAAAGAAGTAAAAGTTATATGTAAATATACATATATATATATATATATATATATATATATATATATATATATATATATATATATATATATATAATAAATTCTTTATATATAAAATAAATGCTTTATATATGTACTATATATAAAGTAGTGTAAAAAAATTTTGCCCAACAATTTTCTTCCCAGTTATCCTGCTAATTACTGGACGCTACCACTTTCAGTTGACTGAACATAAATTTGAAAATTGCTTCATTCTTGAAAGTGAAGGCGTTAAGAATAAACTATAAATGTGGGAAAACTGAGCGCAGAGTTGCAAAATTCGGATCAAGACGGCGACGGAAAAGCTGAATATCATTTTCTAAGGATTCAAAGTCTAAGGAATCGCTTCAAGACGTCGAAGGACTTAAGAAATTACTTCTTTAGCGCCCGCGAGACCAGCAATTCTTCAACTCAGGTTACAAAAATGCTATTAAAGACTACCTGCTCGTCGTTTAGTTAAAAAGCCAGTTCTGACGCAACCTTATAGCCAAAAATGGCTTCTGTGGGCCCGGGAATACATATGTTTCATGGATAGAGGACATGTGGAACTCAGTTGCATTCTTAGATGAATCGAAGTTAGCACTGGAAGATTGCTGGTTCGATGGAGATAAGGTGAACAAGTGAGTGATGAGTGCACGCAATTACTACTACAAAAATCTGCAGCATTATAGGCGTGGGGATGCTTCTCGTGGCAGCAAAAATGAAGACTCATAAGCTCCAGAGCAACGACAGAATATCAACATTGGCATTCTTAAAAATTTATGGGAGTCATACATTTTAACTCTCTTCTGTGACACCTGCGAATTCATATTTAAATAGGGTAATGGTCCTTGCCATAAGAATATTCGTTCTTTCTAAGTAGAGACTACATTGTACTTTTTAATTTTGATTAATAACTATTACAATTAATTAATCATAGAACTATTTATTTATTTTACAACTACAAGATTACATGAAAGAAAAAATATTACTTTGATGAGGATGCCAACATACAGTCCTGAATTTAACTCAGTTAAAAACATTGCGGCTTTAATGAAACTGGCGATTTTAGAGCGTCGTCCAGCATCGGTGAACACCTGTAAGGATTTAGTTGAAGACATCATCAATATTCAAAAATTAAGCAGTATAAATGAGTCGAAGATATCACGCTTTAATTGTGGCAAGGGAGCAACAATTAGTTTGTATTGTCTTTCTAAGATTATTTGCGGGGTGGGGTTGGGGGGGGGGGGGTGGTACATTGCGGTGGACATCATAACTCATTACTGGATCATCTGAAGTTAAAAAATCAAAAATATTTGGTTAGTTTACAAGTTTATCGAGGTAATGACGTGGAGATTTTTCAGTTTTCGGCATCACTTAGAAGTCAAAAAACTAATTTTTTTTAAAAAGGCAGAAATCAGTATATTTGTCATTGTAAAACTAATTGTAATGCAAAAAAAATCTAGACGTCATTACCTCATATTTTATGTATTCAAAGAGTATGTCAAATTTGAAGAGAATCGGTCTAGTAGATTTCGACTTACAGTGTCCACCGACTTTAAAACTGTTTTGCTCCAATTGACCTCAAATTTTAAATAAAAAAATTTAATACCCAACCCCCAATAGAAATGGAAAATTATATTGAGTAAGTATTTTTGATTTTTCCATGTCTTTGTTTTGATTTATTTCCCATCATTTTAGTCTTTCTACAAACATTTAGTATACAATGAAGTATTTATTAAAATATAGCTCAAATTGATGTAGGTGCTATATTATTTATCAAAACGGTGGCTTGTCCAAATTATAATAATAGAAGAGTCAAATTCCTTCCTTTGTAATTTTTTTTGCTATATATACTGTAGCTAGTTTTAATTCAATGTTCTGAATAAATACCAAATTAATCTAAATTCATTAGCACAAGGCTATAACGACATTAAAATTGGAACTCAAAAAAGCAGTTAAAACAAAAATATCCAAAATATATTCTTTCGTATTACAGGAAAACAAACTAATTGACAAACTTATTGCAATATCCAATAGCCCAGAGCTATTGAATTATCTGACAATTGAGTTTAACATCTGGACAATATGAAGGAAGAGGAGCGAAAAAGGACAACATCTAAAAGGACGGTCACAGAGTTTCTGCGGTGGTTTAACATCAATCCAAGGGTCAAAAAGGTCTTAAATGAAATCAACAGAAGACGAGAAAGGAAATAAGTTTAAAAACCTTTGCTAACCTATTAAGAGAAAAGGAATAAAGAGCATAAGTTGTCCAAAGGAACACAAAACTCCTTAAAACGAACTACTTCATTAGAAATTTACTAAGGATCATATAAATTAATCGGAGAAGCATTGACCTTTTCTTTGTATATTGTATAAGTGACACTTTATTTTCGCTTTGAATGCGATTAAATCTATGGGTATTTGTAATAGATTTTCGTTTAAAAAAAGGCGTTAAAACAGTAAGTACAAATTGAATCGATAGTAGTAGTGATTGTGTAGAGATAAGTTTAGTGACAAATGTCAGAATTTAGAGAAATGCTGATAAAAAATTTTTAAGTACAAATTCAAATTATGATCGTTCTCTTCATTCGGTGGACAGTTTTAGTACACTTTCGTGTATTTCGTGTAACTCTGTGAAGTCAATTACACTCGCATCCGAAGTTCTCCCAAATTTTTCCAACATCGATATAAATAAATTCATAATCAGTATTTACTAGAAACACTTTACTAAAAGTACAAGACTGTATGCAATAGTTATTCTAATATGTTTGCCAATAAGACCGACTGCACGGCGTTTGCCGTTTTTCCTTAAATTCTCTAGCTATTTAACAACTTTCGGAGCCGGGAACTGAATATAAGTTTCACCATGTGCTTTTTTTAGGCAGGTGAAGATTTTGTTTGTTCTTCAAGCAATAAATGCAAAGGCAGACCAACAAGAGTTTTTGAAATTGAATATATTTTGAAATTAAAAATATTAAAACTGAAGAGCACAGATTATTTGCAGAAGGACTCATAATGTAAACTATGCAAAACGATGCTCTAAATAAATTGAATGAAGAGTCAATAATTTAGTAAATCCACCATGCAGAGACTATATATGTACGTGGTACTCATGCTATGTGAGCCGGCTGAACAAAGTCCCTAAAACTATTTGAATCATAATTTTTCTTTTGTTAGAGATCTTTTACCTAATATTCATAGGAAATTTTTAGAAAAATTTACCAAAAAATTAGATTTTACATTTTTAAAGGTTTGTCGAAATCCTTTATTGATCTGCCCAAAATAATTCAGTCTGTGACAAACCTTTAAAGTGAAAAGTAGTTTAAAGGGAGTGAACATTTTTAAAACTGGAGGAAGAAGAAAAATTTTTAAATTTAAAGAAATCATATGAGAAAGAGTGCTGAAAAGTAAGTGTGTCGTTAATGGCTGAAACAAATCATTCATTTCGTTCATTATATTAATAGTTGTTTCTCAATATCAGAATGGTTCCGGAAATTTCGAATTGTAGCCAAATAGCTGTGTTATCCTTTAAAAATTGCGATCCCAGAAATTTATGCTGAAAAAGAAATTCAATCACAAAACTTTACATTTGGCTGATATGTGTTTAAATATAATTGTAATTGTAAAAGGGAAGTGACAAGTTTACATAAGTAAAGTGAAATGGTATATTGTAAAGAAAATAGTGAAACGAACGAATCAGTGAAGTGAATAAAAACTTTTAACATTTGTGATTGCAAATAAGTGTCTTAATTAATCCGTCGAGCCCGAAGAGCCTCAACTACGTTACAATTGGTGTCAGAAGTGGGATTAATTAAGAAAGGTTACAAAGTGAACTTAAAAAATGTGTGATTGTGAATTTAAACTGAATCATTAGTCAATCTAAATATGAACTGCAAATAGGAAGATTTACGTGCTCAGGACTTGAAGGGGGAATTAAATAAAAGCTCCCTTCCTACGATTGGAAATAAATGTGCCCTGACAGCGGCACTACAAAAAGCTATGGAACACGAAGGCGACGATCTAAATTATTTTATTTTTGAAGACGAGCTAGAAGAAGAATAAACCACCTCAAACATGACAGATCTTCTCAATGCTTTAATGTCTGAAAGAAAATCTTCCAAAGAAGGGCAAAAGCTGTTATCAGCTGAGTTAAAATCATCAATAGAAGAACAGAAATCCTCGATTCGTAAACGAATTGAAAGCATCCATAGAAGAACAGAAGTCGTCTATAGTAGCTGAGCTTAAAGTTTCTGGTGAAGAAGTCAAAGCTGATATTGGGGGCATTTCACACGAAGCGGAAAAAATTTCAGGTTCTGGATTTTGTTCATATTTGGTTTACTTGTACTTCTATATGTCCTGAATAAATGTGCATGTTTATTTTTTTTTTATGAAGCCTAGTTGCCCTTTTACACTTGTCAGTCAAGTACGGCCCAACTGAAGGTGCCCGAAGCCATAGAGGTGTTTCGAGGGAAAGTCGATCACATCAATGGCGAAGAACTAATTAAGAAGCACGGACGTGTTGAAGCATGAACACGAGGAAAGAACGTGCTGGAAATGCAATGTACAGAAACGGCTCGGAAATGTGAATAATAAGAATGTGCCACCGGACGAAATAATCGAGAAGAATTGTACGATTTCGAGGAAGCACTGGAAACTTCACTGGAAGAATTCCTAAATCGACAAAAGAGCTAGAACACTTCAACGGTCATCATATAGAAGATGAGATTGTTCAATATCAACAGAAACTGAAGGAGGCAGAAGAATGCAAGCAAAGTGTACATTCTCAACAGGAGTGGCTCTCGTGGTGTTATAGGGAGCTAAGCTACAGCGAACTATAAGAAGAATGTGCAAATGTGAAAGCTAAGTATAAATAGAGGCTAACAATAATGAATTTGAAATAGGGGACCTTAAATGTTTGTTTGAAATTCGGTGGATGATTAGAGAAAGAGTTGAGATCTGAGGAGCAGTTGCAAGAAGGTACAAAGTCCAATGTAAGATGACTAAAACATAAGAATTGCAGAAAGTCCCTATGGAATGAAATAGTTCTAAGGTTGTGGGGGGGGGGGCCGTTCACAATGCAAACGAAATCAAGTGTTGCAATGCGCATGTCCCAGATGTCCCAGATTTCGGAAATCAGAAAAACACCAGATGCCGTAGGAAGTCAAGGACGACTCTAATATGTGGTGAAAATGGATATCGGAAATTACTGGAACTAAGTTGCTGAACTATTCAGACTAAAGCTTAGTAGTAAAAATAGGGCTGAGTAGAAGCCTAGTAAATCTTATCGTGATTGAGATCGCGAATAGTTTACATGCAATTGATACTGTGAAGAGGAGTTGTATTTTAACAAGTCATAAGTTTAAATAAGTAAAGTTACATAATTATAAAATGGGGTTGTTATGGTGCCAAACAAACCAGATACGGACAAAACTTTACTGATAAAGGTTATAGTGATGAGAGCTTGTTTAGCATTTCAATTGTGCCAATACAAATTTATTCACTACATGGTGCAAATAAGGACATTATTTGGCTAAATCAGGCACCATCTCCAAAAGATACTCTTGACCGATAAAATTCGTTTTTGCCAAAGGGACAGCCAATCTAATTAAAATCAATCCTGTAGAACAGAATTTAATTGCATTAGGACTATCGCCACCATTAATGGATACGATTCTTTGAGTGTTTTCTCCATTCGCCTACCGACTGGATATAAAATCATGACAAGCACGAGGAACTGAGAAGAAAAATAAGTTAACTCAAAAAAACGAAAAATTCAAGAAAACTTTAAAAGAGCGTTCGACCTTCTTATCGATATCACAAATCAGAGAACTGGGAATACCAATGATGGCTCTAGTATTTTTTTAATCCGGCAATTATCTGAAGAGGACCAAGAGGCAAGGAATAAAGAAAATATACCTAGAGAGTTATTTACTAAACAAACCGCCCTGAAAACTAAACGTGGGCAAATAAGTCAAAAAGTCTCTGAATTGTTTGAGCAAGCTTTAGCTAATTTGAACAGATCAGAAGACTACGATTCCGAATAAATGTGAAGAGTGTTTTTCCAAAAAAAAATATATATTTACTTTATGTACTTGCCTAATATGCTAAATGAATATGTAAACATAGTCATTTATTTGTTTCATTATAAAAAACAAGCCGGAAAAAGTTTAATGTTGTTATAAATTTCATTCTGCTAGATTGGCAAAATTTCACACTGTGAGTCGCCTCTTTTTATCACGACGAATAAAATTAGCGAGCGGTCAGATTTTCGCTGGTGTACATTACATTAGTATGAAATTTATTCAATTTTATTTCTGTTAATATATGAGTTATAGTTGCTTTGTTTTCATTTTTAAAATATCGTTTTTGGTACTACAACCAAATTTATTACTTAAGATGTTTTTAGGGTTCCATACCTCAAAACGAAAAAAAGGAACCCTTATAAGATCTGTCTAACTGCTGGCTGGCTGTCAGTGTCTGTGACGACCCTTTTTCTCAGGAACTCGAGTTGAAATTAATATCAAATACGAAGGTACACGGTACCTTAGAGCTGTTAAAAAATCCAGGCTTATAAATTCAACGCAATCAAAAAATACGGCCATTTATGCCGCGAAATACGCCCATTTTGCCGCATATTTTGACACTCGGAAATAAATCAAAACCTATAGGGTTCTTCCGGTTGACCTAGAATCATGAAATTTAGTAAAAAGCAAGGTGTTGTTTCTGTAAGGTTTTGGATTTTTCTGGGGGGAGCAGTGTATGTATTTGTAATTTGCTTTTATGTAATTCCTACAAAATATAAAAAAATTGCTTTTGAAAATAAGTTAAGTACGGAACCCTCGAAGCATGAACAACGTTCATAATTGACTTACTATTTTTCTCTAAGAATTGTTTAATAAAATTAAGAAGCTCTTGCCTTCACCTCAAGAACCTCATAAATGGCTTGACATGTCTTTGGTATAATTTCACCTAATACTTGCTGCTTTTTTAACCGACTTCCTGAAAACAAAAAGGTTCTAAGTTCGACATGAATTTTTTTTTCTTAAATTTGTACCCCGCACTGTACATATAAAAGGCTTCTTTCCCAGTAAAATACCAAAATTCCTTGCAATTATTCCCAAAAAGTTGCATAAATCGTCTTGTTTATTTTTAAATATTTACTTCTAACTCCACATTTTCCCCATATTTTTCTACACTTTTTCATTTTTTAAATCTGCTAGCGCCCACGTAATTTTAGTAAAAACGGGTGGTCTTACTATACGAAGGTTGGGTTAGATTATGTTTTAATTCTCTTGACATAGCAAAGGTTAGGTTAGGTAACGGTGGCGGCGAAAAAGCCTTGCATAGACCACATCGGTTCCATAGCTACTTATTAGCATCAAAGGTAAGCGTCTCCGTTGTGACCTTTGAAATTATTTTCTTGTTAATTTTCGAGGCTTCCTTTAAGCCCTCGGTCGAGTATTTGCCCAGTACCTCCTGTATTAGGAGGTGATCTACAGTTTCTTTTGTATTGGGTTCCTGACAGTGTTTGCACATATCAGAACCGGAAACACCAATTCTTAGCGCATGGACTTCTTTTTCTCATAGGTTCTCCACATGGTCTTCGCGATCCGACACGTTGTGCTGTCTTTCAATTATATTTTTCGTAAGATCTAACAGCCCATCATTGAGAGTTGGTAACACCGTGTATTGGGGGAAATATTTGTTTCGCTTCCTTGAAACCTAACTTCGTGATGTGTTTTGATTAGGATAATTATTTTTTTATTGTATAGAGTATGATCCCCAATTGCAAGTAACTAAAAAACATGGTCATACGGTGGGTTCGGAAGAGGGAGTTGTAGTCTAATTCCAAAACGCGTGGACCCATTTAGATTATTCTTTCTCTGATGTATAGAGTGTGTTCCCCCATTGGTACCGCGACACAATTTTAAACGGTAGGGTTGTAGAGTGAGAGGGATGGATGTGAACTTCTTAAGGCGTAGAGTAATATGAGGATAAATTGTGCTCTATGGGATGGTGGGGAGAGGGGTATTTCTTTCTTAATGCATATACCTACTTGGCTTATTTGTTTTGTTGTACACAGTATGATCCCCCATTGGTACCAGGAGGAAAAATGTTGACCTAGGGTTGGGGTGCGGGAAGGTCTAATTTTGTAACGCGTGGACTGATTTAGATGATTCTGAATGCATAGAATATCTATTTGTATTCTGTAAAATTGTGGCTTGTGGTGAAAGTTGGTGAAGGGTATGGATCCATTTTGATTACTTTTTTCCTGACTGATAGATGATAAAAATTTTCTACTTAGAGTGACTACGATAATTCTGTGATTCATAGTGATTCCATCTAGCTGCAGAGCGTGCGGTGACGCACTACGGTCATGGTAAAAGGTGAGGGTGTGAAAGGGGTGACCCAGTGGCGTCGTAAGGAGGAGGGCGATGGGGGCAGTCCGCCCCAGCGTCCACAACTTCCTTGATCATAGCAGCAGTTCACTCTCACTTGAAGAGGTCTGGGATCCCAGCAGCAGTTAGTTAGTTAGTTTTGGTCTAATATTTTTTCCTTGTGATCTGCTGTGTAGTTTTTGTTTGATTTTGGATTTTATTTGCAAACTTTTTAAAGCTTGAAAATTTGAAACTTTTTGTGGTGGATTTGTGCTGTGTGCCGCAATCCATTATTTTTCCTGTTATCTTGTTTTCGGTTTTTGAAATTTTCCTTGCGATTTGTGGTGCAATTTTGTTGTTATTATTTTTGTATAGCTGTTTTTACTGGTGTTTTCTGTGATTTTCTGTGTGGTGTTGATACTCATCATTTGATTGTGCCTATTTTGTTCTGCTGCTTTTTGGTTTTGCATCTGTTTTCACCGTTTTTCTTTTTGTCGCTGTGATCTTTCTGTTGACCTTGCGGTATTTGGTTGCGTTTTTGTGTTTTTACGGCTTTTCCTCTCAGTTTTTGGTGGGGTCACTCTTACGGCTCACTGTTTTTATTTACATTTTGTGCCGTTGATCTCTTGTTGGCTTGTGCTGGTAGTTGTGTGAAACTAATAATTTGAACGTTATCCCGTGCATGCTTGCATTTTTTTTGGGGGTCGTGTATGTTGTTGTTTGCTTCGTTCTTGCGTGTGGTTTGATTTGCCTATATTCTTGGGATTCTTGCTTGCTTTTATTGTTTTGCTTTTATTGTTTTCTTTGTGCAAGGCTTAATTGTGTTGCTGAGTTGCTCGTTCTTGGATTTATTTATTTTTATTTATTTATATTTTTATTTATTTATAAATTTTTTTTTTTTTTTATATATTTATATATTATTGCTTCCTTTTCTTGTTTTTGGTGCTCTTTTTATTGTCGATCGTTTTTGATATGGCCTACTGTGGCGCCTGTGCGAAGGTGATTTCCCGTGATGGGGTCGCCTGCGATGGCGTTTGTGGATCGCAGTTCCATCCGGGTTGTTTAGGGCGCGGGACAAGATCTTCCAGCTCCTCGACCTGTGGGGAATGCTCGGATATAAGGCCATGCCATGTTCTGAGGCTCGTGAGGAGCATGGTGGAGTCGCTTTCCGGCGATCTGACTCTGGTTGCGGATAGAGTCAGCTCTTTTTCTTCACGCTGGGCTGATTTTCAGCTTCTGTCCGAGGATACTGGAGCCCTTAATACCAAAATGGACAGATTGCTTGGCGTCGTTGACGCTATTGAGTCAGCCTCTTCAGTTCTAATAGAGAGGTCCCATGAGGTATCCACCCGTATTTCTGCATTGTCTGGTTCGCTGGATGAGGTCCATTCTGCGCTTGCTAGCCCCAACTTGTTTCCTTCCGCGGGCCCTTCTCCCATCATCCCCGTCGTTGATGATATTCGCCGCAACGTAAAACAGGTGAAGGGTGACCTTTGCTCTTGGTCTGCTGCTGTCTCAGCCAATTCCGAGCTCCTAGGCTCTATCGCTTCCGATTTGAGGATCCTGTCCTCTCGTCATGCAGCCTCTTCGGAGTTGTTTTCCGTCTCGTCCGGTACCGTTGCTCAGCCCACTCCTCCGCTCCCCGTTTCCCCTTGCTGCCCTGTCTCTCCTATTTTGGTTGTTCCCCCACCCCCTGCTGTCCCTGAGTCCCCTGCTCTGCGGGACATTGTGCCGATCTGTTCTCCCCCTGCGGACATTCCGCCGCCCGTTAATGACCGGCCCCCGCGCCGTTCTCGGGCTACGCGCTTGCGGAGGCGTCGTCGTGGCGCTCCTCACAATTCCTCTGCAGCCCCAGAGCCTCCTAATTCCAACATGGCTCCTCACCCTCCAGGCGTTTGTGCTAACGCCGAACCTGCTGATGGCGATTTTGCACTCCAATCCACGGGAGCCGCCCCTTCTCCTCCTCATTCTAGCATATCTGCCGACGGACGCGTCTCCACTGTGCTTACACTGAGGATAGCGCAATTACCGAAATCTTTCTTCGTTTCTCGTCTCGATCCATATACATTTGTTGATGACGTTATTAGTTACGTGAGGCAGAAGAGTGGGGCTGATGACTCTGCACTCCTCCGTTGTCAGCTTCTTGGTTCTCGTAATTCTCGGGGACTCATGTCATCTTTCAAGTTGATATCCTCCCCAGATCTTTTTGGGATAATGTCTGCCCCCGATTTCTGGCCTGAGAATATAATCGCACATGAGTTTGTGCCCCGTCGTAAGGTCGCAGGCGGCACTCACAATAGAGCCACTGTCGATAACCAAAAAAACTAAGCACGCTATCCCTTTACTATCAAAATGTAAGGGGATTAAGAACAAGAATAGGCTAGCTATTTCAGGCTTCTCAAGCTTGCAGTTACGATGTCATCGCTCTGACCGAAACTTGGCTTCACCACGGTTTTAATTATGCTGAAGTGCTTGACGATTCCTATCAGGTTTTTCGTAGGGATAGATATTCTGACTCTGTAGCTCTTGGTGGCAGTGTGTTGGTTGCATGTAAGTCCCACTTGGGTTGCAGCTTGATTAATGTTCCTTCTTTCTCCGACACGCTCATAATTGAGCTCATAGCTCTTAAACTCTCTCTTTATAAGAAGAACTTTTTCCTGCTCTGTTGCTATATTCCTCCAAATTTGACAAACCGCGTTGATGAACACGGTCGTAGTCTCTTTGACATTTTAATTCTTAGCTTAGATTTTATTAATAATATGACGAACCCTGAGGACGAAATCATTCTTCTTGGTGACTTTAATTTACCCAATGTTCAATGGGTATTGAACACTGATGACGATGACTACCTTCCCTTAAATTGTCTTACTGTTAGAGACTCCCTTTTTCTTGACGCCATCTCCTCCTTTGGTTTACACCAAATGAGTGATGTAAAGAACTCTATGGGAAGACAGTTACATCTTATCTTTACTTCTGACTCGAGTAACACTATAGTCGAATCGGCTTCTCGTAGCTTATCCGCTATCGACAGTTTGCATTCACCCATTTTCATCTCGTTTTGCTACGATGGTTCTTATACTGCCGACCCCAACGTGAATCAGTACGTTCTTGATTTTAAAAGAGCGGATTTCTCTGTTCTCTCAAACAGGATCCTCTCGATCGATTTTGCATCTCTTTTTGATGATAGCGATGTCGATGAGTGCGTTTCCGTGTTTTATGATAGAATTTATGATCTGTTTAATTCGTGTGTACCACTCAAACGGTCGAGACCATCCTGTCATTCTCCCCCGTGGTATACTAGTGAACTGCGGAGCCTTAAGAATAAAAAAAATTTACTATGGAAAACTTACTTACGCTGTAGAAGCACGTCAGCTTATTGTGATTTTGTTGATTGCTATGACAGATTTTTGGCATTATCTTCATCATTATACAGAGAGTACCTTGATAATGTTCGCGTTAACTTACATAATGATCCTCGTACTTTTTTTAAATTTGTTAATATGAAGAAGAGATCTGATAATTACCCATCTACAATGTGGTATAATGGAACCTCTAAATGCAGTGCGCCCGACATAGCCGACAACTTTGCTTTATTTTTTGAGGGTGCCTTTTCATCTGACGACTTTGTGCCTTCCGTGGAAGAGTTTGGTCATATCCAAGACCGTCCCGCTGCCTCCATTGCCTTGCCCATTATATCTCGAGATATTGTCATGGATGGTATCAATGAGCTTAAACTTGACTTTTCTTTTGGTCCTGATGGTGTTCCACCTGCGTTCTTGAAATCCTGCTCTGACGCCTTACTCACTCCACTGGTTCTCATCTTCAACAAATCTCTTCTGGCCGGCAGATTTCCTACGTTATGGAAGAGCTCCTTTATAATTCCTGTTTATAAAAAGGGGCATAAAAACTTAATAACAAATTACAGGCCAATCGCGAAGCTTTCCTGCATACCCAAGTTGTTCGAATCTGTTATATATACGCAGCTTGTTGGGCAGTGTAAGGGGTTAATCTCATGTAATCAGCATGGCTTTTTGCCTGGTAGATCGACGACAACTAACCTGCTTGAATTTACATCCCACATAATCTCTGCCTTCCAGCGTGGTCTCCAGACAGACTGCATCTACACCGACTTTAGCAAGGCGTTTGATAAGCTCCCTCACTCTGTGATTATGCTTAAATTGGAAAAGCTGGGTTTTCCGCCCTTATTGCTCGACTGGATCCGCTCTTACTTAGAAGATAGGTCATACCGAGTATCTTTCCGTAGCACTTTATCTAGATTTATTAGAGCTTCATCTAGTGTACCGCAGGGTAGCCATCTGGGGCCGTTGCTGTTCATTCTTGCCATTGATGACATTGTCCCTCTGATTAAGCACTCCAAAGTCTTACTCTATGCAGATGATATGAAGATCTTCTCATGTGTTAGAAACAGTTATGATTCTTCTTGTATTCAGGCTGATTTGAATACCTTCAAGGTTTGGTGTACCTCAAATGGCCTGCGGCTTAACCTGGATAAATGTGAAGTTATGTCATTCTGTAGGAACCCCAATCAGCTCGTCTTTGATTATACCTTTGCTGAAACTACTATCCGTCGTGTTGAGTCCGTTACTGACCTCGGTGTGAAGCTTGACAAAAAACTGGATTTCACTCTGCACATAAACTATATCGTGTCTCGGAGTAATTCAGTTCTGGGTTTTGTTAAACGGTGGTCAAGGGAGTTTTCTGATCGACTGACACTTATTCACTTATATTTCTCCTTGGTTAGACCAGTTCTCGAGTATGCATCTCAGGTTTGGTCACCTTGCTATGCGGTTCATTCTAGACGCATCGAGTCAGTGCAGCGAAACTTTGTTAGATTCGCACTAAGGGACCTCCCGTGGATTGATCCATTAAGGCTTCCTCCATATGAGGATCGCCTCCGATTGCTTAATATGCACTCGTTGGAGGAACGACGTAGAATTGCTGACCTAGTATTTATTCACCAGCTTATGAACTCGAATATAGATTCTCGTACTCTCGCAGGTTTGGTTACTTATAGGCATACCCCGTATTGCTTAAGGAGAGTGCCTTTACTACATGTTGTCCATTCTCGGTCTGACTATGGTATGCATGAGCCTATTAATCGCATGTGTAGAGCCGTGAATATGTGTCCTATTTTTGACCTGGCTCTTACCAAGGATTTGCTTAAACGTTCACTGTTATCTGTGCACCCCTGACTGTAGTGTTTGGACGTGTTTCACTATTTTGTTTACTAATATTTTATTGCATGGGTTGTGGGAGCCTCATTCACCTCAATATATGTTATATTCTGGTGAATAGGTCAATTGATTCCAGGCTTCTGCTTGTGAAGTGCGCCTTCTGAGTTAGAAGGGTTAATTCGATTGTTGACTGAAGCAGCTTCCATACTCTTACCGGCTTTATGTGACTTCAGTTTTTATGTTACCTTTCTTTTTGGTGTGAAGTCCTAGAAAAAATGAACCAGACACAGAAGTATATACAGACATATAGTCCAGATCGCTGGAGAAGTGTGTGATAAAAACACACTTCTCCAGCGATAACATTTTTCTTCAAAGCTAACGTATCCAAATAGTGGAAAAGGCTATTTCCTACGCAACTAAAAAGTATGAGGACTTGGATATTTCAATTGAAAAATAGGAGGGAGGAAATTCTGAAAACGTATGCCAGGAGAAGAAGCCAGAGATGCTGGACTAACATTTCCAGAAGAGCTACAGAGAGCAATGTTAGAGTGTCTTGATAGATTTTACGAAAAACTACACCATCGTTGTAGAGCAATGGTTGACATCGTCATAACATTTAGTGTTGTGCAGCCTAAAATTCTGCTTACGTCAGCAGAAGAAGAACTTTGTGGTATAGCTCCAAATCTGACAAAAATATATGATGAATTTTCTGAAGAGGATATTATTTTGGAGATTTCACGACTGCGGTGCCACTACTTGGACTACCTTGGGTCTGAGTCCAGTGCTGTGTCTACGATTTTTCTTAACTATTTGCGCTTCGGTGGCTTGATGTGAAAGAAGCTTTTAAGAATTAAAGTTAATAACATCGGACTTAAGATCGACAGTGAGCCAAGCGTGACTAACCAATCTTTCCATTTTGTTCATTGAAAGAGAACGCGAAGTAAATTTTGATACAATTTTTTCAATTTGGATAAAAAGTGAAAAATAAACTAGTTCAAAAAAAAGTTCAACTAAATTCACAAAACGCGCTAAAAATCATGAAATAATCATTTTTAATTTTATATCTATTACGACATTTTAAAGCCTGTGAAAACTAAACAAAGAAAACAATCACCCAACCACAATCGAGCTTTTTGTGAAGTCAGTTCAACTTTTGTTTTAAAAATTATTTTTACCGCATTTAAAAGCTCAAAGTTATAGACGAAAAGCGTTGCGCAGTAAGACGACCATTCCGACAGACGAACCGGCAGGTAACTTCTAAAGATTGGCGCACGCGCTTACTTCTTAGTCTAGAACTTAGTAATGACTTGAAAATTTAGCATTCCTCGCGAGAGCCTTAGAAGCGCTTCCAGAGAAGTTTGATTGCAGTGCTTCCTTCATTGGAATCGTAAATCTAAAAAAATTCATTCTTATTTTAAACCTAACTTTTAAAACAATTTTTATCATTAAAAATTATTTTTTTATTTTATTTTACGGCCCAACTGAAGGTGCCCGAAGCCATAGAGGTGTTTCGAGGGAAAGTCGATCACATCAATGGCGAAGAACTAATTAAGAAGCACGGACGTGTTGAAGCATGAACACGAGGAAAGAACGTGCTGGAAATGCAATGTACAGAAACGGCTCGGAAATGTGAATAATAAGAATGTGCCACCGGACGAAATAATCGAGAAGAATTGTACGATTTCGAGGAAGCACTGGAAACTTCACTGGAAGAATTCCTAAATCGACAAAAGAGCTAGAACACTTCAACGGTCATCATATAGAAGATGAGATTGTTCAATATCAACAGAAACTGAAGGAGGCAGAAGAATGCAAGCAAAGTGTACATTCTCAACAGGAGTGGCTCTCGTGGTGTTATAGGGAGCTAAGCTACAGCGAACTATAAGAAGAATGTGCAAATGTGAAAGCTAAGTATAAATAGAGGCTAACAATAATGAATTTGAAATAGGGGACCTTAAATGTTTGTTTGAAATTCGGTGGATGATTAGAGAAAGAGTTGAGATCTGAGGAGCAGTTGCAAGAAGGTACAAAGTCCAATGTAAGATGACTAAAACATAAGAATTGCAGAAAGTCCCTATGGAATGAAATAGTTCTAAGGTTGTGGGGGGGGGGGGGGGCCGTTCACAATGCAAACGAAATCAAGTGTTGCAATGCGCATGTCCCAGATGTCCCAGATTTCGGAAATCAGAAAAACACCAGATGCCGTAGGAAGTCAAGGACGACTCTAATATGTGGTGAAAATGGATATCGGAAATTACTGGAACTAAGTTGCTGAACTATTCAGACTAAAGCTTAGTAGTAAAAATAGGGCTGAGTAGAAGCCTAGTAAATCTTATCGTGATTGAGATCGCGAATAGTTTACATGCAATTGATACTGTGAAGAGGAGTTGTATTTTAACAAGTCATAAGTTTAAATAAGTAAAGTTACATAATTATAAAATGGGGTTGTTATGGTGCCAAACAAACCAGATACGGACAAAACTTTACTGATAAAGGTTATAGTGATGAGAGCTTGTTTAGCATTTCAATTGTGCCAATACAAATTTATTCACTACATGGTGCAAATAAGGACATTATTTGGCTAAATCAGGCACCATCTCCAAAAGATACTCTTGACCGATAAAATTCGTTTTTGCCAAAGGGACAGCCAATCTAATTAAAATCAATCCTGTAGAACAGAATTTAATTGCATTAGGACTATCGCCACCATTAATGGATACGATTCTTTGAGTGTTTTCTCCATTCGCCTACCGACTGGATATAAAATCATGACAAGCACGAGGAACTGAGAAGAAAAATAAGTTAACTCAAAAAAACGAAAAATTCAAGAAAACTTTAAAAGAGCGTTCGACCTTCTTATCGATATCACAAATCAGAGAACTGGGAATACCAATGATGGCTCTAGTATTTTTTTAATCCGGCAATTATCTGAAGAGGACCAAGAGGCAAGGAATAAAGAAAATATACCTAGAGAGTTATTTACTAAACAAACCGCCCTGAAAACTAAACGTGGGCAAATAAGTCAAAAAGTCTCTGAATTGTTTGAGCAAGCTTTAGCTAATTTGAACAGATCAGAAGACTACGATTCCGAATAAATGTGAAGAGTGTTTTTCCAAAAAAAAATATATATTTACTTTATGTACTTGCCTAATATGCTAAATGAATATGTAAACATAGTCATTTATTTGTTTCATTATAAAAAACAAGCCGGAAAAAGTTTAATGTTGTTATAAATTTCATTCTGCTAGATTGGCAAAATTTCACACTGTGAGTCGCCTCTTTTTATCACGACGAATAAAATTAGCGAGCGGTCAGATTTTCGCTGGTGTACATTACATTAGTATGAAATTTATTCAATTTTATTTCTGTTAATATATGAGTTATAGTTGCTTTGTTTTCATTTTTAAAATATCGTTTTTGGTACTACAACCAAATTTATTACTTAAGATGTTTTTAGGGTTCCATACCACAAAACGAAAAAAAGGAACCCTTATAAGATCTGTCTAACTGCTGGCTGGCTGTCAGTGTCTGTGACGACCCTTTTTCTCAGGAACTCGAGTTGAAATTAATATCAAATACGAAGGTACACGGTACCTTAGAGCTGTTAAAAAATCCAGGCTTATAAATTCAACGCAATCAAAAAATACGGCCATTTATGCCGCGAAATACGCCCATTTTGCCGCATATTTTGACACTCGGAAATAAATCAAAACCTATAGGGTTCTTCCGGTTGACCTAGAATCATGAAATTTAGTAAAAAGCAAGGTGTTGTTTCTGTAAGGTTTTGGATTTTTCTGGGGGGAGCAGTGTATGTATTTGTAATTTGCTTTTATGTAATTCCTACAAAATATAAAAAAATTGCTTTTGAAAATAAGTTAAGTACGGAACCCTCGAAGCATGAACAACGTTCATAATTGACTTACTATTTTTCTCTAAGAATTGTTTAATAAAATTAAGAAGCTCTTGCCTTCACCTCAAGAACCTCATAAATGGCTTGACATGTCTTTGGTATAATTTCACCTAATACTTGCTGCTTTTTTAACCGACTTCCTGAAAACAAAAAGGTTCTAAGTTCGACATGAATTTTTTTTTCTTAAATTTGTACCCCGCACTGTACATATAAAAGGCTTCTTTCCCAGTAAAATACCAAAATTCCTTGCAATTATTCCCAAAAAGTTGCATAAATCGTCTTGTTTATTTTTAAATATTTACTTCTAACTCCACATTTTCCCCATATTTTTCTACACTTTTTCATTTTTTAAATCTGCTAGCGCCCACGTAATTTTAGTAAAAACGGGTGGTCTTACTATACGAAGGTTGGGTTAGATTATGTTTTAATTCTCTTGACATAGCAAAGGTTAGGTTAGGTAACGGTGGCGGCGAAAAAGCCTTGCATAGACCACATCGGTTCCATAGCTACTTATTAGCATCAAAGGTAAGCGTCTCCGTTGTGACCTTTGAAATTATTTTCTTGTTAATTTTCGAGGCTTCCTTTAAGCCCTCGGTCGAGTATTTGCCCAGTACCTCCTGTATTAGGAGGTGATCTACAGTTTCTTTTGTATTGGGTTCCTGACAGTGTTTGCACATATCAGAACCGGAAACACCAATTCTTAGCGCATGGACTTCTTTTTCTCATAGGTTCTCCACATGGTCTTCGCGATCCGACACGTTGTGCTGTCTTTCAATTATATTTTTCGTAAGATCTAACAGCCCATCATTGAGAGTTGGTAACACCGTGTATTGGGGGAAATATTTGTTTCGCTTCCTTGAAACCTAACTTCGTGATGTGTTTTGATTAGGATAATTATTTTTTTATTGTATAGAGTATGATCCCCAATTGCAAGTAACTAAAAAACATGGTCATACGGTGGGTTCGGAAGAGGGAGTTGTAGTCTAATTCCAAAACGCGTGGACCCATTTAGATTATTCTTTCTCTGATGTATAGAGTGTGTTCCCCCATTGGTACCGCGACACAATTTTAAACGGTAGGGTTGTAGAGTGAGAGGGATGGATGTGAACTTCTTAAGGCGTAGAGTAATATGAGGATAAATTGTGCTCTATGGGATGGTGGGGAGAGGGGTATTTCTTTCTTAATGCATATACCTACTTGGCTTATTTGTTTTGTTGTACACAGTATGATCCCCCATTGGTACCAGGAGGAAAAATGTTGACCTAGGGTTGGGGTGCGGGAAGGTCTAATTTTGTAACGCGTGGACTGATTTAGATGATTCTGAATGCATAGAATATCTATTTGTATTCTGTAAAATTGTGGCTTGTGGTGAAAGTTGGTGAAGGGTATGGATCCATTTTGATTACTTTTTTCCTGACTGATAGATGATAAAAATGTTCTACTTAGAGTGACTACGATAATTCTGTGATTCATAGTGATTCCATCTAGCTGCAGAGCGTGCGGTGACGCACTACGGTCATGGTAAAAGGTGAGGGTGTGAAAGGGGTGACCCAGTGGCGTCGTAAGGAGGAGGGCGATGGGGGCAGTCCGCCCCAGCGTCCACAACTTCCTTGATCATAGCAGCAGTTCACTCTCACTTGAAGAGGTCTGGGATCCCAGCAGCAGTTAGTTAGTTAGTTTTGGTCTAATATTTTTTCTTTGTGATCTGCTGTGTAGTTTTTGTTTGATTTTGGATTTTATTTGCAAACTTTTTAAAGCTTGAAAATTTGAAACTTTTTGTGGTGGATTTGTGCTGTGTGCCGCAATCCATTATTTTTCCTGTTATCTTGTTTTCGGTTTTTGAAATTTTCCTTGCGATTTGTGGTGCAATTTTGTTGTTATTATTTTTGTATAGCTGTTTTTACTGGTGTTTTCTGTGATTTTCTGTGTGGTGTTGATACTCATCATTTGATTGTGCCTATTTTGTTCTGCTGCTTTTTGGTTTTGCATCTGTTTTCACCGTTTTTCTTTTTGTCGCTGTGATCTTTCTGTTGACCTTGCGGTATTTGGTTGCGTTTTTGTGTTTTTACGGCTTTTCCTCTCAGTTTTTGGTGGGGTCACTCTTACGGCTCACTGTTTTTATTTACATTTTGTGCCGTTGATCTCTTGTTGGCTTGTGCTGGTAGTTGTGTGAAACTAATAATTTGAACGTTATCCCGTGCATGCTTGCATTTTTTTTGGGGGTCGTGTATGTTGTTGTTTGCTTCGTTCTTGCGTGTGGTTTGATTTGCCTATATTCTTGGGATTCTTGCTTGCTTTTATTGTTTTGCTTTTATTGTTTTCTTTGTGCAAGGCTTAATTGTGTTGCTGAGTTGCTCGTTCTTGGATTTATTTATTTTTATTTATTTATATTTTTATTTATTTATAAATTTTTTTTTTTTTTTTATATATTTATATATTATTGCTTCCTTTTCTTGTTTTTGGTGCTCTTTTTATTGTCGATCGTTTTTGATATGGCCTACTGTGGCGCCTGTGCGAAGGTGATTTCCCGTGATGGGGTCGCCTGCGATGGCGTTTGTGGATCGCAGTTCCATCCGGGTTGTTTAGGGCGCGGGACAAGATCTTCCAGCTCCTCGACCTGTGGGGAATGCTCGGATATAAGGCCATGCCATGTTCTGAGGCTCGTGAGGAGCATGGTGGAGTCGCTTTCCGGCGATCTGACTCTGGTTGCGGATAGAGTCAGCTCTTTTTCTTCACGCTGGGCTGATTTTCAGCTTCTGTCCGAGGATACTGGAGCCCTTAATACCAAAATGGACAGATTGCTTGGCGTCGTTGACGCTATTGAGTCAGCCTCTTCAGTTCTAATAGAGAGGTCCCATGAGGTATCCACCCGTATTTCTGCATTGTCTGGTTCGCTGGATGAGGTCCATTCTGCGCTTGCTAGCCCCAACTTGTTTCCTTCCGCGGGCCCTTCTCCCATCATCCCCGTCGTTGATGATATTCGCCGCAACGTAAAACAGGTGAAGGGTGACCTTTGCTCTTGGTCTGCTGCTGTCTCAGCCAATTCCGAGCTCCTAGGCTCTATCGCTTCCGATTTGAGGATCCTGTCCTCTCGTCATGCAGCCTCTTCGGAGTTGTTTTCCGTCTCGTCCGGTACCGTTGCTCAGCCCACTCCTCCGCTCCCCGTTTCCCCTTGCTGCCCTGTCTCTCCTATTTTGGTTGTTCCCCCACCCCCTGCTGTCCCTGAGTCCCCTGCTCTGCGGGACATTGTGCCGATCTGTTCTCCCCCTGCGGACATTCCGCCGCCCGTTAATGACCGGCCCCCGCGCCGTTCTCGGGCTACGCGCTTGCGGAGGCGTCGTCGTGGCGCTCCTCACAATTCCTCTGCAGCCCCAGAGCCTCCTAATTCCAACATGGCTCCTCACCCTCCAGGCGTTTGTGCTAACGCCGAACCTGCTGATGGCGATTTTGCACTCCAATCCACGGGAGCCGCCCCTTCTCCTCCTCATTCTAGCATATCTGCCGACGGACGCGTCTCCACTGTGCTTACACTGAGGATAGCGCAATTACCGAAATCTTTCTTCGTTTCTCGTCTCGATCCATCTACATCTGTTGATGACGTTATTAGTTACGTGAGGCAGAAGAGTGGGGCTGATGACTCTGCACTCCTCCGTTGTCAGCTTCTTGGTTCTCGTAATTCTCGGGGACTCATGTCATCTTTCAAGTTGATATCCTCCCCAGATCTTTTTGGGATAATGTCTGCCCCCGATTTCTGGCCTGAGAATATAATCGCACATGAGTTTGTGCCCCGTCGTAAGGTCGCAGGCGGCACTCACAATAGAGCCACTGTCGATAACCAAAAAAACTAAGCACGCTATCCCTTTACTATCAAAATGTAAGGGGATTAAGAACAAGAATAGGCCAGCTATTTCAGGCTTCTCAAGCTTGCAGTTACGATGTCATCGCTCTGACCGAAACTTGGCTTCACCACGGTTTTAATTATGCTGAAGTGCTTGACGATTCCTATCAGGTTTTTCGTAGGGATAGATATTCTGACTCTGTAGCTCTTGGTGGCAGTGTGTTGGTTGCATGTAAGTCCCACTTGGGTTGCAGCTTGATTAATGTTCCTTCTTTCTCCGACACGCTCATAATTGAGCTCATAGCTCTTAAACTCTCTCTTTATAAGAAGAACTTTTTCCTGCTCTGTTGCTATATTCCTCCAAATTTGACAAACCGCGTTGATGAACACGGTCGTAGTCTCTTTGACATTTTAATTCTTAGCTTAGATTTTATTAATAATATGACGAACCCTGAGGACGAAATCATTCTTCTTGGTGACTTTAATTTACCCAATGTTCAATGGGTATTGAACACTGATGACGATGACTACCTTCCCTTAAATTGTCTTACTGTTAGAGACTCCCTTTTTCTTGACGCCATCTCCTCCTTTGGTTTACACCAAATGAGTGATGTAAAGAACTCTATGGGAAGACAGTTACATCTTATCTTTACTTCTGACTCGAGTAACACTATAGTCGAATCGGCTTCTCGTAGCTTATCCGCTATCGACAGTTTGCATTCACCCATTTTCATCTCGTTTTGCTACGATGGTTCTTATACTGCCGACCCCAACGTGAATCAGTACGTTCTTGATTTTAAAAGAGCGGATTTCTCTGTTCTCTCAAACAGGATCCTCTCGATCGATTTTGCATCTCTTTTTGATGATAGCGATGTCGATGAGTGCGTTTCCGTGTTTTATGATAGAATTTATGATCTGTTTAATTCGTGTGTACCACTCAAACGGTCGAGACCATCCTGTCATTCTCCCCCGTGGTATACTAGTGAACTGCGGAGCCTTAAGAATAAAAAAAATTTACTATGGAAAACTTACTTACGCTGTAGAAGCACGTCAGCTTATTGTGATTTTGTTGATTGCTATGACAGATTTTTGGCATTATCTTCATCATTATACAGAGAGTACCTTGATAATGTTCGCGTTAACTTACATAATGATCCTCGTACTTTTTTTAAATTTGTTAATATGAAGAAGAGATCTGATAATTACCCATCTACAATGTGGTATAATGGAACCTCTAAATGCAGTGCGCCCGACATAGCCGACAACTTTGCTTTATTTTTTGAGGGTGCCTTTTCATCTGACGACTTTGTGCCTTCCGTGGAAGAGTTTGGTCATATCCAAGACCGTCCCGCTGCCTCCATTGCCTTGCCCATTATATCTCGAGATATTGTCATGGATGGTATCAATGAGCTTAAACTTGACTTTTCTTTTGGTCCTGATGGTGTTCCACCTGCGTTCTTGAAATCCTGCTCTGACGCCTTACTCACTCCACTGGTTCTCATCTTCAACAAATCTCTTCTGGCCGGCAGATTTCCTACGTTATGGAAGAGCTCCTTTATAATTCCTGTTTATAAAAAGGGGCATAAAAACTTAATAACAAATTACAGGCCAATCGCGAAGCTTTCCTGCATACCCAAGTTGTTCGAATCTGTTATATATACGCAGCTTGTTGGGCAGTGTAAGGGGTTAATCTCATGTAATCAGCATGGCTTTTTGCCTGGTAGATCGACGACAACTAACCTGCTTGAATTTACATCCCACATAATCTCTGCCTTCCAGCGTGGTCTCCAGACAGACTGCATCTACACCGACTTTAGCAAGGCGTTTGATAAGCTCCCTCACTCTGTGATTATGCTTAAATTGGAAAAGCTGGGTTTTCCGCCCTTATTGCTCGACTGGATCCGCTCTTACTTAGAAGATAGGTCATACCGAGTATCTTTCCGTAGCACTTTATCTAGATTTATTAGAGCTTCATCTAGTGTACCGCAGGGTAGCCATCTGGGGCCGTTGCTGTTCATTCTTGCCATTGATGACATTGTCCCTCTGATTAAGCACTCCAAAGTCTTACTCTATGCAGATGATATGAAGATCTTCTCATGTGTTAGAAACAGTTATGATTCTTCTTGTATTCAGGCTGATTTGAATACCTTCAAGGTTTGGTGTACCTCAAATGGCCTGCGGCTTAACCTGGATAAATGTGAAGTTATGTCATTCTGTAGGAACCCCAATCAGCTCGTCTTTGATTATACCTTTGCTGAAACTACTATCCGTCGTGTTGAGTCCGTTACTGACCTCGGTGTGAAGCTTGACAAAAAACTGGATTTCACTCTGCACATAAACTATATCGTGTCTCGGAGTAATTCAGTTCTGGGTTTTGTTAAACGGTGGTCAAGGGAGTTTTCTGATCGACTGACACTTATTCACTTATATTTCTCCTTGGTTAGACCAGTTCTCGAGTATGCATCTCAGGTTTGGTCACCTTGCTATGCGGTTCATTCTAGACGCATCGAGTCAGTGCAGCGAAACTTTGTTAGATTCGCACTAAGGGACCTCCCGTGGATTGATCCATTAAGGCTTCCTCCATATGAGGATCGCCTCCGATTGCTTAATATGCACTCGTTGGAGGAACGACGTAGAATTGCTGACCTAGTATTTATTCACCAGCTTATGAACTCGAATATAGATTCTCGTACTCTCGCAGGTTTGGTTACTTATAGGCATACCCCGTATTGCTTAAGGAGAGTGCCTTTACTACATGTTGTCCATTCTCGGTCTGACTATGGTATGCATGAGCCTATTAATCGCATGTGTAGAGCCGTGAATATGTGTCCTATTTTTGACCTGGCTCTTACCAAGGATTTGCTTAAACGTTCACTGTTATCTGTGCACCCCTGACTGTAGTGTTTGGACGTGTTTCACTATTTTGTTTACTAATATTTTATTGCATGGGTTGTGGGAGCCTCATTCACCTCAATATATGTTATATTCTGGTGAATAGGTCAATTGATTCCAGGCTTCTGCTTGTGAAGTGCGCCTTCTGAGTTAGAAGGGTTAATTCGATTGTTGACTGAAGCAGCTTCCATACTCTTACCGGCTTTATGTGACTTCAGTTTTTATGTTACCTTTCTTTTTGGTGTGAAGTCCTAGAAAAAATGAACCAGACACAGAAGTATATACAGACATATAGTCCAGATCGCTGGAGAAGTGTGTGATAAAAACACACTTCTCCAGCGATAACATTTTTCTTCAAAGCTAACGTATCCAAATAGTGGAAAAGGCTATTTCCTACGCAACTAAAAAGTATGAGGACTTGGATATTTCAATTGAAAAATAGGAGGGAGGAAATTCTGAAAACGTATGCCAGGAGAAGAAGCCAGAGATGCTGGACTAACATTTCCAGAAGAGCTACAGAGAGCAATGTTAGAGTGTCTTGATAGATTTTACGAAAAACTACACCATCGTTGTAGAGCAATGGTTGACATCGTCATAACATTTAGTGTTGTGCAGCCTAAAATTCTGCTTACGTCAGCAGAAGAAGAACTTTGTGGTATAGCTCCAAATCTGACAAAAATATATGATGAATTTTCTGAAGAGGATATTATTTTGGAGATTTCACGACTGCGGTGCCACTACTTGGACTACCTTGGGTCTGAGTCCAGTGCTGTGTCTACGATTTTTCTTAACTATTTGCGCTTCGGTGGCTTGATGTGAAAGAAGCTTTTAAGAATTAAAGTTAATAACATCGGACTTAAGATCGACAGTGAGCCAAGCGTGACTAACCAATCTTTCCATTTTGTTCATTGAAAGAGAACGCGAAGTAAATTTTGATACAATTTTTTCAATTTGGATAAAAAGTGAAAAATAAACTAGTTCAAAAAAAAGTTCAACTAAATTCACAAAACGCGCTAAAAATCATGAAATAATCATTTTTAATTTTATATCTATTACGACATTTTAAAGCCTGTGAAAACTAAACAAAGAAAACAATCACCCAACCACAATCGAGCTTTTTGTGAAGTCAGTTCAACTTTTGTTTTAAAAATTATTTTTACCGCATTTAAAAGCTCAAAGTTATAGACGAAAAGCGTTGCGCAGTAAGACGACCATTCCGACAGACGAACCGGCAGGTAACTTCTAAAGATTGGCGCACGCGCTTACTTCTTAGTCTAGAACTTAGTAATGACTTGAAAATTTAGCATTCCTCGCGAGAGCCTTAGAAGCGCTTCCAGAGAAGTTTGATTGCAGTGCTTCCTTCATTGGAATCGTAAATCTAAAAAAATTCATTCTTATTTTAAACCTAACTTTTAAAACAATTTTTATCATTAAAAATTATTTTTCCTGAAATTAGAAAAAATATCAAACTTGTAGGGAACATTTGAGGGCAAAGCCCTTAATTTCACCTCCCTGCGCAATTTCCTTTATAAATATTAATATTATTCCCGTCATACCTTGACTTGAAGATCACATCTTATCTATAAATCTAAATATAGCGCAAATTTAAAATTGTAATTGTATTGTGAATTAACATAATTCCTCGTTATCATATCATATCATTGCATGAAGTAATACATAACTCAGTTCTGTAACTAAGTATTTAATTTTAATTATTTTTCTTGGGTCAGCTTTACTCAATTATTTCACCGTTTGCATGAATCATCTTCTTAATAGATAAAGAAATATTCATAATAATTAAAATAAATTGAACTGATATTTAAACAAGTCCACCTAGTTTATTCCGAAGTTTTCAAGATCTACCTTTAAGACCAAAATAAAGCTTAAATATCTTGGGAAAATTGCTTTACGTGAATTTTCATGGAATTTCACTCGATTAAAGTATGATTTCTCCGTAGTTGATGGTAACAACCGATGTAAAATTACATACTCGTATGAATGGTTTCTGATATATCCAGATTCAATCAAGTAGAAATTAAATTATATCTATGAATATTATATATGATTCTCATATGTAGGTCTGGTCAAATTGAAGAATTATTGATATATAAATATAAATTTTATATTACGGTAGACGCTTGAAAATAGGTGCATTAATTTTGAAGAGCTTTTCGATGTTGTGATCCCACATGTATAAAAGAAAGTCATTGATCTGAAAATTTTTGTTAATGTGCAACTAATCTCAAATTTTATTAAATTTTGAGATAAAAGAAAACAGGTCGACAAGATACTTTTTAATATAAATGAAAAAATTATTGTCACTGCCTTAAGGAGGAACGCTGGAATAGTGGGACGAAGGGGATTCGTGTAGCAGGCCTAAATGGGGTTCAGAGCGTGAGCCATACTGAAGATGGAAGCAGTATTCTGAATCTGGATGGAAAGTCTTTGCGACAGAACATTGTAACTTTGGGTCCCGGACTTGCTGAAGACGATATATGTATGCTTGGAGCATGTGGAGACTGTGGCTCTTATAGTGTGCCAATGTCCGGGCTTAGGAAGCGAGGGAAACACTGGCTTGAAATGGAAGAGCTTGGAACCGTGATCTACAAACATAAAAAAATTTTACACTATGGAGAGCAAACCGGAGCCGTGAGAATATTTTATATTTCTACGGCCGTTTAAGTATTTTATAAATGTATTCAAAATTTGAGCAAGGAAAGATTTTTTTAATTCTGCTATTTTTGTTAAACTTGATTTATCATCATGTATTGGACCTTTCATTAATAAACCAAAATCTTGCTCTATTTTGGATTGCATTTGATTCGCTGCAAAGAAATTCTGCTCTCCTCAAAAGCCCAATAAAAAAGAAAGAAATGTGTCGTTATAAAGATTTTACAACCAAACAGTTTATAATATTTTCTTGGAAATTCCTAATTTAAAATAATACAACAAGAAATATAAAAGAAATTAGTTGCAGTAGGAAAAAAGAAGATTTCGAAAAGAAACGATTTTTACAATTCCAATCACTGGCTGATTCTGTATTTCTTTAACAGTGCAGGACACGTTAGGAGCGCAAAGGTCATATTACGTTAGTACCTTTAATTTTAATAAACTAACAAGTATCAATAACCATACGTTCTAAACCCAGCGGAAACAAAGTAGAAATGATTACAGGATTGAGAAAAACACGATTAGTAATTAGTTATAATGTTTTTTTCATTTGTTTTTGTTCTTCACTAATGCCAGAGTATAGGGATACCCTACTATGCTAAAGCACAGTCCTGGCAGGTAAAAAATTATGGATAAGAAAATTAGTATTGATGTACGGGACGGCATTGTGAGTCAGTCAGAATTCTGGAAAACAAAAAATTTGAAGATGCCTACACAGACACAGGAAGGCGTCCCCTCGGAAACACCCGTTCCCGTGTGTCAGGCCACGCACACAGAGAAAGCCGTCCCGTCAGTAATTCCTGCGCCCGCCTCAAAGAGGGCAGCCCTTAGCCCAGCAAAACCTGAAGGGAAAAAGAGGAAACTACAGAAGGAGAACCTGCTGCACATGTCACTCCCGCACGATGGATCACAGTGGATCGAAAGAAGAAAGCAAAATGCCGAATTAAAGAGCGGCGTCAGGGCGCCTGGGGATCACTGAACCGTGGAAATAAGAGGACAAATGCCGGAAGAGCCGCAGGGCTGCGATCTCAACAAAGCCAGCCTCTGGGCAAACCTACGCCGAGTTCCCCAGTGCCATAAAGACCAAGGTCAGAGCAGAGGAAACAGGCACAGATATCAAGGCTATACCGGAGACACGGGCAAGCAAAGTTCTGTTGGAGTTGGGATCCAACGCGAGCGATACAGGAGGACTGATGAAGGCGCTCACCATAGCCGTTGGCGACGAAGAGCCCAATACAAAGGTGCACAATCGCGATAAAGAGAGTGCTCAAGAAAGAGGTGGGTGACCCCGGAGATGTGAAGGTTAACCTCACAAGGCCCAACCCTAAGTCCCAAAGGGCGGCTATAGTGGAGTTTCCGGAGAAGACAGCCCGGACCATACTGATACTGGGCAGGCTGAAAATAGGTTGGGTTAGCTGTAGGGTAAGGCGGCGGACAGAGATACTCAATTATGGGGATATAGCGGGCGTTTGCAGAGGTCCTGAACGCAGTAAGCTCTGCTACAAATGCGACCAGGAGGGTCATGTGGCCAAATTATGCAAAGAGAAGGAGAACTGATTTCTTTGCTCCGAAGCGGGGGTGTATGAGGATGACAGAGCTCACATACCCGGCACAGGCCGTTGCAGAGTATTCAGAGAGGCGCTGAACAAGGCGAAGGCAACAACCAAATAATGCGGATTCTGCAATCTAACCTGAACCGCAGCAGAGTTGCGAACGACCTGCTGTGCCAGGTGGTGCCGGAGCAGGAGGTTGACTTAGTTCTCATCAGTGAGTAGTACAAATATGGACGGCCTCAATCCTGGTACTCGGACGACCTGGAAACAGCGGCCATCTGGATAGCTGGACGCGAGAGGGGGGTATGTTTTGGATATGGCAGCCAGAACGGGGTTACTTATTTTGAATGTCAACAGCGCGACGACCTCCCGACGGCCTGCGTATACGAAAGCCATCCCACATGTCTCTTTCACGTCGGAGCGGCTGGCCCCACTGGTAGAGAACTAGAGGGTGGTGAAAGACTACACGGGTCGTGACCACCAATACATATTTTTCGAGCTCACAAATAAGCAACAACGGCGAGCGAAACCTACTGACAGAACTCCTCGCTGGAGCACCGATGGAGTATACGAGGATGGGTTCGCCCGCGCAATCTCTGGGGTTGTGGTGGCCCCCACGCAGGCCGACCCTTACGGGGAACCCAAGCAGGGACGATCGTTGATTTCACCATGAGAATAATAGCCGAAGCGTGTGAGGTCTCAATACAACGAAGACGCCCTTGCCATGGAAAAAAGCCTGTGTATTGGTGGACATCTGAGATCGCTGAGCTCCGAAGAGAGTACTTGAGATACAGACAGCGGCACAGCGGGAGAGAAGCACAGAGAACAGCTCCAACACACCATCTGCGGGAGCAAGGCTCGACGCTGGAGAAAGCTACGGGAAGATATCGAGGCAGACCCGTGGGGTAAAGGATATATAATTTAGACCCAAAAGCTGGGGGCTAGGAGAAGCGATCCATGGCATAGAAGGTCCCGTCTCCTTCTCCATGGAAGATTGGTTCGTTCCCTTAAGTCCAGGTAGGCGCTCGGGGCAGATGGTATGCCGGGGAAGGTGCTGAAGGTGGTTTTTCGGATTAGGCCCGAACTCTTGCTCCGAAAGTACAATGTGTGTTTTTCAGCGAGAGTATTCCCAGAACGCTGGAAGAGGACACGCCTTCTGCCCGTCGGCAACTGTAAGGGGGCCTGTGGAAGCTCTCAGCATACCGACCACTACGCATGCTGGATATGGCGGAGAAGCTGCTGGGCCTGAGACTGCTGTCAGCTATCGAAGCTGTGGGAAGATCACAACCATTTCTTGCGTAGACTTGTGTTACTCCTGACCCTCGACGTGAGAAAGGTGTTTAACTCGGCCAGGTGGGTGAATAACCTGCGGGCGCTGGAGGAGGATTTCCGATTTCCCGGGTATCTAATGCAGATGAAAGAGGACTACCTGTCCGACCGACATGTAGTACGAAACCACAGAGGGGCACCGGAGTATGGAGGTCACCGAGGGAGCCGCGCAAGGATCCATTCTCGGACTTTATCTCTGGGTTTTCTAAGGATGTTGTTTTTCTAATCCTTTCTCTACCTGTTGTATTTTTATCTAAAGGTAATACGATAGGCAATTTAATAAAAAAAAAAAAACAGGTGTATTAATAATATGAAGTTCGAAGAAAATTCGAGAAAGACGAACTACTAAAATATGACATAATACGTGAATTTTCTTCGCCGTTTGCATCTCTAGTATTGCTAGTGAAACAGAAAAACGGAGAACAAAGGCTATGCATAAAGTACAGGAAATTTTACGAGAAAATCAACACTGAACATGACGTCAGGATATTATGCGGTACCGGTAGAAGAATAATCAAAATGTAAAACAATCAGACAATTTATTAAAGGCTATGCTATTGTAGCGTAATTTTTACCTATGTACGATACTCAAGCAGAATCAGAAGTGTACGCGGGGACGAGTAAAGTCGGACTAGCGGGAATTTTGTTGCAAAAAGGAATAGATGACATTCTACACGTAGTATCTTACTATAGCAGAAAAACAACAGTAGTAAAAGAAATATACTACCGTACGAGCTAGAAACATTAGCAATCGTGGAATGGCTTAAGAAGTTTCGTGTATATTTACTAGATATTAAGTTCAAAGTAGTGTCAAGCTGCAGATCCATATGAAAAGCAGCGAAAAAGAAGGACCTCAACCCACGAATTGCGAGGGGGTGACTAATCCTCCAAGAGTTTACGTTCGAAGTGGAACATCGCCCAGGCAAGAAAATCGGCACATATCAACGCCTTAACCAGAAATCCTATAAATTGCTATTAATGCAGCTTTGGAAGAACTACACTTATTTAGAAGTATCTCACTGGATCTTAGCCAATCAAATTACTGATGATTAAAAATAAATCTCATTAAGCAAATATTACAAAAGAAACCAACTACAGATTACGAGAAGGCAGTTCACAAAGAATATAAAATATAGAAAGAACGAATATACCGTGTAACAGATAAAATAGTTTTTAAAAAGTTGAACCGACTTCACAAAAGGCGCTAAAAAGCGTTACGAAGTTAAAAAAAATACGCCTCGAACTTAGAACCTCTTTGTTTTTGGGAAGCCGGTTAAAAAAACATACGCGTCGAACTTAGAACCTCTTTGTTTATGGGAAGTCGGTTAAAAAGGGACTGCGATGGCTAGTCCCTAAAGAAATGAGGGGCGAGATCGTGAAAGCCTCACACGACGATTTTGGTCATTAAGCATTAGAGAAAACGTTACGGAAAATATGTGAAAACTATTGGTTTCACGATACATATGAATCACCTGGGACCATTTGTGTGAAGTACAAGTGGCACAAAGTATT
Source organism: Leptarthrus brevirostris (assembly GCA_964036015.1). Lineage (NCBI taxonomy): Eukaryota > Metazoa > Arthropoda > Insecta > Diptera > Asilidae > Leptarthrus > Leptarthrus brevirostris. The sequence continues at coordinate 108,749,489 of OZ038372.1, read as the reverse complement.
TAGTGGTATGTGTTGATGCTTTCACCAAATATACAAAAGATACCGCGATAAAGCCCGTTTTACGATTCCTAGATCAAATAATAAACCAATTTGGGGTTCCGATTCGAATCATAACGGAGAAGGGAACATGTTATATGTCTCCAGCATTTAGAAATTACTGCCAGGAGAAGGGAATAATTCATATACAAAATCCAGTTGCAACTCCAAAGGCTAACGGTCAGGTGGAAAAATTTAATTCAACGAGCTGAGGGGAAATTATCGAAAGAAAATTCGGGGAACAGAAAATATATTTAGCCTTTAAGTATTGATTGAGTGTATGGTCATTTCACCTAGCACTTTGTTGCTTTGCTGTAAACTCAACTAACAAATTTATTATTTTATGGCGGTACCCGACGATGGCGAAGGTATTCCAAGAAGGATTACAGACGAAAAACCAGCCAAGAGAACAGAGTGCAGGTATCTTGGCGGGCAGTCTACTGTGGAGATTAGACGTAAAAGATTTTAATGTTTAGAATCCTTTGTGAAAAATTAATAAATTAGTTTTGAGTTTTGAATAGAACAGAAGTGTGTTTTTTATAGTTCAGAAGTGGAACTGAACAGTGCCCTGTTAAAATAAAAGTGTGTAGAACATAAAGAAAAACTTAAGTCTTTAGCGTTTAAAAGAATAAACATTGAGCAAAAGATGGGTCGTGGTAAAAGAACCCGGTCAATATTAACTGATACGAAATCAGTTACTCGTTCACGGTTACGATCATGGAATAGGTATAAGTCGCGTTCTCCGTTGAACAGTAGAAAGCACGGAGACGAAAGTCATTCTCGCTCACGATTATCAAAGAGTTATCGAAAAGATCGCATAGTACGTCAAGATGAACGTCATCACCAGTCATCTTCGAATGATCGCTCCGACGATGGAGCTAATCCTGGGGTGGAGGAACGTCCTTCCAGTTATCGTTAACGCGAAGATGATGATGATGTTAATACTCGTTTAGATAGTTTTGAATGCCTGATACAAAATTCCAGAATTTTATCCAAAGCAGCCAAATTTAACTGCGTGCACATGACTCGAAATGATCGAACAATTATCCGTTATAATCTACCGGATATAATACTGCAAATTTTTTTTTTTTATATATGATGTTGCCAAGGCTCAGGGGATGCCCTATGATGCTTAAGCACAGCCTTGGCAGGAAAGGAATTAAGGTTAGGGGAAATGGGTTAGGAGGTTGAGTGAAGGAGGTGTCGATGTACGCCTCGTTTGAAAGTTTCAGGCTCATAAGACGAGCGAAAAACAGAAGATGGTAAACTGTTCCACATTCGTGTTGTTCTGCTAAGAAAAGATTCCCGAAATTTGACGGTACGTCCAAATTTGACCTGGAGAGTATAGGGGTGGGAGCGACTTGTAGATCTTGTATCGCGCGTTGTAATGAGTCTACAAGGAATCAGACTAGCAATTTCGTTAGAACAATGGCCATGGAAATAGCGATAAAAAAGTGAGAGACAACCGACATTCCGTCGATGCTCCAGAGAGTCAAGGCCCTCAGAGATTGAGGAATCGCCAATAAGTTTAAGAGCCTTACGCTGAACTTTGTCTAACGCGGACAATGCGGTGTGTCCTGCCCCTGCCCAAATATGGGAATTATATTCAAGTCTAGGCCTAATGTGGGACTTGTAGATCAACGCTAAGTCGGGTGGGGTGAAATATTTCTTACATCTCTGTAGAAAACCCAAACATTTCATCGCACTTTTAGCGATTGCAAATATATGATCAGTCCAGCTAAGATTGCTGGATATCTCAATACCCAAGATCTTTAGGGAGGGTGAATTGGGTATATTCACTCCGTCGACTGAAATGGGTTGGGGGTGAACTGGGCGTTTTTTAAGGGACATTAAACAGCATTGAGTTTTGGATGCATTAAACGTAACACGATTTGCTCTGCCCCAAGCGAGGATCATAGAAATGTCTTTGTTTAATGATCTAAACATGCGTTCCCGAGTGACTTCTGTAGCATTCCCGCGTGAATTCATTACAGAATCAAATGAGTACGCGAAATCAAGGGTGCTGTCGTCGGCAAAACTATGAATAAGATTGAGAGTAAGGGATAAGAGATCATTAATAAAAAAAAGATATAAGGTTGGTGAAAGAACTGAACGCTAAGGTACACCGGCATTTATTTCGTAGGAATCAGATGTAACTCCGTCAATTACTACACGGATTGAACGGGCTGACAAAAGCTCTCTATCCAATTAACGAGGGTAGGGTGCAGACCAAATATTTGAAGTTTGGCTAAAAGGGCAGCATGCCAGACTCTATCAAAAGCCTTTGAAATATCAAGAGCGACGATTTCGGACTCACCGAAATTATGGAGACAATGATTCCAACGCTCCGTTAGAGCCGTTAGTAAGTCTCCGGTTGAGCGGCCAGCGCGGAAACCGTACTGGCAATCGTTGATAAGATGGTTATTTTCAAGATATTTCAACAACTGAGAGTTGATGAGTGATTCAAAAACTTTGGATATGATCGAGGTTAGTGCAATTTGTCTGTAGTTAGAGGGGTCGCATGCCTCTCCTTTTTTAAGTATCGGCTGGACATGAGCAAATTTCCATACACTTGGAAATATTCCTGTTGAATATGACAGGTGAAAGAGTTTGCGCAGAGGTTTAGCCAAAGCAGAGGCGCAGCATTTTAAAACAAGGGGCGAGAAACCATCAGGCCCAGTAGCTTTGGACACGTCGAGTTTCGAAAGTACTCTAAAAACTTCCCGAGTGCGAAAGTGTAGCGGCTTTTGCCTACTAGTGCACTGTGATGGAGATGGAAGTGGCTGCGATGAAGGTGGCAAGTACGAGTTAGCAGCAAAATTAGCAGCAAACAGGTTGGCCTTGTCCAATGAGTCAGTAAAAACATTCCCATTATAAATGAGTGGTGGTGTTGACGAACAGGTGAAATTGTTCTTTACGGTTTTTACTAGAGACCAGAAGCCCTTACTACCCTTTTGAGTAGAAAATACCTTCCGTCTGATGCTCTGGTCGAAATTGAACTTAGCCCGGCTAATTGCTGAATTGCAAATATTCCGCGCATCTCTATAGATATAGATTTATTTCATGAATAAACGTTTGTCTGGTTTAGCTAAAACTTGGTATAGTAACTTGAATTCGTATGACAGAACGTGGAACGAGTGGAAAGAATTAAAAAGAAAATCGTTTCCAGAGCATCATGATTTTGCTTTATCTTTAAGAAAATTATTAAACCAAACGAGAATATTACGGAATATTATTCAACGGTTCAAACTGGTGCCAGAGCCGGCACAGGTCGTCCTCACAAAAAGAGTAATAGTGAAGCAGAACAATACAAAAGAAAAGAAATAAGAAGTGAAAATAAAATACTAAAGTCATGATCAAGGTCATGACACTAATAATTGTATGAAACTTAGAACTGTCGTGAAATATGTGGAAAACTCTATCATAAATAAAGTTGTGTTTCTACGTAGAATGTAAATTGAATAATAATTGCGTTCGTGGTTATATTGATACAGGCTGCAGTGCGGTAATAATAAAAAAAGAAACTGAAAAAGGTTTGAACCTGAAAATAAGTCCGTATAATCTGAATTTAAACGGTTATGGTGGAGATCCTGCATCGGTAATCGGAAAAGTGACTATAGAGTTAGAGGTGGATTTTGCAAAAGACATTCCACTATTAATTGGACAAACATTCCTAAATAATGTTCGTGACAATATGGTGCGGGTTTTTAATAATGTAGACATCAATTTACCCACAATTGAAAATTTACCGCCAACGAAAGTGGCATTATGGGTGATTCTTCCGAACAGTATTGGATTTATTGAATGGGATAGTGACGTTGAAGAAAACGTATTTGTGGAAAGTAATTACCGATCATCATTTAACGCTGATCAGCGTTAAATGCAGAGCACTGGATATGTAAAGGTGTACTACGCAGTAAAGGACGATTCGTAGCTATTGCCAATGTTTCAAATTCAGAAATTAATACGGAGGAGAAAAGAATCACTGCAAGAGGTATTATCTATGACAAAGAGAAGAAAGTCCAAAGGTCAGTGCTTTAACAACAAATATAGAACATATAAAACCTTTTAGTTTAGAAGACGTTAAGGACCAGGTTGACGAAAATATTAATATAGATATAAGGAAGAAGCACAAAATCTCACGGAGTTAGGAAAAACTCAAAAACTCGAAATGAAAATCAATATGGACGATTCCAAACCCATAGTATACAAGCCATATGGGATGTCGTTTACCGAACGTGAAATCGTTTGCACCATAGTTAGCGAACTTTTTCAGAATAATATTATAAAGGAATCGACATCTCCATTCAGAATATAATATTAAGGACAATCGTACGGAAAAAAGAAAAAAGTGGGTAGCACCCAAAGCATTACGAAAGGAAATAGTTATGTGTCACCACGACAATGTCGCACTTTTTGCCTTGGTTAAAACGGTTGAGTATGTATCAAAAAGTACTGGTTTAGCTTAATAAGGAAATATGTGAAAAACTTTATCAGTCGTTGTCTATCATGTGTTCCCATACATACGCTACATGTAGATCACTTAGGCCCCTTCGTGAAAAGTTCACGAAGCAATACTCATCTACTGTTAATAATAGATGGTTTTACGAAATTTTTATTTATGAAACCTGTGCCAAATACCAAAGTGAGCCCCGTCATAAAAACGTATGATGAAATAATAGAAATGTTCAGAGTATCGAATCGGATTGTATGGGATAGGGGTAGTTGTTTCACAAGTGAAAAGATCACAGAATATTGCAGAAGTTTGGGTATAAAAAGAATCCTTAACGCCAAGGCTACCCCCAGAGCAAATGGCCAGGCCCAGAGATATAATAGAATAATTCTGAATTCAATTGCAGCATCCAAGGAGGATGAAACAAAATGGGACACGGTTCCAAGAAGCGCTAACGACTCATTCCTGGCTAACGAAGTGTGTAAAAGGATTAAGCAAAATATCAAAGAGACAAGAGCGCAAGCAGCGGAATTAACTGCGAAGCATCAAAAGTGGCGAAAGCAGCAAGAGTGGCAAAAGCAGCTTTTAGGCAAAAAAGGATGTAATGTTATACTTACAAAGTAGGACAGTATGTGGTAATTAAATAAATTAAAATTATAAAACCCACCAAATGATACGGAGGAAAATCGAATTAAAACATGTTTCATTTTATTTTCCTTAGATACCAAGAAGACGATACAACACTCACCTCAAAGCCGAAACGAAGTGCACCGTGGCCGAACTGTAACCAGCGGCGAAATTATTGAAGGAAAATTCGGGGAATTATTGGAACTATCGGAATTATCACGAGCAGTAAGAAGAAAGGCTAAAAATATACTAACGAATAAAAGAAATTCAAGCAAAGCAAGAGGACCGAGTAAACAAGAGACTCCAGACTATATATTGAAATTCGGGAGGGAGTCCAGCAGCGGACCTCAATAGTGTTATACTATAATTATTCAAATCATAGTGATTCGTATAAAAAATATTTTTTTAAAAAACATCGTTTGTTTATCTGCTTTATTTTTATCATAAAACTCTAGACAAATGGATATAATACAAAACCATTGTTAACAGCAATTGGTTTCTTGTATGATGTAGCCAAAACCCAGGGGACAACCCTATAATACGTTAGCATAGCTTCGGCTGGAAGGGAAGGGTACGGGGATTGAGGGATTTTGAAAGTTTTTTTTCAATTCTTGCTAGCTAAAAAATACCCAGAGATGGGGTAAATTTCTGTTTTTCAGTTTTTCTCAAAAGCTCACTGGGAGACCGAGGGTCGAACCCTGGACCTTGACGTGGTGATTGTGCCACTCTGTTCTATTTGTTTTTCCTCTAAAGGCAATCTTAGCAATTTATTGTCCCTTGAGTGGAAGGCTGCTAGCCTTGTATTGCAGGGGTAATTAGAGTGGGAAGGAATAATTGTGTCAAAATATGTATTTTTTTATAGATGTCAAATTTAAATTTTCTATCAACTATTGATATCTTTAAATCAAAAATATTAAATTGTTGGTTTCCAAATTCTACTAACTACTAAAGATGTAAATAAAATATTTCCAAAATTATTCATATACTTCTGCACCGAAGGGTGAATAAGCTGATCCCATAGCAAGGCCTTCTGTCTATATGTTTTTTGTTAAGCATGAAATAGTTAGAATTACGAGTCGTATCACCCTATTAGCTTTGTTAGGTTTCAAAAATAAAACAGAAAATTTTTTGCGGAGTACCGCTAATGAATAAAGAGCCAGCACCAATATCATCACCTCTTTACAAGTATATAATTAAATAGGCAAAAACACTCAGTCATATCAGTTTTGTTTTTATATTTTTGACAATGTATAAGTTAGTATGTACTAATACTGTTATTTTGAAGTTCTAGCTCTGTACCAAGTGGTTTTAGCTTGAGTCGTAAATCTGGACGTGAAGATGAAATAAACATATTTCGAAACCGGACTCCAGTAAAAAATTGTCTGTTTTATTTTTGAAACCTTACAAAGCTAATAGGGTGATACGACTCGTAATTCTATTTATCTGGCTTTGTGTGCTCAATTACCAATTCAACAATGAAATAGCTAGTTAGTTAGTTAGTTAGTTAGTACATGTATCTGAAAGTGAATAAATTGACTTGCTTTTTCATTTTGGACTTTTTCTTTTATTAAATTGATCTTTTAAGTCTAGTCGGTATAGAGGAAAACAGATTGCTTACATCAAAGGAAAAAAGTTTAGCATTATAAGGTAGAATTAATTTTTTGTTCTGTGAACTAATTCTTCAGAATTTTTAATAGAAAAAATCGGTTCAAAATCGACCATCAAAGGTATTATTTTTGTCAGGCATTTAGCCAACTTTTGAAAAGGGCTTTGAAAGTCGAAGCCCAAAGATTAAATGGGGCACCATCCTTATGAAGATTTGGGAGAGCATATAGAAAGGGTATTGAGGAATAACTGTTCTTTAGTTTAAATGACTCCCTTTTATCACGAACTAAACTGGGATTGTTTACTACTCTTGAAACTATTCGTACATATTCTGTTTGATCAGAAGTTATTCCATCTACATTCATATTTTCTATGCAGTTTTTATGTACTTTTAGCGCTTTTAGCGAAGTCGGTTCAACTTTTTTTTGAAAACTATTTTATTTCTCACATTATGCTATTAAAAAAAATCTTCTGATTTGAATAAAGCGATGGCAACAGTTGCATATCCGTGCATTATGAAGTGAGGTATTCACTCCCTCCCCTCACCACTCCCACTATAGGTACACATTTTTCATCATAGTCCGAATGAGGTAAAGTACTCTGTACAATAGGGTCGAAATCGAAAAAGCAGTATATCCAAATGTTATCACGCAACCTCTTTAAAATCTTTACTTTTTTCACTCCAAGAACTTAAGTCAATTTATTAAAACCAATCGATATCTTATCGCTACTCTTTTCTTTATATTTTGATTACTGTTACTGTTACGTATCTAAGCAGTAATAATATGGAAAATTTTCATCTATTCAAGTCAATAAATTGATTTTACAAATTTAATTTATTTAGTTTGAGAGATTTCTTGGATTTTGTTAAGATTACCACATTTTGCATTTCCACAGTTAAAAAATTTTTAGTCAATAGACTTCAAAAATAGTCACTTCTCTTTATTGTTGAATGGATCGTTTTGGAAAAACCAAAAAATCGAGGCCGCCGTGAGAATTGATGTCAACTATTGAGCCTCCAAAAAAAATTTACTGTTTGTATTTATTGTTGAAAGAGTTGTTATAAGGAATAATTTTGGGCAGACTTATAACAGCCGATAAGTCGTAAACGCTTTACTTAAAATTGTACTTCGGTATTATGATGAAATCATTGTAAAAGAACTCTTGTTCTTTGTTGGGTTGATAGGTAAGTCAAGGTGTTACACCTGAGAATACGGCGGATCTTAAACCACTAGACACAGAATTCTGAAAGGGAATTTTATGATTAGAGTTGTAAATTAAAACCACTCTCTTCGTTTCCAGTTGAAAACAGAACTGTCCCAAGTCTTTGTTACTTATAATATTTATACAAAAAAATTGCTTAATCCTAAGTTTTACTTTCTATGGTAAATCTATATATTATGAACTTTACTTAATTTCTTGCGTTTATAAAGTTTCATTAGTGCAAAATTTCATTGATCGACATTTATGTGGTGAGTGAACTTGGAAACCTAACACTTCTCTGGCAATTTGTTTGCAGAAAGTAATAAATAAGTGAATTAGATTACAATTATTTTCTTTGCTTGGATGTAAATTATTCGGTTAATGAATATAAGATTTTACAATCATCTTGAAGAATTATCACCTAAAAGGTTGGTACTAAAGCAGACGCACAATATTATTTTGTCTTATTACCTAAAGCTAATAACAATGAAAACGACAGAAAAGCAACATTCTAAACTTTCATTGCAAAAAGATAATAGCCAAGCTCAATGCACTGGCTCCATCAATAAAATGTTAAACGAGTTATGAAGAAAGCAATTACTAGAGTTACTGCCAAAACCACCTATTTGCCAGTGGATTTAGTCTTAATCAATAAAAAAGTTGACCGCAAATCGTTGGATTAAACTAACCGCAAACAACTTTTAAGACGAAGGACTATGGATACTTGTGTAACACTGAGAGAAATAAAAATTATATAGAACACATCAAATATAACTTGGAATGATATTGACTTAAGTATATGTCTCCCGGAATTTGAAAATAAGTATTTTTTTAATTTACCCAAACTGTTGAAATCCAGAAATTGTAAATTAAAGTTGTCATTTTCCTCCTTCGTAGCTATCATTTAGCATTAAGAGCTTTGCAGGAATAGCACGATTCATTCAAAATAATGGCAATTATCACTAACTTAAAGAACACTTTTAAAACTTTTAAACTGCATTATTAAAACAAATCTAAATGCTCTTTACTTACTTAAAGTTATAGCAAAATGATAGGTGAATGTGGACGATGCTGGGTTAACTTAAATCTTCAATAATTTTATCAGTCAGTTCATATAAAGTTTTTTTCTGAGAGAGCTATGACCGAAGGAAGGATAGATAGAATTCTTAACTTTGATTGGCAGAGAGACCAACAGATGGACTAATAAGATTTTTCTCTCTGCAAGGGTTTCAAATATAATTTACGAGACTTGAATGTCATATTTCTAAAAAAATATTGATCTGTGATTTCAATAGTTGGAAATAAACTTCACAGCTCTGAACTTTTATGAGTTTACAGTTGGTGCTTTTCTTGACAAGTTTCAATGTCATATTCTGACGTAGACGTAGGAGAAGGCAATATCAGATCAAGAATATTAAAATTGTGAAATAATTTATAGAATCCTATTCAAGTGTCTACAGATGGAAAAATATTGGTACACATAATAAAATTTTACTACATTAGGATTTCGATTATTGTTAGACATCTAAGCAGTAATAATATGGAAAAATATTCACGACATAGGAATTCTAGTGAATAAGTTTAGAGTTGTGCATATTACTTTCGTGTGACTTGTTGACTTTTGTTACGACCAAAGAGTGCCACATGTAATAATAAAAGATTATGTTCCTTCCACAGATAAAACCTTATTTAGTTAATAGAGAGCGGGTAGGGTGTTTTTTTTATACGATGTGGCCAAATCCTAGGGGACAACCCTTTGATGCGTTAGCATGGTTTTGGCCGGAAGGGAATTAGGGTAAAGGAAGTGTGGGAACTTGAGTCTTGTTTTTGCATTGCTGCGAGCTAGACAACAGCCCAGAGACAGAGTGGATTATTTTAATTTCTTAATAAAAGCTCACGGGGTCATCTGGTCTCGAACCCGGGGCCCATGTTATGGTGGTCGTGCGGCTCAACGCATTGATCCAACTCCGTAAATTCACATTCATGTTCTTCTATTTAAAAAAGATTTCCGAATTTTCGATACGTCCAAATCTGACCTGGAAAATATAGGGGCGGAAGTTACTTGAAGCGAGTTGTTATGTGGCTACAAGGATTCAATCTGGCAACTTCGAGTGAGAGGCACAACAAATTTCGTCGATGCTCCAGAGGGTCAAAGTTCGCAGAGGTTGTGGAATCACCAGTAAACTATAAAGTCTTTCTTTGAACTTTGTCTAACGCCGATAATGCGATATGCCCGACCCCTGCCTAACTATGGGAATGCTATTCACGTCGAAGCTTGCTGGTCACCTTGATCAACCACAAGTCAGTTTGAGGGAAAGAAGATCACCGAAGTTTTAACCGACTTCCCAAAATAAAGAGGTTCTACGTTCGACGAGTATTTTATTTTTATTTTTTTTAGGAATACCGGGCATAATTTCGTAACGCGTTGACCGATTTGGACGATTCTTTTTTATTGCGTAGAGTATGCTAATCGATTAATACCATTTCAAAATATTTTTTGAGACGGGTAAGGGTACGGTTGAACATAATGCATGAACCGGGTACGGAACGCGTCACGGTCGGGGAAGGAGACGGTGTGAGGTCGGGGTGGGAGTTGAACCTACTTAGTAATACGTGGACCGATTTGGATAGTTCCTTTTGTAATGTATAGAATATGTTCTCCCATTTAAACTACGACAAAAGTGGGTAGGGTGGGAGAAAGGCGGAATTCACATCCTTAACGCGTACACCAATTGGGATGATTTTTTGTATAGAGCATTATTTCCCATTTCTACTTTGGGAACAAAATAAGTTACAGGATTTAAATGATCTTATTTCCTTCCTATAAAAAGTGAAGTTTCTATATAAAGTTGAACCGACCTCACAAACAGCACTAAAACGCATAAAATAATATTTAATTTTAGATCTATTTCGACAGTCGGGTAAATTAAACCAACAATACTACCCAACCACCATCGAAGATATTATATAAAGCTACCTAAACCTTTCAGCTCTTGTTGCTGTTTTGTTTACTTAATTTTCACTGACTTTAAAACGTCGTAATAGATATAAAATTAAATATTATTTTATGCATAAAACAATTTCCAGCGCTCTTTCTGAAGTCGGTAGAACTCTTTTTAAAAAACTGTATTTTAGCGATCGCAAATACAGGGTGTTTCAGATCTAGTGTGCCAAATAAGTGGGGTGATAGATCTCACCTAGACAAAAAAAATATTGTTTGGAGGAGAAGAACTTCACCCGATTCGAGAGAACGATTACATGGCCTCTGAAGTTAAAACTCTTTCACGGCCTAATACATCTCAGGAGCCTACTTCCCCTGTTTTAATCGCCATGGTTTGAACCCTGTTCTCCTCCCTCCTCTGTAGAGGACCTTATCGATGTTCCTGTTGGTGTAACCTTTGTTGATCGGTCCAATCCTGAGCCTGATATTGGAGTACCATATCAGGCGATTGCATGGCCTCTGAAGTTAAAACTCTTTCACGGCCTAATACATCTCAGGAGCCTACTTCCCCTGTTTTAATCGCCCCGGGTTTGAATCCAACATCTGTCTCCGAGGCCTGTTCTCCTCCCTCCTCTGTAGAGGACCTTGTCGATGTTCCTGTTGGTGTAACCTTTGTTGATCGGTCCAATCCTGAGCCTGATATTGGAGTACATCTGGCGCTGTTGCGCGCCCTGCTACTATTGCTGCCTAAGCTTAATATATATTTGCTCTGTTGCTATATTCCCCCTAACCTGATAAACGTTGTTGATACTGAAGGGTGCAGTCTTTATAATATACTAACCCTTAGTTTAGACTTCATCAATAATATGACGAACCCTGAAGATGAAAATCTTCTTCTTGGTGACTTTAATTTACCCAATGTTCTATGGGTACCTCACTGTGATGACGATGACTTCCTTCCCTCATGTTATCCCACATCTGTGGTCTCTAAATTTCTTGACACCATCGCTTCCTCTGATTTGTACCAAATGAGTGATGTAAAGAACTCAATGGGAAGGCAGTTGGATCTTGTGTATTCTTCTGATTCAACTGACACTATAGTTACCTGTTATGAAAGTTTTAAGGCACTATCCTCTTCGCTCTATAATGAATACCTTGTTCGCGATAATATGCACAATAACCCTCGAAATTTCTTTAAATTCGTTAATATGAAAAAGAAATCGGACAAATATCCATCTACGATATGGTATGAGGGGTCTTTTAGTAATAACGTGTCCGACATAGCAAACAATTTTGCTTCATACTTTGAGAGTGCCTTTTCTTCGGATAACTTTGAGCCATGTGCGAATAATTTTGATCATATTTTGGATCGTCCCGCTTCACCCGATTTTTTGCCGTTTATTATCACGGGATCATATTTCGGAAAAAATCAATGAACCTAAATCGGACTTTTCCTCTGGTCCTGACGGCATTCCTCCAGCCTTCGTTAAGTCCTGTTCCGATGCCCTTCTTACTCCATTAGCGATTCCCTTCAATAGCTCCCTTCAAGTTGGTAAATTTCCTACATTGTGGAAGTGCTTTTTTATAGTCCATGTTCATAAAAAAGGCCATAAGAATATTATAACCAATTATAGACCTATCGGAAAGTTATCTTGCATACCTAAATTGTTTGAATCAATAGTGTATTCGCAGCTTATGGATCGTTGTATTGGCTTGATCTCTCCCAATCAGCACGGGTTTTTGCCCGGTAGATCAACGACTACAAACTTACTTGAATTTATCTCCCACATTATTTCTGGCTTCCAGCGGGGCATGCAAACTGACTGCATATACACGGATTTCAGTAAAGCCTTTGATAAACTCCCTCACTCCCTAATTATATTTAAACTCGGGAGGCTGGGTTTCCCCCCCTGTTCTTCTCGACTGAGTTTCATCCTATCTAAGAGACAGGTCTTATCGTGTGTCGCTCCGCGGCTCTACCTCTAGAATCTTCAAGGCTTCATCTGGTGTACCACAAGGCAGTCATCTCGGTCCTCTACTATTCGTTCTTGCCATTGACGACATTGTCCGTCTGATCTCGTACTCTAATCTACTAATCTACGCTGATGACATGAAGATCTTGTCTTATATTAAGAATGGTGGTGACGCCGCCCTTATTCAAAAGGGCTTTGTCCAGGAGTCCTAATCCTCAAGTTTATGATAACAACTTTGCGAGGAATGGTCTCCATCGCATGCTGTCCGTAACTGACCTTGGGGTAAAACTTGATAGGAAGCTTGACTTTACTCTGCATATTAACTATATCGTGTTCAGAGGAAGTTTAATCTTTTGCTTTGTTAAGCGTCTAGACCATCGCAAGTTCTCGGATATACCAACATTGATGCATTTTTACTGCTCCTTAGTTAGACCTATTCTTGAGTATGCATCTCAGGTCTGGTCGCCTTACTATGCTGTTCATTCCAAGCGTATCGAATCGGAGCAGCGTAATTTTCTTAGATTTGCGCTTAGACGATCCATTTAGACTCCCGCCCTACACCGACCGCCTCCAGTTGCTCGGTTTGCCCTCGCTTGAGAAAAGGCGCAAAGTCGCTGACTTGATGTTTATTCATCAGATCTTGAACTCTAATATAGACTCAGGTTCGCTTGTTAGCAGGGTTTCCTTCAGAGAGTCCCAACATAACCTTCGAAGACCGCATTTGTTGCATGTTGAACCATCCAGATCAAATTATGGCATGCATGAACCAATTAATCGTTTATGTAGGGCTGTTAATTCTTGTCCTTATTTTAATTTTACTCTTAGTAAGGTATTTGTATGGTGTGTTGCAGAGTTTCCTTGCTTGTTTTATTTCTGTTGCTTTCTTTTTGTTTGTTTTTGTTTTCCTCTGCATGCTGGTGTAGTAGCCTCATTTCATCTTGTTGATGGAATAGGTGAAGTGTTTCTTGGCTCCTTGCCGAAGAAGTGCGCCTTCTGTGTTAGAAGGGTTAATTCTATTTTATTCGTTATCTGTTGTTAGCAAAAATCAACCATGGGTCGTCGCCGGTGAGATTCGAACCTGGGTCCTCCGGATTTGAAGGCGGATACGTTATCACTTTACTCCACCGACGACTTCTCTTTTTGAATGATCTTACAAAAATTTTAAACAATGTCGATTTTTCTCCTACCATTGCAGGAACAGTCACTTCGAAAGCGAATAAAATTGTTTGCAATTACCTAAAATTCAGAGTTTTCCCAGTTTTTCTGTTTCTTATTTTCGTCAAATTGCCATCATATTACCTTTCAAAAAAGGTGCAACGTGGCAAGGTAGAGCAAGGATTAGCAAACCACATCCTTGAAATTCTCTGACTACAAGACAAGAGGACTGTAGCGGTAGCTACACGTGTTTTTGTTTTTTTTTTGTAATTTGACATAAAGAGGAGATTTTAGATAATTACTAAGATTTAAAATTAAATTATTTTAAGTCCACTTTGATTTTTTTCAAACAGACATACAAATATATATATATATATATATATATATATATATATATATGAAATACAAACACTTTGGAATTCCTTATAATCATTTCTTTATAAAAACTATACTCAATACAGAGAAAATTTTAAACACTATTTCATTGTATTAAAATTAATGTGACTTACAAAATAAAATTGTAAAAAGTTTAGTTCTAGAAAATATTTAATTTATAAAATTAAAATAACTGATTTTTTATTTATATAGACGAATCAAATTGTATCTAATTTTTTCAATAAGGTACAATAAGAATTGACGGGATTTGGGACAAGGGGACCTTTTTCCAACCCAAATTCGGAGCCGATGTTTGGGCTGATATTATCGACACTTATTTAATAAGATCATTCATTTGCCGCAAGTGCTTAAGGGGTGAACTCCCTGTAACAGTCCGAAAAAAAGCTGTTTTTTTTGCATATATACATAACTATCAACAAATTTTGAACTAATGGTTTTGTTAAATAATAGTTTCAAATTTTTATTTTTTTTTAAACAAAATGACGATGATAGACCCAGTTAATTGGAACGCCTCAAAATCTTGATTGGCGTACAGTCTAGCGGCCACAAAACGAATCCTGCAAACAATCAGACAAAAAAGTATTGTAATTAAGCAGTATACGTTAAAACTCAAAATTTTGAAAATTTATAATTATTTTTTTTATGTTTTATAAATCAAAATTAAAAACCTTGATATTCATATTCAAGGTAATATTATTTTATATTCCCACACCAAATTCGGACTCCTAGGTCAAATAGTTTTTGAGATATCCTGCACGCTAATTTAGAAAACGTGGTTTTGAGAAAAACGCGTTTAAAGTTTTGAAAACAGAAAAAATTGTAAGCAGGTGCGCGCAGTAAAATTCAAATGGCTCTGGCTCAAAAGAAGATAACGACAAAACTGCAACTTTCTCATATTTTTGTCAAGATTTAGGATGATTTTAAGTAAAAAAAAATGATTTTTTTTTAGTTTTACGGGGACTTCCCCCGTTAATAGCTAAATCCATGCGAACTTTTTGGAGAATACACTGCCAGATCTACCAGAGGACATCCCAAGTAAAAGACTTACTTCTGATTTACCTTTAAAATCTTTGACGCTTTCATTTTCAGCACCCAATGCAATGTGATGATAAAACATAATTCCATAAATCCTTCGATCTTAGAAGCACCTTCAGGTTAAAGTTACAAGAAACACTTCATTTTGGCATTTAATCTCTTCATGTCAAAAACAGGATCAAAGAACATAACAATGGCGTCTATGCCGCCTAAATGAAAGGAGCTCGTTAATAATTGAATACTAATCAGAAAGTTGTTGCCACTAATACGGAGAGAAAAAGGAAAGGAGAATTAAATAAAGTTTTCCGACAATTATGTAACCGTAGGTGTAAGTTACTCAGATAAAAGAGTAAAACAACATCTGTATGATACAAGGCTTTTTATATTTAAGCTTCGCCCAACTTTACTGTCGCTAACAAAAATGAATTTAAATAAATTTCTATATTTTGCGAATAGAAGCCTCTTATCAACAGCGTATCTGTTTTTGAGATACGAGGCATATTCTATTGTTCTTTGATATATGGAAGTTGTGGCCAAATTCCGTTATCCTGGAGGGAGTTTACAACGCTTGCCAACTTGAGAATGTAAAGAAGCTTTCAATGAAATGAAAATGCCTCACACACTAGTGCTGCATGTAATATCCTTTATTTCAATACCATTGAATTACTTTATGAGAAACTTCTAGTGGCTGCGACAGTTACGTTAAACATTTACCATTCCCATGAACTTTGCTAACCGAAAAATAAACGAACGCGAAAATCTGCCCACATATTTCATTATTGAGCTTAGATATAATGAAAAAATAATATTAATCAAAACTATATTAACATCGGGAGAATTCTATCATTGAATCTATGTATCTAAGCGAACTGCAAAAAAAACATTTCGACGATTTTCAAATCCAGTTTCGTTTTATATCTTTCGCCGCAGAAAAGTTTTCAAATGATTATTTTAAATTTTAAATTTTACAATATAGTAGAAATCGATTTGTTCAATGGAACAGTAAATTAGGTTATTTCATCCATAATAAAATTAAAATTGAATAATTAGGAGTCCGGATATTTGTGGCCGGAATTAGTTAATTAAGATGAAAGGTTTCAGATCATACAAGATAAATGAAAACTTTTATACTGTAAAATAAAAGTTTTAAGTTATATTTAAAATTCTGTAAATAAAAACTAAATTGATGCCAAAGAAAAAAAGCAAATAGAAACAAATACACGAAATCCGCTTCAAAGAATGACGCTACACTTTCGCACTCGCGAAGTTTTTAGAGTACTTTCAAAACTCGACGTGTCCAAAGCTACTGGCCCTGATGGTTTCTCGCCCCTTGTTTTAAAATGCTGCGCCTCTGCTTTGGCTAAACCTCTGCGCAAACTTTTTCACCTGTCATATTCAACAGGAATGTTTCCAAGTGTATGGAAACTTGCTCATGTCCAGCCTATACTTAATACTTAATACTTAAAAAAGGAGAGGCATGCGACCCCTCTAACTACAGACCAATTGCACTAACCTCGATCATATCTAAAGTTTTTGAATCACTCATCAACTCTCAGTTGTTGAAATATCTAGAAAACAACCATCTTATCAACGATTGCCAGTACGGTTTCCGCACTGGCCGCTCAACCGGAGACTTACTAACGGCTCTAACGGAACGTTGGAATCATTGTCTTCATAATTTTGGTGAGTCTGAAATCGTCGCTCTTGATATTTCAAAGGCTTTTGATAGAGTCTGGCATGCTGCCCTTTTAGCCAAACTTCAAACATTTGGTCTGCACCCTACCCTCGTTAAATGGATAGACAGTTTTTTGTCAGGCCGTTCAATTCGTGTAGTAATTGACGGAGTTACATCTGATTCCTACGAAATAAATGCCGGTGTACCTCAGGGTTCAGTTCTTTCACCACCTTATTTCTTCTTTTTATTAATGATCTCTTATCCCTTACTCTCAATCCTATTCATAGTTTCGCCGACGACAGCACCCTTGATTTCGCGTACTCATTTGATTCTGTTATGAATTCACGTGGAAATGCTACAGAAGCCAATCGGGAACGCATGTTTAGATCATTAAACAACGACATTTCCAAGGTCCTTGCTTGGGGCAGAGCAAATCGTGTTACGTTTAATGCATCCAAAACCCAATGCTGTTTAATGTCCCTTAAAAAACGCCCAGTTCACCCCCAACCCATTTCAGTCGACGGAGTGAATATACCCAATTCACCCTCCCTGAACATCTTGGGTATCGAGATATCCAGCAATCTTAGCTGGACTGATCATATATTTGCAATCGCTAAAAATGCGATGAAATGTTTGGGTTTTCTACAAGTCCCACATTAGGCCTAGACTTGAATATAATTCCCATATTTGGGCAGGGGCCGGACACACCGTACTGTCCGCGTTAGACAAAGTCCAGCGTAAAGCTGTTAAGCTTATTGGCGATCCCTCAATCTCTGAGGGTCTTGACTCTCTGGAGCATCGACAGAATGTCGGTTGTCTCTCACTCTTCTATCGTTATTTCCATGGCCGTTGTTCTAACGAAATTGCTAGCCTGATTCCTTGTAGACTCATGACAACGCGCGATACAAGATCAACAAGTCGCTCCCACCCCTATACTCTCCAGGTCAAATTTGGACGTACCGTCAAATTTCGGGAATCTTTTCTAAGCAGAACAACACGAATGTGGAACAGTTTACCATCTTCTGTTTTTCTCTCGTCTTATCAGCCTGAAACTTTCAAACGGGGCGTACATCGACACCTCCTTCACCCAAACTCCTAACCCATTTCCCTCATCCTTAATTCCTTTCCTGCCAAGGCTGTGCTTAAGCATCATAGGGCATCCCCTGAGCTTTGGCATCATCATATATAAAAAAAAAAAAAAAAAAAAAGAATGTTGTGAAAATTATAATTATAGTTTATTTCCAAGCAACGGAATTTTTCATGTTCATAATATTTTTTTATTATAATAATACATAATATATAATTAATTATGTTCTTATATAATTAAAATTGAATAACAATTATTAGGGAGGAAAAGTTAAAAATTAATATAAACAATTGCCTTAAAGACTTAAATATAATATTATCTAAATATAAAATAGTTTCACAAAAAGAGCTTAAAAGCATAAAATAATCTTCCATTTCATATCTATTACGACATTTTGAAGTCGGTGCACATTAAACAAACGAAACACCTATAACTAAGTACTTAATTCTCCATTCAATAGTTGCAGAGGTAGTGAAATCGAAATCTGGCAACATATTACGAAATTAGTCACATTCGTACCCTTTCCTTAGGTACAAAACTTTTACCATCGTCCCACCGTACACTATACAGCAAGAAAGAATCATCATAGTCAGAGAATCATCCATCGTAGTCACTCTAGGTACAAAATGTTTATCATTTACTAATCAGGAAGCGTATTCTGTACAACATAATCAAAATCATCGAAATCGGTCTAGCTAGACGCTGTCCCTCCTTCAACTCTCGCCATAAGACATATATACATGTGGGATCGAGGCTTCTCCATGAAAAGAACTTTGGAACGAAGAATCGGCAACGGCGCTGGTGGCCCAGTGGTTAGGGAAATTGGGTATCATGCGCATGGTCTCGGTTCAAACCCAGCTAGCCCAATGGTTCTTTTTAACGCAGATTCTCCGATTCCTACATACATACATGCAACAAAAAAGAATCAATCAAATAGGTCTATGCTTTAAAACGTTGGATAACGACCCAGTCCAACCCCACCCACACCATAAATTGTTGTCGTGGTTTAACATGTTCGTCAGAAAAAGAATCATCCAAATCGCGTTAAGACAACCACCACCTCCCTCACACCAACATCAACGTTTAAAATTTTATCGCGATACCAATGGGGCAACAACATACTCTACTATACATCAGAAAAAAAATCAAATAAATCAGTTCAGACGTTACGAAGTTAGACTACCATCCCCTCTTTCTCCGCCCCACCACAAAAAAACCAGGCATTAAGAAGTTAAGTTGTCGAACTTAGAACCCCTTTGTTTTTGAGTAGTCGGTTAAAAATTGTTATTGTATGACCTTATTATTTAAAATAAACTTATCTAATTATTTGTGTTTACGCAGCAAACATGAAAAGCATAAGGTAAATGACCCACTGCCAGCTGACTCCGTAATCAAAGCAAGCAGTGCACAGACCTAATTCCGGAGGTAAATGAACAGCGGGAAACCCGTGAAGTAATGACAACATTGAGTAATGCAATCAAACCATTATTGCTTAGTTTGTAAATTTATTATCTATAAATTAAGGTATTATGATGATTTTATGTGACGAAATATGTATGCGGAAATGCTTTCCATGTAACATGTCTGAAGCGCAACACCAAGTCATCGTCATGGGGGATCACTACTTGCATGGAATGCTTTGAAGTAAAGCAGATGAAATCTCCAGCGACCAAGCTCTTTTTATTCACAAAATTAATAGTTTTTCATCTATACTCACCAATTTACAACACGTCTATGATGAGGTGCATTTGCTAAACTACAAGATTGATAATCTCGTTTCTTTGGCTGGCACATTAAATTCCACCACCACTGTTTTGCTTGAGGAATTGCATAATACCTTATCTCGGGTCACATCCAGAATATAAGATGATATTTCTGCAGCGGTGTCAAATATGGAAGCGCCTGATTGCTCTAGTAATAATAATGCTAATGGTGTCGCTATCTCTCTGCCATCTCCAGCTTCTCAGGACGGCGGTTCCCCTTCTACCGCTAACGTTGTCGTTAATGGTGCTACTGGTGTCAGTTCTGTTTCTTATGGTGAGGGCCTGGCATATGGGATGGTTTGATTAATATTCCTGGTAGATGATGTTATTGCTCACATTTCATCATATGTTGGTGTTCTATCTGAACTGATCGCATGCAGAAAATTTAATCGTGGCTGAGAAAAATGCCCTGTTCTGCCTCTTTCAGAGTTGTTGTTCCTGAGGATCTGTCTGCTGCCGTTATTTCTCAAAGTAAATGACCGACGAACTCGATAGTATGTGAGTTCATCCCTCTGAATTGTTCTAGACCTAGACCTCGTTCAGGCTAGGGATGGGCGATCTTCGAATCGATCTCGACAGATCGATCTTTTAGCCTTCGATCTGCCGATTTTTGAATCGATTTTTCGCTGGACCGATTCAGCTCGAATCGATTTATTTATTTCCGATTCTCATCCATTTAAGACAATGCGAAATAAGCTAAAAGAAAACTGAACAAACACACGTGGAATATTTTGGCATCATCATTAATTCGTGCAATAATGCTGCAAATTTAACATTTCGTACCTAAAAAATTTTTGATGTTAGATAAATAATATGTTAGTGTTCTGTATCAGTAAGTACCATGATTTTGTAATCATCGGTGGGTGTTTGTCCCAAAGATTACTTACAACTAGATAACCGGCACCCTAAATTACCCAGCTAACACTGTCGCCACAGTAAAACGAAATATATCCAGCTTTTAAAGTCATAAGAGTATACATACAAATAAAGAGTACAGGTAGTGTGCAGTCATTTACTCCTGCCAAAATTATTTGAGAGAATCACCACTGCTCTCAAAATTCTGTTCTCATCCAGAGAGAATCACAGACTCCTCTCAAAAAAGTACCGCCAAATCTTGTCGAAGAGTAAAAATGTACCAAAAAGTACAACCAATTAAAAGAATTCATTAATTTTTCACTACTTTGTTCGAAGTCGTTTATCTAGTAGTGAGTAATCTTTGGTTTGTCCTTTATTTCTGGTTTAGTGATTCTACATCAAGGAAGAAATAGGTATTTAAGGAAACATCAAAAATAATTAATTTTTAAATTTCCCAGGATAACAGAAACTAATTTTTAATCGATCGATTTTCTCAGGTCGATCCCCCATCCCTAGTTCAAACCCTAAGGCTTCAAAAAACTTATCAGTGAGTTGTCTTTCTACTACGCCAATGTAAGCGAGCTCCGGTTTAAAACGAATCTGCTTTAGTGCTTTGATGTGAATCAGATTCTGATTTCGATGTAGTCTACCTTACTGAGATCTGGCTTTATGGAGGAATTTTGGACGCTGAACTCTTCGATTCTGGATTCGTGGTCTTCCGCCTTGATCGTCGTGTTCCTGAATCCGGGAATTTTGACTTCCTGTGCATTGCTTTAAGCAACGACTGCTTGCTACCTCTCTTTTCTGCTTCTCCTGGGCATTTTGCTTCGTTTATTAACGGTGTTCTTTCTGCCGGTTTGTGGTGTTTCGAATGTTTGGATCTTTCTAATTTCTGGATCTTGTGTTCACTACTGATCCCTGTGGCACACAGGTGAAACCACGTTTGACGCCCTGGTACTCGAATCGTCTCATCATCCAGCAATTAAAAATATAATCAATTTTGTTCAGGTTATTTTTTGATTCTATTGTACCTTTTGATTATTGTTTCAATTTAAAAATTGCTGATTTTTTAAAACTTAATGATTGGCTTCTGAATTATGACTGGTCTGTTACTTTGAATGAACGGGATATTAATAAAGCTGTTCCACCTTACTGTAATGCTATTTAACTAAGCTTATCTGACTGTGTGCCCCTCTCGTCATCTAAGGGCTCTAGGAGTTGTCAACCATGGATTGATGCTAACTTACAGCAATTAAAAAACGTGAAGGGTAAGGCCTGGTAATTTATGTAATCAGTTCACCTATGGCTTAGAAGTGGCTTATAATAACTACCTTGGCAGAATGAAGGTTGCAGTACGAAATGACCACAAACTGTTTTGGCGCTTTGTAAATTCAAAACGTAAATCTGACGGATATCTGTTTCCCTTACGGCTAGATGAAGTCGTCAGTAGGGACTCCCTAACTATTGTTAATCTGTTTGGTGACTTCTTTAAGACTGCTTTTCTGAGTTTAGCTCAAAAATATGTATGTGGTTATTGAGATTGCACTGACCGGTTTTAGTGAAACAAAAGCTGATTTGTGCTATTGAAAGTCGAAACCGATTCTTGCAAAGGCCTTATAGTCCAGGGAAGTACGTCTTTGGACTTGACACTCACTCATCCAGCAAACCGACTCGGTTTTCATGTAATATATAGCCTATAGAAATAACCCCTATATAAATTCTAAAGAAAATTCTTTGCGGTATTCGAGTTAAACAATTAAAGTCGAAAAATTGCAAATTTTCGCGTATTTTTGAGTTTTGTTGATAAACCACTTCGTAGGGAATAGAAAAACCTAAAAAATGCCGTTTGAAAATTGTAAAAATGTTAATTTGTTGCTGAGAAAATCGCAAAAAACCATTAAAATATTAGAAACTTTCAATTAACAATAACTATTATAAAATTCAACGAATAAACTTTATATTTCGTAGAAAGGTAGGCCTAATAGTGCGCAATAAGTGGTAAAACTTGCACATCGATTCATTAAATAGTTTTTGCATAATTCAATTTGTTTATCCAAGAGAAGCTAATTTTGCAACAACGTAGTACGCACAATTTGGAACAGAAAGTTTTTTTGTGCATCTCATATTGAAGGGGAGGTATTGCTCTACGAATTCAATTAATAAGAAAATTTAAAAAAAAACATTTTGACTATTGCAAAATGACGTTACAAAAGTGTTATTATTTTTACCTTATAAACAAATGAAATAACTCCGTTGCTAGGGCTTTTTTTTATATATTTCATTTTGATTTTTAAAAAGCTGCATTTTGTCACAAATTAAAAAAAAACATCCTATTTGCTTTCTGAACGAAATAAAATTTCAATAAAATAAATTTCAAGAATGCTTTTTTTTTAAATTTCGATTATTCATAATTTTAGGAATGTATTGTGAAAATTTTAAGGTAAAAAAGACAGATTTCGGTGAAATTTGAACACGGTATTAAATCTTAAGAATGTATATAAGGAAAGTTAAGACAACCTGTTTTTCGTTATTTAACGGCTGCTTGAAGAACGCAACCTGTTGTGATTTCTGATATTGGGAGCAATTAATTGGAATTTAATCGCACCACTCCGTCAGTTTCGCATCTCTAAACATTAACTTTCTTCAAAGCCATGTGTTCTCACATTTTATAAACTCTTATGTAAGTTAAATGCGGAATGAGACCAAGCTTTTACATGGTCGAGAAAACGCTAACAAGACAATTGAAAAAAATAGTATACGTGGAATAAAATGACGTCTGGTTGTTAAAATAGGAGCTAAAAAAAGCTGTTGCATTTGAATTTTTCAAGTTGCATTGCGAGAGGTTGTCTTTACTTTCCTTATACATATACAATTAAATCAACTATCACCTCTGATCCAAACTAAAAGTGTATCGACATATTGAAAATTTCATGGTGTTAAAACTTTACAAAACAGGGAAACAGATACCTAGAACCACTTCGAGCTCCTAATGAACCTAAGTAGGTCTTAATATCAACAGATCCAAGTTCTTAAAATAGAGGAGCCAAAACACCGGTTCTTGTGGTTGGCTAGAGTCGGACAGCTGCCGAAGAGATGAGAAATAGTTTCTTTTTTTCGTCATCTTGACAGCTCCTAACAAAAGTCATTCAAGGGTGCCTATATTCTATTAAAGTGACTTTGAGGCAATCATCCGACTTATTAAATGCACCTTACTTTAAAGCTCATACATAATTGTACTTCTAGCTCTCAAGGGACTTGTTTTAAATCCAGTTTGTTTCGCATTATGTTGTTGTTTCCATTACTAGACTAATCTTATGCTTCTATGTAGGTTCTTCCGAATATAATTGCAGTGGGAACTTACTGTGAATCATAGCTTTAGTTGCTTTGGCATGCTTACAAGGACCGATTATTGGATAATACAGCGATATGGCGATGTACACTACCATCTTATTCAGTTTTTAACTGCACATGGTGGTTATCCTTATTACTTGCACTGCTTCGGCCATGTTAATTGCCCTTTATGTCCTCACTGCCCAGACACTTATGAAGACCCGGAGTATGTATTATTCTACTACCCACGGTTTGTAATGATGAGGGAAAATTACAATAGTTTTTAAGTGGAGTACTAAGAGTACAAATGCCTGTATCGAAGAGTTTAGAAGGGCGAAAAACAGAGAAGAATCGGCAATTCAGAAGAACGGGTTTTGTTAAGAAGCTGAGCCTTCAGGGCTAATACCCTCCCAACGAAGTAATCTCAGTCGATGGTTCAGTTGGGGAAAATCGGGTAAGGAAAGGTGGTGTTAGTGGGTTAAAGTCTCACACCTCGGCTTTTGATGCTTTTCACCTAATAAAAAAACAAAAAATTAATAAGAAATTACACAGTCCCGAGGACAAACACATTTTGTTTTCTCAGTAGTTCCCGTAATCCCTGTTGGGGCATGGAGCAAGAAAAGAATTACACCTTATTCAAGCGAACAATTGCAAGCGTAAATACAATTTAGAGTGGATTTCGACCCACCGATATTACTCTGTAGCACCCGATGATTGGTTTCAAACATGGGACCACGTTATCACTATCCAGCAGCTAAAACAAAGCTAACTCATTGGTGCTGCTGTTGGAGAAGAGGAAAGAAGTTTATCAGAAACGCCGACCATTCCAAGAAAAATTCTTATTATTTCTTGCTCCGCTCGAGTTCTGAACAGTACACACAGTACTTCCTTATTAACTCATTGAAATTAGAATTTAGAAGGATTAATCTGCGGAAAACTTCCCACCTGGGGAGGCAAGATAACAGGATTGTTCCATGGAAGGATACTAAGCACTAATCTAAGAACCTACATTTTATCGCTTCGAAGAAAACAATATGAACCGTAAACAGACCACGGACGCGTACTATAAAATCGGTCTAAATAAGAAGCAATAAAGAGTCTTGTAACAAAAAAATCATTAAACTCGCGAGACCATTTCTTTACGAAGCCCAAATCGGCATTTGCCATTATTAACCTTGTATTAAATGTGGTTATCCTAGGAAAGCTTCGAGTTAAAATTAACACCAAGTCGTTAGTGATACCAACCCTGCACAATAAGACAATAACGAGACAGAGTTGGATCATTTCGTTAAGAAGCACGACTACCATGCCATGGCTTAGGGGTTCGAGACCAGGTCTCCCAGTGAGTTTTTATTAAGAAATTAAAATAATCCACCTCATCTCGGGGCTGTTGTCTAGCTCGCAGCAATGCAAAAAAAAACAAGAAATTCAAGTTTCCTCACTTCCCTTAACCTAATTCCCTTCCAGCCAAAACCATGCTAACGCATCAAAGGGTTGTCCCCTAGGCTTTGGCCACATCGCATAAAAAAATAAGATACCGTTGATATAATTATAAATTATAGTGTATTTGACATGGCGGTTGAAGCAAAACTTCTAAATATCTGCGCCGAGAGTTGTTCTCGTTGTTCAATTTTAATTTATGGTAGTTGTCTTCTGGCTTGGCAACATTCACATTAAAATCACCGCATAAACTATTTGGTATTTTATTGCAATTTTTGTTCAATAAAGCCGCACCTACTGGAGTATACAAATGGAGTGTATAAAATCGATGATTTGACAAATTCTTTTATTTGGTGATATATACACAGCCACAACCGGAATTGTTTGACAACTTTCCACAGTGATGCACAGTTCTTCTATCAATAGAATTATGATAGATGGCAACTCAGCAATTTCTCACGTCTGGGCACTTAAATTAATCATCGCAATCAAAATTATGCACATCCCTTCTTTCCTAATTTTGTGGCAAATTCTAAGAAAAAACCAATATTGTTATGAGCTTTTCAGTTTTCGTAACGCTCCTATTTTCCAACATGCAAACTTTCCCTACTGCGATGGAAGTTTCAGTAAAAAGACTCTAATAGATATAGGAATCGGAGAAAAATTAGTAAGTGGCGAGATCTGGTCTTTAACCAAAGTCCATACGCATAATACTTCCAGCACCGTAACCGCTGGACTACCAGCGCTGTTGCTGATTTTCCGTTCCAAAATTCTTTTCATGGAAATTCTGCGAACTCGCATTAATTGATATTTGTAAACCTACCTTTAGAAAAGCCATATTGGAAAGCACTCATAAATTGATTACACGGAAAATACAGCGAATCAGAAATAATCGCCTGAAAGAACTTGCCAACTCTAGATTGTAGGAAACTATTTCAAAGAATGTATTATATATATAATTTTTAACAAAAAAAAAAGAGATGATATATATTGTTGTGTCTATTTATTCAAATCATTAGTGTTGATTTTTAAAGTTTACTTTTTTTATTGAGCACTGTGCTTTGTTTTATTGTATAGCGGTTCTGTACACGGATCGGTAGCAGATAGATGTTAAGAGAATTTCTGTAAACAAATTAGTCTATAATAAACCAGTTAGTTAAGCGCATGTAATGAGTGGTCTTTTGATTTTACATATTCCTACAGATTTCAGAAGTGGGATTGATCCGAAGTATATTTGGAAAGGTGAAAGAATACGATTAAAAAATGGAATAAGTTCAATTAAGTACTACGCCGCATTTAATTAGTTTTGTTGGTGTTCCCGAGGAAAAATTAGGAGGCTGAATTGGTCATAGGCGACCAGTGTGAAAGTGTGGCAGAAAGCACGTGGAATTTTTAGCCATCCCGAAAATTTTTGAATATTTCACTGCCTAAAGACCATCGACGTTGTAGTTCGATATTTTTTAGAATTTATTTTGGCTGCATATTGCAACATTTCTCGCATGGATTCAAGGATCACATGGTTTTTGGAAAGGGCCACGGCAGCACAATAGAAGGAAAAACTCGACCAGTTGGGCATCCAGACCACAGGAAATAAAGCAGCTGTGAAATTACGTTTGGAAGATGCAATACGACACCTGTCTGCAGATCAACTTGAAGAATATTTTCCGAGAAATGCGCTTCTGGCTGGTTTATCTGAGCCGTCTAACGACACGTGTACAGCAAACACGAATCCAGAGATTAAACACGAAAATTTGGATATTGAATTGGAGGCCCTACGGGAAAAATTAAGAAAAAAACAAGAAATTTTAGTAATAAAGAAGAAATTACAGGAACTATCTGGGGTAGACGAGACTATCAGAGTAAGACCACATTTTAACTTCAGGGACATTGAAGAATCCCTAGCAACATTTAGTGGAGAAGGTAATTATAAAATTCAAAAATTTTAAGAAACAACCGATTTGTTGTGTGGTATGTGAGTTTTGCAGATTAGCGGATGTGGATGAAAGTGATGTAATTTAAGATAAGTACTTATTTTCAGGCATTAATGATAGTATATTAAACATTGTAGGATAAGTAAACGTAAAGATACATTTTAGAAATTCTATAGTTGTTTTAAAATAATTTGTTGTTTTAGGGAGGAACTTTATAGATAAGAGTATTTGGAGCTAAAGGAAAGAACATCACCTAAACAAATTGAAATTAAATCACAAGAGAATGAAAATTTACAAGCCGAGGCGTCAAGCATTCGTGTTGAGGATACAGGTATGACGAATGATTATTGTAATCAAGAAATTTTTTATCAAATTCTAAATATTGACGTTTTTAAAAATAATAATGAAGTTGATGTAAATATTAATGACCGTTTGCCACATTATACAGAAAAACGACTGAGAAATATTCTCCAGCGAGCTTCTCTTGGTAATCAAAACAAAGATAATTGTAATCCAAAAGTTAATTTTGAATTTGAAATTAAAGTAACTAGGGAACAACCTTTTCATTGCACACCACGTCGACTTCCCTATGTTCACAAGGTTGAGTTAGAAAAAATCTTAAATGACTTGTTAGAAAGGGGTATAATTCGCGAAAGCAATTCCCCATGTACGTCACCAATAGTATTAGTCCAAAAAATAAAGAGTTGCATTTTCGCGAGTAAAATAAAATTACAGTAAGAGATAACTTTCCATTACCCCTAATTGAGCTAAAAAATAAAAGATATTTCTCCACCTTGGATCTTAGGAATGGGTTCCATCCCGTGAAGCTGGTTGCGGGTTCTGTCAAATATACCGCGTTTAGCACGCCTATTGGATAGTATGAGTATCTGCGAATGCCATTTGGTCTTAAGAATGCTTTAGCTGTTTTTGAAAAATATATGAAGAAAATCTTCAAATATTTAATATTCCTTGGAAAAATTCAAACATATATTGACGACATCCTAATAGCAACTCAAAGCGTCAAGGAACACAGTGACATCTTATAACAAGTAATTAGGATAGTGGTAGAAAACTGTCTTCAATTAAGATTTGATAAGTCTTCATTTTTGCAGGAAGAATTTATTTATTTAGAGTATAAAGTTAATATTAATGGTATTCAGTAGGGCTTCACGGCACCGAGACTTTGGCACATCTCGGTCTTGGCCTCGTCAAGATGAATAAGATCTTGCTCTCATCGCAATCTCGGCGAGATAAAGGCCAGCCTCGGTCCGATCTCGCTCTCGGCAAGATAAAAAAAGTTGAATTTCGGCGGGATAACGGGAAGCAAGGACAAGTGCTATATCTATGTATATATGCATTTTCTTCTTATTCCCCTCAACAAAACAAGGTAGCAAAGGCTCTTCTTTGCTATTAGGGATAAAACGTAAATATCTGAAGAAGGAAATAATGTAGAAAGACGCGATTGAGGAAAGCAGTGTATACTTATATGCCTCATAAATCACACAATTGACAATTTTCCGACCGACATAAAAGCTCAAACAACTTAAAAAATTTTCCTCAATAAAATAATAAAAGCTAATATCTCGTCCACTCTCGTCACCTCAATCTCGCTCTCGGTATCACACTGTTACCAATGATATTGGTCTCGCTGCCAGTCCCGGTATCGTGTCGAGACCGGCACCGGCAGCGATAATTATCTGGAGTATCGTGAAGCCCTAGTATTCAGCCTAATCAAGGGAATCTTAATGCAATTGAGAATTTCCCAATCCCTACCTGTGTGAAAAGTGTACATGGTTTTTTGGGACTCTGTTCCTATTTTAGAAAAATTTATTCAAGGTTTCGCTACTTTAGCAAAAGCCATATACGACCTTCTAAGAAAAGATTGTAAATTCAAGTTTGGCTCTGAGGAGTTGAATTCGTTTGAGACCTTGAATAAATTGATGGATTCGCCAGTGCTGGCAATACATGGTCCTCAATGTGAAACGGAACTTCATTGTGATGCGAGTTCTTTAGGTTACGGTGCCATTCTTATATAGAAGCAATTAGACGGCAAATTTCATCCGGTGGCATATTTTTCAAAACGCGTCAGTGAAACTGAAAAAAAAATACCACAGCTTCGAACTGGAGACTTTGGCTATAATATACGCGCTTAGACGATTCATAATATATTTGGTTGGGTTGAAGTTTGAGATGATCACCGATTGATAGTCTTTTGCCCTTACTCTCAGCAGAAAACTTATAAATCCTAGGATATCACGATGGGTTCTTGAACTTCAAAGTTATGATTATGTCATAGAGCATCGGAATGGTAGCAGGATGACTCATGCAGACACACTACGTAGATTAATGTTTTAAATACAAGAGATGAATCCTTTGAGTATGTTGTGGCCGCTGCACAAAATATAGATCCGAAGATTACTGCTATAACGTAATGGTACCGAATACCGACCGTTTAAAGATTGATTACATTTATTTATTTACACTCAATTAATAGGAAGATTAATTTTAATTTTGCTAGCGGTATCAATATGAGAAAACGATTCCCAATCATAATAAATTATTCTCGTTCGTTTATTTAATTGTTAATATATTTAAAATTTATTTTTAACAAAACGTTAGCTATTGTTGAACTAGGACTCTAATTCCGTCCACCATCTTGCACTGATTCTAATATTGACCGGTTGTACCCCTAATATCGACCCGGCAATTTTCAATGGGAACACAGTGGAATTAGGAGGAAAAGAATAGAATAAAATATGAAAATAAAAACTTTGTAAACGTTATCACAACAAACATTTATTTAAATATGATAATATTGAACAAATAATATAAATATCAAATAGAAAAAACTATTTTTTATAAAGTTACCACTTATCAATTACCAATAGTTTTTTTCTTATTTCTTAACTCATTAATTGTAGGAATACTGTAAATGCCCCGACTATTAATTAATTCCGGAACTGGAATTTTACAAATCACGTCTTGTATTAGATAGTCACATAAATCTTCTTTTTCGGAACACTTCCAATAATTCACACTCATTGTCATTGTCTTTACTTTGACTATTTTTCTATCACTTTCTACTACTGCACCTGGATAAAATTCATCTTCATATTGTACCTACTATCACATATTCTCCCTGCGAGTAACATGGATGTAAGTTTTCTGTACTGACATCATTAATTTCTTTAGTCACTTTATTCATAATTGGTTTATTTACTGAAATCCTTTTATTTTGCAATCAAATCACAAAGTGCTAAAAAGTAACAGACAGTTTCACTTCCAATAAACAACAAAATACCGCGAAATCACTGCTAAGGTTGGAACAAGTAGAAATTTTCGCTTGTGATTCCAAAAAATCAATTTCAAGTTTTACTTTGAAGAAGTAGGGATATGAATATGCATTCTTATTGGTGAACTTATTGTTAGACAAATTATGATGTATTGCACAGAAAAGATAAGCGCGCCACGGAATTTCCTTGGTTTGTCTGTAGAAAATAATGGAAAAAATAGAGCAATTTAAAGTATTAACAGACATAATTAGGAATTTCCGATGGGTAAATTTCAATTCCTGGGAAAATTTCAATACGCGTAATGATAAGTGAGTAACAAAATAAGTCTATGTTACTCTTCAGACTTTGCGCAATAATTTTTGAAATTATAATATTTCTGAAAAACATATAAGTCGGAAATAATCGTTATAATCATAATAAATTATTGAGACTATAAATAAAATTCTCATTTTTAAAGTATCGATTTTAGGATTTCATCGATCTACTCAAGCAAGATCTAACTTTCGACCACATTAATAATGTTTTCTATGAAATAACAAATAATTTAACTTTCTTTTTTTCAATTAACTACAAGTATAGTAATTAGTTTATATATTTTACTTGTAAAAATGCATTTATATTTAATTTCCACATTAAATATCTATTAAATAACCACAGTTCTCGGATTTAGGTGACCGACTACCTAAAAAAAGTTTATATAAAGTTAGCGGGACACCCTGTAATTTAAAAAAAATAAGAACGGCAAAATTATTTTTTCCACAACTAATTCACGGCAAAATAACGGCAAATTGTGAGCCTAGTCGATTGCGATTCGCCGAAGTTGTCCCGCTAAGTTGAACATATTGGTTTCCTAAGATGAAGGAGAAAATAGGAAAGTATATTAAAAGTTGTTTGAAGTGTATTTACTTTTCTCCTAATTCGGGCAAAGGCGAAAATGTCTTACATAATATTCCAAAAGGCGACTTACCTTTCGAAACCTTACATATTGATCATCTGGGTCCTATTTCAAGCTCAAAAAAGCGTCATATATTCCTTCTTATAGATTCAATTTATAAAATTATTTTCAGTCAATAGTACTAGAAGCAAAGAAGCAATTAAATGTCTTCAGTTATACTTTGAAAACTAAAGCAGGCCCAGTAGAATAATTTCTGACCGTGGTTCATGTTTTACATCTCAAGAATTCAAACAATTTATGGTTAACAGCAACATTAAGCATATTATGATTGCGACATTATCTCCACAATCATATTTCCAAATAGAAAGAATGAATTGCGTACTTATACCAATGTTAGCTAAAGAGTGCGAAGCGGAGTTTTCCAGTAATTTGTATAAACACGTGGCTAAAATGGAATTTGCTCTTAAGAACCCGGTGAACCGGAGCACAGATTCTAGCCAGGAATATAACAAGGTTTATTACGGTAAACATGATAAACCACCACGGAGTTGGATCAATTCCTTGACCGGCATTACCACATTACCATTACGGATTTGGCCACATCGTATAAAAAAAGTTGGCGAATACCTAATGATAAAAAATAACGTTCATCTGGCTGGTGTAAATAAAAAATTTTTTGCAAAGTTTCCATATGAAGTCGGAAAAGTACTTGATAATGATAGGTACGTTCTAAAAGATCTAGAAGGGATGCAAATTACTCGGCAATGTTCACCCGCTAATATGAGGCCGTTTTTATTTGATCCCAAAGAAACGACAACTCAGTACGAATGTTACTACGAGTATTCAGATTACTCACACGATAAATTATATCAAGAAACATTTAAATAACTGTGGTAAGAACATGTTTTAATTGTCATTGAAATATCATGTTTAATATTACTATACGGTCAGGTCTGTGTAAAACAGAAAAAAAACATTTTAATAAAGTGATTTTCTGTGGCACTTTAGTGCCTTCGTACATCTTTGTGTATTTTTCAGATTGAGAAACTTCTTTGTATACGTTATATATTTAGTTATGTTTTGTTTTGTAATTAGATGATGTTAAATGGAGTTTATAATTTAAGAAAAAAAATTTTTAAAAGATTAGATGTAATCGAGGTCGATTACGATAGTCAGGATAGCCGAATTGTAGGAAAGTATTTCAAAGAATATATTTTATACATGATTTTTAACAAAAAAAAAGAGATGATATATAACATAGTAGAATACAACTTGTGTCTATTTATTCAAATCATTAGTGTTGATTTTTAAATTAAGTACTGTGCTCTGTTTTATTGTATAGCGGTTCTGTATACCGATCGGTAGCAGCTAGATGTTAAGAGAATTTCTGTAAACAAATTAGTCTATAATAAACCAGTTAGTTAAGCGCATGTAACCAGTGGTCTTTTGATTTTACATATTCCTACAAGATATATTGGCAACAGGTCGTTAGTTACATTGTTCCTATTGCCCTTCTTATAGTGCGGAAAAATCACAAATATCTTATATAACATTCAAGTATCTTGTATCAACTATCTTACGCCATTCTACAAATTAATTTTATTTAACATTGATATTAAGGAACAGCGATGTTTAGAGTTCGATTATTATCGATCATCGATGTTCAGTCGTCAACTGTGAATGTTTTTGGGTCATCAGTCTAGATCTGTGGGCCAAATTTCATCTTCATAGGTACATAAATGAGAGGATCGGAGGGCTGTGAAAAACGTACAGGCCAAAGTTTTAACTCGTCTTATATCGTTAAGCCACAGACTGATCAGCTACAGGTTGGTTGTTAAAACAGAATATTTGGCATACGAAATCCAAAATCCACTTTTCACACGAGTAAAGTCAAAATAGTTCAACTACTTAAATAGTAACTGATAAATTTACCACATCTATTGTAGTCACACCATAGCTCTACCAGTCACAAAATTATTTTTAATTTTTTCATTTTTAATGACCGAAAAGAAAGTGCGTTAACGTGCATTTTCATTGAACTTAGCTTTATAAACTGAAACACACATATGGCACTACATTTAACTCTAACCTATATGGAACCCATTAAAATTACCTTTAGTGTTGTTTACACCAGCAACAGAATCAAACGTCCTTGAATGTTCACCTTACTTTTCCAAAGTAATACGAGCTTAAACCAAATTAGCAGCGAACCACATTTAGTGTATTTTTTAAACCAAAACTATTTTCAAACGAGATGCACTTCACTTTGTGTATTACTAAACAGCAAAACGTTTGCATGCACTTGTTGATATCTTTAACAATCTCGAATAACACAATGCACCGATTTCGTCACAAGTTAAACAATTCACCATCACTTTAGTTTAAATGCGTCCCGTTAAAGAGTTCCATTTTAACAACTATTTTCTATTTTCCAGCAAATTAAAACAAAAATAGAACTAAATCCTAACTAAGCATATCAAAGCTCCGTTTTATTTTAATTATTGCATTAATGTTAACACTATTTTTTGCACAACGTAACAGCCTTAATATTCTCCGTTATCGCGCTTGTAATCCCCACAAGAGTAACCGTCAAACTGAAAAAATCTAAATCAGATTCTACTGAAAACCGTACGCTTATCCCTAAATGAGAAATTCTCCCGACCGCTAAGGAAGAGGACTTAGGACTTGCACTTGCATCGCTTAAAAGTATCAAGCAAACTGTTTGTGACTTAACGCGCGCAAAATGTATCCAATGCCTGGGGAAAGCTTTTTTCGTTAAGTTGGAAATTGTCATAACAGCCGGCATGTTCTGCCGTAAGTAAAACACAAGAGCAAAACCACTTGTTGCAATTTGTTTGAGAGCTTGTTTGATTAAAGGAAGAGAAGAGGTTAGTTTACACGTCGGTCGACAGAGTACTTGTTCGGCGGGGTACTTAAAGTTAGAATTTCTCTTAAAATTAATGTTTTGATTTTGTAAGAAGGAGAATTTTTTACACCGGAGCTTTCGGTGTGCATCAGCATGGTGGTTTGATGATGACCACTTGCACTCCGGTCGAAACATCCATCTCACTCCTAATTGTGGAAGAAAAACAAGTGTTTTTTCCTTTTCATTTTCTGAAGGAGATTGTTTCCCGTCTATCGTTCGGTTGGTTTGGTATGATTCTATCACCCCCTGTGCTTTCAAACCTTCCGCGATTTCCGTAGCATTCATGTCATTCAGTTTTCTGTAGTAAATAGTTCCTTTAGTCGAGTTCTGTTTTTAACCGACTTCCCAAAAACAAAGAGGTTCTAAGTTCGACGCGCCTTTTTTTTTTTTTATGTCTGACCGGGCATAGCTTCGTAACGCGTCGACCGATTTTGATGATTCTTTTTTTGTTGGGTAGAGTATGTTCACCGATTGGTACCATGTCAAAACAATTTTTGGTAGGGTGGTGGTGGGGGGTGGGGGTGAAACCGAACTTTGTAACGCGCGGTCCGATTTGGATGGTTCTTTTTTGTTGTACAGAGTATGATCCCCCATTGCTAATAGGAGAAAAAAATTTGGCCTAGGGTGGGGGGAGGGAGGAGGTGCAGTCTAACTTTTTAACGCGTGAACCGATTTGGATAATTCTTTTTCTGTTGGGTAGAGTATGTTCCGGGGTTGATACCAGGTGAAAAAAATGTTGGAGCGATGGGGGTGGGGGTGGAACCTAACTTTGTAACGCGTGGTCCGATTTCGATGGTTCTTTTTCTGTTGTATAGAGTATGATCCCCCATTGCTAATAGGAGAATAATTTGGTCCTATGGTGAAAGGTGTGGGTGGGGGGGGGAGGGGTAGTCTAACTTCGTAACGCGTGGACGGATTTGGATAATTCTTTTTCTATTGGATAGAATATGATCCTTGGTTGATACTACGAGAAAACAAATGTTGCTGAGGTGGAGGTGGGAGAGGCGGGATGGAACCTAACTTTGTAACGCGTGGTTCGATTTTTATGGTTCTTTTGCTGTTGTATAGAGTGTGATCCCCCATTGCTAATAGGAGAATAATTTTGTCCTATGGTGGAGGTGGGGGAGGGAGAGGGGTAGTAACTTCGTAACGCGTGGACCGATTTCGATGATTCCTTTTATGTTCGGTAGAATATGTTCCTTGATTGATACCATGAGAAAAAAAGTTTAGTGGAATGGGGGTGAGGTAGGGGTTAAAACTAACTTTTAACGCGTGGACTGATTTGGATGGTTCTTTCTTCGTTGTATAGAGTCGGAGACACTAAAAGTGAAAAATAAAATAGTTTTTTAAAAAAAAGTTGAACCGACTTCACAAAAGGCGGTAAAAAGCATAAAATAATTTTTAATTTTATATCTATTACGACATTTTGAAGTCGGTGCAAATTAAACAAATAAAACAACTACAGTACCACAATTGAAAATAATACCTAATACTACCTGAACGTTTCAGTTTACGGGATCATAAGAAATGACGATTAAATACTTTTGTTGTAGTTGTTTGGTTTGTTTGATTTGCACCGACTTCAAAATGTCGTAATAGATATAAAATTAAAAATTATTTTATTCTTTTTAGCGCTTTTTGTGAAGTCGGTTCAACTTTTTTTTTAAAAACTATTTTATGTGTTTATGAATTTCTCTGCTATTTTTTGATTATTACAGAGTAGCAGGAGGCTACCGTCTTTCAGGTGTGTACACTTTTTGTACGTAGTGGAGACCAAATCTACACACTTAGCTACAAGGAACAGGTTGTAGCTGTCCATTGTTTTGCCAGGCTCAGCGCTTAGCATGTTGACGTATTTCGGCTAGTCAACCTCCAACCCTTCGGTCACTTTCAGAGTGGGGTATTCACTATCAAGGCTAGTATAGCCTCTTTTCTTTTTTTGGGGTGGCCTTTGCGCTCCTGGGTTGTCGCTCAGGATCGCGAAGTAGTTCCCCTGGCCTTCCGGCCCCATCTCTCCTGCTTTGCAGGCCCCTTTCTCTAGTTACTGTCTCTTCCTATAACTTAAAATATTTCCCCCTTGTTAAATTCTTGTCTACCTGTTATTTATTTAATGCCTATTAATTCCTTCTATCTTTTAATCTTACCCTATTTTGTCTATTCTATTCTAACCCTAATAATATAATTTCTATGCTACTTCTTATTCTATCCTTTATCACCTAACCTATTTTGTTAATTTGCTTAGTCCTAATTCTACAAATTGTACTTAACCTATCTACCCTATTTATTAAGTCTAATTTGGTTTTTATATAGTATATCCGTCTGCGTTTTTGTATTAATTGGAATACAAGTATTTTTGTCTTTGTCTTGCTGCTTCTTAAAATGTCATTTGTGTATTTCACTAGGTTATGTTTAGGTAGTGTTCATTCCCAATTGTTAGTTTATTTCTCCTTTTTGATCTAACCTGTCTTTCTTTACTCCGAATCATATACACAAACCCTGATTTTAGGAGCTTTCGGAGCTCCAAAACTCCGAAATGTCAAATTGCTCACTTTTGCGAAGTTGGGTTATGTCTGCTTTTCCCTTTCCAGTTCAATTTTTATCTTTTTGGAGTTATTTTTGCCGAAAACTCCAATTTCACCAATTCCTGTTGGTATTTCTAATACTCCGATAAACTTTTCCCACTCAGAATCTCACTGCAAATCAGCTAGATTTCCAAATATTCTCCGCACGACTTTGACTACAATTCTTTCCTGATGTAGGTACAGTCCAGAATTCTTCTAAATTTAATTTAACTGTGGACGCTTCTACAAATGCGGTAGGCGCGGTTTCTCAACAATTTAACAACAACCATTGGGAACCTTTAGCATTCTTTTAGAAAAAACTTTCAAACATCGAAATTAAATATTCTGCTTTTGACCAAGATTTATTGGCTATGTATTTAGCTATAAAACATTTTAGACATTTTTTGGAAGGGCGAGAATTTACTGTTTTCACTGATCACAAATCTCTGATATGAATTATATTACCCAATTTACTTCTAATCACCCAAACATTAAAGGAAAGTCAAACACTGTAGCTGATACATTATCTCGAATTTGAGTAGAAGATTTTGAACTTTTGAAAGACAAGAAAACAAAATTCGACTTAGAAACTGGCCGATTATCAGAAATATAATTACGAATTAACACGTCTTTTAAAAACTCCTAATAAATTTAATAATTCAAAATTTAAGTTAGTCAGAATGAATTCACAGACATACTAAATCAGAGATTGGTAAATTCAAGGTACCTAAAGGTAGATTCGAGGATATCCACCTAGATTTAGTAGGACCTCTTACTCTTTCGGATTGATGTACCTACATCCTCACGGTAGTTGATCGATTTACTGATTGGCGTGACGCTTACCCAATCCAAAATATATTAGCTACAACGGTTATCAAAACATTGTACGAACAATATTTTCCTCGTTTTGGAATTCCCTTAGAAATTACTATGGATATGTACTCAGAAGAATTTTCAAAATTACTAGGATTGCATAAAATACGTACCACAACGTACTGTCCTCAATGAAATAGTATGATAGAGCGTTTTCAAAGGCAATTGAAAGCATTCGAGCAGGTGACGGTCGCGACAATTGGATTCTAAAATTCTTGCAATCCTCTTAGGTTTCCGAACCGCAGTAAAAGTAGTATACCTTAATAATCCCAGGGAACATTTTCATTGATACAACGAAAGAGAAACAAGATCCATTAAATTTCCTCAATAAACTCAGATCAACAACAATTTCAAACCAACTTATCAACAATTTCAAACCACTACATCAACAATTTCAAACCAACTTATCCTCGTAAACAAAATTGCAATATCTATTTTCCTAAAGTACTCAAAGATACGAAATTTGTCTTCGTAAGAATTTATCAAGTTAAATCTTCGTTACGAAATCCTTATGAAGGACCTTACAGAGTTCTACAGAAACAAGATAAATACTTCCGCATTGACTACAATGGAAAAGAAAGCAATATCTCCATCGATCGTTTAAAACCTGCTTTCATTGAGCATGACGATAATTCTTATAAAACTACCAATCTGAATACATATTAACAAGTAAAATTTCAATTTTAGAGTACATTTTGCATATATTGATAAATTTCCCGTTACGAAGATGGACGTTACACTGAGAGGGGATACTACAGTGTTCAATTTATTAACTTTTATTTATTTTGAGTAATATAGTTGACACTTTGAAAGAATAAAAAGCTTTCAATAAAATTTACATTACACTGAACTCAGATAAAAAATAAAAAAACTAAGATAATATAAGTTGTGTTAAAATAAATTTTAAGTTTAATTAAATACAAGTTTTTCAAAAACCAAAAAACTTAACAAAGCATTGAATTAGAGGACCAAGGCTACACGGGAGATAGTATCCGCGCATCAACCGCTTTAAGATCTAGCTTTGGATGTAGCGTCGGAAGCAGCTGAAAGTACTGCAAAAGCCAAATAAGGCAACGTTGCCAGCTACAAATCTTTATATTTATAGTTAAGGCTTTAATAAAACCTTAAAAGTATTAATTATTAATTATTTTTCTACCTTTTGGTATTTTATGTTTCCAAAAGATAAAGACTTCAGAGAACTGTGGTTAAAATCCATCGATTATATACCATCCAATGGTAGTAATGTTTGCGAGGACCACTTCGAATGAGTCACAAATTTACTATTTCCATGGTGAAAACTAACACATTCAGACCTTTCATACACATAAGGAAAATTCGGAAACTTTTAGAGCATGGTGCACTTCCTTTCGGTTTTTGTTCTAAGGTTTTGATTTATAAAGCTTTATATAAAATATGTCTGTTTACTCGATAGTTTTTACACAAAACCGAAAGTTTTCGCCCACACTGCGTCTGTTTACTTTTGGACTTTGACAGTCTCTTAAAATTAATGTTTTGATTTTGTAAGAAGGAGAATTTTTTACACCGGAGCTTTCGGTGTGCATCAGCATGGTGGTTTGATGATGACCACTTGCACTCCGGTCGAAACATCCATCTCACTCCTAATTGTGGAAGAAAAACAAGTGTTTTTTCCTTTTCATTTTCTGAAGGAGATTGTTTCCCGTCTATCGTTCGGTTGGTTTGGTATGATTCTATCACCCCCTGTGCTTTCAAACCTTCCGCGATTTCCGTAGCATTCATGTCATTCAGTTTTCTGTAGTAAATAGTTCCTTTAGTCGAGTTCTGTTTTTAACCGACTTCCCAAAAACAAAGAGGTTCTAAGTTCGACGCGCCTTTTTTTTTTTTTATGTCTGACCGGGCATAGCTTCGTAACGCGTCGACCGATTTTGATGATTCTTTTTTTGTTGGGTAGAGTATGTTCACCGATTGGTACCATGTCAAAACAATTTTTGGTAGGGTGGTGGTGGGGGGTGGGGGTGAAACCGAACTTTGTAACGCGCGGTCCGATTTGGATGGTTCTTTTTTGTTGTACAGAGTATGATCCCCCATTGCTAATAGGAGAAAAAAATTTGGCCTAGGGTGGGGGGAGGGAGGAGGTGCAGTCTAACTTTTTAACGCGTGAACCGATTTGGATAATTCTTTTTCTGTTGGGTAGAGTATGTTCCGGGGTTGATACCAGGTGAAAAAAATGTTGGAGCGATGGGGGTGGGGGTGGAACCTAACTTTGTAACGCGTGGTCCGATTTCGATGGTTCTTTTTCTGTTGTATAGAGTATGATCCCCCATTGCTAATAGGAGAATAATTTGGTCCTATGGTGAAAGGTGTGGGTGGGGGGGGGAGGGGTAGTCTAACTTCGTAACGCGTGGACGGATTTGGATAATTCTTTTTCTATTGGATAGAATATGATCCTTGGTTGATACTACGAGAAAACAAATGTTGCTGAGGTGGAGGTGGGAGAGGCGGGATGGAACCTAACTTTGTAACGCGTGGTTCGATTTTTATGGTTCTTTTGCTGTTGTATAGAGTGTGATCCCCCATTGCTAATAGGAGAATAATTTTGTCCTATGGTGGAGGTGGGGGAGGGAGAGGGGTAGTAACTTCGTAACGCGTGGACCGATTTCGATGATTCCTTTTATGTTCGGTAGAATATGTTCCTTGATTGATACCATGAGAAAAAAAGTTTAGTGGAATGGGGGTGAGGTAGGGGTTAAAACTAACTTTTAACGCGTGGACTGATTTGGATGGTTCTTTCTTCGTTGTATAGAGTCGGAGACACTAAAAGTGAAAAATAAAATAGTTTTTTAAAAAAAAGTTGAACCGACTTCACAAAAGGCGGTAAAAAGCATAAAATAATTTTTAATTTTATATCTATTACGACATTTTGAAGTCGGTGCAAATTAAACAAATAAAACAACTACAGTACCACAATTGAAAATAATACCTAATACTACCTGAACGTTTCAGTTTACGGGATCATAAGAAATGACGATTAAATACTTTTGTTGTAGTTGTTTGGTTTGTTTGATTTGCACCGACTTCAAAATGTCGTAATAGATATAAAATTAAAAATTATTTTATTCTTTTTAGCGCTTTTTGTGAAGTCGGTTCAACTTTTTTTTTAAAAACTATTTTATGTGTTTATGAATTTCTCTGCTATTTTTTGATTATTACAGAGTAGCAGGAGGCTACCGTCTTTCAGGTGTGTACACTTTTTGTACGTAGTGGAGACCAAATCTACACACTTAGCTACAAGGAACAGGTTGTAGCTGTCCATTGTTTTGCCAGGCTCAGCGCTTAGCATGTTGACGTATTTCGGCTAGTCAACCTCCAACCCTTCGGTCACTTTCAGAGTGGGGTATTCACTATCAAGGCTAGTATAGCCTCTTTTCTTTTTTTGGGGTGGCCTTTGCGCTCCTGGGTTGTCGCTCAGGATCGCGAAGTAGTTCCCCTGGCCTTCCGGCCCCATCTCTCCTGCTTTGCAGGCCCCTTTCTCTAGTTACTGTCTCTTCCTATAACTTAAAATATTTCCCCCTTGTTAAATTCTTGTCTACCT
This sequence comes from Leptarthrus brevirostris, assembly GCA_964036015.1. Classification (NCBI taxonomy): domain Eukaryota; kingdom Metazoa; phylum Arthropoda; class Insecta; order Diptera; family Asilidae; genus Leptarthrus; species Leptarthrus brevirostris. The sequence continues at coordinate 108,707,865 of OZ038372.1, read as the reverse complement.
GTTATTTATTTAATGCCTATTAATTCCTTCTATCTTTTAATCTTACCCTATTTTGTCTATTCTATTCTAACCCTAATAATATAATTTCTATGCTACTTCTTATTCTATCCTTTATCACCTAACCTATTTTGTTAATTTGCTTAGTCCTAATTCTACAAATTGTACTTAACCTATCTACCCTATTTATTAAGTCTAATTTGGTTTTTATATAGTATATCCGTCTGCGTTTTTGTATTAATTGGAATACAAGTATTTTTGTCTTTGTCTTGCTGCTTCTTAAAATGTCATTTGTGTATTTCACTAGGTTATGTTTAGGTAGTGTTCATTCCCAATTGTTAGTTTATTTCTCCTTTTTGATCTAACCTGTCTTTCTTTACTCCGAATCATATACACAAACCCTGATTTTAGGAGCTTTCGGAGCTCCAAAACTCCGAAATGTCAAATTGCTCACTTTTGCGAAGTTGGGTTATGTCTGCTTTTCCCTTTCCAGTTCAATTTTTATCTTTTTGGAGTTATTTTTGCCGAAAACTCCAATTTCACCAATTCCTGTTGGTATTTCTAATACTCCGATAAACTTTTCCCACTCAGAATCTCACTGCAAATCAGCTAGATTTCCAAATATTCTCCGCACGACTTTGACTACAATTCTTTCCTGATGTAGGTACAGTCCAGAATTCTTCTAAATTTAATTTAACTGTGGACGCTTCTACAAATGCGGTAGGCGCGGTTTCTCAACAATTTAACAACAACCATTGGGAACCTTTAGCATTCTTTTAGAAAAAACTTTCAAACATCGAAATTAAATATTCTGCTTTTGACCAAGATTTATTGGCTATGTATTTAGCTATAAAACATTTTAGACATTTTTTGGAAGGGCGAGAATTTACTGTTTTCACTGATCACAAATCTCTGATATGAATTATATTACCCAATTTACTTCTAATCACCCAAACATTAAAGGAAAGTCAAACACTGTAGCTGATACATTATCTCGAATTTGAGTAGAAGATTTTGAACTTTTGAAAGACAAGAAAACAAAATTCGACTTAGAAACTGGCCGATTATCAGAAATATAATTACGAATTAACACGTCTTTTAAAAACTCCTAATAAATTTAATAATTCAAAATTTAAGTTAGTCAGAATGAATTCACAGACATACTAAATCAGAGATTGGTAAATTCAAGGTACCTAAAGGTAGATTCGAGGATATCCACCTAGATTTAGTAGGACCTCTTACTCTTTCGGATTGATGTACCTACATCCTCACGGTAGTTGATCGATTTACTGATTGGCGTGACGCTTACCCAATCCAAAATATATTAGCTACAACGGTTATCAAAACATTGTACGAACAATATTTTCCTCGTTTTGGAATTCCCTTAGAAATTACTATGGATATGTACTCAGAAGAATTTTCAAAATTACTAGGATTGCATAAAATACGTACCACAACGTACTGTCCTCAATGAAATAGTATGATAGAGCGTTTTCAAAGGCAATTGAAAGCATTCGAGCAGGTGACGGTCGCGACAATTGGATTCTAAAATTCTTGCAATCCTCTTAGGTTTCCGAACCGCAGTAAAAGTAGTATACCTTAATAATCCCAGGGAACATTTTCATTGATACAACGAAAGAGAAACAAGATCCATTAAATTTCCTCAATAAACTCAGATCAACAACAATTTCAAACCAACTTATCAACAATTTCAAACCACTACATCAACAATTTCAAACCAACTTATCCTCGTAAACAAAATTGCAATATCTATTTTCCTAAAGTACTCAAAGATACGAAATTTGTCTTCGTAAGAATTTATCAAGTTAAATCTTCGTTACGAAATCCTTATGAAGGACCTTACAGAGTTCTACAGAAACAAGATAAATACTTCCGCATTGACTACAATGGAAAAGAAAGCAATATCTCCATCGATCGTTTAAAACCTGCTTTCATTGAGCATGACGATAATTCTTATAAAACTACCAATCTGAATACATATTAACAAGTAAAATTTCAATTTTAGAGTACATTTTGCATATATTGATAAATTTCCCGTTACGAAGATGGACGTTACACTGAGAGGGGATACTACAGTGTTCAATTTATTAACTTTTATTTATTTTGAGTAATATAGTTGACACTTTGAAAGAATAAAAAGCTTTCAATAAAATTTACATTACACTGAACTCAGATAAAAAATAAAAAAACTAAGATAATATAAGTTGTGTTAAAATAAATTTTAAGTTTAATTAAATACAAGTTTTTCAAAAACCAAAAAACTTAACAAAGCATTGAATTAGAGGACCAAGGCTACACGGGAGATAGTATCCGCGCATCAACCGCTTTAAGATCTAGCTTTGGATGTAGCGTCGGAAGCAGCTGAAAGTACTGCAAAAGCCAAATAAGGCAACGTTGCCAGCTACAAATCTTTATATTTATAGTTAAGGCTTTAATAAAACCTTAAAAGTATTAATTATTAATTATTTTTCTACCTTTTGGTATTTTATGTTTCCAAAAGATAAAGACTTCAGAGAACTGTGGTTAAAATCCATCGATTATATACCATCCAATGGTAGTAATGTTTGCGAGGACCACTTCGAATGAGTCACAAATTTACTATTTCCATGGTGAAAACTAACACATTCAGACCTTTCATACACATAAGGAAAATTCGGAAACTTTTAGAGCATGGTGCACTTCCTTTCGGTTTTTGTTCTAAGGTTTTGATTTATAAAGCTTTATATAAAATATGTCTGTTTACTCGATAGTTTTTACACAAAACCGAAAGTTTTCGCCCACACTGCGTCTGTTTACTTTTGGACTTTGACAGTCGAGTAATTTTTCCTTTGCCCAAATTTTACACACGCTGATGAGTGTTGACAAAATTTCGGCAGAATTCTTTTTCTTCTTTTATGGATGGATGTTTGGCAAGTTCCAGCTTCGAAATAAAAATTAAAATAAACACGGGGAACTGTTAACTTTTTAGTAAATTGTTTTTCATTTTTACTCATTTTTACGGTTTCTTGAAAACGCTCTGATCTTCGCACTGAATATTACTTCTGAGAGTTCTTCAGTCGCCATCAATTTACCCAAAAAGCGTCTGTTAACTTTCGTATTTTCATCCACTCCACCAGAAGAACAATTTTTACTTGATTTTTACGCACATTTTACACACAAAAGTAAACAGACAGACCTATAATGTATTCTACCCGTCTATATTTACAACTTTTTAAATTATGAATGATTTTAGATCCCGATTTTTAAAATTAAAATTGAGCAAATTGAATTTAAATAAACAATTTTAATTTTAATTACAATTTGTTATTCTAATTCTGAACTAGCTTAAGTCCATACATAAGATGTTACTGAGTAAGCCTCATTTTTGATTATATAGGGTGTTTCAGATCTGACGTGCCAAAATGAGTGGGGTGATAGATCTCACCTAGGCAAACAGGCAATCTCAACCGTTTGGAAGTTACAGGCTGATTCATAAATTTCAGTTTTTCGTGGTACGCACATTATTCTTTTATTTTTATCTTTCGATTTACCCACCATCGCGACATCAAACAAACGCTTGAAAACGACTATCCCAATAACTTTTTCAAAATTGTCAACAATCTTGATCTACATCTTACCATTGTAGGTACAGTCACTTCCGAAAGTGAAAAAATGATTTGCGATTACCTAAAATACAATATTTTTCCAAATTTTCTCCGAAATTCATGTAATTAGCACACTTTTTTTATTTTTATTGGATTGCCCATCTTATTACCTAGATTACCTTATTACCATACGAAAAAGTACAATAGGGTAAGGTCTGAAGATCTAGCAGGCCAAGGAATCGGTGCACCTCGTCCAATCCAGCGGTTAGGAATTTTTTCACTTAGTATTGCCTTCACAATGTAAGCAGTATGCGCTGGTGTTCCATCGTGTTATTTAGGGTGTGCATTCTAGCTAACATTTTTATAACTTTTTTACAGCAATAATTAAAATTAATTACCTTTTAACCCAAAAGAAACATTTTCGAACCTGTATCATAAAAATTGTTTTTATTTAAAGAATTTCGTACCTAAAAAACAATAAAATAATAATTTCTAAGGATGCTGTATTTCTAATCCTTTGTCTACCTTGCCACCTTGCACGTTTTTAGAAAGGTAATAAGACGGGCAATCCAATGAAAATAAAAGAGAGGTGTACTAATTACATGAATTTCGGAGAAAATTTGGGAAAATGTTGAATTTTAAGTGATCGCAAACCATTTTTCACTTTTGGAAGTGACTGTACCTGCAATTGAAGGAGCTAGATCAACATTGTTGATAATTTTGGAAACGTCATATTAGTTTTTTGGCGTTTGTTTGAAGTGGCTATGTTGGGTAGGGGGCATTTCACGCGAAGCGGAGAACTAACAATTTTAAAAAAGTTATGTATGACCTGTTTCAAAGGTAATTAATCATATTAAGAAACTTATATAAAAATAAGTAAAATAGTGATTCTTATAGGAAATTGCATGCTCTTCGCAGTCGTGGTATAGAATTCGAAATTGGATTTTTTTTTCATGTAAAAAATCCAAAATTAATATTTAAAATTAAATTTTGACAAACTTCGACCTTTTTAATTTTTTTGTTCAATTTCATAATGGGATCTGCATTCGAACACAGTGCAGCGCGTAGTCGGCGTTTGGCCAGTGCGATAGTTTTGTATGGAAACATGAAAAAATTTAAGTTTAAATTCTCTATCTCCGATACGAATCCAGATCCCATTCTAAAAATTTACACATATTATTTATGAACTATAAGCTACATTTTGAGATAAAAACAAAACTTTTTAAAAATGTCGAAGTTAAGTAAAATCCGATTTGATATGTTTACTTACGGTTTTATATACGAAAAAAAATGTTTTTTTCAACTCGGTAATAACAGCCAAGAAAAACATTTATTTGCCTTTAAAATAACACCATTTTTCTTTTTTTCTATCACTATGAATAATAGCAAACTTTTTTTTTCAAAAAACCCGCTCCTCAAATTTTGTCAATTCTTTAAAGGCTTATAAAAGGGCAACTAGGCTTTATAGAAAAAAAATAAAAATGCACATTCATTCAGGACATATAGAAGTACAATTAAACCAAATATGAAAAAAATCCAGAACCCGAAATTTTATCGCTGTCCGCTTCGCGTGAACTGCCCCGTAGATCAAAAGATAAAAATAAAAGAGTAGATAATGTGCATACCATGAAAAACTGAAATTTATGAATCACCCTGTAACTTCCAAACGGTGGAGATTGCCCTTTTCAGTGCCGTAGAATTTTTTGTTTGCCTAGGTGAGACCTACCACCCTACTCATTTTGGCACGTCAGATCTGAAACGCTCTGTATTTAAATGCTGCTGATGTCATACGCCCACAGTATTTTACTACGTTTTTATTAACTCGCTTTCTTGTCTGTCTGCCTGTTCGATAAAAATTTTGCAATCGATTTAAAACTAACTTCCCGATGAGCTAGAAACTTTAAATTTTAACCATATCTTAGAACTGGACAATATTAACGCGCTTTCTTGTCTGCTGTTCGTGGGGGTCAATGCAGAATCCTATTACTTAAAAAGTACAAAATAATTTATCCTAGCCCAATGCAGATATTAAGGTTCGATCTCAGTCACCAGGGCATTGAGAAGATCTGTCATGCTTGGAGTCGGATCAATTCGTTGAGCCGCACGACCACCATGCCATGGGTCCCGGGTTCGAGACCAGATCTCCCCGTGAGCTTTTATTAATAAATTAAAATATTCCACTCCGTCTCTGGGCTGTTGTCTAGCTCGCAGCAATGCAAAAACAAAACTTTCAAGTTTCCTCACTTCCTTACCCTAAATTCCCCTCCGGCCAAAACGATGCTAACGCATCAAAGGGTTGTCCCCTAAAATTTGGCCATATTGTATAAAAAAAAAGTCAGATTCTTAGTAAACTAAACCAAAACAGTCTATTAAATGTTAATTGTCTTTATATGTAAACTTACACCACTTTTAATAACTTAACAGTGAAAATTATTCAATAAACACTTTCAATGTGCACTCTTCAGAAAGTCTATGTCAAATTTACATTTCGGAAGGCGTATATTTTTACCCCCTTTCCACATCTTTCCTACGAACATAAAATCGGAAAACACGTACACGGTTTATAGACGGTATTGCACTTCCTTTCGTTTTCTGTTCTAAGGAATTTTATGCTCGGTGCTGTCAGTTGTCAAATCAAAGTAAGCTTGATTTTTTAAATATAAAATACATTTCGAGGAAAAACTTTTAGAATTAATCAGAGATTACCTCTGCTTATATAAAAAAGCCGATAACAATAATTATAAAAAACATTTTTGTACAAGAACTTCTTATGAACAACACTTCAATGCATTCTGTTATGGCTGGCACCAATGCGAGTTGTTGGCAGCTTCCGCCACTTTATGACGATCCCAGGATCAGAATTGGTGTTGCATTATGTTAAAGCCTTAATCCCAGTTCTGACACCAATTTTTATCATTTCCAATCACAAATGTTCACAGTTTTTTTCACTTCACTCATCAGTTCGTTTCACAATTTTCTTAACAATTTTTCTTCACTTCTCACTTCCCTGGTTAAAATACAGCTAACTCACCAGGCTACTACTCAGTCCTACTTAGCTCAATGCTTGAAAATTCAACAACTTAGTTCTAGAAATTTCCGTTATTAATTTTCACAACACCAAGTCACCACAGGTTCGAGTTGGCTTTGACTTCATCTGACGCTTTTCTAATTTCCCACATCTGGGACATGCGCATTGCACATACGGTGCATGTTACGAAGTCAATAATACTAGTGTCAGTTAATTAATTTCTCGGCATATAAAAAACATCATGGAATTCTTGCCCAAAGAATACTTGTATTGGGACTGATTTTGGATTCATTGCGACACCTTTTTGGGTAGGTTTGGTTTAGATTATCGTTTATTTTATTTACGACGAAATCCATCTTAGGTAATAAGCGTAAGCTAATTATTTCAAATGTTGGCTCAACTTCTGTTGTGTTTAGAAGACTTGCCGTAATCATTTTCTCAGTGGGACAATTAGGAAGATAGGCATCGGGTCCAATTTCTTGTCTCCAACTGCTTTAGTGAGGATTTATAACATTTTTTTTGTTCTAGCCGGAATCGGAATTTGTGTTCCAGTTTAAAATAGCGAGATCTGTGTATCAACAGCATCAATATTATAATCGATCAAACTCAGCTTGACTGAAGAGCTGCTTATTGAGCTATCTTGTACTGGTTTTACCTTTGTTGATAGTTTATCTGAGAAGCAATTTGAGACATTACTAAGGGAACTGTAAATTTGCTGGAATTTTATTTTACTTTTTTGGAAATCTTAAAAGTTTATGTGGACCTTCAATGGTGCAATGCTGCGATAGAAAAGTATTTCCTAAAACACGATCACCCGGGCTATTTGCTGCTACCCACACTAAAACTCCGTGAATCTGTAATAAGAATGTACCTGATCAGAAATTGATCAATTTTGTAAATTTTGATCGTGAATGCGATACTTTGCGCAGAAAGAGGAGTTTGGTCTTATTCGGCCCAGAAGAATGAATTACAAATAATAGATGCTCCTTTTAAGTGTCACTTTGTCCACATTAGTATTAAAAACGTCTCAAAATTCATTAGCAGACCTACACATGCGGTTAATAGGCTCGAACATGCCGCAATTAGTGCGCGAAAAAGCAATCTGTTAAGGTGATCGATTGCGTAGGGAATAGGAAAGTTCTCTAGGCAATATTTTGGAAGCTAGTTCAGCGCTCTCTAGCTACCCGTGCAGAAGCTGATGCAAAAATATTAAATCAGCAACCCAACGTCCCTTCTCGAGTGTAACAAGTTGCAGTAACCCTAAGCGCTACTCATAAGGTGGTAGAATAAGAGGGTCATTCAAAGCCAAAGAACGTAGGGCCGATCTCACAAATTTGCGCTGGACGGATTCGATACGTTTAATGTGGGATCCGTAAAACGGAGAGCAAACCTGACTAGCATATTCAAGCGGGGGTCTATCCAGGGACGTATAAAGATGGAGTCTTACATGAGGGCTAGGAAATTCCTTGGACCATCGAAGAATAAATCCCAGCATGGAGTTTGCCCTAGCAACGACGTTTTTAATATGGGAGATATAGTTCAATTTAACATCAAGATACACTCCCAAGTCCCTCACCCCACAGGTTTTGTACCAGTACCTTCAAATATGTATAGAAAATACGGAAACTCCGAGACCTCGAAAAGGACATAACCTGAAATATCTCAATGTTCAGCTTAAGATTGTTGTTTGCAGTACCACTCATAGAAAATTTGCAACTCTGATTGCAAAATCTCACAATCAGCATTAGATTTGATTGGGAGAAAAATCTTAATATCGTCAGCATTTATAAGAATTTTACATCCTTAAAGCAAATACGAAATATCATCAATAGATAAGATGAATAACAATGGACCCAGATGACTGCCTTGGGAACGCCAGAGTGAGCCACAAAATCATCAGAGAGTGCACTACGAAAAAGGACTCTATAGGTCCTATTAGATAAATATGACTTAATCTAAGCAATAAGCGAAGGCGGGAAACCCAACTTATCCAATTTAAAATCAATGATAGAGTGAGACAGCTTATCAAAGGCCTTTAGGCTTAGCAATTGGCCTGTATTTAGAAATGTCTCCTTTATTGCCACTCTTGAAAATAGGAATTAAAAAGGATATCTTCCAGAGTGCCGGGAAATGGCCCCGCGAATGAGACTTCCTGAAAGACCATAATAACACCGAAGAACATTTCTTTGTGACTGCAGCAGGAACCCCGTCAGGACCACTAGAAAAGTCAGTTGGAAGATCTCCTCCGTGCGGGATGAAACACGTCAAGGTTTGTCAAGGAAAGGAGGCTGGGTTCAAGAAAAGTGAGCGTGGAGTTCGTAGAGAATACCAATTCAAGCTGTCTTGCCATTTTGTTACTCACATTGCTCATTTGGCAAAGTCCTAAGCTAGCCAAGGTGTCGAGGAATAACGATTGTTCTTCAGTCAAGTCATGGGGAAGAAAGCTATCGTCATATTCATTCTTAGAACCCAATCGATCATAGATGTAGTTGATATGCTGAATGAGAATTACTATCAACGACCATTACTATCAACTACATTAGACGCATCAGGAGATATATAACAACAAATTAAGAAGATGTTGCTTGAATCAAATGAAATTTTTACTGAAACTTGTTCCAGATCCAGTTGGTCAGAAAATGAAGGAGTGTCGCAATGATAAGTATTAAGAAAATTCCTGCAAGCTATGAGAACCCCACCACCGCGTGCGGTCAAGGCAGCATGCCTATCCCTACGGAAAACTTGATAAGAGCCATTAAACAGTTCCGCGTCCGAAATGTATGCAATTTGGGATCCCCTTGATAACTTGACATATCGTGGTTTTCGGCTCGGAGGATCGATTTTTCGAGGTTACCAGATCTTTTGATTTTAAACAATTTATGTTTCTAGCATTGGGTGGCTGGGTGGTGAAGTGTGGGTAGTGAGAGGGTGAATAAAAGGAAGGAGTCTGGTAATTATAAGAAAGTACAACTTACATGTAAGGGGTCCAATTGTGGTCTCCGTTTGCACCTGCAAATTTATAAGCCTGATTTACAGCGACTGCGATAGCCGCCATATTGGGTTTCTTTCATTCAATAAATTATTTTTTCGATAATAATTCGTTCAATAACAAATGGGGAAAAAATTGGTTTATGTTTATTTGTCTCTCCAAAAAAATTTTACTAAACGCGAGCACCTAAAACAATGGTTCCAAGGTAGAGAGGTCTTCCTTAATGGAATTGAGTGATAATCGATGCTCTACTGTATTTAGTATTTACAAGAAAATACCTTTTAGCTTTAAATTGGTTATTCTTTAGGGCTTCACAAGTTTTCCTGAAACACTCAAGACATTAATATTTAATTTCCAAAACTTTCCAAAACCGCGGAAATGTGCAGTATATCAAACCTAAAGTACGGTAAACTAAAGTAAGTTGAACCTAACTAGATTTATTCAAATTTGAAGGAACACAGATCCCATTAACTGTGGCATAAGAAACTGCCTACATCTTTAGTTGAAAAGGGCAAAGCTAAAGATGGGACGAACACGAGCAAAGTGATAAGTTATCTTATGCGGAAATGCTTAACACGAGGACAGCTTTATGAAGGCAACTGCTATTCCAGAAACAACCTTTCTATAAGAGTACAATGGCGTTAAATCCAGTCGTAATACACATTAAATGAGGCACAAAAACTTATTGAAATTGTCTAGAGATGTGGAATAACTTAAGAGTGCTTTCTAATCTGAAAGGGATTTGGGAAGGACAGTAAGAACTATATATGGTGCTTTAAAAATTCATGAGTATGGCTGTGCTGGAAAAGGTCAAAACCGCAAAGTACAAGATTTACTAATTTTGATATATTTCTCAGAATTAATAACTTCAGCTGGATGCTAATAGTGGAGGTTCCTTAATTAGTAGCCTTTTTCATTTGATTTTGAGGTAATGTGCATTTAAAAAAATTATTTAAAATTTATTAGCATAAGATGACCAGATAAATTATAATCTATAATTTATAGGTCTAATGAATTGTTAAATATACACGAAATGTCAGAACTAATATAAATTCTTCTTATTACTTTGTCCTTATCCAGCAAATCATAATTAATATTTATATTGAGAACAGAATAAGTGTTGGACTTTTTTTATGATTATGCCAAAGCTCAGGGGATGTCCTATAATATTAAGCACAGCAGGGAAATGGGTTAATAGGAAATGCTTAACACGAAAGTAAAGGAAGTGGCTTTAGTGTTCACTAATACTTAAGACCCCATAAGTACTGACAAAAAAGGATATAATACTTATATATGGCTATTTGTAAGGCCTACCTTACCTTACGTTTATTACCGAATTGCTGTACCAATGACAAGTAATCATTGAATGCTTCAAATATTATGTGCTAGGCTAGTAGGCATTTGGAATTACCAAGAATAATAAGAATACCATACTTTATCGAATGAACATTTTTACTGAACTGTAATTAAATCACTTTTCCTTATTTGGGCAGGTGCCTGTATTTAGAATGAACAAGTATGCCTTACTTTAGTTAGTTGGTTGACAAGTAATCACTGAAAAGATCAATTACCAAGGAAGATTAGGTTAGGTTATGTTAACGTGGCGGCTTCGAAAGCCTCGCACAGGCCGCACCGAGTCGATAGTATTAGCACGTTTTAGTGTTCTATATCCTAAAGATGCTGTACTGTGAGCGTCGAGGCTCTTACTTTATTTAAATTAAACGTACTGGTCTCTGATTCGAATTTCAGAATACTTCTAATGTTACAGGTAGAAACCTCCTATCCTTGCAGAAGTACTTCTCTAACGATTTGTATCTTGCTTTTGCCAACGCAAGACAACGGCAAGAGGAGGAGACGGAGTTGGATCAATGCGTTGAGCGGCAAGACCAACATGCCGTGGGTCCCGGGTTCGAGCCCAGATGACCGTGAGCTTTTATTAAGAAATTAAAATAATCCACTCCGTCTCTGGGCTGTTGTCTAGCTCGCAGCAATGCAAACAAGACTCAAGTTTCCTCACTTCCCTTACCCTAATTCCCTTCCGGCCAAAACCATGCTAACGCATCAAAGGGTTGTCCCCTAGGATTTGGCCACATCGTATAAAAAAAGAAAAAAAAACCGCACAGAAGATGTTCTATTGTTTCCTTTTTTCGATTTGCTGACACAGTGTCTGTGTTCTGTGCGCATGCACACCTGTTAGACAGTGACCAGTGCAGACTCCTACCAAAGTACTAGGCAGCCTGCGTAACCTATCAGTTTTCTTTCGGTCATAGGTTTTACCCATGACCTTCATGATTCTACACGTTGTGGTCCCATATGTCACTGACATTTGTTTTTTTTTTAAACGATGTGGCCAAATCCTAGGGACAACCCTTTGATGCGTTAGCATGGTTTTGGCCGGAAGGGAATTAGGGTAAGGGAAGTGAGGAAACTTGAGCCTTGTTTTTTTTTGCATTGCTGCGAGCTAGACAACAGCCCAGAGACGGAGTGGATTATTTTAATTTCTGAATAAAAGCTCTGGTCTCGAACCCGGGACCCATGCCATGTTGGTCTTGCCGCTCAACGTATTGATCCAACTCCGTCTCCGTCTGTTTGATAGTGACATGAATTGGAGGTACTATTTGCATTGCATCGCGATGCTCCAACTCAACGCCTTTCTTGCGAGATCATCTGCCGCTCTGTTTCCAACTATGCCGCTGTGGCCTGGTATCCATCAACGGCACATTCGTAATAAGTAGTGCAACAGCAACACAGCTCTGTAGCAGTTGAGCAACGTGTTTGATTTAAATTCGATGGACCCCAGATATTTTAGAACTGCTTGGTTGCCCACGTAGATCTTTTCGGCGGCGCCTATCATCAGCAGAGTATAAGTTATTTCGGCCGCTTTGTACAGTTACGACTTCGACTTGAAATGCGCTACACGCGCTGAGAAGTCTGTAGGATGCTTGAATATTCATCTCAATGTTGCCATTTCTACCAGAATTATGGTATACCAACCACTTCTCCGCGCTAAATCCCATATACCATAATGTCATTCTATGGTATCTTGAAAACACCATAATATATCTGAATGAATAACCTATTTTGACGCAGCTTAAAATTTGATTTTTTTTAAACATCTCGAATAATCGCCTGAGTTTCTTTGATATTTTATTCGCGAAACAATATATTATCCAAATACACTTATTTTTCTTTATATTATAAATTGTGAACTTCTTCATTACGTTATTATTTCCTGCATATTTTGTGCATTTTCTTCATAACAATTTACATAAAAATTAGAATTGTCTAAAACTTCTCCAAAGAAAAAGGCGAAGTAAGAGTGCTAACAAAAATATGGTAAAAATGGTTGACAACGGCCGAATTCAAATGCTGGTTGGGAGGTATTCTAAATAACGTTTACAAAATACACTGAAAGCTCTGTAACAAAGATTTTACTGTTGGCATTTCAGTTTTAATGCCGCACTTTGGGTCGAAAAATTGAATTAACCCTTCTAACTCAGAAGGCGCACTTCTGAGGCAGAAGCCTAGAATCAATTGACCTATTCGCCAGAATATAACAATATATTGAGGCGAATTAGGCTCCCACACCAGCATGCAAAATACATTAGTAAACAAAAACACGCCCACACACAACAATCAGGGGTGCACAAATAACAGAGAACGTTTCAGCAAATCCTTCGTAAGAGTCAGTTCGAAAAGAGCACACATATTCACGGCTCTACACATGCGATTTATAGGCTCATGCATACCATAGTTAGACCGAGAATGAACAACATGCAGTAAAGGCAATCTCCTTAAGCTATACGGGGTATGCCTATAAGAAACCATACTTGCGAGAGTGCAAGAATCTATGTTTGAGTTCAAAAGCTGGTGAATAAAGACTAGGTCAGCAACTCTACGTCGTTCTTCCAACGAATGCATATTAAGTAACCGGAGGCGATCCACATAAGGAGGAAGCCTGAGTGGATCATTCCGCTGCACCGACTCACTGCATCTAGAATGAATAGCATAGCAGGGAGACCAAACCTGAGATGCATATCTTATCCCGGTTATTTATAGGGCTTGAAACTTCGTATCGCTCATTTCAGTTTTCTCTTATCAAGGATCTTGTGGACGAGTTCATGGCCGTTCGGAGTATCCCGGAAATTGCGTGTTGACTAGTAACTCCAGCGACTCAAGACTGGAAGAAGTCCAACTACCATCACTTTTGGTCAAGGGGTTTAGGGAGATGAGCGTCGTTGCGCTTCGGAGGTGCTTTCGATCTTATTACAGAAACTCTCCCACGAGGATCATTTTGCTTTCCTAATCAGTTTCTTAAATTTTTTGAGGCATTCTTTATAAGAAGTTCAGACATTAGTTCTTTTAGCTTCGTTAAAAAGCTTAGGACACTCCTTTCTTCGAGTCATGATTTCACTCGACCACCACGGAGATTTAGGCTCTGGGGACCCTGTCGGGGCAAGAAATTTGCGTCGCCGCATTACACGCAAGCGTCAGGGTGTCCACCACCTTGTCAAGTGTTTGCATTTTTTTAATTACAGGTGGACCTGTGACAGGCAGACCAGGCAAGATATAGGTAAATCAATAAAGGTATTACAGCATTCTATCCTGAACTTTCATTGACTGTCAATATAGTAAGGTTAGCCATCTTGTAGCCAACAGACGGTAAAGGCAAAAAATTTATTTTTTTGAATGGTTCCTGGTTACGCGGCATATGTTCTTGCCGAAGTGCTTATAAAAAGAAATAATCTAACACATACCTTTTTTCGGTGAAACTGCAATTAGATGATTTACACTTGCATGCCAATGACCACTAAAGCACTTTGAAAACAAAAACATTAGAAAACATTAGAGCAAAGTATAGTTTCACAATTTGCGTACGGAAAAATAGCTAGAAACTATCACAGCATCGAGGTAAATCAATTGAATACACCGTTATACATAAATCCGAAAAGAAGAGCTGATCAACTATTACCAGACAATATTACAAATGCGGAGCTTAAATTAAATAAGAAACCCTGCAATATGACTATCAAAAAAGTTGGAGATATATCCATGGGTAAGCTGTTGGCTGCTTTCTCACAATTGATGCAAAGCCAACTGTCTACTCTTGCGGCTAAGAGTGTGTGAATGAACTGATCTTAGTAAAACATGAAACTGCATTGTTAAAGAAAAAACAATTAAGCGTAAAATGATGAAGTGACCGAACGATTAGAGATTCCTGAAACTCAGCAGAGGCGTAAGAGAGTTTAACTACCTTCACAAGAAGATCCGAAAGAGGTTATTACGAAGTTATGTTTTGAATTTGAACTACTAGGCATAAGGGAGCCTGTTGGGGTAGAAAGAGCAACTAAATTGGCCCAAAAAACCTAGAAATATCTCAGTTGTTAGTGCAATTTAATTCAAGTAGTGCAGCAAATAATATTTTGAAAAACTATAGAAAAAAAATACTTGACCATGTTCAACAAAATGCTAACGCGTCGGGTTTCCGTGCTTTCTACAGCTGTGAAACGGCTGTCTTAAAGGTATCTACAAACATTAGAAGCGCCCTGGATCAGGATAAGTTTACGGCGCTGATACAACTTGATTTCTCCAAGGATTTCGACTGTGTTGACCATGCCTTACTACTTGAGAAAACTTTATAATTCCTTTAATTTCAGTAGCTCTGCCGTTGCTATCAACAGTAGTTTTTTGTCTAGTTAGTTTGTCTAGAGTTAAGAGAAATGATACACTATCCAGTGCTCGACCTCTATTGCATGGCGTACCACAAGGATCTATACTAGTCCCATTACTGTTTAGTCTATTTATTAGGAACCTATCGCGCGTGGAAAATTCATATCTATGCATACGACGTACAAATAGACTTAAACAGACCCATCGGCTTTCTTGATGTCTGCATTGTACGTATAAACTCTGACCTGGACAGGATATATAATTGGTCAAAGAACAACCAATTGTTATTGAACCCTGGGAAGTCCCAATATACCATGTTCTATAATAGTTCCTTTGGTGTAAATGATATTCCTTCGATATGCCTAAATGGAATCTCTTTGCCTGTACTGAACAATTGGGCACCTCGGAATTATCTTGAGCCATAATATGAGTTGCTGTGATAATGTAAATATTTATTTATTTAAGCTTAATGCAAGCTATTACATAAAAAAAAAATACAAAATAACAAAATAAATACTACAAACTAATATAAACAATAATTCATAACAGATAATGTAAGCTACAATATAAGCTATGATAATGATAACTTTAGACAGGGAGGAAGGAGAATTAGGAAAGGCGATCAAGATGGGCGGGATAAAGATATAAGGCTTTGTGAAGGGATGATTTACTCAGATGGAAGTCAAAGGAGGGAAGGTCGTTGACTTTTCGAAGCATCCTGGTAATTGGTTCGCGTTGACCGTAGTTCGTGCGATGGCGGTCGAGTCGGAAAAGGGGAGTGGACCTAAGGTTGCGAGGATTGGTATAGATGGGTAAAGACTGCAGGATTGAAGGGCAGTCTATGGCGCCAGCTAGTAGCTGATGAATGAAGAGAACGTCGGAAACATCACGACTTTTACTTAGGGGTTGTAAGTCGATCAGTTTTAGACGGTTTTCATAAGGTGGAAGGTTGAATCTATCAACCCATGGAAGATCACGTAGAGCAAAGCGAATGAACCTACGCTGGACAGATTCAATTCTGTTAATGTGGGTTGTTTGCGTGGGTGACCAAACCTGGCTGGCATATTCAAGGAGAGGTCTCACGAAGGAAATATAGAGAGATTTGGAAACATAAGGATTGGAGAACTCTCTAGACCAGCGCTTCACAAACCCTAGCGCGGAGTTAGCTCTGTTAATTATGCTATCAATATGGGAACGGAAATTGAGTTCACTATCACAGATTATTCCTAGGTCACACAAAGAGGTAACGATAGGGACTGGTACGTTGGTTAACATGTATGTTCTCGGGGTGTTGGTAAGACGCTTGCGGGAATAAGAGATGGACTGACATTTAGAGACATTGAGCTCAAGAAAGTTTTTCATGCACCATGTGGTGAACGAATCGAGGTCCTTTTGGAGAAGAAGAGAGTCGGTTGTGGAGGAGGTAGTTTAATTATTTTCATGTCATCAGCATAAATGGACAGCTCTGAGTATTTTATGATACATTCAACATCATTAATTGTAAGGATGAAAATTAATGGACCGAGGTGGCTGCCCTGAGGGACGCCGGAACGAGCGACAATGGGGTTAGAAATGGATGAGCTGAAAAGAACATTGTATTGACGGTTGTTGAGGTAGGATTGAATCCAGGAGATGAATCTGGGGGGGGAAGCCTAGGCGATCAAGTTTAAACAGGATAACGCTATGGGAGATCTTGTCAAAGGCTTTACTAAAATCGGTGGCGATAACATCAACATCTTTACCGTTTTCCAGGGCACATAGTGTTTTGGAGACGAATTCGGTAAGGTTGGTGGTTGTAGATCTACCTCTGAGGAAGCCATGCTGGGAGAGGGAGAAAATAGACTTACAGTGGAAGAACATGGAATCATAGACCAATTTTTCGAATAGTTTAGGTATGGATGATAATTTAGCAATGGGTCTGTAGTTGGATACATCGTTCTTGCAGCCTTTTTTGAATATGGGAATAATATAAGAGTTTTTCCATAATTGAGGGAAAACCCCTTGAGTGACCGAGAGGCGGAAAAGCAAAGTAAGGGGTTGAACTAGATGCACGGCACACTTTTTCAGAACTATGGCTGGAATGCCGTCAGGACCGGGGTGAAAGTCATCCGCAAGCCCGTTAATACTGGCAGCGATTTGTTCGGGGTCAGGGTCAAAAGATGTAAACGACGTTTGAGTGCATTTGTCCAAGAATGAAAAGTAGCTAAGGTCAGGTTGGAGCGAATTGTCGCTGAAAGATTTACTGAAGAAGTGTGCAAAGAGGTTGGAGATAACCTGAGGATCTGATGAAGAGGTATTGTCGAGCTTTAGGGTGGAAGGGTAACCATTGGATTTCTTCTTAGAATTAATAAAGCTATAAAAGCACTTGGGGTTGGATATGAGGCTAGTTTCCATCCGTAGGAGGTACTCATGGTAGAGGGTATCACAACGTTCAGAAAAAGAGGTGTAAGCAGACAAGTAGGAAGAATAGTCGGACTCATTTTGGGTGAGAAGAAAAGTTTGCCAACGTTTATTTCTCCTGTTGCGGAGAGAGCGTAATTCTTTGTCGTACCGAACGGGGGATGAGGAGCAGTTTTTACGAGGAAGAAGAGGGATAGATTGTGTAAGGCAAGCGTGTATTTCCGAATAAAACGCCTCTACAGCAATGTCTATTGGAAGATGTTGAGGGATATTGCCAATGTTGGAGTTGAGGAGCAAGTGATTTAATTTTTCATGAGGCTTAATAAGATTTATGCTGTGCTGCGAAGACTATGGCTCTCGGCTAATATATACTAATATATATGGGTGATATATGTTAATTCGGATATTGAAGGTTTAGTGGTAGATACCTTACTTGGGTTAGGATTGCTGCAAATTAACAGTGTTAGTAATATGCTTAATAGATTCTTAGATTTAGTTTTCTTAAATGACGATTTATTTGGAAAGGTGAATGAATCTTTTAGGGCTATAAGTAAATGTGATGTACACCATAAACCTATTGAGTTAGATATTCTATTTTATGAATTTTCGAAATTTAATGTAAACTCTTCGATAGTGGAATTTGATTATTTTAATGCTGATTTTTCAGGTTTAAATACCTATTTTCTTAATGTAGATTGGTTAAATATATTGTCCACAAATTCAGTGGAAGAAGCATATGACAGTTTCAAATATAATATAAGTTCTGGTTTACGTCAATTTGTTCCTAGTAAAAGAAAATATTCAAATTCACGTCCTAAATGGTACAACAAATCACTTTTGAGGCTGAAAAATGCAAAAAATAAAGCTAATACGCGTTTTAAAAGGTATGGTCAACTATACGATTATATCAATTTTAAACGCCTTCAGAAAGAATTTGAATTCTTGCATAGATTCTTGTATAGGCAATATGTTTGGACCGTTGAAGAAAATATAAAAAAGGATAGTAAGTGTTTTTGGTCTTATATTAACAATAAGAAAAGTTCTTCACACTTCCCTAGTATGATGGAGCACAATAATACGAAATCACGTAATTTGCAGGAAACTTGTAATCTTTTTCCTCAATTTTTTTAATGACTTTACAGCGACTCTATTGTGAATGACTTTTTCAATTTGCCCGATGTTACATCGTTTCATGATGTCGGGGTATTACTAGTTGATCAAAGTGACATAGAATTAGCAATTCAATCACTTGATTACAATTATAAACAGGACGCTGAAGGTTTTTCTGCAATACTTTTAAAAAGTTGTATTTCGTCACTTCTTGAACCGCTTTCTATTATATTTAACCGTTCTCTTACATCGGGAGTTTTCTTAGATGAATGGAAAACTACCGTTATTAAGCTCATTTTTAAGAGCGGGGATAAACATTTAGTTAAAAATTGTAGAGGTGTTGCAATCATGAATGTAATACCAAAAATTTTAGATTGCATTATTGCAAATAAACTTTCTTTTATCTGTAAAGAATGTATATGTGCGGAGCAACATGGATTTCAGAAGGGCAAGTCAACAGTAACAAATCTTGCGGTGTTTACAAACTATTGTGTGAATGTTATTGAACAGGGTGGCCAAATTGATACTGTATATACGGACTTTTCCAAAGCTTTTGATAGAGTCAATACCGAGTTACTGCTAATAAAATTATTTAACTTAGGTTTTCATGGAAAATTTTTAAAGTGGATATCATCCCATTTACAGGGAAGGAAGCAATTTGTTCGTATATCGAATACAACTTCTAAAATCATCAAAGTATCATCAGGTGTTCCTCAAGGTAGCCACTGCGGACCCATCTTGTTCCTTCTGTTTATAAATGATGTTGTAAAATCTTTTTCAGTTGCTCGCTGCTTAATATTTGCGGATGACCTAAAACTTTTTCATGAAATACGTTCAAATGAATGTTGCCTTTTACTACAAAATGATCTAGATAGTTTAGCTGACTGGTGCGAGTCAAATAATCTTTCTTTGAATGGCTCCAAGTGTTCGGTTTTATCTTTTCATCGTTCTTTAAGACCCATCAGTTACGAATACACTGTTAAAGATTGTCCTCTAAATCAGGTTAACAAAGTTGTTGACTTGGATGTAGTGTTTGATAACAAGTTATCATTTACGGAGCATATTTAGTATGCCACATCAAGATCATTTAAACTCTTAGGCTTTATAAGGAGAAGTAGTCGAGATTTTACGGATCCATTTACCATGAAGTCGCTCTATGTGTCTATAGTCAGACCAATTTTAGAATATGCTTGTAAGGTTTGGAGTCCAGGCTATCAAAATCATATTAACAGGCTTGAATCTGTGCAAAAATCAGTTACACGTTCTTTGTGTTGCAAACGTCGATATTTTAGAGATAATATTCCTTCATAGGAATATAAAGCTTCAGACGTGATTGCTTTCGATCTATATTTGTTAAAGATATTTTGTGATATAATATTAATTGTCCAGAGTTACTTAATTTGATCAATATCCATGCGAGTGAGAGAATAATGCGATCAAGAAGTTTGTTATATGCTCCTTTCCATACAACTAATTACGGTCGTCATGAAACCATATCAATGAGTATATTAAAATTTAATGATTTTAACCGTTTTGAAGATTTTACTCTTCCTAGGAATTTGTACAAAAGTGAATTATTTGCTATTAAAAATATTAAATATTGAAATATATAAATCTAGACATTTAGGAGTTATAAGTTAGTTAATGCAATAGTCTGTAAGATATAGATTCTGTAGACTGAAATAAATAAATAAATAAATAAATATGGTAGCACTGGTAAAAATTGGCTAATATTGCTTCAGTTCACTTTCGGAAGATTAGCTTTTCCTCGATTGGACAGCATATGTATACGAAAGTTGGATATTGCTTTCAACGATTGCATAAGGTTTATTTTTGGGCTCGACCATGTCTCACCTTACCAGCATCGTTTGATCGGTTGTCCTCTTACTTCTTATTTAAAACAAACAGTGTTAATATTTCTACATAATCTACTTAACTCGAATAAGCCGGAGTACCTCAAAGTAATGCTTCAGTTTAAAACATCTCAACGCAATAGAAATTTGCTTTTGCCGCCATTTAATAAATTAGTTATGGAAAGATCCTTTATTGTCCAAGTGATTCGCTTAATGATCTTCCCTTTAATATACAAAACGCAGGCACTGTCAATACATTTAAAAAGCTTATCAATGCTCACAGTAATCCATTTTTTCTTATTTTGTAAATTCGTACATATAGTTCATACTTTCATTGTGATTGATTGTTTTTCATCTTTGTTTGATACTGGTAGTTTTTTAATTATAACTAGCGCCACTTCTTTATTGTACTTTAAAAGATTGTCAATCTTGTGTACACGAACCAGCAATAAATGCTGACTAAAGGGCACAAACATAATTATACAGAGATTATTCAAGCTCTATGCGGCAAAAGAAAGACCACATTAGTATTAAAATTCTTATACGTGATGACAAATTAGAAATCGCAGAGCGACAGTTTACATGGAACAAAAACAAGCTGATGAGTGGAAATCAATCAGCTCGTGAAAGAATACAGGCATCTTCACTGATAAAGAGAGGATTGAACTTATATTGGCGGAATGTGAAGGTAGCGAGAAAGGGACTGTACGAGCAAACTAAGGAAATTACATCTGTCGAGAAGACAGGTTTGTTAATGATGAAATGATTCAATGTAGGAACAGAAATACTGATGAGGTACATATATATCAACCAAAATTGTTTTGATTCTAGGAATAGTACTAGTAGTGTAGTTAAAGGAACTCGGATGAGGATAAAAATGAAGAATAAAACATTTTTCGGCTTTTATCTTATAATATTGCAGAACTTAAAATAAATTTGTATTTCCGGGATTTTTCGCTTTTATCAAATCTTTTGATGCTTTCGCGCATTTCGAAACACATATCAAGGATACTGATTCGGATGTGACTTGTGCTGGGTGAGTGTAGCGAGATTTTCTCAGAAGAGCATGGTAGGGTTGGGTCTTAGGAGTAAAGAAAGATCATATTAGGAATAAGATATACAATTTTACTTTTCCGTTCATAAAGTAAACAAACCCGTCTGAAACTTGACAATATATGTTAATTGTAACAATTGGGATACGGATTTTAATGCGTTTGTTGAATTGAATAATAATAATAATAATTTTTATTGCTAGTTGCAGAACACAAGATTGACAATCTTTTCTACGTACTAACTCAAAACAGGATATAGACGGTACGAAATTAATTAACAAAAGTATGAATTAGTATGATAAAATTAAAATTAGATTGAATAATTGAGAAAAATAAATTTAATACAGAACAATTATCTTCTGATGATTCCAGACAATGATTAGATGATAAGAATTATAATAAGTGATCTTTAACGAGTACCTTAAAGTATACTGATAGTGCCCGATGTTTGGATATTAAGAGGAAGATTGTTCCAGAGACGAATAATTTGGACAGGATAGGAATCTTCTATGACCGTGGTATTAAAAGATTTCTGTTACGCTGAGATGAAGTTATCGAAAACTCTGAGGTATTCCGGTTTATTGGAATGAAGAAGATTGTACAAGAAAGCAAGAGCCCTTTGTTTTAGATAAGAAGATAATGTACAACCAAGCACTCTCATCCGGAACGGAGAACAGGGTCGTACCTCCGTTATCCGAAAACAAAACGAATGCAGTCGTTGAAAGCAACTTCCATCTTATGCGCACAGGTGCTATCTAGCTTTCGGAAGATCATACTACCAAAGGCACTATAATTTACTATTTACTAACGGGTAAAATGCGCGCCAAGAGACACAGCCTACGAAGGCCACCATAAATCACGCCAAGCTTCCTATTTGTATTCTCGCAGCATTTCATTTGCTGATTCATAGTAGTCCCACAATTCTTAACTTTTTCTAGAACTGGTAGCAAATACCCATTAAAAACCACCGACGGAATATTAGACTGATCAATTACGCTGTTGGAGAAAATGATAAGTAGATTCTTAACCTTTTTTAGAACGGGTAGCGAATACCCGTTTAAAACCACCGAAGGAATATTGGACTGATCAATTACGCTGTTGGAGAAAATGATAACCTGCAATTTCCTAGGGCTAAGCTGCAAGCGATTATAATCAGACCAGATATGTTGGCCGGATTAAATATAATTGTACGTCGTCCGCATAGAGATGAATAGTTAAGTCGCGGATCACCGCCGGCAGATCATTAATAAATAAACTGAACGGTAACGGACTCAAAATTGATCCTTGAGGCACGCCTTGCCTCAAATATAGCCGCGAGGAAAATGTGTTGTCAACCTTAACCTGTTGAGGACGGCCCGAGAGGAAATTAATAATTATTTGAACTGTCAATGTATCAAACATAAAATAAGAAGAAAGTTTGCGTATGAGAGTACAATGATCAACACAATCAAAAGCCTTAAAAAAATTAAGAAGAATTAAGGTGGTTAATTCATTCCTATCAAGAGCGCTTGTTATGTCAGAAGAAACTTTATGAATGGCAGTTTCGCAGGAGTGATAGGCCCGGAAGCCAGACTGCCAACATGTTAACAAGTTATATTTTTCCAAATATTCCAGTATACATAAGCTTCCCCAAAACTTTAGACAAAACGCTTAGTAGCTAATAGGGCGACTTCTTAGGTATGGGAAGAAATATAGCAGTCTTCCAGGTAGTGGGAAACGTAGATCTAGTGAGACAGGAATTTATTATATGTTGAATATACCTACCGATTATATGAAATAGAAGTTTGATAAGGCGTGGTGAAAGGTCCTGTTGTGCCTGACTTGATTGAGCTAATAGCTGTTACGATTTCACCAAGATCGACCGCACGGAAAGAAAACAAGTTGGTAGAATTACCAATCACAGGAGAACTTGTTGGATTATCAAAAACGGCAGCCTGACTTGGAGCTACTGAAGGGACATAATTAACGGAAGTGAAAAAAGTATTAAGATCATCAGGTTTAAAGGTGCATGGAATTCGGTCCTTGCCGTATACTCCGGCCTGCCGTAAATTGCGCCATAACATACTAGAGTCAAGATCCGTGCTCAGTTTGGTGCTAAAGAATTGTTGTTTTGCACATCTTATCGCCGTATTAGTCCTGTTGCGTGCGAATTTGTATAACGATCTCGCCTCACCAGTTCTAATCTAAGCCTATTTCAACTTTGGTATAAATATTCCCGGTCGGCGATAAGGGACTTGACCCTAGCCGAAAACCATGGGCATCGAGTTGCAGCAACACATTTCGATCTTAGGGGGACATATTTGTCAAACAAATACGACGCTAATGACGTAAAGAGATCGACCTGGTCGTCAACTGAGGTAAAACAGAGTATGGTTTCCCAGGGCAGAAGCAGACATTCATCAAACATGGAAGGCAGGTCGATTTTGTTAAAATCACGGTACGTAAAGTTAAGAGGGGGTGGACTAGAGTTCACAGCAAGATCATAAGCTAAAAACATGAGATCGTGATCGAGAGTGCTAGGTGAAGTGATCTGGTTGTGGGCTTCCTTGTCTTTCGGAGACAGCGAAAGCAATGAGCCTTTGACGATAGCAAACCTTTTTGGCGATTTTATAAAACTGCGTTTTTGGACGATACTTGTGATATTAGCTTTAAGAATTTTATCCATTTGACGAGGTTTCCACCGATTTCTCTCAAATCCAAAGACTTGACAAAGTTACGATTTTGAAGAAAATCTCTAGCTTAACTAATAGTTTTTCCCCGGTATCTCCGTCACACTCGTGAAAAGATGTGGTTCCATTCTTGCTCCTATTTTGTGTTATTTATTTAATCTCTCAACTCGTTGCGGCGTTTATCCGAAAGCTTGGGAAACCTCATTAATTATTCCCCTTCACAAAAAAGGTGATAAGTGTGAAATCTCCAACTATAGACCAATTGCTAATTTTTGTTGTATATCCAAGATTTTTGAGGAACTTATTTGCGATGTTCTATACTTTCACTGCAAGCCGTTTTTGCAGCCGTTTCAACATGGCTTCATTAGGGGTAAGTCAACTACCACCAATTTATTTGAAGTTTTAAACTTCTGTATTTCTGCAATTTAAGGTGGTAAGCAAGTTGACTGTATTTTTACTGACTTCAGCAAAGCTTTCGATAGAATAAATCATAGAATTCTTGTTCTCAAGCTCTCCTTTCTTGGGTTTCCGCGAGTTTTTGTAAATTGGATCCATTCGTACTTGTCTGAACGCACAGCGGGTTTCTTTTCGTGGAGCTCTGTCTGATGCTACGGCTCCCACCTTGGGCCATTGTTATTTATAATTTATATCAATGACGGATCTACGATACTGTCTCACTCAAATATTCTTTGTTATGCCGACGATGCTAAGATATGACAATGCCGATTGCCTACTTTTAAATTCTGACTTGGACGCCTTTCAGAATTGGTGTTCAATTAAAGAGCTTCCCTTAAATATCCGTAAGTGTACATTAATGTCTTTTTCACGAAAAAGGTCTCCCCTTCAAATTAACTTTACCATAGAGGGTTATCCTTTAAGAAGAGTTACTAAGACTAAGGACCTAGGTGTCTGGCCCAATTCCCAATTTTCTTTCGAGGATCATTTTGATGCCATAGTCAGCAAGGCTAATATGACTCTTGGTTTCGTGAAGAGGTGGTCAAAGGAATTTGATGACCCTTACATTACAAAGCTCTTATATTGCACTTTTGTCCGGCCTTTTCTAGAACATTCCTCTCCAGTCTGGTCACCGCTCTATGTGTCACATATCAATCGCATTGAAGCTGTTCAACGGAGGTTCGTTAGGTTCGCTCTTCGATGCCTTCCTTGGAATAACTCCGTAATATTACCTTCTTATGTTGATAGACTTGAACTCCTGCACTTGGACACACTTGAGAAGAGACGCCGTAACGCCAGGATCCTTTTTGCTTTCGACTGCATTTGGGGCGTCCATCGACTCTTCTGCTCTCTTGGCTTGTTTTGGCATATCGGTTCCGGCTCACTCAGTGAGGAATCATGACTTCCTTCAATTACCTTTCATCGCACTAATTACGGATTAAATGAGCCTATCACATCGATTGCGTGATTTTTTACTTCCTCTTTTGATTGCATTGATTTTCATCTATCAGTCAGCTTTGTTGAGGTTACTTTTTGCTTTTTACTTTTCACTTTGTATACTTTTTGCTTTTTATTTGTCTTTTATTCACTTTAGCACTTTTGTTTTCGGTATTTATATTTTCCGAATTCTCTCCTTATTCTTTGTTTGTATATGATTTGTTATACTGTTTTTATTTAGTTTTTTTTTGTAGTTGATGAAATATTGTGAATAAATAAATAAATAAATAGAACCTGATCGCGGTCTGGCACAAGAATTAAATCGAGAAAGATAGTGGTTGACTACAGCAAGGTTAAGGGACTGAAGAAAATATAGAAAATTATATGCTAAGCTTTCTCGTTACATAGGTTAACGTTAAAGTCCCCACCCACGATAACATTTGAATAGCGTTGAGTTAAGCGGGACATTTCATTCGCAAAGTCACGGGTGCTGTCGCAATCAAAACAACGAGGAGGACATTACGCAGAGATTATTATGCACCTATCTTTGTTTGCGCAGATCTCGATGCACAAAAATTCAACTGGTCTATTGATGAGTAAATTCGTTTGGGTATCAACCAGTCCCTTACGTAGACGGCAACGCCACCACCCCGGCATCCAAAGCGATCATTGCAAAAAGCAGTGACACCCTACAATGATATAAATGAATTTGGGATTGCATCAGTCCGCCATGTCTCACTGACCAAAATTGCATGTAAATTTGGATCGGAAAAAATATAGCGGAGCTCGTCAATCTTGTCACGAATACTTCTCGCATTCAGCGCACAAGATCAGAAGACTGATTACATTATATCTTCATCAAAGTTGCAATTTTGTTATTGAGGCAGCTTATAGCGTCACAGATTTTGACAGCGATGCGGATCTCAAGCTGGTGAACGAGATTATTGATTTGCCTCCGGAGATTCCACTAATCTGCTCAGTACGTCATCAACAGAAACTGGGTCATCCAAAACAACCTTGGCATGTCTGCGATTCTGCACTTGACTGCTATTGTTTTCCTCTTGATTTGATGTTGAGGGGATTCTCTATTTTTTCGTGAGTGATGAGTGAATACACCAACAACGTCTCACAAACACAGCAATAGCAATCCGTACAGCACAGCTACGGAGAAACACCCGCTAGTAGAAAAAATTAAAACTTTTAATTTGAAGATTTCACCGCCAAATGTAACTCTAAATTTGTACAAAATAGCACACGAAACAATTATGATTATAATATTTGCCGTCAATTATATTACGAAAATGCGAGAAGACTTTGATAGATGACCAAATGTTTTCGGATCATTAAACATTGACATATGCTAGGTTCAATAATAACAACAGACAAAAACCTATAACTCTGTTGCCAAAATAAATTGGAAAGCTCAAAACTTGGACAGCTATACAAATAGTCTTACGCATCAGTGTGAAAATGCATGTTTAGAAAACTCTGCTAATGACATCAAATATGATTAAGCAAGTTAGCCATCCAGTATGGGAAACAACATCAATTTTTCAGCAAAAATTGTTTGACGTAAGTGGTTAAACGTTTTACCACTGACATATAGCTATGGACCGTTCATATGCTATTTCATTTTGAAACAACTTTTGTTACCAGTAGAGGGAAACCTTTTTTGCTTGCAAATTTATTTCGAGTATTTTGCTAATACTGTCAAGAGAAAAATACATTATTATATATAGATTAAATTGCCTTCCCTGAAATTAATTTTTGTGATACACTATTTCTCTGTACTCCTCGTATTTCTTAAAATTAAATTTAGAAATAAATGGTTATTTTCCCCTGGAATGTGCTTAAACAGTTCAATTTCTTCGCAGTATTTTCGTTTCGTGTGTTTTGTGCGTGTCTCAGCAAAATTGAGTGCCACTCTTTCCCGGTCAATAACTTACCTGACACAGTTTCTCCTTGTTTACATTTTTGTCAGTGACCTTATTTTCAACTGGCCGCTATTTTGTAAGTGACTCAGTTAATTTTTTCGCTTTTTACAGTGCCGGGAAATATTTTTGTTTTTCAAACGGAAGTGACTCAGTTTGTTTATTTTGTTTTAATCTGGTATTACTGCAACCTGGTGTAAAGCCTTTTGTTTATCTTTTTATTGTTAAATATTTCCGACCAAATCTTCACGCACAAAATGGCCCTTTGCAAGTCATGCTCTAATGAATTGCTAAACAATGGTGTTACCTGTGATGGCATCTGCGGAGGTGTTTTTCATAGCACCTGTCTTTCACGTGGTCTTTCTACATGTAAAGAGTGCTCCAACATTAGGCCCTGTCACGTCTTACTTCTCATGAAGGAAGTCGTTTCTACGCTCTCCACGGATCAATCCTACATCGCTGATAAGATCAACGAGATCTTCACAAATTTTGCTGGACTTCAAATTTTGTCCGATGACTGCGCTAGTCTAAACTTAAAACTGGACAAGCTGCTTAAGATCGCTGAGGGTTTGACTAACGACTCATCGCTTCTTTCAAGCAGGATTTGTGAGCTTTCCTTAAAGCTGAGCGGCCTGGTCGCTTCCTTGGATGACCTCCACGCTGGATCACCATCACCTTCCATCGGCCAACCTGCGGAACCTATCATGCCAATCTTAGACGACATTCGGCGTGGTGTCCGGCACGTCAAGCGGGATCTGGATTCGTGCTCAACAGCCATAGTGAAGAACTCTGAATTAATTGGCTCAGTCAGCTCTGATATTAAGAGTTTATCCACAAAAAGCTATCTCAGCCCCTCTTTTCCTCGGTCTGACACCACAGATGCTTCTGGTTTGAATTCTTCATCTTCTGGACCTACATCTTCTGATGGGGACTGCTCCACTCTCCGTGATGCAACCTCCGCAGTTCCGCCTCAATCCACCGTGAATGTGATTCCTCCGCATTCCTCCTCGGTGCAGCCTGCCTCAGATGGTGATGCTCCTGTTGGTTTGGTCAAGCCCGTTATAGAGAATTCTTCTTCTTCTGGACCTACCTCTTCTGATGGGGACTGTTCCACTCTCCGGGATGCAACCTCCGCAGTTCCGCCTCAATCCACCGTGAATGTGATTCCTCCGCATTCCTCCTCGGTGCAGCCTGCCTCAGATGTTGATGCTCTTGCTGGTTTGGTCAAGCCCGTTATAGAGAAGGTTGCTGATGTTGCCATCAATGTATCTCCGCCAGTGTCATCCCAACCAACTTCCACCACATTTACGATCAACAAACTTGGCACCACCTGGACAGTATCGGAATGGGAGCAGAGACTAAAAAGGCTAGGCAGTAAACATTCATCTTTATCAAGCACAACTCCATTCCTTCTAAAGGGTGCACCTCATAACGCCAACGATTCCTGGGCCCACAGTTTTTTTCCCCGAAATTTTGGATTCACCCCCGTTAGCTGACTGAAGTTACTCTCGTCAGACTCAGAGAAATCCAGCAACTTCAAGATCTCCATCCCAAACAAATATGTCTGGCTCATCAGTAACCCCTCAAGCAAATTCTTCACTCTCGGAAACATCACAATTACTAAGTGGACTAGGAAGTACGTTAAGTTTAACCCTAAGCCCACTACACCTAACCCTGAATTAAACACTAAAAAACCTAACCTCACTAACTACCCCAAACGACCTTCTCCCATACCTAAATTTAGCATTCACCCTAACCATAAGAATCTTAGAACTAGTAACAACATAATCACTCCTCACTCTTCCGCACATCTCACCATTAATCCTAAAGCTAGTGATCCTAACTCCAATTGGCAGTTCAAAATGGGAGTATTTCCAAATTTTAATCTAAGTACTCCAGTCAAGTATCCCAACTTTATATATTCTCACACCCTTAACCCCCCTGTTCCAGTTACACCGAAGCCCTCGAACACGTCCATTCCAACCGTCAACCCAACCAATACTGTTTTAAGTTCCGTATGTCCAGCGCACCCACCTAACCATGCACTCCCAACTTCTTCCGCGTGCCCTCCTAACCTCAAGCCAACCTCTTCCGACCACTCCACCACCTCTGCTCCGATTTCCATCTGTCCCACCTCTCCTCTATCTACGCCAAATCTTGCACCCGCTACTTCCTCCGCATGCCCACCTAATTCCATGCCGTCATCCTCCTACACTGTCGCCCCGTCTCAATCAACTTCTACCTCCGTTAACCCGCCCATTCCGTTAGCCAAAACTCCTTTATCCGAACATCATTCATTTATCGATCCCCTTCTCCCGCCTACAGTTAAATTGACTTTGCGTTCTGCTGATTCTAGCGATGGACGATACCTCTTGTCCCGTTTACGGGACCGTCGCATTTATGACAACGTACGTCTATTTCTAGCCTATCTCCACGACAAACCGAACTCCGTCTGTGTTGAAGGTAAAACGAGCACCAACGTCATGTTAAGTATACAACAAGAAGGCCTGCCCACAGACCCATCAGTCTTACTCCAACTCTTCACAAAATACCATGAATCATTCAACATACCTTCCCATAAGGTTTCAGAAGATCTATCTACCTATGCTGCGTACGTCAGTTCTCGCCGTATTTCCCATCTTCAAAAAAGTCGTAACGACTCCTTAAACTACTTTCGTTCCTAACCCCCTTGATTTCCCTATTTCTGACTTCCCCTCTATTGCACCCGCGGTTTCCGATCAGGATCCTCTCCCCAACAGCTTGTCGGTCTATTACCAGAACGTAAGAGGACTTCGTACAAAAACAACAAATATTTTCCTTAACTCTCACAAATTCCCGCACGATATCTTTGCCTTAACTGAAACCAATCTAACACCCGGAATTCTCGACAACGAACTATACCATTTTCCGTGCTGACGGATGTATAGGCACCAATGAGCCACCATGTCGCGGGGTTCTCATAGCTGCTCACAACCGTTATGATGCCACCCTGCTAAAGACCTCCGACTCTACAATATCAGAATTTTTATGAATAAAAATAGCACTAAATAAGTGCCTTCTGTACATTCTCTGTTGTTACATTCGTCCCTCTCAACCACTTGACGCCTACGAGCCCATAATCGAAGCGATCGATACCCTGCTTGAGAACGCTAACGCGTCCGATGAATTTATTTTATTGGGTGACTTTAACCTCCCCCGTATCCAATGGTCATTGTCCGAGGACTGTTCTCACTTTGTCCCCCTTAACGCATCTTCGGCCAAAGAATCCTTCTTTACCGATCAGCTCTCCTGACTCCGCAGTCAGGAACTTCCTGGACAGACAATTAGACTTAATCTTTTCTTCAGACCCAGTTAACTCGGCTGTCGCAGAAAGCAACCATCTTCTCAACTCCCTCGACCGTCACCATCCTCCTTTGTTCCTCGTTTTCTCCTACGAGCACCCTCATGCCGTTTCAGGCTCCGAGTCTTCTTTATCCTTCAATTTTCGTAAAGGCGACTTTGACAAATTAAATCACTTGCTCCTCAACTCTAATATTGGGGATATCCCTCAACATCTCCCAGTTGACGTTGCTTTAGAGGCGTTCTACTCGGAAATACACGCTTGTCTTACACAATCTATCCCTCTTCTTCCTCGTAAAAACTACTCCTCATCCCCCGTAAGGTACGACAAAGAATTGCGCTCTCTTCGCAACAGGAGAAATAAACGTTGGCAAACTTTTCTTCTAACCCAGACTGAGTCTGACTATTCTTCCTATCTATCTGCTTATACCTCTTTTTCTGAACGTTGTGACACCCTCTACCATGAGTACCTCCAACGGATGGAAACTAGCCTCATATCCGACCCCAAGCGTTTTTATAGCTTTATTAATTCTAAGAAGAAATCCAATGGTTACCCTTCCACCCTAAAGCTCGAGAATACCTCTTCATCTGATCCTAAGGTTATCGCTAACCTCTTTGCACACTTCTTCAGTAAATCTTTCAGCGACAATTCTCTACAACCCGACCTTAACTATTTTGCATTCATGGACAAATGCACTCAAACGTCGTTTTCATCTTTTGACCCTGATCCTGAACTAATCGCCGCCAGTATTAATAGGCTTGAGGACGACTTTCACCCAGGTCCTGATGGCATTCCGGCCATCGTTCTGAAAAAGTGTGCCATGCATCTAGTCCAACCCCTTACTTTGCTTTTTCGTCTCTCGGTCACTCAAGGGGTTTTCCCTCAATTATGGAAAAATTCGTATATTATTCCCATCTTCAAAAAAGGTTGCAAGAACGATGTGTCCAACTACAGACCCATTGCTATATTATCATCCATACCTAAACTATTCGAAAAATTGGTCTATGATTCCATGTTCTTCTCACTCACCCAGCATGGCTTCCTCAAAGGTAGATCTACAACCACCAACCTTACTGACTTCGTCTCTAAAACCCTATGTGCCCTGGAAAACGGTAAAGATGTTGATGTTATAGCCACCGATTTTAGTAAAGCCTTCGACAAGATCTCCCATAACGTTATCTTGTTCAAACTCGATCGCCTAGGCTTCCCCCCCAGATTCATCTCCTGGATTCGATCCTACCTCAGTACAATATTCTTTTCAGTTCATCCATTTCTAACCCTATTGTCGCTCGTTCCGGCGTCCCTCAGGGCAGCCACCTTGGTCCATTGATTTTTATCCTCACAATAAATGATGTTGAATGTGTCATCAAACACTCAGAGTTGTCCATCTATGCCGATGACATGAAAATAATCAAACATATCTCCTCCACTACCGACTCTCTTCTCCTGCAAGAAGACCTCGATTCATTCATCACATGGTGCATGAAAAACTTTCTGGAGCTCAATGTCTCCAAATGCCAGTCCATCTCTTATTCCCGCAAGCGTCTTACCACCACCCCGAGAGTCTATATGTTAACCGACGTACCAGTCCCTACCGTTACCTCTTTGTGTGACTTAGGAATAATCTGTGATAGTGAACTCAATTTCCGTTCCCACATTGACAGCATAATTAACAGAGCTAACTCCGCGCCAGGGTTTGTGAAGCGCTTGTCTAGAGAGTTCTCCAATCCTTATGTTTCCAAATCTCTCTACGTCTCCTTCGTTAGACCTCTCCTTGAATATGCCAGCCAGGTATGGTCCCCTACACAAACAACTCACATTAATAGGATTGAATCTGTCCAGCGTAGGTTTATTCGCTTCGCTCTACGTGATCTTCCGTGGGTTGACAGATTCAACCTTCCTCCCTATGAAAACCGTCTGAAACTGATCGACTTACAACCGCTAAGCAAACGTCGTGATGTTTCCGACATTCTCTTCATTTACCAATTATTAACTGGTGCCATAGACTGCCCCTCCATCCTGCAATCTTTACCCATCTATACCAATCCCCGTAACCTTAGGTCCACTCCCCTTTTCCGACTCGACCGCCATCGCACAAACTACGGTCAAAGCGAGCCAATTACCAGGATGTTACGAAAAGTCAACGACCTTTCCTCTTTTGACTTCCATATGAGTAAATCATCACTCCACAAAGCCCTATATCTTGACCCCGCCCATCTTGATCCTGATCGCCTACTTTAATTCTTCTTCCTTACGCCCTCTGCCCTTAATCAATATATATAGCTCATATTGTAGCTTATACCTTTTATGTATTTATTCTTATTATTCATTTATTATAGTCTGTTGAATTAGTATTAAGTTATAGCTTGTATTTTATTTTTTATTTTTGTATTTTTTTACGTAATAGCTTGTATTAAGCTTAAATAAATATATTTTCTTGTTTTGTATGTGGCACCAACATAAGAACGTAATTGTATTTGCTGGCGGCAATTTAAAATCGAGATCGAGAATATAATAGAAAATATTTTAGATCGGTGGGCACTCCTATATCTCAAATAATGAATATAATAAATATTGTAGTGCCTTACACGAAGTATAACATATCGATTATAATTATTGGAGTTTGAGCTGAACTACTGACGGGGACGGACGTGCCGCCGTGTCTTGCTCCCCAATAAATTTTTAAAGCGGTTGCGAAAGCGAATCGAATTTTAAAAAATCAAAGTGCTAGTGCCATCTTGCCGGAGTGAAGGGCTTTTATGCTCTATTTGAAAGCACAGTCTGGTGAGTCCGTTCCTATCTATTTTTTATTTTCTTCCATCCAACATTCAATGTAGTACAATCGTGCTGCATTGAATGCGTTTAACGGGTCTCCACTGCTGAGCATTCAGCTGCCTTCGTCGAGATCGAGGTTCAGCACAGCAGGCATAACACTGCTGCTGGCTTTGTTTTCACAGAGGCGGCTTTGCTTTGCATCTGTGGATCCCGTTCGTCAGTCCTTGTGTTTGTGTACGTTTTCGTTTGTTTTGTTTTGGGCAAATTAAGACCGGGACTATGCAAAAATTTTTATTTAATTTTTGCAACATTCGTGGCTTAAAAAGTAACCATTTTTCGGTTTACTGCCACTTGATCGCGAAAAATCCGGCAGTTTTTGCACTAAGCGAAACCAAGGTTGTTTCCGATTCTGATATTAATCAGTATCACATCCCTGGTTATCACTTAGTGCCGCTCTTCTCTCCTCAGAGGGGAATCGCGGTTTATATTAGAAATGATGTGCCATTCTCCTATCTCCCTCAATTCTCTTCTACTAATCCAGAATTTAATTATGTCTGGATTAGATTTAAACTCTATCGGCACATTATTCACTTCTGCTTTTTATACCGCAGCCCGAATATGTCTGACACTGACACTGTGTGCTCCTTCGATAAACTGTCTTCCGATATCGATAAGATTTTGGAATTATCCCCCTCTTCTGAAATCGTTCTTGCTGGAGATTTCAACGTCCACAACACACAGTGGCTCAGGCATTCTTCTACCACAAGCCCGTCTGGAAGACACGTCGAGTTATTTAGTGAGTCTTTTAATTTACAGCAACTGGTTGAGTGTCCGACTCGTGTTCCTGATACTTCGGGCACAACGCGCACCTTTTAGATCTATTTCTAACATCGCATCCAGAAAAATACTCGGTTTCGGTGACGTCTCCCTTGGGTAATTCGGACCATTGTCTAATCTCCGCCCAATTCTCTATCTCCTCTCTGACAACCACTAATCTAAACTCCACCAAAAGATTAGTGTGGCATTATTAAAATGCTGATTGGGCGGGACTTAATAAATATCTCAGAGAGCTGGACTGGTCTGATTGCTTTTCTATGAAGGACGTTAACAGAAGCACCGATTATATCTTGAACATCCTATGGTTTGGAATGCATCGCTTTATTCCTCATAGCTTCAAGAACATCAAACCAACTAACACCAATTGGTTCAATAATGACTGTTTCGCAGCCATTAAAAAGAAGGAAGCAGCCTTCCAGGCATATAAATTGTGCCCTTCAGAGGAAGTGAGACGTATCTATAGAGATGCGCGGAATATTTGCAATTCAGCAATTAGCCGGGCTAAGTTCAATTTCGACCAGAGCATCAGACGGAAGGTATTTTCTACTCAGAAGGGTAGTAAGGGCTTCTGGTCTCTAGTAAAAACCGTAAAGAACAATTTCACCTGTTCGTCAACACCACCACTCATTTATAATGGGAATGTTTTTACTGACTCATTGGACAAGGCCAACCTGTTTGCTGCTAATTTTGCTGCTAACTCGTACTTGCCACCATCATCGCAGCCACTTCCATCTCTATCACAGTGCATTAGTAGGCAAAAGTCGCTACACTTTCGCACTCGGGAAGTTTTTAGAGTACTTTCGAAACTCGACGTGTCCAAAGCTACTGGGCCTGATGGTTTCTCGCCCCTTGTTTTAAAATGCTGCGCCTCTGCTTTGGCTAAACCTCTGCGCAAACTTTTTCACCTGTCATATTCAACAGGAATATTTCCAAGTGTATGGAAACTTGCTCATGTCCAGCCGATACTTAAAAAAGGAGAGGCATGCGACCCCTCTAACTACAGACCAATTGCACTAACCTCGATCATATCCAAAGTTTTTGAATCACTCATCAACTCTCAGTTGTTGAAATATCTAGAAAATAACCATCTTATCAACGATTGCCGGTTTCCGCGCTGGCCGCTCAACCGGAGACTTACTAACGGCTCTAACGGAGCGTTGGAATTATTGTCTCCATAATTTCGGTGAGTCCGAAATCGTCGCTCTTGATATTTCAAAGGCTTTTGATAGAGTCTGGCATGCTGCCCTTTTAGCCAAACTTCAAACATTTGGTCTGCATCCTCCCCTTGTTAAATGGATAGAGAGCTTTTTGTCAGGCCGTTCAATCCGTGTAGTTATTGACGGCGTTACATCTGCATCCCACGAAATAAATGCCGGTGTACCTCAGGGTTCAGTTCTTTCACCAACTTTATTTCTTCTTTTCATCAATGATCTCTTATCCCTTACTCTCAATCCTATTCATAGTTTTGCCGACGACAGCACCCTTGATTTCGCGTACTCATTTGATTCTGTAATGAATTCACGTGGAAATGCTACAGAAGTCAATCGGGAACGCATGTTTAGATCATTAAACAACGACATTTCTAAGGTCCTCGCTTGGGGCAGAGCAAATCGTGTTACGTTTAATGCATCCAAAACTCAATGCTGTTTAATGTCCCTTAAAAAACGCCCAGTCCACCCCCAACCCATTTCAGTCGACGGAGTGAATATACCCAATTCACCCTCCCTAAAGATCTTGGGTATTGAGATATCCAGCAATCTTAGCTGGACTGATCATATATTTGCAATCGCTAAAAGTGCGATGAAATGTTTGGGTTTTCTACAGAGATGTAAGAAATATTTCACCCCACCCCACTTAGCGTTGATCTACAAGTCCCACATTAGGCCTAGACTTGAATATAATTCCCATATTTGGGCAGGGGCAGGACACACCGCATTGTCCGCGTTAGACAAAGTTCAGCGTAAGGCTGTTAAACTTATTGGCGATTCCTCAATCTCTGAGGGCCTTGACTCTCTATGGCCATTGTTCTAACGAAATCGCTAGCCTGATTCCTTGTAGACTCATTACAACGCGCGATACAAGATCTACAAGTCGCTCCCACCCCTTTACTCTCCGGTTCAAATTTGGACGTTCCGTCAAATTTCGGGAATCTTTTCTTAGCAGAACAACACGAATGTGGAACAGTTTACCATCTTCTGTTTTTCCCTCGTCTTATGAGCCTGAAACTTTCAAACGGGGCGTACATCGACACCTCCTTCACTCAACCTCCTAACCCATTTCCCTCATCCTTAATTCCTTTCCTGCCAAGGCTGTGCTTTAGCATCATAGAGCATCCCCTGAGCTTTGGCAACATCATATAAAAAAAAAAAAAAAAAAAAAATTAATTAAAGGAAAATTCGCATTTTGAAACAGAATATTCCCAGAGTCTTCATGTTGGTAGGGCCGAAATAGCTCAATGAACTTTGTACGAATGTACCTTTTAGAGTTCAATGCAAAGGAAAAGGATGATGATGTTTTAACATCGATGTTGAAGTGTATAGAATATCGCACAATCGATGTTAATGACAGAACATCGACCTTCGATGTTGGCGAAAAAGAACCGGATCCAAATTCAAAAATATTTTTTTTCTATATTGAAGATTAAGCATATGTTGCTTTATAATTATAGGAGATTAAAAAATACCTTTATACATATTTATATAGTTCGGCTGAGAAGAAAGTAACATAGAATGTTGGTTGGTCAGATGCTCCCTTCTACTAATCTCCACATAGTGAGAGAAACTGAAATTCTATTTAGAGAGCAGCAGTAGAAGCAACCGGCAAAACTTTTAAACTCTGAGTTAGAATAAGGCTGGTTTCCAGCTGATTTGTTATTTGAATCATATTCTTATTTATAGATAATAAAATAACAAAGTTAAGCAATAATGGGCTGATAGTGTTACTCAAATTTGTCACAGGGTTTTTCTTGCTTTATATACGGAGGCAGCTGAAGGTCAGTTACATTATGTTTTCCATTTAAGCCTGATAAACAGGTTTACTCATGTTTTAGTAAATATATATATATATTTTTTCTGGTAAACTAAACACATAACATTCCAAAACATACTTATTTACTTTTTATAAATCAAACAAATACAAAAACAAATCAAATCAGAAACAAAGAGGTGACATTAAATACGCTGACTGCTCAAATGGCATTTTATTTGAGCTTTAGACATGTTCAAGTAAAGTACATCCCAATGAACATTCAAAAGACAAAAAATTAATAGGTTCATTAAAAGCTTAGTTACATCGACAGATGTAAAGAAAGTCATAATTCCCGAAAGGGCGACAAGGAACTAAGATATTCAGACAGGTTAGTAGTTTCGGGGTATTAATTGTACCCTGCAAACATTCATAAACGAACACCTAAAATCACCTCTCAGTATAATTGGTTTTTTATCCCAACTTTTGTTCCATAAAGCTGCACCTGTTGCAGATTCTCTGTCCCACAATATTCTTCATGGAAAGGCCTCGACTCCGCATAAATAGATAGTTGTAAACCTAAGAAAAGCCATATTGGAAGTGCCCATTAATTGATTAAAGTGAAAAACAGCGAATCAGAAATAAACCATTCAAGCATCTTGTTTTATCACGCCCTTCTACAAATTCATTGTATTTAACATCGATATTACGGAACATCGATGTTTTGAGTTCGATTATTATCGATCATCGATGTTTACTCGTCGATGTTGACATCGATGTCAATATCGATGTTATGTCAACATCGCTCATCCCTACCTAGGATTGATTGTCTACCCATATTATATGCCGCGCCGAATACGCGAGACCTATTTTAATACAGTTCAGTTGAAATGTTTGAACTAAGTACAGTTTTACAGAAATTAAAAGATAATAAGGCGCCGGGAGATGGCTGCGTTCCTTATGAATTTTGATTAGAATGGACCGAGAACTAGGTGGAAAATTACAGAGGGTTATCATTTATGAATACAATAATCAAAATATTTGTATCCATTCTATATAACAGGTTATCACTCTGGGTTCAACAACGCAAAATTCTTTCTGAAAGCCAAGCTGGATTCCGAGACGGATATTCAACTATAGACAACATCTTTAATTTAATTAATATAATTAAGTTGGCACAGACTATGAAAGAAAAACTTTAAATCGGCTTGCGATACGGTAGCACCTTCTCTTTGTTCTACAAACTATTCAACTACGCAATATCATATAAAATGATTAACATTCTTCAAAAACACGAAAGCGCAAATTTGAGATAGACTTGATCTTTCTTAGAGCTTTGAGACTTCCTGTGGGGTTAGGAAGGGATGCGTATTAGGCTTGCTTCTGTTCACCCTATTCATTGACGATCTGGAGGACTATCTTGACACAGGACTTGTGTTACAAGATATTGAAATTAAAATATTATTATATGCAGATGATATTGCCCTAATATCTGATAGCGCCTTAAACTCCAAGGAATAATAAGTGGCTTAAAGAAAACTCCCAGGAATGATAAATGGCTTAGAGAAGTATTGTAACTTATGGAATCTTATAGTCAATTCAGGGGGAGGAGGTATTAGGAGGCGGGATGAAATTTGGAGCTTTGGTGGTAGCCAAATAGATGTCGTGGGAAAATATGCTTAC
This sequence comes from Leptarthrus brevirostris, assembly GCA_964036015.1. Classification (NCBI taxonomy): domain Eukaryota; kingdom Metazoa; phylum Arthropoda; class Insecta; order Diptera; family Asilidae; genus Leptarthrus; species Leptarthrus brevirostris. The sequence continues at coordinate 108,668,570 of OZ038372.1, read as the reverse complement.
TTAGGTATCTTGCTAACGCCAAAGGTTTCTATGACAGAACACTTAAAACAGCGTGAAACTGCAGTAAGTATTAACTGCACTTGGCAAAACTATCTTAGAAGTAACGACTTAATGAACTCTGAGAAGTTTAAGATATTTAACGCAGTAAGTAGATCCATATTATACTACGGTGCCCAGGTCAGGTATGTAGATTCATAGAATACGAAGACGTTGAGAAATTGCAACGATTTTTTATAAAAAAAATGTTTTATCTGCCGGAATATACACCGAATTATACGCTGACACTTGAGAACTGGTTTGTCAAATTTGTACATGTATACTCTTAGTTGTAATTATAAGTATATACTCCGGGTTCTCTATAAGGTTAATAATGAGAGACTGCCAACAAAATGGGCAAAGATGGATACTGACTAGATAGGAAAAAATTCTGGTATACGTCCTTATTAGAATTAAAGGAAAAACATGGTATTGAATTATATATATATAAAAGGGACGAACCAATTTACTGGTACTTTATGGCTCGAATGCCTGGAAGTAAGACATTTTTTGGTATCAGAATTTAATAGTTCGCTCGTTCTTCTTCATTTTTAGCTCTTAGTGAAGATATATTTTAATATTACTTGAAGAAGCTATTATTATTTTTATGTAATCTAATTTTTTTGTGTTTCTGGTAACTAGCCATAAGTGAATATGTAAGAATTTATTATAGATTTATGGAGTTAAATATTTTACATACATGAATTTGATCAAATTTGCCAACCTCTACAGATGGCCACGACGCCATTGTGTGGTTTATAGTTATTAACATAATATTATATATTTTAATTGAATTCTTTTTTTATTCTTAGAAAAGTTATGTTTTATTTTCAAAATGTTAAACAATAAAAGGTTATAATTATTATTACAGAGTATGTGAATTTTCTGCTTCTAAGCTATTGGTCTTAAAGCTGGCGCCTACCTAGAATTTGATTCCGCTCAGCCCACAGTATACCTTACCACATTTTTTTACCCGATAGATTAAATAAATAATAATTGTTTTCTTACCTTTTACTGTATTGAAGTGTCGCTAATTCATCTGAAGAACCCCTGTATATGGCATACCTGAAGTTTACCAAACAACAACAGAAATCTGGAAAGTACCAATAAAAAACTCGGCAGGCCCGCCTATACCATCGCTAGTTGAAACAGGTAACTCAACCTGAGAAGCTTGGTGGATCCCCAAAGCAAATCAATCATAACGTGCAAGAGCTTCTCCGGGAACTCTGAGATTTTGCAATGGAGCACGTTCTGAGCAGAGCTATAGAAACAAAATATTGGAGATACGAGGGTTTCCTTGGCGATTCTCTACCTTTCTTCATTGGGGCTTATATGTGAGTCGGATACCTTTTCTTCTTCCTTAACAGCTACCTACGACTTTCCGTGCCTACTCGAAGCTAATCATAACGCAAACACATTGTAGTTCGCGATTCGAGGATACTATATGTTCGAACTCCCGAAAAATAATCCTCCAAGGTTTCCTAAAATTGAAATAATAAATTTTATCCCTCAAAAATGTAATATATTTCTTACCTTATTGCATTGCCGACGGCATCCAGCAGAAGTACAAAATTGCATCCTCAAGTCCAGCTTCCAACATTTCATCCCATCCTTGTCCAGCTCCGACTCTGAAAAAGAAAAGAGAAAAAATCCACAAAGAATCACTTCTTTTTTTTAAACATCACATAAAACTTACCTAATGAAATAATAAAATTTATTATTTTCTGCAGCCATCCCAGTCCACATTCGACAAAAACAAATACACACTCTGGAACATCTGTATCAATTTTTATCACTGCTAAATGGCTAGACGGCTTGGACCAATTCTCTTTTGCACACGCAACAAAACTTTACAAATGTTATAAATATTAATTCAACTGCGCGAAAACGACGATATTAAAGAATTAAATTTATTATTACATGAAAGTAAATAGAAGTTATTGTTAAATGAAGGTAGATAGGAAATAAATATCACAATTCATTGTAATAAATTTGTAAAGGACATAAGTAGGTAAAAATTTCAGGAATTGGAAATTGTTAACACTAAAGAAATTACGTCATTGATTGCAAATCATAGTGCCGCTAGCTTTTCATCTATAAAAGGACTGCGGATACCGTTTATCCCCTTTATCATTTGGCTTTCGGTGAGTTAACATTAAAATTATATTTGCATAGTAATTTCGACTTTATTCTGGGCATTGACTAGAATAAAGATTTAACTCCACTTTATTCAGGGTATTGACTTGAATAAAGATTTTATTCCACTTTATTCTTGGTATTGACTTGAATAAAGATTTCCTATCACTTTATTCTGGGTTTTCGACTAGAATAAAGATTTCCTTTCCTTCATTGTTTTAGTATACGACTTAAGCGATCAAATTGCAATATAATATTAGTTATACTACTTTATTATATAAGCGACTTTATTAACACAGTAATCTTATATTTGAACCTTTCCATTTCTTGAATTTATACTTGCTCCATTCTTGAAATTTCTTGCACTGCTTTATTCTCCAGTATTTTAATGAATTTGTTTCGAGCGAATATTAGTGAATTTATCTTAGAGAATTAAAGTGATTAGATTGTAAGTTAACTGATAGTATTTATTGTAAGTGAAATCTGTGATACAATAAGGAAAATAAAAATATATATAGAACTGTTTTCCGAAATCTTCTTTTCTTTTTCTCTTATTTTGCGTGTTCGTCCTGTTACGGGCAGAACACTATATTCGTGCGCAGTTCAAGTTCAAGGTTCCAAGAAGCAGAGAACGAGACACAGCGACGATTCGGCACTAGCAATTTTTGCATCAATTTTCGTTCACTTCTTTCGCACGATATTCGCCTACAAAGGCTCCTCCGTCTCTTAGAATATAGAACTGCCTTTATTATCTGAAAATTAGTAGTTGAAGTGAACCTTAATGGCAGTTTTCACCGTAGCAGTAGTAAAAAACAATCTAGCGCGGGACGGGGCAAACAAGTTTTAAAGTTTATATATATTTTGGCTGACCGCCACTGGGCATCAGAAATTTCAATTGCTCATAGCGTTTTCGATGGGACTTTTTCAGCACGGTTTCCGTCCGTTTTTCCGACTTTGTCAATGTGTGCGCACCAATAAAAAATATTTTAATAAAATGACAGCGAAAATCTATTATAACACATTTTAAAATATTGTTATATGAAATTATATCCCTTGGAGAACGTTTTAGGCAGAGCTGGTCAACAAACCAATTTGTAAACTACTAAAAAGCCGTCTGACAATTCGAACTGTCAAAACATTTTACGTTTGTAGTTGTAAAACTGGCTCCACTGAAACCAAACCGCAGTGCCAGGAAGGGGAAATCAGTGGTCCACTGGGTCTAGCAGTTTTGCTGTCAAAAGTCCCATTGAACATGTTTTGACAGCGACACTGCTAGAATAAATCGAAACTGGTTGTGCACTGAAGTCCCATCGAAAACGCTATCAGAATTTAAACAAACTGAGAATGGGGACAGAAACTTTGATTTTTTAGTTACCCTTTTTTGTCTTAAGAATTTTAATGATTTAATCTAAATTTAAACATGTCAATTAACATATTTATGCCAGTTGCTTGCCTGCCCGTCGTCGATTATTTTTACAACAATGCACTGCACACTTCATTTTAAAAATCTGTCTTTTAAAGTCTATAATCGTCTCAAAGTTTTTTAAAACAAATCAATCTACTAATATAGTTTTGATTTTTATTATACTTTTCACTAATAACTTTTTATTTGGAATGATATCGCGAATAATTTCGACCAAACTAGCGGTTACAAGCGGTTACGAGTACACGTCAGGCATGGACACTTCCTTCAGTTCAGCTCCGTCTACACAAATCCCGGGTTTTGTCTGGATGCGACGATTTTGTTTTATTATGCGCCGCCTTGGCAAGGGTTGCCACCGGAAATTTGAATGAATTTAAGTTTAATTGTTACTGACGTATTAACAAGGGTTTCCACCACAAATTGTATAGCAAATTTTCATTCTGCGATGTCTGGTCTACATAACGAAAACTTGAGGTTTATACTTCCTAAAGCCACCTTTAAACAATTCTGGATATTCGATTAAATCCTCATCGGTTGAATCTACGCAACACTGGTGTCAGATATAACGTTTTTACTATCGCATCAACCTCAGTTAACCTAATTATATAATCACAGGGAAATTTGCTGGGTTAAGATAATCAACAAGTAACAAGCAACAATTACATTGGTTAATTCTTCTTCTTTAGAAACAGCAAAAAATTGAAATAATTTACCTGCGTGGTATAAAAAATTTTACCACATTTCTATCACTGATGGATGAAATGTTGCCTTACCATAAATTTTCATGGAAACTGGTTTTAACGTAAAAGGAACTTCACGCAAATAAATTCAATTTCACTTTAATGTAGGCATCGTGAGTTATTACATATTCAATTTAGTGCGCGATTTCATCCAAGCCGAAAAGACGAGACAATAATTAATTTAATTTACTCATGTACACAAAGTTTAAAAACGTCCACTGTACTTTTAACTAGGACTAGCTGCAGGAAACACTCAGTGATCTAAACACATACAGGTTTGTGTTATCACGATCTCATGCTTCGGTTATCCCTTGTTTTCTTGAAAGAATTTTACAATGAGACTAGTGCCAATACTTTCTACTGGGGAGGTTTATAATTCGCATGGCTTAGGTAGCGAGAAATAAAAAAATAATGGCTTGTATTAATTGGAGCACCTAAACCATTCAAAATTCTATAAAATATGGGCTCACTTTTCGATAGTTGGCCCTTTCTTAATAAAGAAAAAGTTTTCCTTAATCTTAAACAAGTTGTGACAAAATGTATGCTTAGTTCAGTGTTTTTTTTTCGAAGCCGAAAACTAAAGAGGTTTTGACAATTCGATTACGTGTAGTCAAAATGAGGCACAAAATGGCATGTGTATATTTAGAAAAAGTTCTAAATTGATTATCCGTATAGAAACAATAATTTTATTCATCATACATAGCATAAAGAACCTGACTGAACTATAATATTTCAATACCCTTGAATACCAGGGTTGGTACAAAGTGATCATCCCTATACTTTCTCAGACTTGGACCATGCTTGGGTCAGAGGTTAGAAGGATTGGTGCAATCATGGGGAAATCATGGGCCTTTTGTTATATCCTACATGGGCACATTTAAGGTTCAAACTGGCATAAAGCTAGTTAACAAAGCTATCTTTGTAGAATTAACCCTTCTAACTCAAAAGGCGCACTTCTCAGGCAGTAGCCTAGAATCAGTTCAAATATTCACGAGAATATAACAATGTACTGAGGTGAATGAGGCTCCCACACCAACATGCAAAATATAAATGATCAAAACTAGACTATGCACAACATAATAATCAGGAGTGTACAGAGAACAGAGATCGTTTCAGCAAATCTTTAGTAAGGTTTTGGTCGAAAAAAGGCACATATTCACGGTTCTACACATGCGCTTTATGGGCTCATACATACCATAGTTAGACCGGGAGTGAATAACATGTAGTAAAGGCAGTCTCTTGAAGCTATACGATCGAGTTCAAAAGCTGTTGAATAAAAACCAGGTCAGCAACTCCGCGTCGTACCACTAAAGAGTGCATATTAAGCAATCAGAGGCGATCCTCATAAGTAGGAAGCCGTAATGGATCATTCCACCCTTACAACCTAACAAAGTTCCACTGTACCGACTAGATGCGTCTAGAATGAACAGCATAACAAGGTGACCAAACCTAAAATGCATACTCAAAAATTGGTCGAACTAAAGAAAAATATAAGTGAATTAAGGTTTGCCGATCAGAAAACTCCCTTGACCACCGCTTTACATAACCCAGAACTGTATTACTCCTAGACACAATATACTTTATGTGCAGAGTGAAATCGAGCTTTTTGTCTAGCTTCACAACAAGATCAGTAACGGACTGCAAAGACGAGCTGACTGAGGTTCCTAGAGAATGACATAACTTCACATTTATCCAGGTTAAATTGCAGGCCATTTGATCTACACCAAGCCTTGAAGGTATTTAAATCATCTTGAATGCAGGAAGAATCATAACTGTTTCTAACGCAAGAGAAAATCTTCATATCGTCTGCATAGATTAAGACTTTGGAGTGTTTAATCAAGCGGACAATGTCGTCAATCGCAAGAATAAACAGCAGCGGACCAAGATGGCTTCCCTGAGGTACACCAGAAGAATCCCTAACGACTCTAGATAAATATTACGAAAAGATACTCGATATGTCCTATCTTTTAAGTACGAGGAGATCCAGTGGAGCATAAAAGGCAGGAAACCAAACTTTCTAAGTTTGAGCATCATCACAGAGTGAGGGAGTTTATCAAATGCTTTGCTGAAGTCGGTGTAGGCGCAGTCGGTCTGAAGACCCTATTGAAAGGCAGAGATTATATGGGACGTAAATTCAAGCAGGTTAGTTGTCGTCGATCTACCAGGCAGGAAGCCTTGCTGATTAGACGATTTTACCCCCTTAAACGGGCCCACAAGTTGTGAATATATAACAGACTCGAACAACTTGGGTACACAGGAAAGCTTCGCGATTGACCTATAATATTTAATCAAGTTTTTATGACCCTTTTTATAAACAGCAATTATAAAGGAACTCTTCCATAGCGTGGCAAATCTGCCGGCCTGAAGAGACTTGCTGAAGATGAGGTCCAGTGGAGTGAGTAATGCGTCAGATTAGGACCTCAAGAACGCAGGTGGAACACCATCAGGACCAAAAGAAAAGTCCGCTTTAAGTTCCCTGATACTATCCATGATAATATCACGAGATATATTTGGAAAAAAAATAAAATAGCTCTCGAAGAACAACTCAAAGTTATCGGCAGGATCGGACGCGTTGCAACTAGAGAACCCGTTATACCACATTGTAGATGGATAATTATCAGTTTTCTTCTTCATATTTACAAAATTGAAAAAGGTACGAGGGTCACCATGCAAGATATTGCGAACAATATCAAGGTATTCCATGTATAATGATGAAGACAACGCCAGAAAGCTGTCATAACAGTCGACGAAGTCACAGTAAGCTTACGGGTCTCTACAGCATAAGTAGGTTTTCAATAGTCTATTATTTTTATTCTTAAAATGTCGAAAAGACTTCGACCGTCTGAATCAACACAGTTAGTCAAGTTTGGAGGGATATAACAAAAGAGTAGGAAAATATTCATCTTTACTAGAGAGATCTTAAGAGCTAAGAGTTCGATTGCGAGGGTGTAGGAAAAAGTAGGTATATCAACCAAACTGCAATACAAATGCGATTTGCAAGGAACCAACACACCACCACCACGAGCCATGGAGTCAGAGTATCTATCCCTACGAAATGTTTGATAGGACTCGTCAAGAATGTCTGCGTCATTAAAACCGTGATGAAGCCAGGTTTCGGTCAGATTGATGACGTCGTAACAACAGGACAAGAAAAGCCTGAAATAATTGGCTTGTCCTTGTTCTTAGTCAGCTTCCATTTTGATAGTAAAGGGAAAGCGTACTTAGTTTTTTTGGTTGTTGAGAGTGGCTCTATTGTGAGTGCAACCTACGAATTTACGACGGGGCACAAACTCGTGTGCAATGATATTTTCGGGCCAGCAATTGGGAGCAGACATTATTTCAAAAAGATCTGGGGAGGACGTCAACTTAAAAGACGACATGAGTCCCCGAGAATGACGAGATCCTAGCAGTTGACACCGGAGGAGTGTAGAGTCTTTAACTCCACTACTCTCCCTCACATAAGCAATAACGTCATCAACAGAAGTCGATGGATCAAGTCGGGAAAGAAAGAAGGACTTCGGCGATTGCACAATCTTCAGAGTGAAATCCTCACTTCGAGATACATTAATATGTCTCAACGGGTATCTGTCTTGTGATGAGCGAGGATTACACTGAGTAGCGCCGGGAGATATGTTCGCAGCTGAGCTCGATGCAGGGGGGATGGGGGAGCTGAAGAGGTACCTGTGAATGGAGTGCCAGTGCGTCTTATGGCACACATATTCGTCGGAGGCCCAGCAGCATGAACATTAGCCATAAGAGGATGTTTTGAGCATTAGTTTCGACAACAGCATGCTACAGCAGACTCCCAACATCTGAGGAAATGGTACCAAGCAGATCGGAGTTCCTATTAACAGCAGTCAACCACGAACCAAGACCCGCTTTGATATGTTTAACGTTACGGCGGAGATCATCAAAAATCGGCATCACCGGTTCGCAGTTGTTCGCCAGTGTAGGTGAAGACCCATCCACACCAGAAACCGTCGACCGAAGGTCATCGAAACTAGCTGACAAAAATGATAACCTAGATGAGAGATCATGAGATCTCTCTAGCAAAGATTCAGGGCTAGATTCAGGGTCCTCCACAACAAGAACGAGTATGTCCAACTTGCCGCTCAAGCAGCCAAAGTCATCAGCAACAACATACTGTTAATTTTATTGGCGACGAAAGACTGTTCAGCAGAAAGCGATTCTGCAATGCCCTTCATAAGTCTAAGGACATGACAGGGCTTAATATCAAGGCACTCATTGCACGTAGTAAGAAGCAAACCCTACACGTTACCATATAAGAAGAAGTAGAGGGAACAAAAAAAATACAAGGTCAACAGACGAAACAGAATAATAAAAGTACAAGAATAAATAAAAAACTAAAGAAGAAATAAAAAACAAATTAAATGGAAATATAAAATATGCGTAATACGTGCAGATAAAGTCGCAGGCTTTATATATATATGCACAAAATGTGCACGAAATGTACCTTGACCCGAGTGAATTTGCAAAAAAAAAATTCTAATTCACTCGGGTCAAGTGTACATTTCGTGGATATTTATGCAAATAAATTTAACACCGGCTTCGCTCACTAAATGCAGGAAGGCGTTGAAAAATACAATAGCGATAGTCTTGGCTTTATTGTGTTGACTTTGGCCTACAATATATTAAATGCTTCTTGCTAAGGCTCATAATCGACACTGCAATACTACCTATGGATTGTGAGTTACTAAAAATTGCATTAGCTCGTTTATCCGCACCATTTACATAATGCATTTCTCTCAGCTCAGGGAAAATTTCCCAAGTTGAAAGATTGTTAAACTTTTACACCTACAACCTATTTGAAACAGCTGGGCATTCGAAAAGTTCATCAGAAAAAATGCAAGTTCACAAATTATAGACCAAACCAATTTTCTAGAACTTCCAAATATTTACAATAATTTATGCCAGAGCAAGAACTGGTGCAATGCTTCCCATGTTACACTATAAAAAATGTCTTAAGTATAAATTCCGCAGGGAAGCTACTTAACTTACTTGGTAATGTATAAAACGATTTAAAAAAACATGGAAATGTACGAAAATAAAAAATTTCAAAACACGATTTGTCTGTTCGCCTTCTACTTTAAAAAGCACTTTCCTCAAATTTATGGATTAATTTCCCTAATTTTCTGATCGAAATAGATGCCCGATGTTTTGTATATCAATTAATTGATAAACTTGCTGGGAGGAAAGGATGTTTAAAGTAGTCATTTAATTCTGGTTGTTAGCCTGCTGTTTCTATAAAATTCAATAAAGTCTGATTTAATGTGGGCAGAGTGTGAGCATAATTTAAGCAGAATTTTCTCAGATGAGGCCTTTGAAGCAAGACCGATTAAATCATAGATGGAGTATTATTGCTGGAAAATCTTGCTCATAAAGGGAGCAATAAGGCTTTAATAAATTACGTAATTCAGACAGCCATCAAGGATATTCATCTGAAGTCGTTTTTATTGGTTGATTCAATACGTATTGCTGGAGGCGTCGTTGCGTAATGTAATGTTTCCTAATTTGAAAATTATATAGAAATAGGTTGTCTATTTTGTGTCGAATGTTGATAAGTGAAATTAAGAAATTTGCCGCAATTATGGTAAAACGTGGCCTGAAATATTTTCGATTGAGTGCTCTTCATGTCAAAACTAACAAAATGGGAGCTAAAGAAGTGGACCATAAAACTGAGGTTACCATTTCTACTGAATTTTCTTCTTTAAGATCTATGAAAATAAATTATTAAATTTCCCTTGACATCTCCGTCTACTTCTGCAGGTTTTTCAGTTTATTTATAGAAATAAGATTTTATTCAAAAATAGACTTGTTGTTACGAAAGATGAAGAAATTTAAATAATTTATTTATTCAGTTAAATACGCTTGCAACTAATTTTAAGTCAAACAGTCTCTTTTCTACTCTCCCTCATTTTTACATTTGAAAGTTATTGAACATGAACTATGCATCTAGAGAAAATGTTGTAAATTGAGTTCTTGATTTATTAAGTTGATCTTTCCTTTTTAAAGTTATCAAATATTCTGTTTCAAATAAATAAGCCTTGAGACTTACTTACTCTTTTCTTCAGTGAAAATAATAAATTTATTTGCACAATTGTTTTGTTTGTTTCAATATTTCAATCTGACAAGCTTTCATTCGAAATTTCTTACCAGTCATTCATTGGCATAGTCTGGAATAAATGGCAGAAGCATTCTACTGTTTAATTTCATAGTAGGCAACCAAATGCGAGCTGACCTGTCACTTTATTAGAGATCCTGGCTTCTATTTCGCCTAGTGACTTAGCTTTAATCCAGTAGTTCACCCGTCTACAGGTGAAACCTCAGGTTGACCTCTAACCAACTCGCTAGGTAGCATTTTGGCTGGTCAGATACAGAAATTAAACTCTCTAGGTTGTATCATATTATGTTCAGTTAGACTGTCCAAGTAACCGGTAAAATATTTTTAAAATGTACATATAAATCGGTGTTTAGTTTTGTTGGATTAACATATAGTTTTTGCTTTTGTGCGAAGGCATCCAGCAGGTAAAGAAAAGCTAAACCCTTTAATGCTGCTGCTGCGGAACACACAAAGGAATGTAGTGTATCTTTATCAGAAAAGCCGATCGTGTTAAGGAATTTTTATATTACAACGTATCTGTGGCTGTCTGGGCTCGCGAATTAATTAAGAGGCTTATTACCAATCACAATTGTTCAACATTTTTATTCACTTCACTGATTAGTTCGTTCCACAATTTTCTTTACAATTTTTCTTCACAACATTCAACTTTACTTATTCGAACTTATCTCACTGGTTAAATCAAAAACTAACTCACCAGGCTGCTACTCAACCCTACTATACTATACTACTACTACTTAGCTGAATTCGAGAAATTTCCGTTATTCATTTTCACCACACTAGATCATCAAAAACTGTTCATCCCGAACTGTTGTATCTCCTTTGTATGGCTTTAATCTGTCAATGTAAACGATCTTATTTTTTTCTATCAGTCTCTGCTTACCCTGCAGGATCCTTCATACTGATGTTTACGCTTTAGTGATTTTCCTTTTCGCCACCATGTTAAAACCACAGTGGCCAACGAGGTCAGTTTTGTTCTTGTCAGTCGATGGATTTGTGCTAGACACTTCCGAAGGAATGTTATATACTTTTCACGATATTCTCTTTTCTTTTGAGGTGTTCCGAACTTGAAATCACTTGGCAGTCAGATTTCTCCTCCAAATACAATTTTAGAGGGTTTTTATCCTGTTGAGTGATGAACGGCTGTTCGGTAAGCTAATACAAATGGGACTACACATTTAGAATGTTTGAGATTCAAAGTGTCTTCCTTGACACAATTGAAGCTCACAAGGAACGCCAAATCTGCAGATATCATTGGTCACTAAATCCTCTGCCACTGTCTGTGTTTCCCCGATCTTACACAGGGAGTGGTACCGCAACGTCAATTGCAATTCTCTCGAAAGGTGCTCCAATAAAATTTTTCTTTTAATTTCTTCAAAGTTTTGTTGTTGCCAAAATGTCCTCCCAATCGGCCATTATGTAACTCTTTCTTACTTATGGGGTGTTTCCCATTTGCGCTTCAATATTCCATCTTCAACACACATTGAATTTCATTGCGACCAGTAGCTCTTCAACGTTGCACTTGTCTGAAATATTTTTCCAACGGGGCCTATCGTCATCCTCTTTCCCCTTAAAAATTGGAGATATATTCTCGTCTTCTCGTTGGGCTGCTCGAAACTCTTTCTTATTCTGTCATAACAAGGGTACCAAGTTAAACCTCATAAAACGCATTCCATTAAGCGTTCGAATATTGCTGGAGCATTGTAAAATCCAAAGGGCATAATTCTAAATTGCTACAATCCACTTCCCACCGAAAGTGCTCCTTTCTTTTCGTCATCTGTAGGAATCTCGACTCGCCAGTATCCGCTTGTTAAGTCCAACGTTAACAATCACCTGGATCTGACAGGGTATCCAAAGTGTCATCTATACAAGGTAGTGGATAAATATCTTTTCTTGTAACATCATTCAGTCGACGATAATCTACGCAGAATCTTGCACTCCTGTCCTACTTATTCACAAGCTCCATTGGCAACAACCACCGGTTCTTTGACACTTCTGTCAGTCCTTGTTTGCGCATTGTTTCAGCCATTTTATCTGCTTCTTCTCGCTTCGCTAGTGATAATCGTCTTGGCGCCTGCTTAATGGGTCGGGTGTCTCCTATGTAGATTCTATTTTGCAATATAACAGATTTTCTAGAGTCCTCGTCATCTATTACAAAAGTTTCTGCAAATTCGAGCAACTTGCTTGCTTTCGTATACTCCCATTAGCTTAGTTTAGAAGATCGTAGTAAAAATTTTGTTAAGTTCTCAATTTCCTTCTTTGGCTGCTTTGTTTCTTCTGAGCTTAAATAACCCATTACTGTTATCTCTTCGTCTGGTTCGCCATGACCCAAAACTTTACCTTTCTTTAATTTGATTGCTTTTTCATGGGATAGTCACTTAACCTTTTTCCAACGGCATCATTCCTTATTTGCTGTTTTCAATCTGATTCTATTAGATATAATCGATAGCACCCAGGATCACCAAGAACATTTACTTGTACTTAGCCTCCTGCACAAGGCGAAAGCTCTACGAATATGAAATCAAGGCTCATTCACTATATTTGCCACAAGAAATCTGTGTGAAAATTTAGTGTCGTCGAGAGATACCATTAATATTTGCGCAAAGACTTCAACGAATCCTCCTATAGCATTCCTCAACATGTATCGATTTTCGTTACTAAGCCACTTGTTATTGACATAATTGTACCGAAGAATAGATATTGAGGAACCTCTATATACAGCAATCGTGCAATTTTGTCCTTAAACTTTCTCTTCTATTACTGAGCTGTTATCGCTTTGCTGCAATTTCTTAATGTTATTTATGATGCCGGGGGCGTCGATTCCACTGGCCAACTCCTGCCCCGCAGAGTTGTTCCTTATTCGCTTCCCTATTGTTGTCGTAGGGTTGGTATAGATCTGACAGTTCTATTGCTCCTTTGTTCTTCTCGTTCTCTTTCTCTGCTTCCATTCATCGTGATGCGATCTTCTGGATAATCTTAAATTCTTCCGTTTTTGCATTCTGTTTGGAGGTGGCATTCTTTGCTGCAGGTCCAGCATGTCCCAGAAGCAGGTATCTTCTATTTTGGTTGCCTCTCTTAGTCGTACGGTACTCCTTGGGGCTTATGCTGCTGCCTAATAAGCAGATCAGAATCTAAAACTTCGGCGTTTGTACTCTTCCCAGCCAGCCGCACTGATTGCTGCACGTCACGATCTGCAAGTAAATTAATAAATGTTTCTGCAGCAACCTCGTTGACATAATCTTGGTTACAACGTGGTAAGCCACGTCCGTCAGCCTTTCTACATATATCCACACATAACTGGTGCAACGTCTGTCCTGGATTTTGTGCTCGACTCCGAGTCTGAAGACGGTAAATCTTTGCGTGTGCTGGTTGCCATACCGCAATTTGAGGCCTTCTATTAGAGGTCAGTAATTGTACCTTTGTTCTGCCGGTATAGTCTATAACAATTCCTCGTCAATGCCTCTAAGTGCCAAAATTAAAGCTGTAGCTTATTCCTCGCCAGTCCAAAAGTTCATTGCTACTGCAATTTCGAACTAGTGTCTGTATGTCTACCAGGGCGATTGACCGTCAAATTTTGGATGTTAATGAATTTTATTCACAGTCACGTATGTAGATTAAGTAGCTGAATGCCGTTTCTGGACCGTCTTGATTTTTTCGAAATTCTTCTTTGACAGTTCCATTTCACATTTAGCTCCTTTTATTTTAAGCTGTCCAGAAACTACTACCTTTTACAATCTCTTTTCAATATCTAACTTTAGTTTTCCCATTTTATTGTCCATAGAATTCTCTATGTCTTCAAGTTTCTTCTTTATAATTGACTCCAGAGAGTCAGAGTTTATTTGAAACAATAAGAAAATTTGTCACGCTTGGAGTGGTTTCTTCTTTTTCTTCTAGCTCGTCTTCAAAAACTCTCTGGATTCTCGCCTTGGTGTTCCACAGCTTGTTGCCGTAACGCTACCAGGGCACATTTATTTCGAAACGTTTACTTAATTCCCCCTTCAAGTCTTGAACACAAAAATTCATTAAATTGCGACTCATATTTGGAATGACTGCACTGTTTTACTTTGCTTGCACAATGACGCTTTTTTTAAGTTCACTTCTTAGTTCCCACCCTTCTTCCAAGTTGTTATCTAGTTGGTACTCTCTGGGCTCGACGGATTAATCAAGACAATTATTTTCAATCACAAAATGATAAGTTGATTAGTTTCACAATTTTCTTCACAATTTTTATTCACTACCTTCGTAACTTCCCTGATTAAATCAAAAACTAACTCACCAGGCTGCTAATAAGCACTATTTATGCTACTTAGCTTAATTCAGCCACTTAGTTTTAGAAATTTCCGTCGTTCATTTTGTTCACACTAGGAGTGAGTCAACCTTGACTTCATACTTCATAAATTTTGACGTTTTTCTGATTGCCGAAATTTGAGACGGCGCATTGCACAGCTTGACTTCGTTTTCCTCTACGAGGAAGTAACTAAAGGAGAAGCCCTATCGTGTATATGTCGTGTGTGTGACTTGTGAGCATGGTAAGTTTTTGTTCGGCGGCTGGGTCTGTGTTGTCAAATTTGTTCGCTTTTTGCTACGAGGAAGTAAGCTTTTTATCTGTTTCCTGGGTCTTAGCTGTCACTTAGTGTCACTGTCGGAACACAATTTATTATTTAGTTCAATATTTTAAAATACGCGTCAAACCCCCGAACATAAAATACTTTTCTAATCGCCTGCCTTTCGCTTATGAGATTGTATGCAAGGGAATCTCACACAAGCTAAAAATTGTCACGATTTCCTGAGCTTCTTTCTTCTCCTTTAGTTACTTCCTGGTAGGTTTTCCTAAAAAGGAGTACTGGGGTGAAGGTGGCGGAGGAGCATTCTGACGTGGATCAATTTTGATGGTTCTGTTTTTTTTTATAATGTATGTTCTCCTATTGGTACTATGTCAATTATTTTGATGGTAGGATGGGATAGAGGAAGGAGTTCATCCTAAATTCGTAACGCGTATATTCTTTTCTGCTGACTTATATTCTTTTCAGCCATGGCATTTTCTCCCATTGCTACTATGAGAAATATTTTAGGCCTAGGGTGCCTTGGGGAGACCCAACTACAGCTCTGTAGCGCATTCACTGATTTGGCCGATTTTTTTTTGTATAGGTAATGTTTGCCCATTACTACTTTTAAAAAAACGTTGCTCCTAAGGTGGAGGTAAGGGATGCGGATTTATTTATATATATTTTTTTTGATGATGGTGTCAAAGCCCAGGGGACAACCCTAAAATGAATTAACATGGCTTCGGCCGGAAGTACGTTAGGGTAAGACAGAAGTTTAATATCTTGTTATGGCATTCCTGTCAGGTAGACAACAGCCCAGAGACGGAGTGGATTTTTTGAATGCTTATTAACAACTCACAAGAAGAACGATGCTTTAACCCTGGAACCATGGCGTGCTGATCTTACGACGCAACCTTCGTAACCTTCGTAAAACGTGCACCGATTTTTATGATTCGGATTCTTTTGTACAAAATACGTATCCTAATTAGTACATTGATAAAAATGTCTTATCTAGAGTAGGGATGGAAAGTGGGGGAAGATGTTGCCATACTTTCTAATGGCTTGACCTGATTTGGAGTACGTTGCCGGACTAACATAATTGTAAAAGTTTTCTATCTATGGTGAGGACATAAAAAGGAAGCGGCGACTAATTTTGTAATGTGTAGCCGGATTTGAATAATATTATTTACTTATTATAAAGTACAGGTGAACGGACTTCACAAAAATCGCTTAAAAGCATAAAATAATACATTAATTTTAATTTTGAAATCAACAAATAAAACAATATAAGGATTGAAACGAATAAAACTTGGAAACTTTGAAATACAAAAACTTCATTATTTTAATATTTCATATGTACTTATTTCATATATATATATATTTTCTTTTTTAAAATTAGTTATTACTAAAAAAATTCTCACTTTTTACACTCTTTTCTTAACTTTTTTCTAATGTCCTTCATAATATTTCTGACATTGATGTCCTTAATCTGTCTGGACGCTCTTTTCCATTTGACACTAAAATCTTTAAGGTCCTTTGCAGCCAGCTCACTGTCCTCAGTTTTCTTTTCACCATAGCCCCATTTCTTTCAATAGGACGGCATTGTGGAACATTTGGTGGATTGGTATCTTTCGCCACAAAATCAATGTCGTTTTCGATAAGGACGTTTATTGTTGCACGGGTACAGTGCGCGGAAGCTAAATCCGGCCAGAATAGAGTAGAAACCCTATGCTTTTTCCCAAACGGAATCAACAGTTTTTTAATTCACTCATTGATGTACACTTCTGCACTAATTGTTCCACTTGCGATAAACGGTGGGCTTCGGTTTCCACACTGACATAGTACCTGCCACACAAGGTATTTGGTCCCAAATTTTTCTATGCCAATTGATGTTTCCGATTCTGGAAGAACTTCTCCTTCGAATAGAGTATAAAATTGTGAGCCTGGAAGTGTACTAAAGTCCGCTTTGACATAGGTTTCATGGTCCAAAATCATACACGCTTTTTTCTTTCCAATTAAATCATACAATTTTCTAGCTCTTCTTTTGATGACTTGCCGTCGCTTTTCCGTTACTTTCGGTATTTTTTTGTTTTTTCGTGTTTTTAAACCGTCACGTTTTTTAAACCTTTGTACCATTGTTTGATTTGTTCCACAGCCACAGCTCTAGAAGACATGCTCCGATTTTTAACAATTGCAGTCACTATTTTCTTGTCCAGCTTTTTGTTATGTGCCCAACTTTTTGTTCCACTTTTTGCTTTTCAGAAAATACACAGCGTTTCAAAATAACGTTTTAAAACTGAATCCACCGTACTCCGCGCAATTTTCAATTCTTTTGCTATAAAGTGATTTGCCCGTTGTGGATTTTCAAGCCATTTCTCAATAATTTTCTTCCGACGTTTCTCTTGAGACATTGTTTCAAATTATTACTGGTACACTACACTCAAATTAAAACTGAATTGCAATTTTAAATGTTCGTAAATAAATTTGCACACATGACGGGTCCTGAAATTTTTGACGTTTAACGCACGGACAGCTTTGAATTTTGCAGGTTATATTCGTTTCAGTCCTTAGCATATAAGACTACTTTATAGCTTTTTTTTTGTTTTTTTTTATATACGATGTGGCCAAATCCTCGTAGCTTGCGAGATCGGAAGGAACGAAGGATATATATAAATGTTTGTTTATATTGAATATCTGTAATTATACGTAGTTATTTTATTTGTTTAATTTTCACGGTCTTCAAAATGTATACTATAATAGACATTGTCATTAGTAATATTGGGTGATTGCATAAGTTCGAGCTCGATCTTAAAGAAAACTTCAATTGGTCATATTTATAAAATTACACTTTATGAATGAATAATATAATTTTCTATAATTCTTTTCTATTATTGATTTAATTTTTGATGAAAGTGATTGGTTTTTGTTTAAAGAAAAACAAACTCAGATAATCTTCAGTAGCTTTCACGGAATGTCTGACGCTCAATTGAGACATAATATCTTAACTTGTTCTGGGCATGCAACATAGCAAAAGATTTCAGAACTCCACCTTTTAGGGAAGTCTGCGCCACCTATGAAAATTGGATACGATCACTCAATAAATATTTCATTTATTCTCGAAAATATGTGCTTCATAAATAATAGTATATCTACTCACACGAACGCTTACCAAAATTGTAAAATAAAATAAATTTTCAAGCATAGAATATATGTTTATACATTTTAACATATTTGAAGATTTTAAACTACCGTTTTAAGATTTTAATGCCAAACAAATGATTTAGAAATTCTCACTTCAAAGTTTTCATTTCGATGTGGGTAGATGTATTAAATTATGCTATAGTCTATTCGAAGATTAAGTAATGTTTAACGAATACAAAATTACACGTTCAGTTAATCTATTTTCAGAAAGTTTACAAATTTCGAACTGTCAATTTGGAGTTTTAAAAAGACTCCAAAACGAATTGGTAAACTCGCTATCTTAAAATATAGTTGCTGCAGTTTATTATACGAATATGTAATATCCCTTAAGTTTTTACATCCCTTCAAATCAATTGCAGAATCCCAAACTAATCTATGTCAGAAATCATGTGACCTAGATAGACTGCATATCCTATACTCTAAATCGTTGGCGAATCCCCTAGTTGGTTGATTTCCACTACAGTATGGAGCATTTCAGGTGGCATTCAGAAGCAGCCTCAAAAGTACATTAGCAAGATATTAGGTAAAATAAAGTTAAATCTGCCGAAGCCATCACAGGTGAGGCTGGAAGCCCACTTCCAGCTCCTTTGCTCTGGGTTTTCGTTACCTCCCAGCTAAATTTCAGCCTGCTGATAACGTGATATTTCAGTGTCGAAGGAGTTACTTTTATTTTAGTTGCCGATTTTCCAAAGGATTTAAGCCAAAGTGAGTTAATGAAAATATCGGATTTAATACCACCGTGTAGTGTAATAAAAATGTTGGTCGATTTTTTCCTTTAAATAACTTCAGCGTAATGTTGACAGATGTAAGATTTTCCAATATTGCTGAAGCTGTGTAGCAACCACTGAAGGCGTGGAAAAAAGAGAGTGAAATTGTCATAAGCGCCCACTCCACTGCACATCTGCCGTGAAATGGTAAACTGAAAAGAAACTTAAGTAATAACAAAGCCAGACCGTTTAAGGGGGAACCCCACCCTGAAGGTTTCAAAAAATCTATTTCTTCTTTTCTTTTTTCAATAATTTTATTCCTTATAGTGCTTAGAATAACCATCTAAAAGAGTTTATTGATATTCGAAGTCATTGCAAAGATACAAGAGGAATTGTAGGGCCGGTGGGGGAAGTTATCAGGAAAAAAAAACACTACCAAACAGTTTAAGGGGGGAACTACCTTTAGACGTTTCAAATAATCGATTTTTTTTATTTTAATCGATAGGTCTATGCTTTTAGAATATTATTCCAAAGTTTCAAAAGCCCATTGTCGAAATTGTGAAAGATGTGCTTGAAAGTGGCTGGTGCCGAGCCGGCCGAGTGCACCGATCGTCAACGATCAAACTTTAGACGGCGTTTTCTCGAAACCATGTTTTTCAAAATGGCGAAAGTGATTACGGAAAAACTAGTGAACCGATTTTCTTCATCCAGCATTCATTTTAAAGGGCAGAAAAAACTACTCTAGATAGACTACGGACATAGAAAACAAATCATTTGTATACCATTTTTAACGCAAAATAATCGAACAATTTTTCAGAACAAACCCAATTTTTAAGGTTAATGTTCGAATTTCGCAAAGATCGTAGTCTATCTACGATAAAAAACCCTCTCGAGTACAAAAATGTTTGGTTTTATGATTTCAGATGAGAATTGCGACCAGGATCACTTTCGCCAATTTCGATGTCAGCAGCGAGACGAGTTACAAAATCCACCAAAACTTAATTAATTTTCAATTTTTCATAGTGTAAAAAATGTTTTTTTTATCTTTAACCATTGCCCTAAATATATATTATACCAATTTGATGTGTTCTATCTTCATTTTCCAAAAAATTAATTGCAAAAAAGTACTTCTTTTTCGGCCTCTAAAGGTAGTTCCCCCTTTAAACGCATTTTTCTCGAAACCACATTTTTCAAACTGCGTTCCAGTTTTTCTCGGGAACCATTTAATGAAATCGATTCAATAATTTTCGACAATGTGTAAAACTTTTTTCGCTATTGCGTATCTTAGGATTTTTTTAATATTTGAATTTTTCGATTTTTTATAAACAATTTTATAAAGTTTTTTTCACGAAAAATTTAACTTTTTTTAAACTGCCGCCGTTTTTGCAATTTTTTGAATTTTAAAAAATTATTATGTTACACGATAGCCAGTCTAATATGGTTTAAGGAAATCTGAAAGATTCTCTGACGCCTAAGGCTACTACTACTCCAAATATTAATATTTTTATTCAAAGAAATTGTGTAATACAGTTGAAAATAGATGCAATGACATAGTTTAAAACCACAAATGATTCGATTGTTTTTTAACCCTTAAATAAATTCGTGTAAATTGCTGTTTTTTAGAGCGTCAGGGTTGAGTATCCTCCTTAAGTCGGGGCAAGTATTGTGATAATATGCATATAGTAAAAGAGAGATAGTTGCAAACAAGAAGAAGAAGCCGAAAAATATACAGCATGACATTAAAATTATTATAGTTAGCATTAAGTGGTGACAGGAATGTAGGAGATTTCAAGTGAGCAATTCTCCAAAGTATTGTCACCTAACCTGATGAGTTTAAAGAAATTTTTAGTTTATCACTTTTGGATGTCGTTTGCATATCTGAGACATGGTTAAGGCGTCATATTAGTGATCAATCCGTATCTATTGGAAGTTACAGATGTTTTCGTAATGACAGACAGGAACGGGTTGGAGGAGGTGTAGCGATTTACGTGAGAGACTCGCTTCATGGCCGTATCGTTTCTCAATCTTTGCCAGGCGCAGATATCGAATACATTTTCGTGGAAATCGTGACAAGAGGTGTAAAATGCTTAATCGGTACCTTTTATAAACCTCCTAACATATCATGCTTAGATTCATTTGTCGTACCCTTGCGCGATACCTCTATTATGTATGACCGCATCGTCATTGCCGGCGACTTTAATGTGAATCTGTTGGTATCTAACGCCACTACTAATCATTTCGTTGATCTGATTGCGAGCTTTAACTTGTCTATAATAAATTCCTCTCCTACACATTTTACAGCTCACTCAGCATCTCTGCTGGACCTTTTTCTGGTATCTAATCCAGAGCAAGTGGTCTTTTATAATCAAATAGCTTTTCCGGGTTTTTCAAATCATGACTTAATATTTCTTACTTATGATGTGGGGCCTATCGATCGACAAGAACAGTTTTTCACATTTTACGATTTTGAGTCGGTGGACCTGGATTATCTATTATCTCAGGCTGGTTCGCTTAACTGGGAACAAATTTATTTCATGTCTTCTCCAGAAGATCAATGGGACCATTTAGAATATTTAATAAACGTATTATTCCTTAACCACGTTCCACTAAAATCACGCCGAATTTACGACAGCAGATGTCCCTGGTTTACGGAAAATATTAAGATATTAATCTCCCAACGCGATCATGCATACGCCAGATGGAAGCGTTTTCGAACCACGGAAACTCGGGAACAATTTCGCAGGTTGAGAAACGTAGTAAGTAAAGAAATACAACGCTCAAAGGTTCGATTCTATAGTGCTAAACTTGATGTCAAGCTTTCAGCGACCAAATTATGGAGAAACATTAAGGATATCGGTATAGGTAGACCGAAATACAGCCACATTTCTAAGAACCCGCATGAGCTTAATCTATCTTTTATACATAATACATCGAATGTAGCTGCCCATCATGATGGCCCTTTGAGTTCGCTTTCCGCACCAACTTCTAATTCATTTGATGGGTTTTCCTTTACAGCAGTAACACCTTATGAAGTACATAAAGCACTCTTCGATATAAAATCCAGCGCCTGTGGCCTGGATAATATCCATCCAAGGTTTATTAAAATTATTTCACCAGTTATTCTGCCTTTTGTCACACACTTCTTCAACACCATACTTCTAACTTCGATATATCCGTCTAAGTGGAAGCAGGCTAAAATTATCCCTATTCCAAAGGTGTCAAGATCTGCTGTGCAGGAATACCGGCCCATTGCTATTTTGCCCTATCTGTCGAAGGTATTTGAGAAACTAATGTACATGCAGATGAATCCTTTTATTAATGCCGAAAATACTTTGTCCCAATATCAATCTGGCTTTAGATCTGATCACAGCTGCGTAACTGCATTAGTCAAGGTTTCAGACGACATTCGTGACGCAGTGGACCATGACATGATGTCCATTCTTGTCTTGTTGGACTTCTCTAAGGCTTTTGATAGGGTGGACCACAGTCGACTAATTCATAAGCTATCAACGCAATTCAGTTTCACAAATAGTGCCTGTAAACTACTTAGCACATATCTCCAGGGCCGCGTTCAGAAAGTTTACTGTATTGGAGTATACTCCAGTTTCCTGCATAATTATACTGGTGTCCCGCAAGGATCTATATTGGGTCCATTGTTGTTTTCCATCTATATTAATGATATTTCCTTAGTTATTAAAAACTGTAATTTTCACATGTATGCTGACGACTTGCAGCTATACATATCAAGACCTATAGGCTTAACAGAAGATGCTGTTTGTCGAATGAATGAGGACATTACATCGATTTGCCGATGGGCTGAAAATAATAAACTCCTGCTTAACGCATCAAAATCGGAATCTATTGTAATTTACAGAAATGAAATTGACACGAGTTGCTTCCCTGAAATATTGTTATATGATGTAGTAATTCCTTATAAGGACACTGTAAGGAACTTGGGAATTATATTTAATAAAACGCTTTCTTGGTCTAATCAAATAAATAGTATTGTATCTCGCATATACGGAACCCTTCGCAAGCTTTGGCTATCGGCCGCATAGCCATAGTATTTGCGTTTAATTCCGCCGTACGATATATATTTAACCTCAGACGCTATGATCATGTCTCTTCATATGCTGATTGTGTACTTGGCTGCACTTTGATGACTTATATTGAGTTTAGAACTATTTTATTTTTACGTAATATTATTTTGAAAGAAAATCCGCGATATCTGTTTAATAAAATTAGTTTTATGCAATCACAAAGAACTTCTGCTTTATCCGTACCGCAGTTCCGTTTCGTATGCACCGAGCGTCAATTTATTGTTCAGGCCGTCAGAATGTGGAACTCTCTTCCCGTCCACATCAGAAGAAATGGTCACAGCAATAACTTTAACTTTAATTTTAATTTCAAAAAGACATTGTTTAGGTATTTACGCAGTAGGTAGTTGGTTTAAAATATTTCTTTCCCTTTTTTCTTTTCGAATAACTCCAGTATGATTTTCTTAATTTACATATTATTATTAAATGGTACATAATATTTAATATTTTTCTTTTTATTTACTTCTACGCATAGCATGTAAGGAATACTAGCATTTAACATTTAACATTTATCATTTATCCATTATCTTTTCTTAATTAAGTATTATAAGTACATCCTACACATAACTAGAAACGTAAGTTTATCTGTGTAGAGTTAATATAAATAAATAAATAAATAAATAAATAACGAACTCGTAATAGGTGCTGTTGTAATTTAGTTTTACAAGACGGTACATTTGATGAGTCGAAATTCCCAATTTTTTTTTTGCCATACTGAAATTCTTTAAACATAATTTTTTTTAATTACAAAATAGTATCTGGCACACGAAAGTGTCTGGCAATAATAAATTTGTGTTGTTGCAAATTAATAAAAACCAATTGATAAAATGATTTTAAAATTAATATTTTTACCTGTATTAGTGTTACGCTCCAAGGTAAACGCAACGTCTCCCGCCTGCCACAAGTTAGGGCCCATGATTATCATTTATTTATTTAAAGATTTATAAAAGGCTGATTACTTAATAATAAAATAATAAAAATACTTAATTAAAATAACAAAAACAATAATCAAGAAATTTTAGGCTTTACACAATTTTTAGGTAGATTCAAATTTATGTTGCCAAACTCCAAATTAAAATACCGGGACATCGACGTAATGGTGTTATGAAAACCATAATTAATTATTACGACTGTGAGGTACTTTAATAAAATCTTCATTTCTCAAGGAGCGGGTCGGTATCGATATTCCTTGAAGACAATCAGAAGCGCAAATAGTTTTGAAGTAATTTCGTCTAGATTCAAGATAGTCAAGTTTAGGCCTATCTATGTACGGAGGTAAAATGAGAGAATTACTGCAAGGAAGCCCGCGAAGTGCAAAACGAACAAAGCAACACAATACTGCCTCAACCCGGCCAATATATTCGCTATAAACGTACAATAAAGAAGGTGAGTGATATAAAAAAATAGCTGAATTCCCTATCCAATCGTTTACTAGTCGAATTAGGTCCTTGGTCTTCTTAAGTTTTTCCAGTGCACAGGCATGCATGATGTAGTTGAAGTCAAGAGGATAATTCCTCCGAGTAAATGGCCTAGTAGTACACTTTGTTTTTTTTTTTGAGGGAGGTGAAATGCTTTATGCACGCTGGGGCACCCCTTCCCAGCAGTGTCGGACTCCTGTGGCGCAGTTTACCGAATAAACACCTCCCTTGCTCTCCGGACACTAGCCTGGAACCGTTTTCCACATTACTTCAAGCTAGGTCCTTTCCTTTAGCCCGTCAGGCGACCATCTCGTCTGCGGCGGCCTGCTCGTCTAGGTCTTTCTTTTTCCTGAGCAGGACATCTTCCGCGTACCTGACTGTGCGATTCCAGGTTTCTTCGTCGGCGATCATGCCTTGGACTATAGTGTCCGGGGAGATCGCCCCTCCTAGCTAGTAGTACACTTAAGTAATATTAATATGCAGCTATTCCTCTTTTGATTCTGTTTTATGTGTAATATGCAGCTATCTCTCTTTTGATTTTGCTTTATTTTTTATATATTATTAATCATATATGTATATATTTATTTATTCATTTACAATATTTCATCAATGTGCTGATTACTGCAAAAAAGAACTAAGCAACAAACTAAATAAAAATAAAAAAAAACTAAATAAAAACAATATAACAAATCATATAAAAACAAAGAACAAGAAGAGAATTCGCAAAATATAAATTCAGAAAACAAAAGTGCCAAAGTGAATAAAAAGCAAATAAAAAGCATAACAAAAACCAAAAAGTAACCTCAACAAAGCTGATTACGCGATAGATGAAAATCAACGCAGTTAAAAGCGGAATTAAAAAATCGCGACATCGAGGTTAAAGGATCATTTAATCCATAATTAGTACGATGAAAAGGTAACCGAAGAAAGTCATGATTCCTCAAGGAGCGAGCTGGAACCGATATGCCAAAGCTACCCAAGAGAACAGAAGAATCAATGGACCCACGAATGCAGTCGAAAGCAAAAAGGATTCCGGCGTTACGGCGCCTCTTTCAAGTGTGTCCAAGTGCAGAAGTTTAAGTCTATCAGCATAAGGAGGTAACATAAGGGAGTTATTCCAAGGAAGGCCTCGAAGGGCAAACCTAACGAGCCTCCGTTGAACAGCTTCAATGCGATAGATATGTGACACATAGAGCGGTGACCAGACTGGAGAGGCATATTCTAGAATAGGCCGGACAAAAGTGCAATATAAGAGCTTTGTAATGTAAGGGTCATCGAATTCCCTTGACCACCTCTTCACGAAACCAAGAGTCATATTAGCCTTGTTGACTATGGCGTCAAAATGATCCTGGAAAGAAATTTGAGAATTGAGCCAAACACCCAGGTCCTTTGTCTTAATAACTCTTGTTAAAGGACAACCCTCTATGGTAAAGTTTTATTGAATTGGAGACCTTTTTCGTGAGAAAGACATAGATGTACACTTGCTAATATTTAGGGGAAGGTCGTTAATGGAACACCAATTCTGAAAGGCGTCCAAGTCGGAATTTAAGAGTAGGCAATCGGCATTGTCAGACACAGTGCGAAATATCTTAGCGTCATCGGCATAACAAAGAATATTTGAGTTAGACAGTATCGCAGATATATCATTGATATAAATTATAAATAACAATGGGCCAAGGTGGGAGCCCTGCGGTACACCGGAAGTGTTAAAAATTGCATCAGATAGAGCTCCACGAAAAGAAACCCTCTGAGTGCGTTCAGACAAGTACGAATGATTCCAATTTACAAAAACTCGTGGAAACCCAAGGAAAGAGAGTTCGAGAATAAGAATTCTATGATTTATTCTATCGAAAGCTTTGCTGAAATCAGTAAAAATACAGTCAACTTGCTTACCACTTTCAATTGCAGAAATACAGAAGTTTGAAAATTCCAATAAATTGGTAACCACTACCACTACCACTAATGAAGCCATGTTGAAACGGCTGCAAAAACGGCTTGCAGTGGAAGTATAGAACATCGCAAATAAGTGCCTCAAAAATCTTGGATATACAACAAAGATTAGCAATTGGTCTATAGTTCGAGATGTCACATTTATCACCTTTTTTGTGAAGGGGAATAATTAATGAGGTTTTCCAAGCCTTCGGAAAAACACCGCAACGAGTTGAGAGATTAAATAAATAACACAAAATTGGAGCAAGAACGGAACCACATCTTTTCACGAGTGAGGCAGGGATACCGTCAGGACCAATTGAAAAACTATCAGTCAAGGTAGAGATTTTCTTCAAAATCGTAACTTCGTCAAGTAAAAGGTCTTTGGGTTCTAGAGAACTCGGTGTAAACCTCGTCAAATGGGTAAAGTCCTTAATGCTAATATCACAGATATCATCCAAAAACGCAGTTTTAAAAAAATCGGCAAACAGGTTTGCTATCGTCAAGGGCTATCGAAGATGGATAGCCATCAGAATTGCGCTTCATGTTCACGAATATCCAAAAACGCTTAGGATCGACTCGTAGGGACGCTTTCATTCTATTAATATAATTATTATAAGAAGACACTAAGTCAGATATAAATTGACTGCGTAAATTAGAATAAGTTAAATAGTCATCGTCGCTCCTGGAGGAACAAAACCTCTTCCAGGCCTTACATTTAATATTCTTTAAATGTTTCAAGGAACTATCAAACCAAGGCAGACTAGAACGCAAGTTATTCGATTTAGAAATAGGGACACAATAAGTAAAACAGATAGACAGCAAATTATAAAAAGATCTTACGGCCACATTAAGGTCACGTTCATCGAGGACGCTACTCCAATCACAAGCTGAGAGCCAATTGTTATTCACGGAGAAGTCAGCCTTACTGAAGTTATAACAAGCATCATCTGGTACACAAGAAGCCATCATAACTGGATCAATGAAAAAAGCAATATGAAGCGCAGGGTGATGACCCGACTACGGAACAATGGGCACCAAGCATCGTCTCACCAGTGTATTAGCAGGATCAATAGAAAAAACTAGGTCGAGGAACCTTCCATGATCATTAGAAATACTGCAAGTCTGTGTTAAACCTGAAGAAGCAAGTCTATCTTTAAAAGAAAAAGCAAACTGATTGGCAGACCGAAAAGAAGGAACCAAGCCATCATCCGAGTGTGAGAGCTCCCATCCAACATCCGACAGGTTAAAGTCACCCAAAAGCAACAATTCATCAGAAGGCATCAAGGCGTGTGAGAGGTCATCCAGGCAGGAGGCAAACCTTTCATAAACACAAGACGGGGAACCTGGAGGAATATAAGCTGTCGAAATGAACACAGTTTTGCCAGGCAGTCCGATAACGATACATAAAATCTCCAAATCATCGGAATTCGGGATGTCAACCAGTCTGCATGGAACATCGCGACGCACAGCGCAGAGAACACCGCCCCCAACGGGCGCATCAAGCAAATCAGCATGACGATCACGGCGAAAAACAATATACTCAGAGCTAAACAGCTCCGCATCCAGAATTCCCTGAAATAGCCACGTTTCAGTCAAACAAATCACGCCGTAACAAAGATCGCTGGAGCCGTTAAAGAGCCTAGCCGTTTTTGAACGAAGACCAGTTACGTTTGCGTAATAGATCGACAATTCCGCAATCCGTTTTTTGAGGACTCATTGGCCAAGCTAAGTCGATTTCTTGGGACAAATTCTCGCACTATGGAATTGCGAGGCCAAATCTCAGGGGAAAGAACTTCATCGAATAAATCCTCCGGAACCAGCACTCTGAACGACGAAGTAAAAGAACAGCCAGAGCGGTTGTGTGAGGAACCAATCCGTCTACATGCAATAGTGCCCGGTGCAGCGCAAGTACGAGAAATAATATGGGCGATGACCTCGTTCTCAGTAGTCTCTGGATGGATTCTAGATATGAAGATATACTTGGGGATCCTAGCTGGCCGTAAAGTGCTGATGTTGTTGCCCACAATCGCATCCGGACTATCCGAGTTAGAGGCAGAAGTCGACTCCGAGGTATTCTGTTCGGGACCCCGTCTAGAAGAGCGGGAGCCAACGGCCGGCACTGAAACTCCAGAAGAGATGCAGCCAACCACCAGAGGAGTCACAGCAACATGGGACTCATCCACCTCACCAACAGTCCCCGAACGCAACTCGCTCCCACCCACAACAGCAGACGCACCAGCCTTAGCCAGAAGAGCCCTCACGTCCGACGAAAAGGAGCGAATGAGATCAGTGTTACCACTGACAGCCGATGAACATGAGTCCATGTCAATTTTAAATTTTTTAACACTACGGCGTATGTCTTCGCAAATTGGCAGAACCGGGCTGGAACCGGAAATGGACGAAAGCTCAGAGTTTGCAATTATTCCATACATGTCATCGATGGAGTTGGACATGGTAGAAAATCTCTGCGAGAGCTCGTGATATCTGCTAAGCAGCATGTCATAATTTTCGTTGGACTTGTCCAGAACCCTAATGATGTCGTCGGTTTTTCTATTTAATGTGCCAATATCCTCAAATAAAGTCTGAAAGTTAAAAAGGCTCGAGTTGATGGCAGTTATTCCATTGGCAATGTGTCCTTGCTCCGCAAAAATATTATCGGCGATACCCTTCATCAATCTAAGCACGTGACACGGCTTAATATTGGTGCACTCCTTGCATGTCGTACTACAAGACGAGGTCGATTTAATGCTCTGCTTTAGACAAGTGGGGTGAAACGAATTGCCACAAATACCATCATAAATAATAGCGTTGTCAAAAATTACCTTCAAACAAGCCTTGCAAGACCTCATAATTAATGAGAAAAATAAACAAAATATTGTCAATAAACAAAACAATCAACAGATTGGGGAGCCGCTGAAGTAGTGAAGATACAAGCAAAATAAACAAACACCAGAAACGAAAGCGGCGACAAATACGGCAAAAAAAAGGTTGAAGTCAAAACCAAATACGATCAAACTACGATCAAAATAACAAAAACAAAATAAATAAATAAAAGAAAAAAATATAACATATAATAATATAACATAATATAACATATAATAAACAATATAAACAGCACAAGGTCAATCGAACGCCAAACACACAATATGCTTTAATAGACAAAACCGAGCGCTAAAAGTATAACCTTATTGGAAACAATTATTTATATAAAAATATGCCAATCGAGACAGACGACCGTAGTCAATGTCTTATTATAATAGTTTATTTGTTTGACTCTTCCTTGAATAAGTATTTTTCTACATTATATGTTTTGAATTCACAAATAAAACGCTAGAATGAATAAATTTGTTATTATTACATATTATAATTCATATAATAATTTTTAGTTATCGCTACAGAAGTATGTTAAACTTTTTTGTTTATTGTGTTGTGTTATTAACAACATTAGTTGCGTATAGAGGACAATACGTAAAATTTTGGCATCGTCAACAGTAGACCATTTTAAAACACTTTAAGAACACAGATACATTATTGATGTATATAATAAATAAAATCCGGCCACAATGGCTTCTTTGAGGTACACCAGAGGTATTATAAATATACTTGGACCGGGATTCACGGAACAACACACGGTGGATTCGATATAATAGGTATGAGCGAACCCAATCAACAAGCAAGAATGTAAACCCAAACCCTACATTTCACAAAGCCGGCAATAAAAGAATTACAGGTTTACTGTTTGAAAATGCAAAAACTCGCAAGCATTTCTTTTTCTTTTTGAGACGCACTCAGAAAACTTAATACCACATAGTTTTTGGTTCGAGAATTCGATTGTCGATTGTCGCGAAAATAAAATAGTTTTTAAAAAAAAAGTTGAACCGACTTCACAAAAACCGCTAAAAAGCATAAAATAATTTTTAATTTTTTATCTATTACGACATTTTGAAGTCGGTGCAAATCAAACAAACCAACCAACTACAGCAAAAATATTTAATCGTCATTTCTTATGATCCCGTAAGCTAAAACGTTCAGGTAGTATTATGTACTATTTTCAATTGTGGTACTGTAGTTGTTTTATTTGTTTAATTTGCACCGACTTCAAAATGTCGTAATAAATATAAAATTAAAAATTATTTTATGCTTTTCAGCGCTTTTTGTGAAGTTGGTTCCACTTTTTTTAAAAAACTATTTTATTTTTCACTTTTTAGTGTCTCCTACTCTATACAACGAAGAAAGAACCATCCAAATCAGTCCACGCGTTAAAAGTTAGTTTTAATCCCCTACCCCACCCCCATTCCACTAAACTTTTTTTCTCATGGTATCAATCAAGGAACATACTCTGCCGAACAGAAAAGGAATCATCGAAATCAGTCCACGCGTTACGAAGTTACTATCCCTCCCCCTCCCCCACCACCAGCATAGGACCAAATTATTCTCCTATTAGCAGCAAAAGAACAATCCAAATCGGTCCACGCGTTACAAAGTTAGGTTCCACCCCCTTCTCCCACCCCAACCATATCAACAATTTTTTTTTCTCGTGGTATCAACCAGGGAGCATACTCTACCCAAAAGAAAAAGAATTATCCAAATCAGTCCACGCGTTACGAAGTTAGACTACTCCTCCCCCCACTTAACCCCCAACCATGGGCCAAATTATTATTCTATTAGCAATGGGTTATCACACTCTATAAAACAGCAAAAGAACCATCCAAATCGGTCCACGTGTTACAAAGTTAGGTTCCACCCTCCCCCACCCACACCCCACAAACATTTGTTTTCTCGAAGTATCAACCAAGGATCATATTCTACCCAATAGAAAAAGAATTATCCAAATCAGTTCACGCGTTACGAAGTTAGACTACCCCTCCCCCCCACGCCCAGCTTTCACCATAGGACCAAATTATTCTCCTCTTATCAATAGGGGATCAGAAATAGAACCATCGAAATCGGACTACGCATTACAAAGTTTGGTTCCACCCCCACCCCCCACCACCATCCCACCAAAATTTTTTTATCGTGGTTTCAACCACGGAACATACTCTACCCAACAGAAAAAGAATTATCCAAATCGGTTCACGCGTTACAAAGTTAGACTACCCCTCCCACCCCCCTCCCCCCACCCTATTACAAATTTTTTTTCTCCTATTAGCAATGGGGGATCATACTCCGTACAACAAAAAGGAACCATCCAAATCAGACCACGCGTTACATAGTTAGGTTTCACCCCCACCATCACCCCATCAAAAATTTTTTTTACATGGTACCAATCGGTGAACATACTCTATAGCCAAGTCATATTAGGGGTTTCACCTCGGAATGAAAGATAATAAGCTGTAAATTGGTATAAACCTTTGTTTTGTCGTTCTAAATGTTGTCTCAAAAGTCACAAATGTTTTCGTGTCCGCGTCTTAAGATATTGTAGGTCAAAGGTCATAAAAATCGGTTTTTCGCGAATATCTCGCTTTCTATTGCTTAAATGAGATTTGCACCTATTATAAAAGTTGTAGAGTATAAAATTCTCTGCAACTTTTGTTTGAACTTTTTTTTCATACGATCAACCGTTTTTGCGGTAGACCGCGAAGAGTGCGCCGCGTACAGTCATATATGGCCTAATGAAAGGTCAAGCGTGAGTTACGGTGATCAGTACGTTGTATAAAGTTAATTATTTACAAAATTATAATTATTAAACAATGCCCATTATTTATGTACTAATTATTAATTATTTATATTTAATTAAAATAAGTGACTTAATTATTTATATTTAATTATTTATATTTAACTATAGTATATTATTAATTTTGGATTATATATTTTGATTATATTTTAAGTTAAAACGACATTATATACGTTTTCTTTAAAACGTGTAAATTTTTGAATACTTATATACCTGGAAATACTTGTCCCTACCCTATGACCTTTTCTATGTATAGCCGGGACAGATGTTCTATTGTATTTAAGGCCACTTTCTCTTTTAAGGGACCACTTTGTATTAGTCAAGATTATTCGTTAGTTTGAAATTGTATCTTCGGTCTAATCGGTTTAATAAAATAAAATTTATCGACATGCTTGTTGAAAAATTAAAAACTGTTAATATCACAACAAAACAAGCCAGATATGATGCTGATGTTCTCATCATCGAGACAGCTATTGCATTATCAGAACATAGAATTAACCCTTCTAACTCAGAAGGCGCACTTCACAGGCAGAAGCCTGGAACCAATTGACCTATTCACCAGAATATAACATATATTGAGGTGAATGAGGCTCCCGCAACCCATGCAAAGAAAAGTATTAGTAAACAAAAAACAAAACCCGTCCAAACAAAACAATCAGGGGTGCATTGATAACAGAGATCGCTTAAGCAAATCCTTAGCAAGAGCCAGGTCAAAAATAGGACACATATTCACGGCTCTACACATGCGATTAATAGGCTCATGCATACCATAGTTAGACCGAGAATGAACAACATGTAGTAAAGGCAATCTCCTTAACCTATACGGAGTATGCCTATAAGTAACTAAACTTGCAAGAGAGCGAGAATCTATTTTCGAGTTCAAAAGCTGATGAATAAATACTAGGTCAGCAACTCGACGTCGTTCCTCCAACGAGTGCATATTAAGCAATTGGAGGCGATCTTCATAAGGAGGAAGCCTTAATGGATCATTCCACGGGAGGTCCCTTAGTGCGAACCTAACAAAGTTCCGCTGCACCGATTCAATGCGTCTAGAATGAACAGCATAGCAAGGAGACCAAACCTGAGATGCATATTCGAGAATTGGTCTAACTATAGAAAAAAATAAGTGAATGAGGGTCTGTCGATCAGAAAACTCCCTTGACCATCGCTTAACAAAACCCAGGACAGAATTACTCCGAGATACGATATGGTTTATGTGCAGAGTGAAATCGAGTTTTCTGTCTAGCTTTACACCGAGGTCAGTAACGGACTCCACACGACGGATATTAGTTTCCGCAAAGGTATAATCAAAAACGAGCTGATTGATGCTCCTAGAAAATGACACAACTTCACATTTATCCAGGTTAAGTTGCAGTCCATTTGAGGCACACCAACCCCTGAAGGTATTCAAATCATTCTGAATGCAGGAAGAATCATAACTGTTACCAACGCATGAGAAAATCTTCATATCGTCTGCGTAGATTAAAACTTTGGAGTGCTTAATCAGAGGGACAATGTCGTCAATGGCTAGGATAAACAGCAACGGCCCCAGATGGCTTCCCTGCGGTACACCAGATGAAGCCCTAACTACTCTAGATAAAGTATTACGGAAAGAGATACGGTAAGCCCTATTTTTTAAGTAAGAGCAGATCCAATCGAGCAACAAAGGCGGAAAACCCAACCTTTCAAGCTTAAGCATAATCACGGAGTGAGGGAGCTTATCAAATGCCTTGCTGAAGTCGGTGTAGACACAATCAGTCTGGAGACCTTGTTGGAAGGCAGAGATAATGTGGGATGTAAATTCTAGCAGGTTAGTTGTCGTCGATCTACCAGGCAGAAAGCCATGTTGATTAGATGAGATTAACCCCTTACATTGCCCAACAAGCTGTGAATATATAACAGATTCGAACAACTTGGGTATGCAGGAAAGTTTCGCGATTGGCCTATAATTTGTTATGAAGTTTTTATGCCCCTTTTTATAAACAGGAATTATAAAGGAGCTCTTCCATAACGTAGGAAATCTACCAGCCTGAAGAGATTTATTGAAGATGAGTTCCAATGGAGTGAGTAAGGCATCAGAACAGGATCTCAAGAATGCGGGTGGAACACCATCAGGACCAAAGGAAAAGTCCAGTTTAAGCTCCTTGATACCATTCAAGATAATATCACGAGATATAATGGGCAAAGCAATGGAAGTAGCGGGACGGTTTTGGATATGGCCAAAATCATCCAGGGAAGGCACAAAGTTGCTTGGTGAAAAGGCGCCCTCAAAAAACAATGCAAAGTTATCGGCAATAACGGGCGCGCTACAACTAGAGGATCCATTATACCACATTGTAGATGGATAATTATCAGTTTTCTTCTTCAAATTTACAAATTTAAAAAAGGTACGAGGATCATTATGCAAGTTACTGCAAATATCATCAAGGTATTCCCTGTATAAGGATGAAGATAACGCTAAAAAGCAGTCATGACAATATACGAATTCAGAATAAGCTGACGTGCTACCACAGCGTAAGTAGGTTTTCCATAATTTATTTTTTTTATTCTTAAGACTCCTTAGCTCCCTTGTATACCACGGGGGAGAATGGCAGGATGATCTCCACCGCTTAAGTGGTACACACGAATTAAACAGATCATAAATCTTATCATAAAATACAGAAACACAATCGTCGACATCACAATCATAAAAAAGTGATGGGAAATCGATTGAGAGGATCCTGTTTGAAAGATCAGAGAAGTCCGCCCTTTTAAAATCAAGAACGTACCGATCTACGTTGGGGTCAACAATATTAGAGCCATCGTAGCAAAAATAGATGGAAATGGGCGGGTGTAAACTGTCGATAGCGGATAATTTGCAAGAAGTTGGCTCAATTATAGTATTACTCGAATCGGAAGAAAAGATAAGATCTAACTGCCTTCCCATAGAGTTCTTTACATCACTCATTTGGTGTAAACCAGAGGAGGAGATGGCGTCAAGAAAATGGGAGTCTTTAGCAGCAAGACAGTTTCAAAAAACTGCCGTCATCATAGGAGAAGATATTGATTTGCTCGTTATTTTAATTGGACGTACTCAATCACATCAACAGGAAATTTTCTTTAAACAAGTTGGCAAAGGCAATGTTAAGACACAAATATACTCTTCTAAAAGTTTTGATCAATATCCTCGTACTAAAAAACACATTCTATTTTTACACGCATTTAGTGGCTGTGACACGACTTCTGCGCTATTTAAAAAAGAAAAAAAACTGTTACTACAGCTTTGGAAAAAATTCCCATTTTGGATAAACTGGTGGAAGTATTCCAACAAGAAAACTCCCCCGTACAAACATTATTTGAAAATGGAGTGCGTATCTTGTTGGCATTATATAATGCTCCAAAATCTGAGGACAACATTGATCATTTCCGCTACACGCAATTCATTAAATTAACGAAACTAAATAAACCTGTACAATTGTCAACACTTTCACCAACAAGTGTAGCAGCTCATCAACATATAAATCGTGTCTACTACCAGATTCAAACGTGGTTAGGGAAAGACTTAGAACCTCAAGAATGGGGCTGGATGCTTGAAAATGAAATCCTGGAGCCCATAAAAACGTTATTGCCTCCAGCACCAGCCGAACTACTAAATATAATATTTTGCAATTGCAAAAACGGTTGTGGTTCCCGCTGTGGATGCAGACAATCAGGGCTACTATGTTCTTTAGCTTGTGGCCAGTGCAATGGACAAGCATGCCTCAACGCGTCACTATATCCAAGTAATCCCGATGAAGAAAGCGCATACGATCCTGAAATTCTGGAAGGTTTGGAGATGAATATGACCGATAATGAGGATGATGACAATGAATTGAACATTTTCGAGCGACAACAAGAAGAAGACGACGCAGAAGAAGAAGATAACTAGCTTCCATTTACACTTTTATTATTATTGAAATCAACAAAAATTCTTTTAATATTTGAACTCACATTTCAATAAATGTATAATATGCTATATTTAATGATAAATAAATATATGTATAAAATATATTCCCTTACTGTCTTTTAACTTAAAATATAATTAAAATATATAATCCAAAATTAATAATATACTATAGTTAAATATAAATAATTAAGTCACTTATTTTAATTAAATATAAATAATAAATAATTAGTACATAAATAATGGGCATTGTTTAATAATTATAATTTTGTAAATAATTAACTTTATACAGCGTACTGATAACCGTAACTCACGCTTGACCTTGCATTAGGCCATATATGACTGTACGCGGCGCACTCTTCGTTGATCGTATGAAAAAAAAGTTCAAACAAAAGTTGTAGAGAATTTTATACTCTACAACTTTTATAATAGGTGCAAATCTCATTTAAGCAATAGAAAGCGAGATATTCGCGAAAAACCGATTTTTATGACCTTTGACCTTCAATATCTTAAGACGCGGACACGAAAACATTTGTGACTTTTGAGACAACATTTAGAACGACAAAACAAAGGTTTATACCAATTTACAGCTTATTATCTTTCATTCCGAGGTTGACCCCTTTTTTTACCTAATATGACTGGGCTACTACCCAACAGAAAAAGAATCATCAAAATCGGTCGACGCGTTACGAAGTTATGCCCGGTCAGACATAAAAAAAAACAATATAAATAAAAAAAATAAAAAAAATACGCGTCGAACTTAGAACCTCTTTGTTTTTGGGAAGTCGGTTAAAAAGGGCCAAAATTTAATGCAAAATGGATCGATGTTTTTGCATATTTTCATCGGAACTTTATGAGTGACGCATACATTAGCGAAGCATTAGACGAACCGGAGTTAGGTGCAGCGGAGTATAGACTTGAGCAGCCAGAGGTGACAAGTTTTGAAATAAGGATAATTCTGCAGGACGAAAGGCCAATCAGTTCGAAACCTAGAAGGCAAGCACCGGCGAAGGAAGAAGTGGTTGAGAAACAAATTGAAAATTTGCTTGAGGAATGCATAATCCAGCCTAGTAAGTCCGAATTCTCAAACCCTGTGGTCTTAGTAGAGAAGGAGGATTGGGTCAACCGCCTTTTTCTAGATTTTCTTAAATTAAATAGGCAATTTATACGAGATAGGTTCCCTCTCCCACTAATCAAATACCATTTGGATCAGTTAAAAGGAGGAAGAATATTTTCTACTTTGGACTTGGAAAATGGTTTCTTCCACGTTCCTGTCTCCGAGAATTCAAGGGAGTATACGAGTTTTGTTACTCCTGGAGGGCAATATGAATTTTTGAGGATGCCATTCGGGTTGTCCACGGCACCGACGATATTCTAGAAGTATATCAACTTCATTTTCAAGGGTCTCATTCAGAAGAAATTCATACTTGTCTACATGGATGACATCATCGTTCTGGCAAAGGATGAGGATGAAGCACTTCAGAGATAGAAATTAACTTTAGAGACAGCTTCCCAATATGGCTTACGCATAAAGTAGCGTAAATGTAAATTACTTTGTTCGAGCATAGAATATCTGGAATATGAGATATCAAGAGGAAGGATTAAGCCATCGAGTACAACTGAAAGTAAGAAACTAAAAAGTTTTTTGAGATTATCCGGATACTTTCGTAAAATACCGGATTACGCTCGCATCGCGAAACCGTTGTGCCTATCATGTTCCCATCTTTGCCTAATTCCTTCACTCAAGCAACTTAAGTTACTGGCTTCTCATCGAATTGGTGATTTCGATCTCGCCCATACCCACCTGACGAGCTAGAGCCAATTGGAGGTAAAAGAGAGGTCGAATCTAAATTTTGTTAAATGGTAAATATCCATTTTCATTGTATGGCACCCACGTCAGCGAAAGGGAAATTTAACCTGTGTAAACTCCGAGATCGCTTATTTAACCTGAGGCAGAAGTGTAATTGTCCAAGGGGCCTGGCGCTCGAATGCATATGAGCTGCTGCATTTAGCACCTCCGAATTTATGGACAGGATGTGGCAGATTCCGTTCTAACCGCATTGTTACAAGTGTGTCAAAATTGCGAAAATTTTGGAGGTGCCTTCGCACCATGTAAGCTCCGCCTCGAACATTCCCGAAAGTTCTCTCCTACCGACAAAGAAGTTTCTGCCCGTCCTACAATCCAAGAATTACCTGTGGGGACTGAAAAATCCTTCGGATGGATAAACCAAACCCGACGAGCAGAAATTTTCTCCTGAAATTGACGGAGGAATCAGTGCCGCCCTTTAGGAAGCCAAATTCAAATTTCACTGTGGCTTCAACACGGTTTTAGTGCATATTTATCAGGGGTTGAAATCTGATGCACAAAATCCTGAGTTAGTGAGTAAAGCTGATGCCAGTCAGACACACTACGGTCCTCGGTAACCAAGAGCATAGCCGATAAAAGCAACAGAAAGGATGATCTTGAGTCAATGACCTAGTAGTTGAGAATAACTCGGCAACCAAAGGCATTGATGATCAGAGGGCTAAAGCAGGCAGCGCGGAAAGCTGTGATGAAGACAGATGCTCCTGCGGCGATACCTTATGAGTCCGGTAAGGTACAAATAAATCTTCATCACAGCAAAGTTGCCTCTACGAGCTTACTTCTCAAGAACATCGGGTCAATAATGATTCCATACTTGGATTAAATCACAACAAAATGCAATTAGCCTTGCTTTGAGATAGTTGTCCGATTAGTAGACTGCCCAGGAAATCTTAGCCTGCTTGATCAGGTAAGAATATAAACTTGCTAAGACGGTACCCACGGAAGTTTTAAACAAGGCTGAAACTGCTAGAATAGCAGAGGGCTGATAACACTCCTTAAGGAACTCACGAAGGAAATTACGTACATGACGAAAATTCGGTGATTCGATTGCTACATAGTGCAAAAGAAGTCGCCAGACTCAGAAAAATTCTAGTGGGAAACCCCAGTGTACCATTTTTTCTGATGCGGAGTAAGGAAGAGACGCTGAAATTGCTCATGGGCACGAACATTTCCAGTAATTCGACAACAGTCAGTGGTTGTTTCAGGTCGGACGGACGAATATCCCCATGGGATGAGCTATTGAGTCATTCGATACCTTCAAATCACCAGAAGCAGATGGGATTACGTTCTGTATGCTGCAGAGGGCTTATACAACGATCAACCCTTGACTTCTGATGATTTTTGAAGGATGCTTACTTCACGCATATATCCCCCTTGTTTGGCGACAGGTCAAACTAATCTTTATCACCATAGTAAGGAGGACCGGGTACAGAATTGCTGCGGACTTAAGACCAATAAACATCACCTCTGCTTTTAAAAACGTTCAAAGGTTGACTCATAGATGTGCATCTACGCGCTGTCCTCCTTTTCAGTGGTGTTAGTAAAGCTCAACATGCTTCCATGAAGGGGAAGTTGGCAGAAACGATATCAGGGAAGATTTTAAGCATGCCATGAGCCAACTAATGCAGAGAGCTTTGGGTATTATACGCAGCAAATGACTGCGGTTTAGTCGCCAAAGCCCAGAAGACTTAAATGGTGCCGCGTTGGAGACAACGCTCCATCTCCCCTTATGGACATCTACGGTATGTGTATAGCTGTCCATAATGCCAACTGACGGAAGGAATCCAAAAGTTGGAGAACCTCGGACTATGGACACAACAGTGTCCAAATGGCCTACCGGGGAAATCATCTGAAGGAGAGCACTGACTGTACCGTTTCCCTACTAGATTACCTAGCAGAGAGGAGTGGGAAGGTTGTTAGCAGCTGCCTTTACCAGATATACCGATCTTCACGCATGGTTCAAAAGTGGCAAACACGGTGGGAGCGGGAGTTTTCTCCAACCGTTCTAACCATTAAAAGGACGACAAGGGTATTGCTCAAGAAGCTATAAAGGCATTGTTAATTAAGCGGTTGTTAAGCCACTCCGGTCTCCAAAGCTTGGATGTTTCACACAAAGTGCGATGTTCTGGCGAAATTAGGTTCGCTGATGAACGCTTCATAAATAGAAACATAAATAGGATGGCCTCTAATTTCAGTAAAAAGAGTGATCGACCTGAAGGCTGTCCAGCTTGCCGAGCGCAGATGGAGCGTTAGCCGGCGTGGAAATAAAGAATCTAACCAGGTTCTGCCGTTGGATGTTCTAGTGACTGCATGGCAGTGTCGATCCACTTGTGGTTCCTCAGGAGTGGGATCACAACGGACGGTCTACTACCGGTGGCCGTCAACTAGCCTAACCGAATCTTCTATCTTAAAATTGAAGTGTCTGCCGTTGAATTTTAAATAATTGTCATTTTATAACCTCATATGGTTATTTATATGATATAAAAAACCATTCAGTTATTTTTACAATTTTTGTATGTCTGTCGGTCTGTCTGTGGGATTTCACTGTAAGGTTCAGTATTTTCTTATGCATAGTTTAGGCTACTACTTACGTGAATCTGAAACGACAATGACTTACCAAAAGTCCTAGCGGCGCCGGTCACAAGCAGCTTGTCTAACATATAATACAATAATAAAATCCATCAATTACAAATGAAAGCTCTCAGAATAAAAACGAATGTATCGAAAAACTACTAGATTCGGGCAACCTGCTTCACAAGCGAGCGAGTGGAAAAATCATGTTAGGAACTTTTTATGATATAAGTGAGTAATAATATAATTTGCCAGGCTTCTAACAAACTTTGTGTTTTTGACTTTGAATCTAATTTTGAGGTCAAATCATCAGAAGACTGTGTTGGAACGATAAATGAGTGGCACGATCACCCCGTAATGCTTCAAAGGTACGAGCCTCGGTCTTGCCGTAAGTTTTTAAAATAAAATTTAAAACATTCATTTCGTCTCTGGACTGTTGTCTAACTAGCAGCAATGCAAAAACAAAACATATTCACGTTACCTCTTTCCCCTTACCCCTAATTCCCTTCCGGGCAAAGCCATGCTAACGCATCATAGGGTTGTTCCCTGAGATTTTGCTAAATCATAAAAAAAGATGCTTACGTGCAACGGCAATACATTGTTGTTTTGTGCTGACTACAAAGCTAAATGGCCATAGGGTTGCTATGTAATGAGGTGGTTCTGAATCCTCCTTAAATTGCAAGTTCACTTGTAATCTTTGTCATCAAATTTATTTTCTTTTTTTAACGATGTGGCCAAAGCCTAGGGGACAACGCTTTGATGCGATAGCATAGCTTTTGCCAAAAGGGAATTAGGGTAAGAGGAGTTAGGTAAATTGAATGTCTTGCTTTTGCATTGCTGCGAGCTAGACGACAGCCCAGAAACGTAGTAGTAGATTTTTTAATTCTATTTTTGAAAAGCCACGGAAAGACCGAGTCTCTGAGTGCAGCGCAACTAATTGATCCAACTCCATCTCCTATTCTGAGTTTGCCTTAATTAACGTTTTCGCATTGCAGAAGGTCAAAGTTTTATTTCATTCCTAGAAAATGGGCTAAATTCCAGCTCTGTTTTTACAGTGAATAAAAACTTTTAAAAAATTAATGTTCAATGTTTAAATGAAAGGGGGAAGAAAAATGTCTTTTTGACGAAACTTTTACAAAACAAATAGTTTGATGAAAGTTACAGAAACAACAAAATATAAAAAGTTATATTTCAAAAAGCAAAAAAAAATAAATATTCGTGCTAAGCAAATTAACTGAATTCCACCGGTTTTCCTAATTTGGATGAGCATACTTTCAGTAAATTGTGTTGCTATGAAGCAATTA
This sequence comes from Leptarthrus brevirostris, assembly GCA_964036015.1. Classification (NCBI taxonomy): domain Eukaryota; kingdom Metazoa; phylum Arthropoda; class Insecta; order Diptera; family Asilidae; genus Leptarthrus; species Leptarthrus brevirostris. Next base: position 108,626,862 of record OZ038372.1, on the reverse strand, counting down.
GAGGGCTTTTTTCATTAGATCAGCCGATTGAAAGTTATTTGCTCAAAACATGCGAAACAATGCTAAATTACGCAAACAAGTTGTGGTACGTGGATAGGAAACTATTGAATGCTATAACTCTTAGCAACAAGAACATATACGAAATAAACCACCTGTAAAATTTGTTTGTTTCTTTTGATTATACACGTACTACGATTAGAACAATTGACAATTACGAAATATTCATATTTGACTAAATCATAAAAATTTTACAATAAGCATTGTGTAGTTCTCCGCACTATATCTCGAGAACGGTTCATCGTACGAAAAAGGGGATTAGATAAAACTTTTACAGAATTTGATGATCTACGAGTTTTATATCCGTAAATGGAGTAAAGGATTATGTATTGACCTTCTATCTCACAGGTCCCAAGTTTGAACTGGCGGCGACCCGTAGCTGTTTTAAGCTGATAACAGATTACCATAAAAGATCAGTGGGGTTGCAGAATAAGTTCGGTTCGATAAAGTACATTCTGCAATTGTTTTTAGATCAGGTCTTCAACGGTTGAACAATTCAATAAGACCTGCAATTCTAATGGATTTTGAATTTTTGAAAGGTATACAATTTCTCAGGGATATTAAATTATTTCGGGAACTTCTTATACACATTACACTACTTTTGTAACTATTACAATCATATGACATAAAAGTTAAAAATAAAATAGTCCTTAAAATAAAAGTTGGAGAGGCTTTGCAAGGTACAAATTAATTATACAAAACCTATCCACAATCAAAGAAACCAAAAGAAATAAAACTACATAAACAGATTGAATATCCTTAATTGTTTGATTTAACTTCAAAATATTCTAATAGACATATAATTAAATATTATTTTGTGCTTTTTAGCAGCTTTTTGTGAATTTGGTTAATCCATAAAAAAAAACTATTTGATATGGCTCAATTTACGATGCCTAGTCATATAATTCTAAAAGTACCCATTTTCTGCATATATCGTAGCATGTTAAGTCTATCTTGCAGCTCAATTCCTATGGACCATAATTTTAAACTGCATATTTTCATAAGCTTGAGCTACAAAGACGCCTTTATAAAATATTTAAATTACTTATTTCTGTATGAAAAATTAATATTGACCACTGCTACAAAACTTACAAAACTTTTCTGTTTTCCCCTAAAATTTAAATAGTGAAAAAACTGCTCTTGTTTTAATGGACACACTAGTTGACAGCCTTTGCATCTAGTGTTCCCTTTAACAAACTTTATCTTAAGGTACTTCTTTCTTTCCTCTGAAATATTCTTCGAACATTTTCTATGTTACGTGATCCCACTGAACAGTCATCACTGTTTGACACATATATTTTCTGCAATGACTGTCAAGTGGTAAAGTAGCTTTAAAGGAAACAGTTTGGTTATTGTATTGTTTATGATTTCAGAACTACAATTATATCTGTTCGGCCTCGTTTATTTCCTTTTAATTAGGTTAAGCACTTGAAAAGATTTTTCATTTTTTTTATTTATTCAAAGATTCATCAAAGGCTGATTACTTACTAAACATAAGTTAACAATAAAAAACACAAATAACAAGAAAAATTAAATTAATAATACATAAAACAACTAAATAATTGTCAAGAAGGTTTAGTCTTAATGTAATTTTTAGATATACTGAAATCAGTGTTGTCAAACTGAGAATTAATAAACGGATGGGTTCGTGAAAACCGTAATTTTTACGATATTGCGGAATCGATATATTAAAAGAAGACAGCAAGATGGGGAAGTCAGCAATGATTTGAAACACTTAAAAGCGAAAGCAGTTTTTTTTTCACGCGAAGCGGACAGCGAAAAAAATGTGAGGTTCTGGATTTTGTTCATATTTGGTTTAATTGTCCTGAATGAATGTACATTTTTATTTTTTGCTTTGAAGTCTAGTTACCCTTTTATAAGCCTTTAAAGAATTGACAAAATTTGAGGAGCGAGTTTTTGGAAAAAAAATTTGCTATTATTCAAAGTGATAGAAAAAAAGTAAATAGTGTTATTTTAAAGACAAATAAATGTTTTTCTTGGCTGTTATTACAGAGTTGAAAAAAAATTTTTTTTCATATCTAAAACCGAAAGTAAACATATCAAACTGTATTTTACTTAACTTCGACATTTTTAAAAATTTTTGTTTTGTTTGTGAAGTTTGTCAAAATTTAATTTTAAATTTTAATTTTGGATTTTCTACATGAAAAAAAATCCAATTTCGAATTCGATACCACGACTGTGAAGAGCATGCAATTTCCTATAAGAATCACTATTTTACTTATTTTTATATAAGTTTTTTAATATGATTAATTATCTTTGAAATAGGTCATACATAACTTTTTCCAGATTGTTGGTTGTCCGCTTCGCGTGAAATGCAACATTTAAACCTACAATTTCTACTATAATGTTAGTATAGGCTTGAATTGTAAACTCTTAAAAGCAGCTTAGGCTATGAAGGAAGACTGTATCAATGACTGTCTTGCGCACGTATAAGTGCTGTTCCTAGTAATGACTGATAATTTTTCATGATGACGAACCTTTGTGTAGTGTTTTATTCATTAAACAACAACAAACAATTTAAAAACACTAATTTTTCTTTTTTTTTTTTGCATTTTTAAATCCTTATATTGTCTAGAATAAGCCACTAAAACAATTTGAGGAAGTTCGGAAAAATGTAAAAGTTACTGCCGATTTAGTGCGAACGCGTGCCGGCTACTACGTTCGGGCCAAATGCAGATGCACCTGCTGAGCAAGCAATACGCTCAGCAGATATAAAAATTCTTTTATATGTTTTGTTTGGACAAAATAATGTTCCTTGAATATAGTAGTCAAAATCAGCTTTACAAGGAAGAGGAAGGATTGCTCTGTGGTCCAGGATCAGCTGACTAGCTGTAAGATAAAAAATTATATTTTTTCGTTGTCAAACTTTAAACGCGTTTTTCTCAAAACCATGTATTTAGACACGCCGTGCAGAGTTGTAGTCGAACCTTTCAACCGATTGACTTCTTTTTTCTACTAAATAAAGATTATTGAATTTAGGGGGCCATGGACCATTTTCAACAAAAATTTTTAGTATTTACTCTTTTTTTTAACCACCATGAACAACAAAAAAAGGACAAAAGATCGGCTATTTTTTTCAAACGGTTGCCATGTATCAAAAATCACTGCATTTTTCTGAAAAGGGTCCATGGCCCCGCAAATTTATTCTAGTTTGCAAATAACTTTGATTTTTGTGCTTCAGATAAAAGAGAAAGGCGGAATCCTGCACGGCGCAGAGCGTTGCACGCGCTACAAGGCTCGAGAAACACGTGGATATCTTGCAAATTTTACAATTTAAAGAATTCAAAACCATTTCTTTGTGAACTTAAGTAAATGTACTAATAGCTGAAAAAGTCGAATTATATATTATTTTCCTTTATCTGTAAGAAAAAAATTCATAGACTTCAGCCATATTTCAGGCCGCTCAACTAGAATCTACCCTTCATAAAGTTAGCTGTGTGTGAAGTTGAATTTGTATTCCTATTATGATTCTTTGTATTTTCTTGTTGTTCACTTGTGAAAGTGCTATGGGCTTGTATATTGAGCTTGTTATTTTAATCAACTCCAATAATATCTCTCACATAGGTAATTCAATTATCTATCTTTAAACTCATTTCCTTGATTTTATAAATAATATTTACTGAAAATTAATTAAAATTTAATTTTGTTCATAAATTGGCTGATAAAAAAAAATTCTCCATAATTTCGATACTCGAATTGTTGTCTCTGTCATACACGTCTCTTTCTCTCTCATTGCGAATATATAAATGTTTAAATTTTTTAAATATTTAATTGGGAATATCTTTTTGGTGTTTTTAATTTTCACCATCGGAATCTCCATAAAATTCTACTCCAATTTCATATGCTGCATGTTGGCAATACATGGAGTTGACATCTGTTTGTCACAAATAACCAGTGCATGAAATGTCATTCACAAGTGTTTTTGTTTTTTAATACAAGATAGGTACTATGTACCTTGTAATCTACATACATTTATTTCCCTTTAAGTTTATTTTGTGTACGCGGCTGTTCACGTGTTCACATGTGACACCAGATTAATAAATTTCTAATGCTTTTCCTTATTGCAGGTATTCACGGCGAATTGGGAAAATTCGCCACCATCCGGCCACCCAGCCCCGATTATGGAATGTAGCAAAAATGGTAAGTAGAATTCATGTTTCAGCTTTGATTTGTGTTTGCATGTATTTTATGTAATTTATTAAGCTTTTCTGTGTTTCTAACCTCTTTGCTTCCATATTGCTGCATTTCATGTTTACAATTTTATTCATTGTGAAATTTTAAAAGTCAAATTTCACTATACGATAGCCTAAGGGATAATCATCTTTTTCATCAATAGCTAGCTGGAGGAGTTAATATATATATATATTATATTTGAATAAGTAAGGTGAAATATCTGAAAAAAAATTATATAATACAAGAACACTTCCTGTTTACATTTTAAATTATCCCATCATTTATACTGTTTCCTATAAATGCGACTCTGCAAATAATTTTCTTTTATTTTAGATCAAAGTGGATCACCATTGTGTTATCTAAATTATGATTTATACATTAGTTCCTCGATAATGTGAACTAATTAAAACAGAGCCTTTTCGGATTTTAGAGGGGTTCACATTATTGATGAAATGAATTCAAGGATGATGTCCTTTTATAAAAAAATAGATTTCCTGAATATTGCACAAAAAATAAAAAAACTTTCAAACACAAAAGCAAAAACAAAAAAAATGCTCTTCACTTTCTCTGGGTTCCAACTCGAATCCACCAATTTCACACGCAAGTACCAATTCTTACAGAAAATGAGGCTAAAATTTAAAAGACACTCAAGTCCGATTTCATTAATTTATTCACAAAAATGTTCTCAAATTTCCACTTCACACACAAAGATTTCAACTTTTATAGATTTCAAACATTTACCGATTTCAAGAGTTCAAAGGTTTCAATCTTTTCGCGGCACCGATCACTTGATAAGTATTCTAGGATCCGATCCAGGCAGCAGGTTAAGATGGTATATTCCCAGCCCTGCTTCAGTGGGGCAGTGAGATTGTAGCACCAATACTTAGGGGAATATACACAGCATGCCTTGCAATAGGATATGTCCCGGTTTCGTGGAGATAGGCTAAGGTCATATTTCTAGCAAAACCGGGAAGAAAAAACTATACTGAGCCGAAGTCCTTTAGACCCGTGAGCCTGACGTCTTTTCTATTGAAGGTAATGGAGAGTGTTTATCGACGACCTAAAAAGAAATTGAATTAAAAAATGAAATAAACAATTAAAATGATACATTTGTTTACCTGTGTGCCTGGGTTAACTACAGGCACAACCAAAACCCAGATATTTACCTGAAATGAAAAAAAGAATTATTATTTACATTGAATTAACAAACAAACATGAATAATAAAACGAACATTAAAAACATAAAATGAATTCACACAAGAAGTTCATTGAATTCTTACAAATCAACTTCCTGGCGAAAACAACAACAACAACCGGCAAATCGAATTATTACAATTATGTGCAAAATTCATGTTCTACTCAAACCTGATTGAATAAAAATACTCTACGGATGTCCTAGAGTATAATTCAAGCAGTTGAAGGGAATTTCAACAGGCATCCCAGGTGAAATAAGCTAAATATCACACCTGTGACGGCTCCTGTGAAATTTTATGAATACACGTAAATTGTTAAAATTACACGATTTGAACGAGCACAAATTAGTCACAAAACACAATAACATATACAAAAATTAAAACTTACCTGTTTTGTTCATTTAAACCACTAAAAACACGCGAAAACTTAGACATCGCACGAAACGAATCATAAACAACGCGAACTGTCAACTTCATGTTAGGTAGACACCTGACACATGAAATTGGGGTGAAATTTCGCGGGGAATCCAACGACGTTGTCAGATTTGAGGTGAGTTGCGTAATTTTTTAAATATTCGCGATTTTATTAATTCTAATTTACGCAATAAGTGGGAAAGAGAGAAAACGAGTAGAAGGGATGGCAGAAATTCACGTTCCACAAATCAAATATTGTAAATATGGCTGCGATATTGTTAATCCGCCATATTATAGCAAAAATTAAAATCATGAAATATATGAATATTCTCTGTTTAAATAGTAAAAACAGATGATTGTTTGGATGGCCTTTTAAATGGGCCATAAGGCAAAAAGAGTTTTTTGCAAACATAAATAAGGAATTCTGATTAATTTGAATTATTGATGTGGAACTTATTGGAAAATGGCGGCTGGAATGCTATAAAAGGAGCTGACACAAGGGCATCACCCTCTTAGTTTTTTTCTGAAATTCGTGGAGTTAAGTTCGTGAGCAGTTGTGACAGTGAAGCCGAAATTTTGGATTTTGAAGACAGTGCGGTGCAATCAACAGCCATTTTGGAGGTGTATAAAAAACAATAAATTTGCCATTAAATTTGCAATAGGCCAAAGGTTGGTCACTGCATATTCATATGCAATTTATTAAGTTCTTGTTCTAATTTTTTTTTCTTATAGCATTTTTTTTTACTTTTTTTATTTAATCTCATTTTTTTGTATTTTGAATTTTTTGAATGAATTATTGAAAATTGATTGAAATTTTACTAAATCAATAAAATTAATTTAATTTCAGAAATAATTGATAAATTAAGAAGAGCTGTACATGGAAAATGAACATTATTCAACAAGTTTTAGATAAGTAACAATTGAATTAAAATTTATAATATTTTCTTTGTGTATTTTTTCTTCTCTTTAAGGTTAATCCAGATCCTGAACAATTTCAATTTTTTTTAAATCCATAAAATGAACTTGCTTATATAATATTTGAATCCATTTAATCATGCAATAAATCCTTGTATGTATAAGAGTCGATATAGTACGATAAAAAAATCAAAACATAGTGAGATAGCTTAATTGTAAAAATAAAAATTATAATTGACTGGTAATTAACTTGATTTTTGATGCCGATTTTTAGCGCCGAAGAGTTTTTCCGGTTTAGCAGACCGCAAGACCGTGTTTAAAACATAAAATAGTTAAAATGTTATTTTTAAAATGACCCGATGCGAATCGGTACAACTCGGTCTGAGAAATCGTGCAAATTTTGAAAATAGGGGCCTTTTTCAATGTAAGCACGTCTTTGAGTATGTTAATCACTCAGTTCCTGTCAGTCCTTTTCAGAGTATATACATACGTGAGGATTAATTTTCTAAATAATAAGGAGGATAATTGTAAAAAAAAATTATATATATATATGGTATATATAAAAGCCTCTCATACTAAGCCTAAGAAAATTATAATTAGGGAAATAAAAAATTTCAAAATATAGGAACAAACTTCGATTGGCAAGGAATGCTCTAGATAAAACTGACATTAAAATTAATTATTTCATTTCACGATCAGAAAATGTTAAAGAAAACTGAAATTCGCAAATAGGTCATCAAATAACTATAGGTTTAAAACTTTTATATTAAAGAGATATGCAGAGTCCAAGCTTCGATCAACTAATAAGGAAATTGAAAGTATAAAAACATTTTTAGCTGAACAAAAACACCAATTTATAAAATAATACAGAAAACGAAGAAAATTCAATTAGTAGAACCAGCATTCAAAGATTGTACAAAAAAATTCAGAACAAGCTTCTGAAGCTTTCTACAGAAAGTTGAGTGTATAAAATAATGTAACCGCAATTTAACCGCATCGTTAAAAATACTATAGAAAATACGATTTGTCGGTGGGTGGGAGGGTTTTTCATTCTTTTTTGTCGTCAATAAAATATAAAACTACCGAAAATGAAATAATAATGAAAGATTGAATGAAAGAATGACTAAAAAATAATTTTCCCGTTGTAAGTTCGAATAAATTCATTTTCTATTTATTCTAGCCTCAATGCACGTCGAAAGCCAATTACGAAATTACCCAATACGGCATTACGCGAACGAGGGTTTCCTCTACCCGTAATCCAAAAATTCTTTGACGTAATACTTTTGAGATCAATTGCTGAAAACTACAAAACATACGTCAGCAGATTTTCAAAAAGGCAATGTTAATGTTTGCGCTAAGAACTGCTTTACAAATAAACCACCAAACCTTTGTTAAACTGTGTACACATCAAATAATTGAAACTTTTTGTAATGTTGCTAAAGTAATCACATGAAGTATACATCTCAAACACATGCTGAAGTACACCAAAATCATATTGCACGTGCATACCAATTTTTTAACACTATACCTCTTAGAAAGAAAATACTGTGAAAAGGGCACACTACTTCAGTATGTTGCCACCTGCAATTCATTTTTGTTTCTTTTGAATTCTAAGATGCTCGTGTTAAAACAGTTGTTCATTATAAAATAATCGAGTGGGGATAGAGAAATTTTTTCTAGTAATATCATATATAAACGACAATATTGGTTGAGGAAGTCAAACTTAATTTCACTTTTGTTGAAATCACAAGTAAATTAACGTACTTTACAAATATCCTTTAACAAGATGAAGACGACTACAGTATCATCAATTCTTGCGGCTTTATTTGTTTTAAATTGCCTTTCAATAGAAGTAAATGCAAAACCCTTCCCTTCCGATGAAAGACCAACATCTCATCGGGAAAGGCAACTTCTACTAGCCATTCATAACAAAAAGTGTATTGAGTCACATAAGGGAAGAGTTGAGTGCACCAGATGGAGCGGAGTAGAAATCACGGAGGACAACGTACACAGTTTTAGACAGGACTGCGTGAGAATTTATTTAGGCTGCGAGACAACGGAAGAGTTATCACATTGTTTACAGAGAATTTCACAATATTAAATGTATGAAGAGATTTTAAATAAACGAGTTACCCCAGTATTTACAAAATTTGAGATTGTGATTGTGTTTTGACAATTTTAAGTAACTTCTTGCTTTATAAGTTCTTAGTGTGGCTTTTAAGGGTTATAGCTTTATTTGCTCTAGATACAAGCCCGGCGATACTGACAGTCGCGGCCATTTTACCATCAAGCGAATTTTTTTGTCATTGGAAGGTTGGTTGGTTGGTAGAAGTGGCAACCCAGACTGCTTGTCAAGAGTCTATTTAGAACGCGATGGTTAAGGTTCAAGAAACAGATGATCTCTCCAATTCTTAGCTTTGAGAACTTCAGATCATTGAAGAAGAAGTTGACTAGTGCTGGATGTCTGGCAGACGCGAAAGCTGAGCATCTGCAGAGCAGGTGAACTAGGGTTTCCTTATGGTTCTCGTCTCTGCAACTGCGGCAGTATGTGTTGAAGGAGATACGTAGCCTTGCTGATGAAATGAGTCCATACTGCCCAGTGTCCCGTGATTGCCGAAATCGCCCTAAGATATCTATGAATGAGTTTTCGGCTGTTACTCCTGATGAAGGAGGGACACATCGCCCTGGATATTGCGGAGGGGCGAGGACTGCTAAGCAGGTTGATTTCAGGACTCTCATCAAGACTCTGTTCCGCCGTTCTGGAGGATATGGTGGCTCCTTTGATTGAGGATTAGCGTTTGTTTCACAGTCTGACAAGCCTTTAAGACAGCGAGCACTTCTGCCTGAAAGACTGTCGCATGATCCGGAAGGCGGTAAGACTTCGATATGCAGAGTGTTTCCGACAAAATACCCGCACCGACACCGCAGTTTACCTTAGAGCCTTTTAGAGAGTTTTTCCTTAAGATCAGCTTTGGGGTGATATAGTCAGTTAAGGTTGCCAGTTCTAGCATTCACTATGGCCATAAAGTTTTGCCATCCAGTACCCTAAATCTCTGGGTCTGACTGCTCCATACGACACAATGTTTTTAATGTACTGGTCAATACATTACAAATCAACCAATGATGGTTGCTAACAACATTTATTAATATTTTATTTTCTTACTATATTCAGAGAGTTGAAAAGAATGAATTTTTCATTAATTTTTTAGATATTCAGTTGTTTTTGAGCCGCCATTTTGTATTGGTTTGTCAGCCTATTTTGCATTTTACAGAGGTTTGTGTTAAGCACTGTAGCATGTCAAAGGGCATCAAATGTACAATATTATCTGTCCGGTATATATTTATGCCTACTTAACTGTAAATAAACAAAAAAATTAGTAAATTTAAACGTTTTCAAACTAAAAACATTGTCTTTTAAAAGTAAAAATGTTAAAGCTAAAACTAAGACTTGTTGAAAATCATCACTAAACTCACGAGGAAACAAGTTAAACAGTAAAGCACTTGTTTTACTTCCAAAAAACATGAGTAATAATTTCTTTGGGGTGGTTATCGCTCAAAAATATGATCGCTCAAAGAAACTTGCTTGCACTATCAGTCGAAACCTTCATCATTTTCTTTAAGCGCTCATATTTTTCAGCGATCACCATCCCAAAGAAATTATTACTCATGTTATTTGGAAGTAAAACAAGTGCTTTTACTTTTTCAATTTTGAATACATGACTACTACCAAGTGTTTGTCAAAAGGAAACTTTCTGATTAAACAATATTTAACCAGTATTGGTATTTTATGAAATTGATAGACGAAAAATCCTCTTTATAAAAAATTCGTACTTAGATTTAAAACTGAGTACTTATTGGAGCTGTGATTTTGACCTTCCTTCATGGATGTCCGCGGTGGAAAGCGCAAGTACCACGCTGATGATAACTAGCTTGCACATTCGGTCGAAACATTCATCATTTTCTTTGAGCGCTCATATTTTAGAGCGATCACCATCCCAAAGTTAAACAGCGTTCAACGCGTTCAACACACATTTCAATTTATATTTCACAATACATAAATGTTAAACTTTGCACACTTATTATACCGTGAAATCAGTTTCTACCGCGCCGGTACACTCATATTTGTATTTCCTTAATATACACTTAGCTACTTTGAAATTTTCCTATGTAATATTGCAATTCTCTTGCTTATAATTGTATTCAGTACTGTTATTGTGAGGTTAACTGATCTGCTCATTTCAGTTAGTTTTTTTTTTCGTTTCTGTTTAAGTTCTCACCGAAGACACATTGTATTCTGTGCAAATATACGGCTATTTAGCCACCATTAAACTTTAAATACAAAGTGTTTTATTAAGACGAAATCCTTAAGTGAACTTGGCATAATAATATACATTATTAATTTTGGTCCTTCGAGCCGGATCTGGCAGTGTGGTAAAATATTTAAAAACGGCGACACCTATCTAATAAAGACAAAATATACAGGTGTAACTTTTTAAGTGAAAACATTAACATTAAACATGAATAGTGACTATCGAGGCTTCCTGTAAAATCAGATAGTAATATTTTGCGTCATTGCCTGATATCCAAAAGTTCCATTACCTGAAGTCATTAGTTACAGGTGAAGCGGCCAAGCTTTTAAAACATCTATCAGTTACAAATTCTAATTATAATACAGCATGGGAAATACTGATTACTCGCTATGACAGTAGGTACTCGTATACTAGTCAATTCTTATGTAGCCTCTTTAGTAAACTTATGCGGCATGACTCCTGAAACTTCTTTATAACTTCGACGAGTGCTAGACTTCTTTACTCAGACAGTTCGTGCGTTGGAATGACTGGCTTGCCTACTTTATTTCATCAAAACTAAACTCAAATACACACAAGAATTGAGAGGTATCCTTAAAAACTTCCACCGATGTACCCCCTTTTAAATCCATATAAAAATTTCTAGAGGCAAGAGTACACATGCCCGACGCAATTAACAATAATCCTGAAAGGAAATATACACCTGGTTTTCAACCATTTAAAACATTTCACGTAGTCATTTTTCATCTTCATGTAAATAATCAATGAGAATTTTAAATCGCAACTTATAACAAAAAAGATAATGAAATTATATAATATCATGTTAGTACCTATAAACTACAACAACGGCGATGAGGCCGTCTGGCGTGGTTGGCAAATTTAAACAAATTCATATATGGAAAATAATTAACTAAGTAAATATATAATAAATTCTTACACATTCACTTATTACTTGCGTTGAAGATTACCATATTTGGTAAGATAAAAGGAAATCCAAGGAAAAATTCTAAAAACTTTTCCAAATATGGTAAAGTTTCTTTTCTATTTCCTCATGCAAATTGTTCTTTTCGCACATGCTATCTTTTTCTTAATCTAAATTCGCCCAAAACTTATCGACAGCTTTTGGAGTGAAATTAATTATTAAATGTTGGCACTAATGCCTTAAAAGTGTAAGTAAATATTTTTTGTGAAAAATATTATGTGTTTTATTTTATTCGAGAATTGGTTCGTATGCGTTTAGTTATTGTGACTGTTTTATATGCTCTATGTCGTTTTGTCTTCGAAATCGTTTCCTATTTTGGTAAATTAAGTTGTTTTTGTTTACATTCTATGTACTACTTTATTTTTAAGTCCGACATAAAGATCAACCCTTGAACTTCTAAAAGTTCTCTGAAACCTATCTTGTATCCCTATAGGATAGAGATACAGGAACGATGCTGTCATGATTACACTTAGATTTTTGTATTAGTTTAAGATGTATTTAATGAAGTTTAAAGTGAAATATTTCAAAATAATTACGTTGTCAAGATGTTGTGAAGAGCAAGAGGTTGCACGAAATCATCAAATGTTTACAGTATCAACATCCGAAAAACAAAATAGAGATAAAATATTTACCTGATCCAGTTGTGGTCTTAGACCTCATTTAAAGTCACGAAGTCACCTCAAACTTGTGAACGCATAACCTCGACATTGACTCACAAACCGACCTTGCGGGCTGTACTTTAGAAAACAGGCCCAAGAAACTAACTGGGAAGATTGATCGTAACTTAAAGTATATTTTGCTTACAATCTTAACACTGGCAAATAACCTAACCAAAGCACAAGAAATAACCTGTCAAAAAAAAGAAAGTACTGCTTACTATGCCGATTTTTAGCGCCGAAGAGTTTTACCGGCTTAGCAGACCGGAACACCGTGTTTTAAACATAAAATATTTAAAATGTTATTTTTAAAGTGACCCGATTCGAATCGGTAAAAGTCGGTCAGAGAAATCGTGCAAATTTTTAAAATAGGGGCCTTTTACAATGTAAGCACCTCTTTGAGTATGTTAATCTCTCAGTTCCTGTCAGTCTTTTTCAGAGTATATACATAAGTGAGGGTTAATTTTCCAAATAACTAGGAGAATAATTGTAAAAAAAGTTTTAAAATATAAAAAAAAATAAAATTAAAAAAAATTATATATATATATATATACAGTCGTGGAAATAGCTATAATTCCACTAAATAAAAATGATGTCAAAACTTTGTGTTTTGAAAAAGAGGAATGAAAGTTGCTCTCCCAGGATCTCTGTGCATGCTTAATCATGTTCGTCAGCAACTTTTTGAATTTTATTGGTGTTTAGCCTTTCTAAATCAGTTTTAGTCATTAAGTATTTTCGTGTGAGTAGTGGAAATTATATTAAGGGAATCACTTTATTGATAGACACACAATTAATTTAGAGGTAATTTAAATATTTTACAAAGAAAATATAATAAATTTAGGTTAAACTTTATTCAGACATGCCACGAGGAAAATTATTAACGAGGGAGGAACAAGCGAAATTCATTGCATTGAGAAATGCAATTTTTTCAACTCGTCCGATCGCAGAAGAGTTGGGAAACGGAAGAACACACACTGGCGTAATAAATTTCCTGCGCTTGGGCGAAAATTACGGGGAAAACTAATAAAGATGGACGTCCACCAAAGCTCTCTAAGAGACAGCGTCGTCCCATAATTAGGCTAGCAGGGAGAAAACGCTTAAATTCTGTTCAAATTGTCAACAAACTCAAGTTGCCCATAACTTCCAGACGTGTTCGGCAGATTTTGCACACTTCAGTGAAAGAAGAGGCTGTCGAAACCGCCACTAAACAAGTTACATAAGGAAGCTAGACTTAAGTTCGCTAAAAAACACATGTCCTGGACCTCCGAATGGAAAGAAGTGGTTTTTAGCGACGAAAAGAAGCTTAACTTAGATGGCCCAGATGGCTGTCAGTTTTATTGGCATGACTTGAGAAAGGATGCAGAGATCACTATGAGCCATAACTTTGGTGGTGGCAGTATAATGGTTTGGGCTGCGTTTTGCAACCAAGCGAAGACGCCCATCTGTTAAATATCTACGAGAATAAAATAGAAGGATTATATAGAGCTTTTGGATAGTGCACTCATTAACTTCACCGACGGTATTCTTGGCGATGAGTGGGTATTTCAACAGGACAATGCTGCTTTACACACATCTCGCGAGACAAAATCGTGGTTTCAGAATAGGAACATTCCTGTTTTGGATTGGCCGGCACGTAGTCCTGATCTCAACCCGAGAGAAAATCTTTGGGGTGTACTGTTTCGACACGTCTACACAAACAGAAGACAGTTTAAAACCAAAGAAGAGTTGAAGGAGACCATAAATCATTGTTGGACTCAAATTTCTCAAGAACAACTTCAACGATTAGTAAATAGTAAGCCAACAAGAATATTTCACGTTATTCAGGCTAAAGGAGGAAGTTCGCGCTACTAAAAAATCAAATATAGTAAAATATCGATAGTGGATTTATAGCTATTTCCATGCATAATATTGCTTTTTTTATAATTACTACTAATTTTTTATGAATTACTTCTGTTTTTGTTTTCTTGATTTATATTTATAAATTAAAAATTGTTCCTATCACATATAACGCATTTCGTATTAAAAATTAACATTCACTTCCTTTAAATGTACAAAAAGGTTGTTGGAATTATAGCTATATCCACGACTGTATATATATATATATATATATATATATATATATATATATATATATATATATATATATATATTCTGTTTTGTCGTCAAAATATAAATTTACCGAAAATGATTTGATTGAATGAAAGAATGACTAACAAAGATCTTTTCCGTTGTAAGTTCGAATAAATTCATTTTCTATTTATCCTGGCCTTAATTCACGTCGAAAGCCAATTACGAATTTATCCAATTGGACATTACACGAACGAGGGTTTTCTCTATCCTTCCTCCGAAAATTCTTTAACGTAATACTTTTGAGATCAACTGCTGAAAACTACAAAACGTACGTCAGTAAATTTTCAGAAAAGCAATGTTAATGTTTGCTCTAAAAACTGCTTTACAAAACCACCAAAACTTTGTTAAACTGTGTACACATCACGTATCTGAAACTTTTTGTCATGTTGCTAAAGTAGCCAAATGATAGAATGTCAAACACAGGCTGAAGTAAACAAAAATCATATTGCACGTGTATACCAATTTTTTAACACTATACCTCTTAGAAATAAAATAATGTGAAAAGAACGCACTACTTCAGTATGTTGCCACGTGCAATTCCTTTTTGTTTCTTTTGAATTTTAAGATGCTCGTGTTAAAACAGTTGTTCATTATAAAATAATCGAGTGGGGATAGAGAAATTTTTTCTAGTAATATCATATATAAGCGACAATATTGGTTGAGGAAGTCAAACTTAATTTCACTTTTGTTGAAATCACAAGTAAATTAACGTACTTTACAAATATCCTTTAACAAGATGAAGACGACTACAGTATCATCAATTCTTGCGGCTTTGTTTGTTTTAAATTGCCTTTCAATAGAAGTAAATGCAAAACCCTTCCCTTCCGATGAAAGACCAACATCTCATCGGGAAAGGCAACTTCTACTAGCCATTCATAACAAAAAGTGTATTGAGTCACATAAGGGAAGAGTTGAGTGCACCAGATGGAGCGGAGTAGAAATCACGGAGGACAACATACACAGTTTTAGACAGGACTGCGTGAGAATTTATTTAGGCTGCGAGACAACGGAAGAGTTATCACATTGTTTACAGAGAATTTCACAATATTAAATGTATGAAGAGATTTTAAATAAACGAGTTACCCCAGTATTTACAAAATTTGAGATTGTGATTGTGTTTTGACAATTTTAAGTAACTTCTTGCTTTATAAGTTCTTAGTGTGGCTTTTAAGGGTTATAGCTTTATTTGCTCTAGATACAAGCCCGGCGATACTGACAGTCGCGGCCATTTTACCATCAAGCGAATTTTTTTGTCATTGGAAGGTTGGTTGGTTGGTAGAAGTGGCGACCCAGACTGCTTGTCAAGGGTCTATTTAGAACGCGATGGTTAAGGTTCAAGAAACAGATGATCTCTCCAATTCTTAGCTTTGAGAACTTCAGATCATTGAAGAAGAAGTTGACTAGTGCTGGATATCTGGCAGACGCGAAAGCTGAGCATCTGCAGAGCAGGTGAACTAGGGTTTCCTTATTGTTCTCGTCTCTGCAACTGCGGCAGTATGTGTTGAAGGAAATACGTAGCCTTGCTGATGAAATGAGTCCATACTGCCCAGTATCCTGTGATTGCCGAAATCGCCCTACCAATGTTTCTAAGATATCTATGCATAAGTTTTCGGCTGTTACTCCTGATGAAGGAGGGACACATCGCCCTGGATATTGCGGAGGGGCGAAGACTGCTAAGCAGGTTGATTTCAGGACTCTCATCAAGACTCTGTTCCGCCGTTCTGGAGGATATGGTGGCTCCTTTGATTGGGGATTAGCGTTTGTTTCACAGTCTGACAAGCCTTTAAGACAGCGAGCAAGTAAGACTTCGATATGCAGAGTGTTTCCGACAAAATACCCGCACCGACACCGCAGTTTACCTTAGAGCCTTTTAGAGAGTTTTTCCTTAAGATCAGTTTTGGGGTGATATAGTCAGTTAAGGTTGCCAGTTCTAGCATTCACTATGGCCATAAAGTTTTGCCATCCAGTACCCTAAATCTCTGGGTCTGACTGCTCCATATGACACAATGTTTTTAATGTAGTGGTCAATCCATTACAAATCAACCAATGATGGTTGCTAACAACATTTATTAATATTTTATTTTCTTACTATATTCAGAGAGTTGAAAAGAATGAGTTTTTCATTAATTTTTTAGATATTCAGTTGTTTTTGAGCCGCCATTTTGTATTGGTTTGTCAGCCTATTTTGCATTTTACAGAGGTTTGTGTTAAGCACTGTAGCATGTCAAAGGGCATCAAATGTACAATATTATCTGTCCGGTATATATTTATGCCTACTTAACTGTAAATAAACAAAAAAATTAGTAAATTTAAACGTTTTCAAACTAAAAACATTGTCTTTTAAAAGTAAAAATGTTAAAGCTAAAACTAAGACTTGTTGAAAATCATCACTAAACTCACGAGGAAACAAGTTAAACAGTAAAGCACTTGTTTTACTTCCAAAAAACATGAGTAATAATTTCTTTGGGGTGGTTATCGCTCAAAAATATGATCGCTCAAAGAAACTTGCTTGCACTATCAGTCGAAACCTTCATCATTTTCTTTAAGCGCGCATATTTTTCAGCGATCACCATCCCAAAGAAATTATTACTCATGTTTTTTGGAAGTAAAACAAGTGCTTTTACTTTTTCAATTTTGAATACATGACTTCTACCAAGTGTTTGTCAAAAGGAAACTTTCTGATTAAACAATATTTAACCAGTATTGGTATTTTATGAAATTGATAGACGAAAAATCCTCTTTATAAAAAATTCGTACTTTTTTTTTTTTTTTTTTTATATATGATGTTGCCAAAGCTCAGGGGATGCCCTATGATGCTAAAGCACAGCCTTGGCAGGAAAGGAATTAAGGATGAGGGAAATGGGTTAGGAGGTTGAGTGAAGGAGGTGTCGATGTACGCCCCGTTTGAAAGTTTCAGGCTCATAAGACGAGGGAAAAACAGAAGATGGTAAACTGTTCCACATTCGTGTTGTTCTGCTAAGAAAAGATTCCCGAAATTTGACGGTACGTCCAAATTTGACCCGGAGAGTAAAGGGGTGGGAGCGACTTGTAGATCTTGTATCGCGCGTTGTAATGAGTCTACAAGGAATCAGGCTAGCGATTTCGTTAGAACAATGGCCATGGAAATAGCGATAAAAGAGTGAGAGACAACCGACATTCCGTCGATGCTCAAGAGAGTCAAGGCCCTCAGAGATTGAGGAATCGCCAATAAGTTTAACAGCCTTACGCTGAACTTTGTCTAACGCGGACAATGCGGTGTGTCCTGCCCCTACCCAAATATGGGAATTATATTCAAGTCTAGGCCTAATGTGGGACTTGTAGATCAACGCTAAGTCGGGTGGGGTGAAATATTTCTTACATCTCTGTAGAAAACCTAAACATTTCATCGCACTTTTGGCGATTGCAAATATATGATCAGTCCAGCTAAGATTGCTGGATATCTCAATACCCAAGATCTTTAGGGAGGGTGAATTGGGTATATTCACTCCGTCGACTGAAATGGGTTGGGGGTGGACTGGGCGTTTTTTAAGGGACATTAAACAGCATTGAGTTTTGGATGCATTAAACGTAACACGATTTGCTCTGCCCCAAGCGAGGACCTTAGAAATGTCGTTGTTTAATGATCTAAACATGCGTTCCCGATTGACTTCTGTAGCATTTCCACGTGAATTCATTACAGAATCAAATGAGTACGCGAAATCAAGGGTGCTGTCGTCGGCAAAACTATGAATAGGATTGAGAGTAAGGGATAAGAGATCATTGATGAAAAGAAGAAATAAAGTTGGTGAAAGAACTGAACCCTGAGGTACACCGGCATTTATTTCGTGGGATGCAGATGTAACGCCGTCAATAACTACACGGATTGAACGGCCTGACAAAAAGCTCTCTATCCATTTAACGAGGGTAGGATGCAGACCAAATGTTTGAAGTTTGGCTAAAAGGGCAGCATGCCAGACTCTATCAAAAGCCTTTGAAATATCAAGAGCGACGATTTCGGACTCACCGAAATTATGGAGACAATGATTCCAACGCTCCGTTAGAGCCGTTAGTAAGTCTCCGGTTGAGCGGCCAGCACGGAAACCGTACTGGCAATCGTTGATAAGATGGTTATTTTCTAGATATGTCAACAACTGAGAGTTGATGAGTGATTCAAAAACTTTGGATATGATCGAGGTTAGTGCAATTGGTCTGTAGTTAGAGGGGTCGCATGCCTCTCCTTTTTTAAGTATCGGCTGGACATGAGCAAGTTTCCATACACTTGGAAATATTCCTGTTGAATATGACAGGTGAAAAAGTTTGCGCAGAGGTTTAGCCAAAGCAGAGGCGCAGCATTTTAAAACAAGGGGCGAGAATCCATCAGGCCCAGTAGCTTTGGACACGTGGAGTTTCGAAAGTACTCTAAAAACTTCCCGAGTGCGAAAGTGTAGCGGCTTTTGCCTACTAATGCACTGTGATAGAGATGGAAGTGGCTGCGATGATGGTGGCAAGTACGAGTTAGCAGCAAAATTAGCAGCAAACAGGTTGGCCTTGTCCAATGAGTCAGTAAAAACATTCCCATTATAACTGAGTGGTGGTGTTGACGAACAGGTGAAATTGTTCTTTACGGTTTTTACTAGAGACCAGAAGCCCTTACTACCCTTTTGAGTAGAAAATACCTTCCGTCTGATGCTCTGGTCGAAATTGAACTTAGCCCGGCTAATTGCTGAATTGCAAATATTCCGCGCATCTCTATAGATACGTCTCGATTCCTCTGAAGGGCACAATTTATATGCCTGGAAGGCTGCTTCCTTCTTTTTAATGGCTGCGAAACAGTCATTATTGAACCAATTGGTGTTAGTTGGTTTGATGTTCTTGAAGCTATGAGGAATAAAGCGATGCATTCCAAACCATAGGATGTTCAAGATATAATCGGTGCTTCTGTTAACGTCCTTCATAGAAAAGCAATCAGACCAGTCCAGCTCTCTGAGATATTTATTAAGTCCCGCCCAATCAGCATTTTTATAATGCCACACTAATCTTTTGGTGGAGTTTAGATCAGTGGTTGTCAGAGAGGAGATGGAGAATTGGGCGGAGATTAGACAATGGTCCGAATTACCCAAGGGAGACGTCACCGAAACCGAGTATTTTTCTGGATGCGATGTTAGAAATAGATCTAAAAGGTGCGCGTTGTGCCCCGAAGTGTCAGGAACACGAGTCGGACACTCAACCAGTTGCTGTAAATTAAAAGACTCACTAAATAACTCGACGTGTCTTCCAGACGGGCTTGTGGTAGAAGAATGCCTGAGCCACTGTGTGTTGTGGACGTTGAAATCTCCAGCAAGAACGATTTCAGAAGAGGGGGATAATTCCAAAATCTTATCGATATCGGAAGACAGTTTATCGAAGGAGCACACAGTGTCAGTGTCAGACATATTCGGGCTGCGGTATAAAAAGCAGAAGTGAATAATGTGCCGATAGAGTTTAAATCTAATCCAGACATAATTAAATTCTGGATTAGTAGAAGAGAATTGAGGGAGATAGGAGAATGGCACATCATTTCTAATATAAACCGCGATTCCCCTCTGAGGAGAGAAGAGCGGCACTAAGTGATAACCAGGGATGTGATACTGATTAATATCACAATCGGAAACAACCTTGGTTTCGCTTAGTGCAAAAACTGCCGGATTTTCCGCGATCAAGTGGCAGTAAACCGAAAAATGGTTACTT
The DNA here is from genome assembly GCA_964036015.1 of Leptarthrus brevirostris. Taxonomy (NCBI): domain Eukaryota; kingdom Metazoa; phylum Arthropoda; class Insecta; order Diptera; family Asilidae; genus Leptarthrus; species Leptarthrus brevirostris. The sequence continues at coordinate 108,606,308 of OZ038372.1, read as the reverse complement.
TTTAAGCCACGAATGTTGCAAAAATTAAATAAAAATTTTTGCATAGTACCGGTCTTAATTTGCCCAAAACAAAACAAACGAAAACGTAAACGTAACAAAACACAAGGACTGACGAACGGGATCCACAGATGCAAAGCAAAGCCGCCTCTGTGAAAACAAAGCCAGCAGCAGTGTTATGCCTGCTGTGCTGAACTTTGATCTCGACGAAGGCAGCTAAATGCTCAGCAGTGGAGACCCGTTAAACGCATTCAATGCAGCACGATTGTACTACATTGAATGTTGGATGGAAGAAAATAAAAAATAGATAGGAACGGACTCACCAGACTGTGCTTTCAAGTAGAGCATAAAAGCCCTTCACTCCGGCAAGATGGCACTAGCACTTTGATTTTTTAAAATTCGATTCGCTTTCGCAACCGCTTTAAAAATTTATTGGGGAGCAAGACACGGCGGCACGTCCGTCCCCGTCAGTAGTTCAGCTCAAACTCAACTTAGATTTAAAACTGAGTACTTATTGGAGCTGTGATTTTGACCTTCCTTAATGGATGTCCGCGGTGGAAAGCGCAAGTACCACGCTGATGATAACTAGCTTGCACATTCGGTCGAAACATTCATCATTTTCTTTGAGCGCTCATATTTTAGAGCGATCACCATCCCAAAGTTAAACAGCGTTCAACGCGTTCAACACACATTTCAATTTATATTTCACAATACATAAATGTTAAACTTTGCACACTTATTATACCGTGAAATCAGTTTCTACCGCGCCGGTACACTCATATTTGTATTTCCTTAATATACACTTAGCTACTTTGAAATTTTCCTATGTAATATTGCAATTCTCTTGCTTATAATTGTATTCAGTACTGTTATTGTGAGGTTAACTGATCTGCTCATTTCAGTTAGTTCTTTTTTTTCGTTTCTGTTTAAGTTCTCCCCGAAGACACATTGTATTCTGTGCAAATATACGGCTATTTAGCCACCATTAAACTTTAAATACAAAGTGTTTTATTCCTTAAGTGAACTTGGCATAATAATATACATTATTAATATTGGTCCTTCGAGCCGGATCTGGCAGTGTGGTAAAATATTTAAAAACGGCGACACCTATCTAATAAAGACAAAATATACAGGTGTAACTTTATAAGTGAAAACATTAACGTTAAACATTAATAGTGACTATCGAGGCTTCCTGTAAAATCAGATAGTAATATTTTGTGCAAATTAAACGATAAGCAATTGTTGTGTGCTCTAGTGAACCACAAGTATTCACCAGGTATCTATGCCTGCAATTAAATTTCCGATAACATAAAAGGGAAAGCATACAATTGTGCCAATCTTTGTCAGTAATAAAAAAAGGGCAAATTTTGTTGTTGGTGAAAACATAAAAAATTTAGCATCCCACGTGTATCATATTTGAAAGTTCTAACGGGTCAACGTACGGTTCCGTCGAATCAATCACATGCATAGGGTTTCACCCTTGACCATTACACAACGGATAAGTGATAAGTATTCATAAAAAAAAGGAAGTCCGTTCCTTTTCTAATTTATCTCTTATCACATTACACCTAATGCGCACATTTATCAAAACTAAGCCATATGTTCATACCTGAGCGATGTGTAAGCTGATGCGCTTCTCAATCCTTAATGAAATTTGAAAACATTGCTACATAAAATAAACAACAAAGAGAATTATATTTTTACAGTTTATTGACATTTCTGAATATTTTTGAAAATTTTTTAAATAGATTGCATTAATTTCTAGTGAATATTTGATAAATTTTATGTGTTAATTAATACTTAACTGTTCAGAATATTATATTACAGTGTGTCGGTATTCGCGAATTCGTAAGTGATTATGATAATATGATTATCTGCATTTAAAACGTATATAGTAAATAGTCAAATAAATATTTATCATAGTTTCGCAACTGAATATAAAATGGACAATTTAAAATATCAGGCTGCAGCTTTCGCTGCACGTATGGTGAAACCTAACTTTGGAACCCGTGGTCCGATTTGGATGGTTCTTTTGCTGTTGTATAGAGTGTGATCACCCATTGCTAATAGAAGAATAACTTGGCCCATGGTGGGGGGTTGGGTGGGGGGGGGGGGGAGTAGTCTAACTTTGTAACGCGTGGACCGATTTGGATATTTCTTTTTCTTTTGGGTAGAGTATGCTCCCTGGTTGATACAACGAGAAAAAAAATTGTGGGGTGGGAGAAGGAGGGTGGAACCTAACTTTGTAGCGCCTGGACCGATTTGGATGGTTCTTTTGCTGTTATATAGAGTGTCATCCCCCATTGCTAATAGGAGAATAATTCGGTCCTATGGTGGTGGTGGGGTAGGGGGAGGGGTATTAACTTCGTAACGCGTGGACCGATTTCGATGATTCCTTTTCTGTTCTGTAGAGTATGTTCCTTGATTGATACCATGAGAAAAAAATTTTGGCGGAATGGGGGCGGGGTAGGGCGTTAAAACTAACTTTTAACGCGTGGACCGATTTGGATGGTTCTTTCTTCGTTATATAGAGTCGGAGACACTAAAAAGTGAAAAATAAAATAGTTTTTAAAAAAAAAGTTGAACCGACTTCACAAAAGGCGCTAAAAAGCATAAAATAATTTTTAATTTTATATCTATTACAACATTTTGAAGTCGGTGCAAATTAAACAAATAAAACAACTACAAAATAATACATAATACTACCTGAACGTTTCAGCTTACGGGATCATAAGAAATGACGATTAAATATTTTTGTTGTAGTTGTTTTGTTTGTTTGATTTGCACCGACTTCAAAATGTCGTAATAGATATAAAATTAAAAATTATTTTATGCTTTTTAACGCCTTTTGTGAAGTCGGTTCAACTTTTTTTTAAAACTATTTTATTTATATTTATTGGATTACCCATCTCATTACCTTTCCCAAAAGGTGCAACATGGCAAGGTAGACAAGGGATTAGAAAAACCGCATTCTTAGAAATTCCTGACTACCTAATTATTTTATTGCACTTTAGATTGCACTTCTTTAAATAAACAACATTTTTAAGCTAAAGGGACGAAAATGTTAGTTTTAGGAGAACAGGTAATTAATTTTAATTAGTGGTGCAAAACAGTTGTACAAATGTTAGTGTAATTTTGTTTAATTGCCGATATAAGCTTGTGTTAGCCGCAGTTCACACCCTTGTATCCTGGCGTTCCATTACTCGTACATGATGGAAATTTTGCTATACAAAAGGGTCAGTCAGCAAGAATATCTATCATAGTTAAAAACAAATCAATTATTACAGTTGTTTTTAAGCAAAAATTATTAAAAAATGGTAGAATTTACTTTCAAGGAATACACGGATATTATTTACATTTATGGTGTAGTAGACGAAAAGGAGAGAGCGGCTGTACTGTAAGGATATTCCCTAATCGGCGAGCACCCCAAAGAGCTGTTTGGGCTAGTATCATCCGCAACCGTTTGGTAGGACCACTCATTTTACCAAAATGCTCAACAGTCAAATTTATGCGAACTTTTTGTAGAATACACTGCCGAATATAATAGAGGAGATCCCTCTGCATAATCCAACGGACATGTTTTACCAACAATACTAAGTGAAAAATTTCCTAACCGCTGGGTTGGACGAGGTGCACCGATTCCTTGGCCTGCTTGATCTCCAAACCTTACCCCATTGGACTTTTTCTTATGGGGAACAATAAAGGATGAAGTTAATTCAAGCCCAGCTAACAATACGGAGGATTTGGTTAGCCGAATTGTGAATGCAGCGACGAAAATACGGGAGAGGCTGGCCGCAATACGCCTTAAACAGAGACTTAGAAGGAGATTTTTGGTATGCATCCAAAGTGACGGTGGACATTGTGAACAGCTTTTGTAATTAACCAGGATTAATTCTAATACGTTTTGAATTCAATAAAAAGGATTTTAGAGTTACTATGAGTTTAGTTTCTGAAATTTATGAATTACCTTGTAACTCCCAAACGGCTGACATTGATTGATACAATTGTTTGTTCGCCTAGCTGAGAGCTATCATCTAAATTCGTATTGACCTCTAGAAATGATACACTCTGTATATACAGGTAAAATATTGTACATTTTATGCTCTTTAACATGGTTTTTGTTTGATTTATGAAAATAAGCTGTAGCAACAGTACAAAATGGCGGCTCAAAAAGAAATACAACTAAACATTTTAAAAATTAATGAGTACCTGTTCTTAAATCTCTGAGTATAGTGCAGACTTAAAAAAAAAATTAAATTTTAACAGCAACCTTTAAAAATTAAATTGGTTGATACAGGTCTAACAGGTTGGTACAGGTCTAACAGTTAAACTTAATTAGAATAAGTTAAGGAAATATCGTAAAGCAAAGAAGTTGCTTGAAGAATTTGCCGATATTTTTGCACTACGGGACGAAGACTATGGAAAAACTGATATAGTGCAACATAAAATTGACACCAGAGACGCCCGCCCTATCAAGCAGCCACCAAGAAGATTACCACTTGCAAAGCGAGAAGAAGCAGACGAAATGGTTGAAACAATGCGTAAGTAAGGTCTGATAGAAGAGTCGAAAGGTCCATGGATGTCACCAGTGGTGCTAGTAAAGAAGAAGGACGGCAGTACAAGATTCTGTGTCTAAATGATGTTACGAAGAAAGATAGTTATCCACTACTCCGCATAGACGACACCCTAGACACCTTATCAGGATCCAAGTGCAAGTCGAAATCGATCCAGATGATAGGGAAAAGACAGCATTCTCGGTGGGAAGTGGATTGTGGCAATTTGAAGTTATGCCCTTTGGATATTGCAATGCGCCAGCAACATTCGAGCGCTTCATGGAATGTGTCCTACGAGCTTTAACTTGGAAAACCTGCCTGGTATATTTGAAACTGAAGGCAGCCAAACTAAAACTAAGCCCTAAAAAGTGTACGCTCTTTGCAGACCAGGTTAAATTCCTAGGACATGTGGTATCAACAGAGGGAGTTAGCACCGATTCTGAAAAAATAACTTCAGTGGAGAACTGGCCCCCTCCAAAAGATAAACACGAGCTACGGAGCTTACTTGGACTAGCCACTTATTACAGACGCTTTGTGAAGAATTTTGCTGATATAGCAAAGAAGTTGCATAAGCTAACAGAGAAGGATAAGGCTTTGGTCAGGAAAAGCATAAAACAGCTTTAAAGCACTTAAGTGAGCGCTTTGCAATGCACCTGTACTTACTTATCCAAAGGCGAGTGAGACATTTATATTGGATACCGATGCAAGTAATGTTGGTATTGGCGCTGTGCTGTCACAGGAAGTAAACGGGCACGAAAATGTGGTGGCATACTTTAGCAAAACAAGAAAGAAATTACTGTGTTACGAGGAAAGAACTGCCGTCTATTGTTGATGCAACGAAGCAGTTCCATAAATTCCTCTATGGACAAAAATTCACTCTCCGAACTGATCAAGCACCTCTGAAGTGGTTGATGCAACTTAAAAACCCTGACAGGCAGGTGGCAAGATGGCTAGAAAGACTGCAATCCTATGATTTCGAAATTATCCATAGGAAGGGTAGATCCCATGGAAATGCAGATGCACTTTTCCGACGACCATGTAAGCCTGATTGTAAATACTGTTCCCGTCTGGAAGAGAAATGCGACCATGTGGTCTTGAAAAGAACAACAAGCAGCACAACGAAAAGACGAGAATATTTCTCCAATTTTGACGTGGAAGGATAACGACGAAAGGCCCCCAATGGAAAGATATTCCGACAGAAGGACAACATTGAAGAGCTACTGGGAGCAATGGAATTCGGTGTGTGTTGAAGATGGAATATTAAAACGCAAAGAACGATTTTACTTGTTACATATGCGGGAGGATGTGGAGGACTGGTGTCGAAAATGTACCCTTTGTGCCTGTAGCTAAGGATCTCACATCAAAACAAGGGGAGCGATGCAGCAATACAACGTTGGAGCGCCTTTTGAGAGAATTGCGATTGAAGTTGCGGGACCCTTCCCACAGTCAGAGCGTGGCACATTTTAGTGGTAATGGATTCCTTCAGTAAATGGCCAGAAGTATATGCGATCCCAAATCAAGAAGCAAAAATAGTGGCAGAGGAGTTAGTAACAAACTGGATATGCAGATTTGACGTCCCCATGCAGCTTCATTCCGACCAAGGACGAAACTTTGAATCTCAAGTATTATAGAAGGTTTGCGATATTCTCGGAATAAGAAAGACGCGGACAACACCACTTCATCCACAATCTGACGGGATGGTTGAACGGTTTAATAGGACAGTGGACGAACATCTTTGAAAAGTAGTAGATGAGCATCAACGGGATTGGGATAGCTACATTCCGATATTTCTACTAGCTTCTCGAACATCCATAACTCAACAGGACAGATAACATCTAAAATTCTGTTTGGAAGACAGATACGACTGCCCAGTGATTTGAAGTTCGGAACACTTGAAAAGGATGCTGAATCCACTGAAGAATACATAATCATACTTCGGAAGCGTCTCGCAGAAATCCATCAACTGGCAAGAAAGGACCTCAAGACATCCAGCGACAGAATGAAAACACGATACGACATCAGAGCTAATTCTAGCAGATTCAGGGAAGGACTCGTCTGGCTATTTAACCCACGGCGACGAAAAGGAAAAGCACCGAAGCTTCAACAGCAGTGGGAAGGACCATACAAGATCCTTACGCGCATCAACGATGTGTACACTACAGCGGGGACCGAAAGAAAAAAAGAAGATCGTGCACATTGACCGCTTAAAGCCATACCAAGGAGATACAACTGTTCGGGACGAACATTTCTAAGAGGGGGCAGTGTAACAGTGAAATTTCTGGAATTAAGCTTAGTAGTATAGATAGGCCTGAGTGAGCAGGGTCGCCAGATGTGGGGATTTTTCGCCAAATTGGCGATTTATCATCAATCCTGGCGACAAAAAATATGAAATTAGCGATGGCGATTTTTCAAATTTACCTAATTTGAGTAAAAGTTGCCGCAACTGCAAGTGACACTTAAAGTTACAGAAAATTCTACGGCACATCTAATGAATTATTTGCCAGCTTTTTCGCCGTTTTATTCTAAGTAAGAGATCCTACAAACATGTACCAGGGAAGAACTCGAAAGTATCTGTAATAGATACGGAACAATTGTTGACTATTTGGAGCAAAAATATTTCGGATTTGTACAATTTGATACAGAAGCGATTGCTAATAAGGCAGCTCAAGCCCTCAATGGATCTTTGTTTAAAGGGTACAAAATAACAGTCGGAATAGGTAAAGGTAAGAAACCACAGCTACAGAAAGAAACTCTAGAGGCAACTCAAGCCAATTTACAGCAGCTTCAGCAGCATGCTCATGTCTCTCCTGATTACAATGATTGTGAGATCATTGTAGTTAACCAGGAGCACAATTAATTGGACTTTTGAATATGTATGGATTCATTACTTTTTTTACCTTTTATAGAGAATATGCCGAGTATGAAATGGTTATATTTAAAAGTTGATTTGCTTTTCCCAAATGAAGGGATACCAATTGGGAAAATTAGCGCAAATATTTCGTGACGTGGATGTTTATATGCAGTACTTGTCACCGCCCAAAACGAAGAGTATCGAAGTATCGCATAAACATACTTTATGGACAACCAGCGGAGCAGCGAAATATGCCAGTGAATAATGCCATTAACTTGAGGCCCGAATTACAATTCCAACTGATCAGTCGACTGCAACTTTGCTCAAATGGGAAGTTCATGCGACATGATTGTTACAATTTAACGACTTATCAGTCGACTCCGACTGAACTTAGATTTTGCTCAAAGTGCAAAGTTTTAGTCACAAAACTCGACTGCGGCTAACTTTATTTGAAATATACATGCAAATAGCTCTGAAAATGACAGAAGCTGAAGCTACAATTTATTTCCAAATTTGATTTTGGCGTTGACTTCGGCTGAACACTCAGTTGCAGTTAACTGATCAGTCAGAATTTTAATTCGGGCCTAATATCGAATGATTTTCAAATCAAATTGCGCGCAGAGAGGCAGAAATTACTGCCGACAGATTTGCCAATCATTCCTCCAAAAAGCTCAGTTGCTCCTCCTTTAAAAGAATGTCATCCAGATACGATTCAAACTTTATTAAACGCAATTGCTGACAATCGTTTCGAAAATTGTCGAACCTGATCCAGAGATCGAGTTGCAGAAGAAAATTCTAAGCATCCTCAATAATCACATGTACACAATGTACAAACTAAACACATGACCCGAGAAAATTTTTCAAAAATTTTTAATAAAAATTCCGAACTAAACCTTCAACTCGAGCAAAGTAAGAAATAATAAAAGATTTCTTAACGCGATCGGCGTTTCTAACAAAGAAAAGCTAAATTCTTTGGCTCTTCGTCAACAGCAGCACCAAACTGTTAGCTTTTCTTTAGCTGCTGGACGCCTTCGAAAAAACCGAACACTAGATGGGAAACCAACAAATTTAAATAAAAACAACGATCTAGACTGCTGTTTTTTTATTAAACATCCTCAATAAGTCATCTGTAACGGAGTCAAAATCCGATCTATTGTATGCAAATGTACAATCACTGCAAAACGATTCAAACACAATTGAACTTCTAAAAGATAATAAGGTGCAACGAGCGTTGGATTCACTGATCAAAGCGTTAGTATCTGCAATTGAAAATCACTTTAACTATAGGTAGATAATGAAATATGTTTTATTGGAAGTCTTGAATTGTTTGGCGTTTTTTCTGAAACTCTTTCATATAGGGAGTTGATATTTGGCAGAATAACAGCCGTGTAGTTAAATTTTCATGTTTGGGTCTAATTTTCATTGGGGTGAAATGGGAATCAAATGAAATTGTGCTTGTAAAAACGAGTTCAAAAATATTATTATTGGCTTAAGCAACATGCTGGTAACGATTGCTTTACTGAAAACCAACGAAACTTAAGGTGTGTAATTAAAGAAATTACTCGTACCTTAACGCAGTATATTGCATACCCAATAAAACAACATTTCATTATAATTTATTTATTTATTTAAGCTTAATACAAGCTATTGCATAAAAAAATAAAAAAGTAAAAAATAAAAAAATACAACCTATAACTTAATACTAATTCTACAGACTATAATAAATGAATAATTAAGAATAAATAAATAAAAAGTATAAGCTACAATTACTGGCAGAAGGCGTAAGGAAGAAGAATTAAAGTAGGCGATCAGGATCAAGATGGGCGGGGTCAAGATATAAGGCTTTGTGGAGTGATGATTTACTCAGATGGAAGTCAAAAGAGGAAAGGTCGTTGACTTTTCGTAACATCCTGGTAATTGGCTCGCTTTCAAAGCAGTTTGTGCGATGGTGGTCGAGTCGGAAAAGGGGAGTGGACCTAAGGTTACGGGGATTGGTATAGATGTGTAAAGATTGCAGGATTGAGGGGCAGTCTATGGCACCAGTTAATAATTGATAAATGAAGAGAATGCCGGAAACATCACGACGTTTGCTTAGAGGTTGTAAGTCGATCAGTTTCAGACGGTTTTCATAGGGAGGAAGGTTGAATCTGTTAACCCACGGAAGATCACGTAGAGCGAAGCGAATAAACCTACGCTGGACAGATTCAATCCTATTAATGTGAGTTGTTTGTGTAGGGGACCATACCTGGCTGGCATATTCAAGGAGAGGTCTAACGAAGGAAATATAGAGAGATTTGGAAACATAAGGATTGGAGAACTCTCTAGACCAGCGCTTCACAAACCCTAGCGCGGAGTTAGCTCTGTTAATTATGCTGTCAATGTGGGAACGGAAATTGAGTTCACTATCACAGATTATTCCTAAGTCACACAAAGAGGTAACGATAGGGACTGGTACGTCGGTTAACATATAGACTCTCGGGGTGGTGGTAAGACGCTTGCGGGAATAAGAGATGGACTGGCATTTGGAGACATTGAGCTCTAGAAAGTTTTTCATGCACGATAGGTCTTCTTGCAGGAGAAGAGAGTCGGTTGTGGAGGAGATATGTTTGATTATTTTCATGTCATCGGCATAAATGGACAACTCTGAGTGTTTGATGACACATTCAACATCATTTATTGTGAGGATAAAAATAAATGGACCTAGGTGGCTGCTCTGAGGGACGCCGGAACGAGCGACAATAGGGTTAGAAATGGATGAACTGAAAAGAATATTGTACTGACGGTTGTTGAGGTAGGATCGAATCCAGGAGATGAATCTGGGGGGGAAGCCTAGGCGATCAAGTTTGAACAAGATAACGTTATGGGAGATCTTGTCGAAGGCTTTACTAAAACCGGTGGCTATAACATCAACATCTTTACCGTTTTCCAGGGCACATAGGGTTTTAGAGACGAAGTCAGTAAGGTTAGTGGTTGTAGATCTACCTTTGAGGAAGCCATGCTGGGAGAGTGAGAAGATAGACTTACAGTGGAAGAACATGGAATCATAGACCAATTTTTCGAATAGTTTAGGTATGGATGATAATTTAGCAATGGGTCTGTAGTTGGACACATCATTCTTGCAACCTTTTTTGAAGATGGGAATAATATACGAATTTTTCCATAATTGAGGGAAAACCCCTTGAGTGACCGAGAGACGAAAAAGCAAAGTAAGGGGTTGGACTAGATGCATGGCACACTTTTTCAGAACGATGGCCGGAATGCCATCAGGACCTGAGTGAAAGTCGTCCTCAAGCCTATTAATGCTGGCGGCGAATAGTTCAGGATCAGGGTCAAAAGATGAAAACGACGTTTGAGTGCATTTGTCCATGAATGCAAAATAGTTAAGGTCGGGTTGTAGAGAATTGTCGCTGAAAGATTTACTGAAGAAGTGTGCAAAGAGGTTAGCGATAACCTTAGGATCAGATGAAGAGGTATTCTCGAGCTTTAGGGTGGAAGGGTAACCATTGGATTTCTTCTTAGAATTAATAAAGCTATAAAAACGCTGGGGGTCGGATATGAGGCTAGTTTCCATCCGTTGGAGGTACTCATGGTAGAGGGTATCACAACGTTCAGAAAAAGAGGTATAAGCAGATAGATAGGAAGAATAGTCAGACTCAGTCTGGGTTAGAAGAAAAGTTTGCCAACGTTTATTTCTCCTGTTGCGAAGAGAGCGTAATTCTTTGTCGTCCATACGGGGGATGAGGAGTAGTTTTTACGAGGAAGAAGAGGGATAGATTGTGTAAGACAAGCGTGTATTTCCGAATAGAACGCCTCTAAAGCAACGTCAACTGGGAGATGTTGAGGGATATCCCCAATATTAGAGTTGAGGAGCAAGTGATTTAATTTGTCAAAGTCGCCTTTACGAAAATTGAAGGATAAAGAAGACTCGGAGCCTGAAACGGCATGAGGGTGCTCGTAGGAGAAAACGACGAACAAAGGAGGATGGTGACGGACTACACTACTACGCGATAAGCTTAAGGAAGTTACTATTTGCACTTACGTGTACTTTCGTGTTTACACGTATTTGCCATCTTGAATTCCACTTTGACATTTTGGCTATAATCATGGCTACAAAAAAGTAATAGATTGGCGATTTTGGCGACTTTTTAGTGTCCATTTGGCGATAATGCCTGTGTAAAGTCTGGCGACCCTGCTAGTGAGTCAGCTGTATTTTACCCAGTGAAATGATCGGTATTAATCATTAACGTGAGACGTAATATTATGAAGGAATATTGTCCAGGAAATTGTTAAACGAACTAATTAAGTGAGTGAATAAACTTGTGAACATTTCTGATTAAAAATAATTGTCTAAATTAATCAGTCGTGCCCGAAGAGTCCTATTTACGTTACAATATTAAGAAATTTTGTCAGCAACCATCATTGGTTGATTTGTAATGGATTGACCAGTACATTAAAACACTGTGTCATGTGGAGCAGTCAGACACAGAGATTTAGGGTACTGGATGGCAAAACTTTATGGTCATAATGCATCCTAGATCTAGCACCCTTAATTGACTATATCACCCCAAAGCTGATCTCCAGGAAAAACTTCACGGTGAAGCTCAAAGCCTTTTGATGCAACGATATTTACTGAGGGCTCTAAGATAAACTGCGGTGTCGGTGCGGGTATATTTTGCAAATACTCTGCATATCGTAGTCTTACCGCCTTCCGGATCATGCGACTGTCTTTCAGGCGAAGTGCTCGCTATCGTAAGGTCTTGTCAGACTGTGAAAGAAACGCTAATCCCCAATCGAAGGAGCCACGATATCCTCCAGACCGGCGAAATAGAGTCTTGATGAGCTTCCTGAAATCAACCTGCTTCGCAGTCTTTGCCCCTGTGCAATATCCAGGGCGATGTGTCCCTTTTTCATTAGGATTAAAAACCGAGAACTCATCCATAGATCTCTTAGAGATATTAGTAGGGCGATCTCTGCAATCTCGGGACACTGGGCAGTGTGAACTTATTTCGTCAGCAAGGCTACGTATCTCCTTCAACACATACCACCGCAGTTGCAGAAACGAGAATAATAAGGAAACCCTAGTTTACTAGCCAACTTGAGCACTAGCCAACTTCTTCTTCAATGATCTGAAGTTCTCAAAGCTAAGAATTGGAGAGATCATCTGTCCAAACATAGCTACATTTACATTGGCTTAAAATTTCATATCTTTAATTTCAAATATAAATTGTCAGTTACAATCAACCAGAACTGTAATTATCATAGTTTGTTTGTAAATATCACAAATCATTTGCATTGTATCACAGTTACATTTTGTTGTTCTTGAAAATATTAAAACCGCTAGCAGAAATTTTTTTCGAATATTGTATTGAGTTAGTTGAAACGGCTTCTTGTTGTTGGTCTTTGAAGAGTAAAGACGTGCTTTGGTTGCTCTCACTAATAAAGTTCAGTTAATAGTGAAATTTGTTGTTTAATTTAGTTAATTTTCTAAAAATTTCAAAGTGCAAAAACTCTTGTGCTCAACATTGGCGACCGTGACAGGACAGGTGTTTGAAAAAGTTTAAATTAATTCGTTGTTGAGACAATAAACTGATAAATTAGTTGTGTGCACAACCGCGTGTCTAGTGAACTTTGAACTAATTTGAGTCCCTATCGAACATATATTGACAAATTAATTAATTAAGAAAGGATTAATGCTGAAATAAAGGAAATTTGGTTACATCGCTTCGAAAAATTTCCCAAATTTTCATGATTGGAAATTCCAGGTACATCACACATGGTCTGTACTTTGCAACAGCAGGTGACTGGGGATCAATACAGCAAATTTTAATAAACCAAAGTATTGATTAATATTTGTAAATTTTACTTAATTTGGAGATTTCAGCTATAACATAGATAAGTACTCTTGCATTTGGTAAGCACATGTTGTAAAAGATTGACATTGCATTGACCTTGGTATTGAATTCGGTAAGCTCATTTGCAAAATTTATATGCATGCATTTCACTACAACAAAATATTAAATAAACATATTTGTGATATATTGTGATCAAATTAAAAATCATTTATTGCATAATTTACTTCATTGATCAGCGAACTTTACAGTGCAGTTGTTTTAGTACCAGTTCATAGACATATACATAAATAGTGAACTTATATAATATACTAGGCAAACAAAATACTTATTTATAATCGTATATATCGTGTACAAACTATTAAATCGTATACAAATTACGACCGTGGTAATGCAAAATGAGTCAAATACCAGATGAGGTTAAGCAGCAACTTGACGAGTTGAAATCTTTACGGGGTAACACTAAAGGCTGCATTTCGCGAATAAAGACATACGTCAGTAGTAAGGCAGATACGTTGAGTGCCACAGAGCTCGAATGCAGATTGGGAATTTTGGAGTCATATTGGAAACTCATATTGTCGCATCAAACGGCCATAGAAAAACTCACACCAGATGATCTAAGCAATGGTGCTATGCGAGGTGATCTGGAAGATCTGTACTGTGAAGTCAAATCGAAAATATTGTCATTATTGTCTAGCACGGGTAGATTAAGCATGTCAGAGGGTAACATTTCCCTGGTAGTCCCCTCTACATCCAAAGTAAAATTACCGCCATTAAAACTGCCTCAGTTTTCAGGCAAATATTCCGAATACCCTAAATTTATAGCAACATTCAACAAATTAGTGCACGATGCCAGAAAAATCAATCACGGAAAAATATACTCACTTACTAAATTGTTTATCTGGACCAGCGCTTCGGGCAATAGAATCGTTAGGTACTTCTGCTGTCACTTATACTCAAGCACTGGATAAGTTAAAGGAAGTGCACATTTCTGAAATCTTTGATTTGTCCAAAGTTTCTAAAGGTTCGGCCAGCCAGTTGCGTACTTTAGTTGACAAAATCAGTGCTCATCTCTGTGCCTTGCGAGCACTTGGAACTGATACCGAAATCCTAAATTCCATTATTATATGCATTGCAAATTCTAAATTAGATTCAGAATCTCAAGCTCGTTGGGATGAAGCTATAGATTACGACAAGTTTCCAACCTGGGGTGTTTGTGAACAGGTGTTGAGTCGACGTTGCCAGTTTTTGGAGGCACGGGAGAAGAAGTTAGTTCACGTCCATGGCAATCCACAATCCTTTCAAAGAGCTAAACCTGGTAATACCCATAATCATAAAGGACCTGCGACGCTAAAGGTCACAGCCGCTAGTTGTGTGCTTTGCTCTAACACAACTCATAGTATGGGCAACTGCCCCCAATTCAAACAATTGTTCGTTTTAGAACGATTCGAACTTGCGAAAAGACACTCTTTATGCCTCAATTGTTTAACAAAGGGACATACAATAAAAAGCTGTCGCTCAAGTAAATGTAGAGTATGCTTCCGCCTACACCACACTTCGTTGGACCGATTCCCTCAGGAAACTCCTACTTCGTTGTCAAACATTATTGACATAAGACAAAGGGCTGGGACTACGTCAGCAACTGGGCAAGTCGAATCTTTAGCGCCGTCAACCCTGTGCTCAGCAGTACAAGATTTAGAACCAAAGGCCTCAAGAGGCCATGTGTTTTTAGCCACAGCAATGGTGAGAATCAAGGACAAGGCTGGCTGTTTTCATTTCGCTAGAGCTCTGCTGGACTCTGCATCGCAGTTGAATTTTATCACAAGCAATCTCGCACACAAATTGGGTTTAAAACGTAATCGAATTAATGCTGATATTAGCGGAATTGGGGACGTCGTGTCTAAGGTGTTATATGAAACCCAATCAGAAGTGAAGTCGCGAGTCAACGAGTTCCCCATGGACATGAATATGTGGATATTACCATTCATTACCGGGCTTCAGCCTAAAATAGAAATAGATGTACAAAGTTGGAAAATTCCTCCCAATTTGGAATTAGCAGATCCTAACGTTCACAAGCCGCAACCTATCGATATGTTGATTGGTGCTGACAAATTCTTTCAACTGCTCTCTGTCGGTCAAGTTAAACTTTGCAATAATCTTCCCATCCTACAAAAAACACTATTCGGGTGGATTGTGTGTGGAAGTTACACGGTTTCGTCAGCTGTAACAAATATTTGTAATGTAGCATCTCTTATTGAGTCAGTACAAGCAATCTCAATTCACTTGTTGAAAAATTCTGGAGGTCAGAAAGTCTAGACTCAGAGTCATATAAACTCACCGAAGAGCAAAAAGTATGCGAAGATTTATTTATTCATACGAAAAAGAAGACGGAAGAAGGCCGGTTTATGGTTAAATTGCCTTTAAAAGCATCAGTCTCATCGCTGGGAAATTCGTTTGACATCGCTAAGCGTAGATTTCTCTTACTTGAAAAACGATTGCAAAAGGATGCAACCCTACAAACGGAATACGCTAAATTTCTGCAGGAATATCAGTCCTTGGGTCACATGGAGCTTATTTCACCACATATTCTCTCACCAAATCAGTATTATATGCCTCATAGTTGTGTTCTTCGTCCACATAGCTCATCCACCAAGCTTCGAGTAGTGTTCGATGCTTCTTGCCGAACATCAACGCAAATCTCCTTGAACGACATATTGATGGTTGGCCCAATAGTTCAGAATGATTTATTCTCTATTTTATTTCGATTTCGCTGGTGGAAATACGTATTAACCGCTGATATATGCAAAATGTATCGCCAGATACTAGTATATCCCGAAGACAGAGATTTGCAATGTATCTTGTGGAGAGATCAAAGTACTGATGAGCTCCAAACCTTTCGTTTAAAGACCGTCACTTAGGGCACAGCTTCTGCGCCATACCTTGCGACTCGCTGTTTAAACCACTTGGCAGATATTCATGCTACATTATTTCCATTGGCGCATAAGGTAATAAAAGAGGACTTCTACGTCGATGACCTCTTAACTGGAGCTGATACGGAATCTGCAGTAATTGAACTCAAAGATCAAATTCAGGGTATACTGGCAGCAGGTCAATTCGACTTAAAAAAGTGGTATTCCAACGCTGACTCATTGTTGAAGCAAGTTCCAGAAACTCAAAAAAAAGAACTTATAACAATGCATGACTCAGAAGTAATTAAAACACTTGGAATAACATGGGATCCTATCGCTGATCAATTTTTGTACAGTCATACTCCTGTCAAACGAACTTCTTCAAATGTAACAAAACGCAGCATACTTTCAGACATGGCTAAGTTATTTGACCCATTAGGCCTCGTGAATCCAGTAGTGGCAAGAGCAAAAAATTTTATACAAGAACTGTGGCTACTTAAATTGCATTGGGATGAGTCTCTCCCTTTTGAACTCTGCACACGATGGGAAAATTATTTGAAGGACTTAGAAAATTTGCATAAACTTCGTATACCACGATTTGTTTTATCCACGGCTGACATACGACATTTAGAAATACACGGCTTTTGTGATGCCTCTACACGAGCATATGGGTGTTGCTTATATGTCAAAAGCGTCGATATTCATAACAATGTTTCAGTCCATCTTCTCGCCGCCAAGTCTAAAGTAGCACCTTCTAAAATAGTACGCACTTTACCGTGTTTGGAACTTTGTGGAGCGGACCTTCTTTCTCAATTACTGTCCAAATGTCGTGGATTTTTCAGGACACCGATCAAAAATATATTTCTTTGGACCGATTCTGTGATAGTGCTGGAATGGCTAGCTTCACATGCATCAAATTGGAAGCCATTTGTTGGAAACAGGGTCTCTGCAATACAAGAGGCGACGAAGGAGGCGAATTGGCGACATGTTCCAAGCAAATCAAATCCTGCTGATGTAATATCGCGAGGAGCTTCGGTGGACGAACTGCAGAATTCAATCTGGTTTACAGGGCCTGACTTCTTACATGAATCATATGAAGATTGGCCAAATCGAGAAGTAAAACGGGATAATCTACCTGAAAAACGAAAGGTAAAAACTATCCTCAAGTGCATAGTTGAAGAATCTTTCTTACAATCAATATATAAATGGAGCAGTTTCACCAAAATTCGGAGAATTTTTGGATAGGTTTTTCGATTCATTCATAATCTCAAACAAAGGAAAGGGAACGAGAGTATGGCTAAAGGAGATTTACATGCTACAGAACTAGAAACTAGCTTTTTAAAAATTGTATGGTCAGTACAACATCAAGAGTTCGCGGAGGACATTCAATCATTAAAGGCGGGAGAATTTTTTCGCTCTAATAGGTCACTTCAGACGCTAGCTCCCTTTCTGGATGAACAGGAACTTTTACGTGTTGTAGGCAGATTAAACAACGCAAATCTTCCTTATGCAGTAAAACATCCTCTTCTGCTGCCAAAGAAAAATCCATTTGTTAAAGCCTACATCACTTACTTGCACCGAAAGAATTTCCATGCCGGTTCGCAAGCCTTGGTTGCGCTGAGTAGACAACAATGTTGGATGGTCAACGCTAGGGAAACTGCTAGACGAGTTGTCAACGAATGCATTCACTGTTTTCGCTACAGGCCAAAGCTGGCACAGAAAATAATGGGAAATATTCCGGAGCATCGATTGGTTGGATCAGCAGCTTTCGAAAATGTTGGAGTCGATTTTTGCGGACCACTCACTACAACGTACAAAATGCGTGGTAAACACACGAACAAATCTTACATTGCCGTCTTCGTTTGTTTCCTCTCCAAGGGCGTCCATTTAGAGGTGGTATCTGATTTGTCATCCGAGGCTTTTCTAGCAGCTCTAAAGCGTTTTGTTGCTCGTCGAAGACTTTGCAAACACCTACATTGCGACAACGCCACAAATTTCGTGGGAGCCAGACGACAGTTAGCTGAATTAAAAAGGTCCTTCATGAGCGAGGAAGTACAAACCAACATCATGAATTGGTGTGCCGAAAAGGGCATCGAATTTCATCACATTCCTCCAAGGGCACCACACTTCGGCGGCATATGGGAAGCCGCCGTGAAGGCAGCAAAATCACATCTCATTCGAATCATGCAGAATGCTATTTTAACCTTTGAAGAGCTGACTACAGTTTGTTGCCAAATAGAAGGTATTCTAAACTCTCGGCCGATCTGCAAGCTATCGTCAGACCCTAACGATGAAGAGGTGCTAACTCCCGCACATTTCTGGGGCCAAGCTCCGCTACGTTGTATTTTAGAACCAGATATCTCCAATACCAAGCTTTCACTAGTACATAGGTGGAGACGCATTTCACTTCTCCAACAGCATTTTTGGAAACGTTGGTCTACCGAATATCTTTCTTCTCTTCATTTCAGATATAAATGGAAGACTGCGAATTAACAACGAATTAATATAAACTGTTTCAAACACCTGTCCTGTCACGATCGCCAATGCTGAGCGCAAGAGTTTTTGCACTTTGAATTTTTTAGAAAATTAACTAAATTAAATTAATTATTTCTTGAACCTTACCGGTTAGATTTAGCGTCAGCTATATACTTCTCCCTGACTTTACTAACCCATCGCGTTTTAAATAGACCATTGACAAGCTGCCTGGGTCGCCACTTCTACCAGCCAACAAATCTACAAATGACAAAAAATACGCTTGATGGTAAAATGGATGCGACTGCCAGTATCTCTTGAGATACTGAACTCATGCTTATCATGGAAGAATAACTTTCTATAAAGCAAGAAGTTAATTAAAATTGTCAAAACACAATCACAATCTCAAATTTTGTATCTACTGGGGAAACTCGTTTATTTAAAATCTCTTCATACATTTAATATTTTAAAACTCTCTGTAGACAATGTGATATCTCTTCCGTTGTCTCGCAGCCTAAATAAATTCTCATGCAGTCCTGTCTAAAACTGTGTATGTTGTCCTCCGTGATTTCTACTCCGCTCCATCTGGTGCACTCAACTCTTCCCTTATGTGACTCAATACACCTTTTGTTATGAATGTCTAGTAGAAGTTGCCTTTCTCGATGAGTTGTTGCTCTTTTATCGGAAGGGAAGGGTTTTGCATTAACTTCGATTGAAAGGCAAATTAAAACAAATAAAGCCGCAACAATTGATGATACTGTAGTCGTCTTCATCTTGTTAAAGGATATTTGTAAAGCTAACGTAATTTACTTCTGATTTCAACGAAAGTGAAAATAAGTTTGACTTCCTCAACCAATATTGTCGTTTATATATGATATTACTCCCCACTCGATTATCGAATGAACAACTGTTTTAACACGAGCATTTTAAAATTCAAAAGAAACAAAGGAATTGCAGGTGGTAACATGCAGAAGTAGTGTGTTCTTTTCAGATTATCTTGTTTCTAACAGGTATAGTGTTAAATAATTGGTATACACGTGTAATATGATTTTATTGTTTACTTCAGCCTGTGTTTGACATGTTTACTTTCATTTGATTACTTTAGCAACGTGACAAAAAGTTTCAAATATTTGATGTGTACACAGTTTAAAGTTTTGGTGGTTTTAATTATAAAGCATACTGACGTATGTTTTGTAGTTTTCAGCAGTTGATCTCAAAAGTAATACGTTAAAGAATTTTTGGAGGAAGGGTAGAGGAAACCCTCGTTCGTGTAATGCCGGCTGGGTAATTTTGTAATTGGCTTTCGACGTGCATTGAAGCTAGAATAAATAGAAAATGGAATTCTTTCATTCGTTCTTTTAATATTATTTCATTTATTGACGACAAAAAAGAATGTAAAAGCCACCCACCACTGGCGAACAAATATTTTAAAAGCTTTTCCATTATGTCATAGGAAATGATGGAAAAGAATTGGTATATATTATGTTAATATGCCAAGGAATGCTGAAATATTCAAAAAAAATCGCACGTGTTAATGGAAGTATTTAAGGCTATAGCACTTGGAAACAAAGTGAGCAGAGTAATGTATTCTTATTTCTTCTCTCTCTCTGTTTTCTGACCTTGTGGCACATATGGTGTCCGCTACACCTACCCTTAACTGGTATTGTGACAACACTATAGGTTATATGGGTGTTAGCTTATTCGTCCTCCATAATAGATGACCTTTTTGGATAAGGGCATTCTCCACTCGTACATAAACCTATAAAAATATTGCACTCAAATTTTTTTAATTATATTAAATAAAGACACTTTTATTTTTTGAGCAATTTAATATTGAACTTTACGGACTCAATATTGATGAAGAACTCAAATTCATAAACCTATATCCCTGACGTAAACTAAATTATACATGCAATGAATACTTGATTGAAAGAGTATCAGGTGTGTCTGGTTTTATGGTAGTGTGATTGTGATTTTTTCGCAATACTAAATAAAATTGTGATATTTTGGTTACCTATATTTTGACTATACGTTATATCATACAGCCTAAACCGCAATAAATGTTATTAATGGTTAAAGTATTTTAATTAAGGAAACGTTGAGATAGAAAATTAATTTTGTTTCTCTAAATTTAATTATATAAATTATTTTATAATTAATTAAATTGTCCTCAATGAAAACGTCCATCTTGTAAAACGTGAAAATAATTTTTTTTTAAATTATAACTGGAATCGAGCTCTTTTTGTCGTGTGTTTTGTGGTTGATTTTATCGGGTCGCTTTTATGTTCGATGAAAGCTGGTTTTAATCTATCGGCACAAATTTTGCTTTCTTTGCCGTAATAGTCTATTAAGAAATTTTTCTACTTTATTTAATACCTTAAAGGGTCCTTCGTAAGGATTTTACAACGATGGTTTACTATTGACCATGTAACTGGAGATTAGCCAAGTATTGTGGGCTTTAAGCTCCAGTGTGCTTATCACTGAACTGAGGAAGGATAAGGGCGTTAATATCATTCTTAATAAGGATACATGACCTTGGTTTACCTGTACCTTGTATGTAGAGGAGCTTATACCCCTTCAAGTGGAGTCCGCAAACCTTGTCTCTGACGACCCAAGGTTCTCGGACAAGAATGAGCTCTTCTCCTTTCCGCGCTAGACAAAGGACAAGAGCCGCAGACGCTGTCTTTGAGTGAAGGTTAATTTGGACCGGATACCTCTGGCTAAGGATACCTCTATCACAGTGATGCCAGCAGTCTCCCCTTCGTTGCTGGGGCAAGGGTTTTCTCATTCGGGATCACAATGACCTGTCTTGAGTTTTCCTTGGCATCGCCTATCTAGGCTACTTTCCAGTCATGGGTAGGTAAGCCATTGTTGGTTAATTGGATGAACTTAAGAATTGCTAAAGGATCCGAAGGTTCGATTGGGATCCAGGCCCTTTACCTAGGTCTACAAGGGATTTTATCTCTGGGAACGGCCTTGATTTTTGCACCAGGCCAGATTTCACCGAGACGGGAAATCGCCTGGTTGAGGATCTCTACCGAACTTAGGTCGGAGCAAGCGTATATTTTAATGTAGCCTTGATGCCAGCCAGCATCCAGACAACATGTGGGAGCGCCAGGGTTCAATGAAAGAACCTCCATATAAGCCTTCAGCAAGGCGATCTCCGCCATCTTCCATCTATCTGGCGTGATGGAGCCGTCCGCGTTGCTGCGATCTATAATCGCCCATACCAAGCTACTATTCGCTATCTCGTTGAAAGATTTAGCGGTAGGGGAAAGTGCACAGCCGCCTTTACTCTTTTATAGGATGGCTGTGGCTAGTTAGGCGAGCACAACCTCTTGGGTTGAGGTTAGAGGTCGAGGCATTGTTCATTAAAATCTCTGCGATATTCGCATGAGAGACGGAACTCAGTCTGCGGAGAATTCTGAGTGCAGTCCGTCTCTCTCTGTAGGCCACCGTTTAGGCATTTTCCTCCTGCCTGGTGGTCGCTGGGTTGGAGTGAGATTTCCTTAGTGGCGCGCTGGCGGGTGTATTATCCTTGGACAGGGATGCACTACCACGCGCAGATTTAGCCGAGGGAGGAGGAACTAAACTGCTATTATCGGGTTTGGTAGCCTTGGCAGCAGCGTGTTCTTTCCTCGAAGAAGGGGGTTCACAGGACTCCTTAGGGGGAGCAACCGTGTTGACCTCAGTAATGCAGGAGGAGGAGCGATCAATGCTCGCAGAAGATTTCCTTGACGGCGGGTTGTCCCTCTTTTTATGTGGATGAAGTTTTATCGATTTTATCCGAGGCTGGGTGTTTTTTATTCACACGTATTCATTATCGACCATTTTCGCGACAAGGTGGTACTCATGGTCTCGAGATATTGTGGAGTTGGGGGAGGAGATCACCCATGGTAGACCTCCATACCATGGAAAGTCCTTCTTACTCCTTGAGGTGGACAGGTATTAAGCAAGCGCTGTTAGAATACAGCTAGTTCCCCCAGCTGCAAACTGTTCAATGGGCACGCTAATCGCTTAGCACCCTGGACAAAGATAAAGAGAGTGACTGTCTCTCCGCCCGTTATAATTAGCCAGTCTAGAGTTAAACTACATGACTGTTACCAGCCGCCCCATAAAGATCATTTAGGTGATATTTGAGGTATGACGGGGTCTTGCTGCAAAGAAATTGTAGGGCTGAATATTTTAAATCATTTTTAATAGTCATAAGCCATACTGTAGCCAAATAAGGTCGAGGTTTTCTTAAGGGACATCCTTCATTACCTTTACGGCAGTCAGTGCGTGGTTCTGGTTTTAACAAAGAAGGTGTTACTTAGTGTTTCAGTTGCTTGGAAAACTATACGATGAATCAGCCTAAATTAACCACCGATACCAGTAAAGAAATACCACTGATGAGTGTCTAGAGCAACTAAAAAACTTAGAATTAAACACGACTTCTTGGGACGCACTATTGATCCACATTTTAGTGCAAAAACTTCCTTATTACACACTGAAGCTGTGGAAAGAAGAATAAGGATCCGTAAAGGAATTACCTACGTTCAAACGGTTTGGTACATTTTTAACTACAAGTTTTAAGGTTCTCGAGTCCATCGCAGACGCACTCAGACAAAGTCATTTAAGACAAAAACCCCCAGCAAAGGCAAGAGAGAAGGAAGATGTCCTGTTTGTAATGGACAGCACTTCATTACGAAGTGCGGAAAATGCAAGGCAATGAATGAGACAAACTAATAATTTCAAAGGGTCGATATTTAAATTCCAAACTGCGTCGCTTTACGATCCACTTATCTGGATAGCGACGATTATCGTTGTGGCAAAAGTCCTCATGCAAAGGCTGTGGATTACTGGTTGTGATTGGGATTCAGAAGTTTCAGACATAATAAAGGATCAATGGAATTCTTTTAAACGAGAACTAGCATATTTATCAAATCTAAAAATTCCCCGATGGGTACACCGCCATGTCGCACGCTCAGATACACGGGTTTTGTGACGCGTCAGCCAAGGCATATGCAGCCGTGGTGTACATGCGATCTAGGTTGGAGGATAGGACTACTGTTTCTAAGATATTGACAGCAAGGACTAGAGTTGCACCACCGAAGCCGACCACAGCGCCTAGGCTAGATCTGAACGGAGCTTTAATTCTGACACGATTGCTGAAAAAAAAACGGTGGAGGATATGGAGTTACAACACATTCCCGTATTCGTTTGGACAGACTCCACGATTGTCCCACAGTGGATTAAAGAGCATTCCTCACCAACGGAATAAACCCAGCTGACCCAGCTTCCAGGGGCACAACGATCACAGAACTCTTAACTAAAGACGTTTGGTTACCCGGTCCTTCATGGCTGCTCAAACCTGAAAACAGTTGGCCAGGGCTATGCAAACCAACTAATAGTACCGATTTAGAAACTAGGAAAGTGTCCACAGTGAATCTGTCATCACAACTAGATGAAGACATACTATGTAGGTTTTTTTCCTACACTCGACTAATTCGAGTTGTAGCTCATATGTTACGCCTCATAAGATATTGCACTTGTGGTCGTCAATCCAAACAAATGGGAACCCTTCCAGGCAACGAATGGCGAGACTCCGAAAACCGTGTACTACGATTAGTTTAGAGAACTAGTTTTGCAGACAATTATAACAATCTCACGAATAATAAGTCATTAGCACCATAAAGTAAGTTGTTGCAATTAAACCCATTCACTGATAATCAAGGATTAATGCGAGTACGTGGACGGTTACATAACACAGTTCTGGCATATAACAGAAAGTATCCAATAGTACTACCAAAAAAATTACCATGAACCAACATTAATTCTTCGAAAAATCCATCAGAAAACCCTACACGAGGGAACATCATTGGTCCCAGCCACAAGGCGGCAGCACTTTTGGATCATATGTTATATGCCAGAAAAGTCATTACAAGCGTAATACATAAATGTATTTCATGCGCTCGATTTCGACAAATTACAAGCGTGCAGCAGATGGGCAACTTGCCATCAGCCCGTGTTAACATTTCAAAACCATTTTTCAAGGTTTGCATAGATCATGCAGGCCCGCTAACAGTAAAATCATCAACATGCCGAAAGGCAAAGCTATTGAAAGATTATAGGCCATATATATTGAATAAGTATCTTCCTTGGCAACAGCCTATCTAGCCGCATTAAAAATGTTTGTGTCTAGACGAGGCTTGTGCTCTGATATTTATTCAGACTGCGTCACAAACTTTATTGTAGGAAAGAACCTGCTGGATAATATTTTACGATGTGCAATACTAGAAGCAGCTCCAGTGGCTACTCAATATTTGACAACCAAAACTATTAATTGGCATTTCAACCCACCAGCAGCGCCTCACTTCGGAGGTATCTGGGAGGCTGGGGTGCGATTAATTAGGGGTCATCTTCGAAGAACATTGGGCAATACAATCTGCACATTCGAAGAATACGCGACGTTGCTAGCCTAAATCGAATGCTGTCTAAACTCACGTTCGTTAGGCTATATTACAACGGAAGTAAATGAGCCGGAAGTGCTCACGCCAGGTCACTTCTTAATAGGACAACCATTAAGGGGGGAGTAAGGTTAATTCGATACAAAAAAAGCATATTTTCGATAATTTTTTTTGCAACACAGTTAATATATATTTATTTCTATAATTACTACATAATAAAATAACATTTGAAGAACATTTCGTGAAATTTTCATAAATTTTTATGACGAAATGAGCCATTAACAGCGAATCTCCGAGGACGTCTCAAAAAAAAGTTTGATTGCGGTGCCCCTCATAACTCATCATTGGATCATCTCAAATCAAAAAACCAAAATGATTTTTTTAGTTCATAAGTTTCTGCAGGTAATGACGTCGAGTTTTTTTTTTTTATTGATTTTTCAATTTTTTACAGCACTTGGAAGTCAAAATGCCGATTTTTCATCAAAAAAATAGACAATTTTGTGATTTTAAAATACGTTAATTATGTAAAGAAAAAGTGTGCAAAATTTCAAAAGGATCGGTGCAGTAGATTTTTAGCTACAGTGGGCACCGACTCTGAAAAAGCTAACTGTGAGAAAACTAAACAAAACCTTCCTTTAAACACGCTGCAGCGTGACACCGGACCGGAGAGGCGGAGACTTACAATCAAATATCTCCGTTAATTTGACTCTAATCGACTTTAAATGTTGACACAATGATCTTAATATGTTGTACATTAATATAAGAAAAGAAAAAAAATGAAAAAAAAATTAATACCTTACTCTCCCTTAAATGCAATACCCCAACCAAGCTACACGTACATCAAGTTAACCACAGGTGATCGCTGGAGACGGTTGCAACAGATACTACAACACTTTTGGAATAGATAGTCGAGGGAATATTTGACACAACGACAGACCAGATCAAAATGGCACACTCAAAAGGACAACATCAAGGCAGGAGATGTTATCATAGTTAAAAGCGAAACCATGTCACCAGCGCAATGGCCTCTAGGCATCGTGGAGAAGGTTTTCCCACGGCCGGACGAATTGGTGAGAGTAGTCGAAGTGCGCATTTGGAATACAACACTAAGGCGACCAATTGCAAAGTTGTCTCGTCTTCCAGTCAACGAGAGCACGATATCAGCAAAGCACCCTAAAGAAGTCAACTAACCACGTCATTAAACGTTCTATGTTGTTGTCGATCGGCTCTCACATGTCCTCTGCTGTACCCCAAGAACCAGAATTAATCTGTTTCTCTTGGAGACAATAATGGACAACAAATCTGACTATGACGAAGATATGCTTATCTTAGCCGAAAACATATATTTTAACTGAAATCACTCGTCACCAAGTGAGCCGTCTACAATATCAGCACCTGACGTCATTCCAACCACCTCAACCTCTAAATATGCAATTGGAATAACCCGGCACACATCCTCCATACCAGCTCAACCAGCAACCATTAACGGAGCCAAGGAATTTGAGCTTAAACTCCTACGGTCTAGGGCAACACTCCTTCACTCTCGAGATGAGGAAAGACAACACTCACCAGCGATTTCTCACTCGTGAAGTAATCGACATCTACAATACTAGACATTAAGCGCATCCCAGCCTCAAAGAAGCGAGAAAAAGCAACCGACTTGCCCGATCGCTACCAAGTTCGGTTGAAGGTGAAACAAGATGGCACGCTTGCTTTCTTGCACTACCACAAGCGTGGACTATCAAAGAAGCAGGCAAAACAAAGAGAAAGGAAGTTTATGTTGAAAAAGGTTGTTGAACAGGGGGAGGGGGGGATGATCGAAACAAACCTGTAAAATAAGAGAAAAGAAAAACATGTAATAAGGAATATTGAATTTACATAAAATTTATGAAATAATAGCTATAAGAATTTACAATTTACAAACAGAAAACATGAATTTTTCAAAATAATTACAATACACTGTCCACTTTAGCAAATCAAAACATAAACACAATTACAGAATTACACTGCACTCCGCTAACTGGACCCAAGTAAAACCACACAAGAAATTTGAACCAATACAAGACGGTTACACACTTTGATAGGCAGCAGCACAATTCGACAACAGTCACTGGTCAGTCTCCCTTCAGGTTTACTTCTGGTCGGACGCCATTTTTTTAAAAAAATTTACTCGCCTTATTTTATGAAGCTTTTTGTTCATAAGAGCAAAAAATTAATATTCGTTTCTTCCGGGATGCTTTCTAGTTGCTGTCTGACCGGCACACGAATATTAGATTAGTCCAACGCCCAGCTGCTCGCCATTATCGGAAGAACTGCAAAATTCCAAACGGACCATTCCGTTTAATTCACATAATAGACATAGGACCTTCTCTGACCAACCATTTGAAAGAAGAAAAAACCGACTACGAACAAACTTAAGGGAGTCCTCTACTCTCGAGGCCTGAAATTGAGCGGTTTTTGGGGAATAAATTGCGAAGGATCTACTGAATACATTTTAAATTTTTTTTTTATTTCGAAGATACATGTTTTGACTTTTCAATTTTACTTTTGAAGATGAAAAAAAATAACTATCGCGACCTTGAAACGTCATTGATGACATTGATGTTGAAACTGCATGGCTCCCGCTTAAGCACAGTTGTGGCCAATTGGGTAATCTGTAATCTGAAAATTTATATTCTTTATAATCATAGATACGTTGGCTATGTTTTCCCGTGACAGATTTTTTTATTTTGCAATTTGTAAAAGTTATGCAACAATTTGTAAAAATTTCCAAATTTTACGTCATTTTTTGACCTATTAGAGGCTATAAAAATGGAACAAAATAAAATTTTGCAAATCGTACTCGGAAAACATAGCGGTATGTTTTCTGAACAATTGAAAAAAAATATATTGAAATCGGACCAATACTTTTATGAGAAGTCTTACTCGGCAGCTAAAAAAACACTACTTTCGTGAAAACGAAATGATAAATTACGGTGTATAACTTGATTGTAGTAACTTACGAGTTAATCTGCTATACCGGCGCCGTAGAGTTCTCCTTCCTCATCCACGTTGATGTTTTTGGTTGTCCACATTCTTCTCAAGAACGGACCGGTAAATTCTTTAGACAATGATTTTTAACTGGAAAAGCGCCGTCGTGACGCGCCGCGCTTAGTTTCTCGGAAACGGCAGGAGACGGGTACCTTTCTGTTCCCAGAAACATGCAAAGGAATGTGATTTTCATGAAATCCTTTCTGTGGCGTATTCTCAGATACATATAGATTAAAATTAAAAAAAAAAAAAATCGATTTTTTGAAACCGCGAGAGTAGAGGACCCCCTTAAATTTCCACCTTATAATCAGGAGGAAGAGATGCCAACAGAAAATACCCAAGTAAGGTTATGAGTAGAGATAGAAAGAACAAGTAAATTCTATATATCGCCTTGGCTCGTTATCAACAGCAGCACCAAAGGATTAACTTTCCTTCAGCTGCTGGACGCCTTCGCGACAAAACGAAAACTAGATGAAAAACCAACAAAATTTAAACCGAACTAGACAGCTGTATCAATTTATGATCAATTACACTGTCCCACTAACCTTGCAGTAAAATATTTTCAAAAATGCACAAAATGTGCAGGAAATATTCACATGACCCAAGTAAATTTTTAAACTAAAGTTCGGTGTTAAATTTTGTTGGTTTATGGAGAACAACTGCGAGCCGGTGATGCCGATTTTTGATTATCTCCGCAGTAACTTTAAACATATCAAAGCGGATCTTGGTTCCTGGCTGTTAATAGGAACTCCGATCTGCTTGGTACCATTTCCTCAGATGTTGGGAGTCTGCTATCGCGTGCTGTTGTCGAGACTAATGCATCTCATTTTTCTTGTGCCTCCGTCTTGTCTACTGACGTTGACCCCCGGCATGATGGCTCTAGGCGACAGTCTGGGTCTGGGTAGACGCCGGCGTCCAAGGGTACGCAATGAGTCCATTGGCCCATCACCTGTAGGTGATACTTCAGCGCAACCATCAAAACCTCCGCTTATGGCTGATGTTCATGCTGCAGTCCTTCTTTGTTTCCCGACTTGATCCGTCGACTTCTGTTGATGACGTTATTGCTTATGTGAGGGAGAGGAGTGGAGTTGAAGACTCTACACTCCTCCGGTGTCACCTTCTAGGATCTCGTCATTCTCGGGGCTCATGTCGTCTTTTAAGTTGACGTCCTCCTCAGATCTTTTCGACATAATGTCTGCTCCCGTTTTCTGGCCCGAGAATATCATCGCACACGAGTTTGTGTCCCGTGGTAAATTCGTAGGTAGCACTCACAATAGATCCACTGTCAACAACGGGACTAAGAACAAGCCAATTATTTCAAGCTTTTCTTGCCTGTTGTTACGACGTCATCGCTCTGACCGAAACCTGGCTTCATCACGGTTTTAATGACGCAGAAATTCTTGACGAGTCCTATCAAATGTTTCGTAGGGATAGATACTCTGACTCCATGGCTTGTGGCGGTGTGTTGTTACAAATCGCATTTGGATTGCAGTTTGGTTGATATACCTACTTTTTCCGACACACTCGCAATCGAACTCTTAGCTCTTAAGATCTCTCTGGTAAAGATGAACATTTTCCTGCTCTGTTGTTATATCCCACCAAATTTGACAAAATGTGTTAATTCAGACGGTGGAAGTCCTTTCGACATTTTAATTGTTAGCTTAGATTTTATTAATAACATGACGAACCCGAAGGACGAAATCATCCTTCTTGGTTTCTTTAATTTACACAACGTTCAGTGGGTATTCCATGCTGATGATAATGACTGCCTTCCCTTAAATTGTCTTGCTGCCAAAGACTCCCATTTTCTTGACGCCATCTCCTCCTCTGGTTTACATCAAATGAGTGATGTAAAGAACTCTATGGGAAGGCAGTTAGATCTTATCTTTACTTCTGATTTCAGTAACACTATATTCGAATCGGTTTCTCGTAACTTATCCCCTATCGACAGTTTACACCCGCCCATTTTCATTTCTTTCTACTACGATGGTTCAAATTCTAGTGATCCCAACTTGGATCAGTTCGTTTTTGATCTGATCTTGCAGATAGGATCCTCTATCGATTTCCCAACTATATTTTATAATAAAGATATCGACGAATGCGTATCCGTGTTTTGCAGTAGGATTTACGATCTGTTTAACTCATACATGTAGAAATCAATAAAAGTCACGAATTGAGTTTAATTCAAGTACAAATTTATTGAACAAATAATTACTATGATTGCGGATTAAATATAACTTTTATATAAGATTGAAATGTGGGGATGGATGGTCTGTGGTTGAAGTAAGGCACGTCCGACGTTCGACTCGTTTTCTTCTCTTCTGCCAGCCGCCAAAAAACTTCTTCTTCTCCTCTCCTTTGCTTCCGCCGTCGTCGTTGGTTGTGAAGTTTGTTGCGATTGGTGAAGTGGGTCCGCTCGATTAATTTGAATCCTACATACATATGTACCACTCAAGCTGTCGAAATTATCCTGCTGCTCTCCCCTGTGGTATACTAGAGAACTTCGGGACCTTAAGAATAAAAAATAGACTATGGAAAACCTACTTACACGTCAGCTTACTGTGACTTCGTCGACTGTTATGACAGCTTTCTGGAGTTGTCTTCATCGTTATGCATGCAATACCTTGATAGTGTTCGCAATAACTTGCATAGTGACCCACGTACCTTTTTCACATTTGTAAAAATGAAGAAGAAAACTGATACTTATCCATCTGTGTGGTGGTATAACGGGTCCTCCAGTTGCAACGCATCCGATACTGCCGATAACTTAGCGTTGTTCTTCGAGAGTGCCTGTTCTTCTGGCAATTTTGCACCTTCCCTGGAAGAGTTTGATCATATCCAGAATCGTTCTGCTGCCTCTATTCCTTTGCCCAACATATCTCGTGATATTATGATGGATAGTTAAAAGGAACTTTTCCTTTGGTTCTGATGGTATTTCACCTGCGTTCGTGAGGCCCTGCTCTGATGCATTACTCACTCCACTGGAACTCATCTTCAGCAAGTCTCTTCAGACCGGTAGATTTCCCACACTATGGAAGAGTTCCTTTATAACTCCTGTTTATAAAAAGGGTCATATAAACTTGATTAAAATTTATAGGCCAATCACGAAGCTTTCCTGCATACCCAAGTTATTCGAGGCTGTTATATATTCACAGCTTGTGGGGCCATGTAAGGGCTAATCTCGTCTAATCAACATGGCTTCCTATCTGGTAGATCGGCGACAACTAACCTACTTGAATTTATCTCCCACATAATCTCTGCCTTTCAACAGGGTCTCCAGACCGACTGCGTCTACACCGACTTCAGCAAGGCATTTGATAAACTCCCTTACTCTGTGATTATGCTCAAACTTAGAAAGTCTGGTTTCCCGCCTTTGATGCTCGACTGGATCTCCTCGTACTTAAAAGATAGGACATATCGAATATCTTTTCGCACCACTTTATCTAGAGTGGTTAGGGCTTCTTCTGTGTACCTCAGGGAAGCCATCTTGGTCCGCTTATTCTTGCGATTGTCAATGATTGCGGTGGTGAATGGAGTTTTCTGATCGGGAGACCTTACTTCACTTATATTTTTCTTTGGTTAGACCACTTCTCGAGTATGCATCTCAGGTTTCGTCACCTTGCTATGCTGGTCACCTTACGATGCTGGCGCATCGAGTCAGTACAGCGGAACTTTATTAGGTTCGCACTAAGAGACCTCCCGTGAAATGATCCATTAAGGCTTCCTCCTTATGAGGATCGCCTCCGATTGCTTAATATGCACTCTTTAGAGGAACGACGCAGAGTTGCTGATCTGGTCTTTATTCACCAGCAGGTAAGGTTTCTTATAGACATACCCCGTATAGATTTGGGAGACTACCTTTACTACATGTCATTCACTCTCGGTCTAACTATAGTATGCATGAGCCCATAAATCGCATGTGTAAAACTGTGAATACTTTCCCTTTTTTCGACCTTACCCCTACTAAAGATTCGTTCGATATGTTGTGCGTAGTCTAATTTTCATTATTTATGTTTTTTGCATGTTGATGTGGGAGCCTCATTCATCTCAATATATTCTATATTCTGGAAAATAGGTGGGCACCCGATGACCTCCAAAAAGCTAAAAGCATTCTCCATGAATCTATACCGTAATAATTGAAATAAAACTCGTGATAACGACCCTCCAAGCCGCAGTAACAATAACGCTTACACTGGACCAGAACCGATGGAAGTAGACATGATACATAGTAGCCAGAACAGCGTAAGTAATGTTATATCACGAAATTTTCAGTTTCCTTCCTCAACCGAAACCTACTCTTTATAATTATACAGTCAACTATACCCGTTGAATTCCTTATAGACACCGCTGCGACCCATTATTAACCCAAAATGGAAAACTAAACTCGAGCGACCCCTAAAACTCAAAACACTAAATCATACGGTAGACATATATGGAAAAGTTAACGTTCCACTCTTTCAAGAACTAGGAGACCAGTCAAAGAAGAGAAAGATGCTTATATGTAAGTTTCACAACGATTTTGATGAATTAATAGGCAACAATATTCTTTTTCCATTTAAGCTTTAAGTTCAAATTAAACTTTGATTTAGATAACGAAAGTTCTTCTAACAAAAAAAAGGTGATTATAAAATCACTCTCCCAGTGTCCTAAAAAGAAGGCTTAGACAACCTTTCAGATGGTTCTTTTGTTATAAACGAGGGAGTATATGACATAGAAGACTATAAAAGCATCACAAGAGCCCAGTTATTAAGGACACGCCAGTCAGAGTGACCCTTAAACAAGTAAACGTAGAAAGAGTAGACTATCAGAACTTTAATATTATAGAAAATATAAAAAGTGAATCCCTAATTGAACAAATAAGAACGAAACACCTCAATTCTGAGGAAAAATCAACTGCTTGATTTAAAGAAATACTACGAGATCTTTTATACAGACAGCTCTAAGGACTAAGAATAACACACCTATCCAATGTAAAACGTACAGATATCCCAATGTACATAAACCTGAAGTTGAAAGACGGATTCAGGAAATTCGCGATAATGAAATAATACGCTTCAGCAATTCTCCTTAAGAATGTTAGCGGGAAGAGCAAATGGAGAACGGTAATCGACTATCGTAAGTTGAATGAAGTTACGATAGGCGGTAAATACCCGATTCCCGTCATTAAATACCCGATTCCCGTCAGGATATCTCCCTGAAGGGTACTCCTAGTGACTACTCTTTGAGTACTAGATCCTAACAAACTGGAGACGATGACCCTGCTTTTTAGCATGAGGTCACTAAGTTTGATGAGAGGATTGTCAAGTTCTAGCCTTCTCAAGGATGCCATTAGCGCCTCTAACCTAATATTATTAAAAGCACCCTCTCAATCGAGGAAGGCTGCAAATAAGTATTCTTTCTGCAGTAGCGAATGCTCTATCCTCGATCCTTGTACCAGGCCAGATTTCGCTGAGAGGGGAAATCGCTTGGTTAAGAAGCTCCACCGACCATTGGTCGGAGCAAGCAAGTAGTTTGATGTGGCCTTGATGCCAGCTAGCATCAAGACAACTGAGGTAGGGCCAGGGTTCAATGAAAGAACCTCCACATATAGACCTTCAGCAGAGTGACCTCCACCATCTTCCATGTACCTGATAGAGCCGTCCGCGTTGCTGTGATCTATAATCGCCCTTACCAAACTATCTTTCGCTATCTTGCTGAAAGATTAAGCAGTAAAGGAAAGGGGACAGACCGCCTTTTCCCCACGGCTGCGGCTCGTTAGGCGAGCAATAAGGATGATAACAACTAAAAAGAAGAACGTGACTGAAATAGCCAATGCTTTTAAATGTAGGAAAATGCAAATATATGACGTCGTGAGAAACAAGGATTCCATAACCATTAAATACACAATTGCTACAGCTAATATTGCATCGAAGAAAAAAGTAAGGAAAGTCACGATCGAGAAACTAAACGTAGCTGTTTATGAGTGGTTTTGTGCTGCACAATCCTTCAGAAAAAAGCAAAAGAAACTGCAAATTGAAAAGTTAAGGATTTAGTGCTTCAAACGGGTGGTTTAATACTGTTAGGACTAATAAAAGAATAATATTCCATGTCTCATCTGGAGAATCAAATAATGTCAAGAAGAATACTGTTGAATCTTGGAAATTGTCACAACATTGGCTTGATTTTCTTCCCTCCAAAATGCACTTCTCTCCCGCAACCTTTGGACAATGGGATCCTACAGAGTGTTAAAATTAACTGTAGAAAATTAATCCTAAAAAAACTCTTGCTAAAATGGACGATTAGTAAAACAAATTTATATTTTGGAGGCTATCATGCTTCTTTCTAAAAGCTGAAAAAAAGTAAGTGTACTTACGATTGAAAAGCTTGAATACACATCTGTAACCGCGCAGGATGTAAATGAGATCGATAACGATAAGTCTTCACAGAAAGTGACACGCTCCACTTTCAGGAAATAGGCGAAAGTCCCCAAATCGAGCCTTCGACAAGATCTCTCATAATGTTAACTTGTTTAAACTTGGTCGCCTAGGCTTCCCCTCCCGATTCATCTGCTGGATTCAATCCTACCTCAACAGCCGTCGGTACAATGTTCTTTTCAGCTCATCCATTTCTAACCTTATTGTCGATCATTCCGGCTTCCCCCAGAGCAGCCACCTCGGTCCATTAATTTTCATCCTAACAATGTGTCATCAATCATTCAGAGCTGTCCATTTATGCTGATGACATGAAAATAATTAAACATATCTCCTCCACAACCGACTCTCTTCTCCTGCAAAAAGATCTCGATTCCTTCACCACATGGTCCATGAAAAACTTTTTTGAACTCAATGTCTCCAAATGCCAGTCTATATCTTATTCCCGCAAGCGTCTTACAGCAACCCCCAGAGTCTACATGTGAACCGACGTACCAGTCCCTATCGTTACCTCTTTGTGTGACATAGGAATAATCTGTGATAGTGAACTCAATTTCCGTTCCCACATTGACAGCATAATTAACAGAACTAACTCCGCGCTAGGGTTTGTGAAGCGCTGGTCCAGAGAGTTCTCCAATCCTTATGTTTCCAAATCTCTCTATATCTCCTTCGTTAGACCTCTCCTTGAATATGCCAGCCAGGTATGGTCACCTACACAAACAAGCCACATTAAGGGGAGGTTCTTTCAAATTTGTTTGAAAAAATCGTTTTTTTTCACATAAAATGAAAGCTGTATGTTCGTAGAATATGTGTACGAAAGGATTTTTCGATACGATCGATATTTAAACAATCAGAGCGTCATGAACGCAATTAAACAATTAGCGCCTAAGAAGTCATTTTTTTAAGGACATGAAATACAAAATGAGAAACGTTCGAAAAAAATCGAGCCAAGATTTTTCTGAAGTGAAATTTTTGCCCTTTCAGACTCTGGTCTCATTTTGGCTCGATTTTTTTCGAACTTTTCTCAGTATTTATTTCCTGGCTAAATGTTTCGTACAAAAAATGTCTTTTTCGGAGCTGCTATCTTTCAACGCGTTTTTCTCGGAACCACGTTTTCCATGTGAATTTCAAGGATATCTCTTGATCTATTGTTCTGATTTCCTTCATATAAAGCATGTTTGAAAGGTGATCATTTTTTGTATGGCTTATACCTAAAACGAGCATAAGTTATTATTAAATTGTTATTTATAATTAAGGTTAAATAACAAAAAAAGTGGCAAAAAAAATTTTTTTTCGAGCGTTCATATTTCAGTCAATTTTTGGTCAAAAATCATTATAGTTAGGTATAAGCCATAGAAAATTTTATCTACTTTCATTTAAAAAAAACCTTTTTCATCTCAGATTACTACAAGAGGCTGTAGGCTTGAAATTCGGAGACGAGATTTTTCAGGCAGTGATCGATGAAAGCCGCCATTATTCAGCCGCCATTTTGAATTTTGTTACAAAAGTATATCATATTATTGTATAATAAATAACCAATTCAACTGTCGAAACCGGATGATTCTATGTTTTTTCATCATGCCACAAATCATTTCCAAACTTAGGCCTTTTTTCGGCCAAATTTGAAAGAACCTCCCCTTAACAGGATTGAATCCGTCCAGCGTAGGTTCATTCGCTTCGCTCTACGTGATCTCCCGTGGGCAGACAGATTCAACCTTCCACCCTATGAAAACCGTCCGAAACTGATAGACTTACAACCTTTAAGTAAACGTCGTGATGTTTCCGACATTCTCTTCATTCATCAGCTATTAAGTGGTGCCATAGACTGCCCTTCAATCTTGCAATCTTTACCATCTATACCAATCCCCGCAACCTTAGCTCCACTCTCCTTTTCCGACTCGAGCGCCATCACACAAACTACGGTCAAAGTGAGCCAATTACCAGGATGCTACGAAAACTCAACGACCTTTCCTCCTTTGGCTTCCATCTGAGTAAATCATCCCTTCACAAAGCCTTATATCTTGATCCCGCCCATCGTGATCGCCCTTCTTAAGTCTTCTTCCTTCCAGCCCGTATCTACTTTAATTATAGGTCATGTTGTAGCTTTTACTATTTATTTATTATGTCATCATTTATTATAGCTTGTAGTATTAGTATTATGCTATAGCTTGTAATTGTAGTATTATTATGTAATAGCTTGTATTAAGCTTAAATAAATAAATAAATAAATTGAAAAAACGAAAGGTTCGTAAAGCTTTTTTTAATTTAATGCAAGAACTGGAAATTACTGGAATAAATGAGTGGCAAAAAGCGGAAAGTTCAAACTAAAATTGTATATTTTTTCCAAAAACCTTAATATCTTTTATTTACTTTTTATATGTGTATAAGCATATTTATTTAAGGAAGTTGTCTAATTTATTATTCTTTTGTTTTGTTTTTTTATTTATATACATGAATATTAGCTTTATATGCACAAATATACCCTTCTAACCTGTCATTAACGGAATAAATTCTTTTTTCGGGTTTTTAATTAAAACTTGCTTATCCCAGAAACCTGCATATGCCGTATCATTTTTTCGGTCCCCTATGTATCCAGCTTTCACAAGCTTTGCTGTACAATAATCTTCCTATATGTAATTCTAATGATACAGTAGAATTAGGAACGTACATATGTACCGGACCTGCTGAATAATCGATCACCAACCTGCACAACAATCAACATATCCCGTCAGTAGAATTGATATGTAATGATCATGCTTAATACCTCCAGAACAAACAACTAGAAATTAAAACATTCTGTGCATGTCTCAAAACATTTTTACTTCACGAATTAATTCCACATAATAGTTCACGGGCCCAGTCAAAGTAAATAACGAAACAACATTCTGAATGGAACTTTTCTCACAAGCACGACAAGTATGGGACGGCACTTAGAGATGATCAAAGAATTACGAATCAATAGTACCAAATTTGTCGACTTAA
This sequence comes from Leptarthrus brevirostris, assembly GCA_964036015.1. Taxonomy (NCBI): domain Eukaryota; kingdom Metazoa; phylum Arthropoda; class Insecta; order Diptera; family Asilidae; genus Leptarthrus; species Leptarthrus brevirostris. Next base: position 108,568,806 of record OZ038372.1, on the reverse strand, counting down.
TAGAGGATATTAGAAAAGTTCAGCTTGTTACAAATCTTAGTTTGGGTTCTCTCGTGACTGATCTCGTGAAAGCCACCAGAATAAATGTGGCCACAACTACAAAGAAGAAGGAAGCATCATCAGCATCCATGCAACCTATACCTGAAGAAACAGGAAATGGCGCGATATCCACACGTGTCTAGTTTCATCGTGGGAATATCATCATTGCGCACGAATTTGTGCCTCGTCGTAGGGTCGCGGGAGACACTCAGAATAGAACTTCTGCTACCAACCAAAAAAACTAGAAACGCTATCCCTTTACTACCAAAATGTAAGGGGATTAAGAACAAGATCCAGCCAGTTATTTCAGGCTTCTCTTGCCTGCTGCTACGACGTCATCGCTCTGACCGAAACCTGGCTTCATTGCGGTTTTACTGATGCAGAAATTCTTGACGATTCCTATCAGATTTTTCGAAAGGATAGATACTCTGACTCTATGGCACGTGGAGGTGGCGTGTTGGTTGCATGCAAATCGCACTTGGATTGCAGTTTGGTTGATATCCCTGCTTTATCCGTCACGCTCACAATCGAGCTCTTAGCTCTTAAGATAGCTCTGGGAAAGATGAATTTATTCCTTCTATGTTGTTATATCCCTCCAAACTTGACAAACCATGCTGATGCAGATGGTCGGAGTCTCTACGATATTTTAATTCTTAGCCTAGATTTTATTAATAATGTGACAAACCCAGAGGACGAAATAATCCTTCTTGGTGACTTTAACTTAACCAACGTTCAATGGGTATTCAACGCTGATGACGATGACTACCTTCCTTCAAATTGTCTTACTGCTAAAGACTCCCATTTTCTTGACGCCATCTCCTCCTCTGGTTTACACCAAATGAGTGATGTAAAGAACTCTATGGGAAGGCAGTTAGATCTCATTTTTTCTTCTGATTCGAGTAACACTATAGCCGAACCGACTTCTCGTAATTTATCCGCTATCGACAGTTTACATCCGGCCATTTTTATCTCTTTTTGTTACGATGGTTCTAATATTGTTGACCCCAACGTAGATCAGTACGTTCTTGATTTTAAAAGGGCGGACTTCTCTGATCTTTCGAACAGGATTCTCTCAATTGATTTCCCATCTCTTTTTCATGATAACGATATCGACGATTGCGTTTCCGTGTTTTATGATAGGATTTATGATCTGTTTAATTCGTGTGTACCACTTAAACGGGTGAGATCATCCTGTCATTCTCCCCCGTGGTATACTAGGGAACTACGGAGTCTTAAGAATAAAAAAAATCGGTTATGGAAAACCTACTTAAGCAGTAGAAGTGCGTCAGCTTATTCTGAATTCGTTTATTGTCATGAATGCTTCTTAGCGTTATCGTCATCTTTATACAGGGAATACCTTGATAATGTTCGCAGTAGCTTGCACAATGATCCTCGTACCTTTTTTAAATTTGTAAATCTGAAAAAGAAAACTGATAATTATCCATCTTCAATGTGGTATAATGGATCCTCTAGTTGTAGCGCACCTGATATAGCTGATAACTTTGCATTGTTTTTTGAGGGTGCCTTTCCTGGAAGAGTTTGGTCATATCCAAAATCGTCCCGCTACCTCCATTGCTTTCCCCATTATATCTCGTGATATTATCATGAATGCTATCAAGGAACTTAAACTGGACTTTTCTTTTGGTCCTGATGGTGTTCCACCTGTATTCTTGAGATCCTGTTCTGATGCTTTACTCACTCCATTGGAACTCATCTTCAACAAATCTCTTCAGGCCGGCAGATTTCCTACCTTATGGAAGAACTCCTTTATAATTCCTGTTTATAAAAAGGGACTTAAAAACTCCATAACAAATTATAGGCCAATCGCGAAGCTTTCCTGCATACCCAAGTTGTTTGAATCTGTTATATACTCACAGCTTGTTGGGCAGTGTAAGGGGTTAATCTCATCTAATCAACATGGCTTTCTGCCTGGTAGATCGACAACAACCAACCTTCTTGAATTTACATCACACGTTATCTCTGCCTTCCAACAGGGACTCCAGACTGACTGTGTCTACACCGACTTTAGCAAGGCATTTGATAAGCTCCCTCACCCCGTGATTATGCTTAAGCTTGAAAGGTTGGGTTTTCCGCCTTTATTGCGCGACTGGATCTGCTCTTACTTAAAAGATAGGACTTACCGTGTCTCTTTCCGTAATACTTTATCTAGAGTCGTTAGTTAGTTAGTTAGAGTCGTTAGGGCTTCATCTGGTGTACTGCAAGGTAGCCATCTGGGGCCGCTGCTGTTTATTCTTGCCATTGACGACATTGTCCCTCTGATTAAGCACTCCAAAGTTTTAATCTATGCAGACGATATGAAGATTTTCTCATGCGTTAGAAACAGTTATGATTCTTCCTGCATTCAGGATGATTTGAATACCTTCAGGGGTTGGTGTGCCACAAATGGACTGCAACTTAACCTGGATAAATGTGAGGTTATGTCATTTTCTAGGAACATCAATCAACTCGTCTTTGGTTATACCTTTGCGGAAACTAATATTCGTCGTGTGGAGTCCGTTACTGACCTCGGTGTAAAGCTAGACAAGAAACTCGATTTCACTCTGCACATAAACCATATAGTATCTCGAAGTAATTCAGTCCTTGGCTTTGTTAAGCGGTGGTCAAGGGAGTTTTGTGATCGACAGACCCTTATTCACTTATTTTTTTCTTTAGTTAGACCAATTCTTGAGTACGCATCTCAGGTTTGGTCTCCTTGCTGAATCGGTGCAGCGGAACTTTGTTAGGTTCGCTCTAAGGGACCTCCCGTGGAATGACCCATTAAGGCTTCCTCCTTATGAGGATCGCCTCCGATTGCTTAATATGCACTCGTTAGAGGAACGTCGTAGAATTGCTGACCTAGTATTTATTCATCAGCTTTTGAACTTGAATATAGATTCTCTTACTCTTGCAAGTTTGGTTACTTTTAGGCAAACCCCGTATAGCTTAAGGAGATTGCCTTTACTACATGTTATCCATTCTCGCTCTAACTGTGGTATGTATGAGCCTATTAACCGCATGTGTGGCTCTTACTAAAGATTTGCTTAAACGATCTCTGTTGTCTTTGTACCCCTGATTGTAGTGTTTGGGATCGTTCTAGATTTTGTTTTTTGTTTACTAATATTTTATTGCATGGGTTGTGGGAGCCTCATTCATCTCAATATTTGTTATATTCTGGTGAATAGGTCAATTGATTCCAGGCCTCTGCCTGTGAAGTGCGCCTTCTGAGTTAGAAGGGTTAATTCTATTATATTATTATTTATATTTATGCTGACGATCATAGGAATTGATATCTCGCGGCAAACAGATAACAGCAGGTGCAGCTAAGGTAGAGATAGTTTAGTGTTTTGATGGACTTCAATTAAATCGGTAATAAATATTTACTAACTGAAATTCAGTTAAAAATTTGTAAGGTCATAAGAGTGCATACTACAAGTTTGTTTTTGTTATCAACTCCCTCCACTCTTCTGTAAGGAGAAAATAAGCTAAGTTCATTTACATATTTAAGGTTTCGGGGGAGAACTCATATTTTTTTATACAGGGTGTTTCAGATCTGACGTGCCAAAATGAGTACCGTGATAGATTTCAACTTGGCAATTGCATGGCAGGGGGAGGGGACAATCTCAACCGTTTGGGAGTTACAGGGTGATTCATAAATTTCAGTTTTTCATGGTATGCACATTACTCTTTTATTGTTATCTTTTGATCAACCACCCAACATAGCGACATCAAACAAACGCTAAAAAACTGCTATCCCAATGGCCTTCCCAAAATCGTCAACAACCTTGATCTAACTCCTACCATTGCACGTACAATCACTTCCAAAAGTGAAAAAATGGTTTGCGATTACCTAAAATTCAGCATTTTCCCAAATTTTCTCCGAAATTCATGTAATTAGTACACCTCTTTTTTATATTTATTGGATTACCCATCTTATTATCTTTCCAAAAAGTGCAACATGTCCACGTAGAGAATATATATAGAAATTTATGTGTAGAGAATATTATAAAAATTAAAAGAAATTAAACTCAAATTAACACTAAAATGCTTTTAATTGAATTTAAAAATAATTACAATTAATCTTGATAAGTAACAAAAGCCGTTCAAAAGGTCCACCGCCACTTTAGCTGCATTTCAACAATCTCCTTCTAAGTCCTTGTTTAAGGCGTATTGCAGCCAGCCTCTCCTGTATTTTCGTCGCTGCATTCCCAATTCGCCTAACTAAATCCTCTCTATTGTTAACTGGGCTTGAATAAACTTGATCCTTTATTTTTCCCCAGAATAAAACGTCCAAAGGGGTAAGGTTTGGAGATCTAGCAGGCCAAGGAATCGGTGAACCTCGTCCAATCCAGCGGTTAGGAAATTTTTCACTTAGTATTACCTTCACAATGTTAGCCATATGCGCTGGAACTCCATCGTGTTGGTGAAACATTCCCCTAAGATTATTCATAGGGTTCTCCTCTATTAGATCTGGCAGTGTATTGTCCAAAAAGTCTACACAAATTTCACTATTAAGCACTTGCAGCAAAATGGTCCTACCAAATGGTTGCCGATGATACCAGCCCAAACATTGACGCTGAATATCTGCTCGAATGAGGTCACCTTTCCAGTGTGGGTTAGTGTTCGACCAGGTATGGAGGTGAATTGACAATCAACTTGTCACAGAATTCGGTCCAGAAACGCTCTGCAGTCAATGTCGCGATTAGAAGCCAAGTGCTAAGTTTCAATTTTCTCTCGGAATCTCCTTCCAGTAGTCCTTGGGCTTGGTGATGATGATATGGACGTAATCTCCCTCAATGAATAACTGTCCAAACATTAGATGACCACACTCTTAATCGCCTTGGGACTCGATCGTGCTCATCTCAGGGTCCTGCCTTACGATGATGATTATTTGCTGCTGGACCTCGGCATAAGTTCCCTTAGTTATGGGTAGTGTGAAGTTACACTTCCTTTTTCTCTTAACCTTCGGAAAGTCCGTGTTAATACCCCTCTGTGGGATGCTCGCCGGTTAGGGAATCTCCTTTGATATCCCAATACAACCGCTCTCTCTTTTCCGTCTACTGCACAATAAATATAAATAATATCCGCGTATTCTATTTTTATAGCAAAATTTTCATCAGGTACGAGTAAAAGAATTCCAGGATACAAGGATGTGAATTCTGGCTAAAACAAGCTAATATCGGCAATAAAACAAAATTACACTAACATTTTTATAACTTTTTTTGCAGCAATAATTAAAACTAATTACCTGTTAACCCAAAACCAACATTTTCGACCTTTTATCCAATTTCCAAGGATGCGGTTTTTCTAATACTTCGTCATTCTTGTCATGTTGCACCTTCTTGGAAAGGTAATAAGATGGGCAATCCAATAAAATAAATGAGAGGTGTACTAATTCCATGAATTTCGGAGAAAATTTTGGAAAATGCTGAATTTTAGGTAATCGCAAACCATTTTTTTAACTTTTAGAAGTGATTGTACGTGCAATGGTAGGAGTTAGATCAGTAGTGTTGACACTTTTAGAAAGGTCATTAGGATAGTTTTTAGCGTTTGTTTGATGTCGCTATGTTGGGTGGTGGATCAAAAGATAACAATAAAAGAGTAATGTGCATACCATGAAAAACTGAAATTTATGAATCACAATGTAACTCAAACGGTTGAGATTGCCCTCCCCTGCAATACAATTTTTTGTTTGGGTAGGTGAGATCTATCACCCCACTCATTTTGGCACGTCAGATCTGAAACACCCTGTATATTGCAGATATGTCTCTCTCCTCAAATAAATTTTTTCAGACTTTTCGGAGCGGTGCACCATACTTAAAAAAATTGTTTTGTTGCCTTTCAAAATTTTTTTGGTATTTTGCTTTCAAAAACTATGTATTACCATTAGTCATTCTTATTTTTTTTAATAATCAAATAATATTATGTTTTAACCAAACATGTTCTTTGGAATAAAAGTTTTGAACAAAACTTTTATTCCAGATATATTTTATAATAATATTCTAAATATGATCCGTTTATTTTGAAAGTAGCATAATCCACCTTGTGAAATCTGCCATTCTCTAATCCTAAGACCATAAAACACATTATTAAACATCTCGAAATAAACAAATCTCCCGGGTCTGATGATCTACTCAACGGAGACGGAGTTTGACCAATGGATCAATGCGTTGAGCCGCACGACCACCATACCATGGGCCCCGGGTTGGAGACCAGATCTCCCCGTGAGCTTTTATTAAGAAATTAATATAATCCACTCTGTCTCTGGGCTGTTGTCTAGCTCGCAGCAATGCAAAAACAAAACTCAAGCTTCCTCACTTCCCTTACCCTAATTCCCTTCCGTCTAAAACCATGCTAACGCATCAAAGGGTTGTCCCCTAGGATTTGGCCACATCTTATAAAAAAAAAACATATACATTAACAACTTATCAAGGAAAGCAGTAATATTACTATCGTTCATAATAAACGCATGTTTGAAACTCAACTGAGGCCAAAGTGGTTCCTGTACTTAAACCTGGTAAGCCCAGCGATTGTCAACATAGTTATCGTCCTATATAGCCTACTTAGTTCATTAGCAAACATTTTGGAAAACACATAAAAGAAAAAATTCAAAATTACCTTGAGGAAAACAACATCTTATCCATCGAACAGTTTGGATTCAGGAATGGGCACACAACAACACATCAACTTGCTAGGATAACAAAACAAATCAAGTCGAATTTCCCTAAACATCTTCTACGGGTATGCTACTTCTTGACATCGAAAATGCATTCGACAACGTTTGGCATGACGCTCTTGTTTACAAGATGATACAATAAAAATTCCCAGTAACCTAATTGGCATAATACAAAGCTTTCTTAAAAGTAGACTTTTTCAAGTCTACTTGGATACAGAATCTTCCAATACTTACCCAATTAAAGCCGGCGTGCCACAAGGATCCGTCCTTGGCCCAATTCTATATAATATCTACATTAGCGACTTCCCTAAAATCAGAAACTGTTATACAGCACTGTTTGCGGACGACACGGCCATATACTGTAGCAACGTGTATAGCTTTAACATCCAGAATGACCTGCAAAATGTTCTGAATATCACTTCTGCATACTTCAATAAGTGGAAGATGAAAATCAACCTAGCAAAAACGCAAGCCATATATTTTTCAAGGAAAAGGAAAACGTGTTTTCTCCCAACCCAAAACATACTTCTGGACAATTAATACATACCATGGAGCCCGCAGTTAAATACCTTGGCTTACATTTAGATACCAAACTCTTATTTAAGCAACATATTTCAGAAACTATTACAAAATTAAATAAACTGATCAAACTGCTATATCCCTTAATAAACAGAAACTCTAACCTCAACATACACAACAAATTAATTTTATACAAAGCTATCTTTCAACCAATTATGCTGTACTCTTGTCCTGTATGGATCCACAGCGCTATGACACATATCAACAAGCTTCAAGTTATGCAAAACAAAATATTAAAGATGACCATGACTTTCCATGGCATTATTCCACCTTAGAACAGAAAACGAAAGGAAGTGCACCATGCTCAAAAAGTTTCCGAATTTTCCTTATGTGTTTGAAAGATGTGTGTGAAATATGTTAGTTTTCAACATGGAAGTAGTAAATTTTTGACTCATTCGAAGTGGTCCTCGCAAACATTACTACCATCGGATGGAATATAACCAGTTCTACCGATGGATTTTACCAAATAAATACCAAAAGGTAGAAAAATATGTTAATACTTTCAAAGTTTTATCATAGCCCCCAGGCAAAAACTTCTGTCAGCTGTCGCTAAAACCAATAAGGCGAACCAAAACTCTGATGAATCTCAAATGTAAACAAACGATCGACATCAAGAGAAATGGTTATTTTTTTGGGTAATTTAGCTTTCACAACAAAATACCGCACACTTCATTACGAAAAATGTTTAAATTAAGCACCTCAGATTCTTAGTAAACTAAACCAAACCAGTCTTTTAAAGGTTAATTGTCTTTTTTTGTAAAATTACACCACTTTTAACCTGAACAGTGAAAATTATTCAATAAACACTTTGAATGCGCACTCTTCCCTTCCCACACCTTTCCCACGAACAAAAATCGGAAAACACGTACACGGTTTATACACGGTATTGCACTTCCTTTCGGTTTCTGTTCTAAGTATTCCACTCTAAAACTTCAACAGAAAGCCAACATCGCATTTCTGTATACTAAAGCTGTGTATACATCCTGCAAGTTCCTGGAAAAAAGCCAGCACTTAAACAATGCCCTACAGAGGAATTTGCAACACGATCTAATGGAATAATTAGTAATACATTAAAAAATTAATAAGTAGTTAGTATAAGTACCACATTAGTAAGTTTTGGTCTAAATAAAAAATAGTCAAATTCAGGTTTTTTCTCTACGCATTTTCCTCAAAGTTACCTAATTAACATACGATATACATATATAGAACTCTAATATAATATAATCCAGCTGTAAGAATTATAAAAATTCGAGCTCTGTACATAGTTATATATAAGCAATGTATAAAGGAAGCAATGTATCTCAAATGATTGCGCCTTGAAATAAATAAATGAAATAATAATATGTATACAAAAACATATCCGTTCACATTCCACCTAAGCATCTTCCAGATACAATCAACTTTTTCCTGGTAAACTTATTTTTACAGTTTAGAGGATTATATCTGTGGCTCATCAAAATAAACACTTAAGTCCTTTTTTTGTTTTTTTTCAATATTGAGTTAATATCGGATTTTATATCTTCTGTATGGTACCTTTCAAGGTTATCCCAGAGATTGTAAAAACGGTGAAACATGATAGGTCTGTCTGTTTATTCGAACGTTTTTACAGAAAACAGAAAGTTTTCGTCCTCGCTGCATCTGTTTACTTTTAGACTTGAAGAAATTTGACAAATAAGTATTTTCCCCTTTTACCCAAATTTTACACATGCTGATGAGTGTGGACCAAATTTCGGCAGAAGTCTTCTTCTTTAATTGCTGACAACTCACAGCTAATTGATGTTTGGCAAGTTACTGCTTATAAATAAAAATTGAAATAAAAACAGGGAACTATCAACTTTTTTAGTAAATTGTTATTAATTTTTATTAATTTTTACGATTTCTTGTAAACGCGCTTATCTCTTTTACACAAAAGTAAACAAACTGGCCAGATGTATATAAGGACTTTAAAATACAATGTATATAACGTCAATTACTCGAAAAGTTGATTTTTGGGCATAAGTGGTTATTCCGGGGAGCCACAGATGTAAAAAGAAGACTATTTTTTGGATATGTGCGCATTGGTAATGAGTTGTAAAGCTTTAAAACACCCGGAAGTAGTTTCCGTCTTAGCTGGATTACTATATTCCTGCCCAATCAGGGTCGCCAGACATTACGCAGACAGTATCGCCAAATGGACACTAAAAAGTCGCCAAAATCGCCAATCTACAAGTATTACTTTTTTGTAGCCATGATTATCGCCAAAATAACAAAGTGGCGAATACGTGTAGACACGGAAGTACACGTAAGTGCAAATAGTCACTTCATTTAGCTTATCGCGATAATATTACAATAAATTGTTTTTTTTTTGGGTATGTAATATACTGTGTTACTGTAAGAGTAATTTCTTTAATTACATACCCCAAGTTCCGTTGGTTTTTAGTCCAGCAATCGTTACCAGAATGTTGTTTAAGGGGTTATATACAAAGTTGAGGGTAAAAAGTGAGCTAAGTTGGTGATTTTTTAAAGGGTTTTATGTAAATTTTATTAGAAAAAGCGAAAGATAATTTGTTGGTAGTACTATCGAAGAAAAAAAACAAGTTGAATTATAAAAAAAATATTAAAAATTGTCGGAGTTATGGCCCCTCCCCCGAAGCGCGTTTTTTTGCAGAGGCTTGCGGTGAACACTCTCCAAGGCGAACCGCTTAACTGAAATCAAAATAGTAAAAAAATTACTTAAGAAAATTGTATTGTGGTGTACTTGAACGGTTCGGTTTCCGAAAAAATTTTTTTTCCAATAAAAAAACCATGTTGACAAAAAAATCGGTTTTTTAGGTGTTCAAAATTCTAAACAAAAATTTATTGCAAAAAATCGAAAATTTTTAGATGAAAAAGGAACCGTTCAAGTACACGAGATTATAAATATGAACAATTAAAAAAAAAAATTATGAAAATCGGTTGAAAAGTTTTTGAGATATCAGCGCAACAGTATTTTTCAAAAAACTCTATTCCGAGATAATCGCGTTTAAAGTTTTTGTACGCCGCTCGCTAAGTGCTTATAGATGGAACTAGCGCGCTGCGAACGGCTATCATTTGAAAGCTAGGGCTCCGATCTGCATGAAATTTCACACAGATATTTTCAAAGTATGTACTTTCAGAATATGCAATAAAAAAATTTTCGATTTTTTGAGCCCCAACTTTGTATATAACCCCTTAAGCCACTAATAATGACTTTTGCTAGGACATTTATGTTTTTGAACTCGTTTTTACAATCTTTCTCCCACTCGATGACATTAAAAACAATTTCGTTTGATTCCCATTTCACCCCAATGAAAATTAGACTCAAACATCAAAATTTAACTACACGGCTGTTATTCTGCCACCTATCTTCGGACCAAATATCAAATAGTTTCGGGAAAAACGCAAAACAACTAAAGACTTCCAATAAAATGTATTTTATTGTCTACATAAATTTAAAGTGATTTGCAATTGTTGATACTAACGCTGTTCTTATCAGTGAATCCAACGCTCGTTGCACCTTATTATCTTTTAGAAGTTCAATTGTGTTTGAATCGTTTTGCAGGGATTGTTAATACATTTGGGTACAATAAATCGGATTTTGACTCCGTTATAGATGACTTATTGAGGATGCGGTGCGACAATTTTCTGTTGAGGAGCTGGAATGTCAGCTGCGTCTTCTTACTCAGCCTTTAACTGACGGACTGAGAGTAAAAGTGACCTATTTATAAGGTTCGGGCAAAAGTTGCTTAGAAAATAAAATTTTCTACGATTCGTTTTTGCCCGGAATCTCACACGATTCGTTTTTGCACGGAACATTTTCTAAGCCACTTTTGCCCGAACCTTATAACTAGGTCACTTTTACTCTCAGCCCGTCAACTGTAACTCACGCCTTGCAACAGAGCTAATTGGAGGAATGATTGGCACAGCTGTCGGCAATAATTGCTGCCTCTCTGCGCGAAATTTGATTTAAAAATCATTCGCTATTAAGTTAATAGCATCACCCACTGACATATTTCGGTGTTCCGCTGGTTTTCCTTAAAATATGTTTACTGTGATACTTCGATACTGAAATATTTTCGAGAACTTTCCCAATTGGTACCTCTTGGGAAAAACAAATCAACTTTTAAGTGTAACCTTTTCAGACGCTAGTCTATATATTCGGCATATTCTCTATAAAAGGTAAAAAGAAACTAACGAATCTATACATATTCAAAAGTCCAGTTACGTGTGCTTGAGCTGCCTTATTAGCAATCGCTTCTGTTTCAAATTGTACAAATCCGAAACGTTTTGCTCCAAATAGCCAAGAATTGTTCCGTATCTATTACAGATACTTTCGAGTTCTTCTGTGGTACAGGTTGGTAGGTTTCCTTAAAATATACGACTTGTTGCTAAAATAGGAGCTCTCACTTTTGATAAACCATTTTCTATTATTTATCCTAACAGTTATCAAAAATCATAGAATTAAACTGCGAAAAAGCCGACAATTAACTCATGAGACGTGTCGTAGAGCATAATTTTCTGTCACTTCTAGTGTCACTTGCAATTGCGGCAACTTTTACTTAAATTAGCTAAATTTTTCAGAAAACTGTGCTACAATGATTTATATTACATTTGTAAAACTTTAGAAAATATTTTTTACGTATTTTTATTTGAGTTGGAATATTTGACTAATTTTTGAAAGGCAATCAATTTTTCTTTCAAGAAAAATCGCCATAAAAGTCGCCATCGCCAATTTCATATTTTTTGTCGCCAGGACTGATGAAAAATCGCCAATTTGGCGAAAAATCGCCACATCTGGCGACCGACCCGCGACCCGCCCACTTGTATAAAAGCAATTCGTCAAGTTGGTTTCAAATTTGCCGCAGCAAATTTATGCTCCTCTTATATTTTGGCTTGCATTGTAGTTGTCCTAAATGTATTTTGGTTTACAAATGTGCTATTCTAAATTTCCCCACATGAATCTCGACTACTTGTGAAAAGAAGAAAAGGAAACTGTAAACTGTCCTAATATAAACCTACAAATGTTGAGAAACATTTAGTCAAGTTTTATTCCACAAAAAGCTCAATTTTTATTGCAAATGGAATTCCTTCGAAATTATTGTCGAAAGAATATGTGAAAGCAATATTTATGTCATGATAGAAAATCTTTGGAGAAAGCTTATTTCTTTCTCCAACTCACTTTTATTTTTCTGATAATTTTTCTTTTAACGCAAAATTATTATTTTTGCACTTGAATGTTATTGTGGTGGCCGGCACTGAGTTTATTCGAGGCGCCGTGGAGGTCACCGGTGACCGACGCACAGTCTTAGAATATATAACAACAGGAAAGGCCCTCATCTGTGAAACCGTGTACGTGTGATCGGCATTTGGCTTTTAGGCGAGGTGAGGACGGAGAGCTCTTCTCCTTAGTTTGCGAACTGTCAAAGTGATTATCGTGAGTTGTTTGATGGTTTAACAATTTTGTTTTGTAATTCCATATAAAGTTCCGAGTGGTTTTTACTCTTTATTTTAGTGCAATATATTAGAAAACTGTAAAGCTAATAGCTTTCAACTTTTTTAACTGTAGACAGTGTACTTTAATAGTGAAATTGTTGAAATGAAGTGCGCGGTTTTGTGTTGTGCAAACAATCGGCGTTGTACACATGGAATATCGTTTTTCAGGGAAGTTTTTGATTAAAATCATGTTTTGTTAGTTCCTAAGCTTGATATAATTGCATTGACACGCTAAGAACAGCAACGGAACGTAAAGAAAAGTGAAGTTTTTTCGTCGCGTTCTTAGTTTGTTTACATTTTCTAAAATCGCATTTTTTGCTTCTCCTTAGCTAACCCAGTGGCTCGTGATTTAACTTTTATTAAGGGACACTAAAAACTTAAATTCGTGAATAAAATGTTTAAAAGTTTTAATTTAATTTTGTGATATAGATTCGCTACAAAAAAGAAAATCATTCGCAATTCCTTGAGGCAATTGTAAAATGCAATTACGCTCTAATTTCCAATTTATTTTGGCCCACCTCTAGAAATGTCGCTGTTTTACTACTGCCATGACGAAAACAAACACAACTCAACGATTCAACTACATCAAGAAAAGTGCCGAGGTTTTTTGGCTTTAGGGCCTCTCCTTATAGTTATATACTCTAAGCGCACAGTGGACCAAAAGGAACGAAAACTTTCTGAGTGGACCAAAAGGACCTAACCACGATTGTAGCACTCAGAATTAAATTAGCCTACAATAAATAAATAAGAGGGAGATAAATAGTTAACCCCGAGTTTTACCATACTAAACCTACCATAGGTAGGATGAACGTTTCAGTTAAGGGGTAATACCACCTTGTGACTATCACGTTTTTTTATTGGCTTAAACCCCCTTATTATCCAAGAATAATAAAAAAATTTCGAGAATGAGGGGAAGAAACTTGTAAATGGGTCAAAAAGTCGTTTTTCCGAGTGTAGTCGTGAAGCAAAATTAGCGGTTTGAAAACTTTAACTTCAAATATCTCGGCACCATGGGCAAAGATTACTCTACTAGATAAACGGCTTCGAACAAACTAGTAAAAAAATTTTGGTTGCTTTTTTATATTTCCCGCATCGGGCAACCCTGCAGTCAGAATTAAAAATTTGTTTTCCGGGAGAGTTTGTGGATAAGAGACAAGTATACTTTTCTTATGTTTGTTTACAAATGCCAAATGTTCTTCACTCATTAAAAGATCAGAATACATTGACGATTTGAAAGTCTCTTACGCACACGAATAACTAGCTCAGTCACGTGCTTCACATGAATTCTTTTTATTGGTGGTACTTTTTACTACATTTCTCTCTTCGACAAGATTTAGCGGTACTTTTTTGACAGAAATATGTAATTCTCTCCGAATGAGAACAGAATTTTGACAGGAATAAGTGATTCTCTGAAATAATTTTGACAGGAATAAATGACTGCACACTACCTGTACTCTTTATTTGCATGTATATTCTTATGACTTTAAAATCTGAATATATTTCGTTTTACTGTGGTGCCAGTGTTACTTTTTCAAGATTAGCTGGGTATTTTAGGGAGCCAGTTATCTAGTAGTAAGTAATCTTTGACCATGGGCGTACCGGTAAGCCCCTCACTTTTTATCCAATTGACGTGAAATTTTAACTACAACTTTAAAACAATATTTTCTAGTGAACGTCGAAGGACTTTTTTGATAAATTTATTTTTATAGATTTTATAAGCGATTTTCGGCCGATTTTTTCGAAAAAACAAGAAAAAAAATTCAAATTAACGCCATTTTTTTTAAATTAATTTTTCGAAAAAATCCTACGACGTTCGCTAGATTTTCGACTATATTTTGATAAACTTTTTGGTTTTTTGTTCTATATTAAAAATTGTGACCTGCAGCGGTACGCCCATGTCGACCACGCGAGATTTCTTTTTTTCCTTGCGTGCGCTGCTGTGCCGCCATTTTGTATCGTAAAATTAAAATAAAACATTTTTTTTGAAGTAAATTAAGGACAGCACTTTCATATGCACAAAACCTCATATCTCTATATCTTTTCTATCGTTCGTGGTACGTGTCAGAAAAGCATGTAAAATTTAGTGAACACAAGGTAATATTATTGTGGCTCATTCTGTCGCTCCCCAGGGCAGTCATTTGGGTCCATTGTTATTCATCTTATCTATTGATGATATTTCGTATTTGCTTCGAAGATGTAAAATTCTTATATTTATTTATTCAAGCTTAATGAAAGCTATAACATAATAATACAAAATAAAAAATAAATAATACAAGCTATAACATAATACTAATACTACAAGCAATAATAAATAAATAATAAGTCATAACAGTTAGTGTAAGCTACAATATGAGCTATGATTATGGTAAATACAAACTTGGGCTTATATCCCCGCCCGAGTTGAATCATTTTTTGTCGTACTGTTCATCATTATGTAACGGGCTGGTATTTGATTTAAAAGAGTTAGCTTCTCTCCGCCCGACTACATTAGCCAGCACTCTTGACAGAGACATGACCGTACCAAGCAGTCTGTTTCCAGCCGCCACCACGGGAATTTTGTAGTCGCACTGCCATCAGTGCACACAGTTACGGCACGTAATACTACATATTACATGTTATCCCCCTGTGCACCTGACGACACATTACTTGCCAGTTATTTCACCAATGCACCCATCACCACCACCGCAGTGCTTCCACTTTTGCCCCTATGGCTAACACCGTACTCTTCTGGTCCCCCTAGAAGGTTTGCCTGATCTCAGATTTTACGAGATACGAATGTCCTCGCCTAAAAAACATGCCCTCTTTTCCTTAATCTTTTTTTCTCTTTACGCATCCCACTTCTTAGAAATGCACACCCGTCTTTTTGGGTGATATAACAATTTATATAAAATTGTACAATTCCCTGTTTGGAGCTATTGCTAATTACCATGAAAGGGCTTATGCGATCTCCAATCTAATTTTTTTTAAGGAAACATTTACTATTAGGCGGAGGAAATCAACTAAGTACTTGATAAATAAAGGAGTCCGGCATATTGTCGTGAGGGTGCATATCGTAGGCGCGACGATTTCCTCTTGGTATCGAGATTAAGTGGCAAATTATTTTTTATCAGGCAAGCATAGCCCCATGTGCCCGGTCGAGTTTTCAGTGCTCCTGGTTAGTAATAAAAAGGAAAAGGAAAAGCCAGCTCACTACAGCGCGCTGTGCAGCCCAACGCTGGTTGCCCCAAACATACAGGCTCGTATAGCCGCAAGCAATAAATATATGCGGAAACTTCACCATACATGCCTAACATCTCGATGTAAAGAATTGCTGCTATGGTGCCACTTCACCGCCGCTTCTGGGAGCAGAAAACAGGCCATATGTGACATTCAAGCCACTTGTTTTGCACCACATGCGATAGCAGTCCTGTACGCACGGATAACCTCCAGAGGTCGGCCAGAACCGCAGTGATAGGGGATCACAGGCTCTAGCCGTCATTCAGTAACTATTTCCCATCATCTTCCAGAGTTTCACTCAGATCAAAATGAGTAAGTACTTTGTATAATCTCCTTATTCTCAACCTTGAGAACCGTGGAGCCTTGTTGGATATTGCAGAGTACACCCAAAGGATCCCAAAGGATGTTAATTATCGACTAATTATATAAAATATAATTCATTAAATATTATAACTACAAATTGGATTACAAAAGTTAAATAATAGGGTAGGAGTAACGAAATTAGATCGGTTCAAGTGATCATTGCGCACCTCAGTCGCGCGCGTAGTTCCGTCTGACCACGTCAATATCTAGCTAGATATCAATGCCGGTAATCGTCGAATTTATAAAGTTTGTGGTATATTTTTTTTATCAATCCTCAGGCTCTAAAGAAAACTTTATTTTTTTCACGTCCATTTGGACCCATTTTGTTAGTAGCGAACCCAGCTAGTCCTCACGAAGCTAAGTAAATGAAGTTGTTACAATTGATCCCTTAGTTAAGATTGTATTATTCAGGGGTAGTTTTGTTTCGGGTAATAGTAAGTTTTCCGTTTGTATGATTTTAAGGATAGGCCCTATCAATACTGAATAGGAGGAATGCGGTGGGTTAGTGACCTGAACCATCGCGTTAAGGGGGTAGCTTTTCGTGTGTTTGATTTTATTTCAAGATGGTTCAGTACGGCTAAGAGTAACAGGTGACACCAGGCCTGTTGCTCTTCCTTTTATCTGTTTCTCGTTTTTTTATTAATTCATGGCAGACCTGAAAGAAGGATTCTACAACCTACAACCTATTTATTAACTTATTTCGAACTTTTCCTGCTAAGACTTAATGATGTTTATACAGAGTCATTGTGTCCGTTTCTTCCAAATTATGAATTCGGCTTCCATGGATCATTGCGCATTTTTCTAAATAACGCATCCATTCTATACCTGCTAAATTTGTTTCACTCCATTTTGCCGATTTTATTATTAAAAACAGTCATCTCGTAAGCAATTTTTCGATAATCTAAAATTGTCAAACCGTAAAACATCTTGGAGCAATTTATAGTAATATATAATAAAATGTCTTTTCTTCACCATAGACAAAATTTTATTAATTGAGCGATTTGAAGCTAGCTTAGCATCATCATCCTTTTTATATTCATTAACGTACCTGGCAAAAATTTTAAATGTTAACCCTTTTTCCTTCACAGCTTTCCGAATGTGCATGACACTCATCTTCCTGTCATGATAGAAATATCTGAACATTAAATAATGTTTTCGACGATCATCCATTCATTTAACCATTTAACTTTTTAAACATAAATTTTTGGGTCACTGTTTCTGGACACCAATGACATTATCTTAGGTTAGGCTACAGAGGTGCTGCAGTCCACTTAGTCCACTGTGCCCCATAGATTTTTGGGAATCCAACCATCTAAATTATCCTGCTCTCATAAGCATCCTACTTCCCTAAGGAATATCAATACGACTTTGACCTCCGTAAAGTCCGAGAAGACGTAACTACGCAAAGCCTGCTTCTTCTTGTCGCCACGTCAGGACGCTCACAGAGTATATGCCGAACTGATTTGATTTCCTCCGAATTCCAACAGCTCCAATAGAAATCGTTTGTATCTCCGCCCAGTCCTCTGGCATGGTCACTTATGGTCCAGTTATCCGTTAATACCCCTACTAGGTTCCTAGTGTCAGTTCTGTAGCCTCTAAGGAGTGGCATAGTTCTTAGTGTACTCAGGACACAGTTGCCTGCTCATTTAGCATGTGTTTCGGTTAATCCACCGATGATAAGTTTTACTGAAGGCGTCGCTTGCTGTTTCGGTTAATCCACCGATGATAAGTTTTACTGAAGGCGTCGCTTGCAATATCAACCTTAACGATTTCGATCGGGATTTTTACATATGTGACCTCTTCAGCACCCCCTCTCTCATTGCCTAGTATATTCCTATGTCCTTGTGACATCTGGAAATCTTGCATAGGCTATTCTTGCTCAATTGCACTAACTTCGATTGTACCACAGCTTCCAGCGCCTTAATGGCCGCCTAGCTGTCAATGTATATGCGGATATCTATATTGGGCTCTGAACGCCTAGATAATAGCATATCCGCTTGGTGAATCGTTATTAATTTCGTTTAAATTGACAACGATTTGTCGGACAGTCTGCAAGATCCGTGGAAGTGACATTCGTTGAAGTATACTGCCGCTCCTACATATGGAGATCTCTGATGGATCCAAGACTTCATTCCTCTCTAGCAGGCAGCTTTGTGCTTTAGCTCATATTGAAGGTTATATCTGGAACCCGGTAATCTGGGCCGATCTTGTCATCGATGCAGTATAACTTCAGAAGGATATTAAAATGCCTGTCCACGCTTTCCTTCCTGCACCCCATATCGTTCAGTCTGAATGCTCTTGTTGCTGTCATACTTCTACAGTATATGTCCAATGGTAAAAGATCCAACATGATCCCCAAGGCCGCTGTTAGCGTAGTACACGGACACCTAGCTTTTCCCAGATAGGCCGCTGTCTGTATTCTCGATAGTGTCTCTAGGTTACAAATCTTATCCAGAGTGTACAGTCAATGTACTACCTTGGGTTTGACTCCCCATTTGACCTCAAAAGTCCTCTTTCACTCTTTCGCTATGCGCTCTTCTGGTTAAGTTTGGAGTCTAACCGACGTACTTGCCTTCACCAGAAAGAATTAGACTTTTTCCTTCCATCATTCGGAGCTTAAATTTTGGTATTTCCTCTTCCTGGTAAAAAGCACAAGCCCTTTGACGGTTTAAGGCTCAGTCCACTATTAGAGGTTTAGCTTTCCAAGCGTATATTAGAGCCTCTCGGTGATTGTTGTCAAAAATCGGCCGGATATCAATATCGCCAGGTCACCCGCATAGCAAAAGCTATGAAACCCTGAATCTAGTTTAACCTGAATTTGTATGTCTAGCGATGTCGGATCCATCCCATTTTTCTTTGTGCCTCCTCGTTACACATTCCATGATTTCTTTTCTGATTTCATGGATGGGTATGCTCAGGTTGAGCATTGTTGGAGTGTCCTCATTTGCGCCCCACCGCGCCAGCTCATTTGCTTTTTCATTTCCTGGGGTGCCACAGTGTCCCGGCATGTATATTAGGGTGACATCGTTTTGCCTCCCTAGTTCCGTGAGGGTCTGTTTACATCCCTCTATCGTTTTGGATTTAACCTCGGCGTTTGTTAAAGATTTGATGGATGCCTGGCTATCCGTGCATATTGCCATCCTGGAGGATGTTATTCCTCCTTCTATTAGCTGTTTAGCTCATATGTCTATCGCTGTGATTTCACATTGAAGAACCGAAGAGGAGTCGTTTACCCTTCCCCATAAATCCAGGTTTAGTTTGTCGCACGATATTCTAAAGCCACAGCCACGCTCGCATTTTGAGCCGTGTGTGTAAATCGCTAAAGTGTTTTCTTGAATCACCCTATTGTTGATCCCTTCACTTTTTGTCGGGAACTGAGTTTTAAAGATTGCCTCCAAATTTGGATTACCCGTTTTGAAGTCCCCGCAATCTTCTTCCTCAAAGAATCTCTTGATCGTATTTCCATTACATACTTGGACGATCTTCTCTCTTCGCTTTCCACCAGACTATCGTTGATCGCTCCATGTGTTATCATGGGTCTGATTACACATGTGTATATCCATTTTATAATATAGTGTGATAGTCCCCATACTTTACCTATAGCATTTCTTCACGTCCAGAAAGCTGTTACCGCTTTGCTTTTCTTCTCGTGTAGGTGCCTAGCCCAATTTAGTTTCCCGTCCACCAGCACACCCATAAATTTGGCCTCATTCTTTAAGGTTGATCTAGTGTTTCCGATGCATGGGGGAACTATCTTTCTTAATTTATGTCTTTTAGTGAAGCCGCAGAATTCCGTTTTACTTGGGTTTATCTTCAGTGCGCAATCCTGCGCCCAAGAGGGTTTTCTTCAAACTTACCTCTGACTAATATCGCTAGATCGTCCGCTTAACAAGTTACGAAGAGACCTGTATCTGATAGGGCTTCAAGTAATTCATCAATCACTATCAACCATAAGAAAGGTGAAAGAATCCCTCCTTGTGGAGTTCCTCTATTTACCCTCGCCGTCAGTTGTTCATTACCGAAACTTGTAATTATGATTCGGTCTTCCAGCATGGACTTGATCCATTTGATTGTACTGTGATCAGTCCCCTTCTCACTCAATTTATTGAGAATCTTATCGATTTCGTTGAAGGCCCCTTCTATTTCAATGAAGCAGCCTAACGCTACTTCCTTGTACATCAATGCTTTTCCACTTGATGTACTAGGCTGTGTAGAGCGGAATCGACCGTTGGTTTATGACTTTTCAGTAGGAATTAGGTGAGGCTGATTGGTCTATAAGTATTAGGTGTGCTATAGTCCGTCTTGTTTGGTTTGGGTAGAAATACTACCTTTGTCACTTTCCAGTTTTTAGGAGTGTAACTGAACTCTAGACACGCTCTAAAGAGTAGGATGAGTTTGTTTCATAGTTTGTTACCTCCCTTCTGTAGCATGATAGGATATATCCCATCTCTTCCCGGTGATTTATATGGGCTGAAGGATTTTATTGGCCATCTTACCTTGTTTAAAGTACACAGCCTTGCTCCTCTTCCATTCCAACTTGGGATCTGCAAGGAGTAGCGTCTTCCCTCATCGATTCCCCCTCCACCAGGGTACTCCCCGGGAAGCTATTTGTAATCAGCCTCTCAAGAAATTCCCTCATATTGGATGAGTTTTCGATGAGCTCTAATTGGCTTTTCGATTTAGATAATACTTTCCTCAGTCTAGCTGCCTCACCCGTGCTTTCAATTTGGCTAGTAAAAACTTTCCATGATTCCCTTTGGGCTTTTTGGCACTCTGACTTGAATTGCCTGAGTGCCGTTTTATATTCTTCCCAGAGTTCCTCTTTTTGGTGTTTATTAGCTTTATTGAATAGCTTTTTGGTTCTTTTTTTCATTTCCATGAGACAAGAATTCATCCATCTCTGTTTCCATACTGTTTTCAGTCGTTTCTTTGGCGCTTCCTCGAATGCGAGTCTGATAACATCTTCAATGTAAGCAGTCTCATCATCGATTCCCTGTGTTGATTCCAAAGGAACATTTCTCGTACACAATTTTGTGTTTAAGACCTCCCTATATTTATTCCAGTTTGTTCTTCTGGGGTTTCTAAAAGTCAGAAGAATATTTCTGACATTGACACTTAGCTCAAAGAGTATCCATCCATGGTCCGAGATACATACCAATTCTCAATCTCATCAACAGTCCTCCCGTTCGCAAGTGTAATGTCTATAACTTGTTTTCTGTTTTTATTAATAAAAGTTGGCTTATTGCCCCTATTTAAAATAAAAAGTTCTGATTTTACTAAGTATTCAATTAAGGACTTACCCCTGTCATTGTTGTCTGTGCTGCCCCACACAGTATGGTGTGCGTTTGCGTCACAGCCTATGACTAACCTTAAGTTTGTTACCTCTGCATACCTTACCATATTCTTCAGAGCTTCCGTGGGAGGTGGATTCCCTTCATATGGAAGGTATGCCGATGCTAGTAGTAGCTTCTTTTGGTCTTGTCCTTTGCCGACTTCCCATTGCACAGCTATACAATCGCGGTCGCTAATCTGTGGAATAAAAATAGTGTGTATCTCTTTTTTAACTATTACACAAGCCCTGAGCCTACCTTTGTTCATTGTATAGAAACAATTAAACACTTTTGAGTTCCAGTTCATGTGACTTTTCTCAAAAGTGGATGATTCCTGGATCAGGGCGATCTTCACATCCTTCTTCACCATCATCAGCGGCCGTAGCCACACTACTCCTGAGTTCCTACGTTCCGGTTCATCGTTTGATTTACATCATCCATCTCTAGTGAGATATCCGACCAACCCTCCGATGTCACCTCCTCTAGATCTTCCGGTTTCCCCAGTGAGTATAACGATCCTATCGGTCCCAACTCGCTTTCTACGTCCATTTCGGCGACTTTTTCATAGAGCGATCCGAGGTCCTCTTCTTTAGCCGTCGCGAATGTACTCGGCTGTGGTTCACCCCGTTCAGCTACAGCTTTCTGTAGGTTTCCCTTAGCCTCTTCCTTTTGAGATTTCGGAAGGGTAAGGGTCTTTAACCTGGGCATATCATCTTTCCCAACAACTTCCAGGTTGGCGCCGGCCCATAATTCATTACTTTCAGCAATTTTTCCCCTGATTTACTCCAGCGTGCTTATATCCACACAGGTTACCCTGAAGAGACCATTGAAAAAGCCGATTCGCAAAGTCCGATTCGCTCATCAAACCTTCTATCTGCCACTGGTCGAACTTTGTCGCTAGACTGAACTGGTTTGTTGGGTCCACGATCTTGCCGTCAGAGTGGTTTTTATCTATTATTGCCACTTTCGGTGATTCACTCATTACTTCACTGAAAGTGGGTGACTTTCCTGTTTTTATTTTCTTCGGTAAGAGAGGGGTAACTCCTCCGACCTATTTCTTTTCCGCCATCCACTGCCTTTTTGGTTGCAGGTATAACCTTCCCCTTATTGGCAGTCTCTGATTCCTTCACACTTCCTTCCTTGCCTGTTATAGATTCCGATTTGGCTTTAGCCTTCTTCCTCGTCTTCTCAAGCACATCCTTGCTGTTTCGGCTATTCCACCTGTCTCCCTTAGGAATTTCGGTTTGTTGTTCCGAGCGAAAGATTTCCCTCGCAGGTGTTGCCATTCTCTTGATCAGCATCTCCGAGATCGTCTTCTCGCTCACCCCAGCCGCCCGACACTTCCTTAACCATTTCTTGTCCGAACCGTTGCGCTTCCTAAGCATGAGCTTATTCCTCACTGCGGTCGGGCAAGAGGTGGTTGTTTTTATAGCAGTCAGTTCCGTGTGCCCGTTTCATTGTCCTTGTTCGTTGCCTTGTTCGTCATTGATGTTCCTGCTACTGGCGACCTGTCCCTAACCACATTGCTAGAGCCAGGCCCGCCGGTGGTCGTAGCTTCCACCGACGTTTGGGTGTTTATCCCCACCCGAGCTGAATTATCTTTATTTGTGCTCTTCATTTCTTTTATAACGGGGTGGTATTTGATTTATGACAGTTCCCTTCTCTCCGCCCGACTACATTAGCCAGCACTCTTGGCAGAGACATGACCGTACCAAGAAGTCTGTTTCCAGCCGTCACCACGGAGAGGTTGTAGTCGCACGGCCTCCAGTGCACACAGTTCCGGCACGCAGTACAACGTATTACATGTTATCCCCATGTGCACCTGACGGCTCAAACCATCATTACTTCGCAACATCCAACGGCAGAAAATAGTCATTAGTCGTCGCCGGCGAGATTCGAACCTAGAGCCTAAGTGATAATGTCCTTTAAAGAATTCAGAATTTGCCCCAGAACTTTCAGACTTGCTTGACGTTTACCAAAATAAATATGAAAATCACAAATATGACATAAAACGGCTGACATAGTTCCTCGACACCTACGGCAAATGCAAAATTGCGGAATTGCATGTCCTCCTAATAAAATATAGTACATTTTTTTGATTAGGAAACTATTCCATTTACATAACCTTATTTTAATAGTTTTATTAACATCACATTTTATTTACAAAATCTATAACTGTTTGAAAGTTCTTGTCCTAAGCAAGAATTCTTCAATCCTCGTAGAGACAATCATCCTTTTTACTGTAAGTGGCTAAGAGTGAAAAACTAAACAAGATAGAAAAAACAAAGAGCAGAAGTTTAAATTATCGTCTCCTTAAAGTGGGGGCATGATTCTCTTCAACAACAATTGTCTTGGTCATAACGTCGTAAGCGGTTCGGTTATTTTTGAAAAACAACATCACAAAACACATTGGAAATAGAAGAACCATTAGAATATTTTTAGCCATAGCACGGAAAAGCGCTCGCTTTAAGCCAGGGTTGGCAGCTGGAAACAAGAGTGCACGCAAAGGTGCGCCATTCAAAGCTGGTTGAGCCGGTTGAAGAGGAAGTACAGCCTCAACATATACTATCCGAATACCAACTAATATTTTGCCAGGCGTTGCACCGCCAACATATCCGTGTCCCGACATTGTCCAGAGAGCTTCATAGAAACAAACAGCAATTTTCGTCAGGACCTCCAGCAAAAGCAAATCGGACGAAAACGACAAAAATTCTGTGTAGTCGTCCTCTATTGATTTCTTTAGCGCATCTAAATCAAAGCCGATCCCACTGCAGTTAAATTAATTAATATCGCACTAAAACAAAGCTAAGCTCACTTACAGATCCAGATCGAAGAGGTCAACAATGGTGAAAGTCAGCATTAACTTGAGCAAGAGCACAAGAGCAACATCTATAACTTCAGCTAAAAATCGCTTCCAAAACGGAGCAATAACAAATTCGTAACCTCCATTTTGATTGATGACTATGCGGGTGGAAACAACAATAATCGAAATGAATTAATAAGTCAAAGATATTTACTTTCTTCTTGTCTCAAATCATTGTCGAAATAATCTGCAATTCTTCTGTCACCACGTACTCCATTTCCAATGCCAAAATTCTGCCCTAGGAAATTTTGATTCGGTTGGAATGACGCAGCACTTGCTGATCCTTGTACTTGGCTTTGAAACAGTTGTGGATAATTGGCCATTAGATAATATGGAAAGCATGCAAGTGCATTTTGAGACATATTTGCTTGATTGACCCAGGCCCGCAGGAGTTCAAAGTATGCCTCCTTGGAGGTCATCTCTGGTTTAATTTGTGATGTAGAGAATGGCCCCTCTTGTACCGACTCCTGTTTTGGATGTTCTTGTGGTTCATTTTCTGCCATTTTCACTACTAAATTTTCTCTGGTAGATCCTCACAAATCAATTTTCTGTTGCTATTTTTCTTATCGAATTTGTCAAAATACATAAACACTGCGCTTTTTATATGTCACAATAATTTTGATTTTTAAGGTTGGATGGCGTGGATGACGTCAGTTCACTCCGTGGTTTATGTCTGAGATATTTTGGTGAATTTTACAAGTACTATTACGGCAAGTGAAATAGTTTCCAAACCAAATTATTTCTTTTTTGACATTAAATTAACTTATCTTCTCTACACCAAATTTTTTATTTTTTATGTCGAGCCAATAAAGAAAGAAAGACATCCAATGATTGTGCACTAATTATTTCATAAATTAACCATATATCTTCTTCTTTATAAAAGATTTTAAACACCTAATAAAGTTCACTCATTGGCCTTATGTTACGTGGCGGCGCTGAAAATCATTCAGTTTTCCAGAGTCGGCCATTTGTCTTCGAGGAGTGGCTGTCACTTTTTGCGATAAAGAGCAATCGAAGAAATCGGGGGACGTTTTCCGTAGTTTTATATCAACGGTAACAGTCGGAATAATTTCCGAGCGAGAAAATTCGCTGTGCAATAGTTTTTCGGTGCCGTTATTACAATTAGTTGAACAAAAAAGTTAAAACAAAGTGCTTAACCTAATTTTGTTGTGTGTGAATTGTGCTCAATTAGGCAGAGAAAATGTCATCGTCTGGCGATTTTGGCAATCCTTTACGAAAATTTAAGCTGGTTTTCCTTGGAGAGCAAAGTGGTATGTACAAAGTTTGATTCTGTAAAAATTAAAGTCCCATTTGCCACGGAGGAACCATTCTCCGCCGGGGTGACTGACTATGTCATGTCATGAAGCCAAAATCAATTTTTCTCTACTAGCTCCACGGAGGGTGTACTCTTTGAATAAATAGTTGAAGTAGCAAAGAAGTTTCTCTCAATTTTCTTTACCTCACAGCATAAAAGATTCGATCGACGTGATCTAAGATGAACTTCACCAAAAGATGCAAATTGTGTTCCCCAAAACATCAGCACTAATTAGACAAATTTTGTGATGATTTGGAAATGTTGACGTGTTTTCTTATATTGTCGTCTCTTTTGCTCGTACTGCGCTTTCTTGACACTTGTCGGGAACTGGACTACTCGTTGGCGATAATGCTCATGTCTCAATTTTTAAAATTTTTCTTGTAACCCTCTCTTGCTTACCACTTTTTTTTCAACGAGCTTAAAAAAGTTGCATCACCCCTGACTGGTGGTAGTATGGAAGATGACTCATCTAATTTAGCTGACAACCTGCCCAAAACACCTTCGTAACTTTATCTAGGTATGGTCAAGTGCTTACTCGCAACTTCTTCAAAGGCCTTCATTACTACCGACATAAACTTATCATAGAATCGATTGGAAGCTTATCATAAATTGTACAAGACCCGCAGTGGTACCTAGCATTACACCTTTCTTATAGAAAAACGTATATGTATCCTGTTGAAAACTGAATTTAATATATAACTCGATTTCTTCGCGGTCAATAATCGTTAAGATATTTGTATAATTTTTGCGTTTTTTATTAGTGTATTGATTTCTCTTTCCGTTGTTGTTATCAACCAGTAAATATTGTTCATAAACTATGGCAGAAGCATGCATTCGAGGACAAAAACGAATGCCGAGTGATTGAATACTGAACGAAATTGATAGCCAACTTTCCCGCGTCCTGAACGATGGTTAACAAAAGTATTAAATTGCCAATAGGTATCGAATTGCTTGACCAGATCTAATTGAACTACTTAATTCTTATATTTCTTTTATCTAACTTTAAATTGCATGCTTTTGAATGTCAAAGCACAAGTCTCTGCTTACTGCCAATATGAAATTAAATATATTTTAGGGTAATTGGAACAGCAGATGTACCATTTTCACTTTTTACATCTACTGTACAGTGAAAAATAAATATAAATGGCGTCTGCAATTTCATACACTCAAGGAAAACATGTGGACCAATTCCCGAAACTATTCCACTGGTTTTTTTTTCGAACGGTTTTGATTTGGCTGATTAGAAAAGCCTTTCGAATTTGTTCAGATTTATTCATACCACATTCGAGTGTGGTAAACTACCTGATCTAGAATATTTGTTAAACACAATTTTCACCTTTCTGGGCTCCTGGCATTGCACTAAAATTTATTGACAATTCATCTAAGTCAGTCGTTCTACACGACCCAATCAGAGCTACACGAGAGTATAGCGTGTATACGAAATTACACAAAAGTACACGTAATGTAAAAAAATGCATACACGAAGTTGATTATCGATTGCTTATCATGATCGCTATTATGACAATTGAGTTTACGATACTACCGTGCTGAGAAAAACAGCAGAGTGACTGCTACAAAGCAGATTTGGAGCGGCCTCTCTCTAACCAGTAAATTAATGGAATCAATTATCCAATTATCATACGCTTTGCTGTTTGCCTTACATATCAAAAAAGAAACTCCAAAATATTGTTTTTTTTTATTAATTTTATTTTATTCTTATTACCTAATGCTTTTCTATCTTCAGAAGGAGAGTTAAACACTGAAACCTTTGTAGACTGAACTTGTGTAACTTGAGCTCTATAGGTTGGGAGTCTTAAAACATTTGAATTTCTTAAATAATGCGGCTGTACATCCCTTAGATATTGTATTAATTTGCTTAGTTAATACACATTCCATTTAAATTTTATGCGTAAACTCTCCAATCCGAATACTATCGTATCGATTGCATATTAAAATAGAATTTTTTCACAGTTTTATCTTCACGCTCTAGTTGCTGTAAACCTTTATAGGGAGAACAACTTCACCTGATTTGAAAAAACTATTGCAAGTGGACTTACAATTTAAAGTGGATTTCGAATCACTGACATTTTCTCGTATAAAAAAAATATAAAAAAAACCGCAATGGCTTTTTATGTCATGGGTCGCCGTCAGTGGGATTTGAACCTGGAACCTCCGGATTTTTTAGGTCGACAGGTTATCTCTTACTCTACCGACAACTTGGTAAAAACAAGATTTTATAACCATATTATCAAGCGTTTTGGCGTTTGGCTTCTAAATCCAATTTTTTTTCGGATTTTTTTTTAGTTTGAGGGTATTCCGTCTTACAATAGTTATTATAAATTGTATACAGATCCTCTTGCATCTTCACTTTCTAGGTAAATTTCTCTTGTCATATACATAGATAATAGAATCGTCAGCGGAAAGAAGGCTTTTACAATGTTTGAGGACAAGAATTATGTCATTATTGTAAACCAAAAACAAAAGAGGTCCCAATATTAATTTTTGGGATACTCCTTATAAATTTCCACAAAATTTTGGAAATGTAAAACATTCTATTCCGTTTCGTACTCCTTAGCAATACAATGGGACTTCTGCAGGGACCGAAAATAACCCTTTTCGTATGGAAAAATCACAAATAAATAATGATCTGATCCTTTAATGAAGCGAATCGATGTTACCTCAATTAAGTGAACTTTTATTTTCTCGCGTTATTTTAAGAAGTAATAATAAAAATGAAACAAATGTATTAATTAATTTTTTGATATATGTTAAAAGTATTATATTTGCATCCATCCCTATTCCTCAGCACGCTGTCGCCACGATTTCAACTCAGAACATTTTCTGATTTTTCCTCGTGGACTCGGGTTGCCATATCAAAAGCATGTAAATAACTATAACAAGTTTCTTGTGAATCCATAACCAATCATTAGTGATTTTTTTATTAACAACTGTGCAACATTGAACCAAAAATATATACATTTTTCAAATTAATAATTCAAAACAATTTATAATAAGTAAATTCAAGCATTTCTATAAACCTACTGCTAAAAGATATAATCTGGCTACACTAAATGTTTTTTCCGACCACCCCAGTCACTCGAATTCGTATTGCATCGGAGAACTTCTCATGTAAAAACACTCACCACCCACCACTGAGTGCTGATCATTATCGGTCGTTCACTAGCATCTGGCTGCTGAATGTGCTTATCACAATCAGTGCCTCTTGGTTTCTCGACCAAGAAAGATCAAAAAAAAAGGTGGCTGTACACGGTTTTTGGCGAGTTTGAGAAATTTTGCATCATAACTTGCCATTTATCGTGTACTGCCAATCTTTTCGGAAGCTTTTTTAGCTTTAAATTTAGGTTATAGCAGTAAATCATAGTCTTAACTAAAATAAACTTTTTTATATTAATGTTTCAGATCATTATTACGACCTGTACTACCCCGCACAAAAATAATTTTTTGGAGATACGTACTACAGCGCCTGACTGTGATGGTCGCTATTTTGAATTTTTTCTTTTTTTTATTGATGTAAAAATTCATTTTTAAGTTTAATAAATAAGTGTTCGAAAAATGAAATAGATAGCTTTTGTAGTTTTTGTTATATAACCGTTTAAAATTAAGGTGCGCTTTTTACGAAAAAACAGTACGTTACCCCCAAGCTTTGAGTAATGTGTTCTTTATTTATAAATCTAAAAAGACTTCCAATATTAATACCTATAGTTTTACTTCCTTTTAAATCAATCATGACTATAATCAAACGCTATTTTTTATGGATTCAATTAATCGTCGTCTAAATACATAAATATTCTAATTTTATTCCACAATGCAATAGCGAGATTATTAAAAAATTGAAATCCTCTGTATATTATCGAGTTGTGCATACCTACACGATTCTGAAGTCTGAAGTTTATAGCCCGTCAAAGTTAATAAGGTTGAATCTCACCAACATACAGTGGTGGCAAGCTAATTAGGAACGCCAAGTCATTTTGTGTCAATATGCTCAATATGACAAAAAGGAAAAACCATACTAATAAAGTCACATTTGATTAATTCTAAAAAAATTAAGAAAGAAAATACAAATCTAGGCGGAAAACTAATTAAAAAGGATTACAAAACCATTTCTTTTTATATTTAATTTTCATTATTATAAATTTTCAATTTCAAGTCGTTAGAGTAAGTGATAATGTGTCGACCTACTAATTCGGAGTTCCCAGGTTCGAATCCCGTCGACGGCGACCCATGGTTGTTTTCTGCTGACAACAAATTACGATAAAAAGTCCTTGGGGGTTGCAGAGTAAATGTTAGTGGTTCGGAAACTACTTTAAATTGTAGGTCCGCTTGCAATCGTTGTCTCGAATCGGCTGAAGTTCTTCTCCCGCCCCATGACCCACGAGAGGTTACAGGAACTAGAGAGATTATAAATTTTAGGACTTAGTAGGACGACCATTACACTAAAATACAGCTAATCTCCGCCTTGGCATGGACTCGATCAATCGTCTCCAAACTTCCACTGGTGTTTCCTACCACGCTTTTATAATAGACGTAAACAGTTCGTCTCCGTTTCGGTAGTTTTGATTCCCCGACTCTGATTTTGACACCAACTCATAGATTTTCTATATGGTTAACATCTGGACTAAAAGATGGCCGTAAGCATTGACATGATGATATGAAAGCCACTTTTTAATAGACTTTACCGTATAGTTATACAGGCTATAACTTGGAGTTAATATCATTATTATTAATTTTTCGAATTTTATTATAATCCCTACATTGAAACTACAGGAAATAATGGAACACTAAAAACATATAATCAAATAAATAGAATAAAGTGACCATACATTTTTCGTATACCGGAAAATTCAGGAACATGAAAATTTCAAAAGGCGTTCTCTCGGCGAAAAAAAAAGATATTTGAGCAAACTCAACGGCATTTGAAAGAGGAAGACTTGTACTATAAGATCCCACACATAGTTTTTGGGAAAAAAACATCGCGGAGCTACATAACCTCAAATATGTCAAAAAACAGTGTTTTTGCACTTTTAGGTTAGAATATCTCAAAAACCTGATGTGATAGAGCAATTCTTCTTCCGGATTCGGTTTCAGCGGGAAAAATGACCTCGGAAACAACTATTCATTTTCCAGGGTGGAAAATGTCGCAGGCCTGTATATTTAAACTGCTAATCAATAGACAATTTCGGTTAATTGAAGCGTTAAGTTAATCAATTAATCGAACATATTACAGAGTTAGGACCGCAGGTTTAAATTTCACCAGCTTCTGTAACTCACGTGAGTATTTTCTCACTTGCGGTGACGTAAAAGGAAACGAAGTTGTCATTGTCCATAACAAGTTCATTGAGTTTTATGTCACTGCGAAGAAAACTATACAGTGTTAAGGGTTGCGCTACGGGTGATTCCCGATAAGCTCGGAGAGTTGGGTTTATTTTCGTTTAAATATCTGTTGTTTAAAAGGTATTTTTTTTAAATAAACCAACTCTCCAAGTGCAACTCTTAACCTTGAATCATTTTTTTATACAAGTTCATTCAACTAGTGAAGTTATAGGATCTTCTTTACTACATATGCACGCTAGAGTTAGTTATTAATTGATATTTTATGGGTTGATTTAATTTTTATAAGATACATTAAAATCAATAGCTATTTAATGAACAAACAAGCATGTTTGTTTTTAAACTTAAGTGTATACAAAAAATTATTCAAGATTAGGGGTTTCACTAGGGGTGGGTGGTTTCCGCAGCACTTGGAGAGTTGGGTTTATTTGTAATAATACATTTTAACCAATAGATATTTAAACAAAAAAAAGCAGGTTTTTTTTAATATTTTACGTAGAAAAAAAAATTACTCAACCTCAACGGTGGCACTTCTCTAATCAGTAAATATTTGCTGGGTTTTTTATATTTCAGCGTAGAAAAAAATTATTAGGGGGGGTGGGGTGAAAAACTTGTATCGCCTATATCTCGGCCGTTTTTCATCGTACGACGATAAAAAAGATACGATCGTAGAGGGCGCTTCAAGCGCTACAACTTTGCCCCTGACGGCTTTTGTGCTATCGTCAACCCTTATCACCGAGGTGGCGGAGAAAACATTTTAGACGCGAAATTTTTTTTTCATTGAAATTGACTAGTGCTATGATATTTTCTCGACTTTGTATGTACAATTTATGAACTTAAGCTCATAATTCCTAGAAACACGCTTTTCCGCGCTACCTGTGCAACCCTGCCGAAGGTTTGGCACAGGTAGGATAGGTAGCTTTCAGTCATATCGGAGTGGAAAGGTACGGCACTTTTTTTGACTACCTGTGCCACGTTTGTGTCTTTTCTCTGTTAGCCCTTGGAACATTCTTTTCGTGCATTTTGAGCTGTTCACATCGTACGTTACAATGTCCGATACACAGTGCATCATGTATACATGCAATACGTTTAATGAGTAAAAATAAAAATAAAAGCTGACTTGTGAAGGAAAAACCGTGCCCATCATTTTATATACTTTTACGAACATTCCCAACTTACAACCCACTTTATACTAATTACTAATTAATAACACTGTGCGTGAATCGGAGAGTTCAACAGAAAGTGGACCTACGTACCTAATTCAAGTACGCTGAATTTAATGGTGCTAGTCATTTTTCAATGGGAAGTAAAGGAAAAGTAAACGCGAAGCGGGTTAAACCTACTTATTGTTTTAAAATATAAGAAATGGATAAATGCGCGAATTTCAATAGCTTTTGTAATGTGTGCAGAAAGCATACAATTAGGTTCAGTCTGCGCAAAATTAGTGCGGGTAGTGTTGAATTGTATCATTATAACTTTGATCAAATTGTTATTCGTGCTATGGAATTTGCGCCATCTATCATTTGTACGTATTGCCTGGGGCAATTAAATCAATGAAACTGTTTGTTACTTTTGTTTAAAAAAAACACATTTAACATTTATTTGCAATCAATAAAGGATAAAAATTTAGGGGTTATATACAAAGTTGAGGGGAAAAAGTGATCTAAGTTGGTGATTTTTTTTAAGGGTTTTATGCAAATTTTATTAGAAAAAGCGAAAGACAATTTGTTGGTAGTACTATCGAAGAAAAAAAACAAGTTGAATTATAAAAAAATATTAAAAATTGTCGGAGTTATCGCCCCTCCCCCGAAACGCGTTTTTTTTTGCAGAGGCTTGCGGTGAACACTCTCCAAGGCGAAAAGCTTAACTGAAATCAAAAGAGTAAAAAAATTATTGAAGAAAAATGTAATGTGGTGTACTTGAACGGTTCAGCTTCCGAAAAATTTTTTTTTCCAATAAAAAAACCATGTTGACAAAAAAATCGATTTTTGAGGTGTTCAAAATTCTAAACAAAAATTCATTGCAAACAATCGAAAATTTTTAGATGAAAAAGGAACCGTTCAAGTACACGAGATTGTAAATATGAACAATTTAAAAAAAAATTATGAATATCGGTTGAAAAGTTTTTGAGATATCACGTTCATCGCAACGGTATTTTTCAAAAAACTCTATTCCGCGATCATCGCGTTTAAAGTTTTTGGACGCCGCTCGCCAAGTGCTTATGGATGGAACTAGAGCGCTGCGAACGGCTCTCATTTGAAATCTATTGCTCCGATCTGAATGAAATTTCACACAGATATTTTCGAGAGTATGTACTTTCAGAATATGCAATCAAAAAATTTTCGATTTTTTGTATATAACCCCTTAAGAAAAATGATCACCTTTTGCGAAAAATGGATGAAAAACGTGTTGTATTGGACCAAATCGATCATTTTTTTCCTTGAAATAATGTCTGTGTAATGTAATTTCATCGAAACGTTGGATATTTGATCGGATTCCACCGATATAAATTCACTAAATGGTCAAAATTTAAAGAACAGTCTTTTTGGGGTATTTTAGCCTAGAACTTTAAATCACCAATATTTTGAAAACAGGCGCTAACTTTGAAAAATGACTAGCACCATTAAATTCAGCGTACTTGAATTATGTTTACCAGGTAGGTCCACTTTTTGTTGAAATTTCGCTCTTGCACAGTGTAATTACTAATAGTATTTCCAGGGGGCCTTAAAACCGCATGCAAAAATTCAGCGAGGTAGGTGAACTTGTAATTAATAAATACCTGACGCCTGGACTAACACCAGTCAAGTATGCTAGATACACTGCAATGGATGAATACCAAACAAAGGCTTACGTATAATTTTATGGACCAAAGCAAAAATGGATTTCAATCTTTGTAGTACTGGCTATGTCATGAACCAAAAAATCTTGGAAATATCAATAAATAAACTTTTAACGGCAATTCGAGTTTTAAGAATTTTTTCCAATTTCGATCGGTCGCGAAATAAAAAATATTTATGGTATCGTTTTGGTTATGGTTCTTTCCTGTTCTGAACATCCACTCAATATTTTAACAAAATCGGATATATAGTTCCTAAGAAAATCGAGTGGTGAGCACTAAAAACATCGTATCGAGAAAAATGCGCGTGAAAGTTGAGGTCTGTACTTTCGAGCTCCTAACATATCCATACTTATACACCCATAACATGAGAATGAGAAATAGTTCAAACTCCAAGAAATCCTCTTGGCCTTAGGTTCTTCAATAGTTATCGAAGCGATATATGAAAATTTTTTTTTTTAATTTTCCGGACGAGAAGACCCCATTAATATTTAAAAAAAATTATGGTCTGTCAGCTGGCTACTTAAGGCTATATCTGAGATACAGTGGTGGCAGACTAATTAGGA
This sequence comes from Leptarthrus brevirostris, assembly GCA_964036015.1. Classification (NCBI taxonomy): domain Eukaryota; kingdom Metazoa; phylum Arthropoda; class Insecta; order Diptera; family Asilidae; genus Leptarthrus; species Leptarthrus brevirostris. Next base: position 108,534,187 of record OZ038372.1, on the reverse strand, counting down.
ATAGCTAGAGAAATTATGATCTCGCTGTGATTTTTCTGATTTTAGACCGGCTAATAGGAAAGTAGCTCAGGAATATAATATAAAAACACTGGCATTTACAATAAAATAAAGAAATTCAATTAACAAATAATTTTTATTGCCTCTCATGTAATTAATAAAAGCAAAATAAAATCTGTATCGGCGCACTAATTAAGAACGGACATTACGAGCAAGATAAGTTGCAAATGATTGTATTTGAGCAGTAACGTGCTTTAGTTTTTCTTTACTCACACTGTGTTCATCACTCCTGATAGTTCGCGAAAGTTGTAATAACAGTTTAGTTATGGGCGCAGAAAAAATTGTGTTTCGAGTGTGTGCAAAATCATTGTTGAATTTTATGAGCACGGCTTTTCTTATGGCAGTATTCCGAAGCGAATCAAATGCTCTAAAAGTCTAAAACGATGGTATACAACGCAGTGCAACATTTTAAAAAGCACGGAACCAGGGAAAACGCTTCTAGAAAAAAATTTCCTCGCAAAACCTCTGATTTGACAGATCGTCGAATTGTCCGATTTGCGAAACGAAAACTTTCGAAATCAGTCGTTGGTATAATGCAAAATGAGGAGGGAGTTTTCCAGGCAGCATACGGACTAAACTGTCCTTGACTGAAAAAAAATGTTGTGGTCGGACGAAACAAAGTTCACTATGATCGGTACAGATGGAAAACGGTACATCCGACATACCCCGTGTCAGGAATTCATATCTCGTCATATAAAGTCTAGTAAAGTTTGGAGGAGGTTCAGTAATGGTATGGCGGTTGCTTTTCGTGGAACGGTGTTGCTCCCATTTACAGGATAAATGATATTATGAACCAACATCAATACATTAAAATACTTCAGTATGTAATGAAGCCTTATGTGCATCCGGCAGGATAATCCCTGACAATATAGTCGGGGTCATGCTGCAGAGGGAGGACTGCTGGCGAAGGATTGCATATTCCGTGAGTGGGATCGTTCACAAAAGGAAAGAAGCAAGAATGGGACTTCCTAATGAAAGGTCCTGTTGGCTTGTTGGGAGCGAGAAAGCTGGGGTTTTTAAGACGGCGTCTGTTTGATTGTGCTTTGTTGGAGGCTGACTTATAGGACTTCACCTCGAAGTAATGTGCCCTACACGGTTCTGGGATGATACTGCTGGGAGGCTAGCCAGTACGTCTGGCCATTTGGCCAGGGAATCCGGCACACGGGTGGCTTCGGTGACCTAGGTGCATAACCGCGTTCCCCCGCTATCATAAAAAAACCAAGCCGTACGTTGAAGAAAATTTACCGGTAATTTGGAAATTCCAACACGACAATAATCTGAAGTAGTTAATTGAAGTATAGCATGTTGTGAAATAAATGTCATTTTTCTTAACTTCGATATAATTTTATTTTCAGAATAATCACATGCCTCTACTCATAATTTTGAGAGCTTTTGTACATTTTAGTTTAAAATAAACCAAATCATAATTTAATTGTATCACGTATTCTTTCTCGGCATGGTATTCACTTGTTTTACAAGATGGAATTTTGAATTGGCTTAACTTCATTCCATATTTAAATGCATGAGTCATACAAATCAATAACTTTTAGCACGTCTCTATGCAAAACTCAATTATACAAAAAGTGTAGGCAGTTCAAATGAATGGTGAAGGGAAAAGTGCCAACAAGTGGAATTCTCCACTTTTCGGATCATATTACTTTTCCTTTCTTTATTTGCGTAACTAATTGGTTCTTGTTTATCGTTGATTAATTTTATACGGTACATGAATTGAACGTATTTGAGCTGTGCTCTTAAAAAACTGATAGTTGTCAGTGAAATGAAAATCGGATAACGTTTTACACCAGATTACAATATCCACAGTCTCATTGAAGACGCTTTTTGATATGCTTGTCAGCGTTCTGGTTGACTGACACTTTATTCTACTGTCCCAATTGACGTATGTTGTTGCACGCAAATACCTTTGAGGGATTCGTTTGATTGTGAATTTAAATTCATTACTATACGGCTTCAATTACAAATGAAATGGATTAAATTCGCTCTTCTCTGTGTTAAGTATTTTTAGATTAACTGTTACCGAGCTATGTCCGATTTTTTATGGAGATAAAAACACCTTGTAAATTAAGCCCAACATTTGTTACACCATACATAAATCCCCACAGATGCAAACAGTTTGTCAAATAGAACTCAGAAGTGATGCAATATTATTAGGTGAATAATGAAAACTTTAAAAATCCAAATTTCCAGCGAACCAAATCCAAATTTAAAAGGGACCCAAAAAATTATTTTTAAAATTTGATTTAAAAAAAATTCAAAATTAACCGACAGTCTCTGCACTAAGGTAGGTAAAATAATTTAGTACCGTAAGATGGAATCTGGCATATTGCCAGGAAAAAGATTCAGTTAATTTTTAAATAAATTTATTTTAGCAAAGACCAAAACCAGTAAAGCCGTATTACTTGCTATGGTATTAGCTTTCATAAAAAAAGTTCTGACTAGCTTCACTCATGATTATGGCGTGACGTGAGTTGAAATATGAGGGCATTGAAAAACGCTGAAATTTCAGTTGTCGACTTTAATTGATTGACGCGCTAAGTACGATGAAAAAATATTTTGGTTTTGATACATCAATTTTGTTATAAATTCCTAACGAAAATACAGAATAATATTTATAAGAAACGTTTTTATTTGTTTATAGATAGAGCATTTCGAAATCAAGCCAATTTGTTGCATTGTTTGGGGCGAATCTGGCGACTTTTTCTGTAACATTGAGGTTAGAAATATTGATTGTCCTTGTGGAATCCTCGTGACAAACGTGGTGTTAGTCTTGCTCAGAACGTTGCACCAAAACAGTAATAATTGAAAGTACATCAGAAAACGTCAAAAGGGAAGAAGAGGAGTTGCCTGTAAATGTGCCTCAAAAACGAGGACGACCAGCAAAGAAACCTGCAAAATATGCTTCTAAAACGAGGACGGCCAGCTAAAAAAGCAAAATAATAAAATAAGAAATAAAAATTTTTTTCGCGTATCTAGTGCATTACCATTCATATTTTATCATTTTCAATAAATAAATCAAAAATAAGAACAATTTTTTTGCTTAGTTATTCAATTCGCCAGATTCGCCCCATTGTTGAAAATGCTCAAAAAGCATTGTTTTTATAAGATAAAATGTATTTTTCCAATTTATTTTTTAATGTTATCATTACAATTTACAACAAAAAAAAATTTCAAAGTAACTTGCTTAAATCTCTTTTCGAACTTTGAAATCTGCCAGATTCGCCCCATCTTTAGGTACATAATTGGACCACTATTGCTCATCCCCTGTTCGCTAGAAATTTAAAGCAAATTTGTTCTCTGATCAGGAAAACTTTTAACTAGACCGAAATAGAATTATTATAATAAAGCCACCAAAGAACCGCAGTATTACTTATAAACTTCAGCTAAAATAAACATTACCATTGTCGACTTCGAATTTAAAAATAAAACACCTGGTAATGTTAACTTGACGGTCAAGTTAGAGTATTAGTACATATCAAAATGATTTTAAATGCAATAAAATAACTTCGTTAAACATTGGCTCTTTGTCGTCATTAAAAAATTTTAAATTTTTCGACGGCTACTATTAATACTACTAAAAGCAGCACTATGACTTATGAACGCCTCCAGGGTTGTCGGCAAAAATTGAATTATTTGTCATTTGCCGTGATGAAAAAATATCGTCAAAAATTTTAGTCACTTATGACAAAGGTTAAGAATTTTAATTTTTTAGGGTAACACCAAAATTTTCTATGCCGATGTTGGCGGTGTGGCGGTCCTGCCTTTACATTGGCAATCAACGTTTGGCTACCGATGCTAAAGCAGTTTGGCAATATTTATCTACATAACGAACTAATAATAGGTCTGTTTGTTTCGCTGCACAGGAAGTGTAAATTAAGTGTTACATGCAATTGTGGTGTAAGTCAAGTGACGTCAAAAGTGTCAAATTTGCCCTATACTCACGTTAGTGAAACAAACGGCGAAGTGCAATTCCATCTTGACTTTTTTGTTTGATAGCTAAACTAAAGTTGATTTTCTTGATTTCAAAAATTTCACGGATTAAATTAATTTATGAATGAAGAAAACAATTTTGCAATTCTTTATAAAACATTAAATAAAAATAAAAATTTAAATTAATTTGGTGTATAATTCATGACTAAACATTTATTTATATGGTGATATATATTCATATTATGTATAATAATATAAATATAACTTCGGCTTTCTCATTTTGAACTACATAGGCCTTTTCAATAGTCCTGACATAATTGAGAAATGAATTACAAATAATTACAGTTAAATTGAAAACTATACTTGATCAAAAGCAGGTGTAAAAAGTTACACTTGTATTGCTACCACTTCAGCGAAACAAACGATTTTAAGTGTAAAATGTTGAGTGTAAAATTTACACCAAGTCGAAACAAACGACTTTTGACAGTTTTTCTGCCCTGAGTGTAAGAAGTGTTTAAAAAGTGTAGCGAAACAAACAGACCTAATATTCACAATATATTGCCCCCGTTCCACCTTAAAATACGAATCATATGAAGTTAAATTTCAACATGGATAGGGCTCTTGCTGGAATATATCTGTTAGCAAGACTTTTTTGACGATCGAACTCATGTCGAAACGATTAATTATCCAACGTTGGTCCGATATTGGGTAAGTTCTAGTATCTAACTGCAGCCAATATCAGAAAGCATCTTCAATGGGACAGAGGATATTTTAATCTGAGAGAAAACATGCAAGGCTATTTTTATGTTTGAAGCTTTAGTCAATAATATATTGACCATTCTTATCAATAACATCATCTTTTCGGCAACGTTTCAACTTTTCAGCAACTACATTGGTTTCGATTTCCTGTTCAAAAAGTTTCGCGAAGCAATAAAAAGTGGAAGTTCGATTCGGCAAGGTCCGACGAATAAGGCGGTTAGAAAAGAATTACCCAGCCAAGGCGCATTAGCTGATTGCAGGCTTGCAAAAATATATACCGCTTAACGTTATCAGGGTGTAAAATTAGCCCTTTCGAAGTTGTTAATGCTGGCCGCTTATCCGTTCTCCTTAATTTAAACAATTACTATAGTTGCCGTAGACAGCTGCATTATTTGCGTTACACTGGGGAAACTGCAGCGCGGACAATACTGGTAAGCTGATTCAACAATGCAATATTTTCACTCTGTTTAGTCATCCTCTTTCGATTTCGATACGAAAATATCAGTAGAAATAAATTCAGTTAAAAAACGTTTTTTTAACATGACATAATTTCTTCAGATTGCATTTTCAAAAAATTCTAATGACAGATTCTGAAAATTCAAACAATTTTATGTCAGATAAAAATTTTTTAGACCCGAGTATGTAGGAAAAAATAACGTTCAGCGTTCCATCCCGGACGCTACGAGGAAGTAACTAAAGGAGAGGCCATAACGTATAAATGAGGAATGAGGAGGCAAGTGATTCCAAACTGGTGCACTGTCTGTCACTTTTGTTTACGTTTCTCCGGTTCGAAATGAAATTCAGAAATAAAAAGTAAGGAATATTTCACATTGTTTTGGTAAACATATAATAATTGTGCTGTGAAGTGCTGAAAGAGTGTCTTAACAAGTTAAGACAATTTATTAATATCATTAACAGAGAAAAGTGCGTTTCTATTCAGAAAAACTGAAAATGAAGTGTTCAGTGAATTCCGGTGATAATAGCAAACACCACAAGCTTTCCGGAACATCTTTCCATATGTAAACTAAACCAAGTAAGGGTACTTTATAAGGCACACACAGAAAACAGCTATTGCAAAACACTTAAACCGAGTTTTTAAAAAAAATTCCCACTTCATCGGAGGAAAGTTTGTTGATATTTTTTGTCATTTAGTTGGGAGTTTAGTTCCATCGTCGTAGGTGAAAATGTAAATCGGAAGGAACTCGTTCTATTAAAGTTTTATAATTTACGTAGTCGATACACAATATTCAGCCGAGGAGAACTTTGCCAAAATTGAAATAATATATATTATATTATATAAATATATTTTATTATATGGAAATTATTACATTGATCACAATTTATTATTTAGTTCAATATTTTAAAATACGCGGCAAAACTCCCGTATATAAAATACTATTTTAATCGCCTGCTTTGTGCTTATGAGATTGTATGAATATAAATCTCACACCAGCTTAAAATTGCCACGCTTTTCTGAGTTAATGGCCTCCCCTTTAGTTACCAATTGTTAGAATAGAATGTTGTTAAAGAATCTCTTTTCATTCAATTTGTACTTATGAGGCTTGATAGTTAGTTGGACTTTTAAAGGAGGTGCAGTTTTTAAAACGTTCTTATTAACTCGCTTCCTTGTCTGTCTGTTTGTCTGTTCGGTACAAATCTTACAATCAATTTTAAACTAACTTCCTGATCAGCTAGAGACTTGAAACTTTAAATATAGCTCAAAACTGGATAATAATGTAATATTAACGTTCTGTCTGTTCGCCTCTATACAGAATCACAGTCTTTAACACCATTATTTTACCTGTCAATTGAGATATTAATAACGTCTATAAGACTAAAACTACAGAAAATATGCGTTGAAATGTAAGACTGGTTAATTTCATCGTAAAACAATTTCAAACTCCTATAGCTAGATGTGGAGGGGAGATTGTTTATCCGCCTAGATCTATCAGTTCCTTCATTATTGCACACGACCTTAGAAACACCCTGAATATGATGGAGCGCACCACAGACAATCGGGTTCAGTTTCCCTATTTGAAAGGCCATTTGAAGCTTTACATTAAAATGCTCCTAAGCGCTCTGAAGGAAATCATAAAAAACCGAAATTGCTTTACAGCTTCACCAAAACTGCACCGAAAAGCATTTTTGTACACCGGCCCCGCAGCTCTCCATCCCATCTTTCTTGCCAGGACGCCATGGTCGTAGCCCAGGTCACTCTCGCGGTCTCCCCATCCAGGATGGGCTTCTCCCGGTGGATGAACTTTCGCTCCCTGGCTAAAAGGTCATAAAGGTATGACCCCCGCGACCACTATTTATTTATTTAAGCTTAATACAAGCTATTGCATAAAAAATACAAAAATAAAAAATTTAATACAAACTATAACTTAACTTAATACTAATTCTACAGAATATAATAAATGAATAATTAAGAATAAATAAATAAAAAGTATAAGCTACAATATGAGCTATATATATTGGTAACTGGCAGAAGGCGAAAGGAAGAAGAATTAAAGTAGGCGATCAGGATCAAGATGGGCGGGGTCAAGATATAAGGCTTTGTGGAGTGATGATTTACTCAGATGGAAGTCAAAAGAGGAAAGGTCGTTGACTTTTCGTAACATCCTGGTAATTGGCTCGCTTTGACCGTAGTTTGTGCGATGGCGATCGAGTCGGAAAAGGGGAGTGGACCTAAGGTTACGGGGATTGGTATAGATGGGTAAAGATTGCAGGATTGAGGGGCAGTCTATGGCACCAGTTAATAATTGATAAATGAAGAGAATGTCGGAAACATCACGACGTTTGCTTAGAGGTTGTAAGTCGATCAGTTTCAGACGGTTTTCATAGGGAGGAAGGTTGAATCTGTCAACCCACGGAAGATCACGTAGAGCAAAGCGAATAAACCTACGCTGGACAGATTCAATCCTATTAATGTGAGTTGTTTGTGTAGGGGACCATACCTGGCTGGCATATTCAAGGAGAGGTCTAACGAAGGAGACGTAGAGAGATTTGGAAACATAAGGATTGGAGAACTCTCTAGACCAGCGCTTCACAAACCCTAGCGCGGAGTTAGCTCTGTTAATTATGCTGTCAATGTGGGAACGGAAATTGAGTTCACTATCACAGATTATTCCTAAGTCACACAAAGAGGTAACGATAGGGACTGGTACGTCGGTTAACATATAGACTCTCGGGGTGGCGGTAAGACGCTTGCGGGAATAAGAGATGGACTGGCATTTGGAGACATTGAGCTCTAGAAAGTTTTTCATGCACCATGTGATGAATGAATCGAGGTCTTCTTGCAGGAGAAGAGAGTCGGTAGTGGAGGAGATATGTTTGATTATTTTCATGTCATCGGCATAAATGGACAACTCTGAGTGTTTGATGACACATTCAACATCATTTATTGTGAGGATAAAAAGCAATGGACCTAGGTGGCTGCCCTGAGGGACGCCGGAACGAGCGACAATAGGGTTAGAAATGGATGAACTGAAAAGAATATTGTACTGACGGTTGTTGAGGTAGGATCGGATCCAGGAGATGAATCTGGGGGGGAAGCCTAGGCGATCAAGTTTGAACAAGATAACGTTATGGGAGATCTTGTTGAAGGCTTTACTAAAATCGGTGGCGATATCATCAACATCTTTACCGTTTTCCAGGGCACATAGGGTTTTAGAGACGAAGTCAGTAAGGTTGGTGGTTGTAGATCTACCTTTGAGGAAGCCATGCTGGGAATGTGAGAAGATAGACTTACAGTGGAAGAACATGGAATCATAGACCAATTTTTCGAATAGTTTAGGTATGGATGATAATTTAGCAATGGGTCTGTAGTTGGACACATCGTTCTTGCAACCTTTCTTGAAGATGGGAATAATATACGAATTTTTCCATAATTGAGGGAAAACCCCTTGAGTGACCGAGAGACGAAAAAGCAAAGTAAGGGGTTGGACTAGATGTATGGCACACTTTTTCAGAACAATGGCCGGAATGCCATCAGGACCTGGGTGAAAGTCGTCCTCAAGCCTATTAATACTGGCGGCGACTAGTTCAGGATCAGGGTCAAAAGATGAAAACGACGTTTGAGTGCATTTGTCCATGAATGCAAAATAGTTAAGGTCGGGTTGTAGAGAATTGTCGCTGAAAGATTTACTGAAGAAGTGTGCAAAGAGGTTAGCGATAACCTTAGGATCAGATGAAGAGGTACTCTCGAGCTTTAGGGTGGAAGGGTAACCATTGGATTTCTTCTTAGAATTAATAAAGCTATAAAAACGCTTGGGGTCGGATATGAGGCTAGTTTCCATCCGTTGGAGGTACTCATGGTAGAGGGTATCACAACGTTCAGAAAAAGAGGTATAAGCAGATAGATAGGAAGAATAGTCAGACTCAGTCTGGGTTAGAAGAAAAGTTTGCCAACGTTTGTTTCTCCAGTTGCGAAGAGAGCGTAATTCTTTGTCGTACCATACGGGGGATGAGGAGTAGTTTTTACGAGGAAGAAGAGGGATAGATTGTGTAAGACAAGCGTGTATTTCCGAATAGAACGCCTCTAAAGCGACGTCAACTGGGAGATGTTGAGGGATATCCCCAATATTAGAGTTGAGGAGCAAGTGATTTAATTTGTCAAAGTCACCTTTACGAAAATTGAAGGATAAAGAAGACTCGGAGCCTGAAACGGCATGAAGGTGTTCGTAGGAGAAAACGAGGAACAAAGGAGGATGGTGACGGTCGAGGGAGGAGAGAAGATGGTTGCTTTCTGCGACAGCCGAGTTAACTGGGTCTGAAGAAAAGATTAAGTCTAATTGTCTGTCCAGGAAGTTCCTGACTCCGCTTACTTGAAAGAGACCTGAAACGGAGAGCTGATCGGTAAAGAAGGCTTCTTTGGCCGAAGATGCGTTAAGGGGGACAAAGTGAGAACAGTCCTCGGACAATGACCATTGGATACGGGGGAGGTTAAAGTCACCCAATAAAATAAGTTCATCGGACGCGTTAGCGTTCTCAAGCATGGTATCGATCGCTTCAATTATAGGCTCGTAGGCGTCTAAAGGTTGAGAGGGGCGAATGTAACAACAGAGGATGTACAGAAGACACTTATTTAGTGCTATTTTTATACACACAAATTCTGATATTGTAGAGTCGGAGGTCTTTAGCAGGGTGGCGTCATAACGGTTGTGAGCAGCTATGAGAACCCCGCGACCTGGTGGATCATTGGTGCCTATACAACCGTCGACACGGAAAATGGTATAGTTTGGAGGGAATAGTTCGTTGTCGAGAATTCCTGGTGTTAGATTGGTTTCAGTTAAGGCAAAGATATCGTGCGGGAATTTGTGGGAGTTAAGAAAAATATTGGATGTTTTTGTACGAAGTCCTCTTACGTTCTGGTAATAGACCGACAAGCTGTTGGGGAGAGGATCTTGATCGGAAACCGCGGGTGTAATAGAGGGGAAGTCAGAAATAGGGAAATCAAGGGGGTTAGGAACGAAAGTAGTTTAAGGAGTCGTTACGACTTTTTTGAAGATGGGAAATACGGCGAGAACTGACGTACGCAGCATAGGTGGATAGATCTTCTGAAACTTTATGGGAAGGTATATTGAATGATTCATGGTATTTTGTGAAAAGTTGGAGTAAGACTGATGGGTCTGTGGGCAGGCCTTCTTGTTGTATACTTAACATGACGTTGGTGCTGGTTTTACCTCCAACACAGACGGAGTTCGGTTTGTCGTGGAGATAGGCTAGAAATAGACGTACGTTGTCATAAATGCGACGGTCCCGTAAACGGGACAAGAGGTATCGTCCATCGCTAGAATCAGCAGAGCGCAAAGTCAATTTAACTGTAGGTGGGAGAAGGGGATCGATAAATGAATGATGTTCGGATAAAGGAGTTTTGGCTAGCGGAATGGGCGGGTTAACGGAGGTAGAATTTGTTTGAGACGGGGCGACAGTGTAGGAGGATGACGGCGTGGAATTAGGTGGGCATGCGGAGGAAGTAGTGGGTGCAACGTTTTGCGTATATAGAGGAGAGGTGGGACAGACGGAAATCGGAGCAGAGGTGGTGGAGTGGTCGGAAGAAGTTGGCTTGAGGTTAGAAGGGCAAGCGGAAGAAGTTGGGAGTGCATGGTTAGGTGGGTGCGCTGGACATACGGAACTCAAAACAGTATTGGTTGGGTTGACGGTTGGAATGGACGTGTTCGAGGGATTCGGTGTAACTGGAACAGGGGGGTTAAGGGTGTGAGAATATATAAAGTTGGGATACTTGACTGGAGTACTTAGATTAAAATTTGGAAATAGTCCCATTTTGAACTGCCAATTGGAGTTAGGATTACTAGATTTAGGATTAATGGTGAGATGTGCGGAAGAGTGAGGAGTACTTATGTTGTTACTAGTTCTAAGATTCTTATGGTTAGGGTGAATACTAAATTTAGGTATGGGAGAAGGTCGTTTGGGGTAGTTAGTAAGGTTAGGTTTTTTAGTATTTAATTTAGGGTTAGGTGCAGAGGGCTTAGGGTTAAACTTAACGTACTTCCTAGTCCACTTAGAAATTGTGATGTTCCCGAGAGTGAAGAATTTGCTGGAGGGGTTACTGATGAGCCAGACATATTTGTTTGGGATGAAGATCTTGAAGTTGCTGGATTTCCCTTCGTCTGACGAGAGTAACTTCAGGCAGCTAACGGGGGTGAATCCAAAATTGCGGGAAAAAAAACTGTGGGCCCAGGAATCGTTGGCGTTATGAGGTGCACCCTTTAGAAGGAATGGAGTTGTGCTTGATAAAGATAAATGTTTACTGCCTAGCCTTTTTAGTCTCTGCTCCCATTCCGATACTGTCCAGGTGGTGCCAAGTTTGTTGATCGTAAATGTGGTGGAAGTGGGTTGGGATGACACTCGCGGAGAGACATTGATGGCAACATCAGCAACCTTCTCTATAACGGGCTTGACCAAACCAGCAATAGCATCAACATCTGAGGCAGGCTGTACCAAGGAGGAATGCGGAGGAATCACATACACGGTGGATTGAGGCGGAACTGCGGAGGTTGCATCCCGGAGAGTGGAGCAGTCCCCATCAGAAGATGTAGGTCCAGAAGAAGAAGAATTCTCTATAACGGGCTTGACCGAACCAACAGGAGCATCACCATCTGAGGCAGGCAGCGCCGAGGAGGAATGCAGAGGAATCACATTCACGGTGGATTGAGGCGGAACTGCGGAGGTTGCATCACGGAGAGTGGAGCAGTCCCCATCAGAAGATGTAGATCCAGAAGAAGAAGAATTCTCTATAACGGGCTTGAGCAAACCAACAGGAGCATCACCATCAGAAGCAGGCTGCAACAAGGAGGAATGCGGAGGAATCACTTTCACGGTAGATTGAGGCGGAACTGCGGAAATTGCATCCCGGAGAGTGGAGCAGTCCCCTTCAGAAGATGCAGGTCCAGAAGAAGAAGAATTCAGACCAGAACCATCTGTGGTGTCAGACCGAGGAAAAGAGGGGCCGAGATAGCTTCTAGTGGTTAAACTCTTAATATCAGAGCCGACTGAGCCAATTAATTCCAAGTTCTTCACAATGGCTGTTGAGCACGAATCCAGATCCCGCTTGACGTGCCGGACACCGCGCCGAATGTCGTCTAAGATTGGCATGATAGATTCCGCAGGTTGGCCGATGGAAGGCGATGGTGATCCAGCGCGGAGGTCATCCAAGGAAGCGACCAGGCCGCTCAGCTTTAAGGAAAGCTCGCAAATCCTGCTTGAAAGAAGCGATGAGTCGTTGGTCAAACCCTCAGCGATCTTAAGCAGCTTGTCCAGTTTTAAGTTTAGACTAGCGTAGTCATCGGACAAAATTTGCAGTCCAGCAAAGTTTGTGGAGATCTCATTGACCTTATCTGCGATGTAGGATTGATCCGTGGAGAGCGTAGCAACGACCTCCTTCACCGCCGGTTCCGAGACCGTGCGGTAGGAGCTCACAATGCGGAACGCATTGCGTCGGCCCAGACTTCTGCTCCATAAAGCATTATAGAATCAACGGTGCGGAGCAACAGGCGCCTTTGCAGGGTCTGGGTCCTCCAATGTTGGCCATGACTCTGCTCAGAGTTGCCGTCACCGCCTTATCAGCCCGGCCCTTGATCTCGTCCCAGAAGGAGAGTCTACAATCGAGGCTCAGCCCCAGGTATTTGATCGCGGGCCGCGTCTGAACCGACAGGTCCCCTACCCGCATTCCGATCAACAGCGGAATGCGCTTCTTCGTAAGAAGGGCGATCCCGATTTTGTCAAGTGCCAACTCCAGTCAGCCGTCGCGTAGCCAGGAACTTACCCGGCGCATTGCCTGGTTTAGTCTCATCTGTGCTGCTACAACATCTATAGCGATAATAACCGCCGCGATGTCGTCAGCATATCCAACCAAGAAAGACCCTTTTGGAATCTCCATCCGAAGGATCCCGTCATACGTATAATTCCATATGTCGGGACCCAGTATGGAGCCCTGGGCTACCCCTGCCGAAAGATCCCTCTTTTCAGGACCATCTTTCGTCTCAAAGGTGAGGGTGCGATCCCTCAGATAGTCCCTCATCATCCGTAGTAGATACTGAGGGACCCTGAAGTCACCCTTTAGCGCCTTGAGCGCGTCCCCCCACCTCACCGAATTGAAGTCAAAATGTATAGCTTTTTCACTAACTTATCAATAATATTATTGATTTAGTTATTTAGAAAGCTGACAGTCTCATTCGGTGTCTATTTCGAGTGACTTCAACATTCATATAAAAATATAATATTTCGTTTTGCTGAATAAACGCAGAAGTTGTATACTCATAGTTGTCTCTGGTAAAAACGTCACCAGAAAGAGTTTTTGGTAATAATGACAACAGCTTCTTCACTCTGCTAGTTTTTTTTTTGTTGTAAGTGGCTGAAAAATGCTTCAGATTTAGCCATGCCTTCCTAGCCGCTATTGCAGACTGCTTCTTCTCTGTCAAATCTGTTGAACTTTTTTCATTCTCCAGTATGTCACACAACTGGCAAGTGTCAGATCAGTGAAGCCAAAGAAGAAAAAGTGTTAGCCTACGTAGACTTTATATATATACAAATATTATAATGAGACTCTCGACGTGATAAACTTTTAATCTGATCCTTAACCTGGCCAGTAAATTGCAGAGGCACACAGCATTGGCCCAAATGCGGTGTTTGCCACACATGTTACTCCACCCGTTTTCGAGAGATTCCATGCACTGAGCAATATGGTTTCTAGCAAACCCAGATATGATTTCGTGCAAAGGCGATACTAAGCATAAAAAATATACCAACACAAAAACATTATTCGTTCCAAATAAATGAAATCATATTATATTCATGAGGAGCATTTCTTAAAATTCCCGTTCCACGTTTTGGCCTACGACGACGTTTTTGAAGGGATCCCTTAGAGTTCGGTACTACTGAAATGATTTTTTCTTTTAAACTCGTGATTAGCTTATCTACAAAGATGGCTAAGAACATAGTCCACCAAATTAACCAAAAAATCGATAAATATAATTAAAAACGCGCCAATCTAGGATTCTAAGTTAAATTTATCCAAGCAAGAGACAATCAGGTAATTTTTGAGTAGACAAAATTAAGCGTCGCATTTAGAAATTTCCGTAGAATAAGAAAATTAAAACGTGAATCATTTACTCACTAAAAAGGACAAAGGTGTTATCTGTCAAAGGGTAAAATTAGATTACGTGACAACAAAAAGATGTTTTTCTCACTAAGGATCCAATGACGGGTGGCATGAATTTCATTAATGCTATATTATGTTGCAGACAAGTTCGTACAAGAATTATTTCTGGATTCAGTATAATAGAACAGAAATATAATTTAAAACTTAAGTTGAAATATACTTACAAAAATTTACTTGCAGCTTAGTTATGCATCACAAATTATATTACCAAAACGATTGTATTATCTACTATTTCCGTAATTTTTTTAATTTATTTCGCATAAGAAAAGTGAACTGCATTTATAATATAAACAACTCAAAAAATTCACGCGACTTTGCGATGAACTTAATAATAAAATTTAAGACAACTTAGCTAAAAAACCAAGTTTATGATAATAGCAGGACAAAATGTTAGATATTTTTTAACCCAATAGAGATATAAGAGAGTGGTATGATATACGAGTTCGTATGTTCGTTAATAGAGGTAGTTCTTAAAAATCATTGTTAGATCCATATTTGAGATATATATAGTTATATCTATGATCTCACGAAACGGGGGTATCTTATACCTTGGTAAATAAAAAAAGGGGCTCAACAAAAAAAATATGTTTTGAAATTCTTACGCCATTAAAAAAAATGAGCAGAAGTGAAATATCCTGTACATCATATGATCGAATGATTCGAAATATAAGTACAACTCAATTATTCTTAATCCTTGATCGCACGAAGTAAACTTTCATTCTGACCGGTCTCAATTGGGTAAGTTGTTTGCACATTAAGTTAAGCGAAATCAGGTTTCAAATTGAATATTGAATTTTTTTTATATGTATTAATAGAGTTTCAGATCAATATTTAAGTTCGCTCAAGATTAAGGGGAATTCTTCTGTAACGGGATATTTTTTGGAAATTTTTTTTCATATATAGGCAATCGCTATTAATTTGATTTCTTATTTAGAAAAATGGTCATTACAAAATACATAAAAATAAAGTGCCAATAGATGGTGCTAATGATACCCGAAATTACAAATCCCAACAAAAACAAATCTTAAATAAAAAAACCTAACAGATTATTAAGGTTACCGCCATTTTTGAATATTATTTTACTAGGGATTCTACAATTTTTGTTTGTCTTAAGGGGGGGGGGGGCAGTCGGGGTTTATTGGACATATTTTCAAAAAAAAATTTTATAATAGAGTTTATTTAAATGTTTCAAAAATTGTGTACAACAAATTGTATAAGGTAATAAGAGAACCCTGTAAAAAACTGGTTGACAAGATATCTCGGGTCAGGAACGTCTGAAACAAAAAAACGGGATATTAAAATATAAGTGGCTATAGCCGGAACTAACATTGAACATTTTGGATTAAAAAAAAACAAAATGGCGGACTTTTGAATTTTTTGAGCCGGTTTTTGCAACTAAAATTGTTTAAAAAAAGGGTTAAAAATTAATAAATATTTATGATTCTAGTTCAGACTGAAACTATAAATGTGCCTCTGAAAATTTCAGCCAAATCGGTTAAATAGTTTTTTCAAAATCGTGTCAACCCGCTCTGTACTTAAGTTATTTTCAAAATCAAAATTTTTTTAATAATTTATAGGAATTACATAAAAATTATTTGATTGTGTTTTATTCTATTAGCACTTAACTAAAACTATATAATCTATAAAAGGGATATGAAGTAAATCTTCAGCTTCTTATTGGTAGTTTACGCGATTTTGCCTGCAGTTGGCCTGCCTATTTTTGAAATTACGAGTATATGTGGAAATCTAAGAACTTTTATCAATAACTCAAAATTAAATAATAATTAAAAATATATCTCAATATTTTTCCTTCTATTTTACACCCATCATCTATGTACATATGTATCGAATAGTTTTTGTTTTGAATCGGTCTATAATAACGACAATCGTTTTCAGGGTTCAGGGATCTTTGACCTTCAGGATAATACTCCCTTAAATCTCTCATCAATATGTCTACTCGAAGATGAAGTTTTGTGTGCTATAAATATCCTCCAATCCAGTTTTAAATATTAATTTAAAAATTAATTTGTTTAAAAAAATGCGCCACTTTAGTTAATCCTTTAACGTTCATCTTAAACTTATCGCTTCGTTCAGGAATTGTATTGAATGATTGGAAGATTTCATATATAATTCCAATTTTTAAATCAGGACCTAAAAATATTGTTTCAAACTATAGAGGTGTAGTTACATGTAGTGTGATACCTAAGCTTTTAGATTTCCTCGTTTTTTCGAGGGTATCCTTTATGGTGAAGGAATACATTGCGCCACAGCCACATGGGTTCATTTCGGGCAGATCTTGTGTTTCCAATTTGTGTATTTTCTCTAATTACACAATCAATTCGAATGAATCGGGTTTCCAAGTAGATGTCATTTACACCGATTTCTTGAAAGCTTTCGATAAAATAAATAATAATTTATTAATCAGAAGGCTTAGTTCAATTAGGTTTTGCTCAACCCTGCTAAATTGGCTTTCCTCTTTCTTATCGAATCGAAGACAGCGAGTTATATAGAAAATACTCTATCAAGAGAAATCCACGCCAGATCAGGTGTTCGCCAAGGTAGTCACTTGGGTCCATTATTATTCTTATTATGTGTCAATGAAGTGGTAAATGTTTTTAATAATAGTGAATGCTTATTATTTGCTGATGACCTGAAAATTTTCACTACAATTCACTCTGCCGACGACTCATTGGTGTGCAGCTAATAATTTACAACTTAATGTCAGCAAATGTAAGTCAATGTCGTTTTTTAGAAATACACATCCAACTTATTACGATTACAATATACACAATATGATTCTTTCAAATGTCTCCGAAAATAAGGATCTTGGTATCATATTTGAAAGAAAATTAACATTCATCCCTGATCTAGAATTTATAGTTTCAAAGGCATTCCTTACCTTGGGTTTCATAAGACGTAATTAAAAAGACTTTCAAGCAGGGTTCCGAATCGATACGAAATTTCACTCCAAATATCGCTCCAAATTGCTCCGGATCGGATCGGTGCGATATCTGGATCGATTCAGTCTGGAGCGTTATAAAAATATCGAACCGCTCCGGAGCGGATCGTTATTTTCCAAATCTGTTGTCGAACCGCTCCGGAGCGGATCGTTATTTTTTAAATCTGATATCGAACCGCTCCGGAGCGGATCGTTATTTTCCAAATCTGTTATCGAACCGCTCCTGGAGCGATATTGAATCGATTCGGAGCGATTAGAATATCGCGCCACTGAATCAAAGGAATATGTTTGGTAATTATAAGAAAATAGTCCTCACCTGCAACTTAATTACTAGGTGTTTTATACTAGGGGTGATGGGTAGGCTAGTGGATGGTTGGTGTGTGGGTGGGTGTTGGGATGGGGATGGTGAGTGGGTGAATGAAAAGAAGAACTCTTGTAATTATAAACGTTCACTTCACCTGTAATTTAATTACAAGGGGTCTTGAACTTTGAGTGTTTTGTGAGTTAGTGAGACGGTCTTGAAGTGAATGTGGGTAGTATGTGGGTGATGGGCTGGAGGGTAGGTGGTTGGTGATGGGCTGAAGAGTGAGTGGTAGGTGTGTGGTTGGGTTGGTTGTGGTTGGTGTGCTACCCATATTCACTCCTGGAGCGTTATTGAATCGATTTGGAGCGATTAGAATGTCGCTCCACTGAACCAAAGAAAGTAGTATGTTAAGTTTTAGAAAGTGCTTCTCACCTGCAACTTAATTACAAGGTATCTTGCACTGAGAGAGCTTTTAGAGTTTATTATTATTTATTTGGCCGTTTTTCATTCTAATCTGCGTGTTAAAAATGTCAACCAACACTTCACGGCTTTTCATTATTCTAAGAATTTTAAGTGAAGGGTTTCCTTTTTCTTTTTAATTTTTAATTGATGAACCCAATGGTGTCTGTCTGATGTTAAACTATTTGAATTATTTAGCCAAATCAGGGAGCTGACTACAGAAATTGAGTAAACTTCGCTTGCTTCAAGTGTGCATAGGAATCCAAAGTAATAAAACAGAAAAATGAATTGTAGGTTGATTCCCAGTTTCAGAGAATACAATTTGATGAGGGTAAAGTAGGCCTTTGTGTTTTTCAGAGTAATATAATTTTTGAACATGCTTTTGTATGAATAAAAAACCTTAATACTCGGAAAAAAACGCGAGCGAAATTTGTTCGACTTCTTTAAGTCACTTCTTTATCACTCTTAGACTGATAGTAGGACATAATTTTGTCGTCTGATGCGCACTTAATATATGCCTCTTTTTTTATTTATTCCGCTGTTCTCTCATAATTCAGGTTAACTACAGCAATTTATCTAGTTCGAAAGTTTTTAAGGTATTTATATATATATATCAAATCTTGGTTATTTGATTATATTACTTTAAGTTTCATGAGGGAAAGTTAGATTAGGAAGTTACCTTTGCGGATATTTGGGCCGCATGCAGCCTTTCCTCCTTTTCCTCATCACTGCCTTCTCATTGCCTTCCCTTTATTCTTCTCCAACATCTAATTACCCTAACACCCGCTTCCCCCTTGCTATTAATAGCACCACACCCCGCCACTCGCTCCTACCCAGCACCTATTCACCACAACTCTATAAACCCTATATATATAGGTCAGTACAAGACACCTTATAATTAAATGTCAGGTGAGGTACACTTTTTGAAAATTCCAGAATAAACGCCTTACCCATCATCTCACATAATCCACCAATCAACCACACACACCACACACCCTACTACTCACTCCTACCCAGCACCCATTTACCCAAACTCTAAGAGCCCTCTCAGTACAAGGCACCTTGTAATTAAGGTGTAGATGTGGTGCACTTTATAAAAATTCCTAGATATATTCCTTTGATTCAGTGGAGCGATATTCTAATCGCTCCGAATCGATTCAATATCGCTCCAGGAGCGGTTCGGATCGTTTGAAATTAAAAATAATAACGATCCGCTCCGGAGCGGTTCGATAACAGACTTGGAAAATAACGATCCGCTCCGGAGCGGTTCGATATCAGATTTGGAAAATAACGATCCGCTCCGGAGCGGTTCGATATTTTCATAACGCTCCAGGCCGAATCGATACGTGGAGCGGAGCGATATTTTGTATCGATTCGGAACCCTGCTTTCAAGATATAAATACCTTGAAAATCCTTTATTTTAGTTTGGTAAGATCTATCCTCGATTATGGATCTGTTACTTGGTGCCCTTCCTACCGCGTACATATCAATCGCATAGAATCAGTTCAAAGATCTTTCTCACGTTTTGCATTATCCAGGCATAGACAGACAGTTCACTAATAACTTACCTTCTTATCAAAATTGAATTTCCCAGAAAGACCTCTACGGTCCAGAGACTTGCTGTATGTTCCCGCACATTGTTCAAATTATGGATTTAATAAACCTATTACGAATAGCATTATTAAATTCAATAAATTTTCTCAGTATGTAGATTTTTCAATGCCAAGAAGTATCTTTAAATCAAATTTGTTTGAAATCGAATATGTTAGAGATTAATTTTGTTTTTTTAATGGTATTATAATTTTTTTTTCCTATTATTAGTAGTAAGGTGCAAGTCTGTTTAATTTAAATCTGTAGAATAGTTTAAATAAATAAATTAATAAATAAATTTCATAAAGAATCATTATTTGTTGTAATAAAACATTAAATTTGTCTCTGGAAATTTAAAAAAATAAAAGCGTGCAACTTTCCGTATTGTTGTGCTAAACATCTAAAAACCATGATGTTTTGAAAACCTGCCTACCATTTAGAACTAACATTTTGTACGAAATTAAACTCAATAAAATAGTGGTGCCTACATATTTTGTTTAATTGGTAGTGTTATGTTAAAAAGGAAACAATATGTTGTACAGCCCATCATTGTAAAATTTCAATAATATCCAAACGAGGATCCAATTTTCAATTTGAAATTTTTTTGTAGTCCATTTCCAAAACAAAAAATATGTCCTATAAAAATTTTAAAAATATTCGTGGATTCCACCTTGTATCGATCAGTCTATAAAAATTCGTTTTATCTTTTCATGTTCAGCTACAAAACTGCAATATCGTAATAATGTACTTAAAGCAAACTTTTTATTTAAAAAAAAGTAAAATATACTTTATTTGATTTCTACTATTCTGCTACTAATTTAGTGAACAGCGCTGTCGTATAGTGCTCCAGGGCAAAACAAATCAAAATTTCATGAGCTTAAGGGGGTCTTCTACTCTCGAGGCCTGAAATTGAGCGGTTTTTCGGGGAATAAATTGCGAAGGATTAACTGAATACATTTTGAAAAAAAAATTTTATTTCGAAGATACATGTTTTGACTTTTCAATTTTACTTTTGAAGACGGAAAAAAATAACTCTCGCTAGCTTGAAAGGTCATTGATGTTGAAACTACATGGGCCCCGCTTAAGCAAAGTTGTGGCCAATTGGGTAACCTGTAATCAGAAAATTTAAATTCTTTATAATCATAGTTACGTTGGCTATGTTTTCCCGAAACAGATTTTTTTTATTTTGCAATTTGTAAAAGTTATGCAACAATTTGTAAAAATTTCCATTTTTCTACATCATTTTTTGACCTATTAGAGGCTATAAAAATGGAACAAAATAAAATTTTGCAAATCATACTCGGGAAAACATAGCGGTATGTTTTCTGAATAATTGAAAAAAAAATTATTGAAATCGGACCAATACTTTTATGAGAAGTCTTACTCGGCAGCTAAAAAACACTACTTTCGGGAAAACTCCTTCTCATCACGTTGATGTTCTTGGTTGTCCACATTCTTCTCCCTCTGTCAATGTCAAGAACGGACCGGTGAATTCTATGGTATAGACAATGATTTTTAACTGGACAAGTGCCGTCGTGGCGTGCCGCGCTTAGTTTCTCGGAATCGGCCGGAGACGGGTACCTTTCGGTTCCCAGAAACATGCAAAGGAATGTGATTTTCACGAAATCCTTTCTGTGGCGTATTCTTAGATACATATAGATTGAAATTAAAAAAAAAATCGATTTTTTGAAACCGCGAGAGTAGAGGACCCCCTTAATTACGTGGACCTTTTTAATTGTTTTGATCTTTCTGAAGCACTTTTACCTACATCTTGCTGAAATTCGAATTATCTTTCGGGCGGCAATCTCAAATAAAAAGTACATTAAATACAAACTACGTGCGTTGTAGCCGTGCTGTGTTTTTTCATGTAAAAACATATAAATTTTATTTAAAATGATGTTTGAAAGAAATAAGTCAATAATTAAAACAATATTTACATAAATCTCATACATGCTTATTGCTGTTTTTCACTGACTACGAATTAAATGAGATATCTCTGCAGCAACAGATTATTTCATTTCGTTAAAAAATCTTAAAACTGCTCAATCTAACGGGCTTAAGGCAGTAATCATAAAATTGACTAATGCCGTCCGTCTTCAGGGGTTGCATGATTTTTTAAATGATTAAATATTGTAACCAGTTTGCAAGAGTTTAGTTCATTAGTTCAAAGGAAATCAAGAGGTCGATTAAAAATCGATTTCAAGATTATAGTAGTCCTTTAATTCATAATTCGATTAATAGAATTTCAGCTGGAAGCCCAACAATCTTATGTATATATTACTATTGGTTTATAATTCAAGCAAATTAATTTTTTGTGAGGTTCAAATTAGCCATATTTACGGGCCATCAGCACCCTCAACTTATCTATAATCTTTTCTAAGGTTGTTTTTTGAGAATTGAGGTTACCGATACTCTGCACTTGTTTGATTGTTTTAAAAACATAGCTGAAAAGGGAAGGTTCAATTGTAATAGGATAAGAATTATTTTGAGCAAAAATAAAAGCTAAATCGTTGGCAGTTCCAAAAATTCCCCCAAGTTGACCCAGTTTTGATCAAAAATTTATAATCAGCGACTGCAAAAACACCCAGGTGTCAAATCGGAGCATAAATGACATAATTTTTTTGCCATACTGGCGCCTACTTTCTAAATTATAAATGTTGGTCAAAAAGTTGTAATTTGCATCACCAAAAACCTCTAGATCTCAATTTTAAATCGCTTCGGACCATAGATTATAAAATTCGTCAATATTGTAGTCATCATTTTGAATTTTAATCCCCAAAAACCCTGGGAGGAATTTAAATTTACATAAATTCCTAAATAAGATAAATATTTTAAGTCGTATCAGATCGTAAATTACAAAAATTGATCACCACATTAGCAACGCCGTTGCAGGTTTGTAAAATTTTGCCAAAAATTCGTAATCCGTGATACCAAAAATTCTCAAATTTATCCGCTGCCATCTTGAATTTTTTTATAAAAAATGTAAACTGTATCAGGAGAACCGTGAACGATTTTATTACATAAATTTTTATAATTTATCAATTAATCTTAAATCGAACAATACGAACTGGTATCTCAAAAAAGCTTATTATGTTCTCTACTAATTGTACACTATATTATAACTCTGCGTGAACTGAAAGTATAAAATTTGGCATTTTCAATCAATCAGAGAAAAGCGGGATAGCTTTATACAAGTGCATAACAATTAAACTGCAAGGATGATATTATAATATAAGATATAATTTCAATAAACTTTTATTTTGTATAATACAGAAAAATTGTGAAAAACGAATTAAGTGAATCCAACCAAAATTGCGATCTTGTTGAAATTCAACATAAAAGTACCAAATACAATGAATAATTTCAAAGCAAAACTCTGCCCTATTTTGCTCCTAGGTAAATAAACTGAATACCTACACAGGTTGTCAATTCCAGGAGTATATTTCGTAGCATCAATCAGTGTCCTAAAATTTGTTATTTTTAAAACCACTGTTCCGATTGTTACAAATGTTTTTAAAATATATCAATCAGTGAATTGTTACGGTTATTATTGTGTTTTGTAGTACGTATGTATATAAAGACCGCGCGGAAAACCACATTCCTTATTGATGGTATAACAATCAGAATCTGGACAAGATTTTTCGAAGCCATCACAATACTTCAATTTACACGATACCAAGATGATGGTATTATCGTGATATCACATTCTAGATAAGAATTTAACACACTTTCTCTTATCACCATTTTCAGTTTGATCTTTTTTGTAATTAATTTCACTTTTGTATCTTTTCAGTTGGAAAGACCTCCCTTATCACACGGTTTATGTATGACAGCTTTGATAACACGTACCAGGTAAGACTTTTAAGTGCTTAATCTTAAAAAATTGTATCTGCTCCAATTAGGATTAGTTTCGAATCCTCATCTATAAATAAATCTCTACAGGTATCTCGCGCTTACATTGAAACAAAATAAATTCATGTTGCAGGGTGTCCAGGAGAAAAAGTCCAAAGGTACCACACATTTCATATTTATAGTAGATTTGTAAAGTGGAGGTTTCGCCAAATTATTCCACATATACGAAATATAGGTAAACACCTAAACTCGCCCATGTTGGGCAGAACTTTTTGTATAACTTATGACCTAGCCATGTGGAAACGGTAGATGTGAATTTTTTCGTGTTCATTTATTTTGCACAAGTCTGCTACAAGATTGTACACCAGAAAAGTTTGAACATTTTATTTCAGCAAAGTATGTTCCTATCCGGCAGGTTCTAACTTAAATATTTCATAGAGATGTTTAAGATGTGTTATTGATTTTTTTTTCTCTTCCTCTCTATCGAAGGTGTTTGTCTCGTATTTTATGGTCCAGTTTATATATGTTCATACGTCAACCAACTTTACGAGACATAGTATCATAAGAAGAACAGCGATGGTACTTAGCGCAAGGACTAAAACACTTTTGTTAACCAAAAGCTGCAATTGAGATGACATGAGCGACAATTTCAAGTTAAGTGTTTTTACTTATTCAAAACAAAGTGTTTTAGAATCAATTATGAAACTTCAAATTGCAGTGGTGTAACATGTGATGTTTAGGTACCGTTGAAAGCCGATTTTTAAAACCAATTTCTGAATTTTTATGTTTCTTAAACTAGAAAATTATTGTTTGTCTTTCTTCATTATCTGCCAGTAATAGTTTTCGAGTTATTAAATATTTAACCGTGAAAAATGTAATGTAGACCCAAGCTAATGAATTGTTCACAGTAGCATTTACGTGTTAACAATTTTATTCAAAATATTCAGGCGTATCGCATTCTCCCAACTATTGCTAATTTTGCCTTTATTTTTAGTAATGAATGGCCGCTTATTTCTACTTTAAATGATAACAAATTTGTTATATCAAGATGTCCGGGTTAATTGATTGGACATTGTGGCGTACACATTTAAGTGTAGGGCGCCTATTGGTCCTGAAAAATTCTTTCAAAAAGTTATACGTGAAAAATTTTCGGTAAATGACTAGATGAGGGGATCCTCGGTCGGAGGAAAGGGTGGGTCGGACAGGGTGGCCACTCTCTGGAAAACTGGGAAAAGTCAGGGAAATTTCAGGGAATTTTGGTAATTTTCACTGAAGTCGAAAACTTTCATCCATAAATTCAAATTATTTTCTGATAAAGGTGCAATGCTGGCACAGTATTAATGGAGCAATCACTTGAAGTCTATTTATGAGGAATTTGAAGGAAAAAAATATTTTAATTTCTATTCATTGAATTTCTAGCATATAATAAGTTCTTAGAATAACAGCGTTTGATTCAAACAGACTGGAAATAAACAATAGAAAAACGTGAACTCTACAAACTAGGATATCTCTATAGGTAAATACGTCTGTACTAGATAGGTAGGATCACAGGAAAACCTTATACTATATATAGTGAAGTTGATAGAAAATTCTTTTTATTCTGCAAAAAATTCTTCTTCTTTAAAAGAAAAAAAATTCTTTTTACAGGGCACAAATAAAGCGGCAATGATCCTGTCGTACTTTCAACAGATACAAGTACTAGTCCAGCTTTTGCTGTGTATTTACCACTTTCTCCTCCCCTACCATATGGGGTCACAAATGGGCCAAGAGGGCTAGTCTCAAACGGTTCCGCAACGATTGTCGCAATAGTCTTATTGAGTTTTGCACTTCACCATATAGAGCATCTCCACACTGCTATCGTCTTGAAATTTGGAATAGTTTTAAATAAAAATTAATTTAAAAAATTTAAAAATATTTTTATTTTTATTGCAAAATGGACCGAAAGGGGGGTCAAATTTTAAGTTGGGGTTACTAGTTCAAGTGAACGGTCTTAATTTGCATATTAAAAAATATATTCATTAAATTCATTTCCTTTTAAGTCGCATAGTTTTGGACTTATGATGAAAAATGTCTAAAAAATTCCATCCTACCTTTTCCCCGAAGTTTGCAACGCGAAAAATCTGAAATAATTAGAGTTGATAGAAGTTTATGTAAATATTACAGGAAAAATAAAACGATGTCACTAACTTGCACAGTTTTTTTTAGAAATCATCAACCTTCCAAGGTGCGGAACCGTCGGTGCGTGAGTCTGACTCGCACTTGGCCCAAATTTTTCACAAATGGTTTCTTTGACATGGAAATTCTCTGAGAGAGTATTTTCAATAAATAAACAAATTTTAATTGACAACCTTTCCGAGCAATCTCTCATTGCGCAAAGACAGGTAAATGATGCAATTGTGTACCATGGTGGGATACAAAAAATAAAAATTACTCAAAAAGTTGTTCAAGCGGCCCGAAATTAAGAAGCTTTGTTAAAACAAAAGCAAGAACATGTTGCTAAGTCAAGCTGGAATGCAGAAAGACAAAGCCTCAGAGAAAGTCAAGCACCTAAATACTAAAAAGCAGAAAATACAAGACAACGCCAGACATGATGTAAAATAATTAAAAAAGCAAATAAGAAACTAGTTTAAGCTAAATTTTTACTGGTTTTTTCAGTATTCTTCAAATTTTAAGCTACTTTGGAAATTCTTGAGGGTCATAAGTTGTTAATAATTGCTAGTCATTGATAAATACTCTATCCCTTAAAGCAATTATAAATAATTATAATCATAAGTTAATTTTTAGTTTGAAGTCATTAATATTAAAATACAATCAACGAATCTGGTCTTTTCTTTAATAATACCTTCCTGCCTTTCCATATTATATTCAAATCACCCTTCTATAAGTAAAGAATAAATAAAAGTGTAAATACCTGATTTAAATCAAATTCCACTAATTTAGGGGTTACATGGGTTTCCTCGGGTAAAAAACGGCTTATTTAAAAAAAAAAATTTTAGATAAAAAATGAAATATTTCATTTAAACTTTTTATTGCCTTAAATATACACATTTGAAAAAGAATTTCTGAAATATTTGTAGAGAAATATTTAAAACTCTGCCATTGCTACGTCATATCCGGTGACCCCTCGGAAAAAATGTGCTTGCGCGTTGACAGCAGAACTCATGACAGGATCAACTGAAGTAAAAAAAACCGTGTTTTAGTTAAGACCTTAAACTAGAATTTGGATGAATAGTGGAGTGCCTGGAGCGTTAAAAACGTTAAAACCTCGGATCTCTCAGGGACCGGATGAAATTAAATGATTTTTGTGGGAATGTGTTGTGAATAACATAAGTAAAAATCTCTACCTATTTAGAAGTTGTGCATTTGATTTTAAAATACGCTGTAGAATTTTTTTTTGTGAATTAAGTGAAAGCTATTGCAAAAAATAAGTAAATTTTGAATATTTAAATAAAAAAATTAAATAATATATAAAATATTTGTTTATTTAAATAGTTTGCAATTGCAAAATAACATTTTTAATAAATTTTCCGGAGCAGGTAATTGATTCATAGTTATTGGATGATAGATATTATTGGAATAGTTCCATCCCCAATTTTCGATGATTAGATCGTTCCCTAGCCATATCTGGATTTGCGTTATTATAATTATTCCTCAAATATCTTACGTAATGTTCACATATCATTTTGAATGTTTCATTTAATTGCCATTTGCAACGTTATAACAACATGCCTCCATCAATAACATAATGAACATTTTGTAAACTTTTTAAATTAATCGGAACTTCTGGCAATAATTCGTAGAAAGTTGATTTTTTTGTCTTTCGCAGTTGGTGCCAGTTCATAATTCATATAATTTTTTAGTTCTTCATCAGTTTTTTTTAACACACAAATACGTTGAAACAACAATAGATCAACGGGAATAACATCGTCATGAATTCTTATTTTATTATTTTTTGCCAATAGAGAATTTTTTTATCTTTCCTTAATACCTTCAATTCGAGTAAATTTTTCCCTTCGGTTTTCTTCATTACTTTCAAACCTTCTTCAAAAGCATCCTAACAATTTATACTTTTATCTCCAGTAATTCCGGTGGCGATTGACATAATAGCATCTGTATCAGGAAAAGGACTGTGTTGTTTGAAAAAGTCTACCAATATTTTTACATCGATATCATCCCTTTCTATTCTAGCATCTGTTGAATCACTGTGTTGATGACTTTTATTGAAAGATATGTCACAAAAATTGTCTATGCCTTCGATAATATCTTTACTATAAATAACTCCTCTGATCCATTTATATACTACACTTTCAGTGGCACCTCGTTTAAAAGGACCTCCTTCGACGCTCATTCCTTTTATCAAAGTCTGCTCAATAGTCTGATCCCTTGCAATACCGGAAGAAAAAAAAATCCGATTTTCCGAACTCTGTGGGAACCATTTTATACTGTAATTCCTTCATATCTTGCAGATAAATTTGTGCAGCCTTCGCATAGGGAAAATGCCCTGATGCGTGGAATAGTGGAATCATCAGCTCAGTACTATGTAAATTCCAATCCCCCATATGGTCGGCAGCAATGAAGTCTTTCAATATTGTAACCATTCGAAAATATGTAATGCCTAGTTTAGATGTTTTATTTTTAGTTTCAAGCTCAACTAACTTATCTTCAAAAATTGCCCTCAGGTTTTGAAATCCTTGGTTTTCTGTTATTTCAGTATAATCGAATTCCATCCTGGGAATTTATTATCATTTTTGAATTTCAAATACGTCCAAAGAATATTCAATTGTCCATTTCTAGTAAATGTCTTAAGGATCGGTTCAACGTCAGATAATTTGATTATTATATTTGCAAAACCTGATCCTGCAGACGCTGGATATATTTGAAGAGGTATATGACCTTTTTTAACAAATTGAAATTCAGGTGGAAGAGTCTTTAAACGTCTGATAGGTTGTCGAGGTTGTATACCATCACTTGGAGTAACTATTTCAATACTTCCCATATAATGAAACTTCCTTTACCATCTATAGTGTTAATATTGAAATCAGCATTATCATGTACAAATTGAACGAAAGTTCCAGGCTTTATTACTAGTACGCTGCAGCTGCCGTTCTCCCCGCCACGTTTGACTACCTGCTCAAGGTCCCTAATGTATAACTAAAAAAAAATTATTTCAAACAAAATATTATGCTCCAATATTTATTTTTCATATTTTTTTCTTTAAACAATGAAAAAATTAATTTTTTACATGTAAATTCATTCAGTCCCCGAGAGATCCGAGGTCAAAACCCCCGGGCGCTCCACTAGAAGGAAAAAAAATAAAGTGAAAATTTGATTTTTGGCAGACCTTTTTACAAAAAATTACAAATTTCGGTAAAATTTGCTCTACGTTTTTTTTGAAATAGTTGCAATTAAAAAAAAAAGAATCCTTCGTCCAAGTCCTTGTCAATTATATCTCGAAGACGTGTGTAAAATTTCATCAAGATCGGTTCAGTAGTTTTCGAGAAATCTTGACAACCCACTTTGAAAATACAGTTTCGAGAAAAACGCGTTTTAAGTTTTGAGTGACAATAAAACTGGGAAAACACGGTGATTTAGATAATTCATTTTTACTCGCAGCGGAAACTTAACTCGTTTTTGCACGTGGAATCAATGATTCGGACGAGTATGCAACTAATTAGGGCATCTGCAGGACCAACTCCTTCGTCCGTTTTCGGGGTCACTGAACCCGAATATTGTAGTAAAAAAAGTTTTTATACGTGCCCACCCCCTCAAACGGCCAAAACCAACCCTTTTTTTGGTTTTCGAGCATGGGCGTGCAACAGCATAATTTCTGATGGAAATTGTTGGTGATTTGGCCATGATATAACAAAGTAAGAAGAATTATGATAGGGCATGACCGTGACTGTCCTTGAGAGGTTTGATTCTACCCTCAGTGTTAGGAAAAGCAGTTTAAAAAATATAGTTTCAGATCACTTTAACCTTTTCTATCCCCTCAAACGGCCAAAAACCTCCCCTTTCGTGCATTTTCTTATAAAAATGCTCGGCAATGGTTGTTCACCGGGAAAAGGACTGAAAATGTATACAAACAGAATAATAAGGTAGGGGAATAGACCATGGAACTCTAGGACACTCCTCGGAGTTGACACTGCCCTCCCAGGGGGTGGAAAAACGGTTTGATATATCTTCTGAGTTTAAACGCTTACCCGATCAGTGTATATTAATGCAATGGATTTCAAGATTTCACTGTGGTTTAATTTTTTTTAAATTAGAATCCTAAAATTTGATTTGATTGACATAAAAAAAACTGGTTTATTGAGTGTTTTGCAGAAATTACGAAAATGAACAATAGAAAATCAGGAAAAATTGAAGCAAAAAGGCTTCCATTCGTAACCGACACTCACAAATGATCCTCCCCAACCTCACTTCTCTCGCCATAAAAAAATGCTGTTTCCATTAATCATGGGTTAAAACTCTTGCGTGTAATTTGGGACTTATTTGTAAGTCGTCGGTGAACTAAGTGATAATGTGTTAGCATTACATCACGAGAGTCCTAGGTTCACCTCCAACCGCCGGTAACTCATGGTAGTTTTCTCCCTCTCTAGTTCCCGTAACCTCTTGTGAAGCATGGGCGGGAAAAGAACTTCACCAGATTTATGACGGCGATTGCAGGTGTACCTATAATTTAAGGTGGATTCCAAACCGCCGACAGTAGTCTATAACTCGTAATTGCCTTTTATCGTAATCTTTTGTTAGCAGAAAACAACGTGGTTGTTTGTTATTTACTGACAACATATTACGTTAAAAATCGATCGAGGATTGCAGAGAAATGGTCGTGGTTCGAAATCCATCCTGAATTGTAGGTCCACTTGTAATCGTTGTCGTCGAAACGGATGAAATTCTCCCGCTGCATGACCCGCAAGTAGTAACGGCAACTAGGGAGCTCCTTGCACGGTGGCACTAATAACATAATCATGAAATAAAGTTATTCAATGTAATATTATGTACATAAAAATGAAATTATTTTGTTATGGATATAGCATTATAATATAACAGTTATAAAGTTGTAACGTTATGGAACCCCGGCAATTACTAATTAAATTTAAGTGCTAAAGGATCATTAACGCATTTTTCAAAATAAATTATCCATTAAAATTGTTTGTTCTCGTGATATGAAAAAACCACGCGAACAAGCCAATTCGTTGCCTAACAACATCAAGTCCGCCTGTGAACATAAAAGCGTGCTAACAAGATCCAACATAAAATTTATGAAATTTGACCGTGGTTCACCGTCTTGTTTTCGCCTCTTTTAATGCCACTTCGTTGAAATTTAAAGCTAGCTTGGAAAATTTTTAAAAGGAAATAGGTACATTAAAATTGCTTTTTCTCAGAAATTGTGTGTTCAAAAGAACTTTCAGAGTATGGAATTTTTTAAAGTTCTGTTATGTTTTTTTTTTAAATATACAAACTATTTTTCAGAGGTGATATCAACATTATTTCGGGAGAAAATTGGTTCCAGTGTCCTTTCTTTAGTACCAATAAATATCACTATGAGATAAGTCAAATGCATTTCAACATTTATGTATGAAATACCTGCCGTGAACGAAATTTGTCTCTTCTTCATTCCCTAAGCAATTCGAGTTTAGTTTATGGCATTTTTATGGCATATGGTATGTACTGAGAAATATTTTTATTATTTTAGTAAAAGTAGTCATAAGAAGGAAAATAACTGTCTCGCGGACACAATTACTATCCAAGTAAAGTGGAAAGCATCCATCTTTCTTTTGAAATTATATGGAATAAATTTCCTCAAAGTTATGGGTAGTTAGCTACTCATCGGAATAAACTAGGTTTTCGATGTTTTTTTATTCTTTCGGTTTTAATAATGGCTGTATTCAGCGGCACTCAGCCTTCCCAAGGGCTGAGGTATTCTGAATGCATTTTCTTACTGAAAATGGAAACTAAAAACTTTCAAGTTGGCGAGTGCATTTACTCTGTAACAGACAATGCATAAGTTTTAAAAAGGCTGACAGCGGGATAATTAACTAAACTAGCAGCTAACTTAGAATTTTCATTCAGCGCAATCAAGCCGCTGTAACATAGCCTGACGTCACGCACATCAGCCTACGCTGAGAAGGCTGAGTGCCGCTGAATACAGCCAATGTTACTTCAAGACACCGTGTCAAATATGTCGATAATAAACTAATTATGTTCACTTATATAATTGTATTTGCATGCCCTGCTATAGAACCTAGCGCTAACTATACCGCGCAGGTATACAGAAATATGTATGTATATCAGCCCAAAAATTTAGTTTCATTAAGTGACATCCTTACGATGTGCTTACGATTCTTTATTAGTGTGACGCAGCAGGGTTATTTTGTGCACTGCTTCTTAGTTTGAATACTGTTGTGACACATGTGTACCAAACGTGACTTTACTGCATTTGAGTCTTAGAATCACTGACATGTATTAAACTGGACTGACTTATAAACTATCTCATATGGGTACAATTTTACTTTCAGTGGAGGAAAACAATTTTTAATCTCCAACGTTTACTGTGAATTTGCAGCCATTCAGAGTAGAATATAATAACCAAATATATACGAAGAGACATATTTAATTTTAATCTTCTATATTGTTGTAAGGAAAATGTAAAAATCATTGGAATTACTGGAATACAAATTATAAATAAAAGGTTGTTTTAGTCTGGATAATGCTTACCCAGAAAGAGATGTAAGATGATTGTGAATATTGTCATCTATTTCTAACGCCAGCATTTAATAGGCGACATGACGTTCGCAATTAAGAAAACCATGTTGAAAAAAAAGATGCTTACCCAGAAAGGGATAACTAGCGAAAAGTGATACCATTTTCTTGAAGAAATTTCAAGGTACCAGTCACTCCAGTATTATATATCTCAGTGCTTAGAATAAAGAACTAGAGGAAGAGCTTTAACTCGATTTTAGTGAAGCAAATTTCTTTTGTAGTAGAATTTCGAGCGATGTAGTGGTAGCAACAATACAGGCGTAAATTAAGTCAGATTTAAAGTGGGGCCAAAAGTAAATTTAAAATCTTGATAATTCGTTAAAGAATAATTTGATTTTAACTTCTCTGAATAAAATATTTAAGCTGCATATTAATTTTGACGTTATATTATATGTAGTTCGAGTGAATCATCAATTTTGGTTTTTATTTATTAAATCTTTTTTAAAATTTCCTATTGATGCCTCCTAAAAATTTTGTTTGACTTCCCTCCTGTTACCAATGACCCAAAACATTAAAATCAGTTTTCACGTTAACCTTACAAATATTCTTACGAAACTTTTGACTTTTTTCCATAAATTGAGGTTTTAATTGAACTTCACATGTTTATAGAATGAATTTAGAAGTAATTCGAGTTATGCATTTGCGGGAAAAACGACTTCTCATCATCTTATTTCTAATTATTTGCGCACGAAAAAACCGAACACTTCATGTTGATTAATTTAAACAAATTCCGGGCGTTAAGGCAAAGTCGGTTTACAAAAAATCACAAAATAGTCTAATAACTTTATTGGAATGATTACATAAAGTTTTAAAAGAAGCTATTTTAACAAACTTAACCAAATTGAGCTTAATTCACTCGAGGAAACTTTTTCACTCACAAAAGTAAACAACATTTGACAGTACGAAATATATTTGTCCCATTTTCTTATATGCCTTCGTCTCTGTTAGTCAACGACCCCAGCTGATTTTAAATTCCTCGATCAGCTTCACTCACGGATAGGAATTTTACACGGCAGAGCGATTCCTCTAGTTTTTTATTCTAAGATTTGAGTCTTACTCGAAAATACATTGGCTGTCAATGAAGACGCATATTTCACTTTTATCCTGGAGCGAAGCATCTTATGAGCTAGCATCACTATAGTTTTTGTGTTAACTGTTCTACCAAAGATTTACTAAATTTTCTAGAGAACATGACATGATGCTAAAAAATTTCCAGGCTGGATATTCTAAAAAACTTTCACGTAAGATTAGAAGAAATATTATTAAATCCTTATGAAATTTTCATTGGTGTACCACAAGGTTCTTCTGTTTCACCTACTTTGTTTCTCTAGTTATTAATGAACTTTCGGTTTATTTAGTATACTCCTTTAGCTATGTATCCGAACTTCGTAGTAAGGTTCTAGATATTAATCGAAGCTGCTTGTATAATTCTACAATTCAGTGTTTGGGAATCAAAGGTGCTGCTGAGATTTGTTTTTCAGTTTCACAGTTTACATTTAGAAATTATTTTGTTATCAGCCGAATACAACCCTGCTTGAGAAAATTCAGCTCAATTAAAGTACTTGTTCTTAAATTTTTTTAATTGCAAATGCTCTAGTTTTGGTCGAAAACGTATTCTTTAACTGATTGATATTATAGTCTTTGATAAAAATAATTTTTACAACTATTCAGTTCTATACTGCCGAAGTGAGTGATAATACGATCTTTCTCTTCTTCTTGTTTTTCAGGTCTAATCAAGTGTTTATACCTTTAGTTGATGTCGAGAAGATAGATTATAATTATATTTAGTTGTAAGTTTGTGTCTTTATTCGGTGCTTGCAAGAACTGCAAGACTGCTTGAAGATTACATTTTTAAAGATTAAGAAGAAACGTCTAACAGCGTGAGAAGCATTCTAAATTTCGCAGCGAAGACTAATATCTTTGAACTAAACAAATGTACTCTTCAACGATCGCTAATCTACTTGAGGGGAATGTTATTTCTATCTATGCCAAGTAATTTGCAGGGTGATCTTGTGCATTATAACAATAACAACAGAGCAGTATAAAATGGTGGTCTGTCAAATTATTTGGCCCGATCTTTACTTTAAGGGGACTTTCTCATGAATAATTTTCAAAAAATCATTTTTTTTTACATATTTTGATTCCATTCACATTCAAAAATTACCTCCTAATTTTATAAAGAAATTCTCACTAGAAAAAAAGTTATAGTTACATTCGTAACGACGTCTGCGCATGAATAGAAACTAGTTTCTATTAAT
This sequence comes from Leptarthrus brevirostris, assembly GCA_964036015.1. Classification (NCBI taxonomy): domain Eukaryota; kingdom Metazoa; phylum Arthropoda; class Insecta; order Diptera; family Asilidae; genus Leptarthrus; species Leptarthrus brevirostris. The sequence continues at coordinate 108,499,559 of OZ038372.1, read as the reverse complement.
ACGTTGAGCGCGACGCTCCAAAACTAAGTTTTTCTCGAAACTACCATTTTCAGACGAATCTACATACTTGACCGATTCTAATAAAAAAAAAAAATTATTGATTATTTATAAGAAAAACTAGACAATAAGCCTCTTAAACTTCAAAAAACTACTCCCTCTTTTTTTATATAAAATATAATGAAGTATGTATTTTAAAGGCTTATTGTCTAGTTTTGAGTCTCAAAAATAGAATTCATTTTGAATTTTCCTACAATTTGTTACAGGAGGTCCATAAAGTGTCCTACAGTCAAAAACACACCTTGCTTGACGCCCTCTACAGAATTAAAATCGCAAAAAAATTTTTTTTATATACTTAAACTTATATTTAATAATGCCGAAAAGAAATATTGCTAATAAATGTAATAGTTTCTTTCGAGGATTGTTTCCATCTTTTATAACCTGATCGCGTGAAGATCCCCTTTCTCGCGTACTATTCAAACATCAAGGCACTTTCATCCTTGTTTGCTACAAGTGAAATTTGTCCAAAGCGCGATATATCCATTCAAGCTTCGACCAAATTTCACATGTAGCTAACAACTTAATTACACATATCCTCGATTCCTCTTACTGTGAAGGCTGTGCATTGTATATATGAATGTGTGAAAAATAAGTAGGTAGTATAGATCGCAGCTAGGCCGAGAGACCAACTCAACCGTTTGGGAGTTACAGGGTGGTTCATAAATTTAAAATTTTCATGGCATATCATTATTTTATTTTTATCTTTTGATTTCCTCAACGCAGCGACATCAAGCAAACGCCAAAAAACTACTATCTTAATGCCCTTCGAGCAATGTCAACAATGTTCATCTAACTCTTACCACTGCGGTACAGTCACTTGCGAAAGTGAAAAAATGTTTTTCGATTACCTAAAATGTAGTATTTGCCCAAATTTTCTGCGAAATTTAATTACATAAACTTGTTTTTTCTTTTTTTGAATTGGCTTTCCAAAGAGGCACAACTTGTCCAGGTAGAAAAAGGATGTAGAAATTTCTTAGAAGAAAATCTTGTAGGGAATATTATAACAATCTGCAATTTAAAGAGATTAAACTCATATGTATTAATACTAAAATGCTTTTTATTGAATTCAAAACTTATTACAATTAATGGTATTATGTTACAAAAGCCGTTCGAAATGTATTTAGGCACTTCTGATGCATTCCAATAACCTCCTTCTAATTCCCTGCGTCTCCCTATTTTTCGTCTATGCAGTTCCTATTCTGCTAATTCGTCTGCATCGTTAACAGGACTTGAATAGACTTCATCCTTCATTGTTTCTTATAAGAAAATGTCTAATGAAGTCAGTTCTGGAGATCTAGTATACCAAGGAATCGGTGCACTTCGTCCCATTCAGCATTCAGGAAATTTTTCATTTAAAATTGCCTTCATAATGTTAGCAGTATTTACTAGCACTCTATCGTGTTCTGTTGTTGAAACATTGCCCTTTGATTATCCAGAGGGATGTCCGCTAATAGATCTGATAGTATAAAAAAATTCGTTATCATCGACATTAATACTTACTAAATTTGTGCTTAAGTGAGGTCACCGTTATCCTATGTCGATCCAGAAACGCTCTGTTCTCTATGTTGAATTCCAGCAGCCAAATGAAAAATCCCAATCTACTTTCAGAATCTCCTTCCAGTAGTCCTTGGACTGAGATATTGTTTTATGGACGTAATTCTCTTCGATGAATAACCCTCTAAACTTTCACTGAAGATACTCGTAATCGTCTTGCTACTTGTCTCGTGGTAATTTCACGGTCTTCCGGTGTTCCAGATCGCAATTCTGTAATGTTTGGAGTTACACTTCCGGTTTTCCTTAACTTCCGGAAAGTTCGCGAAAATACTCGTGTTGGAGTGCACGTCGATTAAGAAATCTCCTTTGATTTACAACGCAGCCATTTAATCGTTTCTGTATTTAGTCTGTTCTGTCAATTATATCCGTGTATTCCTCAAAAGTGAATTGTCCCATTTTTTAATACTTTTAGCTTAAGAACAGTAGTTATCGATTTGTTTTTTAACTATGTTCAATATTCTTTTTTGCTGACCCTTGAATCGAAAGTTGCGGTGGACATTTTTAACGGCTTTTGTTATTTATCAAGATTAATTGTAATTATTTTTAAATTCAATAAAAAGAATTTTTGAGTTAATATTAGTTTAATTTTTTTAATTCGTTGATTTTTATAATATTCTCCGATAGGATTTCTACGTGTAAATTGCTAAATACTTTCCCTACGTGGACATGTTCCACCTTTTTGGAAAGGTAATAAGACGGGCAATCCAATAAAAATAAAAAAGAGGTATACTAATTATATACATTTCGGAGAAAATTTGAGAAAATGCTGCAATTTTAGTAATTTCAAAACATTTTTTTTTCAATTTTGGCCGCGACTGTACCTGCAGTGGTAGTAGTGAGATCAACATTGTTGACATTTTTGGAAAGGTAATAAGGATAGTTGTTTTTTAGCGTTTGTTTCATGTGGCTGTGTTGGGTAGATGTAGAGATAAAAATAAATGCCATGAAAAACTGAAATTTATGAATCACCCTGTAACTCCCAAACGGTTGAGAGTCCCCCCCCCCTTGCTATACAATTTTTTGTTTGACTAGGTGAGATCTATCACCCAACTTAATTTGGCACGTTAGATCTGAAACACCCTGTATACGCTAAATAGACATTTTCGACCCTTTCTCTTACAAATTTTGTTCATTTTCCCTGGAACTCCCAAACGGTTAAGTTGCCCAATTTTTTGGTTGCCTAGGTAAGATCTTTCACATCATTTATTTTGGCATACCTTATGTGAAACGCCCTGTATATTATCCGCGTTGTTTGTTATTTCAATCTGAGCTGATAAAGCAGGAAACCAACCCATGCTCTCACCTATAATAGAATCTTTGATCAGCTGACCAGTATTGTCGTTGTTTATTATAATTAGCATCTTTTCATTTCAGGCTACAATAGGAATAGACTTTTTGTCAAAAACAATGTACTTAGAAGACCGGACAGTGCGACTGCAGTTATGGGATACCGCTGGGCAGGAACGATTTCGCTCGCTGATACCTTCATATATTCGAGATTCAACAGTAGCCGTTGTTGTTTATGATATTACAAGTAAGTATACTATATTTTGTAAGAATCGTAATTAATTTGTTTTTTAAATTTAAATTGCAATAGTTATATCTCTAAAATTTAATATATCCATCATCAATTCAACTCAATCATTTTTATAATAATTTCTTAATCGACATTTTAATAAAACGTCCTTTTTTCTTTTCGTGAGGAACGGCGAATACCTATTTGGTTGAATAAAAAAACGTTTTTTTGTGGTTCCGTCAAAAAAGAAAACTGTTCTGCTAATTTTACAAATAAGTTAACTGAACAACTACCAGAAGAAACAAGTTAGTACCTAGCTGCTATAACACTACTCTACAAATTTTGCGAAATTTTACTGCAGCAAATAAAAACATTATTTCTGGTCTGATTTTCGAAAAAAATGCAAAAACCAAAAAAAATCACTCTTACGAGAGATAACTCCATATATCACCACAAAAAGCAACTTAAAAAAAATGTATTTTGTTACTATTTTTGAAAAAAAAATTTCAACTTTGAAAACCTATAACTTAAGAAAAATTTATGGGACTCAAGATATGCACTACTTCGAATCCCATTACCCAGTTTTAAAAAGTTACAATGAAATAAATAAAGCAGTCAAATTTATACTTTATTTAATGAGCTTTTTAATGCTTTTTTGGTTATTAAAAAAAAGTTTTTTGGAAAAAAAAGTATTTAAAATTTTTGAAACTCGAATTTCACAAAATTAACCATTTAATTTTTTTTAAAATTTTTTTCTAAAAATAGCTAATCGTGTATATGTAGATAATCCTTGCCAAGTTTCATAATGGACGTAGAAGTCGTTTAGGAGCTAGACCAGTTACAGTTTCGAAAGCTTCGCAAAATATGATTTTACATTCTGACTCCATAAAAAAATTCCCACCGTGGGGCGCCGGCCGCTATGCTTCGAATCTAAAAAAATCGTATCTAAAAAAATCGAACTTTACAACAAAAAAAGGAACAACAATTAATTATTTTGCTAACTTAATTTTTAGTCAGTTTTAGTCAATATACAATTTCGATTAAGGTACAATTAATAAAAAATGCTAATTAATATAACTGGTTCGTAAAGCGCATTTTTTGGCGAAAGGTCAGCAAAAAGCGATCATGTTTAGTAATTCGCTTGTTCAAAAGTAAATTTTACAAAGGAGTGTTTTTTAGGTGAGAAATGCTTACTGCCTGAATGAGTGTTATGTCCACTTAAAAATGGTTTTTGGTTTCTTTAAATATTGTGGTGTGCAAATATGTCCCAGTACACAAGATGTTGTTCAAATATTTTATGAAAGAAAACTTAGGAAACTTTTTGTGGGCCTTATTTACGTTACGTGTTGGACATACAGTGGGTTTTCTGGGAGTGACAAGTTTGTGTTTTTTGAGAGCAAAGTTGAAGCAAAAGAACAATATCAGGTTTCTTGTTGTTGTATTTTTATTAACTTAGTGGGAGAACTCGGAGATTTATTTCTACTTAAAACTACTTAATATTTCCTACTGTAAAGATTTACGTAAGATACCTCCGCGGTTGTCAAGATTCTATCTGGATCTTCTAATAAAAAATAGCAATTGTCTGAACGGCGCCCCTTTAAACTTTAAATTTTGATTTTCAAATTTGTTCGTCCAAAAGCAAGGATAATGGAAGGATATGGATGATCATAATTCATGCGACAACCATCACTTATATGAATATTAATGTGAAATTTTATCATAATAGAACGAAGCGTTTTGTCGAAATATTGACAACCGGTTCAATAGTTTTTTTTTTAAATTAAAAACAGGGCGGCTTAAGGGCCGCGTAAACCTGGCGGTTCCCCGAAGCGCCGAAATTTGGGGGCGTCGAACTAAGATGAACGTTAGTTGTTGATTTTAAATTCTTAAAATAATAATTTTTAATTATTTTATTTTGACTTTAGCATATGGCAATATAGAGCCATCATACATAAAACTTATGTAATTACTAAGCACTTAGATACCCTGCATTCAATTTGATGTTTGTTTTGCCTTTTGCCTCTACTCCTCTGGTAATAAGGTTTAGCAAATGATAAAAGTAATAATAGCTGTTTTTTCATCTGGTTCACGATCAAGATCATGGCAATCTAAAAAAATGATGTTGGTCGGTGATCCAATTGGAATGTCAAAATCAGATTTTGGTACTTTACAAGAAAATGGAACGTTTGTGAAATTGAGTGTAAAGAATTTTAGTTATTTTATACATTATTTATATCTCTCTTGTTCCTTTAACCCCTTGTGAGGCAAGGGTGTCTATTACAGCTACTTTCCACCTGGTCCGGTTCTGCGCCAAAGCTTTCAACTGTGGCCACGATTTGTTGACCTGGGAACCTTCCTTCGGCGTATTTCTTGGATTCCGTGGGGATCCCAATCTAGAGCATGCTGTGTGATGTTGTTTGGCGCTTTTCTTAGTGTGTGGCTTATCCATTGCCAGGCTTTTAGCATAGGTGTTATTTGACAGATCACTTTCCATGATGAATAGCCGTACAACAGAAGAGATTTTACGTTCGAATTGAAGATCCGGAGTTTTGTGCGTCTAAATATGTTGTTATTGTGCCAGATTTCAGCAAGAGTATTAAATGCATCTCGAGCCTTATTGATGCGGCTTGCTCTATTTGCTGCTATTCCAGATAAATTTCATGTTAGTCCAGGCTTATAAGTTGATCTTAAGCCCTGCTCTGCGACTTTCTCTGATCGGGGCTTCGGACATTTGGGCCACATGACTCTGTTTGTTGGATAGGAGACATACATTATCGAAATAGTTCAGGTGTATAAGATGGTTAAAGCGTTTCCATCTAATCCCTCGCAATGGGAGGTCATTACTGACGATCTTGAAAAGCAAAGGTGACAGTATGCATCTTGGAAGGGCTCCGACTGTTTTACCTTGTGTATGACATTGTGCTCATGTGTAGGACTCCTTTAAGATGGTGATAATTGTTTCTGGAATGCCTCTCTTATGTAAAGCTGCCCATATATATTCGCGATCAACGGTTTCAAACGCCTTCTCAAAATGGAATGCCTCTCTTATGTAAAGCTGCCCATATATATTCGCGATCAACGGTGTCAAACGCCTTCTCAAAATAGACGAACATTAGATGTAAAGGGGACCTCCATTCGGCGGATTGCTTGATGATAATTCGGAAGAGAAGGAGAAACCCTCACAAAAGCTTGCCTCTTTATCGCTACAAGTGCACTCGATTGTATTGTTGATTCGGATTAAGATGATTTTAGCCATCAATTTTAAGACTGCACTTAACAGACAGATACAGTATCCGTTGGCTGCAGCCGGCGGGTATTCAAACTGGTGTAAAGAGGTAATCGACGGTCCAAAGATGTTGTTTAGAACTTTAACAAAATATTCTCTCGATCTCAGCAGTTAATGTTCCTCCGTGACAGGAGGAGGAAGTATCTCTTGTAGAATTTTGTGTTGTAAGAGTCTTTCCTGCCAGTTTTTTTGGCAATCTTTTCTGTCTTATCTGCTAGCCCGTTGATGTAATTGCGCTTGTTACATCTTACACTTCTTTGGAGCGCCACGCTTAGATCTTACATCGAGAAGATACTTTCTTCAACTTTTCGAAACAGCAACATGGTCAATCTGATTCACAGTTCTGCCTTCTGGGAAAACCCAACATTTTAAGTGGCAATTTTGTGTTTAAATTTTGATCCACCGTTGACAAGTTGCCAAGAATTACCCAATTCAACAAAGGACTCTACATTTGCGTTCCCGTTTTCCGAGTCCAAATTACAGCCCCATCACATGTTCCAGACCGATGTTGTTAGTGTCAAGCGTGGATCCTCTTTGGAGATCCTCCATGATTATTTTGATATCTCCTTTAGGAGCCTTATCAAAGGTGTCGCCAAGGAACTGGTAGAAGGCCTCCATAGTTGTTATACCCGCTTGTTCGTCAGTCCAGTAGTGATTGGCGGTTAAATTTGGCTAGCAGAAAGTCTACTTCTGTCATTTGTGGTGTATCTAATTCTTCCTGGCCAGAGTATAGCAGCACGGTTTCAGATGTGAGTCATGTAAACTCTCCACTTCCTCTCCATCTAGTTTTGCTTAATCCCTTTTTTTATAATGGATCATTTCCTGCTTAACCGCCGTGATGTTTGCGTATCCACACTCGTCTCACAGAGTTCTCACGTTCCATAGCCCGATCGTAGTCCGTTGTTTATAGCCAAAGTTCGGCATCACAAAATCAGTCCGAGGTATCCGAGGTGTATCAGACTTTTCGTGTGCATTTTTTTCAGATAAGCGGGTTACAAGCCTAACTATCCTACCTAAGACGTCCTGGGAGTCACTGAGAGTGTATTTGTATAGCGCGTAGGTGCTCTCTTAGCCGAGGTGTTCTGGTTGGCGCGTGCTTTTCCCTTCTCCTTTCTTAACCGAGCTTAGGACCGGCTACGGCGGTTATTATTTATATACATTTTTTACTTAACAAAATTATTATGGAAATGGCTAAAATGTTGTTATGAAATAGGATTTCAGCCATGTTTAAAAATTCTAATTAGAAGAGCAGCCCCGCCGCTGCTGCGCTACTCGCAATATACCCTATCTTAACAGATATCTATTAAAAATCTAATAGATATAATTTCTTTATTAACAATTAAGATCTCCCCTTTCCGTTGTTTAAATTGAAACCATTTCCTTATTTTTTATGTTGTTTTTAGTTTGGTTTCTCAATCCTAACTGAATATCTCAACGATCAAAAATTTCAAACAAATTTTATTCCTAATACAATGACAGAGTGTTCGAAATTGTATTTGTATTGAGTACAGCATTTTCTTGTGTATGAGTAAATGATAATTTTGATTTTCAAAGTGTTTGTATTGCACGTGAATAACTTTTATCAAAGTGTGCAATTTGACCGAAAATATTACACACAGTAGTGGTGATAGTAGATTCAAAGTAGATTTTAGAATAATTTAATTTTTGTACTTAACAATAGTAAATAAATTCACTTTTACGTTAAATTATATTAGGTCTTAATACATGTAGCAACCGCTATACCCGCCATGCGACCCCCCGCCCTGTCGCCACTGCACTACTCTCCATATAGCCTATGTTAGGCGGATCATTCATACAAATCCAATGACACCTGATTTGTCCAAATCTGATAAGTAGTTTATGAGCTACGCCCCGCCCTGTCGTTACTGTAGTGCTCGTCGTATAGTCTATGTTACGCAGAGCATTCATACAAATGCAATGGCATCTTATTTGTCAAAATCTGATTTGTAGTTTATTAGTTATTAGGGAACGCCCACAAGTTATTATAACCCTCCTTTCTTTTTTTTGCTGTAGTCGGGAAAAATTAGCCCAAATGTCACTTTTCGTGTTAACCACTGAATTTAAAGTTGAATTCTAATGAACATTTAATAATAAGTGGCGAGATTTTCAATGACTTTTTCGGCCAGTTTACAAGGCCTGCGCCGCCTTTTCACGTGGCGTAATCATGTCTTCATTCTTCTGTGAGCATGGGCAATGTAATTCTTGAAACCTTTTTGAAAAAGTAATAAGATAGGCAATTTAATAAAAATAAAAATAGATCTATTACTTACATGAATTTCGGAGAAAATTTGGGAAAGTGCTGAATTTTAGGCTTAGAATATATAACTAGAGGAAGTGCCCTTGCCTGTAAAAACCTAGTACATGTTTTAAGCATTTTTCTTGTTGGCAAGGTGAGGTACGTGTCCCCTATCTCGATGACAGATCCCCTATCTTTGACAGATCCCAATGCAAAACATTTGTCATTAGTTCTGTGTGAGTTTTGTTTTTAATTTATTTGGAATTAAAAGTTATTTCTGCAAATAAAACATTAAAAATCGAGACTATATTAGTGGAGTGATTTATGTTTATAAGTTTTGAGATAATTTATAGACTTTAAACGACAGATTTTTAAAATGAAGTGTGCAGTTCATTGTTGCACAAATAATCGACGATGGACTCGTGGAATATCTTTTTTTAGGCAAGTAGCTATTAGAAATATGTTTTTTGATATATTTAATATTATATTATTTAATTAAAACTGCTAAGACTTAATGTAACTAGAAAAATGAAAGTTCTTGTCCCCGTTCTCAGTTTGTTTACAACTGAGCAATTGGAATTTTTGTGCCCCAACTCGATTTCAGTGGCGGTCAGCCAAAATGGAGTTTAATTTCAAAACTTATGTTTGCCCCGTCAAGCGCAAGTCCGTTTTTTTACTACTGCTATGGAGAAAACTACCACAAAGATACACTTCTAACACATGAATAAAATGCTTAACTTTTCTGAGCGATGTGCACTTCCTCTACTTATATATTCTAAGATTTTAGGTAAATCAAGGAACAAATAGAAAAAAATATCTCAAAAGCTTTAAATCTAATTTCAAGTTTGTTTATACAAAATATTTCTATAAATCGATTGCTTCTGCTTTATGTTAAATTAACTTCCTTTTCAGATGCCAATTCATTCCATCAAACGTCAAAATGGATTGATGATGTTAGAACAGAACGTGGTAGCGACGTTATTATAATGTTAGTTGGTAATAAAACTGATTTATCAGACAAACGACAAGTATCGACGGAGGAAGGTGAACGTAAAGCGAAAGACTTGAATGTTATGTTCATAGAAACTAGTGCTAAAGCTGGATATAACGTGAAACAAGTCTGTACCGATTTAAATTTCTATTAAAAACATAAATCTAAATGAACCTATTTCTAGTTATTCCGAAGAGTAGCCGCAGCCCTGCCTGGAATGGACTCAACAGAAAATAAACCTCCAGAAGACAGTATCCTTTTCAATAGTAAACACAAATTACATCTCGAAAAGTTCATGCTTTTTTATTTAGTTTGCAAAGTTTAATCTCTATCTACATTTGTATTTTATTTTCATGTTATTTTCTAAATAATTTATAGTTTGATTTCGTTAATTTCCTTAACTTTTGCTTTAATTTTTCTTGTGTGCTCTTTCTCCAGTGCAAGAAGTCGTCCTCAAAGATACACCGAACGAAACAAAGGACCCAGAAGGAGGCTGTGCTTGCTGAGTGATGTGCTCTATTTGTTTTCCCCCTTTTTTACAAACCATATATTTAAATATATTTATATTAATTAAAACGAAAAATACAAGCAACAAAGAAAGTAAGAGAAAACAAATCAAAACCATAAAATACTTTTACGTTGTTTTTGTCCCTCTTTAATTTAATATTAATTTTTAGGGTTCATTTTTATTAAAATTGCAAATACTTAAAAGAAGAGATTGATGCAGACAAAAAATGCGATAAATTAAAATATTAAGAATAATAAAATGATTTTACTTATTTATTGCTGTATATACGAAAAACATGTTAGAAGTGTTCTAGTGAATTTTTTCTGTCCATTCCGTTCATTAATTCACTGAATACATATTTATTGAATTATGTTGTGATTAAATTGTAAGTTAATGTCATGAGCTTCGCCAAACGCATTTTGCAATTCACTTTCGTTAATCGTGAAGATATTTGTCCCGAATATTTAAGTTGAATGTGTTCAATGCACAGATTGAAAGTCCTTTCTAGTAAATTGTACTACCCGTTCAAACTTCGTGCTTTTGAAAATGTTGTGCTGTGAAATGATGGAAATAATTTATCTAAAAAAATCATACCGGTTATTTCTTTGTTTTCTTTTATATTAATCAAAACTTGTGTTGATCAGAAATTGTTTAAGGTGGCACAACTTATGATTACATAGAATTAGCTGACAATGAAGTGACCATTAAAATAAATTTAATCTTTTTGGTCTACACAGGTTTGTAATTCACGGTACATAAAAAGATATTTAAAAAGAATATAGTACCCGTCGCTTTTGTAAACCCAATGCTTTAACACTTTTGAAAATTTTGTATCGCATAATTAGCGCATAGAAAATAGCAGCGCCAATCCGAGTAGCAAAACCAGAATGCACTGTTGACAACTGACTGACATTTCTATTTTAAGATAATAATAATAATAAACCTGTCTCCAATTTCTTGGTGTTTGGTGACTCACAAAATATCTTTCCAAACGAATTAACGATTGTAACTTTATGCATTTCGTAAAACAATGCTTTTAATTTACACTTAATTAATAAAAGTTCAAATACTTTAAAGTAAGAGCAGAAAAGTTGGCTCTTAAACACTCCAGATTGCTGCTGTTTTCTCAAAAAACATAAAAAGCGCAAGAAGATTTCTAGTCTTTTCTCAAAGAACACCGAATAGAGTAGCAAATGGCTCTTTTTGACTCGGAGTGGCTGTAAAGAACAGACCTAATATTTGCCTTAACAATTAAGAGAACTTTTAAGTACTCTTGAAGTAAATCTTGTTTTAATTTGTTATTCTTTACCAGCACCAATACTAAAATACACCGGATCTCGTACATTTTTCCTTGCGTATTTTTTGGTCATGCATTTAAATAACAAATGGTCCATAAATATATACTGAAGTTTCTAATTGTAAACTTTTAATTGTGGAATAAGCCATTATGTGGAAGTGTAGGTTAAGAGAAGGTCTGGAGAGTGGAGAGCCACGAAGAGCGGGTAAGAAAGGATTGGGAATATAATGGGTTGTGTCTATGACTTGTCGTGCAAGTTGAATAATGTCGAAATAAGTAGTGAAGAGCGAGCCTGGCTTACGGTACTGAGCTCGCCTGATTGGGGAAGATTCTTGGTCGTCTGCTTCGGACTCAAATTTCAAGTAAAGGCACAATGATATAAATTAACGAAAAAAGAAACAAAACTAAAAGTAGATTACGTCTTGCTGGAATGTCCATATCTGTTACCTAGAATGGTGTAGGTCATGTTGGGCCGCTCACACTCTCTTCGACTGCACATGACCCTAGTGTATCGAGCTATTACTCAAGCTGAATGGAAGCTAATACTCCTTAATAATTTACTTTATACCACAGATTTTTTAATAGTTCAACCCCCTTTGGTTCAACATAAACCAACTTAAATCTTTCGATTTCAATTCAGGGTTACGTCAATTTTTAATACAAAATATTGTGCTTTGAATAAAGTTTTAAGTGAAATCATTCTCCTAATCCCGAGTAATGTTAACTCCAACATAATATAAAATAAAAAAATAATAAAAAATTAGCTTCAGTAATCTTATCTCGCAGTCTATATATTTAGTTAGCATACTTTACTTTAAGACAGTATGTATTAGAGCTGCTCTCAGTAGTATCAATGCGAATAAATTCATTTTTGCAAATCCTACATAGTTTATACCGATCGCAGTTGCGCAACTGGAACCTCAATCTAAGATAAACTCTTTTGGTTGACGATATAACAACAGTGACAGGAATAATATGTTCAAAGTAGGATCCAAATAATTGTAATTCTTCTTGTTAGAGGAAGTTCTCCGAAAATCAATGATAATTGACCGCGTTATTGTATTACATCTAGTGCTCATTGGACGCTTAACTCTTTAATAGGAAGATAGCCAATATTAAGAATATTACTTCTCTTGGCAATGTAGACTCGCAACGTCAGGCTAAACGGTACAACACTTGCTGCAACATTGGACCAGCTCTTCATATTCAGTTTACCTTAACTTTCTCTCTCCTTATTCGCCAGAAATATAAAAAAAAACCTGCTAGATTAATATAACTTCCATGAAAATGTCAGAGGTCATTAAGGTATTCATTCTATCTAGAGTTTGCTATTTTGAAAAGGTCCATAAAAGAGTAAGCCTATGGTATTTTCCTTTGATCAAATAATAATTTATAATAGGGTTACGTTGAATTGTTATCGCGAGAAAGCTTATATCTTTCGGCAAAAACTTGTATTAATTCTTAAATAAAAAAGTTTCATAAAAATGCTTCATTAACTTATTTCTCGATATAAATTGCCTTCGTTTTTGTCGCGCGCGCTGAGAGAACTAACCAGAACTGGACCAGCTTGCTTCAGTTGTTGGCGTTGTGCACTCGTCTTCATTTATTGAGACAGTCTCGTCACGCTGGCATTGGCAAATCTCTAGATAGATGTCTAATTTCGCGAGGAGTAAAATTAATTAAAATATCTTTATTAGTAGTAATTACTGTAAGATTTTGTACATTTTGCTCAGATCAAATATGGGCAACAGTTGCATTTAAATTATTCTTAGACTGGCAGCCAATTTAACCTTCCGCCGCTGTTCCATTTGGACCAACCCTATCCCGGTCTGAGCGCTCGCCACTGTTTTTAGTCGATGTAATAATATTTTTTAATTCCGCTCACTGGCAACCCTTTGCTTTAAAAAAAATCTTTAACACGATAACCGTATAATATTAATTTTTCGATTTTATATAAAGTCACAAGATGATGTGTATCTACGTCACGAATTTACGTTTAAGTACCACTTATGCTGTCGTGGGTGGAGTAAGTGAAAACGTATCACACTTCTATCCCGGAGGTTCCAGGTCCTTACTCCAGGCAGCGACTTATGGTTGTTTTCTGCTGATAACAGATTACGATAAAAAGGTCATTGGAGTTTGCAGAGTAATGGTAGTTTAGAATCCACCTGAAATCGTTGTCTCGAATCGGGTGTAGTTACCGCTATTTTCTCATCCACGACATCACTTTCCTATGTTATACCTTCAAGTTTGTACTAGAGCAAATTGGACCGCCTTGGATCAGTGATTGCTGTTGTCGTTCACCCGCTCCTGTCTGATGGCATTGTCTTGGTGGAAAATATTGACGAAATTAAGTGTTTTAATCGCAGCTTGGCTATCTGCAAATGTCGCTTTGTTTTGCTTACATACGAATGCTCTATTAAACAGCAAATAGACCTTTGGAATCGCAAGTACCACCACGCATTAGCTACCCAGTAGCCTGAAGTCTATCCGCACAAAGTACAGCATCACTCCTTTCTGGTATTTTGATAGTCAAGCCTTTATTGAAGTTGAGGATGAGAATATTGTGATAACGATTCTGCCCCTATATTTCTTGGGAAAAGATTTGACCATAAGACGCAGATTGCCTAACCCTGATTGCAGTAGTTGATCTCTAATATGTGACATGGAACCAAAAGCACGTTACAGCGCCTTTGATGCACGAAATATATATTAAAATACTTCCACATGTATAAGTGGTTCAAACTGAAGGTAGATTTTCGATAACTGTGCGCGTTAAAGACGTGTTACAATTTTCAACTAGAACACAAATTTTCGGTTAAATTCAGTAATTTTGAACATTACTCTTAAAACCATTTCTGCTGGATTAACATAGGTAAAATTGGTGTTGTACTACTGCTCGTTAACAAATTCCTCGTAGGCAGTTAAATTTATTTTAAACGAACACCAAACAAATTTAATTCAGACAGTTTGAGTTTACATTTAAAGGTCATGTCGACCGACTCAAAGAAAGCTATTGTGAGCGCAGAAATGCTATTTTACAGGAAGAAGGTCGTTTTGATGAAAATATGAATGATATCAGTAACAATTAGCAATTTTATAACCGGAAAATTAGGTTCAAAAATCAAACACCTTAAAATCTTGTTCAAATAAAACTTTCTATTTAATAACGGACGACGCGTTTCGAACAGTTGTCACTGTTCATCATCAGGCTTAACTAGAGAGTCTCTAGTTAAGCCTGATGATGAACAGTGACAACTGTTCGAAACGCGTCGTCCGTTATTAAATAGAAAGTTTTATTTGAACAAGATTTTAAGGTGTTTGATTTTTGAACCTAATTTTCCGGTTATTACTGATCTTGTTGGTGCTCTAATTTAGAAATTTGTAGCAATTTTATGTTGCATATAATAAGTTCTTAAGGACGATATTGATGCATCGATTTATTGGAGAAGTTATAAAAGGTTTTCTACCGGTATCGCTTGGAATCCGGAATACCTATTTGAATACTTCCGTCACTGTAAGACAATGACCGGTGTAGACCACTGTTCTACCGAGTTAGGCTGAGTAAGCAAGTAGCTTTTTGATCATAAGATTCCCAAATAATTTCGTGATACTGCATGATGTAGTCCCTCCGTATCTTTATCCACAAGATTTAACAAGTTGTCGCTGAGACCTTTGTTAACCCCTTTTTAATAAATAGAATAAGCTCTACTTCCTGAGCAACCATATTAGCTCTTTTTTTGGCGAGGACATCTGCCGCTTCGTTTTCGGTGTTCAAGTGATAGCAAAATGAAACTAAAGTGTTGTGACAAAATTTTTTGTGATGCCGTTATACGACCCAATTGATTTAAATTCATATAACATAGGTATTAAGTAAGGTGCTCGTTGTCAGCTTAGGACGCCTACCCCTGAAGCCGTTTTGGAGCCCTTAATAGACATGATTACAGTCCCATATATTCCGATATTATAACATTATTTTCATTATCCTCTGCAAACAGATCCACAAGAGAAATGTGTGTAATTATGTCAAGAGCACGGTAGGAAAGGGTTTTGAGTGCACCAGTAATTAAAATTCCTGTGTTAGAATTCGTGTTTTCATTATTCTTTGAGAGCTGGCTTTTTAAATCGTAATGCCATAAAGCAAGCAGGATTGGTCGCAATATTGCTGTTATACACCCTTTCCACTTTATCATTTGGATAGTTTGAATCCCCATTGCATCAAGTTGCAAAACACTTTCTGCGCTTTAACAATCCTCTTTTCCAAATTTCGCTTTCAGGACTTTTCACTATCCAGGAAAAACTCTTAAGTATTTGACAAGGGGCTTAAGGTCCAGCTGCTTACCGTTTAGATGTGGCTCATTTTCAATTTTTGAATTGGTACTAAACAGCGATATTTTCTTAGTAATATAAAACTTACGGTAGTTCTTTTGAGGTATTGCAAATATTAAAGATTGATTTTCTAAGTCTTATTTTGATGAAAAAGGTTTTAACTACAAACTTTATTTTTGCACCATGATGATCAATTGACCGAAGACTGCCTTACGCACAATCTGCGGCTTAAACTTTAAAAATAAGCGTTTTCATATAAGTTTGAACATTTTCAATTACATATACAATTCGAATTATTTCATTTTACTTTAAAAGTGTAATTACACAATCAACAGTGATAGGGGTGCTATATTATTTTTCGCAATTTAGGACCTAGGAATTTAAAAGAAATTTAATTCCCTTACACATTACAACGTATATTCAATTTAATTATAGCAGAAAATTCATAAATTTAGAAATGCCATTTTATTGGGAAATATAAAAAATTTGTTCCATGAATAAGCAAAAAACCAGCACATGGACTGCTATAAAATGCTTGTTTTTATAAAGCAATGTAAACTTCTATGTAAGGTACTTTAAGTAAAAGTTATGTTTAAACACAACACAAAAATACAATGAATTCTTGAAATAAATTTAGCTTTTATAAAACAGCCATTGATACAAAATCGCAGAAGCAATAATTATGAAAATAAAACTCCATTTTACAAGTAAAAAGAGACATTTTCACAAACAAATTTGTTTCAATTATTTACCTTAACCTAAATTATTTAAATCAACAGCTGTTGACTTACAGACTCAGCCATCGTGTTCAGGACAGCAACAGGATTCGGAAGGCGGTTGTATGTGTTAAAATGCAGTTCTCTTTATTTTTGTCTTATTTCATTCTGTTCAAGTTTTAATGAATCGGTTTCTTTTAAAATTATTGTTACACAAACTTGTTTTAAATTGATATTTTATTACTTTTATACATATAGGTATATGTAATTTTGTGTTAAGATTTTAGCAAATGTTATCTAAATTTACAAAAATGCTTAAAATTACATTTATAAGTTTTTGTCGATGTATTTGATGTCTGCGTATATGAAAAAATTGTGATCTCCTTAGGCTTTAGTTGGTGTTTTTCACGTCGTACACACATTTCACTTCACTGGTTTTTTTTGCATTAACCAAGCTTATGCAAATGTTTGTTATAATTATATTACATATAAGGCAAAAGACGGTTAAAATTTCAATAAAAAATAGATAATATATTACAATTCAATTGCAATTTAAAAAAAAAGTATATATTATGCAAAAGATTGAACATGCTTTTCAAAATGTGAGAAATAAAAAATTATTATTTGCAAATAATAAATGAGATCATATTGAATCAAATATTTGTTGGTATACATCAATGTCGCTTTGAAAGTTGTTATTGCAAAGGCACAAAGTTTAATGCTTTTAGCTTTAAGACTATTTTAGTATTTTTGAGAATATTGCTGTTGACAATTAAAACATTTTGTATTCTCATAGACCAAAAAGCATTTTTCTATTTAAATGTAAGTTCCGGAATTTCGTTGTCTGGAATCGGGTGAAATTCTCCCCATGCCCCATAACGGGTTTTCGGGAACGAGAGATATAGAGATTCTGAAGAATTAAAATCGTCGGTGAAGTAAGTGATAATTTATTGGCCTTCCATCCCGCAGCTCCCAATTTTAATCCCCACCGGCGGCGACCCATGGTTGTGTTCTGCTGACAACAGATTACAATAAAAGACTATTGGAGTTTGCAAAATAAGTCAGTGATTTGGAATCCACCTTAAATTGTTGTTCCACTTGAAACCGTTTTCTCGCATCGCGTGAAGTTCTTCCACAAGGCGTTGCTAGAACTAAAGAGTATTCTAAAGAAATAATTTATTCTTAGCTTTAGAAAATGGGTAAAAGTTGCGAGGTACTTGGCTTAGGTTTTATAAAGAGCAATATAGAAGTTGAAATGTGCAAGTTTTTGAACTTTTCTCGTTGGACATTTGCCGTCTTGAAGAAAACTATTTTTTTTGCTTATTACGAATTATTCCAAGAGACTATTGGGTATTTCAGAACTTTATCTAGTAATTTAAAATCCACCTTAAATTGAAGGCCTTCTTGAACTATTTGCCAATGAATCTAATGAACGTTTAATCTCTCCTCATGCTCGAAAGTGTAAGGTGAACTAAGTGAAAAACATCTTCATTTGACACGCTGAGAGCAATAGAAAGTCAAAAAATATTGTAAACAAAAACGGGATAGAAATATTTCAGCGGTAAAATGGAACAACTATAGTTCAGAGCAAGAGTTGTATAGAAAAAATTGCGAGCGAAAAACAGCCAACTCATTTTTGCACGCAGCGAAAACATTCGTACTTCCTTGCAGTGAAAACTTAACTGGATTTGCTCGCATTAACAATTTGACTAACGTTTGCTCGCAAAAAAATTAACTAGTTTTCTCTGTGCTATTTAACGGATTTTGGAAGTATCCGGATTAATAATAAAATGAATATTTCCATTATTGAACTCATTACTATTAAATTGCTATAAATAATGCAAATTACGATCAATCAAAATTATTCTTTCTTTTATCGTAATGAAAGTCTTTTGGACTGTATCGTAATATTTTTCAGTTATAAATTTAACGCATTTGAAAGTTATATACTCAATTTTTAAGTAGATTTTTTTTCTCAAAATTAAATCCTATCATGTTTTTTTTTACTCACTTTCGCTCTCGGCGTTCCGTTTATCACTCTAAAATTATTGACTTTACATTTTCAAGGAAAGTGACTTATACATTGTTGGTTTCTTCAAAAAATAATACAATAAATTAAAAAAAAAAGAAAAAGAAGCATAAATCCATGAATTACGGAACCTTCCACATAACTTTAGAATTATTACCTTCCGTAGTCTTTTTCATATCATTTCTTTTTGATTATATCATTGAATGGTAGGAAACATTTTCCCTTTTGAAGAACTTACAATAATGAAGTCTTCTGTTTTCATTCGAATGATGCAATAACTACAGAAACTTTCTTTTAGTATTTTCAGGATGTTATCTATTCATTCATTCATTCCATTCATTGATTTGTCCGAAAACATTCCGCAAAACTTCCTCATGCAGTGGAGATGGTTCTTCTTTTAAAAGTAGCCACATTTCTGCCATAAAAGGGCGTCCTCAATTTGCACAATGGTTTACAACTCTGTTTCCTCGCATATATTTCAAGAGCCTTATACAAATGTAACTTGGTTTTTTTTTATAATATAGCCGAAGCCCAGGGGACAATGTAAAGGGAATGGGGGAAATTTTATTCTTTTAAAATTAAGTGCCTGGTTTGAATTGCTACGAACTAGACAGTCCAGAGACGGAATAAATTTATTGATTGCAATTGCAAATGAAAGAAATACTCTTAAGCATGCCGAGGTTTGAATCTGTATCCACGGCGTCGTAATCATGCCACTCAACCATCGAGCCAACCCGTCTTTTATACCGTAATTCTTCGCCCAAAGCTCCCACTAATATTATGGATTTTTTGTGAAATTTTGTGTGGAGTCTCCTTGGATAGTGAACCGTTCGGTAATTCTGACTGGCGAGCTCGCTATGTTGGTTTGGAACGCGAAGGTGTTAAGATGCGGTATTACGTCTTAGCATCTTTCCTCCGGCCAGCCACAGAGGTCGGAATTTAGGGGATTTCATCGGGCAGTATTTAGAGAAAGTAAGTGCATTTTATGCTGGGATATTCTTATATTATTCCTAAAGCTTTTCGCGTTGTCAATGATCTTAGTGTAATAATTATTATTTAAGTTGTGCACGATTTGGTGACACGAATGAAATGAGAATGTTTTATAAAACTAAGTAGTTCTTTCTGGACAATAAAACTGATTAAAGCAATCGTTCGGTCGAAAAATTTAGAGGGTGTTATATATTAATAAAAGTTAGCTGTTTCAATTCTCCATACAAAAATGCCGTACAACAAAGATTTATTTTTGCATGTTAAGAAACTGTTTGGACAGCGAACAAAGAAGGAAATTGTGAATCATGTTAGTGCTGAAGGATTTGCGGGTTCTAAAATTTAGAGGCATCTAAAAGCATTGCAGTTATTAACCAATGAGAGAGGTCATCGCAAAAATAAATGTTGTTTGAGTGATGTGAAAAAACTGAAGAAATGCGCCAAAGACACTGTAGGGGTCTCCGTTCAAAAGTTGACTCAAAAGTTTTGTGTCGACGAAATTTAAATTAAATTTACAATATCGAAAACGTGAATCTGCACCCCATAACACTGACAAACAAAAAGAAATTATTCCTGTGCGATGTAGAAAACTTCGACATAATTTTGCCATCAACAATGGTCGTTATGGATGACGAGAAGTATTTCACATTTTGTAATCATAACATGCTTGGAAACTGCGGATTTTGTACCGACAATAAAGTCAAGGCTCCTGTGTATGCTTTGGGGAAATCGGTGATGGATGTATATATTTCGTTTTGTCCTAATTAATTACCAAAACAAAGTTAGATTATAAGGTGCCTATCGTTATTCTATCCTTGTTCAAGTAATGAGCGCAAAATCATCGACATTTGCATGACCAAGTATTATTATCATTTATGGTATGCAAATCAGTAGGGCTGATATTGAAAAGCAAGGTGTTGCCGTAAAACAGATCGGAATTTCAATTGAACCTAGCTTAAGTGTTCGAATTTTTGTTGAGCATCTGTGGAGTAAGGAATGTCATGTTGGCCTTCTATCATTAGGTTCCCGGCGGCGAGTGATGTTTGTTTTTTGCTGAAAACAGATTACGCTAAAAGGCTATTGGGGTTTGCAGATTAATTGTGATGGTTCAGAATCCAACTCAAGTTTGCAGTTGAACTCGTTGCCATCGACTCCGGTGAAGTTCTCCCGGTCACACAACGGGTTAAAGGAACGAGAGCGAGATTTTAGATTTAACAGTTTACTAATAATGTCAAATCGATACCTCAATCCTTACAGATTCTAATTTTTTAAAGAAAATTTGCAACCCTCTTTCGCTAAAAGAGCTGTTATTAGCGAAAGAGGGTTGCAGCACTTCGATCGTTACCAGAAAAAGTCTGGGCAGTCAATTGAAGCTTCCACTTTCAAAAACTGCACGCCCAACTTTTCGCGCAATAATTTCACCACATGTGGCATGTAGAGCCATCCTGTTGACAATAAAGTCCATCCACATCAGTAGCATCCAGTTCAAGTCAATAAATTTCAGTTTGTATCTCACGATAACGCATATCATTCAGGTCGCACAAGCTTAATTTTCGATAAAAATACGTTCCAATGATACCGTCAGCCAGAGACCAATAGATGACTCGTCACTTAAAATAATTTAAAAAAAAATCGGGGACAGCTTTTTTCATTACTAATACCCAATCCACGAAGTGATAGGCTCGTCAAAACCTTAATTAGTGTGGTATTTTGAAAAAATCACGATTTCTCAAGGAGCAAAACGGAACGGGGGTGTTAAAGGAAGACAACAGGACATGAAAATTAATAGAAGGCTAAAACATATTTGGATTTATTTCGTCGAGTTTCGAGAGAATAGAGTTTTAAAACATTGAGTCCATATAAGGAGACAGTATGGGTCCATTCATAAACGCAGGATCGCGCATCATCTGCACTATTCAGCTGAACAAAGTGTATTGCTGAATTATGCAGCTGCAGTGCATACCTACGTTTATGAATACGGCCTATTAGTGAGTTATTCCAATGTAGTCCACGAGGAGCAAACAGCACGAACCTTGTAAAATTGAGACCAAACACATCAAAGCATACTTAAGAATTGGTCAAAAGAGCGAACAGTAAAAACAGTAAAGGAGCAATATGATTCACATCCGAAGCTTGGCCGAAACGTTCAAATTTATCCATTAGATTCACAATTGAGGGACGAGAAGGCGTTCATTTCTATCGAATGCATCACGAACTTTACGAATTGTCTCGAGAAATTTTCGTCATTTTTGTAGTAAATTTTTACAATTACAATGCGCTATGTAAGCGTGTATCGTTCCATTTTGGTTAACCGTATAATTTTTAGTATCAAATGTTAAAGAATGACAGCTGCAATTTTAACAAAAAAAATTGTACGGAATTTAAAATTAAACCTTTTGTTGAACCACCCTTTACACATAGCCGTGAATTGTGCTTTTGATATGCAAATGACTGGGAGGTGGTTATTATAATTTAAGCCAAGGCGAGTCTTGATTATAATCATTTGATCACGTTCGATAGTATAGCAAGTGGTCTAACTTTATTGCATCATCGCGGTGGCTGTCCTTTTTTGTTTGTTTGTTTTTACTGAGAACGTATGTAAAGTCATTGGACTCGCTGGAGACCTAAGTCCTAAGTAAGTAGGTTTCTTAGATGAATCTGATCTAGCAGTTTTTGGGATTCGGCTTGGTACTTCTTATATTGTATGAGGTATCTTTAGTCGATAAGCCGTGGCCACCTCTTTGGACTACTATTCTTTAGGTGTCCATTTGTATGTCTAAAATTCCCTTGCAGGTTTGTTTATGTAAATCTGATAGCGTCCCGTAAAGTTTCCGCATAATTCCAGACCATTTATTAAAATTTATTTTTTCTTATGAAGTTTCTAGCTATAGAGGCATTATTGGATCTCCATATCTGTAAGGATATGGGAAGGTAATGGTTGCCACTAATATTTAAGTCATATTCTTTTTATGTTAGAGATTGAGTGTGCTTCTCAAACACGTCAAGAATTCATCCCTTAGGTTGCGATGAGAGTGTTCGGGAGCGGATACACTGGGATGACATATAGCCGGTAAAGGGCTGCGATTCGTAAACAAAGTGTTTAGAGTTGAGACTTTTTAGTTTGTTTCTATGGTGTATTTAAAGTATTTAGCAAGACATGTGGATACATCTCTGTATCCATCGTCCCTAGTCATATGTACATAGGACTGTATTGGGAAAAAGAGTGGATTCAATTTGGCCTTATCCAAGACTGATGATATCGAGGGACTTGTCTTCGATATGTAAAATTTTTTTGCTAGTATTTTTGTTAAATTGCAAAGTGTTAATATCCGAAGTTGATGATTTTGACTAAAATGATGACTAAACTGCAGGCACCGTAGGGTTACAACTTTTTAAATAAACGTCTAGACTAACAATTATTTACTTCTTCTTTTCAAATCACATTAAAACAATTATGATTAACTTTTAATATTTTCAGTATTTTATAACAATTATTGTGTTATTTTTATTTATAATTTTTATTATGTGACTTTTATTCTTACCTTAATAGATAACTGTTACTTCGTGTTTCTTCTTACAATCATTAAAACAAAAATTTAAGACGTGAAGGAGTGAGGCTTAATTAACAATATTTTGTCTACAAAAATTTTACAACCATACCAAGCAAGTAAGACTAAACAGGTATCATAATATTCGAAAGCACTGACAAGTTATCGGCAACGAAAATATAAAAATTGCTAAATAACAATTATCGATGACGCGAAATATAAAAATTACCAGGCAATAGATACTGATGACCGAAAGACTTAAATGCATAAAACAACGACTGATCAATTAATTGATTTTTAATTTAAGTTCATTTTTTTACGATTTGTATAGCCGCCTTTTGCACGAATAACTTCCTGCATTCAAGTTTTTGTAAACGGACACTGAGATATTGTTAAACGCATTTTGAGCCCTACTCCATGGCTCTTCACGGATCCTACCAGAACATAGTCGGAAAGTGGTACACATGGTCGACAGAGTTTCGGCCGATAGATACCCCCATTCTTTAGTTACCAGGCAATTTGCTTAAGTTCGTTATCTTGTTGAAAGATAACTGATAAAATACACTGTGCTCGTATAAAGCTATCCTCTTATATTTAAAATACGCAAAACTTCTTACCCTGCTCCATACTTCAAAAGGGGTTACGGAAACTATAGAAGTAATATAGTACTTATTATAGGAACAGTGCCCGTTAATAGGTACTTTACTTTATATTTTTCGTTTTTGCCTTTCCTTCGTTCCTTGTGCATACTTTAAGATGAGCTGTTATCTTAATAAACTTTTAAAGCATTATATAGGAGCCCATGACGAGAAGAATTTTGCATTTGTCGTTATTTTTGTTATGTTCTTAACGATTGTGTTATGTTTTAACCACGCACACGCACTATGAAAAGTATGTTCAACAGAAAAAAAAACTATTACATATTTGGACACGTTAAAAAGAAAACTTTGGAGCTAACTGAAATGTATTAAAAAATATTTATGGTACTAAAATTGCATTTAAGGTTGCTAGTGTTTTTTGTAAATTTTAGTAAATTACTTAGTGTACGTAAGAAAAAAGTGATTATAAAAGTAAAAATTAATTTTATATATTTAAGATAAATGGAATTAAGAAGGAAAATTATTGACATTTCTTACAATTTTATAAACTAGCGAGCGCAAATAGCGATTTTAAGAAATAATAGAAGAGTTAAAAATATAACAATTTCTTCATGCACGTACATTTATTTTGCGTATTAACATTTTATTTTAAGGTGATAATTGTACATATTTTGCGCTGCAAACATATGCACCCGCATTTGTTTTTTTGAAGTAGCTCAAAGGCGTTCTCTGAGTGTTACTGCGAATTGGTATGTTTCGTATCAGCGTATCAGCTGCCACTTTGAAAAATCAGTTTTCTGAAATTTTTGCTAAATGGGGCGCATCCAAGAGCACAAATTAATAGGACTTGTTTTGTTTTTCTCAAAAATTTTGTTTAATCTTATTTCTTTAGAGCACTTAACGTTTAAGCTACACCTCGTGATTGCAATGTTATTATCACATATATTTTTTTACTAATTTTGTATGAAACATATTTGTAGTTTAAGTCAAGTCAAGTTCAAATTCTATAATTAAATGATATTTAGTAAAACACTAAATACATGTTTCCCCCCGATTGCGTAATTTGTAGCCGTGTACCATTAGACAGTCGGTGCATCGAGGTTGCGCTCAGTAACACTAGTATCCCGACTTTCAACCTCAGCTTGTGGCAAGGTAGGGTAAAGTCACCAATAGATGAACACTAAAGCAGGTTATCTGGTTTATATTATAATCCTACACATTAATATATTGGCATTTTTTGTTCGGAGAAAAATATTCCTATTATTATATTATGGGAAAAAATATTTTAAACGATAATGCACTAATTTTTATAAATTACGAAAAATAAGATGAATAGTGCCCCCAGAACATGAACAGCAAGGCAACAATAGATGAACGAATATTTTAAATACGGAATTAGACGCAATTTATTCGAGAATTAAATATTTATATAGAATAATATTTTTATGAATTAATTTCACTAACATATCTAAATAACAATTTTTATTTTATTTTTGAACTTTTCAGGTATTTGAAAACATCTTTATAATATAATCGTTTTCTTTACCATAATTAATTGAAATAATCTTTAATATAACTTATTTTATATATTATTTTATTAAAAATATCATATACTGTTCATCTACTGGGGACTTTATCCTACCCCTGACAATTATCCTAAAGAGTTAAGAAACTTTATACCTGTTCAGTGTCCACAACCGTAACGACCAATAGATACTACCTCCCCTCTTATTTATTTGCCCTACGGTTTTATTAGTCGATGACAAAATTTATCTGTCATACAACCATTCCTTATTCCCCATATTCCAGGTTAGGATAAACCTTGCTGAAGTTATTCTATATTCTACTCATTGCTCTTTTATTTTTTACTATTATTTTTTATTGATTTGACTGCCCATTTATTTGGTACCCAAATCAAGGGGGCTCTAAGTAAAAAAATATTCCGTTATCTTGCCATATTTATGTTCTCGGGGTTCAGATTATCTTGCCTTTCACCCCGGAGGTCCCAGGTTAGAATCCCACCGGCGGCGGCGACCTAGGAACGAAAATGGACCCAAATAAAAAAAAATTGTTATGCAGGCAAATGAGGTATCCGTTGAATGGTTTTATTGCAAGGATTGCAAAATGGGTTGTTTTTTTAAGTTTCTTTTGGAGTTCTTATTAATATATTTATAAAATTTGAAGATGGGCATATACATATGTCCCAGCAGTAATTTTAGCGTTATCCTACGATAAGCTTTATTCTTCTTTACTCGGGATAATAAGTATTTTTATTTTCAAAAATTCTATGAAATTGCCTTATAATAGAATATCTCCTGGGTCCAACGAAAGAATTTCCGTTGGAAAAGAACTATTTTTGAGCCTCTGATGAATATTGTCCCAACAAATCGCCCTTTGTTGAATCGGCTTAAAGCCTCTGCACATTGAACCATGGCACAATAAATATATTGCAATACGTGAATCTACTACTCCCATGCATGCATTAGCGACACTTAAACCTTATCTTAAACTTTTGCAAACCGCCGGTCGATCTGGTTCTTAAATTCTGCCATCTGGAGAAACCAAGGATGATAAAGGGCATTTTTTGTGTTTAAACAAGTATTATGGTAGGTTATACGATCTACGCACACATAATCCCATTAAGTGCATGGGTTAAAGTGAGTATAACCGAGACTCTGGTTACAAAGCAAGGATGGGATTGATTAGGAATTACCGTGGGTGAGCATTTAAAAGTTGCCTTAAAGGCTGGGCAATTATAACCAGAGAAGTGAGGGGCCTACCCAGTTAAGAAATTAGGGGAACGGGAACGCACACCTGACACCCTGGCAAAGAAACACCTGAGCTCTAAGATGTCAGTGCTTTTTGGGTTATTCCTCCTTTGATTCTGTGATGTTTTCCAGTCCAATCTGTTTGACACAGTATTTATGTCTCGGACAGTTTTCCGGAGCTATGACTATTGTTAATTCGGGAACGAAAATGTGCTAAAGTCGTGGATCGAGCTATAGTTTCACTTAAGAAAACGAAAACCGCACAATTTACTTTTATTACTTTGCGAGGTTCATGATAAGGAATGTTTATTGATGAACAATCTTGACGGATAAAAGCAGTTGGATACATTCTGCAATATCTTGAGCGATGAATACGCGTAATTGATGACTATACATGTCTTTTGACGATTATCCAGTTTAAATTAGTTGTAGAAGAAATAAGTTTTTAAAGATTTTTTTCTTTCAAGTTGCAGTTCCAAAATCTATAGAGGAATTCCAACGAGATTTTTATGACATTTGACAAGACTTGACGGGAATACCTGTCTTGTGAAAACTTGTTGGATAAGTTTCGGCGGCTTATGTTCATTTAGATCCTAAATTTTGTATGGAAATTTAGTCGCTAAATATTTAGCGGTATTGTGTTTCAGTAGCTAAAAGGTTTTGACATGTAAAGGGCAGTAGCTTCCGAAATTATATATTTAAGCTTTAGATTTATCTGAGCAGTACCTTTTTTCACGCTAAAATTTTGACATTTGAAGTTCTAACCGAAAATTCTCTTTAAATTTAAATCGTGCATCGAAATCGAAATGACTAAAAAATAATTCGAATAATCGAAATATTATTTAAAAGTTATATTTAATTACTTCTCATTTAAAGAATATTAAAATATAAATATCAAAGGACAGAAAACAAAATCAAAAATGCACGACTGCTAATTTGCAAGGGCAGCCTCCTATACATGGTGATAGATCTCACCTAGGCAAACAAAAAATTGTATGGCATTGTAGGAGAAATCTCAACCGTTTGTGAGTTACAGGGAGATTCATAAATTTCAGATTTTCATGGTATGCACATTACTCTTTTATTTTTATCTTTTGATCTACCCAATACAGCGACATCAAATAAACGCTAAAAGCTACTATCACAATGACCTTTCCAAAATTGTCAACAATGTCGATCTAACTCTTACCATTGCAGGTACAGTCACTTCCAAAAGTGAAAAAATCGTTTGCAATTACCTAAAATTCAGCATTTTCCCAAATTTTTCTCCGAAATTCTTTTAATTAGTACACCCTTTTTTTATTTTTATTGGATTGCCCATAAAGCTTTCCAAAAAGGTGCAACCTGTCTACGTAGAGAAATTATGTATAAATTTATATGCAGAAATCCTATCGGGGAATATTATAAAAATCAACAATTTTAAGAAATTAAACTCAAATTAATTCTAAAATGCTTTTTATTGAATTTGAAAATAGTTACAATTAATCTTGATAAGTTACAAAAGCTGTTCAAAATGTCTACCGCCACTTTGCATGCATGTCAATGGGGTAAGGCCTGGAAATCTAGCAGGCCAAGGAATCGGCGCACCTCATCCAATCCAGCGGTTAGGAAATGTTTCACTTAGTATTGCAGTATGCACTGGTGCTCCGTCGTGTTGGTAAAACAAGTCCGTTCAATTATGTCCTCTATTAGATCAGGCAGTGTATTGTCCAAAAGGTCCACATAAATTTTACTAATAAGCACTTTTGGCAAAATGAATGGTCCTACCAAATGGTTGCCGATGAGACCAGTCCAAACATTGACACTGAATCTCTGCTGGAATGAGGTCACCTTTGTCCTGTGTAGGTTAGTTTCCGACCAGGTATGGTGGTTATGGATGTTCGTGCGATATGGAGGTTCATCCATCCACAGAATTCGGTCCAGAAACACCCTGTTGTCAATGTCGCGTTCCAGAAGCCAAGTGCCAAATTCTAGTCTTCTCTCGGAATCTCCTCGTGGTCCTTGGACTGGGTTATGGTAATATGAACGTAATTCCTTTCGATGAAAAATCCCCCAAACCTTAGGGTCTTGCCTCACTATGGTGATTATTTGCTGCTCGACGTCGGCAGAAGTTCCCGAAGTTTCGGGTCGTGTCTCCCTGTCGTGGGAACTTACACTCCCTGTTTCTCTTTATCTTCGGAAATTCCGTGTAAATACCCCTCTTTGGGGTGTTCGCCGATTAGGGAATCTCCTTTGATATTCCAGTACAGCCGCTATCTCGTTTCCATCTACTACGACTATAGTTATCCGCTAGCTATGAAGAAAAAACTGTCTGAGCGATATATATTAGCTCTGGGGACCTGCTAATTATCTCTCTAGTTCCAGTAAACCCTTGTGGGGCAGGGGTCGTGAGAAGAACGATTCGAGACAATGTTTGCAACTGGACCTACAATTTAAAGTTCATTCCGAACCACTGTTATTTGCAGAAAACAACCATGAGTCGCCGTCGGAACTCGAACCTGGGACCTCTGGATTGGTATGCCGACACTTTATCACTTATTTAACTTCTAATGCTTTCGCAGTTGCTCAAATTCACTTACTGCACCGACGACTTAACTTTGCTATAAGTTTAATATCTGTTTCTCACGATGCGATCATAGCTACACGACCAAATTTTATATTATTATTAAATGCTCGCGTCGTGTGAAGGGGCTCTTTACTTCAATATATATATTGGTCGCGTTGTATGGAACGGATCTTGAAGTGAAAGTTTTTACAAAGTGTTTTTTAGCTTACATTTTGATTGGGCAATATCAAGTTGCAAAATATAGGATGTTAAAACAAACCGCTTGAAATGTTGATATCCTATATTTTATAGCCTTTTTAAGGAACAAACAAAATTGACATACCTAGAGGCGGATAATAATAATAATTTATTTGTAGGATTTAATTAAAGTGTTAAGAGGGGTTAATTTCTACATCGAAACTTACTATTAAGACATTGTGTGTGTCAGACCGTTTTTGTTGAGCGGTGGGGGAGGTAGAATTTTTATGACCGTTTACCTCTCTGTGTCTAAAACCGTAATTGAATAAGAATTTAGTTGAATATCCATAATATATATATATATATATATATATATATATATATATATATATATATAAGCAAAGACATGGCGATAATAACCAAGGTGCTGGTCGTGTATGATATATGACACTTTAGCTGGCTCCAGATCAGAAGGTTGCGTGTTCATATAATGTCAGGGTCGCCAACAAAACCATTGTGAAAGGATGCTACCATCGATTGTAAAATTTTTTTTATATGAGGGTGGAGTCATATAAATGTGATTGAAAGCTATTTATTATTTTAAATTGTTTGTCAACTACTTTACCCAAAATAAATCAAAGTATTCCACTCAATCAATTTTCTTTTTACAAAATTAATAAAAGTTAATGAAAATAACAAACCCCCCCCCCCCCCCAACACACAAATTTCGCCCCTTTTCATACTGCTTCATCCCAGGGTAGCAATGTCGCACGCACGTATTACCACATTCTACTGACTTCTCTGATTTCTGTAATTTTTTAACATAATAAGTCGTTTTTACTTTTCAAAGACGATAATGCAACTTGACAAAGTAAAATACTATATTCACCAATCAACGCTGGGTAGTTTAAGTAGGCATACAAGCAATACAAGTAAACGCAATTTTCTGAAGCATCTCACAACTCCAAACATACTTTCCACTACAAACGCATTTTGAACATGGCCGTAGTAATTTTCCTTATCTAGGTAAATTTGCAAAAAATATTACTTTAAGTTCAATAGCCCCAAAAATATTATATTCACGGCGCCTTTGCGCAAAATTAAACCAAGTTTAAGCTAAATACAAAAGAAATTCTCAAATATAAACAAGAACGAAATTAATTTTCCTTACCACTTTTAATTAAAATTGCTTAGTAATTAACATTGTTTACAAGTTTAGAGCTTATTTCCTACCTATCTGTAGCGAAATATTTTGAAGAAACTTACGTATGAAATGATGTTCCGGGCAATCGGCGATGGACGCGATTTTCACAATTTTCCACAATGCACGACATATTATTTAGCTTATTCTAGTTTATTTTACAATGCAAATCATTTTCACTTCCTTTATGTTTAAATTCATAAGGTTTTTTCATTAATTAACACTCTTTAAAGCGATCGAACATAAAATAAAACTTTTCTGGCACTTGTTTACATGAAAAATCACAATTCAAGTATCTTCTTCTTATTGGCGAAATAAAAGTCGCCCTTTCGTTGCCCATACTTCTTATACAAACGAGATGCTTCACTCACGTACAGGATTTTTATACGGTATAGCCATTCCGTTTAGTTGTTTCTTCGTAGCATACAAGTCACACCAGCACAGTCTCCTGGTTAGTATTATTCTTAGAATAAAGAACTAGAGGAAAAGACATCATTCGGAAAAATGTAAGCATTTTGCTATATGTAGTAGAACCCAAGCGATGTATGCGTTTCGACATGAAAGTAGTAAAATTATGCTTGTATACAGGAGAGGCCAACTCATTTTGATAATATTTTAAATTAGGTGTTTTTAAAATATATTCTTATAACACTTTTAATATAATATAACTTTGCCCGAACATATTTTATTAATTTACTTAATTTTACTATTTAAAAACACTTTGCTTATGCCCCAAATATTTCAGTATTACGCAGACGACTTTGATTTCAAGGCGACATTCGGTCCAATTTGACATTTCAGGCGTCATTCCCCCTTAACCCACTCGACACTTGGCGGTGAAGCAAAAATGCTTTACTTAAGATAGCCTTTCCTCTCGTTCTTTATTCTAAGGTATTATTATTTCAGAAATGATATTTTCCTGCAAAAACTACTATTTATATTTAAATTGTCCTTCGTATATACTTTATATAACACTCTTGAGTTGTGTTCATTTTCTCTCGGGCTAATAGTATCATTTATTATTTGAAATCCACTGTACAAGAATACCATCTGAAAATAAAAATTCTGATAAGTTCATTTGTAATTTTTATATACTTAGACAGCTTATTAATTTAGATCATATTAAGAAAACTGAAAATGCACAAATATGCTATGTTAAGTTTGGCTTAGAACATAGGTGTTCAGGTAAGAGTTAATTGACCTTAAATCATTGGAACTGGAAATAAGACATTGTGAAATTTTCGTTGTTTGCAATGGGACATAGCCGGCGTTGGCTCATGTTGAGTTGGATAAAGAAAATAGATGTTTAAATACTAGTTACAGAATCTGATTAACTTAATTGAAAGTATTTCATATTTCAACTTGTCACATTTATATCTAAATCGTTTTCTGTTTTATTAATGTACTGCTTATATATTATAAATTTTATTTAGTGATCTAACTAGCAAAGTATAGTACCTTTTAATTTGGCAATAGGTCAAGGAATAGTGATGAATTTAAAATAAAACGATTTTAAAAGCCTAGAATGTTTATGCTTAATGTCGAAATTTGATATAATAAATGCCTTTTCTTTATTGATAGGTTTTAAAATTCCTTTGATAAACAAACACACGAACTGTTTTTAAATAATAATCTTTGAAATATTCAATTTTAGAAAACAAGTTGTTAGTTTCGTTTTCAATGCCTGATAAAAACAATTGACAAATATTTATCAATTAAAATGAATTTAAATGAAAATGGAATAACAAAAATATATGAATTTATTAAGCTTTTTGGATGAATAGTGTTTTATTTTTCCTTAAAACTACCCCTCAAGTAAAAGAATAGGTGTTTGAGGAATTTTCAAACTACTAAAAAAAAAAAAATTTTTAATGTAATTAAATAACTTCAATCTTACAATGCGCACTGAGAATCATAAAATACAAAAATTTGTCACTGTTTTGTTCGAAGTAGCAGTAGTAGTAAGTAATCTTTGGCACGGGTGTAATCACATTTATATCATGCCTTAAACCGCGCAGGAAACCGTTAGTTCGTGGCGGAGCAAATCGTTAAATTGACTACTACTACTACTACTAAATGCTGTAACGCGCACTATGGTGGAGGGGGGGGGGGGGGGGACGTAGAAATTCAAAGACGCCTCGATCCTGTGGGTATTTACTAAGGTTAACATTAAATAACGGCAGTTTCTGTAAATAACTGAGGGTTTTTATGGAACTTTCTAGTTTTAGGCTAGGTACTCGTGATTTACACTGCAAGTATACAGTGGTCCAAAAAAGTATTCGCACACTTATGAGTTTCTGAGTTCTTTAGCCATACCATTCGGGAAATTAGAGATTTCAAATAAAACCAAAATTAACATAAATACTCAATATATTCTTTAGTATTAAAAAATAAACAATTTCAAAAGCTTTTATATGTTCAAAACAATAACAAAAGAAGACTCCATCAAAAAAGTGATCAAAAAAGTATTCGCACATCTGCAATAATATGTACTGTTAGCATTAAAAATCGATTCAAAACGTGTTTTAAATACCTTAATTTATATTTGGTAGGAAATCCATTTGATTTAATGATGGCATCCATCCGTCTTGGCATTGATTCCACAAAATTTTTTGTTTTATCCGACGAAATAGAGTTCCAGGCTTCTTGGAGAGCGGTTTTCAAGTTATTCCGGTTTGAAATTTTTTTCTTCCTCAATTTTCTTTCAAGAACATTCCATAGATGCTCTATCGGACTGATGTCGGGTGATTACGCAGGGGTTTTGAGAGTTTTGGAGGTGTTGTATAGAAGCCAAAGCATTGTATTTAGTGCTGAATGCTTCGGGTCATTGTCGTGGACGAAAAACGTGAACGAAATTATTCCACTTTCCCTATGAAGCACTTGGGATGCTGCTAAGAACTGAATGCAGTTGTCTAGTTAGAATAACGGAACTTCTGTGGAATTATTTTCCCCTGTGCGAATACTTTCTTGGAAAGGTTTTAAGCGAAGGGATGTTTTTTTTCGTTGTTTTGGGAATATAAATAATGAAATGAGTTAAATTTTTCTCTAAAGATAAAATACGTATGAGGATATCTAATATAAGCCGAATTTTTAAAGTATATCGAATTAATAAAATGTAATAACCAAATATTTGCATTAGGTGTAGGTGTGCGAATACTTTTTATAATTTAACTGCTAAGAGTTAAGTTGTAATGAGTAAAGTGTTAAGGCGTAATCTTGTCAAGCAGGTTTTGGAAATAAAATTGTCGAACAAATTAATGTTCAGTAAATCAAATAAAGATGTGTAATTTTTGTGATTAAAAATTCATACCTTGATTAAGAAGGATTCTGAATCTAAGATTTTACACACTCACCGACAGTATGAGTAGAACGCTAATACGAAGGGTGAGTTAGAGTTACTTCAAGTCCTAGATAGAAAACTTACATGTAAGCCTAACATCTAGCGAAGAATACGGAAGGTTACTTGTAAGAAGGCAATAGTGAAAATATGAGGTATGGGCTATTAGGCTTAACTCAATCCAGACCTGGAAACGAACCGACTTCGGTCACTCCAAAATCCTGGACAGAAGAACTGCCAGCAATATCGACTATACCTCGCCCAAAACTTTCTTTGAAACTAAATTCGATCGGAATGGGAGGAAGGTCCTCCCCAATGGGGCGATGTATCTTCTCGGAACATTTGGACTTCGATATCTCATTCCACTTACCTGACTACTGCTGCGTGTTTTAGGCGGAAATCATGGCTATAAAGGTAGCCACGGACCGCCAGAGATAACATATGTATTTTCACAGATAGTCAGGCCGCTATTGAATCCCTCACGGGGGTATACACCACCTCCAAAACGGGTGTAATATGTCGCTCAGCACTAAATGACATAGCTGAGCACCTGAAAGTACTGCTCATATGGGAGCCCGGACATAGTAACATTCCGGGTCACTGTAGAGCCGACGAACTAGCGAGAATCGGTACTACTCGTCCTGATTCGGACATTAACCACCAGCTGGGTAAACCGCAGGCCACTTACAAACTGGAACTCTTACAGGAATCTCTCAGGATTGCAAATATTAATAGGCAGGAGGAAAACACCTGCCTGATTACCCGACAGATATAAACCGCAGGCCACTTGCAAACTGGAACTCTTGCAGGAATCTCTCAGAATTGCAAATATTAATTGGCAGGAGGAATACACCTGCCTGATTACCCGACAGATAATGCCCATAGGAATTCTTATCAATGAAAAGCCGTGTTTGATCTACCTGGAATATCTAAGATTGTAGATTTAAGTTTGAATATATTCCTTTTTCTATTGAATGGCTTCCCATTTCAATTTATTTTAAATTAATTTATTAATGTTAAGAATTAGTAATAATGGAAAATACACTTACAATGTCAAGGTGTTGTGACGATATCTTAAAGGTGAAAAGTAGGATTAGCAAAACTTATCTGCACTTTTAATGTAGAAATAATGATAAAACGCTGTTAATTGGATCCAATTTTCTCAGACAACTGGTCCTGAAAGAGCACTGAAGATCATAAGAACTTTTACTCAAACTATAGATGCTATCTCAAACAAATCAAAATTAACATCTATTCTTCAACTTACGAGCTGTTTAATATATGAAATTAGATTGTTTCCAACCCAAGGGTTATGCATGAGATAATAATAAGAGCCGAAAAGATTGAGAAAACAAATAGCCATAGCGTGCAAAATCTCTGTATAGAACGTGCCGATTATTACAAATTTTGTTGCTCTCATCATTTAACACCTGCTGTCACTTTGTTTGACGTTTTTCATTAATCGAGTGTTTTAGGTGAAAAAGTGTTAATTTTATCGCTTGTGAACTTTAAATAACAGTTCCATCATGGACTCCATGAAGGCAAGACGTGTTTTGGACGGACCGCTCTGCAAATTAAATCAAGTTTAATTTGCTAGAGCGGCCATGTTGGCGAAATGCGTGGGGTCATTGTGGAGTGAAGTCGGAACTAAAAAATACAACATTTTTAAAAATCTACCAAACTAAAGTGAAACTAAAACATATAGAAATTAAAACAGTGCAATTAAATTGATTATACCCAATATAAAGTGAAACTAATAAAAGTGAAAAACTGAATAAACCGTTATCGGAAAAATTGAAACAAACTTAAAAAAGTGAAAAATTAAACTATACTAACAAACTAATAATACATGTGAAATGAACAAATATGAAATTCTAACAAACAGAAGTTAAATACAAATAACTTAAATAAAACTTATAAAGCATTTATTTGCTATACTTTTTTGGCGTTATACCCTAGATGGTCGAGCCAGGAGATCGGAAACTCCAGCTGCGCCAGAGCAGCCCACAGTCCTCCGATCTGAAAGCAATAGTAGAAGAAGAAGAAGAAGAACTTTAAATAAGGGTGAAAATTTATTGTTAAGATCAAAATTATAAAACTATTATGTGCTGTGTCAAAAATATTTGATAAAAGTGCAAGTTTTAAACAATTAGTGACAAGTGTGTAGTGCAATGTTGCAAAAATTCAAAGGTATTCGAAACGGCGCAGGATTTCATTTCATAGGTAAAGTAGGAAAAATAATATTCTTTTGTGATAAGAATATTTGGGGCGATGTTAAACAAACTACTAACTTATGAAATACCCACTTTTTGCGTTAAAGTAGACTTTATTTGCCTTTGGCTCAGCGCCATATTTTCTTATTAACTCAACACTAAAAGCAAAGAATTCTTTTTAGGTCGTACTTTTTGGTATATTTCTCTCTTCGACAAGATTTAGCGGTACTTTTTTGACCGGAGTCTGTGATTCGCTCCGGATGAGAACAGAATTTTGACAGGAGTAAGTGATTCTCTCAAATAATTATGACAGGAGAAAATGACTGCACACTTCCTGTACTATTTATTTGCGTGTATATTCTTATGACTTTGAAAACTGGATATATTTCGTTTTACTGTGGCGCCAGTGTTACTTTTTCAAGACTAGCTGGGTAATTTAGGGAGCCGGTTATCTAGTAGTAAGTAATCTTTGACTAAAAGGTTGAAACACATGAGGTCTGTTCACTGATCAGAAGTTGGGATTCCGCACGTTCATGAACTTACCCATTTTGCGTTCCTTCGCGTTTCTTTTCCGGCAAAAATTGCGGAGAAAAAATTGAAGTCACATTTTCTGCTGCACAAACTTACCCAAATTTTTAGCTGGTGCATGATCTTTTCCTACAAAAGTACAAACAGCTGTTCGGTGTTTTGTTCAGAAAGTGAGGTTGAATAAAGTTATTAGTAAAGAACAATTTGGTGATTACAATTGATTATATTAACAATTTATAATTACAGTTTAAATAAATTCCGGTTGTTCCGTGAATTTTCTTCTTTTTGATTTTTACGAGTTTGCATAAAACATGTGCCCTCGAATTTTTGATTCCTGGACACTTAATGGCGGAACACAATGTGGTGCTGGCGCTCGAATCTTGCGCGGAAGCCAGACCTGTTAAAAATATGGAAATTTAATGTGTAATGTGTAGCTTGCGCTGTAGCGCAAAGTTCAATATTTTTTTGGCGCCCGCCACATTTGACATTTCCGAGTTAGCTACAGCGCCAGCACCACATTGTGTTCCAACCTTTATTCTTCCACCACCACCACGGTGGAACAGACTTATGATTGCATCGCATGCATCCTTAGAATAAATTACAAGAGGAAAGGCTATCTTAAGTAAAAGCCTTGCGTGTGTGATAAGAATTTTGCTTCTTGGCAAAGTGGGGAGGGATGTTTGGCCTTAAATGTCAAATTGAGAATTGTATCTTGCTTATTTCACCTTGAGATCACAGCCGTCTCTGTAGTATTGAGATATTTGGGGTCATAAAGTGTTTTTAAATAGTAAAATTAATAAAATAGGGTAGCACCAAATTATATTATATTATATATATTATCAAAATGAGTTAGTCCCTTTTGTGTAAAGCAAAATTTTAATACTTTCATTTTCGAAACGCACCCATCACTTAGGCTCAACCACATATAAAAAGATTCTTAAATTTTTCGGAGTGATGTCCTTTCCTCTAGTTCTCTATTCTAAGCCTGTATCGCATGCTTTGACAGATCATTGAATATGTGTATTTCTACCAAAGCTGAGCCAATACTATATATGATGTAAACGAAGCATGAAGTGTAAACAAAGATTGACTTTTCATTTATATTTCTCCAAAATTTCCCCGAAATACCCCCATATAACCGTTTTTTTCGCCTGTGGTGTTTTTGTTGTGTGCGTATCAACTTAGACACCTTTTAGTTGACAGGCTGAGAGTAAAAGTGACCTATTTATAAGTTTCGGGCAAAAGTGGCTTAGAAAATGTTCCGCGCAAAAACGAATCGCGTAAGATTCCGGGCAAAAACGAATCGTAGAAAATTTCCGGGCAAAAACGACTTAACTACTTAAATGCATTAACTTTGCATTACTTTTTGTAGTTAAATCGTTTTTGCCCGGAAATTTTCTACTATTCTATTTTGCCCGGAATCTCACGCGATTCGTTTTTGCGTGGAACATTTTCTAAGCCACTTTTGCCCGAACCTTATAAATAGGTCACTTTTACTCTCAGCCCGTCAGTTATATTCGCTGTTGGGCCACTGCATTTAGTTTCTTACTCGTAGGTTGGTTGAGTGGTATGATCACCACACCATAGATCATAGACGTAGCATCAAGGCTGCTCAAGACTTTTTTCGTAAAAAAAAGCCACTCCGTCGGTTTGCTCTTCGGGGCCTGCCGTGGGACAACCCCTTGTACTACCACCTTATTTAGGCAGACTTAAACTTTTAAGGCGTTTGAAACTAGGCGATACAGCTCCAAAACTGTTTTTGCTTTCGATTGTTTGCAGGGCTGAATTGATTCGCCCTCTCAATTACCATGTTTTAATATTGTTATTCCGTCTCGTTCCTTGAATAGCTCCGATTTTTTAAAAATTCCATTCCACCGTAGTAATTATGATTTTTATAAGGCTATGCCGTCAATGTCTTATTGTCTTAATGACAATTTTTATCGTATACTGTAGACTTATTAATTAAATTTATTTTTTCTTCTGTTTAATTAGCATTTTAATATTTAAGTTAATTATAAGCACTATTTTAAATCTATTGTATAGATTTTTTTTATAATGGTATGGTATGGGAAACGTCAAGACGGAATGTTATAAAAATAAATATGCTACTGCTCACGAATTTTAAAAAATTAACACGTCTATAAAAAAATTTAAAAGTCTGGGATAGATTGCATAACATTTTTCGGGTGATGGTTGTTTTTCTGTCTGAAAAGTATAAAAGTATTGATTTTTTGCGTGATCGCTCCTCACTCTGTTCAATTTCTTTGCAGTATTTTCGTTTCGTGTGTTTTGTGCGTGTCTGAGCAAAGTAGGTGTCACTCTTTACCTGAAACAGTTTCTTCTTGTTTACATATTTGTCAGTGACCTTATTTTGAACTGGCCGCTATTTTGTAAGTGACACAGTTTGTTTTTTCGCTTTTTACAGTGCTGGGAAATATTTTTGTTTTTCAAACGGAAGTGACTCAGTTTGTTTATTTTGTTTTTAACTCGGAATTACTGCAACCTGGTGTAAAGCCTTTTGTTTAACTTTTTATTTTTAAATATTTCCGACTAATCTTCAATGACATTTGTGGTGGTGTTTTTCATGGCACTTGTCTTTCACGTGGTCTTTCTACATGAGTGCTCCAATATTAGGCCCTGTCACGTTTTACGGCTCATGAAGGGAGTCGTTGCTCCGCTCTCCACAAATCAATCTTACATCGCTGATAAGGTCAACGAGATCTCCACAAACTTTGGTGGACTTCAAATTTTGTCCGATGACTGCGCCAGTCTAAACTTAAAACTGGACAAGCTGCTTAATATCTCCGAGGGTTTGACCAACGACTCGTCGCTTCTTTCCAGCAGGATTTACGAGCTTTCATTAAAGTTAAGCGGCCTGGTCACTTCCTTGGATGACGTTCGCGCTGGTGCACCATCGCCTTCCATCGGCCAACCTACGGAGTCTATCATGCCAATCTTAGATGACATTCGGTGTCAGTGTCATCCCAACCCACTTCCACCACATTTACGATCAACAAATTTGGCACGACCTGGACAGTATCGGACTGGGAGCAGAGACTGAAAAGGCTAGGCAGCAAACATTCATCTTCATCAAGCGACCATACTCCATTCCTTCTAAAGGGTGCACCTCATATTGCCAACGATTACTGGGAACACAGCTTTTTTTCCCGGAATTTTGGATTCACCCCCGTTAGCTATCTGAAGTTACTCTCGTCAGACGCAGCGAAATCCAGCAACTTCAAGATCTCCATCCCAATCAAATATGTCTGGCTCATCAGTAACCCCTCCAGCAAAATCTTCACTCTCGGGAACATCAAAATTTCTAAGTGGACTAGGAAGTACGTTAAGTTTAACCCTAAGCCCTCTGCACCTAACCCTAAATTAAATACTAAAAAACCTAACCTCACTAACTATCCCAAACGACCTTCTCCCATACCTAAATTTAGTATTCACCCTAACCATAAGAATCTTGGAACTAGCAACAACATAATGGGAGTATTTCCAAACTTTAATCTAAGTACTCCACTCAAGTATCCTAACTTTATATATTTTCACACCCTTAACCTCCCTGTTCCAGTTACACCGAAGCCCTCGAACACGTCCATTCTAACCGTCAACCCAACTACCAATGTGTTGAGTTCTGCATATCCAGCGCACCCACCTAACCATGCACTCGCAACTTCTTCCGTGTGCCCACCTAACCACAAGCCAACTTCTTCCGACGACTCCACCACCTCTGCTCCGATTTCCGTCTTTCCCCACCCTTCACTTAAAAGTATGTCTAGACAAAATAATTTTTCTTTCATTTATTCTGCACTTCTGCTGTATTTAATCGCTGGAATGTGCATGAGAAAGAAAAAACAATTTGTAGCAGTGTGAAAGACAGCGAAATTTGTAAAGCACTTTCTGCATTCCATTTATGCAACGCTGGCCGTTAATCTGCTTTAATGCAGCTTGATGCAGCTAATTAATATTTTTTTAAATAAAATTAATCTGACCAATACGTCGTTTAGCTTACCAACTACTAAAACTATTCTATAAGTTGTTGTAACTTTTAAGTTTTCTATAAGTCATTGTGTTTTAATTTCCGCCAACCTTTCGTTCATAGGAATGGGAAAATTCATATCTTTCAATTAAAAAAAAATTCTCTAACACATTGTCCAAAAAATCGTTTTATGAGGGATCCAAAAGGCCCTTATTTTTCAGGCCTCTTTCATGCATCAATAGGCCCGACAACCTATACGTTACTGGGTTTACCACAGACTTACTTTACCTGTGAGTGGTAAAGTTCGCTTCTAACAGTTGACCGAGGCTTTTGTGTCACCGTCTCTCCTACTATAACCAATTAATTGGACTAATTGACCTTTTATATGCAATTATTAATCTAGAAGTAAACATCTGGGCCTCGGCAGTGCCCCCGCCTAGACTAAGCTCTACCTACCTTTTATCGAAGCGTTTCGTCGTATTTTCGAACCCCCATAGCTTCATATTCATTCATATTATTATCCAGACAATAATAGAGACACCAAATTCTTAGAATAAAATGCAGTTACCATTCTTATGAAACACACTAAGTTTCATTTGTCCAGCTTTTATACTTTATATTTTATTAATACCTCTAGGGTACTTCCTGAAGTCTTAGAAAGCTAAAATTCGGCATGCTGGCTAAGATTAGCACACAAACAACAAAAATATTAAGAAATCTGTAACTATTACCCTCCACCCTCCATAAAGGAGATTCAGGTCTGTATATAAAATTTCTTATTGGTAGGTACTTCCAAAATTTCTAAAAAGCTGAAATTTGATATGCTAACTAGGATTAGCACACAAACAACGAAAGAAATCTGTAAATTTCATCTTCCAAACCCCTCGAAAAGGGAGGTCTGGTTCTGTATTATATAACAATTTCTCATAAGCTAATTTCCAAACTTCCAAAAGCCCTAGAATGCTGAAATTTGGTATGCAGACTAGGTTCTGCACGCAAACAACGAGAAAATTAAGAAATCTGTAACTTTCACTCTCCAACATATATAAAATTTCTTCTATGCGGGTACTTCCAAAAGACCTGGAAAGCTGAAATTTGATATCAAAACTAGATGTTATTAGTACATAAACAACTAAAAAGTGAGTGTGCTATGATGAAAGGAACTGCTGGCGTGCAAGGAATACCTTCTTCACTCGACAACGCCAGAAGGAAGGGCCGACGGGTCGTGGTTTTTCTTTAAACTCGTTATCTTGAAGTTAACAAAACAATCTTTCGAATGAAGTGAAAATAGTCATACCGTATTTAAGAAACTAACAAGCATTTTTACGCTTAAAAGCACCAGACAAAAAATCCAGGTTTAATCAGAGATTTCTTGTTATTTCGGTTAATAAAATGTACATGTTTTTATTTTTTTGGAAAGATAATTTAGTCTGCTTTAAATTAATACAAATAAAGCACAACAGTCAGCTATAGTTGAATATAATCGGTTAATAGCTAATTGCTAATTTGCTTATTGCAAATAAGAAGCCAATAAGGAAAAGAGGCAACGATAGAGAGTGGGCTATGAAAAAAAGAATAGCTGACACACAAGAAATACAGCCTGAAAACATAAAATGAACTAGAGCTTCTTACAAAAAGAAATGAAATCCCACCAAAAACATTTCATGTAAAGAAGGTTGCCAAGGCTCACAAGCTCATACCGTTTACACTGTAAAAAAGTTATCAGCTCCACATGAGCCCAGCCCCTCACTCTACAAGGCCTAACTCTGCAACCCCTAACTCTAGACACCCTACATCTTGGTCAAAAAGTATGTCTTGGCTGGCAACCTTCTTTACATGAAATGTTTTTGGTGGGATATATGTTTAAAAATTGTTTCAAATACTTAAACTTTTCAAAATTCTATTATGTAAAGTACTTGACCATTTATTATTATGAGGAGGACAATATTGTTTATTTATTATTCTATCAATAAAAACGTTTGATGAAACAATTTATTATAATTTATATTTTGAAATTGCGTTTACTCTCAACGTATCCTTCTCTGAAAGTACTTCTCAAGATCTAGAAATTAATCTAATTATTAAGAGGTTATTCTGTATCAAATAGATTAGTAATGTTTAAATATTATTTGCAATAGGAATTACAAAAAAAGAACTGCCCTACTCCGTTCGATTTATAGTAAACGTCAACGACACTGCCATTATTTTTACTTTTAAGAAATGGGGAGCTAACATACTTTATTGACCTTGAAAATCTTAAAAAGTCAATAAAAACTTTTCTTTCGCGGACTAATTGACCTTTTATGACCATTTTCGGATCTTTTAAATGGTATAATAGCTCAAACTAAATTTTACATATGAGGTGCTAAGATCGTGCAACTCTTTGATACGTTGCTAAATTTGTGAACGCCATAATGTTTTTTATTTATAATTATTATTTATAGAATTAACCCTTCTTACTCAGAAGGCGCACGTCACAGGCAGAGGCCTGGAATCAATTGACCTATCACCAGAATATAACATATATTGAGATGAGTGAGGCTCCCACAACCCATGCAATAAAATATTAGTAAACAAAAAATAAAAAATAAATCCAAAACAATCCCAAACACTACATTCAGGGGTGCGAAGACAATAGAGCCAAATCAAAAATAGGACACATATTCACGGCTCTACACATGCGGTTAATAGGCTCATGCATACCATAGTAAGAGCGAGAATGGATAACATGTAGTAAAGGCAATCTCCTAAAGCTATACGGGGTTTGCCTATAAGTAACCAAACTTGCGAGAGTGCGAGAATCTATATTCAAGTTCAAAAGCTGATGAATAAATACCAGGTCAGCAATTCTACGTCGTTCCTCTAACGAGTGCATATTAAGCCATCGGAAGCGATCCTCATAAAGAGGAAGCCTTAATGGATCATGGTTCCGCTGCACCGATTCAATGCGTCTAGAATGAACAGCATAGCAAGAAGACCAAACCTGAGATGCGTACTCAAGAATTGGTTTAACTAAAGAAAAAAATA
Source organism: Leptarthrus brevirostris (assembly GCA_964036015.1). Classification (NCBI taxonomy): domain Eukaryota; kingdom Metazoa; phylum Arthropoda; class Insecta; order Diptera; family Asilidae; genus Leptarthrus; species Leptarthrus brevirostris. The sequence continues at coordinate 108,456,083 of OZ038372.1, read as the reverse complement.
AGTGAATTAGAGTCTGTCGATCAGAAAACTCCCTTGAACACCGCTTAACAAAACCAAGGACTGAATTACTCCGAGATAATATATAGTTTATGTGCAGAGTGAAATCGAGTTTTTTGTCTAGCATTACACCGAGGTCAGTAACGGACTCCACATGACGGATATTAGTTTCCGCAATGGTATAATCAAAGACGAGCTGATTGATGATCCTAGAAAATGACATAACTTCACATTTATCCAGGTTAAGTTGCAGTCCATTTGAGGCACACCAACCCCCGAAGGTATTCAAATCATACTGAATGCAGGAAGAATCATAACTGTTTCTAACGCATAAGAAAATCTTCATATCGTCTGCGTAGATTAAAACTTTGGAGTGCTTAATCAGAAGGACAATACCGTCAATGGCAAGAATAAACAGCAGCGGTCCCAAATGGCTACCTTGCTGTACACCAGATGAAGCCCTAACGACTCTAGATAAAGTATTACGGAAAGAGACACGGTAAGTCCTATTTTTAAAGAAAGAGCAGATCCAGTCGAGCAATAAAGGCGGAAAACCCAACCTTTCAAGCTTAAGCATAATCACGGGGTGAGGGAGCTTATCAAATGCCTTGCTAAAGTCGGTGTAGACACAGTCAGTCTGGAGTCATTGTTGGAAGGCAGAGATAATGTGTGATGTAAATTCAAGAAGGTTGGTTGTTGTCGATCTACCAGACAGAAAGCCATGTTGATTAGATGAGATTAACCCCTTACACTGCCCAACAAGCTGTGAGTATATAACAGATTCAAACAACTTGAATATGCAGGAAAGCTTCGCGATTGGCCTATAATTTGTTATGGAGTTTTTATACCCCTTTTTATAAACAGGAATTATAACGTAGGAAATCTGCCGGCCTGAAGAGATTTGTTGAAGATGAGTTCCAATGGAGTGAGTAATCAGAACAGGATCTCAAGAATGCAGGTGGAACACCATCAGGACCAAAAGAAAAGTCCAGTTTAAGTTCCTTGATAGCATTCATGATAATATCACGAGATATAATGGGGAAAGCAATGGAGGTAGCGGGACGATTTTGGATATGACCAAACTCTTCCAGGGAAGGCACAAAGTTGCCTGATAAAAAGGCACCCTCAAAAAACAATGCAAAGTTATCAGCTATATCAGGTGCGCTACAACTAAAGGATCCATTATACCACATTGTAGATGGATAATTATCAGTTTTCTTTTTCAGATTTACAAATTTAAAAAAGGTACGAGGATCATTGTGCAAGTTACTGCGAATATTATCAAGGTATTCCCTGTATAACGATGAAGATAACGCTAAGAAGCATTCATGACAATAAACGAAATTAGGAATAAGCTGACGTGCTTCTACAACGTAAGTAGGTTTTCCATAACCTATTTTTTTTATTCTTAAGACTCCGTAGTTCCCTAGTATACCACGGGGGAGAATGACAGGATGATCACAGATCATAAATCTTATCATAAAACACGGAAACGCAATCGTCGATATCATTATCATGAAAAAGGGATGGGAAATAGATTGAGAGAATCCTGTTTGAAAGATCAGAGAAGTCCACCCTTTTAAAATCAAGAAAGTACTGATCTACGTTGGGGTCAACAATATTAGAACCATCGTAGCAAAAAGAGATGAAAATGGCCGGATGTAAACTGTCGATAGCGAATAAATTACGAGAAGTCGGTTCGACTGTAGTGTTACTCGGATCAGAAGAAAAGATAAGATCTAACTGCCTTCCCATAGAGTTCTTTACATCACTCATTTGGTGTAAAGCAGAGGAGGAGATGGCGTCAAGAAAATGAGAGTCTTTAGCAGTAAGACAATTTGAAGGAAGGTAGTCATCGTCATTAGCGTTGTTAAGCCAATTTTAAATATTTTGAATTCGCCGCAATAAATTCTAGCAGTTGGTGCCGTAGTTTTTCAATTATTACTTTAAACATTTTTTCCAGGCAATATAATTGTCGAACATTTGTTTCTTTTGTAGCACGGAACCAAACAATGATACATTTCTTTCAAAAGCAAAATCAATTCTTGGTTTAATGATAACACTAGTTTACAAAAGAAATAAAAAGTTTTGTACACTGCCACTATTTTTTTCATAAGTAAATTGACTCACTTTTTTTTCACTTAACTCACTCATAACTTTTTTATTTATTCATAGATCTTCATAAGTAGTACCTTGTTTTCTTCGTAAAAGTATCGACTCCACGTAAAAAATAAATAAACTGGTATTTTGCAATGATTTATATTTTTTCCTTGTGTTTTAGTCAATTTACGATCTCGATTTCGGGCGAAAAAGATTCCTTTTTCTCCACATTCAGATCGATTGTAACTTAGCTAATGATCCGATTGAAAAACAATGCAAAGGAGATTTGTAGGCTATTCAATTGCCTTTAATTTGATAGCTTGCGTGATTAGATTGGTCAATTCCAACTCGAGATATACTTAAAAGTATGGGGCTACCTCCAGCGAAAGTGAAAAAAAAAAATTTAAAAAAATTATTGAAAAACTAACCCATAAAAAATTTTTCAGTGCGTTTTTCGTGTTCAGCTAGTCAATTTACATATGAAAAAAATAGTAGCATCAGCTTCACAAAATTGCTGTAAACTAGTGTAATGAGAAGCTGTTTATATACCAATATTCCTTATACTCTAGACTCAATGTGTTCTAATTTCATAATCAAACAAATGCACACCATTGTTCAATCATAAAGAAAGTAAAACTTTGCATTATGAGTCACATGGGTCAACTGGCTATAATCATAACCCCAAGAATTTCTTACGTCATTCTCGACATTCATTCAAATGCAGTAACGAGTAATTCAAGTTCACGATTTCTTGCTTTCACTCTGACCGCGTTCTTGTTTTCTTTTTATTTACATCGTATGAAAGCGGTTCATTCCTTATTTACGGAGCAACTCATTCTTAGCTTCAAATTGCTTAATTTATGAATTTTCTTACTTGTTGTTATTGTAGGTTAGTATACCAGATGGTTAAGCTTATTGCATTTTTTCCAATTGTTTTTACAATTGATTTAACTTATGATAAATATCTTCGTGCTGGACGACCAAACTATAGACGCTGCTTTTTCAGATACAATAAATACAATATTGATATTACACTTTAGTTAATTTAAGCCACTAGTAACCGTTCACCGTTGGAGATTTCGAATTTTAATGTTTTTCATTACTCTTTACACCTGCTTAATTTAATCTTATTAATGACTAAAGATTTATTCTTCCGCTAAGGTCTAGGTTTCACTCTTCCGAAGCAACTAGGAACCATTATAGTTTCGATGTGCCTATCCGTCCGTCTTTTCGTATGTCACAGCCCCTCTCAATTATAAAAATATTAAGATGAAATTAGGTAAGTTGATTTATCACCGGGGAGAGGTTGGGCCACGCGCGGCCATCCTGATTGACAAAAGTGTTAATCATCTCCCTGTTACTAACTTTATTTCCAGGGACTTTGTGGCGATCCTGGCTGAGATCCCCACAGTAGGAGGTATGCAGGAAATTGTCCTGGCATCAGCTTACTTCCCTGGAGACAGCCCAACTGCTCCACCTGATGAGGTACAAGAGCTCATCAGCTATTGCAAACGGACGAATCGGCAGTTCATCATTGGATGCGACGCGAACGCCCACCATACGGTCTGGGGCAGCAGCAATGTTAATGAAAGAGGTGAGTACCTGCTAAATTATCTTATAGATAAAAACATTAATATAGTTAATAGAGGGTGCAAACCTACCTTTATCACTGCAGCCAGAGAAGAGGTGCTAGATCTCACTCTGGCCAGCAGAGTCCTGTCCGAGTTCATAAGGAAGTGGCGAGTCTCAGATGAAGCATCGCTGTCGGATCACCAACATATCCGATTTGACATTCAGGGCCGATCTGAGATTATCTCTAGTATCACTGTCCCCAAGAAAACAAATTGGCACACCTTCAGGGCTGCTGTGTGCTCGAGGGCTGACATGTTGGTCACCTCAATCAGTTCGATTGGTGAACTTGAAGTGGCTGCTAACCAGCTTAATGGCGTGCTCATCTCCTCCTACCAAGATAGTACAGGCTTGGTTCCAACCAAAGTGATACGAAAGGTGCCTTGGTGGAGCGAGCGGCTGTCTGAAATGCGTGGGCGGGTGAGACGTCTTTTTAACAGATCTAAACGCTCCAAGCAATGGGTCGAATATAGGTTCGCACTCACTGCATACAATAAGGAGATCAGACGCTCCAAACGCGAGTCCTGGATAAGACGCTGTGAAAGCATAGAATCTTTGCCGGAAGCAGCTCGTCTTCAAAAGGTACTAGCCAAGGACACCAGTAATGGAGTAGGGCTTCATAGGAAGCAGGATGATACCTACACCGAAAACCCAAGGGAAACTCTAGAATACCTGTTATAGGTGCACTTCCCTGAGTCAACTCTAGGACCAGGCTCAGATCATTTCGTCGACTGCGACGATGGGTCTCCTTTGTGCCGTAGGGCCTTGAGCCGGTCCGGAGTCATATTCGACAAAGATAAGGTTAGATGGGCAGTGGCCTCTTTTCAACCTTTTAAAGCCCCTGGGGGTGATGAGATTTTTCCAGCACTCCTCTAAAACTGCCTGGATACCATCCTTGACCCTTTGGTCAACCTGTTTAGACCCAGCTATAATTGGGGCTACATACCACTCTCATGGAGGAAGGTAGTGGTGGTGTTTATCCCCAAACAGGGCAATAGGCCCCTAGAGCTGCCTAAATCGTATAGACCAATCAGTCTAACCTCCTTTCCATTAAAGACAATGAGAGACTGCTATACCTTCACATCAGGTACAAACTGGACCAAGTATCTCCTCTTCATTCCACCCAGTTTGCCTACTCAAAAAGCAAATCAACAGAGACTGCCTTACATAGTAAGTAAGATTGAGAAAGCTCTTCATCATAAAGAAATAGCTTTATGTGCTTTTCTTGACATAGAAGGTGCTTTCGACAATACTAGATATGGGTCCATATCTAGAGCTCTCGTACGGAGGGGTCTGGACTCGCAAACTGTGAAGTGGGTTGATGCGATGCTTAAAGAGCGGGAAATTACATCCACCCTGGGCAACACCTCTGTGTGTATCAGGGCAGCTAAGGGGTGCCCACAAGGCGGTGTACCGTCGCCGCTGCTCTGATCTCTAGTAGTAGACGACCTCCTAAGCAAGCTGAGTGAGCTTGGCTACCGTGCCGTTGGCTATGCGGACGACCTTGCCATCATTATCACAGGGAAGTTCGACACTACTGTCACTGATCTAATGAGATCAGCTCTGCGCACGGTCACTGATTGGTGTGCTAACGAAGATCTTACGATCAACCCTGCCAAGGCTGTTCTGGTGCCATTCATCAGAAGGCACCATCTGGACCTTGATCAAATACTGATCCAAGGCACGGCTATTGAGTACTCCAATGAAGTCAAATACTTGGGAATTACGCTCGACAAAAGACTAAATTGGAACACCCATCTCAACACCACCCTAAATAAGGCTACACGAGCCTTATGGGCATGTCGAAGACTCTTCGGAAGGACTTGGGGTCTAACCACGAAGATGATTTTCTGGCTGTACAATACGATTGTCAAGCCGATCGTTTCTTACGCCGCTCTGGTTTGGTGGCCTAAAGTCCAGCAGCGGTTGGCAATCGACAAATGCAACAAGCTGCAGCGGCTTGCCTGCCTCTCCATGACAGGAGCAATGAGGACTTGTCCTACCTCGAGGATTACTAAGGAGTGCTTCGACACCCTCCAGCTACTGGCCACCCACAACAGGGTCACGCTCTGTTGGATACCAGGTCACTCTGGTATCGAGGGCAACGAGATCGCTGATGAACTGGCCAGAAAAGGCTCATCCTCTCGCTGCCAAGGTCCCGAACCCTACTGCAGCCTCAGTTGGGCTTCGACGAGAGCTGTTGTAGAAAATTGGGGTAGGAGTCAACAGCTGCTATACTGGAGGAACGTCTCTGGGCTTCGCCAGGCCAAGGCACTTGTCAGGCCCTAAGCTTATAACGATATCACCGCCCTAAGCAAGGCGGATCTTAAACTGCTTTCAGGCTACCTATCTGGCCACTATGGGCTTAGGTATCATCTACACCGAATAGGTCTGTCTAGCGTGACGGAATGTCGGCTTTGTTTGGAAGACGACGAAACCACATTGCACATTTTGTGCTTCTGTCCTGCATTAGCATGGCTTAGAAGGAGGACCTTCAGTCGTGAATTTCTGAATCCGGCTGACGTTAGATCCTCGCCTGTTAAAGACCTCCTCGCTTACCTCAGGGTTGCTGAGGGTCTTTTGCAGTAATGGGGCTCCGGCACAAAAGACCTCCATGGTCGTAGTGCCCACCATATGGGTAACTCCTTATATAATAATAATAAAAATAAGATGAAATTGGTACACGAACGTTACGAAAAAACAAATTTGATGAGATTTTTTTTTAAATTATTTTTGTGGACCCCACTCTTTCAGAGGGAAAAGTGTGCTGAACAAATTTTTTCTTACTTAGATGGATCTTCTAAAATGCAAAAATGTCTTAAAGTCTTTTAATTCGAACCCCACAATCACGAGATATTTCGTTATTAAAACGGCCCTCTCGTACTTTAATTATTAAACTATTAAAGCCAAATACTTCCAAAAATTCCTGAATGTAGCCTTTAATTAGTTCTTTCTATGAAAACTATAGAGAACGTTGTAGCAAAAATAATTTATTAAAAATTTAGATACATATAACTCTACGGAACCTTATGATGTGTGCGTCCACCATGCTATTCATGCTCTAAACCAATTTTTTAAATATATTATAAATAAAATTATTATATAATATTCAATTGATATTTTCTTAATCCTGATGCCAAAAAATTAAGGATAACGGAAATAGGGTACCATGTTTTAAGTGTAGAAGCCCGAGGCGAAGTTTTACATATTGCCAAGTACGCTTTAAATTATCTGTGTCGAAAATTCGAACACTTAAAAATAATTTGCACGTACTGGGCGCGTACTTGGCGCGACTTTTAGATACCCAGGCGCGTACGATAACTGAAAGAATACTGAAAGATATCTAATCGATAACTAGCTTAGTTCTCCCTTAGTGTTCTTTAGTTAGATGATCCTTCTTGTTAATTCACAAAAAAAAGATACCCAAGCAAGTACAAAAGCTTAAAGAATACTGAACGATACCTAACAGATAACTAAGTTAGTTATCTTAGTTTTTTTTTTGTTCCTTGTAAATTTACACACAAAATTATACTCTGCCGAGTAGATACCCTAACGAGTACTAAGCGATACCTAATGGATAACTAATTTAGTTATACTTCAGTGGTTCTTTAAATGTTGCATGGAGAAAAAACTTTTTACAAAAAAGTACTTAAACACGTCTGAATATTTTTCAGTCTTGTTTGAAGTGAAACGTTTGTGTAGTTTTCCTATGTGCCGAGTATTGCGAAATTAGATAGGGGAAAACTGTGAGCGTTGATATGGTGGGTGAAAAGTGGCTAGAGAAACGTCATCCCGGAGACTAGCTTGCCCGAACTACGACGACAGGCTTCAACATACTGAACTAAAGGAATACTGGAAGAGTAGTTTACAAACACGAGGAGAGTATAAGAAAAAGACAATCAGAGTACTGAGTACTGACTGAGAGAACACAAGAAGAGTACTGAAAGAACACGAGGAGAGTACAAGAAGAACACATGGAGAGTACTAAAAGAACACAAGAACAGTATTCACACGAACACGAGGAGAGTGTTAAAGGAACACTAAAAAAGAACTTATATAACACGAGCGGATTACCAAAGGCACACTAGAAGAGTTCTAAAGGAACATGAGAAGCGTACTGAAAGAACGCTTAAAGAGTTCGCCGTAGTTATTTTTCAGGTATCGAAAACTGCAAAATGACCTATTTTCGCTGTTTTCGATACCTTAAAGAACACCGGAAAATAACTGCATTTGAATATAATTTGTTTCCTAGTGTTCTCCAAGTACGCTTCAAGGTATCTCACGACGGGTGGTAAACAGAACACCAGGAGATACCGAAAACGTCGCCTCGGGAGGTGACGATGTATGCCTCTTTTGAAAGTTTCAACCTCATAAAACGAGAAAAAAACCGAAGATGGTAAACTATTTGAAATACATCCACCTTTCTCCTCCTCTTGGAAAAAAGTAAGGCAAATTACACAGTATTCCTAAACGGAATGTGCCCTTTGAAGTCATACCTGCTGACCACTATGGTCCTCTTGCCTCTACAGTGCATTATTCGAAGAAGTACTTTTTTTTTGTTTTCAGATAGTGGAACTTGTTTTATTTCCAAGGATTTTAAAAGATTTTTTGACGATCTTGACATTCAGCACATAAAGATAGCCACGTGCAAATCATCAGGTCGAAAGAATAAATAGAGTTTCAACACCTATGCTAGCTGTTAAAGAAAATTAAGTGCAACTTGGTGAATGGAGAAAGTATTTGAGCAAAGTGGAATTTCCTATTAATAATAATAGGAGCATAGGTAGTACACCAAGTATGTTATTGTTCGGAGTACATCAAAAGGGGATAATTAATAATAAGATTCGCTATCACTTATTAAACAATGTTTTTACTTGTAAAGACAAAAATTTAAATTTATTGAGGGAAGAAGATAGTTGAAACATTGTTCGCAGCCAGAACGAAAAGCAGATTTATTTTAATAGAATTCATAAAACACTCAATAAATATAAAGTAGGCGATTTTGTGGTTATTAAGAATGTTTTAAGCCTCCCTGGTATTAATAAAAAATTATTGGCCAAATACAAAGGCCCGTATGAAGTGATCAAAGTTCTACCAATGACAGATATTTAATAAAGTATATGGAAAATTTGCAAATTTCGTGGGTTCCTTATAGAACATTAGATCTTACGTTGATATTGTCAAATGTCATAGTTAGATATCTTTAGTGAATTGATAAGTATTTCGTATTACTTTTCGCAAAATTGTTTTAGAATAAACATTTAAAAATATATATGTGTAACTATGTATATGTACAAAAGTTCAATCTATGTAGCTATAGGAAGTTATTAACGGACATTTTCACTGACTTAACCGAGGTCCATTTTCATTTCAGGGCTGCCGAGTTGTAGAAGTTCTGTAGAATTATACATGAGATGTAGTTTTGATATTACACGGTCACTGTGCTTCATTTAGTCAAGCGATAATATGATTTGCTTATCTAATAGATGCAACGTGTTTAAGGGGGCAGTCTGGGTTTATTTTTTTAAGAAATTCGATTTTTTAAAAACATCATTTTCATATACCATATATATGTAGAAATAGTGTACAAACCAGGGTTCCGAATCGATACAAAATATCGCTCCGCTCCACGTATCGATTCGGCCTGGAGCGTTATGAAAATATCGAACCGCTCCGGAGCGGATCGTTATTTTCCAAATCTGATATCGAACCACTCCGGAGCGGATCATTATTTTCCAAGTCTAATATCGAACCGCTCCGGAGCGGATCGTTATTTTCCAAGTCTGATATCGAACCGCTCCGGAGATCGTTATTTTCCAAGTCTAATATCGAACCGCTCCGGAGCGGATCGTTATTATTTTTAATTTCAATCGATCCGAACCGATCCTGGAGCGATATTGAATCGATTCGGAGCGATTAGAATATCGCTCCACTGAATCACAGGAATAAATCTAGGAATTTTTATAAAGTGCACCACATCTACACCTTAATTACAAGGTGCCTTGTACTGAGAGGGCTTTTAGAGTTTGGGTAAATGGGTGCTGGGTAGGAGTGAGTAGTAGGGTGTGTGGTGTGTGTGGTTGATTTCTGGGTTGGCGTTTATTCTGGAATATGACTGGTAATTTTTAAAAAGTGTACCTCACCTGACATTTAATGACAAGGTGTCTTGTACTGACCTATATATATAGGGTTTATCGAGTTACGGTGAATAGGTGCTGGGTAAGAGAGAGTGGCGGGGTATGGGGCTATTAGTAGCAAGGGGGGCAGCGGATGTTAGGGTGATTAGATGTTGGAGAAAAGTAAAGGGAAGGTAATGAGAGTTTTTTTTTTTATACGTTATGGCCAAATCCTAGGGGACAACCCTTTGATGCGTTAGCATGGTTTTGGCCGGAAGGGAATTAGGGTAAGGGAAGTGAGGAAACTTGAGTCTTGTTTGCATTGCTGCGAGCTAGACAACAGCCCAGAGACGGAGTGGATTATTTTAATTTCTTAATAAAAGTTCACGGTCATCTGGGCTCGAACCCGGGACCCAAGGCATGGTGGTCTTGCCGCTCAACGCATTGATCCAACTCCGTCTCCTTAACCAGAATTATGAGAGAGCAGCGGAATAAATAAAACAAGAGGCATATATTAAGTGCGCATCAGACGACAAAATTATGTCCTACTATCAATCTAAGAGTGATAATCATTGTAATGTGGAAAACACCAAGTGCATGTGATCATTAAAGGTATGTTTAAATTTACGGTCTTGAATATTTGGTTTAATTGAAATAATTGATGTTTATTTTGGACAATTGAAGTTTCTGTTTGCATATCGCTGTGCGTTCTGCCGCGCCTTTGGCCAACTTAAAGAAGTCGAACAAATTTCGCTCGCTTTTTTTTCCGAGTATTAAGGTTTTTTATTCATACAAAAGCATGTTCAAAAATTATATTACTCTGAAAAACACAAAGGCCTACTTTACCCTCATAAAATTGTATTCTCTGAAACTGGGAATCAACCTACATTTGATTTTTCTGTTTTATTACTTTGGATTCCTATGCACATTTGAAGCAAGCGAAGTTTACTCAACTTCTGTAGTCAGCTCCCTGATTTGGCTAAATAATTCAAATAGTTTAGCATCAGACAGACTCCATTGGGTTCATCAATTAAAAATTAAAAAGAAAAAGGAAACCCTTCACTTAAAATTCTTAGAATAATGAAAAGCCGTGAAGTGTTGGTTGAAATTTTTAACACGCAGATTAGAATGAAAAACGGCCAAATAAATAATAATAAACTCTAAAAGCTCTCTCAGTGCAAGATACCTTGTAATTAGGTTGCAGGTGAGAAGCACTTTCTAAAAATTACCATACTACTTTCTTTGGTTCAGTGGAGCGACATTCTTATCGCTCCAAATCGATTCAATAACGCTCCAGGAGTGAATATGGGTAGCACACCAACCACAACCAACCCAACCACACACTTACCACTCACCCTCCAGCCCATCACCCACATACTACCCACATTCACTCCAAAACCGTCTCACTAACTCACAAAACACTCAAAGTTCAAGACCCCTTGTAATTAAATTACAGGTGAAGTCCCAACACCCACCCACACACCAACCATCCACTAGCCTACCCATCACCCCTAGTATAAAACACCTAGTAATTAAGTTGCAGGTCAAACATACTCCTTATCGATTGAATATCGCTCCAGGAGCGGTTCGGATCGATTGAAATTAAAAATAACGACGATCCGCTCCGGAGCGGTTCGATAACAGACTTGGAAAATAACGATCCGCTCCGGAGCGGTTCGATATCAGATTTAAAAAATAACGATCCGCTCCGGAGCGGTTCGATAACAGATTTGGAAAATAACGATCAGCTCCGGAGCGGTTCGATATTTTTATAACGCTCCAGACTGAATCGATCCAGATATCGCACCGATCCGATCCGGAGCGATTTGGAGCGATATTTGGAGCGAAATTTCGTATCGATTCGGAACCCTGCTTTGCAATGATGCCTTTATTTGACTGTAATATCATATATATACAGTAATTAAACAGTTTGTATTTTGTTTGATAATTTAATTTGTTTACTACAATAGTAATTGATAATCAACGTACTTCAAATCAACAGATCAGCTTTACCTTATTACACTTGTTTACTATTACAGTCGCACATAGCCTTTAGTAATTTTTCGGCATATTCAGGATTCAATTCAATTTATTAGTGTATTTCTCAGCTTCTTTCATAGTTCAATCAGATAAAAATATCGTTTTTAAATTTTACGTTCAAACATTAATTGAATTTTCTGTAGTTACCGGTAGTTTTTATTAAATTTTTTTTGTCTTCCTGAGCAATCTTATTTACTGTATCAAGTACGGATATATTCGTGGACCTTTTTTTTGTTTTCAAGAAAAGAGAAAAGTTTTTTTGCAAAGGTAAATGTCAATTTCTGAGAAGGGTGTGCTGCGAGTCATAGTTTGATAGAAGTAGACTAACAGAATTAAAAGTTATTTGCGTTGAGCACCGGACAGTCATTACAAGAACCTCTTCTTTTCTTTTAATTGAGGCGACGTAGACGTGGGATAAAATTGTGAACAATATTATCATAGGGTCGCTATGCTAAGGCAAATGTGGAAGTAACAAAATAACAAGTTAGGCCACTTAGGCTACAAACACTGTTTAGAGTAGTGCCCACTTCTCTCATGAATAATATTTATTTTTTTGGTTAAATTTTTTTTATAAGACAAAATAATTAATAAATTTATCTAAATCATTTTCTGCGCTTATACGCTGCTGATTCGACGTGATTCAATTGTATCGCACCAACGTGTTGCTGTGCTCATCTATCCTATCGTATCTTGTTGAACTGTAATCCATATTGAGGATTTCGTAAAGATTTAATTTGCCATAGAAATAGAACCTGTATTGTCTTAGCGATGAATTTTCCAGTTTTTATTAGTTAACCCAACAGACCTTACAATAGGGTACAGTTGTATATATGTATGTACTTAAGCAGATAATATGATTATAGTATATTAATCTAGAAAGTATGCTATTATTGAATTGGAGTGAACTGCATATGTTGTACTGGTAGTTTATAGATATATAGACACGAAACTAAATTGTTGCGAAGATTTTTTTTGATGTTTATTCTAAGTTAAAAAATTAAATAGTATGAACTAATAGTTTTGCCTTTTTTGGAACCCCATGAAACTTCTTCTTCCCCTTGCTTCCTTCATCCCCTCTTCCTCACCTTCCCTTTCTTGATTATGTTTTGATTTTAATTTTTTATGTTTTTCGGTACTCTTTCTAGGTTTGGCGTTCACCCTAGCCAGGGGGTTAATGTTTCGTGCGTTTGGTTTTCTTTTCAAGATGGTTCAGTGCGGCTGGGAGTAACAGGAGTCTATCTGTTTTCTCGTTTTTTTTATTAATTCGTGGCAGACCTGAGAGAAAGATTCCACAACCTTCTTTCGCCACTATCACGCGAACTTCTGTTTGCAATTCAATTTGGATATTGTTTGGATATTCAAGGACTCACACCCCATATCGACGAGCTCGAACCTTAGAATATATAACAACAGGAAAGGCCCTCGTCTGTGAAACCGTGTACGTGTGATCGGCACTTTTCTTTTAGGCAAGGTGAGGACGGAGAGCTCTTCTGCTTAGTTTGCGAACTGTCAAACCTATTACCGTGAATTGTCCGATGGTTTAACAATTTTGTTTTGTAATTCCATATAAAGTTCCGAGTGTTTTTTACTCTTTATTTTAGTGCGATATATAAAATAACTTTAAAGCTAATAGCTTTCAACTTTTTGAAGGGTAGACAGTGTACTTTAATAGTAAAATTGTTAAAATGAAGTGCGCGATTTTGTGTTGTGCAAACAATCGGCGTTGTACACGTGAAATATCGTTTTTGAGGGAAGTTTTTGATTAAAATAATGTTTTGTTAGTTCTTAAGCTTGATATAAGTGCATTGACACGCTAAGAACAGCAACGGAACGAAAAGAAAAGTGAAGTTTTCTTGGAGTTCTTAGTTTGTTTACGTTTTCTAAGATCGAATTTTTTGCTTCTCCTTAGCTAACCCAGAGGCTCGTGATTTAACTTTTATAAAGGGACACTAAAAACTTAAATTCGTGATTAAAATGTTTAAAAGTTTTTATTTAATTTTGTGATATAGATTCGCCTAAAAAAAGAAAATCATTCGCAATTCCTTGAGGCAATTGTAAACTGCGATTACGCTCTAATTTCCAATTTATGTTGGCCCTCCTCTAAAAATGTCGCTGTTTTACTACTGCCATGACGAAAACAAACACAACTCAACGATTCAACTACATCAAGAAAAGTGCAGAGGTTTTTTGGCTTTAGGGCCTTTCCTTATAGTTATATACTCTAAGGCTAGGACGTGCTGCCAGCCTTAGAACAGAAAACGAAAGGAAGTGCAATACCGTGTATAAGCCGTGTACGTGTTTTCCGATTTTTTGTTCGTGGGAAAGGTGTGGGAAGGGAGCCTCAACTTCGCCATAACGAAATGTCAATTTGACGTAGACTTTCTGAAGAGTGCGGATCCAAGTGTTTATTGAATAATTTTCAGTGTTTAGTTGTTAAAAGTGGTGTAATTTTACAAATAAAGACAATTAACATTTAAAAGAGTGTTTTCGTTTAGTTTACTAAGAATCTCACGTGCTTAATGTGGACATTTATCGTGATATATCGACGCATTGCGTGTGGAAAATCATTTTTCAGGGAAGTTAAATAATATAATAAGCAATTATACAGCATTTTCTTTGAAATATGTGCAAAAGCTGTATAAATAAAAGCTAAATTACCGAAAAAATAACCATTTCTCTTGATGGCGCTCGTTTGTTTACATTTGAGATTCATCAGAGTTTTGGTTCGCCTTATTGGTTTCAGCGACAGCTGGCAGAAGTTTTTGCCTGGAGGCTCTAATAAAACTTTAAAAGTATTAAAATATTTTTCTAACTTTTGGTATTTTAGGTTTCCAAAAGATAAAGAATTCAGAGAACTGTGGCTAAAATCCATCGGTAAAACTGATTATATACCATCCAATGGTAGTAATGTTTGCGAGGACCACTTCGAATGAGTTAAAAATTTACTACTTCCATGGTGAAAACTAACACATTCACACCTCATAAGGAAAATTCGGAAACTTTTTGAGCATGGTACACTTCCTTTCGTTTTCTGTTCTAAGCTGCCAGCTAGCACGTGCCACTTGAACATCCCGCGGCAACTTCATGTTGCTAAATCATGCGCACACATTACAACCTGTATTCTATAGTTTCTTGCTTTTCGCGAAATTATTAGAAATCAGAACGCGTTACGTTTTTCGTTAAATAACAAAAAACAGTATGTCTTTACTTTCCTTATATACATGCTTTAATTTTTGCGTGCATTTTGCAATCAGCGCTATCTACATTGTATATATCTGAGTGATGTTATCTCACTTGAAACCAGCCCTCTGAGCTATCTGTAAAATCTTGGAGAAAATCACCTCATCTTTAGTTTTAAGATATTATAGCCCAGGGATATTGTACTAATAAATAATAAATTAAGTTCGTCATAATTTTTTCTCAGTTGAGGCCTGGGCCCCCTTTGAACTGCGGTCAAAGGCATAAAGGCAAAGGGATATTGTACTAATAAATAATAAATTAAGTTCGTCATAATTTTTTCTCAGTTGAGGCCTGGGGCCCCCTTTGAACTGCGGTCATAGGCATGAACCTATGTTTGCCTTTAGGTAAATCCGCTCTCTGTAGAAATCCCAAGCATTTTAGCGTTGGCAAATATATGATAAATTCAATTAAGAATTAATATCGAATTATATTCTAAGAATACTCTCGATCAAATATTTAATATAATAATTACGGCAATACTTTATTTGTCAGAAAAATATATTTCTAATAATGGGAATTTTTAGTCTTTGTAGAATAAAACTTTATTCGTGAATCAAGTAAATTCCTCGAAATATGCCTACATTTGACTCGCTCCATCACCCCGGTGCAGTATACGTAGAGCAATTTTTACAGTGATTTTCGCGAAATTTTTCCTATACGGATTTTTCCGTGTCTAATCGATTACATTAGGAATTAGTTTATAACGATTCTTGTAAACAGGAAAAAGTGTAGTCCTGACTCAGGGCCCATTGCAGCGCCGTAACCAGGGTGGGGCTCAGGGGGGCTTAGCCCCCCCAAAAATGTTTTGAGCCCCTCCCAAAAATCTTTTCAGCCCCGAAAAATGTTGTAAGCCCCAGAATGCTAGATACCTTCATCAAATTTGAGGAATTTTTGGTATCGGAGGTAAAATTTAGTGTCATGCATGGAAGAAGATAAATGAATGATTTCCCGAAGCTGAGTAATAATGTTGTGTTATAGAAATAATATGAAATTCATGACTTCAGCACTTGACTCTTTATTAACATAAGTATATTTTCACATTTGTAATACAAATAAAAGTAAAAGATTCATCAAAATAGTTGGACTTTTCGCGCTTTTTAACTGTCAAAAGCTTTCAGGATGTGAGACACAGGTATTTTATTAAGTCGTTTTTTTTTCGAAAGCGAGAAAAGCTAAATTCCTCATTCTTTGAGTAGACATAGACAATCGATTCGGGAAACGACTGAAAAAGAGCTCTCACAAATCGCGGTACTACAGTCGAAAGTTTCAATGGCAAATTTTATTAACTTAAATATTAAAATGTATTTTCCTATAGCACATTTTAGAAAGATGCCTATAAACAGCTACTTGAAAAGTGAGGAGAAAGTTAAAATTGAATTTTTAAAGGCGGAGACAAATTTATTGAATAGGAAAATAGCAGAAAGGATTAACGATCAGAAAAGATGATTCGAAACTATTTGAAACTTAGGGATAATTATGGAAAGAAGAAAAAAACACGAGGAAATCAAAAACTCACTACCAGACAGCAAAATAAACTGCTGCGCGGCTAAACGAATTCCGGTCACTATATATTTATATATATATGTGTGTATATATATATATATATATATATATATATATATATATATATATATATATATATATATATATATATATATATATATATATATATATATATATATATATGTGGTGTGGAACGAGGAAACGTACCTTACAGCACCTGGCAGCGTCTATCTCCGGCTGGAGGGAGTGGACCTTTTCCCCTCGCGCGAAGCTCGTATTCTCAAATAGGTTTTACAAAATGCGCTATAGATTTTTCAATTTTTATCGCACAAACTTGAAGGTATGCTCATTCGATTCTACGTACTTTCTTCATGCAGGTTCATTAAAAACCTGAAATTCGATTTTTGGTGCTGTAAGGTACGTTTCCTCGTTCCACGCCACATATATCTATACGAGCCCCTCCAAGCCCCCCTGCCATTTATTCCTGGTTACGGCGCTGGCCCATTGCCTATCTATCATTGCCGCCTGATGCCTATACTATGGCAAAGTAAGCACTTGTGAGTTTCTAGTGGTTACTTAATGACAAAGTTAACATTTGTTAGTATTGTAAAATTCGCACCTGGAAAAATTGCACACACCTGAAAACTTTACAATATTGTTTAATTTATCTGCACAAGAGATTCTTTAATTGGTTCGAAATTGGAAATGTTTTTGTAGTATACTTCTTCCATTCATCAATGAAGTGCGGGTCTGGTTTCCACAATAAGAATACAATATCAGTTTTCACGTTTATCTGATTATATTCAAATCACTTCTAATTTAGAAATATGTAATATGAAAGCGCACAAACAAAAAAAGAAGAAGCTAAAATATGGTTTGGTATCGTTCTACATTTTTACTAAATTGTAAATACGTTGTATTGCGTGAATAAGTGAGTCTACCAACTTAAAGAAATGAATAGAATAACATTTTATTGTATATAACAATACAATTTACATTCAATAATTAATATTTATGTACATTTGGGAACGTACCCATACGTACCCGTACGCTTTAATAAAATTTATGTTGCCAATTGTCTTATTAATTATAAATCCTTACAATATAACAGTTTTTTTTAAAGAAATGATTTTAATCTTATAATTTTACTATAGGTAAGTATTTACAGCAGTAAGTTAAAGTAATAGTTTACGTAAATAACAGCCTAAACGAAATTTACCATATTTGCGACTACAGTCTACATAGAAATATGTAACTTTCCTAAACGGAACTGTCTAGTGTCAATGCAGTTTTTAAGCGCCATCTTCATTCTTATAATGAGAACTATCGGAAGTTCACATATCCGTGGCATTACTAATTTATTTCCAATGAAATAGAAATGAAACAAAAAATTTACGACGTGTAAACTCAACCGCAATTTAAATTCTCGAGTAATTTTATCAAAATTTTTTTTACAAATTTTAATATCTGCTTGCAGTGGTGAATAACCTTAATTTATGAACTGGTCTGTATATTGTGTTGAATTCCTTGTTTACCATTCAAAGTGAAGTTGTTCGAGCTTCCTAATGTCATAAAATTTGACGTACAGTTTTCTTTTCTGGTTGGATTGTCAAATTGCACTGTGAGACGTGAGCTCTGAGCTGTTTAATTAGAACTAATCGAATTCGATGTTTGTCAGAATATTCCTTTTCCTCATATTAATGTGTTGCAGTCAAGGGAATAATTATAAAAACAGTAAAACAGTGTAACAGGTCGCCGAAATTTGTGTCTTTTACAACTTTACAACTCATGCGCTTTGCATGTGCATGGAAAATTGCGTGCGGCGAAGACAAGAGAAAAAGTCCAATGAAAAATTTCAGCAACGACAACAAAAGCACCCGGTGAAGCAAATGTTGAGCAAAAAGGTCGCAGTGGAGTGAGAATCAATTGGGTTGGACACCACCAGCGCTTTCTGTATGTGGACCAGGTTCCATAGCCATTAAGTTGTGTTGAAGAGTTGAGAGGTTGTTCGGTGTTCCAAGATTATCGGTCGGATGTCGATTTTTCCTGGTGAACTGGAGTTTTTCCAAATATTTGAATAAAATTTCTATTCCCTACAGTGTACGTAAGCGGAAAAAGCAAAAGATTAAATATTTCTGTGTATAAAAAATTCCAAGTCATAAAAAGCCCAGGAAACTTTAGCAAAACTTAATTTTTTCGAAACTGTGTCTACTTCTGTTCTTAAAGTGAAATATCTATTAATGTGCTCTACTGTTTAAGAAGTTTAGTGAAATTGTAAAATATAAGTGCATAAGTTTTCAGTTTTATCAGTTCAGTGATTTACATTAAGTTATTAATCTTTAGTTCATCGCATTTCAATCAACACTCTTTTGTGACCGCACAGGAAGGAACAACTTGCACAAAACTTGACGGTGAGTTGGTTTGGATTTATCTAATTTCTTATGCAAAAAGGTTCTACGTTGGATGATTCATAATCAGACACATGGTGCGCGATTTACCTTCTTTGTTTTGGGCGATCCCTTAGTTGTGAATTCTTTGAAGAACATATTTGCATGTTTACTCACTGCTTGTTCTTATTATTTTGCACTCTGTTGATTTGAGTGAGTATTGCCAAATTAGTAAAATCTGACAACAATAATAAAAATATATATAGGTCTGTGCGTAGCGAAACTATTACACGTCGTATCTAGTTAACAAGTAAATAGTTTACATTGGTGCATTGAAACCTACCTAAACATACATTTTAGGGGCCACTACTTATATTATTAGTAAAATCGAAAGATAATATATTTAGCTTGATAATTATGGGTAAAAATACGCAATACATCATATATTTGTTATATCACCTGATTAACTGAATGACCTGGAAGCCATAACTGTTTAAGTTTTTAATATTCTTTTATCTTACTACTAAATCCCGAGAAGAGCGCTATAAATACAGTAAGCAAGGCAACATTCGCTTTTCTCTTACCATTAAGTATTTTGTCAGTTCAATTAAAATTCTTAGAACTAGTTTAATAATTAAGCAATAAATCTGCTTAGATTCGTTAATAAATTTAGAGGTGTAAAGAGGAGAAATGGGGAGATATCTTATCAGTTTACTGAGACGATTTCTCGGCGATTATACTTAAATGAAAGATTTTTGAAATGATGTACCTAAGAACTATTGTTTACTGCAGAAGTAAAAAAGAGAAGGCAGCGCACAAAAGTCACTTTCAACATTCATCAAATGAAGAAAGAGAATGGGCTTAACGTCACCCATTTACAGAGACGGTTTCAAAAGTTCCGAAGAGTGAACAAACTACATGAGCCTTGTTTTAAAAGATCTTTGAAGTGTGATAATAGCGTATTGCGATAAACGGTAAGACGCAATTCGAGTGTAACGGTTGGATAATTACTCACACTATCACTATAACGTACTTGGAAAAAGTATCGAAATATGAAAAAATTTGTTCTTCTTAAACTTTCTAAAGCTAACATGTTGATTTTAAAACTGTAACGGGGGTTCTAAAGTTCCTTTTTAGGGTTCCGTAATTCAGAAGAAAAACGGACACTTATAAGACATTATTCAAATGAATGAAAAGACCCCATTCAGATCTGACGTCGCAAAATGAGTGGGGTGATAGATCTCAACTAGAAAAACAAAAAATTGTATGGCAGGGAAGGGGCAATCTCAACCGTTTCGGAGTTACAGGGTGATTCATAAATTACAGTTTTTCAAGATATGCACATTAATCTTTTATTTTTATCTCTTGATCTGCCCAACACAGTCACATCAAACAAACGCTAAAAACAACTATCCTAATGACCTTTTCAAAAATGTCAACACTGCTGATCTAACTCGTACCTTTGCACGTACAGTCACTTCCAAAAGTGAAAAAAATGGTTTGCGATGACCTAAAATTCAGAATTTTCCCAATTTTTCTCCGAAATTCATGTAATTAGTACACTTATCTTTTATTTTTATTGAATTGCCCATCTTATTACGTTTCTAAAAAGGTGCAACATGGGATGACAGGATTAGAAAAACCGCATCCTTAGAACTCCTGAGTACCTAATTATTTTATTGCACTTTAGGTAGGAAATTCTTTAAAGAAACAAAAATTTTTAAATAAAGGGTCGAAAATAATTTAACAGGTAATTAATTTTAATTATTGCTGCAAAAAAATTATAAAAATGTTAGTGAAATTTTTTTTATTGCCCATATTAGCAAGTGTTAGCCAGAATTCACACCCTTGTATCCTGGCGTTCTATTACTCGTACTTGATGGAAATTTTGCTATAAAAAAAGGTCAGTCAGCAAGAATACCTATCATAGTTGAAAAAAATTCAATAGGTGCGGATGTTTTTAAGCAAAAGCTATTAAAAAATGGTAGTATTTACATTTGAGGAATAAGCGGATATTATTTACATTTATGGTGTAGGAGACGGAAAAGAAAGAGCGGCTGTACTGGAATATCAAAGAAGATTCCCTAACCGGGAGCACCCCAAAGAGGGGTATTTACACGGACTTTCCAAAGGTTAAGAGAAACAGGAAGTGTAACTTCACACGACATGGAGACACGACCCGAAACTTTGGGAACTTCTGCCAACGTCGAGCAGCAAATAATCACCATCGCGAGGCAGGACCCTTGGACGAGCGGGAAAGGAAGTCGCAAGGCGATTAGGAGTAGTGATGTAAGGTTTGGAAAGTTATTCATCGAGACGGATTACGTCCATATCAACCTCATCCAGCCCAAGAACTACTGGAAGGAGATTCCGAGAGAATACTGAAATTTAGCACTTGGCTTCTGGAACGCGACATTGACGACAGATCGTTTCGGTACCGAATTCTGTGGACAGATGAATGTCAATTCACCAGGAATGATATCACGATCTTCCATAATCTCCATACCTGCATACCTGGTCGAACACTAACCCACACAGGGCAAAGGTGACCTCATTCCAGCAGAGATTCAGTGTCAGTGTTTGGGCTGGTATCATTGGCAACCATTTGGTAGGACCATTCATTTTGCCGCAAGTGCTTAATAGTGAAATGTATGCGGACTTTTTGGAGGAGAACCTTATGTATAATCTTAGGGGAATGTTTCACCAACACGATGTAGTGTCAGCGCACATGGCTAACATTGTGAAGCTAATACTAAGTAAAAAATTTCCTAAGCGCTGGATTGGATGAGGTGCACCGATTCCTTGGCCTGCTAGAACTCCAGACCTTACCCCATTGGACTTTTTCTTATTGGGAACAATGAAGGATGAAGTTTATTCAATCCCAGTTAACAAAAGAGAGGATTTAGTTAGCCGAATTGGGAATGCAGCGACGAAAGTGGCGGTGGACATTTTGAACGGTTTTTGTTACTTATCAAGATTAATTGTAATTATTTTTAAATTCAATAAAAAGCATTTTGGAATTAATTTGAGTTTAATTTCTATAATTTGTTGATTTTTATAATATTCTCCGTTAGGATTTCTATGTATAAATTTCTACATATTTTCTCTACGTTTTTGGGAAGGTAATAAGATGGGCAATCTAATAAAAACAACAAAGAGGTGTGCTAATTACGTGAATTTCGGAGCAAATTTTGGAAAATGCTGAACTTTAGGTAATCGCAAACCATTTTTTTCACTTTTTGGAAGTGACTGTACCTGTAATGGAGTTAGATCTACATTGTTGAAAATTTTGGAAAGGCCATTGGGATAGTGGTTTCTTAGCGTTTGTTTGATGTCGCTATGTTGGGTAGATCAAAAGATAAAAAATAAAAGATTAAATCAACTGAATACTGTGTGGGCACTTGGTGGAACACTTTCATGATTAATATAAAAGAAACAACAAACTATATTTTGTTAACACTTGTTTACTATTCCACTAAAAAAACAACAATATATTAAATGCCTACGCGTTTCGTTCTATTAGAACATCATCAGGGCTAACTGGCTACTAAAACAAATTTTACAAATTTGGTTCTACATTCTTACAATCTGCGGATTAAGCAACGGACTTCTGTTTTGAAAATCTAACTGATCGTTAACAAAAAGAGACCCAGCGCTCAGCTCATTTCTAATTTCAAATATCTCGTAACGGTCCAGTATTCTACCTCCTTTTAGATTATGAAGTAGCTTTATATTTTCTGAAGTGACATTATGATTAAATTCACACAAATGTTTGGCAATTCGAGAAGTTGGTTTATTTAACCTTGCAGAGCATATATGTTCGTTTAACCTAACTCTTAAAGATCTTTTTGTTTTCCCTATGTATATTGCTTGACAATCGGAGCAATTAATTTTGTACACACCGCTTTTTTCAACATCGTCAATTTTTGGCTTGATTTTGTTATTGAATAACAAATGCTTTAAAGTGTTTCGGTTGAAAAAAGCTGGTTCAATGTTATTAAATCTCAAAGTTTCTTTAATCTGTTGTGAAATTCCTTCAATGTATGGTACTTTCCTGTAATTTAAGTCAATATTATTTGAACAATCTTGTGTAGGGAAAACCGAACTAATAGCCAATTTTTGTATTTTGTTTTTCAAAAGGTTATTAATAGTCTTTTTATTATAACCGTTATTCTCCGCTATTGTGTTAATAACATTTAACTCATTTTCAAAATTTTCACGACTAAGTGGGACTGTCAATAGTCTGTTTAACATAGAATGGAACGCGGACATTTTTACGTTCCAAGAATGACACGAATATTTAGGAATCACAGAATCCGAGTAAGTATTTTTTCTATAAATATCAAATGTGATTCTATTATAAACTATCTTTAGCGTCAGATCTTAAAAATTTATTACATTATTACCTAATTCAATAGTAAATTTAATATTATCGTCCAATTTATTTAAAATGTTAGTGTTGAAATTTTCTAATTGTCGTTCCGTACCCGTCCAAATACATAAAATATCATCGACATATCTCGTCCAAAAATAAATATTATTAATTAACGGATTATCACAGTTAAACAATCTATCTTCTAAAGTATCCATAAAAAACTCAGCTAAAAAAGGTGATAAAGCAGATCCCATAGCCAAGCCCTCTTTTTGTAAAAATAATTGTCCATTAAATTGAAAATAACTTTGATCAACACATATGCTCACAAGGTCAAATAATTGCATAGCCTGATTGTTGTCAGAAATATCACTCAGAATTTTAGCATATAATATGTCCTTAAGTTTACATGTTGGAATAGATGGGAACAAATTACAAACATCGAATGGTACCAACTTAGCATTGCTAGGTAGGCTCAAAAATTGTGTCTTTTGGACTAAGTCAAAAGTATTTTTTATAGTAAATTTCGGTTGAAATTTTAATAAGCGAGGTAATTTTTTACTCAATATTTTACTTAAATTTTGAGCCGGGGCATTATAGGAGGACGATACTGGACGAAGTGGAATACCGGTTTTATGCAATTTGGGAAGTCCATACAAAATAGGAGCCGAGGGCTGAGAATTCCTAGCTAGAAATTGTTCTTGCTTATCTAGTAACAAACCTGCTTTTTTAACACTATCAAGAACTATTTTATTCAATTTAAATGTTGGATCAAACTTTAGCTTAATTAAATTCATGCTATTTAAACATTCACACATTTTTTCTAAATAATTATTTCTATCTAAAATCGTAATAGTAATACCTTTATCTGCTTTACAAACAATTAGATCTTGATCATTAATTTTATCCTTTATTCTATTAATAACTTTCATATCAGAATTTGGTTCGCTAAGATGAGCTTTATTCCGTTCAATTATAGCCGCACACTCAAACTTGCCTTTATCCATACCTTCTAAAGCAGAATCCAAATGAGTTGACAGTTCTAACAATCTGTTTGAATTTACTTTCCTCGGAGGAGCGAAGTTTAAACCTTTATTTAATAAATTTTCTTCCTTGCGTGTAAAAACATTCCCATCTATTCCAACATGTAAACTTAAGGACATATTATATGCTAAAATTCTGAGTGATATTTCTGACAACAATCAGGCTATGCAATTATTTGACCTTGTGAGCATATGTGTTGATCAAAGTTATTGTCAATTTAATGGACAATTATTTTTACAAAAAGAGGGCTTGGCTATGGGATCTGCTTTATCACCTTTTTTAGCTGAGTTTTTTGTGGATACTTTAGAAGATAGATTGTTTAACTGTGATAATCCGTTAATTAATAATATTTATTTTTGGACGAGATATGTCGATGATATTTTATGTATTTGGACGGGTACGGAACGACAATTAGAAAATTTCAAAACTAACATTTTAAATAAATTGGACGATAATATTAAATTTACTATTGAATTAGGTAATAATGTAATAAATTTTTAAGATCTGACGCTAAAGATAGTTTATAATAGAATCACATTTGATATTTATAGAAAAAATACTTACTCGGATTCTGTGATTCCTAAATATTCGTGTCATTCTTGGAACGTAAAAATGTCCGCGTTCCATTCTATGTTAAACAGACTATTGACAGTCCCACTTAGTCGTGAAAATTTTGAAAATGAGTTAAATGTTATTAACACAATAGCGGAGAATAACGGTTATAATAAAAAAACTATTAATAACCTTTTGAAAAACAAAATACAAAAATTGGCTATTAGTTCGGTTTTCCCTACACAAGATTGTTCAAATAATATTGACTTAAATTACAGGAAAGTACCATACATTGAAGGAATTTCACAACAGATTAAAGAAACTTTGAGATTTAATAACATTGAACCAGCTTTTTTCAACCGAAACACTTTAAAGCATTTGTTATTCAATAACAAAATCAAGCCAAAAATTGACGATGTTGAAAAAAGCGGTGTGTACAAAATTAATTGCTCCGATTGTCAAGCAATATACATAGGGAAAACAAAAAGATCTTTAAGAGTTAGGTTAAACGAACATATATGCTCTGCAAGGTTAAATAAACCAACTTCTGGAATTGCCAAACATTTGTGTGAATTTAATCATAATGTCACTTCAGAAAATATAAAGCTACTTCATAATCTAAAAGGAGGTAGAATACTGGACCGTTACGAGATATTTGAAAATAGAAATGAGCTGAGCGCTGGGTCTCTTTTAGTTAACGATCAGTTAGATTTTCAAAGAAGTCCGTTGCTTAATCCGCAGATTGTAAGAATGTAGAACCAATTTTGTAAAATTTGTTTTAGTAGCCAGTTAGCCCTGATAATGTTCTAATAGAACGAAACGCGTAGGCATTTAATATATTGTTGTTTTTTTTAGTGGAATAGTAAACAAGTGTTAACAAAATATAGTTTGTTGTTTCTTTTATATTAATTAAAAAATAAAAGAGTAATGTGCATACCATGAAAAACTTAAATTTATGAACAACGCTTGAGATCCCCCCCCCCCTGCCATACAATTTTTTGTTTGTCTAGTTGAGATCTATCACCCTACTCATTTTGGCACGTCAGATCTGAAACACCCTGTAAAATCACACTTCGCATCTAACCTCCATGGGCATACATCTGAACGTATCGTTTTATAAACGCTCGAGCTACTAACTAATTAACAAATAACACTGTGCAAAAGCTAAATTTCAACAGAAAGTGGACCTACCTGGTAAATGTAATTCAGGTATGCTGAATTTAATTAGGTTTACCACGTAGGTCCATTTTTGTTGCAAAAAAAAAACTCCGATTCACGCACAGTGTAATTACTGAGGAATGCATAATTCCTCAACTGAAAAATATTTTTTTCTTCAAATAAAAATTTATTTCATTATTCTTTCTCCACTTTTTAGCTAATATTTGAAACATTGCATAGATTTTTTTGTCTGGCATACAAGGGATGTAGAATTGTTAATAAAACCGGATAAGAGAGAGTCAGGCTCGCGCCATCAGGGCTCCGTAACAGCCCACAATTGTCAAATTTCAATAACAATATAATAAACAGACGGACAAAAGAGTGATAGTATAAGGTTGAACTTATTAGTAAGACTAGTCTTATAAATGATCATATGAATATTTATTATTTCAGCAACTATAAGCCTACGGCATTGTCAAAATTAAAGCATAAGAAACTATGAAGTTATAAAACTAAGTAAACAAATTTAATAAAATTTAAGATCAGGAAAAATAAATATATTAAGGTAAACTGGCTTCGAACTCTTAAGCCATATCACACTTATTTCGATCATATAAAAAAATGTACGTACCAATTTACTAAATAAAAAATGCTTTCATTAACTGAAACGCTTCATTATTAGTAAACCATTACATAATCATTTTTTTATTACCAAATATTTTTAAATTAACATTTACGTTAGCACGATTGTACACTAGTTTATACCCCTAATTCCGGCCAGAAGAATTACACCGAGCTAATTTCAGCCAGAAGAATTACATCGAGCTAATTCCGGTCACTTCTAGACCCAATTCCGGCCTATCAAATAAATGAGTTTTTTTCCCGACTTCTGCACTGCATATTACTTCTTGTTTTGATCCTGTTATTGTAAATATTCTATAGATTATTTTTATAACTTTAAGAAGGCTGATTTCTCTATACTAAATGAACTCTGCTTTGGACTAAACAAATGTACTTGAGGACCGCGACGTCGAAAAAGTATTATTTAATTTTTCAATGTGTTCCTATTTCTAAATCTAAAAGTTAGCACACTTTTCAACCATGTCTAAATAGCTCGGTTACACACTTTAACAATTTAAGGGG